>JABFTP020000021.1:65237027-66519037 GCA_013387265.2 Cryptolaemus montrouzieri
ATGGAAGTGGCACTGCAGCTAGATTAGAATACCAAAAACGAAGACATCCGAACAGTTAAACGTTTTCCCAAACTTTTCTGTTTCTACAAAAAAATGGAACTTTTCCAAGCAGTATGAACCTAGAAAAATCAAATATTTAGCCGGCTAATGAAGAAACCCAAGCTATTGAAAATAACCCGCAAAGAAGTACAAGAAAAGTCGCTCTTTATCTGGGGCTGACCCAAACAACTCGGCGAGTTTTGAAAAATGAGAAATACCATCATATCATTATAAAAAAAAAGTGCAGGAACTCCAAGAAAATAAATACAACTTCCGTCTTGATCTTTTGCCGTTAGATCGTTGGACATCAGCCACATGTGAATAGGATATTATTAAGCGATGAGGCTACTTTTACAAAACGCGGTGTATTCAATTGGCGCAATTCACATTGGCACAGGAAAATCCTAACTAGACTAACACGCCAAAACTATTTCCAACATAGGTTTTCGGTGAATACTTGGTTGGGAATGGTGAATGGTTTTTGGGATGGTCCACACTTCTTCGAAGATAGACTAAATGGAGACATTTAACTAGAATTCCATCAGAATATGCTACCAAATTTCCTGAATGGAATTGAAATACGAGAATCTATTTCCAACACAATTGAGCTCCCCCTTACTTTACTAACAGTGTTGTTAATTTTTTAAATAATACTAATCCTAATTGGTGGGTTGGTCGAGGTGGACCGATAAGTTGGCCACCTTGATCACCGGATTCGAATCTGCTTGATTTTTCTCATGAAGCTATTTGAGAGATAATGTTCATCAAGTTGAAATACTTTCAAGAGAACATTTGATCCAAAGAATTACGGATAGTTCGAAGATCCAATGGTAGCATTATAAAAAGAGCAAGAAAATGCATTGAGCAGAGAGGAAACCATTTCGAGCACCTGATTTGAACCGACTATCGCTAAGTTTAGGTACTCGAGTTTCTATTTCATTCTAATGTTCCAGGTGTGTTTTTTCCATGCGTTATTGGATAAAATTGCAATATTTGTTCCTTAATGAAAACTATGCGATAAAAAAACTATCATTCACTAGAATTATCGATATGTTCTTGGATAACTTTAAGGTGTTGTTGAAAAGATTTCTTTAGGTCTTGAAGTTTTTCTTTTCTCTTGAACCTTAGAGTAGATGTTAGAGCGAATTGACCAAAAAGTATTCAATATTAAAAAATCAACTCTTTTTCACAAAATTCTCGAGAAGTGATAAGAATGTGTTTCATACGGTTCTGAACGATCTTTTAAGATTTTACACTAGATCACACTGGTTAATTAGCCAAAACGCTATACTGAATGTTGTTTTTCTATTTTGTCCCTACGAACCAAAGAGTCAGAGGACAAATTGAACGAAAACTTGTTTTCGTTCAATTAATCATATTTTTTAATCACAATACTCAAGGTGTGATGAAAATGTGTTTCATGTTGTTTCGATCATCCATTTTTCTGAATAACATTTATCTATTAATTTGTTCATTCTACTGATATACAGGGTGTCATTTGGGCATTTACCCGAAAAAACAAATGAAATCAAAAATCTCGTATGATAGAACTCATCAATTGAAATCAATTTTGAAATTTTGATCCAAATCGATCAAGTTGTTTAAGAATTATGAGGCAAGAAAAATCAACCACTTTCATAAAAAACACCCTGTATAGTCCGAAGGACAGCACGACGATTGAAAGAAGTACGATTTTGATACACTTAGAGCGTTTCCTATCACCCCACAAAATATCCCCCTCTCCTCCTGAATCACCCTATATGAAATCTATTACTCTAGTTTCGTTTCTTGATAAATGTTTTCCCAGTTGTTGAAAAGACTCTCGTATGAATCAGTTTTTTTGATGCTAATTATGGAAAATTCATTCATTGTTGAAAGTTTGGATGAGACTTTCCTGGACTACTTTCCTTCATTATCTCAAAAATGAAAATATTTTTACGTTTCTTCAATGAAGGTGAAGATCCAGGTTTTTTTTGCCTATCGTATCTGATCTCTTTCCGATATAAATTTTTGAACTGATGTTGAATGATCGTTCGCAGATGATCCTTGCAGAACAACATTTCATTAAAATTATTGCAGATTGTCTTTTCTGTATCTAATTCTTTGAAACTATCTACATTTTAATTTGAACTTATAACGTTCTATACTGGCAAAGATAAATTAATGATATATTCTGTATTTGAACAGGTACTGGTGGACAATTAAGTCTCATTTCAATATTTAAATTGATTTTTCCGATACGATTAAATTTACTAGGAAAATTGAGAATATGGATAGAACGCTAATTTTTAGATATTTGAATTATGAGAATAGATAATCATCTTGAATTTGACATTTTCCGGACAACAACGTTTGTTGATATCTTAATCAATATTGGTGATTCGCATCCAAATAAAATTAAAATGTCTGAGCTTTTTACATTTGTCCATGGATCACTCACGTTTCTTCTTTTACGAAGAAACTTAGAAGCAGAAATTAGAATTCTGAAAGAATTAGCATGAATTAACGTGTACGCTAATAATATCATTGACCAATCATTAGCTAAAAACAACAGAAATTATTATATTCTTTGATTTACCTACGATTCAATGAGAAAATATCACAACATTAATTACATCCTACAAAGAAATACTAATATTCAGTAGAATCAAATCAACACAATATGTACGAATAGAAAAAATCTTGGTCACTTTTGGACAATAACAAAAATGAATTCATATGGGTGAAAAAATTATGTATATAAATTATATTGCAACGATTATCTTGCATTTTATATAAGTTGAACCGGCCGTACCACCAATAGTAGAGCAGATGAGCATAAACAAATTAATAATTCAAAATGAATTGACAACAGGTTTTTCAGAACATTGTATAGACGGAAGCCATCTCTTTGTATACACAAAAACTTAATATTACATTCTGGTATTAGAAGCAAGAGATGTATTAGAATTAGTAGGAATTTCATTAACTCACATTGTTTACCAGTGACGAACGATCAGCTCGATTGTCCTCACCTCTCTCATCTATTTATTAGGTATACATGATACTGAATCATTTCCTCTCAGTTTTTGAGAATGAGATGAAACCGAAAATAAATGTAAAATATATTCTTATACATTACATTTTGTTGAACTTCAACCTAGTGTGTTTTTTAATCATTTAATTCAGAAACCGTTTACCAAATATGAGAAACTTTTTTTGGGAACGAAGTTCGGAAAAGCCTAAATCTGTAAAAGAGACATTTATCAAGATTTGATCAAGTCGAAAGAGACACCAAGCAATAATAACGCTCTATGACTTATATCACTTAACCTTAAAAAAGTTAAATTAGATTTAGAGCTGAGCGATAAGGTTAGTTAGGAAAAAAAAGTCGATGTATTTTATAGGTTAATTATTTATTTGCTTTTTATTTATTCTTCTGCAAAAGAAAGTAGATTATGGATTTCGCTATATCAAATTTTGATCAGTCACTATCCAAGCCTCCAACGATTTCCCTAAAGTGTAAGTGCCAGAAAATGAGAGAAACCAATAAACCATTTCTAATCTTTCGTATAATTCAAGAGAACAACTGAACAGAGGGAAAAAATATAGGAAAAACCTTATCTCCTTCGACGCTGATATATCAGTAAAAGCTAATCTTTGAGTGAGTTGTGGACAAAAAACGTAATTAGAATAATTGTACCTACGCTTCATTCCTCATTCTAACCAGATTTTTGGCTGAAAGTAGGATGGAAGCAATATGGAGAAAGAGAAAACTGTAGAACGACATGGTGTGAGTAATAAATTTCCATTCGCACGAACCGAATATAAGTATATACACCGGACTAATGAAATAATCAAATCATACCTAACCTGCTACACTTTCCTTTTTACGATGATAATCTTCGACCGCAGCTTATATTGATAGTAAAGTGAATACGTCCACCCCATGTAATCTGTACAATTTCCAAGCAGAATCACTTTTGTCCTCTGAAACATTTTCAAGATCTAATACAACTACAAAATATCATCTCTTTCTGATCGAAATAAACGAATGACCAGGACCCATCTTTCAGGTTAATCATAAATCGATGTGAATAAAATATTCAAAGAGATACACATTTGTCATATATCAAACATCACATTTAATTTATTTCTTGATTGACAGGAACATCCCTCAGTGAAAAGCATTTATTTATCGAAACATCCATCAGAGAATCGATATCTGTATTCTGTCACCAGAATTCAAAGGATTAAATAAGCCTCTGATGGATGAACGATCTGTTCCCCTCTGTGTTATTCACAATCCGGAAATCATCTCTGTATTAAGCCGTGTGTGATAACACTCAAGCGTTTCCGATTTATTCCGATACAGATAGTCTCATTATCATAGTCAACGCGAATTTTGTTATAAGGAGTTTCCATGGAGCATTTTCTTGACTAAAGTATCAGTGATTATATTATATTTGATGAGATTAGTTAAGGAAAAGTGCCAAAAAAGTTCATATAATGGTATTAGCATCAACTTGTTCAAATAGATTTCAATTGAATAGCTTGGAAACTTGAAGGATGAAATGAGAAGAGTTCGAGAAGAGTGACATTTATAAAAATTACTCTTGAAGCATATAGTTTGTTCAGAAAATGAGCGAATAAGTAAATCCATGAAAACTGAATTAAAAACATACCGCACGATTTGAATAAGAGCAATTTTGTATTTCGTGCATGTACGCACATGACCTCAAGTTTAACGAGTGTTACAGGTTACAACAGCAAAGCTCTCAGAATAGATTGTCAGATCATAATATGACTTTTTCGTTCTGTAAACATGTGTCAGGAAATGGTTAATTTTTGAGATACCGAGTGAAGATTTCGAAAATATTTCCATTTTTTTATATATTTCATAATTTTCGAAATTTTGGGCTCATATTTGATATAGGAACAACTTTTGTACCTTTTTCGCTATAATAGGAAAATCTTGGAAACAATAATAGACGGTGTCATTTTTTATAGGCCATGTCGCCTCATCTACCTCACAACTTATTTTAAATATGCCTCTGCTAGTTTTTCTTCGAGAGATTTGAGTAACTTACTGCATTTTGAATATTTCTTTGCTTCTCCACATATCTGCAATCATTTTATGTGATTTCGAATTCATATCAGATAATGAATAGAGTAGTACGTGAATATTATTTTTTCTAGAGACCTACTGAAATTACTCACTCATGATATAATTTAGATGATGTTTGGTTTGAAAAATCACGTTGGTTTATTCGAAACCAGAAAGACTAGAGCTCGCGTCTCTTGCTGCAACTGGTTTCCAATGAAATTCCTATTTTTAAATCTCATGTCATAAAAAAAACCTTTTCGAGACTTTTAACAAGTCTTTTCTGTCATATATAGCATCTGATCTAACATCGCCTCCGTGGATAATTCAGTTGAGAGATTTGCTCCCGCGCAGAAGGTCTGGGTTCGAGACCCAGATGAAGAATAGGTATTGTACTTGTCCTTAATATAAACACTACAATTAGCCTGCTGGCAAATGTCGAAGTGACGCGCAAATGAAACTAAAAAAAAATAAAAGTAAAAGTCAGAATCCGTCTCAGTGTAGTCTTTCTGATATAACCCTATCCTTAAAAAACACGTGATGTGAGATCTAGCGAACCACTGGCCAAAGAATTGCATTCGAATCGTTTTCTGCAGAATCCATCTCTACGGACGATTGATTTCTACCACATTGTGGTACCTTTACTCCAGTCAATGGGGCAACAATTCAATTGAAAATACGGAAGAATTTGAGTGATGTATTCTGAGGATTTTAAATCTCAATTTCTCTTCTATCTGCTACAATTTTCGAAATTAAAGTTTTAAAAATAATATTGAACCGAAAACTGCCGAGAAAGAATAGCAAAATTGAAGTAAAACCTTGTTTTATAAATATGAGAAATAGTATAAAAGTTGGTTATTTGACTTCAAGAAAATAAGTATAGCAGGTCTCATCCTATTGTTAATAATGATATTTTACTAATAAAAATACAGAGGGATGGAATACTTGAACATGTATGTTATTTTCACAGTTCCTTTTCTAAGAGAGTGTCTCGTCGTAAAAATTCTGAAACTACCTTGCAACGGCTGTGTGATCCAGGAATAATTACCTAAATAATAATCTCTAGCAATTGGGGTGTCTGTAGCGAAGCAAAATGTCCTAAGAGCAGACCAGATCATCAAGACGTCTTAAGAAGGTTTGAATGACGATCTAGCCCTCCTAAGTAAGGAATGACCATGCGAGTCGACTAGGTCAAAAGAGGAAACACTGAACTTCGGTTATCCAAGATCATTCTATTCGATTACGTACTCTTAGAGAACTCTTCACCAACACTTGATGATAAAAAACTCAACTCCGTATTGGCATTTTGTTGTTATAGCAGAGATAGTTAGAAAACGTCTCGCAGAATATGACTTCATTCCAAAAGACCTGCAACATACCTTGAGATTATTGCAGAGCACCGTGCAGCTCGATTTCAGTCCATTGAAATGAGCACCTTTTACGCGTTCAATGGAGTGGTGGGTCCAGATTCTGTTTATTCAATAATTTGAGGAATAAGAGTTTTCAGACGTGTCAACTAACGATTCGCCAAGAGAAACATTGGAAAAACTTTTTGTTTCGGCTGCCAACCTCTGATGTTTATGTAGTTCAGGTAAGACAGTTTCCATCTCTATCATATTAAACAAGAGGAAAATTCATTACCAGTAGATCTATCTCGTCGAAGGCAATTTTGTCATTGCTGAAATCCACAGTCCTAGACGAATTTTACGGACCGAGGAAGCCTTGTTCCTCTGGCCAGGGTTTTTATTCAACGTTTGACTTAGATCTGGACACATGCGAATCCTCATGCCACGAGGGAACATCATTTCCAACATGGGTTCTAATGTAACGCCTAGTTGGTATTGATAGGAAATTCCGTCATCGACATCATTTTTACCGAATATACCAGACGTTAACAATCTTCTCTGAGAAAAATTTACCTGAACTTCTATGGCATATTGCTGTTCAACAACGGTTGAATATGTTTTTTTTTCATTCAAACGGTTAAGTCGTTCACTATAGTATTGGTACTAAAACGTTGTTACATACCAAGAAATACGAAGAAATTGATTGGTTTTCAAAGAATTTCGCTTTATTCATCCATGCGCCTCTGCAGCCAAGAGCAGAGCTTACAAGTCATGGAAGATAAATCCAACAGAAGAATCAAGAAAAACCTTCGTACGAATACGAAAGTATGAAACCTGACAACTGCAAGAGCAAAGGCCAATATCAACGAAGGGGTAACTAATAAACTCATTAGACAGGCAAGCGGGACCAGACGTTTCTGGTCTATGGCGAAAAATGTCAGTGCCAATTTCTACAAATCTGCGTTTCTGCTTCTTGTACGAGAAGACGGAAGTATAGGAACATCTCCGAACGAGAAAGCCAATATCTTTGCACTCTTGTACTCAAAGAATTTTGTGCTAGATTCATCTAACGCAATACCACCTAAAATTCCACCTACAAAGTTTTCCATGGCAGAAATCAAGTTTAGAGGCCGCAATGTGAGATTGGCTCTCGAGCAGCTGAACTGCAAGAAGGCAATTTGTCTAGACGAAATACCCACAATCGTCCTGAGAAAGTGTGCTCTCGAACTGGCACCCATTCTTAACCGTCTGTTTCAGATTTCTTATGAAAGCCAGATTTTTCCGAGCAGATGGAAAATAGCGGAAATTCGAGCGATCCCAAAGAAAGGAAAGAAGTCCTTGCCCCTAAACTACCACCTTTTTGCATTTCTTTCCATAATGTCCAAAGTGATGGGGAGAATCATAAATGATGAACTCATCAAAAATCTTGAGTTGTAGGGAATTATTAATGACCGTCAGCATGGTTTTCGCAGGCAAAGATCGACAGGAGATCTTCTCGCCTACGTCACTCATGTTTGTAAATCAACGATGGAAAAGCATGGGGAATTTAGAACAAGAGTCCTCGACATCTCTATAACCTTCGATAGGGTTTGGCATGCAGCCTTGTTGAATAAACTTGCTGCAAATAAGCTTCTAAAATAACTGCGGGGTCAGATAAGTAGCTTTCTTTCAAATTGATCAAGACAAGTTGTGGTCGATGGTATAACATCTGATTATTTTCGGTTGCAAGCAGGAGTACCTCAGGGATACATTCTTTTACCAAACAGCGAACATCTGCTGCAGATAAACGATCTTTTGTCATCTACAGAGAACAAGATATTCGGTTTCGCAGACAAATATACCCTGGTTTCGTCTTTCAGTAGTCTGCGACTGATTACAGCCTAAGAGATGTCAACAAATCTATTACCTAAACTCTGACTTACAGAGTATTTCTGAGTGGGGTCAGTTGAACCTAGTGAGCTTCACCAAGTCGGCATCAGTTAAAGTTAGTTTTCTTTTCAGAGCCAAGCAATACTTCACGTCATCTCAGCTGTTGCTTCTATATAAGTCGCAGATTCGACCTGCTTTGGAATATTTTTCCCATGTATGGGGATCTGCGCCCAAACATTTATTGCGGATGTTGGATAGTGTGCAAGAACGGACTGTGCGCCTCATCGACCACCCGGAGATCACCCTCTCTTCTGAGAGCCAGCGGTTGGAGCTGGCTCTCAGGAGACAAGTTGCTGACCTTTCCTTATTTTACAGAAACTTCCATGCAAGATGCATCAAGGAGCTGAAAGACCTTGTTCCCGGAAAAATCATGTTTTGCCGCAACACTAGGCTGGCAAGGAATTCTCATCATATGGCGGTACATTTAACGACCCCTCGAACCTCGCTCTATAAGAATTCCTTCGTCTACAGGGCCGGTGAGCTGTGGAACTCGCTTTTGTCCAACATTTTTCCAACCTCCTACAATTTGGCCCTCTTCAAGAAGCGAGGCAGAGACCTCAATTCTTCCCAGGCGCCCACTCATGTGGTGCAACAAGTTCGCCTATTCCTGGGAAGCGCGCATAAGAAAAATTATTTAATGTAAATTCAATATTTTTTGAATTGAAGAAAATTATATTTTTATGGATTACTTGTATCACTTACAATCTGAAAATTGTTGCGGAAATAACAAAAATTCTAGAGACAAAACATCCTAAAAATTCAGTTAGGTACACAAATTCCTTCAAACGACTAGTAGATACGTACAGAAAAAAAAACCTTAAAAAAAATGCAACTAATTCTATTACTCTAGAATTTAGTAGAATCAATAAAATTATCCACATTTCAGAACCAAAATCCGTACCTCGAAAACTATAAGAAATAAAACATAAAATTTTGATATATCAACACTTTTTATTTTGAAAAAGCCGGGCGCATGTTTACGGACGAAAAAGTCATATTTTAATCTCAGTCCATTTTGAGGGGCCTTACGTATTCAACCTGAAACAACCTGTACTTTGAATATTGAAAGTGATGAATTGAAAGTAAACAGAAACTCAAACGATCCAAAAGTTTTAGAGGAATTAAAATAGTTGGGCTCTTTTTTAAGAAATATAGAATAATTCACGAACAGTTTTCCTCCAGGCACAACTAGTAATTACACATCCAACAAGTTTAGAACACTTGTTCATTGTTTTCCAATTCTCCATACAATTAAAGCCGCAAGCTTGAAATATTTACGAACAGCAAAAAATCACTCCCTGGATGAAGTTTCTCAATTAAATTAGTAATAACGTAGGGAAACCCTTAATAAATTAAGATAACATCGGGGTTTCAAGTAAACATCGCCTGGAAACACAAGCAACCAGCTAGCTATTCAGGCGGTAAACGTCCAAGTAGTCCGAAGAATAGGAAGCACATTTTATGTTGGTTAAATTGTTTTCACGACAGTTGGAGAATTTATACTTGACTAACTTCATGATATATCTTGAATTCGCGTGACAAACTGCACATTTCAGTAAATCCTCAACGCCAAATAGTTTTTTATGTTGAAGTGTTTGCAGCCTCTTATCTTTTCCGACTATTTACGGGGAATGTGCTCTTAAAGAAATTGATCGATGTGGATATTTTCACAATCGTTTCGAAGTATTATGTGTTCGTAATTTCAATTTGGGAATTTTTATTCAAATACCTTAAAATGCCTAATTAATGATTTAGCACTTCTTTTAGATATTGTCATCTAGAAACATTAACTAAAATTATAAATGAAAAAATATTTTGATGAAAATTAATAATTTTTATATTTCATCCATTTAATTGAGCATTCAGGGTGTTCATGTCAAATGGCCCATTAGAATTATCTGGAAAACAAGTTTATCGATCAACTTCATATTTGGGTTTTGAGTAAATGAATACCGATCTATAGTTTTCAGATATTTTCATAGCGGTACTTTTTCCCTTATGCGCGTTTCCCAGAAATAGGCGAACTTGTTACACCACACGGGTGGGCACCTGGGAAGAATTGATGTTTCTGTTTACCCACTTCTTGAAGAGGGCCAAATTGTAGGATGTTGGGAAGATGTTGGACGGAAGCGAGTTCTACAGCTCACCGGCCTGTAAACGAAGGAATTCTTATTGAGAGAGGTTCAAGGGGTCGTTAAAAGTACCGCCATATGATGAGAATTCCTTGCCAGCCTAGTGTTGCGGCAAAATATGAGTTTTCCAGGAACAAGGTCTTTCAGCTCCTTGGTGCATCTTCCGCAGAAGTATCTGAAAAACAGAGAAAAGCCAGCAACTTGTCTTCTGAGAGCCAGCGGCTGGAGATCGCGGGTGATCTCTGGGTGGCCGATGAGGCACATAGTCCGTTTTTGCACATTATCCAACATCCTCAACGAATATTTTGGCGCAGATCCCCATTCATGGGAATAATATTCCAAAGAGCAGGTCGAAACTGCGCCTTATATAGAAACAACAGCTAAGATGACGTGAAGTATCGCTTGGATCTGAAAGGAGAATTGAGTTCAGGTGATGCCGACTTAGCTATTGCAGATACATCATAATTATTATAATACAAGACTTCTACAAGTAGCTATATTCTAAAATTTCCTGTCTCATCACGTGGGCGACCGCGCATTGATAAAATTCTAAATGTGGGTTCGGAACACCTGCCGGAAGTTACAAGATGTGAATTCAGAGCAGCATCAACCAGATGAGTAGAAAGAGCCCAGGAGAAGACCGAGTCGCCGCTGAAATGCTCAAAAATGGAGGGGACCAGCTGGTGACAGCTCTGTGCATGATGTTCAATAATTGCCTTGAAGAGGTGACAATTCATGAGAAGTAGAAGAATGCTGAACTGGCCATATTATACAAGAAGGGTGATGCAGCTTGCATAGACAATTACCGACCGATCAGCTTATTAAGTGTTCTCTACAAGAGGTTAACGAAGAAATTGGATTTTTAGCAGCCGAACGAGCAAGCGGGTTTCAGGAGCTGTTTCAGCACAATTGACCATATTCATTCACTGCGAACTTCGGCGGAGAATATTATATGCCACTCAGCTTGGCCTTCGTTGACTATGAAAAAGCTTTTGACAGTATCGAGGTCTGGGCAGTGCTGAAAGGTATGAACCAATCGCGAATAGACTTTAGCTATAGAAATATGAATAGAGAGATGTACAACAATGCCAGCCTGCAAGTCACTTTTAATGAAGAATGGAAGACGAAAAAATCCCTATAGGGAGAGGAGTGAGGCAGGGTGACACTATACCCCCTGAGCTATTTAATCTTGCACTCGAGTACGCCATAAAGTAGCTGAATTGGAGTGAAAGAGGAATTAACCTAGAGGAAAGAGAAATTAACATAGATGGATCGTACTTGCAACCATCTGCGTTTTGCTGACGATATTGTGTTGATTCACACAGACCTCAAAGAACTGGAAACCATGCTATAAGAACTAAATGATGCATCCAAGAAAGTCGACCTTAAGATGAACCTGAGGGAAACAAACGTCATGACCCGTTCGCCTAATAAAATTGTGGTGAAAAATTCAGTCATTGAAAACGTAAAAGACTATGTCTACCTTGGTCACAAAATCCAGCTTGGCAGTGAAAATCAAACGGCAGATCTAAACAGGAAGGTAGGAGTTGCCTGGGCAGCATTCAGCAACCTAGAACACATTCTCAGAGATAGGAAGTTACCAATAAATCTCGAAAGAAAGGCCTATGATGCGTGTGTCCTACCGGTTATGGCATATGGTATAGAGACCATTACACTGACAAGAAGAGGTGCGGAAAAACAGAGAGTGACACAAAGAGCAAAGGGGCTTTGCATGCTGGGCATAAGCATCCGTGATCGAGTCAGGAATGACGTCATGCGACAAAAGACTAAGGTGGAGGACGTAGTGGTGACTGCGGCCGGGCTGAAATGGCGATGGACGATAAACGTGGCGCGTAGCGGCGACGACAAATGGACCAAGCGGCTGCTGGTTTAGCGACCCCGTACGACGCAGCGTAGCATGGGAAGGCCCCAGACAAGATGGATGGCGGATGACATCCGGAGGATCGCGGGGAGAGAGTGGATGCAGCTCCTCCAAGACCGCTAAGTGTAGAAGGGGAAAGAGGAGGCCTACGTCCAGAACTGGATGGCTACAGGCTTATGCAGAAGGAGAAGAAGAAGAAGTTCATGCCAGCAAAACCCGGAGACGACTGTTATCACGAGAAGGTGCATCTGATCTTCGGATGCAATTCGTTGACCTTGCATCATTAGAGTAGATTCTCCAGCGGGGACTTTTCTAGAAAACGTAGTTGCTTGCGTCTTGCTAGCGTTGAAGCTCACCAGGTTCAATGGACCCCACTCAGATATCCTCTGCAAGTCAGAGGTCCATCGTTGATGTACAAACATGAGTGACGTAGGCGAGCAGATCACCTGTCGATCTCTGGCTGCGAAAACCATACTGACGGTCGTTAATAATTCCCTGCAACTCAGGATATTTTATGAGTTCATCATTTATGACTCTCTCCATCACTTTGGACACAATAGGAAGAAGTGCAAAAGGGCGGTAGTTTTGGGGTAAGGACTTCCGGACATCTACTTTCGGACATCTACTCCCAGACACCTCCTTCAGGACATCTATTTCCGAACATCTACTACAACTTTGCTATCTCAAATGGTCTAGTTTATAATTTTTTTATAGTTCAACGAGGAAAGGGTTATTTTTGAGGAACAACGTACTTTTTGATGGTATTTTATGACTCTAAATGGTCAATTCTCACTTTATGAGAACTGCATTTTAAATAAGATTGAATGATATTAGGTTTCCCTATACCTGAAATAGCACGATTTCATTTTCTTCGCAATTTTCTTATGAACCAGCACCAGCAGTTGCTTGGAAAATTTAAATCTTTAGGCCGCGGAATATTAAAACAGACAGAGTGGATTTGATTCCAATGTCAGTTTATATGTAAGTCCTATGTGAGGTTCTATAAATTTTGGCCCCAGTTTGACTATGTCACATTATTTTAAAATAGCAGTTACTCTTATTCTGTTCGTGTATATATTTTCACTTAAATATAATGGAAAGTAAGTTCTCAAACGGAGAGATTATGAATTGATTTATCAATCCTGGTCAATGTCAACAAATAATAAGTCAAACTTGCAGAATATTCAACCAAACACTACCCGAGTTTACGACCAATTGGTAGAAAACAAATTTTGTCACTTATTGAAAACAACTGCGGAACTGGGCGAGGTTAAGTTAAGAGGAAGGCATTGCAGTTACCGTTCTGGGTATTTTTATGCCAATGCATACGCGTCTGTACGAACTGCTGTTGCAGTTTTGAGAATAACTCGTACATCAATTTATAAAATTTTCTATAGATATAATTTCCACTTCTATAAATTCTCATTAATATCATCTATGAATCCAGGAAACTCGGCATTTGGGATTAATTTCTGCAAACTGGTGTTTTTTAGTTTTAGCTTGAATGTATTCAGTTTAATGTACAAAAACCAATGTCAATATCAAATTTATAAAGAAACTTCAGATGATATAAAATATTTGAAAGATTTTAACTACATTTGTTGTGGAATTCCTCGATAATCTCCCATTAGATATACGTGTTTCATGTTGGTACCAATTAGTTGATGCTCCTGCCCATTGCACTCCTTATGTATCGGCAGAATTGACCAGCTTGTTTTACAACAGATCGGTGTGAAAACTGGGTCCATGAAATTGGCATGCAAAATTTCCGGATTTCATCCCTTCAGTTTTCTACCTTTTCGTGTACCTTAAGGACATGGCTCATAGTTCATCGATAAATTCGCGGGAACATGTCAAATCAAAAGTGAGACGTTCCTTTGATAGCATCGATCCCAATCAAATGCAAAAAGCAAGTATCAATGACACTGAGGCACCTGGCGGAAGTCCACTTTCCGGGTTTTCTCAACGACAACACAGCAATTCAGAAATCCCATGGACATTCTGACAAAGCAAACTGAAATACAGCCTCAATGGTTGTTACAGTAGAAAAGGTTCGATTGGCAGTTTTCGACCATATAAAGCACCAGTAGCAGATGGTATATACCCTGCACACTTAATGAAATATATGAACCGAATTGTTATGCATTTAATTCACATCTTCAGATCCAGCCTATCTTTGGGATTTATTCCGGTGATTCGACCGTCCGGGGACCGCCAGCAGGGATGTCCACAGGGGAGTTCTATCTCCTTTTCTTTGGAACCTCGTGCAGGATGGGCTACTGGCGGCCCTTGCCGATGCTGGGCACATTGCGATGGGTTATACCGACGACCTCGTGTTCCTCGTTTTTTGAAAAAACCTCAGCACTATATGTGAAGTTGCGCAGAACGCTCTGCGAATGACTGAACAATGGTATATAGAGAACATCTTGTCTGTAAATCCTAACAAAACAGACATGATTATATTCACTCGTAAAAACATACCGCCCTTCAAGGCACCCATTCTCTTCAACGAGTAACTAACACTAGTAAAACCAGTGAAATACCTAGGTGTGATGCTTGATGCCAAACTAAATTGGGACAATCACATCGAAAAACAGGCACAAAGAGCCTAAAACACACTCCGGGCGTGCCGAATACTGTTCGGCCCCAGACGGGGACTTAAACCAAAGATAATATACTGGCTATACACAACAGTGATAAGACCGCTCCTGACAAATGCCTTCATCGTATGGTGGCCTGCACTGGAAAATGGAATAAAACGGAACAAAATCAACAAGACCCAAAGGCAAGCATGTCTGGCAGTCACGGGAGCCATGAGATCCACACCCACGGCCTTTATGGAGATTCTTCTGGGCATCCCTCTACTACACATAGTGGTGAAGGAGGTGGCCATGAAGGCCTCTTTGAGACTTTGGGAGGGAGGTATGTGGAGGGACAGAAATCCAAAATCCGGACACTCCACATCCCTGAACAAAATCAGAGAACTCCAACCTGACCTTCTCACAAGAGGAGATCAAACAAGAGCTATTTACTACTTCGACGAACTCTACAAAGTAGTTATTCCACAAAAAGAAATTTGGACCACACCCCACGCCTTACTCACCCCACAGGGCTCCACCTGGTTTACGGATGGGTATAGAACCGGGACACGTACAGGCATCGGCGTTCACGGCCCTAGGGCAAACATTATGATTGCGCCGAGAGACAACGTCACCGTAACGCACGCAGAAATATTTGCTCTTCTCTGGTGTGTACAGGAAAACCTACATAGGAACTATAGAGACGCATACATCAACATATGCTCTGATAGCCAAAACGCCCTTGGATATCTCAAAGATACGAAGGTTCTATCCAAACTGATTGCCAAATGCAGAACAGCACTTCGACAAATCAGTGCTACAAACAAAGTCACTCTGATTTGGTGCCCATCATCGAAGGAACCGAGATAGCAGACAGCCTCGCTAAAAAGGCAACAGCTGTCAGGCCGATGAAACCAGAACCAATTCTGACCATCCCATGGACCCATGTGCTCTCTTCCTTTCCTAATTGGTCTACCACCTAGGCCCAAAATTACTGGGCCGGCATCTCGGGACTGGGACAGTCGAAAAGGCTCATAAAAAGGCCGCAATCGAAGAAGAGGGTACATGAACTTCTACTACTACATGAAAACGAGCCATTTTAGGTTCAGGGTTACCTAACACGAATTGATACTCATTTGAAAAAGGAAAATACATAAACTAAACAAAAATATCTCGTATTTGATAAGAACATTTTCTTGATAATTTAGTTATACTGAGTTGACATTTGATTTTTGAGCAACCTGAATATGAAAAAAAATCGGTAAATACGTTGCAGTCAAAAATAACGCTTTTCTTGTTAAACCAGAAGCAAGTTATAACCTTGCTCAAATATGACTAAATATTTCGGGCATAGAACAATACGTTCAGTCGAAAAATGTTGACGAAAGGGCTCGAAGATCATAGGTGAATTTAGATGGGATAAATCTCAACAAAAGGTACACGAAAAAAATGTTCTTTAAGAAAAATGATACAACGTGGCATTGGATATATCAATTATGTACTCGATATCTGATATAACCGTGAGAGGTACCGCTCTGAAAATAATGATAAATTGTAGATAAGTATTCATTTACTCTAATCCCATAATTTGAAATTGATCAATGAACCCCCAGATACTTCTAATGAGCTCTTCAGCTTAAATACCTGTATATTCTTTCATTTTTTTTCTCTACCTGAAAGTTACTCGCATAAGGAAGCAAATCCTATTATGTCTTGACGACACCGCGATTACATGAAAAAGATAGACGGTTAATATTTGGCTTGAATGCTAACAGGTTATAGTCATGAAGAAATACGTTACATGGAGGGGAGTTCCAGAGTTTTGCCGTTTTATGAAAAAAGAAATTCTGATATATAGACTTTCTAGGTGTCTCTATTTCAATCACGAATGGGTGATTGGCGGGAGTTTGCCTTTTTTGCCTTAAAATAGGAACGAGCAGTGGAACAAGCGTAGAAAAATCCTCAGAGAATCTTGAATTGAAAGTACCTGTAAAAAAATGGAAAGCTCACCAACTTTTCTTCGATATTCCGATAGTGGAATGGAATCTGTGAATGCATTGTCTCCGATCAACCGAATTGCTCCTTTTTGGATGGAGTTCAGGAGTTTCAAGCTGTATTCAGGATCAGAACCCCATACATGGGAGCCATACTCTATAACAGGACGAATTTGAGATTCATAAAGAGTAAGCAATTGGTTCGACGTCAAATATTTCTTTGTGCAATAGAGAAATCCCAGTTTTTTGACGCTGACTCTACAATATGGTCATGCCATGATAGATTGTCGCCGAGAGTTACTCCAAGCATTGTTATAGAGGAAATAAGTGAGATGGTCTCATTCGCCATCGTTATATCCGGGACAGTGCTATTTATCTTCCTGAAATATAAACAGGCTTGAGTTTTACTAGCATTTAACTCTACCAGGTTAGCAGATCGCCAATAAAGAACTGATTTCAAGTCAATATTGACTTTGTTGCACTGCTGGATTCGTATTTCGATCATGTCTTGTGATGACAAGGGTTTTACCGAGCAAGAAGATTTATTAAGTGTACTTTCATCCAAAAATCTGTAGGGATCACAACATATAACAGTAAGTAGGTCATTTATATGAAGCAAAATCAGAGTTAGTGCCAAGATGGAGCCCTGAAGCACACAAGCATTAATGCCAAGTATGTCAGAAGCAACCTCATCCACACTGAGAGATCTATTGGACAGAAAACTCGAAATCCATAGGCAAAGTCGTTTGAAAAACCATATGCGGATAATTTACTTAGTAGACTTTCATGCCAAATGCTATCGAAAGCTTTCGAAATATCGAGACTCATAGCCAAAGACACCCCAAATTTCTAAATAGAACCTTTTCACGTGAGAGTAACATACGCAAATAGATCTCCTCTTGATCTCTCGTGCCTGAAACCATATTGTCGGTCATTTATAATACCAACAGATTCTAAGTATTTAAAATGCTCAAAATTGATGGCTTTTCCATCAATTTAGGGATCATAGGTATAAGGGATATTGGCCTATAATTGTATGGAATGTTGTTTTTTCCCTTTTTTAGGAATGCGTTGTATTCTGCAAATTTTCCAGTTGAAAGAACAAATGCCTTTATTATAGGAGAAAGTGAAAAGTCTACAGAGAATAGGTGTTAGTTCAGAGACTCATTATTTCAAAACGATGAAAGGTATGCATCAGGCCCAGCTGTTTTATCATTATCGAGGTTGAGCCGTATTCTTCTGATTGTCTTCTGCCAGAAAAAAATATCGGGCATAGGAGACCCGACATGACGAATAACGTGAGGATCCTAATTTCCCGCACTCAGAGTAGAATTAAAAGCAGATAGCCCAGCGAGAAGGTTTGCTTTTTATTCAGGTGTAATGACCAGAGACCCGTGTTCCCCAGTCAAGGGTGGGAAGGAGCTGGAAGTAAAGTTTCTCTTAACATATTTGGCCAATGAATTTGAATTATTTGAATTGTATGTTATTCGCTCAATAAAAATAATAATAGAAATACTCGATAGGTAAGCCCAAAATTTGCTTTTAGTTTGATAGCTCGTCTTCTGAGAATCAACTTATACTTATTCAATATGAAGCTAAAAAAGAACCATTAGATACTAAGTAAATTGCTGGAAGTGTCTTCCACATCCAAGAATACAGGCCTCTCTTCTTCTTCGCATATTATCACGCACTCTTTGAAATATTCCTGGGGTATTTCTTATCGTGTCACAAGAGTTTATTATTCGATTTCTCAATTCTTTAACAGTGTTCACTAGAGTGCTATAAACTAAACTTTTGAGATATCCCCATAAGAAAGTCTAAACTATTTAAGTCTAGGGATCTAGGAAGAATGGTTCTGACCCACCCCGACCTATCCATCAGTTGTTGAATGAATTATTCAAGAATTTCCTTGCTTCTCCATTAAAATGTGCTGGTGCCCCGTTACGCATGAACCACATTATGTTTCTCATAAAAAGAAGCACATCCTCGAGCACTAAAGGTAACTCCTCCTCAAGAAATTGCCGATAAGCGGGACCGTTTAGTCTGTTAGGCGGAAAAAATGGCCCAATCAAATAATATCCAATTATTCCGACCCAGACATTTAGTGAGAATTGTTCTTGATGATGAGATTCTTCAATCAAATGGGGGGTTTCCTTAGCCCAATAATTATTATTGTGAAAATTTGTGATAGCAGTTCTCGAAAAATAAGGTTCGACTGTGAACCATATTTCACTATCAAAATGAGCATTTTCTCTGATTTTATCTAAGAACCATCGGCAGAAATTCAGTTTTGAAGGAAAATCTCGAAAGAGTAGAGTTTGGACGCGTTGAATATGAAACGGGTACAATAAAAAGTCGTGGAAAATCCTCCAAACTAGAATATGTGAAATATTCAACTGATTTCCAATTCTTCTTGTACTCAAATGAGGATTCGAATCAATACAATTCGAAACTGCTTTTTCAATATCTGGAGTTCTCATAGTTTGAGTTGCACCTTTTGAATGGGTAATTGCAGTAAAAGTACCCAGTTCCCTCAACCTTCTGTGGATATTTGAAAATGTTCGCCTGTTTGGTGTTACTCGATTTGGAAAGCGCACCTGATATAATCACCCAGCTTCTGTTGTGTTTTTTCGTCAACCAGACCGTACATGTGATGGATATCAGCCAATTCGGCGTTAGTAAAACTAGCCATTTTTACTCAAAGCCCTAAAACTAATCGTTAATCCAATAAACAATTCGAGCAGACACTGGTTCATTTTTAACAACTGTCGAAATAAATAAATAAATAAATTAAAACAGTCAAAGCCTACTAGTAATTTTTTAATTAGAAGTGCTTTAAGCAAATTTCACAGTTGCTACTCTGAATCATTACAATTCACTGAATAGTTCACTTATAGTTTTTCTTATGCCATATAATAATCTGGGGAGCTGTTCATAAACCTACCTTTTCAATCGAGCACTTCAAGATTTTTTGTCATTGAGGGCGCTTTAACCACTGTCTCACTCCTGTTGAATTGAAGAAATCTCCCTAACCTAACCTTTTGCATGTGTTGAGATTTATTTACATCTCAGATCCGTAAAACTACATAAATTTTAGAGAGTGTCCAATAAGAAAAGCATTACGTACCGTATTGTATGTAGGAGTAAAGTAAAAAAAAATTATTTTGCTGGCGACAACTTAAATCATTTTTCATTCGCTTTCTGCTGAATAGGCGAATAACAACCAAAATGGCGTCAGTATATTGACAAGCATAAAATTTTGGTAGTGTGGACCAATCTGATGAGCTGATGGCGTGAAATTTAAAACAGTTTTACCTATGTGAGTATCTCCCGCCCTGAGCAAATCTCCCGGAATACCCCTACCATATGAACATTGCTCTTTGTTATGTCGAAAGCATTTTCACATTTGGTACTCTGGTTAAATTATTACAATTTAGTAAATAGTTCACTGAAAGTTTTTCTTCTGTCATTATAAAAATCTGAGGAGCTTTTTGTACACCTACCATTTCAATCGAGCACTCAAAGATTTTCTCTCATTGAGGGCGCTTTAACCACTGTCTTACTCCTGCTGAATTGAAGAAATCTCTCTAACCTAACCTTTTTTATTTTTGAGATTTATTCACATCCCAGATCCATAAAACTACATTAATTTCAGAGTATGCCCAATGAGAAAATCAGTACGTACCGTATTATCTGTAGGAGTATTGTAAAAAATTTGTTTTTCGCAAACAACAACCAAAACGGCGGCAGCATATTGACAAGCATGAAATTTTGGTAGCGTGGACTAATCTGATGGTCTGATGACGGGAAATTCAAAACGGTGAGTATCTCTCTCCCTGAGCAAATCTCCCGGAATACTCCTACTATATGAATATTGATCTTTGTTTTCATTTTTGATAATTTCAATTTCAAAGGACTAACTAACTCCTCTTTCACCTACTAAATCACATCGAAAATTACATGTATCACAGAAAGCCAGAATGTATTCCTGAGAAATTTGAATGCCAAAACATAGAAATCTGCATCAAATAATAAGACCTCTTCAACTTATGGGCGAGTTGACACACGAACATATTTTTTGAAATGCTCCATGAAATGTACAAAGTTCTTGGAAGTCATCCACTTAGGATATGTGTTACCATTTGACCATGTGGAGTCTGTGAAATTATCAACAAATTCGTACAAAGAAGTTTTCAGAACCAGTACTTTCCTGCTGAATTGATTTTTGAAAAAATATCTGAAATCTCTGTAGTATTTGAAAAAGCACATTCCACAGCTGCTATACTGGTTGAAACATTAATCATCTTGCTGCAGTTTAGTGAATATTTCACTGAAAGTTTGTCTTCTTCAATTCTCAAAAACTGAGGAATTTCATAAACATATCCATTTCCATCAAGTACTTCAAGTTTTTTCTCATTTTTTGTGTATCGTCGTATAATGGTCTTGTTAATTCTATATTTGTTTTTCGAAAAGAATATACAAGAATTCACTTCTTCGACAGCTTTTTATAATTCTAGCCCTGTGACTTTTTCCGAGCAGAACTTTCTTATGTTTTTCATTGGAATGGCATGACGTCATATCCAAAAGATAATAGATATTTTGTTAATTTCTTATTGATAACGTTAGCTGAGGGGCACTTTATAACCACTGATTATGTTTCGCTCCTGTAAAATGGATCAAATCGTGTTGAAATTTATTCAAATCTAGGGTCCATAGAACTACATAACTAACCATGAATATGGAATTTTGCCATGCTTTCTGTGTAACAGACTGTATTTTCTCTACGAACGCATAGTATGAATCGAAAATAGATAATTGAACCTGAAAAACAATTAAACGAGTTATTTATTGGATTTTTCTTCTCATCGATAATAATATTTATAGTATTTGAACAATTATTGAAATGAAAAATTGCATTCTACACATTTTATATTTTTCAAAACAGGCTGATTATTTCAGGTAGATTGAATGATTTATAATATATTGATTAATTATATTATTTGCATAATTTGTAATTTCACGTGGAATATTTTCAGGTTATATATTATATATTATAATCTTATTGAAATAATAATTTTTCGAAGATAACTATTATTGACATTAACATTTACATCTGACACTTACGCAGTCTCAAAATTCATGGCAATCGATGATGTTTGGTTCAACTACGGAATACCTATACCGTATCTGGTTAGAGAAAGAAAATGCATGGAAAACACATAAAAGTCAAGTTTTCAAGAATAAATATTCAAATTCAAGGTTTGAATTCTATTATTAAAAATGACTTCAGAATTATTAGATTCAGTTATATCAAAATCATGCTACATTAACGTATTGCTGAACAGATGAATAGCAACCTAACTGGCGTGGCGTTAGAATATTGATAAAAATAAAATCATGATACCGCGGACTCATGAGCTGAGCCGGTGGCGCAAAATTTCAAACGCCAAGTCTACTAGAATTCCCCGACCGGTTCGACTTCCTTCGGTGTACTATACAGTTTGTTTGATAAGACACGCCCACTAATAGGGCGTTCGACCAATCAGGACAATGATTCATCATTGAAAAAGCCTAGTAGCACATAGAAATTAAATATAAATAATAGGGCCATGTAGAATTAAATTTAATGACTGTTCCAACTCAGACTTGAATTCTGTTCAGAACTGGGTGGGTTGTGGGTTGTGCGTAAAATTTTCTACAAACATCCGATTTGATTCCAACCAAGTGCACATCGTGTTCCAGAGTTCTAAGAATTATTTCAGAACTGATTCTGGAACGGTAAGACTGTTCTTGGTTCTAGAAAGCAAATGATAATGGACTTTTGCGAGTATGCTAACTGCTGATATTATATTCTGATTCCTTCGTCAACTTATCTGTTTAGTATTCCCATGCAGTCGAATCGTTGATAACGAATCAGTTCTGAACCAGTATTTCTCATACTCACGCGTATACTTGATTCGCAATGAGTTCAAAACTATCACAAAACTACTTGTTGGAACAAACCTCTTGTATACTATAATTTCCTGATGATGCCAATTCATTTGGCGAAAAGAGCGTCGACTTTTGTAAAAAAGTGTTGGGAGGTGGTTACAGTGTTTGAAGTGCAATACAACGCTAAGGGTTCCAATCCCAAACTTATACGTGTTAAGTACTGAATATTATATAATGTATTTACAACGAAGTTTTCAAGAAATTCAAATGAACAAAATTCTCCATTTGATACAAATAACTCTTTCAACATCAATAAGTCAATGATTTGCAAACTAATTTTTCCTTAATAACACCTATTTCGCTCGTTGACAATACTTGAAATTTTCTTTCAGCATTATAAAACTTCGAATAAGCAACAGATCAATTAACTAAATGTTGCATAAATCATTCGAAACCAACAGTTCAAGCGAGACAGTTATGTGTTAACTTAACTGTTAACTGTTAAACTATTGTTTAATTCGCTCTGATTGGTGTTTCAATTGATGAAACTGATTGCAGTATCCCATACTTTTATATTGTTGGAAACCTCATTTATTTCAATATTTATTCTGAAATTATATTAATTTTCAGAATCCTATGTAAATTCGTTTATTTTTTGATTAATTAATCCTACCATCATTCTAATAGTAAATCAGCACTAGGAAGCCTCGAGATTATTTTTCTTTTCATTTCTGAAGTAAACTTCAAGGCCAATAAGTACTAAATAACCATTCTTCAAGAAAAATGTCCGTCAGAGAACATTTCAGTAGAGTACTTATCCGTGAAACTATAGTTCGAATTGGAATTTCCTGCTCAATTTGCCAATATCATGCCATATAAGCTGATGGTCTTATGAAAAACACAATTCCATTCGGGTTTGAAACATTCGGTTAAGTTTTACTCCGAAACAATACTTTTCATTATCTCTGGGATCAGATGGTCGAATAACAATCAAATAATTGTGAGGTTGTATTTTTATTGGAATTCTGTTATTTGAGAAGTTATTGATTCAGGGAAATGTCAAGACGCTGCCAAAGAGACGAACGTTCATTTCTCCAACATAAATTTCATAAACTGAAATCTAATCTACTTGGTTACGTAAGATCTGAATCTCGGGCGTTTCGGGAAAAACGCCTTAATCTAAAGATCCTAAAGTTGTTGATATATTTCAATTAAATAAATACTGAATTGAACCTTGAATGATATTCTTTCAGAGTGAAATATTTACTTTCGTTTCCAAAAAGAAAATAAGTGGACCTTCACTTGTACTCAAAATGATAACCTCATATCTTCTTTCCTCTTTGATTACTTATTCAATTTTAAGTACCTTCTGCGAAAGGAGTATCACTTGAAAAACTGTATTTTCCGAGAAAAGAGAAATTATCGAAAAATTTCGGAAAAACTCACATTTCCAATTCATCTATGCAGTTCGTAGAATTATCTTTGAAGGTGCTTTGGTTTTTATTTGAGTTCGGAATACTTACATTCGCAGGTATTTTATGTAAAAAAAGACTCAAAACGCAATAGAAGATCGTTCTGAATTATTAACTAAGCTATGGCGGAATACCAGTGAAGATCACAGAGCAATCTACATAGGATTTTAATGGATGTTATTCGCAATCATTAACGAGATAACAGATACCTACCTAAGCAAATTCGTGTTACTGTTTCGTTTCGAGTCATTTTTACGGTGAATTAATCAGTATGGAAGGGGAAAAAAAGTGAATACAAACATGATACAAGCATATTTTCAATCGAATAGAAATTGTCCACGAACATTATTACTGTATCGGAAACGTTTTTCAGATAGTGATAAACCAGACCTCCTCAAGTTTACCAGACTCACAAAAAACTGACGCAAATAAGGTTCATTAAAAGAAACAGAAACTCTCAGAAGGAAGATTAATGAAGAAATGGATGTCTTGTTGAGTATAGAAGCAAATCCAAAAATATCTATTCGACAAATTTCTGCTCAAACCAGAATAACAGCGATTCAATCTGTTTTACGAACGAAAACATTAAGTCAAGCCATATTTGCTTCGAAATGTTTGAGCTCCTGACGAATATCACAGTGTTAGGCGCCTCGAGTCTTCGAATTTTTAACTAATAGAATGCATCCAGATTAATCTTCTTTAGAACCATCAATTGGTCCGATTCCTAACAATGTTTACGAAAAAATTTTTGATATGCATTTCAATATTTTCGGTTCATTGAAACGCTTGTCCTCACTTTGCTGAGATTTTTCGAGTATAGTGAACTTGCAGAATCTGGAAATCGTATCCGATAGAGTCGAAATGCTCGAACACTAATTCTGTTAGACCGAAAATACGAAATAACGTGAGTTAACTGAAATATTGACCAAAACACTTTCTAGGTCTGAAAATGTTATCACAAACTCTAACAGAGGCCCATTCTTCGTATTATTTCGATGAATTGAAAATGTGAGTTTTCTTCCAAAATTTTCGGTTATTTATTTTCCTCAAGTAATACAGCGTTTTAAGTGCTACTTTCCAGCAGAAGGAACTCAAAATTTAATTATGAATCGAAAAAATGACAAATATATTCAGAAATTCCAAGGGAAGGTCAACTTCCAGTATTTTCGGTAATGACTGACCAATGAAAATGCTCTGCTGTTAGAATATCTTTCAAGATGCAATTCAATTTCATTGAAACCGATCAACAATTGTAGGATCTATAGCTTGAGATGTTTTCCACGGATCTCCTAATAATACTAAAATTGTAATTGAAGATAATAGTAGGTTACTTTCTCTCAAACTATTTAGACTATGAAATTCACTAGTGGTTGAAGCATCAATAGATTATTATTCTTATCTTCAACTGATTACTTATTTGTGCAATTCTTGTTATTTCACTAGAATAATGTTTTTTCTGATACACATTGCAGTATTGATCCAGATCAGCCATGCAGATGCATATACTCAAGGGAATAGATATTAGTCATAGTGAAGAGTGAGCTCTAGAACCGAAAAACTGGATATCAATCTCTGGGCTACGGTACTGGTTACAGGGAAATTCCTTCAGGATTCTTCACTCCTGTTGAAAGCTGCTCAGTAGGTAATCAACCATAGATATGGATGTGAACTAGAATATATATTATGAAAGCAATAGCTTTCATCTGGAAATCTTCGTTTCAATTTAATACTCTCCTATTGATACTACGTGCTGAATAAATTATTATAATTTGATAGACATAATGACAATAAGAGATAAACCTTGGTTTTTCTGTAAACGCGCTTCCCGGGAATAGGCGTACCTGTTTCACTACATGAGTGGGCGCCTGGAAAGAATTGAGGTGTCTGTTTACTCTCTTCTTGAAGATGACCAAATTGTAGGATGTTGGGAAGATGTTGGACGGAAGCGAGTTTCACAGCTCACCGGCCCTGTAAACAGAAGATTTCTTATTGAGAGAGGTTCGAGGGGTCGTTAAATGTATCGCCATATGATGAAGAATCCTTGCCAGTCTAGTGTTTCGGCAAAACATAAGTTTTCCTCGAACAAGGTCTTTCAGTTCCTTGGAGCATCTTCCGTGGAAGTATCTATGAAACAGAGAAAGTTCAGCAACTAGTCTTCTGAAAGCCAGCGTTGGAGATCGCGGGTGAACTCCAGGTGGTCGATGAGGCGCACAGTCCGTTTTTGCACACTATCCAACATCCGCAACGAATGTTTGGGCACAGATCCCCATACATGGGAATAATATGTCAAAGCAGGTGGAATCTGCGCCTTATATAGGAGCAACAGCTGGGATGACGTGAAATATCGCTTGGCTCTGAAAAGAAAACTAAGTTTAGCTGATACCGACTTAGCTATTGCTGATACATGTTCATGCCAGCAAAACCCGCAGTTGACCGTTATTCCGAGAAGGTAAATCCAATCTTTGGATGCAATTTGTTGGCCTTGCTTCATAAGGGAAGGTTCTCCAGCGGGAACCTTTCTAGAAAACGTAGGTACTTGCGTCTTACGCGCGTTGAAGCTCACCAGGTTCAACTAACCCTACTGAGATATCCTCAGTAAGTCAGAGCTTAAGTTACTAATTTGTTGATATCTGTGACGCTGAGATTCCGCAGCTGTAATCTGCCGCAGACTACTGAAAGACGAAACCAGAGTACAATCGTCTGCAAAACCAATGAACTTGTTCTCTGTAGATGACAGGTGATCGTTTATCTGCAACAGAAACAAGAATGGCGAAAGAATGGATCCCTGGGGTACTCCTACTCGCAACTGGAAACAATCAGATGTTATTCCGTTTACCAGAACTTGTATTGATTTATTTGAAAGAAAGCTACTTATCTAACCCAGCAATTTTTTGAGGAGCCCATTTGTAGCAAGTTTATTCAACATAGTGGCCTATGTGTATCTGTATCTTCAATAAGAGGTCAGAGTGAAACTTGGAAATTGACCAAAATGCTTGCAACCAAGTATCAGATAACCCTATATATCTATCCAACGCTCGTCCTCGGCTGTTACTATTGTTCGATTCCGAAGTACCCTGTAAAGGCTGAACATATTACTTGGTCTTCTTTAAACTTACAAATAGATTGAAAGTGGACATTTAATCGTTCTGTGACAGTCGCTGCAGGTATTGCTGCCGAGCATTTGAAATGAGAATCAGGCAAGAACACTAATTATCTCAAAGTGCATGGGCAGTTTGCAGATTATTACTCACTTCTTCAGAGATTTTCCCGTCTAAGATGCTAGCGTTCATTCTACTGGCAAATATTTTTCGAGAATATTATGCAAGACGCTGTAACGAAAAGTACAAGAAAAAGGCTTATCTCTTATAAATATAATCTAATTTCGGAAACATGAAGAACGTACTCTCAAAGGATCAGGTGATTAATCGAGTGAAAACATATTATTTAAATGGTCTTTTTCGGTGCTCTCATTTTCATTTACTGCAATCAAACGCAATACCTATTTTGAAAGAATTCTCAATAGTCGACTTATTGTTTTTAATCGACGGTATGCAAACCCACTTCAAACAGTACTTTGTCATTAATATAATAATTTACGATCGGCTGAAAATATTTCATAAATTTTTCCTATTTTTTCTGAATTAATTGCTGAAATTGAGAAATCAGACCGTTCAACATCATTTATGTTAGACGGACCTCAAAATGAATAAAACCTTCATTTTTTAAGCTCATCTCAAAATTCTGAAAATAACCACCGAAACATTTGATTGTCATAAAACTCTGAATGTTAATTCGTAAAATAATACATATTCTTCTATATGATGGTGCCACTCAAAATTCATCCGTCAGTTTTTTTGAGTGTTGGTCATTCCCGTTTTCAATGTTACAGAAGGTTAATTGATTTCTTGATTGACTTGAAACAGTCTGTATATGCAACTATTCAATTTTTTATTACTCGATAAACTAACTATTTAATTATTTACTACGTTCTACCTGAATTGATCTCTTAAAACCCTGACACGTCCTAGACTTCTTGAATTTCAAAGATCGCGATTTGTTGGATTATCAATCTGTCAAATTAGTGTCGAAATCAAATTCACCTTGACAACGAACACGAATATTCACTCAGTTTCCAT
Source organism: Cryptolaemus montrouzieri (assembly GCA_013387265.2). NCBI lineage: Eukaryota > Metazoa > Arthropoda > Insecta > Coleoptera > Coccinellidae > Cryptolaemus > Cryptolaemus montrouzieri. Next base: position 65,265,551 of record JABFTP020000021.1, read on the forward strand.
GAGTTATATGGAATTTCAAACCCGCGTTTCATTAAATACTTGAAAATTAGGAAAGTTAGGAATGGTAATCAGTAATTGGAATTGGCAATTGGTTTAAAGCGTGTATGAGAGAATGAATGATGAAAATGCTGAAAAATATAATTCACGGAAATGCATGGAAACAAAATTGAAGCAATCAATGTGAAACAATACCCACAGAAAAGAATTAAAAATCAATTTCATTTAAACGTTGATTACTTTTTTCAATGGAAATTTCATTTTGGGTTTTCAATATCAAAAATATGGATAGATTTGTATGAGATTTTTATTTTGAAATGAAACTATCAAAATACAAACACTCAAGATATTCTTATTGATGAAATATTCAGAAATAAATTTGTTTCTTGATTCTTCGTGTGAATAAAATTACATAATTTCACTCTTTTCAAAAATATGTTTGTTGATCGATTTCAATCAAACATAGATCGAATTGCATCTCGTATGATATTTCAACAGCCTGAAATATTTTAATTGGTCTGTCACTTCTGGAAATACCCGAAGTTAACCTTCACTTGGAATTTTCGAATGGTAACCCCAATTTCCATTTTCATTATTTCGTAATTTGCACAAAGAAAAGACTCAAACGAAACGGAAGATTCTAATGAAGTAGGAAGTAAGTTATATGGCGAAATACCATTGAAAATTACTGAGCAATCTTTTACAATTAGAATGGATGTTATTCGCAAGTATTAGCGAAAAATTATGACAGATTAGGTACCTACCCGCTAATTTTTGTTATTGTTTCATTCATTCTTTTTCACGGAGAATTAATAAATGTGAAAGATGGAGACCAAGTGAATACAGAGATAACATAAGCCTTTTTTCAATCTGACAGGAATTATGCTCGAGCATTTCGACTCTATCGAAAACGATTGCCATATCATGATGAACGAGAGCGTCGAAAGTTTTTCCAGAATGGAAAAACTTAAGCAAACACGGTTCATTCAAGAAACCAAAAACTCTCAAAAGTAAAATTGATGAAGAAACAGAATTGAATGTCTTGTTGAGTATAGAAGCCAACCCCGAAATATCTGTTCGACGAACTTCTACAGAAAACGAGACTGTTAAAATCTGTTTTACGAAAACAAAAGCGCATGACAGTGCTGTACGACTCGAGTTTTTGATTATTTCCAATGATTAAATACATTTTGACTATTCTTTTTGCAAAACCATCATTTAGTTCGACGAAAGTTATTTTCACAGCTATCGTCATTGAATGAGATAAATGGAGCCAGTAGAATCTGCATGACAGAATGAACAGTAATTTTCACCGTAGCTTCGGTGTGAACGTCTGGTGCAGGATTTTTCGAATCACACTTTTCGTTGATGCAAACTTGAATCAAAACAATTATAATGAAATTTTTAATTCGAGCATTACAAGATTTCCTCGATGATCTTCCTCTTGAAAACACAAGTAAAATCTACTTCTGACAAGATGATGCTGCTCAACACAACGCAGCTGTGAATGTGAACTGACTTGATCCTAAATTTTGGTGATAAATGGAAGGGAACAAATAATTTTTCGATGTTAAAAACTTGCAGCGCTTTAGTTCATCATGATCTGCAAATCCTTCCCGGTAGAGTCGAAATTCTCGAGCAATATTTCTTCTAGATTGGGAATTAACTTGCATCATATCTGTTCCGCCTATACTTTAGAATAAAGAAGTGATGTACGCAGATTTTGAAAAGTAATATACAATTGTTATTTTAAAGAAGGAAGCTGATGAGATATTCTTTTATATAGAATGACATTTAAGGGAAATAATTAATGGAGGTCTTCAAATGTATAGCCATTGCTTTGTTTGCTTAATTCAAAACACCTGAGGATACCCCTAGGCGTAATAGAGATTTCAATATGGATTATCGCGAGACAATGTCTGAAATTTTTGATCAACCCTTCAATAATTAGATTGGCTGTTTTCTATAACTGAGCTCTGATAAATCCCTAAAGGAAAATGTCCGGCAGCGACAAATCCGAGGAACGTGCCGGCCATCTAACTAGTCCCCCACTTCCATTATTTGCCGAAATTGAATCAACAACGGCCATAATTTGATTTTATGATGAGGAGCTCCATCAATTTGGCAAAAGTTATTTCTTCTTCCAACTAGAGAAAGTTCGTCGTCATCATAAACCATCAATGGAGTTGTTATTTGAAATTTCATGATATAATTCACCACGAAGGAATAAATCAAAAATCACATATTCCAATAAGCGATTATCTCTCAATGCACACTATACATTGAACCCATATCAGCCTTTAGTTTACTATGAATGTGGCAAAGTGTGTTTACATGCGACTACCAATAATGATTTCGACGATCGAATATTCCATCGCTACTGATATAAACTTTATCACTCCGAATTATTTCCAGAAAAAACTGCAGATTTGGCCACGATTCTTGCAGAAACCAGTTGCAAAAACCTAGTCGACGTCGGAAATCTCCTGACATAATCTGGAATATTCTCATTTCATAAGGTTGATATCTATTTTTCTTGTAATTAATGAGCACTCGATTCTCAGATTCCATTTCGATTTGCCTGCTCAATATCGATGGGTTGGCAATTTGCATGTTATTTTTCGAAATTTTCATAGGGCATAGTTGCTTCGTTATGGCAAATGATACTATATTCACGTGAAAAGTTGTAACTTTATGAAAAAACATTAAATAATTTATCTATATTTTCATCGCAAGAATTTATTTCTGGACTATTATACAGGAACCACAAAACATAATCAAGATGTTTCAATTATTCCGAATATATCTGTGAATGAACATAAAGTTACTAGACAGAATTAGGGAGAAGGTATAATATGTTCGGTTTTTCATGAAAGCACGTCTTGGTACAGAAATTGAGTGCACATGTTATATATTTTTGGGGAGAAAGAACTCTACTCAACGATATCAAAGTTACCTACGTTTTATGTACAAAAGAAAACGTGAGCTTGTAAAAATCGTCGGACCAATAAAAACACACGTTTGATCCTAAATTAGTGTCTAGAGAATGCAAAAACCATTTTCACATAACCTCATGAACAACTGAGATAAATGCACTTGAATGAAGGAAGTGGAACATCGAGAGCTGATGAAACATTACTTTTTATGCTACAGGACCACCATTTTTATTCTTCTTCATCACTTAAGATGGTTTATAAGTGGTTTCGTTGGCTAAATTAGATTTAGTTGGATCCTGCATCTGGTTTCTCTGGAGATTGTGATTTCAATGCAAATGCAACCTCTTAGTGAGTATCAAGAAAATCAATAGCATTTAACATTTTAGTCTCTGAACCGCAAAGAGGCTGCAGCTGCAGTCTTCATGGATGAAGAGGGTGACTCATTGCGGTCCCACTTGTTCACTTTATGAATTTGCGAAAGCCAGAATACCACCAAATATTATTGCCGAAAGGGAAAGCAGCATGCTAAATGCCAGAGTGATCAATACTTCTTTGAAAGAGGAAGTCATTTTTGTAGCTGGAAGAGGCTGCCCTCAGAGTTGAGTCCTTTTCCCTTTGCTGTGATCTCTTCTGACACTAATCGGCGCACTAGAGGATAAGATCCATGAGTACGCTGATCATATAGTTATTCTAGTTAGCAGAGATGACGTCGTTGTTTCGGACAAGCTGACAGCTATCAAGGAAAGGTAAAGAGTTTGAAAACCCAGTGTAAAACCCCACAAAAGCCCAGAGGTACCACACACTAGGAAGGGAAAGATATTCGTATTTTCCCCCGAAGCTGAGCGAAGAGGTTATCACAGTTGAAGAGAAAGCAAAATATCGAGATTTACTCCGTAGTAAACTTAGTTGGTATTCGCACCTAGAAATTATAATATACAAGGCTAGACATTATATATGGGCATGCAAAATAACCTGTGGAAAAAATGGGTAAGCGGCAGAACAACTTCTGAGGCTACATGTAATTTTGGTGAGACCACGTATCACTTATGGTTATAAACGTAGGTGGGAGTGTAGACTTGAAAAGCAATCCCACATTTAGCTCTACAAATCACATAGAACGGCCTCCATGATGATCACTGGAGCATTTCGCTCCACACCGACTGCTTTCAAGGCTGAAGTTGGGAACAAAGGGATGCTGGACGAGAAGTTTGACATAGCAATATCCAAAATCAACATGAGGCTGCAATTACAGATCATCATTTCTAGTAAGTAGAAAAGATACAGCTCCAATGACCGTCTACTATTTTTCAAGAAGCAACATTCGCCATTAACCACTGTAGTAACCTTCAGACTAAAGGAGTTTGACAAGCAGCTCAATAAAAATCATTACGGAAAGCCAAGCTGCATTGACGGCATTGACATTCTATAACTGCATGCCGTTTATGGTGCCGGAATTTCATTTAACTCTTGCCAAACTGGGAGAGGAAATTAAGCCGAAGTAGCAAAAATTGAGACCTTATTCATATTCAAAAGTATCAATCCACAAGTAAAGCTCCACTTGAATAATGCGTGTAGACCATCATTTATTTTCTCTCATGCCAGTACGCATGTAAAGTGTCGTCAACAATTACGGTCTTAACTCATTACCTTGCTGCAATCCAGCTTAGATATGTTGAGTATTTCAATAGGTTACTACATAATTTGACCCTCGGTAACCTAAAGTAACCGATGATTAAGATATATATATATATATATATATATATATATATATATATATATATATATATATATATATATATATATATATATATATATATATATATATATATATATATATATATATATATATATATATATATATATATATATATATATATATATATATATATATATATACCTAACATCTCATCAATGCAGAATATCAGTGTTGAGAGTGTTCTATAAATTTATATATATATATATATATATATATATATATATATATATATATATATATATATATATATATATATATATATGGAGACTACATCTACCCTTGAACCCTACCAACATCTCATCAATGCAGAATATCAGTGTTGAGAGTTTTCTACAAATTTCCCAAAAATAAATCCTAGTGGATTTATCGCGTTCTCTTCTTAGAGCCTTAGTTTCGGCGTCGTCCAAACGTGAAAAATTCAAAATGGTCAACATTCTTATCAGTGACGTCGTATTTCGGAAATTATCCCTGCCTGTACTATAAGTTGCATATGAATAATCGAGATCCTCATTATTAGATTTGAAAATTGTAGTTAGATAAAGTAGACCAAAGAGTGCCCCCATCTCTATAATATCTGCATTTTTATTTTGTTCTCTTTGACTCTGAAGTTTTTCGTGAGTTCTCGCCAGTATTTCTCGAATCACATCATCGGTGAAAATATTATCCCACATTGAAATAGCTGTGTCTCCAAGATCTCTCGCAGGGCTTCTTAGAACAGGAATAAATGTAGTTAGGTCTTTAGCAGGTGTTTTCCTGCTTTGAGAAATTTTTGCAGACGACCTCTTGAAACGATCTCCTCCAAAGAAGGATTTTTTTTCGATTGATATAATTCATTATCATTCGATTTAGTATTGCCTTCATCATTGGGAGGATCTATTAGAACGACCCCTACTGAATCTTTACCGTCCTTCTACTCATTGCCCTCGTCCATGTCGATTTCCGACGATGAGTCATCATTTTGTACTGAATCTTCAGCTGCTTCCTCGCCCTCATCACTCTCTATTTCATTATACCATTTTATAAGAGTCAATGCATAATATGGATTGCCAAACTTCACGCATTTGAAAGAACTTGCCGTCACTTCGGTACAGAAATTTCGAACGTAAGTGCTGACGTGGTGCCACTAGAAACCCCAGACTAACTTCATGACTATGTGAACACCGAACGGACGTTCACTGTGTCATATTCCTGCATGTACTGAGAGTTAAACAAATGAATCGCACATACATTTAGACACAACTCTCTCCGATCATGCGTACATCGAATATGGTAATATATTCATTAGGAGGGGGTTGAAACGGCACCAGTTAGGTGTCAAATTCCGCAACAATTTTCATCTCTCTGCGAATTATTGTAAGCTAACCATTTTTCTAGTCTCTTTTTTAATCATTAACAATATACTTGTTCAAACAGTTATCAGTTTTTAAACATTACTGTATTCTTCTTTGAATTATGACAAAATGTTCTTTTAAGGTTCCCTCTTGGCCTCGGGAATATGTGGAAATATAGCATGTAGAAACATGATGTCGATTATTGTCCGAAAATCACACTAGGTTAGTTGCGGACAAAATCTAATTTTTTCATGAATTTTGATAAATTCCATCGCATTATTTATATTTTTTGTTGATTGTACGACCAAATGATGACAACTCGTTATGCATTATGATTTCAAAATCCAAGAGAACAAAGTGAATAACATTCATTTCTCATTCAACTGGTAGAATTTCATCACATACATTAAATAGGGAGCGTCATCTTTTTTCATTCTTTAGGTAAATTTTAATGTAAATTCTTGAACAATTTCTTTTCCAAATAATAGGTCGCTGAACACATTAAATCAATTTCAACATCTTTGATTGTCGTCAGTGGACCTGACATTCGAGAAGCCAGCTGTTTTATTCTAATATCACAAGAAAATAATTGTTTACAATGAAGTTACGATAACTTGAGATAGAGCTTGAAGCAGAAAAAACAGCTTTCTTTGGATTCCTATTTATAAAGAAAATTGCTCTTTTCTTGATATTTGTTCGGTAATGATAAAAAGTTAATTCAAACAAACAAAATTGCATCAGATACTGTGGAAAAGAAGAAGTTCCTCATTATTAAAGTTTTCCCAAGTGCAAAACGAAACTTTAAGGTTTGATTACTTGATCCATTTCGGAAAGATTCAGTGCGAAAGGATTTCGATTTTGAGATACGGTGTGTGCAACTTCAGCTCTTTGAAGTAATCGTTATAATTTCGGAAACCTGAGAATTATACGTGATTGAATTTCTGATTCTTCTTATAAAGCTGCGGATGGTGAGGGGTTCATATTACTTGTTCCCAATTAACTGAAATAACTTATTTTCGAATTGAGAAGGGAGGTCAAATTTAGTTGGATTATACACACACATATGTGAATAAATACATATGAGAATAAAACGCTTCTCAAATGCCCCCAGTTGGAGTAGTCTAGGGAGTACAGATCGGGGGTATGTGAAGACCAAGGTACAGGACCGCCTCTACCAATTCAACTTTAGGGATTTGATTAATTCAAATGATTTTTCACTTTCAGTCAAAATTACAGGTAAATGCCATCCTGCATATACACTCTTCTTCAAAACGCACAAGGGATATCATCGGAAAAATCAACCAGTGTTCAGCAGGAAGTCAATTTATGCAGGAGATATGTTAGGTAGAAGTCTTTTCTCAGTTGTTACGCTCAATAATTGTATCATCAGCTGATACACGATCATTGTGCAAATTGATTATACCGTCTCGCGTAGATCCTGTTTTGTCTGAAAACAAAATATTCCTACAAAATTCGCCATTTTCAATACATCTCTGTAATATCCGTTGGCATTATTCGAGTCTTCTGGATAGATCTTCAGCTTTGCGGACTTGAATCCTCTGGATATGATATGTATAACAATAACTCATGCAAGAAAAATATTCAAGAAAAACTCAAAATCGGAATTTCTTTTCAATAAATATTTTTGAAGATACCAGCGCAATCACTATGATTTTGATGGGGTTAAAAGTGGAATGACACTGAAAAAATATTACGCTGTATATTTTCGTAACGATTGAATATTTCTAATGAATTGATGGGTAAAATTCTCGAATTGGAGTTAGATCCTTTTAAAACTACTAAAGTTCCCAACATAGATGTGAGGAATAAATCCAAACTTCAACACCCTGTATCTCGAGAACGGAGGGCTTTTGGACTCAAGCTTGATGACATTATTTTCTTGATTTTTGATGGAGAATCTCCTAAAAAAATTCATGACTGCACTTCTGATGCACCCCTTAATATAGGACACTATGAAGCTGTTTGTAGATAATTAGGTATATATTTATTTTGTCAGTAGCTATCAGCTAGACACTTTCGTCTAATATGGTGCATTATGTGAAATGTCAGAATTTTTGTCCTAAATTTTGTGAATGAATTTGTGCATTAAAACTGGAAAGGTTATCCTTCTTTTTGGGCACATAATATTCGGGTTACTGCAGTAAAACATATTATTCATCTCCTGGATGACAGGGCCTAATCATTCTGATATAAGCCTTGGCAACTTTCCTTGAGTAGCATTTGAATTTGGGAGGCTTTTACTTGGTAAAATTTCACTATCAATAATAAAAAGCAAGTACTGTGTTTTAAGGAATTTGACTTAATAATTGCGATTCGTAACGCGTTTCACTACACCGTAGAAAATGGCTTGATTATGGGCAATCCGTCCTTTGTTAGCAAAAATATTCATGAATAATTTAAAGAAATTAATTCATAATTATCCACTCAGTATATATTGTTTATACTGGTATCGCTATGTAGACGATTTCATTATTTGCTTCACAGGAACAGATAGACAGTTAAAAATTTTCGAAAATCATATAAATTCATTACATCCAAAAATTGGATTCACAACCGAAATAGAAAGCAATAATTCGATAAATTTCCTAGACGTAACAATTTCGAATGAAATTGGAAAACATGTTTTCGCAATTTACCATAAGCCGTCACATACAGATATTATAATACATAGCTCGTCGTGTCATCCGTATCAACATAAAATGTCAGCATTCAATAGTTTTATTCATAGATTGATTAACATCCCGTTATCACCAAATAATTTCAACAAAGAACTAAATTTGATTAAACAAATAGCCAAAAATAATGGTTACAATCCCAAACTAATAAATAATATTTTAAATAAAAACAAAGTAGAATCGCATTGAATGAAGTTTACCCTGTCGATAAATTGAAACAAAATTCAACACCTTAACCTACGTTGGCATTACAAGTGATAAACTGAAATCATTGTTGAGTAGCAATAATTTCAACATAGCTTTCCAAACTAATAATAATTTAGGCAAATATATAAAGAATAATAAAACCAAATCAGGTAAAAACAATAAATCAGGTGTTTATAGATTGAATTGCAATGACTGTGATAATTTCTACATTGGTAGAACACATAGAAATTTTAATTTTAGAATATCGGAACATAAACACAGTTTTTCAAATTAAAAATCAGATTCAAATTACGCGAATCATCTGTTAGAAAATAATCATTCTTTCGACCCACAGTTTGAAATTTTGCATACAGATAATAAATATTGGAAGGTAGATTTTTGGGAAACTTTAGAAATCAATAAATACAAACACTCAGGTAAACTCGTCAATGAACAAGTCGATTTAAGCCCTTCACCTTTATTGAATCTCTTCGGGGAGCAATCTATTCCTTAATTTTATTGGATATACCTGTCATAAATAACCACTTAAGAAGAAGCAACCCAATAGGCTTTGAATTACTCAAGAACATTTATATTTATATTCTCATTTATATTTTCTGTACATTCATTCGTCTGAAGAAGCTACGTTGTAGTGAAACGCGTTACGAATCGCAATTATTGAGTAAAATTCCTTAAAACACAGTATTTGTTCTTTTATTATTTCCTGAGTAAGATTTTATGGATGAATTTTGGACCTATAACACGATCACCTATTACGCCAACAGACACGTCGATTTTGTTTAAATATTGGGCATAAGTTTCCATTATTCAGAGAGGTCCAGTATCGACATTTCGACGATTGACCTCACTATTCAATGTAATACTTGATTGATCTAAGAAAAGTATCCATTCCATGCCTACGTTGTATTGATCGATGGAATTCATCATGTATTCGGAAAATTCCTTTCATCGTTCTGAATCATCCCCAAGTAACCCCTGTTCCAATTTTCCAATTTTTGACTCATGAATACTTTTTAATACTGTTTTAACTTAGACATTACGGTCATGAACAGTTTGCTAGGCAGAAATTATTCTACTGTCTTCTCCTAAATACCTGCCGCACACCCCCAAATTCCAGATATTGAGCTTCAATATTACGTATAGTACCTTGCTTCCTTGGGGATAAATCTCCGTTTCTCGAAATGCCAAAAAACTATTAGCACAACCAAGCTTCCACAAAATGTCAAGCTATTTCGAACAGCTTACTGATCTTCTCAATTATTTTTATTGAAGGGCATTCTTTTTCAAACATCTTCAGTTGAAATTTATCTTATCTGAACGTAATCACAATTGAACTATGATTTTTCCTACCAAAATTTCCAACTTTTAGTCGAAAAATAAACGACAGACTGGAGTAGAATTGAAATTTTTCTCTTTAACGAGAAAATGGATATTTCTGGGGGCATCGTACTTTCCGAAGCTATTTCATCTACATGGTTCTGAAAAATCACTTGTCATCACGAGAATACTAAATTGTCGGAAAAATTTATTTTCGAATACCTATTCTTTTCACTCTTCTTGAACCTTATTCTAAATTAGTACTGATTGGTTTTAGGTTTCCTTATATCGAAAATCTCGTTTTCATTTTATTCGCAAACTTATTAAAATCCTGAAGTTCTTTCGAAAATTAAAATTATTAGACCGTGGAACATAGAAACTAACAGTGTAGATTTGATTACGATGACAGTTTTCATGTTCCACAATGTTCTTTGTAATGTTGTATGAATTTAGGCCTCATTTCAGCAGCACGTACAAAAATTGATGAAATTTTGGGCAAAATAATTTTCACCTCTTCAACTTAAAATTAGTATTATCCATGCATCCAGGCAACTCGGCGGCTAGGATTACTTTCTGTAAAATATTGATGGCTCATATTCAAGAAAACCAAGACTTTTCACAAAACATAATATGGACCGATCACTCCAAATTTTTGGAGAAAAGGTATTTTTAATCGGCATTATTCTGATATCTGCAACGACGAAAATTCATATCATACACAGGAGCGGAATTTACAACATATTTTTAACTTAATATATTCAGTAGTAATATATGTACAGGGTGGGCTATTTCTGATGTATGTGTACGGCAGCTATGTGAAATGTTGCAAATAGAGAAAAATGAACCCCCCTTTCTTGATCTTATTTTCAGGGACTAATTTACTGGTGCCAAAACTTTGCTGATATCTCTTCCCATTCTGGATTTATTCAAAATTTCTTGAACTTTGGGAAAATCTTCCTTCGCGGATATCTTTATCATCATCTAAGTTACATAAAAATAAATTTGACATTCTAGAGGCACTTTTTGAGTAAATTACAGTTGTGTATAAAAATTTTCTTTTAGCTCAGCGGTTTTTGAGTTATAATGCAAACAAGCTTCTTTTTAAATACGAACCAAACCATAAGAAATTTTACCTCTATTGGATATAGTAATTTTTTACTTTTCAAAAATATAAAATACTTGTATTCAATTATTGCATTCAATACCTTTTTCACAGAAAAACCTGAAATTGCCACAATTCTATTCATTAGGTGCATGCCCATCAACGATTCATATTGTTCTATGACTGAAAATCACAGATCTTAAAGATCCAATTTAAGATCATGTTTATTTCTATTGTTTGATTCGATTTATACCATAGTAATTAACGGTGGTATAAGAGTTTGACACTTACGATTCCAGTTTCAGTATAGGTATTAATGTTTCTTGAATATCGAAATAGCTGCTCGTTAGTTGTATGTTCCAACCATTACATTTGAGAATTTGTTCACCTGAGACTTTGGTTGTTTCAAGATGTAGAATAGAAGTCATAGCTATGAAAATTATGAAAAGTTCGATATGATGGAATGTTATATTCTTAATGAGTATGATTCAGTAGCAGAGGCCGAAACATATTTCAATCGGTATCCTGAATGGCACCAGCCAAATAAATCTATTTTCTGAAGAATGAAAAAGGATCTTATCATTAGATGCTCATTCAGAAAATCGAGAAATAAAAATATCATAATGAATAATAAAATAAACAAGTTACTATGTTTTAACTATCACTAATTTATTGATGTAAAGAATGACATAATTGATGATCATTGATGGTGATTCCTGTATTGTACATGAGTATTCAGTTTTCATTAGCTTGTTGTTGATAATGGACGTATGTCCGAAACCGTTCAACCAATGTAAAATTTTATCTTTCCTTACATCAATAAATTAGTGATAGTTAAAACATAGTAACTTGTTTTATTTTATTATTCATTATGAATATCAACTATCACGTAGTTCAGGCTTCATCGATCAATTATTTAAAAAATATCATGTAGGTGATAGAGAGGAAGCAACCATCTAAGTGATAGGTGCTGTAACGGCCAAACCTTCAATTTCGAGTATACAAATAGAAGCAAGAACAGGAATTTCGAGACGTCTCGCTCGGCATTCTCAAGGTTTAAACCCTACAAAATGCGAGTCTCCCAATTTGTTCAGCCAGGGGATCCCCTCGCCGACTAAATTCCTGAAATTGTTATTTAGAAAATATCCAAGAACGCCCAGACTTTTTTAGAGAAATTATATGGACAGATGAAGTGCTTATCACTAGCGATGGGATATTCAATCGCTTTAATGAATATTTGTCGTCCAATGTAAATCCTCAACGCCATATTGATGTGCAGCATCAAGGACGAGATAGTTTGAATGTGTGGTGTGCACTGAAAAATAAACGCGTTTTGGCGTTTGAAATTGAATGGAGCACGTTATAAAGAAATCATCAACAATAATATCATTGAAAGATTTCTCGATAAACAGCCGTTAGAACAATGATCAAATATTTTATTTCTCAACAAGATGGTGCTCCTTCTTACCAAATAAGGGCCATCACTGATCTGTTGTATTTGAATTTTAGGTTAGGGAACAGCAACAATTTAGAAGAGTTAAAACAGAATTTCAGGGAAAGCTTCTGTTAGCAATATTCATATTAACAATGCCTGCCGAAGTGTTCCTCGGCGATGTAATTTATGCATTGAAAACAATGGCTTTTGAATATTTCAGATAAAGTAGTTTCCCCATTTGTATCGTTTGTTTCTGTCAAAGATTTTCGTATGTGTTTTTGGTTTTCGTTTGAGAAAAGTTTAACGTCATAGGTCATGTTTTTCAAATAATATATTTTTTAACTCGCATAACTTTCTAATCATTGTAATAGAATATTACCAAAGCAACTTGCATGGACTCATATGTTACGTAGAATCCTCGGGTTGGCAAGTTTCGAAATTCAAAATAATTAATGTTAATCTGTGATTGTCGAACTCCAAGACCACAGTTTATTACTATGGTCTAAATCAAATTAAACCATAAAAATAACCATGATCCTAAAGGGATCTTTGAAATCTGGGGTTTTCAGTGATAGAACAATATGATTCGTTGATGGGCATGCTTCTAATGAATGAAATTGATGAAATTTCAGCTTTTTCTCTGAAAAAAGTATTGAATGCAATAATTGTCTACAATATGATAATTATGTATACATAATTGTATATATATATATATATATATATATATATATATATATATATATATATATATATATATATATATATATATATATATTATTCCATAAATGAACATCACTGCTAAAATTTTGAATTTTGAAAAGTTTTAGATATTTAAATTAGTTATATTTTTCAGATAAGTATTTTTAAGTTATTGAAAGTAAGTACACATAAAATTTCCTACCTTTATAGATTCATTTTTCAGGAAAACGTTTTATGAAATATATTATTGACAACTGTCAAAATTTCCAAATTCAAAAAAATGAATACTTCATATGAATATGAATCTGATGATGAATATAATCCACCAAAATATCCTTGCGATTCAAATAATAGATATTTCTTGGAGAAGAACTTCAAAATCTGCACTCAAGATCGTTTAGATGCAGGACCATCAGATTCTCAAACTTTCATATCTTCTGATTCAGGTAACGTTGCAAAGAAAATTATTTTTGGGCCCGTTAATCATGAGTAAAGGTAAACAACTTAAATGAAGGTAGGAATAATATTTTAAAACTATACATTCATATCAAACACGAAGTAAATCTAAGGGTTCTGACATTTCTACTTGTTCTGTCTATTCTTCAAACATCAAAAGTTTGATGACTGTTTTCAAAATCATGTAGAATCACCTTGTTCCTCTAATCTTATCATAACTTCATCACCTAATTCAGATCTTCACAAAATTAATAAAAAATAAAACGCATGAAATGGACGTATGAAATGAATAAATTCATTATGTTTTGTTATTACAAAATAACAAATAATGGAACAAATAAAAAGGGTATATGTCTAAACTATATAATATGTTCAAAGAAAAATTCCCAATTGCTGTATTTCAGAACAAAGCATTGCGAATCAAAGACGGTATATTGAAAATAGAAACTTTATATCCGAATCAGAATTAAAATCAATTAAAACAACGTTCAACAAGAAGAACATTTAAATTTTGAAGTTTCAGATGAAAACCTAGTCCCATTCATGAAAAACATCGAAAATAAATCAGAAAATTCATCTAAAAATAATGAGAACAAAGATATAGAAAATTTATTTCTCAATCAAATGAATTTATTTGAAAATATTGACCCAACTTTAAGACCTAAACTTCCTAAAATTCATTATTCAAAGAAAATTTTCGATTGTATAAACGTGCTTAATGAGAATATCCTTCCAAAGCAACTTGTTAAAGTAATGAATATCTATACACTTCATCTGATTATATATTGTGCCGCTATTACAGTAGTTAAACATTCTGGATACAAATTAGAAAATTTTGGATCTAATTATAATATCAAGAAAAACCTTCATGGCAAAAAAGGTTAGAAGGTAAAATTTCTTCTATCAGATGTGATTTAGGAAGATTGACTCAATATTCCAGAGGTAATCGATCAAAAAACTTATGGCACATATTGGAAAAATATTCCTCAAAAATAAAACCCATAAAAATAATGAGATAAGTAATGGACAATTGATAGAATACATCGATACTTTAAAACAAAAACTTTCAGTATACTCTATTAGACTACGTGAATATAAAATAAATTCAGATAGAAAATTCCGAAACAAACTATTCAAAAATAATGAAAAACATTTTTACAAATTTATTTCAGGTTCAAATGAAAATATTTCTGGAAATGGAGTTCCTAAAATTGATATTTTAACTGATTATTGGTCTTCAATTTGGGCAGTGCCAAGGCAACATAATTCCAATGCAAGTTGGATTTTAAATGAAAGGTCTCGATTTTCTAAAATAGAATGCATGCAATTTGAAAAATTTTCAAACGAAGATATAACATCAGTTATTAAACACACAAAAATTGGAAATCTCCAGGTGTTGATGGTATTCATAACTTTTGGTTCAAGAAATTCTCTTGCGTTCATGAAAAATTGGCTGAATATTTTTCATTTATAATAAAGAACCCCTCAGCTACTCCTTTATTTTTCACACAAGGAATTACTTATTTAAAACCGAAAAGTGATAATACTATTGATCCGTCTCAATATAGACCAATTACTTGCCTTCCAACAATATATAAAATTCTAACTGCATGTATTACCCAAAAATTTATGCACATTTGGAGAATTATAATATTCTTTCCGAACATCAAAAGGATGTAGAAAAAACACCTTGGTACTAAAGAGCAACTTGTGATTGATTCTGTTGCTTTGAATCAAGCTCAAACTAAGAAGAGAAATATTCATACAGCCTTCATTGATTACCAAAAGGCTTTTGACAGTTCTCCCATTCATGGCTTCAAGAAATTTTGGAAATTTATAAAATTGATAAGACACTTCGTCATTTTCTTGAATTCGTAATGAAAAATTGGAGAACCAATCTTCATTTAAATATTTCAAAACAATCGTTAAAATCCGAAGTAATTCCAATCAAAAGAGGCATTTTTCAAGGTGATTCTTTAAGTGCTCTTTGGTTTTGTCTTTGCCTCAATCCATTATCTCATGAATTAAATGCTACTAGTTTCGGCTTCAAAATAAAGAGTTTATTAACTGAATTCAAATTAAGTCACTTAATTTATTTAGATGATATTAAATTATATGCCGGAACCAGATCTCATTTAAAAAGTCTACTTGAGATTACTTTCAACTATTCCAATGATATTCATATGAAATTTGGGCTTCCAAAATGTAAAAAATATTTCTATTGAAAAAGGAAAGATCACCTCTGATTATATAAAGATTTCCAATATCGAAATCGAGCCAATGCATCAAGGAGATACATATAAATATCTTGGATTTTGTCAAGAGAAGACAATTAACCATAGCAGCACTAAAGAAATTATTAGAAGTTCATATTACAAAAGACTAAGAATTATCATCAAGAGTTATTTAACTAGTAAAAACCTTTTCAGAGCTATCAACTCCTATGCTGTTCCTATTCTTACATCTTCTTTTGGAATTATTAAATGGTCTAAAACTGATCTAAATGAATTACAATGTCAAACGAGGAAAATGCTCTGTAAATATCATAAGCACCACCCAAAGTCAGCTGTTCAGAGAGTTACACTACCTAGACATCTTGGGGTCGTGGATTAATTGATTTGAATAATCTTCATAGTAAACAGATTTTTCATCTACGTTCCCATTTTCATGATAAACAGAGAACGTCTAAATTACATAATATTGTTGTTGCTTCAGATTATAATCTTACACCTCTGAACTTGACAATGCAAAAGGTAGATTTTGATATATTTGATGATAATTCTAAAAGAGAAAGTTGGATGCAGAAGGAATTACACGGAAAGCACCCTAAAGAATTGAAAAATGATTATATTGATGAAATTGCATCGAATAGATGGTTAGTATCTGGAGAATTGTTTGCTGAAACAGAAGGCTTGGCAATTGTGATCCAGGACCAGGTTGTTTTCACAAGGAATTATAGAAAACATATCATCAAACAAAATATAGATGATTCTTGCCGTAGATGTTTCTGTTCTTCAGAAACAGTTTTTCATATATTATCATCTTGCTCAGTCCTTGCTTCAACAGATTATTTAGAAAGACATAATGCCGTCGCTAATATTATTCACTTCAATCTAGGAATTAAACATGACCTAATTCCCAAAAGAAAAAAATTTCAAAAATATGAACCTGAGATTATTTGTGAAAATGACAAATATAAACTTTATTTTGATAAAACAATTCTGTTCAACAGAGCTGTAAAACACAATAGACCAGATATCGTTCTTAAAGATAAACAGAATCAAATAACATATATAATTGATATTGCTATACCCGACACACATAATATACAAAATAAATACAATGAAAAAATTTCTAAATATATGATGCTTGGCGACGAGATTAAAAAAATGTGGAAAATGAAGAAAATATTTATTCTACCGATTATTATTTCTACAACAGGCGTTATTCCTAGAAATCTTCACAAAAGTATTGAGATTTTGGGTCTGAAGAAAAATTTGTTTGAACAGTTACAAAAGATAACAGTCATCAAATCTTGTAATATTCTTCGTAGGGATATCATTGTCTGATGATGCTATAGTATGTATATATTCTGGTAGATTGATATATTCTCATAACATTTAACGTTATCCTAATATATAATTACTCCAGGATATGTTTTGATTATAATCATTGCCTGGCAATGGTATTAATTACCGGGTAGTGGATTTATATTTCTTCATGAAATCAGTTTGATTGCACATATATATATATATATATATATATATATATATATATATATATATATATATATATATATATATATATATATATATATGATTTTGGCACCACTAAACTAAACTGAAAATAAGATCGATAGAGGGGCTCCACTCTTCTCTATCTGCAAATTTCACATAGCTGGCGTAAAAATACATTGAAATTTGTCCACCCTGTACATGAACTATAGTCAATATTTAATTGATCGAGAAAATTTGAATGGTGAAAATATTCAGAGATTTTAACGATATATGTTTCGGAATTCCTGGACAATTTCCCGTTAAATTCACGTGTTTCATGCTGGTACGAAATAGATGGTAGTCCGGCCCAGGTATCGTAAAAATTATCCAGTTTGTTCGGCGTCTTTAGATTTTTATCTATGGGGATACCTAAGGAACAAAGTTTATAGTATGGCGATAAATTCGTGAAAGGATGCCGAATAAAAAGTAAGACGTGCCTTCGACAAAATCGCTTCCAATCAAATGCAAAAAGCAACTATGAAAGAAGTGCGCCCGCGGATTGGAAAATATTAGGAAAACAGTGATGAACGATTTGAACATTTAATTCGATTTAATTTTCATTACGTTGTTTATGTTCACGGTTCTTTGAATTTCATTCTTCATAAATGTTAGAAATTTTGTTGTATGATTCATCATTCATATCTTATCGTTTGAAGTGACCTAACGGTACTCATTTCAGTTTTCTGTATTTCATAAATAACAAAATTTGATTGTGTTTTTCTGAATCACTACTTGCATGTTGGTCCTAAATCGGGTACTCTTAGTTAAATGTTCTGCAAATTCCACTGGTTATCTTTTAACATGAACCATAAATGATGAACAAATCATAATAACCTCGTTTGAGTAATTATTTGTCACGCTATTGAACAAAAACGATCCACAAACAAAATTAGTGTTATTATCTGAACGTCAAACTCGGTTCGAATTTCGTAGAACCTTACTAAAACATTGTGGATCATGAAATCTGGCATCGGAAGTAAGCCCACTATATCTGTTTCTATGTCCCGGAAGAATTATTTACTGTGCCATAACAACCAAAGCTTTTTGATATGAATAATATTTATCAATATTAGTTTGAAATACGGTTATAATGAATTGAAAGATATATTTTCGTATTTGAAACGAACGGTTCATTGACAATTCAGTTTTATTGAGTTGACAAATGATGTTTAGTAGCCTGTGAATAAAAAAGAATCATAAAAAAACACACTCCTGGTTAAACAGTAAAAATTATAATCTTACTCAAATCTGGGACCAGTTTATGGGCAAAGATGGCACTTCAATTCCAGTAATTTCGAAAATAGAATCACAGCGTGAGGGTGCTTAATTTTGGATAAGAGAAATTTTTACAAAAGATGCTTGAAAAAGGATGCATTTCAATAAAAATTATAAAAAGTACAACTTACTATTTGAAATAAACAACTTTTAGTAGTCCGGTATAACCAGAATTGTTACCACTCTGCAAAAAAATTACAAATTACACATCCGTATCCATTTACAACAATCCCAAAATTTGAAAGTGACCGATGAACCCGTTCCCTAGATACTTCTGATGGGCCCTGTCTTAAATATTATACAACTAGTGAGCCCATTAAGATCGCATTTTCATATCTAAACAGGTAATATACTACAAGCCTAATATACAAAAACGCTTAACAAACTAAACCCCTGATATACTATACGCCTAATATACTAAACGTCAAATATTCTGAACGCCTTTTCATATCCAAATTGATCTATACGGAACACCCCATTATATTCACTGATTTTCATACTTAATATTTCTTTATGTTATATGGAACTACCTCACATATTGCCTCTCACATCCTTATGGTGAGGCAGCTTCTAGTATTGTTTTATGAATACTGACTATCCCAAGTCAAATAAATACATTCAATTTGTAAATCTCAATTTTCTCCAATTGAGCTAGCCTAAGATAAAATTAAGTTCAAGCATTCATTCAAAAAACAATTTGTTAAATCACCCTTTAGGCATAGAAATTCAATCATCAAGAACTCAAATAGTAAAATCCCAAATTATATATTCGATCGATATAGACGGATCTATAGTTTCAAATTTTAATTTGTACTCAACTGTTTTCATTGAAATAAGATTGAATAAGAATGGAATAAGATGCATGAATATTAATGAACATTAAATATAGCTTAAAACAGCAAGATGAAAGAATGACTTCTCAAGTAAATAAATAGAAAATAGTTCTTCTCAAATTAAAATTACTCGAGTGTATCCAGAAGACAAAGGCGAGACACACTGTCACCACTGAATACATAGAAATATCACCTTATGTGATTGTCCTATACATATTTTTTTCTTATAAATACGAATTGACCCAAATTCACACAATTTGCTTACCAGAAAAAACAAACATCTTCTGAATTGAAGCATTCGTGTGAAAAGCAGAAATGAGATTCAAAAATCCACAAATATGTAAATTACGTTATGAATCTTCATAAACAATAGAACGATGTTAACGATATATCAGTCTCGATGCAACTATTTCTTGTAACTGATAATTTCCTATTGCTTTTTCTAGACTTATCTCTCACAAATGTTCCATACAGCTCTGTCACTGTGTTGAGTACTTTTCTTTTGAATTCTAGTCATATCTCTTCCAGATCTTTGTCCTCTAATTGTTTACCTATCTCTCCAATTTTCATATTCGATATCTGAGAAATATTGAAAATATCTAGACTGAGTATATGAAAATCTGTGTAAACATGCCCTCATATTTGAATTTTCTATTCTTCAGTTATACTTTTCTTCAATTCATGTTTTTGTGAAATATATGTAATATAATCGGAAATGAAAATGATAGAAAGAAATTGCATAAAAACAACTTTATATTTTCATATTACGTGATGAATATACACATTTTACACAATCATGTAAAATACCTTCAATTTCAGATCTATGAGGAATAAATGTTACTTATTCAACAGCTTTGATGAAATTTCCAGAGAAACAGTAATAATCTGTTATGAATAGAAAAACCCACAATAAATACCTTTTGTACAAATTAAAATGACACAGAAGACTATCTGAGTATTCAGAAGTGTCCCACATAAAGGTTTAATATTATTTTTAATTTAATTTCCCCACCTTTTTACAGTGAATCCATTGTATTAAATACCTTTTCATCAGGTGAATTGTAACCTAAAAATAAGTATTTAGGAAATAATAACTCTTACATATGCATTGAAAATAAAAACTCACCTTCAAACCTCTGACAAAATAATCATTCAACTGAGAGATAGATAATTCACATTTTTATTTCTTTCTTATTTTCCAAATATATTTGTAGGTCAATCAACAATCCAACCTTACTTTCTTTGGTTCAAACTACACTTTGTGAAATATATACAGATATATCCTCTAGTGAATAGCTTGCAATATCCATACAATTCATGCTCTAAATGACCTAACGAAAACTTAGTCGAGTTCCTTTCAGAAAAAGTATTATTATACAAAAGAGCTCAATACCTATTAATGGCAACTCGAAGGATATTCTATTATTTTGCGAGATACTTCCAATAGATTCGTTAGAGAATCCTAGTAATTCCAGAAACTCTTTCAACGCATAGAGGTTAGAATTACCATGATAAAAATATGAAATATAAAATTCTGAGTACATTTCTTGATCATGCTGGAAAAATATACATGCAAATACATAAATAAACCTAAAAGTACATTCACCTACCTTTCAAACATTATTGTAAAACTCCTTAACTTCTTTTCAGTATAATCACATTATTCAGGATAGAATAACATGAAAATGTTGAATTTATAAATTTCGAAAGTTTTTCATTTCTTTCCTTAGACAAAATATATATGAAAATGGACAAAATAAACATCAAACTACGTTCACTTATCGTTAAAAGTTAATTTCAAATTTCGTTGAATCTTTCATTGAAATGAAATTCGGAATTACTTATTTTGACAGGTCGAATATGAGACTAAGTGAAATAATGTCTGTATACATGGATATTTTATTCCGTCTCATATTGTCATTCAGAAGAGAGGACACTATATTCTAGATAGTAGTAGTACCGAAATTATATGGGTGGAACTAAAAGCTACTGATTATTTCCATCTCACCTTTTCTATTCGGAAGATCGAGACCATTCAATTTTACACGTTGGTAAAACTGACTTCTGAGCTTGAATAGCGATCGCAGAGGCATCAGGAGACAAGACTGACCCGGCTTCCGTGTTTCTGGTATTTTTCTTGAAAATCTAGGTCTCAACAATCGTCACAAATATGTAGGAGTCGTTCCACCCTTAATTTGACATCTCGAAGTTCATTAATTTCCTTAATTCCTGGCTGTCAAAGATTGATGGAATGTGGAAAATAAAGCGAAATTTTGCAAAATTCCGCCGATAGCCTTTCGTTGGTCCAAATTTTTCCAGTTTTCCTGGGGTTTTGTGGAAATGAACCAATTGAGGCGCTATATACGAAACTCCAGGCTTGACCTTTATCCCGGTTTTAGAGAGACCGAACGCGTTAGAAAAATTTGTATATTGTTCGCTCTCGGTGACTTTTCAGCAAAAGTTTTCAAGAATCCTCACGGCTCCGTCGTTCGAGCTAGGGGCTGCAAATTTGGCATTGACCTTCATCCACCCCTTTCCTACCGAAGAGAGAATATTCGCCGCGTGCTTATTTCTCCGCCAGGGTTCAAACTACCGTCATCCCCTCGGTTAATTCCCGAAAAAGGCATTACGACTTTAACATTATGTATATATTAGAATAGATTTATTTGAATTGTAAAATAACGTGAGTTTGTCATTTGAAAAATAGATAAAAGCTGAACCACCGAAGACAATCTTAAATTTTGTAATATTTCAATAATTTTTCCTCTGGTCTTAGGCTAAATACTAACTCAATTTTAAGATTTTTTGTCGGCTAGAAGTACCTAGAAGGACTTTGATGGGGTGAGAATGGAGTGACAAAATCAATTAACTTGGACTGGCGACGGTGTTGTGAACTATAAGGTATAATATTATGTAATTTGGGAAAAAAGCAAATCTCTAGTTCTCTCCTTTACTGAAAGTTCAGACAGTTGGGTTTTTTTCCCATTCCTACCCTTTATTATTCAAGAAAAACCAAGTTAGATAGAAAAGGTAGTTTACTGAAATAATATTCAACTAAATCGAAATTTCTTAATAAATATTGCTAGATTCTACTGAAATTATTCCATTTATAGACTGAATAAACCGAGCTATAGAACCCAAGTGAATACACTAAGATTAATATTTGACTATATTCACACGATGGCACAAGACAAGCATTGGCAGCCGCATAAAGGTTATCCTGATTTATATTTGTTGACTAAGTCTCTTCAACTGAACTTTCTTTTGTGAACTAGTTGTTGAATCGAGAACATTTTCAGTCCATGTATGTGATCTTTAGAGCAGTATTTCCATTCAAGAAATATCCTTTATCAGGTCGCAGAGTTAGATTTCAAAGGGTTGAATCCTTTTCTTATACACATTTCTTGACATAAATGAATACATTGAGAAAGAAGAGAATGAAATATTGATTGTTGTAAAGTGCCATTCTCTGCCTTTCACGATTAGGAAATTCAATAACAATTAGATGTTCAGTGAGAGGCCTCTACAGCCCCAATTCACGTCTCCTGCCTCGGGACAAAAACCTTCCTTCACTTTGTCTTTTCGATAACAGATTTCACTTTCAGCTTCAATATATATTCTTTTCCTTCACAATATTGATGGTTTCGAAAGGTCAAACTGTAGGCATTTGAGATAAGGAAATATCGATTCTTATTGGTGGTGATTTATGAAGTATTGGATGAAATTACCAATTGATGAAAGTATTTTTTTATTAGAGATTCATTGTGGATGAATCGCAGTGAGATATGTATGTAAAAATAACTTTAATGTCTATTCATTCGGATCATATATTTATAGTCATTAAATAAATCGGAAGAGATGGGTAATTGATTTGTTTGAACGCGTTCATCTCAGGAATTATGAGTTGAAATCCAGCCTTTCATTAGAGAATCATCTTGGCTATATAATTTTGATTATAAATATTTCCACTGCTCACTCAATTTTTCTTGGACTCCAAACTTGAATTCGCGCTAGTTACATTCTGTTTCGCTGCGAAGTAGGCTTCTAGCGTGAGCAACAGTGCATATCTGAATCTTAGATTCTTCTTCTTCTCGACGTGCCATCTCCATCAATGAAGGTTGGATATCACAACGGCAAATCTCTCTCTTCTTCAGCGGTTCTGATGAGCTCTTCGAAGTTCATGCCAGTCCACTGACGTATGTTCCTCAGCCATGACAGTTTTTTCCGTCCTAGACCCCGTTTGCCCTCGATCTTTCCCTTGAAGATCAGCTGTGCGTAACGGTATTTGTCGTTTCTCAGGATGTGACCTAGGTAAGCAGTTTTACGGACTTTTACAAGTTTGAATAGTTCTCGTTCTGTTCCAATCCTGCGCAAGACTTCTTCGTTCGTGGTATGCGATGTCCATGGTATTTTGAGAAATCTGCGATATGTCCACATCTCGAAAGCTTCTAGTTTGTTGATTGTTTGTGTTTTTAGGGTCCATGTTTTGACTCCGTACAAGAGAGTAGACCATACATAACATTTTGAGAGTCTGAAACGCAGGTCGAGACTGATTCGTGAGTCGCAGAGGAGCTTTCTGAGTCGTACAAAACAGTTTCTGGCTTGTTCTATCCTCGATCTTATTTCTGTGTCTGGATCTAGTTTGTTGTCTATCCAGCATCCCAAGTATTGAAACCTATCCACTTCTTCTAATGTCTTTCCGTTTATTTGGATTGGTTGTGGAACATTCTTTGACTTTTTGATTATCATTACCTTGGTTTTCTTCACGTTTATTTTCATACCGAACTCATTGCAGGTATTGCTAACGCTGTTGAGGAGTCGCTGTAGACCCTCATCTGAGTCAGCAATCAAGACAGTATCGTCAGCGTATCTGATGCTGTTTATGTTTACGCCGTTAATTTTGACTCCCTCTGAGATATCTGCTAAAGATCTGTCAAATATTAGCTCTGAATACAGATTGAACAGCAAAGGGACAAGACGCAGCCCTGCCTGACTCCCTGCCGATTCCGATTTGCTCGGATATGGATCCTCTATTCTGATTCTAGCTCTCTGGTTCCAATATAGGTTCTGTATCAGAGTAATATCCTTCCCGTCTAGGCCCGCGCCGCGAAGCGACTCCATCAGCAGATCGTGTCTCACTCTATCAAATGCTTTTTCGAAGTCTATAAAGCAGATGAAGATGTCTCGTTGTTGATCATAGCATTTTGCGCTAGTACCAGTAAGCTGAACAAAGCCTCTCTCGTGCCCATTCCGCTCCTGAAGCCAAACTGGTCATCTCAATGTTCGCTTCGCACTTGCTAGAAATGCGGTTATGAATTATTTTAAGTAGGACCTTTAATGCGTGGCTCATTAAACTTATTAGACGAAAGTCTCCGCAATCTTTTGGATTTGTTTTCTTCGGCAATAGTATGAAGATCGATTCTAACCATTCTTGAGGTATTCTGCCAGTTTCGTAAATGCGGTTATAGAGAGCGACAAGCAGGTCGGTGTTTTCTTTGCTTACTAGTTTTAAGATTTCGGGATAAATTTCATCTGGCCCTGGGCTTTTGTTTGCCTTGAGTTGTTTTATCGCATATTCTACTTCGGATTTCAGAATACTTGGTTCTTCCACATTAATGTCTGTTTGGTAGGGCTCTGCTCTAGCGCTCTCAAACAGAGTCTTGATGTATTTTTCCCATTCTTGTAGTTTTTCTTCTGTGGAGTCTAATAATTTTCCGTCCGAGCCCAATATGTTGTGGACTGCAAATTTCCTGTTCATCGCTGTAAATTCTTTCACCTACTTATGTAGGTTGAAATGGTCATGGCGTCGTTGTAGTTCCTCTATTTCCGAGCATTTATCCTCTATCCATTTCTCCTTAGCACGTTTTATTTTGTTGCGGATTATTCTGTTAAGATGTCTGTATTTATTCAGGTTACCAGCAGCTTTGTATTCTCTCCGTGAGTCCATCAGATTTAAGATTCACTCTGTCATCCATTCTCTCCTGTTTCTTTTGGGAGTTGGTTTTAGATTTGCTTCTACGGTTCTATTCAAGATATCTTTTATAGTTTTCCACATGCTATCCACATCAGTGGTAAGGGCAGAGTCCCGAGAGACATTTGCGAGGTGCTCGTTCAGTTCTTGACTTACTGTTTGTTTTATTGTGACATCCCTCAAAAGTCCAACTTCTGGTTTTCTCGGGGGTTTTGGCTTTCTAGTAACTTTCCATCTCGGTCTTACTGTAGCTATAACAGGGTTATGGTCTGAGCCAATGTCGGCTCCTGGATAGGTTTTCACATTACGAACTGAGTTGTGGAATCTTTTGTTTATCATAATAAAATCGATCTGGTTTCGGACTATTCTGGCATTTGTATGTTGTGGTGATGTCCATGTGTAAAGTCTGCGAGGGTGATGTTTGAACCAGGTGTTTGTTACAGCCATATTGTGTTGTTGGCAAAATTCAATAAGTCTTTCGCCTCTGTCGTTTCTGACGCCCAATCCAAACTCACCAATCAGATCCGACACTTGCCCTTGGCCTATTTTGGCATTAAAGTCGCCCATGAGAATTGTGAGATCTTGTTTCTTAGTCATCTTTATTAGCTCCTCTAACTCTGTGAACCAGACCTCAAGCTCATCTGCAAGTTTATCAGCTGTGGAAGCATATGTCTGTATTATATTTATGTTCATTGGTTTTCCCGAAAGTTGAATTAGTAGATTTCTGTCAGAGACCGGTAGAAATTGGTAACTGCCTGATTGTATTCTTCCTCCAAAATCACTCCTACTCCGTTGTGATGTTTGGTGTTATTATTGCCAGAATAGTAAAGTGTTTTATTCATTGCTCTGGTTATTCCTGAGCCCGGCCATCTAACCTCGCTCAAACCGAGTATTCGGATGCCAAGTCTATCCATTTCGTGACATGCGTTTGCGAATTTTCCTGCTTCAAATAGAGTTCTTACATTCCATGTCGCCATCTTAAATTCTGTTTGTAAGGTTTTTAACGTAGCCAACCGGGATTCTTCGCACCCTTGGACATTTAAGTCCTGCCGGGGACTAGGGGCCATTGAATTTTGTTGTATTGCCATTGTGATTTTCTTGGGAAAGGAATACCAGAGTGGTTTCCCGTTGCCTTCTCTGGTTTTATTTCAGCCGCTCCTAACTTGGAGAACAGACGCTGTCTGCAGCCGCCCACTCTGGGTCAGACGCTGCGGTTTCACCATATCTGGCTACCCTCACTTGGTTTAGCCTGTGGGTCAACACAGTGTACCGGGGTGTGGCGCTTGGAGCCAACAAGTGAGAGTTGGGTGTCTCGTGAGGACCAGTTATCTGAAGCCTCCGCCCTTCTACGAAGCTTGGAGTGACCGCCCAGACAAAAGTTACTACCTCTCCGACACAACCCCTACACCCTGAATCTTAGATAAGATAATAAAAAATTTCATTTCAACGCTATGAAAGTTACAATTGTGGTTGTTGATTTTGTAGGATAGATAAATTCTTCATATCACAATTTAGAAAGCCACGTCATTTCGGTCATGAAGTTTTTGAGAAAAACTTTGATAAAAATTAAAGCACAGTGAAAAATGGCTAGTTCTCGTCCTACCACAGAAGCCAAACAGCTGCGGACGGAGTTGGTACATGGAATAGTGGTTGGAAACACCTTCAAACATCTTTATGCGCTTTGTGGGATACGCATATAGGTGAATTCTTATTAGTTCTATAAAACTACCCAGAATAACTCGGCTGATTTGATTTTTCTATTAATTTCTTAAGACAAGTGGATTTTTTTTATTGGAGAGAAACATTTCTTGTTACATGTTCCGTTCTCTCCGTATTAACCTCCTCCCTTTCCTTGGCAGTTTCTACCCCAAATTTCTGAAAAGGGAAAAAGGATCGCGTGATACTTTTTTGAAAAGTCCACGTAATTGCTTATAGTCTGAAATACCATGATACGAATCGATTATGTTAGTTCAGAAAATTTTTCTCTCTCATTTGGAGGTTCCTTCATCATCCCCTCACCAGTGTCATCTATCTCCACGAAAATGTCCGTATGAGGGAGGAGTTGTGTGATACATCTTCGAGAGGTTGTTCAATTCACTGAATTTTTCAAATTCATTGATGATTGAGCATTTACATACTTTGTCATGATCTAAAAAGTGGATAATGATTCGAAGAGTTTTTAATTCTACTGATCTGAAATGATAGATATGGAGCATGCGCTATCATTCCCTTGAAAACAAAGCTTGATTTCTTTTATTTGAATGAAAAAATAAGAACGATGTTTAATTTGTTGGCATGTTAGATTTTCGAGATTCAGTTATTTTTGGTTATTCAATGAGTCATTTACGCTAGGAATTAAGAACGATTGAAAAACTGAGAACTTAATAAATATCTTTTAATTCATAATAAAATTTCACCAGAATCATAGCAGCCCTAAGCAGTGTTACTTTTAAATCATTTCAAGAAGCAAACTGATTTCGAGAAATAGTGAACCTTTGTAATGAGCCCCTTTCTCTTTATAGAAATCCTGCTGATCGATAGAAGTAGAGGTTCGCAAACGTTTAAATAAGGCACAAAAATTCTTCCGATTCAAACCAACCGATTTTGATCGAATGTTTTCCTCGAACGGAAAAAAAGATTTCATGAAAACCTAGAATTTTTCCGAACAGTTCTCTAAAAGGTTTACGTGGTCGTATAGAGAATAAAATCACATTTTCCAAAAACACAATTTCTTTTCCCTATTTTAAAATTTGGGGTAGAAGCTACCTGCGGTAGGTGATTGATAGAGGGAGAACGAAACATGTAGTAAAAAATGTCACTCTCAAACGAAAAATCAACTTGTTTCAGGAAATTCACAGAAAAATTAATACAGTCAAGTTATACAGGGTAGTTCGTTTTCTTTGAGTGCACTGTATATACTAATAATTTCAATACTACAAGTAATTGAAAAATCAAAAACCCTGCTATTTCATAGTTTAAAGCATTCATTTCTGTCGATAGTTCCAATTGTATGCTTGTTCATTTTTCTGGCATATCTATATGCCAGATTCAAAAGAAGAATATGTAATGAAGAATATAGCCTTCGATAGATTCACGTTTTGAAAAGTATCATAGTACACTTCAAAACTACAAAGGTAATCTTTTAAATGAAGTCTGTTTATCGAGGATTCTGTGAAATTTAAAACAATATGCTTCGAGCAAAATCTTGAGAACTGTCAGAATGTTCAAATTCATCCATGTTAAAATAATTTATTCAATTTCCATGAAAACGAAATCTTAATGGTCGAGCCCGAGAGGATCCGCTGGTAACATATCTATCAACCAATGTGAATTTTGAATAAATGTAACAGTGATATATATTGAACTATCAAGTTGGGTAAAGCTTGTCACGTTCAAACTGCACCATTAATCTCCAAATAGTGAATGGTGGTCCATTCATTCTACATTACCTACGTTGAGTAAATATAGAAAAACATAGGGAGTCCCACCATGGATTCTATCAATCGATATAAAAAAATAAACCAAGAAAATAAAACTTTGATTCTCCTTAGTCGATTGGGGCGTTTCGATAAATATTTTCAAAATAACAGCTCTTGTACGGAAATACGAACTACCTCTTCAATTTTAAATGGAATGCCACAATTTTTGAATTTTAGATTAAATTTCGAAACACTTTTGTAATTAACCGTTGCTTAAATATTTTCAAGTTTATGTAAGAATTTACATTTGCTAACGAAAATAATATTTTTTTTCTGTAATGGGATTATCGTTTGACATTTCAGCTGTGTTGACATGTAACAAAACATAACTTTCTATGAAGCCCCTTTTTCCCCGAGAATAAGAGGAAACTTTTTTTCGGATATATATTGGTACACATAAGTTAACAGGAAAACTTCATTCAATTTCAATCATTGAATAATTGGACTCGTTCTTGTGCCAGTTTCAACAAATAATCCAATAACAACGTCTCCGAGAAAGAACTGCATATCCTTTTCATCTTGTATCCTAATAATCTTGAAAACGCGGTTTCATGAATTTTTCATGATTTAGCTGGCCATAATTTTCGTGACGATACTTTCGCTGCTTATACTAACTATAGCGGCGTCACTGAAACCTCAGAATTAATTATTTTTCAAACTGTATATGGTTCAAAATAACTACAGAACATCCACTTGCTCCGCAATTTTTTGTTCCAGAATGGAATTGACAGATATGAGACAACTTCAAAAGTTTCTTTCGCAACGAAGGTCTAATAATCCAGTTCAAAACTAACATCGATAATCGACTCTTATATTGAAATAATATGCTTTTCAATGCGAAAATCCATCTTTCACTCTCACGGAAAAAAATTTTCCTTCATACACGTGAATAATATTAGATTTTAGCCCTCGATTGTCAGTCACAATAGAACCTCGGAGCAAAATCCAATACTCTTTCATAATGAATAACAATTTTCCCGCTATAGAAAACTTTTTTGTTAATTATTCTTATTTTCTTCAAGAAAGAACCAAAATTAAAAACAGTGAATACTTTTTCAATATTTTGTGAAACATTGCAATAGATGCTCACAAAAATAAAACTATATTCAAAAATAATTCTCAAATTTTTCTTCTTTAATAATTAAATTTTTTTCAGATAACATCAGCAACGAGAGTAATTTTATATAATGTACCCAAAATATAGGCAATTACGACTAATCCATTACTAAAATGCTATTTCTTAAAGTTTATTCACACAGTATCTATCTAGTACTTCGTCAAAAATGAATTGAGCACTAAAGAAATGTCACCTACCGTTCATTTACAGTGGACAAACTGATTTAAGGCAATGTCGCAATGCTCATATGTAAAACCAAAATAAGTTCCTATTAAGCAATCTCAAGTTAAGTGTACATCATTTTTGATACTAAGTATCATAAAAATGTGTTTTTATTCAAAAGAGGCAAATGAATAATTTTTAAATTTTCTTCATTCCGATTTTGTGAGCATTTGGTATGATATGTATTTAAATATAATGAATTCTTTTCAACCAAGACATATCCAGGAAATGTTTAAGAAAAGTCTACTTCTATAGCAAGAACTATTTTCATCTTTCTTCTACAAGTGATTTCTACATGAAGTTGGGAATATTTCATCAACAGTTAAACTTAGGTATATTATACACTGGGGTGATTTTAAATTCAATTAAGATTTCAAACAAAATAATATAGAGGGCATTCTATTGAAAAGAGGCAAGAAAATACCGGTTTACGTTAAAATTCTAAAGCGAGACATGGAGTTCACAGTGGACACTATATCTAAAATGTGCATGACAAAGTTAGTTTTAATTTTCATGCTTGTATAACCGATTCAAAACGAGTCTGTCTGCATTAATACATCTTCATCCCATCAGCATGAAAGTATAGCTGATTGAAATACTGTATGATTGAAACGCTTCACTTTAGAACAACCTGGATGATTTGGTAATGTTTTTCTTTTTACATGTTCATAATATTCCGACTTATGTAATTCAGGAAAAGTTCCACACTGTTTACCTATGGAGGTTCAAGATGTTCAGTATCAAATCACGATTCAAAGAATGGAAATGCATAATTCTTAATTCTTATTTCTTTGTTCGCTATGATAGTGGAGAAATTACTGTACTGAAGCATTAAAATTAGTTAGTTTTTCATTGCCTTGGAGAGAGTTATTCAAACTTTGCAGCGCATATGAGTTTCTATTAATAATTAATTTCATTTCAAGGCACCATCAAACTATATCTAAGTTGAGCATTTGAAAAACATTATTCAATTAGAGTGGATATACCTATGTTGGTATCTTCAGATAATCAATTCAAATTTTTCTAATTTCAAAATGTTCAAACGTCACCTTTTTACGGATTTGAGAGTCTTTCAGCACTTCACTCATGTATTTCATACCAATTGTATTTATTTAATAAATGCGTATGAGAACTCTCTCAAAAAATAAGGTTATAGACAAGAACAAATTCTGAGGAAGTGAACTAGTTAACTGGAGAATTTAATCCCGGTTCTTTGTTCTAATCCCAGAATTTTGGTATTGTATACTTATGAACTGGAAATCCAGAAAATAAAATCGGGAGTATTATGAATACTCAGATCTCCAAGTAAAAACAATTAAATTTGTTTCAAATGTTTTGAAATAAACACAACTTCATCCTTCAACATTGAGAACCCCTGAAACAAAACACTACGAAATTAAATTCAAATCCTCGTAAATAAGATAAAACAAAAGGTTTAAGAGATATCAATAAACAAATGAATAAATATAATAATCCAATTGATAAAATATTTAGCGTGGAGGTCTTATTCTACAGAGATCCATGTACTCCTCATTATCAGATTATTTTGCTTCAGTCTTTCGCCACTAAAAAGTGACTCTTTTAATGAAACCTATCCGCCTTCTTCATGATTGAGATACGAAGTCTCTTTGTATAAGAACATTGGTGTATTCTTCCTTGAGAATCTGAAAAAAGAAAATTCAAAGATTTTGAATTCTTACGCATTAACATAGCAATGCGAAACTACAGAAGTTTGTTGTATAATAAACAGATGAATTAATAACACATGGGTCAACAATCGAATGCGCTACTGTTTCAGTCAGTACAAATCTTCAAAAGAATCATGTCAGAATTTCATGATATTTCATTCAGAATATGAAATTGAAGTGACGCCTCTTTCCTGAATTTATATACACTGAATTGAAATGAGCTCCGTCTTAATAAAATACACCCCTTTGATAGGTGAAAATACCGTACAAGCTAAGGAATGGCTTGAAAAGTGCTGCTGAGACATTTCTCAATCGAAAACAATCATTTGCTGATGACATATAAGATGATTACGCCAGAAAATATCAAAAAGTGTTGGAAATTGTTATAGGTGATTGTAAAGTGAAATTGCTGGAGTAACCTGTCATCTTAAAGATATCAAATGGAACCGTATTCAACATTTTTCACGAAAATTTGGACATTAACGAACTTTTTTGAAGTGGGTGTCACGTTTGCTCATAATGGAACCAAATCAATAATAAATCGACGGGTCTGACGATATTAGGCACGATAAAAAGGATTTCTTGAGTCGATATGTGATCATGGATGAAATATGGATCCACCACCACATGCCAGTATCAAATAGAGCATCTCTTCAGTGAAGAGAACAGGACGATAATCAGTGCATATACAAATTTACTAATCAGCTGATGAAACAATTTGGCAGACAAAATCTGGCAAATGTACCCACCCTGGTAAAAGCGCCAAAAGATAGGTGGATGTTTGGAACCTATCTTCATGAATGGTATACAAAACAAAAACTGCATTGATAATTCATTCTTTAGGATTTACACATGTTGAGCCAAGTTTTTTCTCACATAGGAGCCTGTTTCATTATACTTGCTGTCAGAATAGTTTTTTCAAGTTCATCTTTTCCGTGTACTTGCACTGAAGGCTATCAAAACACATTCAAAAAGTAAACACATTTCTTGGAAAAACTTGGATGTCTGACCGATTAATTGAGAATAATGCTGTAAATTATTACATAACTAATTTTCTGAAGGAAAGTACTTTTTTCTCGATGTTTCTCCGCCTTCCGCGTACATGGTTTCGATATTTAATATCTACAAAGTGTGTTTCAAAGATGAAAGATTTTTACATGAAAATGTTCCTCATCCTTCCATCCAAATATCACCATCTGACGAATAGGTGGCACAAACAGATGAGAAAGAAAACAATTTTGTGAGGTCCGACGTAAAGTCAGCCATCAGGTATTAATAGATGGCTTCATAGATAGAGTAACTAAGGAGTTGGAAGTTAATTTTTCAATTAATGTACAGCCACGATGAGTACAAATTGGAATGAAGAGAAAGAGGCTGGAGGTGGCTAAGAGGTAATACAATGTATTTGGAATTGATTTCTTATAGCTCGACTCACAGCAAAACTAGTACCCGCAAACCGTTTTCCAACCTGGGGAAAAACATAAAAAAGGACGAATTGAGCTTTCGACTACTATACGCCTCGCTTGTAAGCTTTAGGAGAACAAAATTTTTTGGCTTCCTCAGGGGAAGAAACATAAGATTCCCTAGGTACTACTTCTGCTACTACTGTAGTAAGAATAGATAGCCGAACACCCATTTGTTCAATGAAACGATATTCATTTGCCAAAGTACGTTCACTATTCATATCATAAATGTTGTGTTGAATTTCCTCTATCAACTAATTCATGGATGTTCTACTAAATTTTTATGAACAAGTATGCAGACCCCATATCGTAGTTTTGGAGACAAAAAGGACAATATTTCCTAAACTATCAGCCGATAATTTCAACAGATACATCAGTACAAGCCATTCTGCAGGGCTTTTAGAAACATGCTAGTCAAGAATTGGGTATATATTTAGTAGAAGTTCTGAAAAGCAATGGCATTTCTACTGAGTACTATAACAAATAGAATTGCT
The DNA here is from genome assembly GCA_013387265.2 of Cryptolaemus montrouzieri. Lineage (NCBI taxonomy): Eukaryota > Metazoa > Arthropoda > Insecta > Coleoptera > Coccinellidae > Cryptolaemus > Cryptolaemus montrouzieri. The sequence continues at coordinate 65,299,801 of JABFTP020000021.1, forward strand.
ATGTAGTTCTGGTTGTTTCAACTATGAGCCTTTAATTTATAATAAGTATAGAACATTGAAATCAAGTTTTGAAGGTGACGGAGATGACCAAAACATAAAAAGCAAGTTCGAAGTTGAGTCTTCACACTAATTATTCAATTCTCTATACCACAAGCCTACTGCATCTGGGGGCTGAACAATGGATTCAACGATAAGACAAACAACCTAGCGAACTAAATGCTATGAACCTTATCATAAGTCATCCCAAATTATAGGAAAAAGACAAAAAGAAACTCGGATTCATTCAAAATAAAATCAATATAATTATTTTTCTACTATTCACAACTGAATTGAGATATGAAATCTTACCACTTGTATGGAAGACTAAAAACTTCATACAAAACTAACGTGCCAAAAAATTACCAGTTAATTGAGGACTTAATATACAAAACTAATATACTAATTTCTGAATCAAGCAATGTAATTGCAGAGTAGCTCTTGCCCAGAACTAGATGAAAAAGACATACTCAATGGATGATGAAATGAAAAAAGCGATTAAGAAAGCCTGTCAACACTGTCAACACAAGACTTATCTGCAAGTTGTAGTGTCGATGTTGAGTTAATCAAAGGAATGAATGTTTCTGTGTATCTCCAAAATTAGTGAAATATCTAATTTTACGTAAGGTAACCAGTCGACTTTCTTCGAAAAAAATTTGGCCTTCTTCAAGTAGTTAATGAACACACACATTTAATCATCTTGGGCGAACACAGCTGTGACATGACAGGCATTGGCTCCCAAGAGTTGATAATACAAAAAAGGTATTCTCAAAAATCTAATCCATCTAAAAGATGGACCATTTAAATTATGTGGTGGCCGGATACATTCCGGTAAAGGCATGGGTGTTATAGATCGGATAAGCCAGCCAGATCTAAACTATCCAAACTGTGGAAGATCGGAATGGTATGATCAGCTGCAAGTAGCTGGTTCGCATCGGTTATACGATCTTCAGAAGAGGAAGTTTTGCAGCTTTAGAGTAAATGTTTTGGATATGAGATTTGTTATATATATATATATATATATATATATATATATATATATATATATATATATATATATATATATATATATATATATATATATATATATATATATGTTCAGGGATAAATATTTTTGGATTTGTTGATATTTATAATTGGTTATATTCGCCTTAAAGCTTTATGAAATTGCTAATATAAAATAATTAGTAATAGTTATTACTATCTGAATATGAACGAGAGATCAAATCAGCGATAACACTGATTTATTGAGGCCTTTATTGGCATAGAACACATAATAAAAATTCCATTCGTATTTAAATCATTCATAATTACTTACAGAGGAGAAATAAATCCCAGACAATCGATCGAACGATCAAATTCCAAAATGAATCCATATCAAAGATCTGTTATTATGGTTGTTGTTATTATGTCAAAACTGTGATTAGACAAATGTTCAAACTTCGAAATAATAAAGAACGGATTTCTGAAATTCCAAAATGCATGTAAGTGAACAAAAATATTAAATCAACGGGAAGATGAGCTCATAAAGTAGAAATATGAATGTAAAAAACTTTATTCGTTCCACAAGGTAAAGGAGAAGGAAAAAACAATAGTTTTGATAGAAATTCTGGTTTCAGATTAAAGATACTGAATTTGGCATAAAACAAAAGTTCCAGGATCATTTAACTGAAAAATTATTATCTCAGGAAATAAGTATCATCAACTAGTGCAATAACTAGAAATTACATGAAATAATTGTCTTGTACGAAAAAATACACAGACACATTTTCATGAATTACAAAACTCACATAACCATACTGAAAACTGCACATGGAATATTGAAAACTGAAAATTTGCGAGATGTTAACCCGAAGCGAAAAGAATCGGAAAAGGCTGACAATTTTAGATCGGAGGAGAGATGAACATGTGGAATGTTATGTGACATCATTAACTTTATATGATTCGTGGGAAAATGCATTCGACCGGCTTCGAATTCGTCTTCTGAACGAATTGAGTCATGCAGATGACATTTGAAAAGCTAAAAGGCAATTCAATATGGAAATGAAATTTTATTTTCAAAAATACGCGAATGTCCTCACTTTCTACATCAAACTAATAAACTGCACAACTTTGTTTTATCTGAAGCAATTTTCGCGATGCAAAACAAACAGATAGAGGATTGATAATACTGCCTGAATCTAGTCTCGTTATGGATTGAATTGAATGAAGAAAAGAAATCATTTCAATCACAAAGTGCCTTTTTTCTAAGAATTCTCATACTAATACATAAGAAGTTTACGACATTATTCTGATGGATTTTCTAGGTTTATAATAGGATAAAAGGATGTGTCGAGAGCTTTTCAACTCTCTGAATTGTTGGTGACGAAGGTTTGAATAAACCATTCGAAGTAACGAAGGGAGTTCTATTATCGAACACTAAGTGGCTTCGAGTTTCCTCAAGATAATTATCCTTAATAACGCAAAGTTGATAGTGAGGCTCGTGAAAGCTGAGTCATCAAAACTAAATGAAAACGAGAGCACATAATATCAACTTCACCGGAAGATAAAGTTTACATTTCGAAGTCAGATTTTATTAAGATCTGGTAAATTATGTAGCTATTGGGTTGGTTAGGAGCTTCTAGATTGTAGGATACTCTTAAGAGGTGATTAAGACAATGCCATTCTTCCTGAGTGATAAGAGTCCTTCTATTCCAAATAAACGTATTCATCACAACTCAATACCCTGATTTGAAAAGAATATTAGAATGAAGTCGACATATGGATATAAATGAAACACTATATGATGTTTGTCGAGCTGACTAGTTTCGAGCTTTAATACAACCTCATCTTCAGATCTGAAATAGATAACTGTTCTTTCAATTTTGTGACAACAAAAATCGGAGAGGATACCCACCTTACGACAAGAAACCAAACAGTTGTATGTTTGGCATGATCAAAATCATTATTGAAATGCTTAGTCAATAAAAGGTTTGAAAAAATCTAACGATACAACATATAAAAATTCAATTGTAAAAGGTTGAAAACGACGAATTAACATATTTGAGACTGATACAAAAAGCCTATCATAACTTATTGTTTACTGAAGAAAGTAAGGTTATTCAGAGTCTAGTAGTAATGGCAGGTTCTTATTTTTCAATCTGCGGCGGAAAATCCTTTTCATAGTTTTTATGAACCGTTTTATGTTGCCTCTCTACATTATATTACATCATAATCGTGGGGGTCGATTGGCTTTGCAAGCCTGTCCGAACTGAGACCAAATTGGTCTTTTGTTCGTTACCCTTCTTATTCATTTCCCTGTAGGTCTAAATCCCTTACAAAATTAAAAATCTACCTGGAAGCTTAAGCTTTTACTTCGTCCGGCTCTACTTAGTCGCTACCGAAGTGTAAATGTCTTTGACGGACAGTTGCGATGCAACAGCAAAGAATATGCTCGGCAGTTTCATCGCCCTCTTTACACATTCTGCATGTTGCCGTTTCTGATTTGCCCATTTTATTGAGATGGTATCTCAGTGGGCAGTGTCCAGTAGGGAGGCCTGTTATGATCCTCAGCTCGTACCTAGAGAGATCGAGAAGCTGTTTTGTCTTCTTTGGTGAATAGTCAATGAACTTTTTCTCTTGCCTTTGACCAGGAGTTTTCCTCCAGTATTCTTTTTTGCTAGATTCTTCCCATCGTTCCAGTTCCTGTCGTCTGTGCGGCTTACTTAGACCGCAGAACGGTTCAGGTCCGATGGGTTCGATTCCAGCAGCTGACTTGGCCAGTTCGTCAGCGGCTTCATTCCATTGTATGCCTTCGTGGCCTGGCACCCACCACAGGAAAAGTTTGTTTCCCTCAGCAAGTTGCTTCAAGGATTGACGGCATTCGCAGACAGAGATGCTCCGATAACTGTAAAAGTTTAGAGCTTTTGTCGCTGCCTGACTGTCCGTTAAAATGTAAATCTTTGCACATTTGAGTTTCCTTTGTAGTCCCTCCTGGCAGCAAAGCTTTACAGCAAGTGTTTCTGCTTGCATGATTGTGGGAGTAGAGCCCAGAGGCACTGATGACGAGTACTTGGGTACTGCCTGATCCTGTACCATCAATCGTTTTCGATCCGTATGTGTACCATATGGAAGATTTTTGGTCCAATTGATTTATTTTCCCCTTTACGATGGTACGGTCTTCTATGGCCACTTCGAAGGGTGTGTGAAAATCAAACTTAAGCGGCATTATATCCAATGGTTGTGATAAGGTTTCTGGCGTTATGTAACCCAGAATCCCTAGGTGTCCCTTCAGATCACCAGCTAATAGTTTTTTTGTATCTTGGAGCCGTAATGCCGCCATCAACGCCTCCTTTTTCAATTTTATATGAAGAGGAGGGGGATTTAGGAATACCTCCAAGGCAGTCGTCGGGGTGTTTCTTATAGCACCAGTTATGCCCACGCATGCTAGCCGCAGCAATTTTTGCAACTTGTTTTGCGTAGTTATTTCTGATGTTTTCGTCCACCATACTAACGATGCATATAGGACAATATATTACCAGTAGGTTATTTTTGGCTGTAGCCCCCAGGTCTTTCCGAAGAGTCTACGGCATGCCCATAGGCACGATGTAGCCTTGGAAAGAGTTTTGTCAATGTGTGAATTCCAGTTGAGTCTCTGATCTAGGATTAACCCTAGATACTTATCCTCTTCCGAAAATTTCAGAGTATGCCCATTCAGAAAGGGGGGCTTTAAGTTCAATTTTCTACGTCTTGTGAATGGAATTAGAATGGTTTTGTCTGGATGAATGATGAGGCCCTCTTCAGCACACCATTCATTTACGATGTTAAGGGCTTTTTGCATCAGGTTCGATAAGATTCCATAATGCTTTCCCCTAATGATGATAACTAGATCATTAGCATTGCCTTGTGCGTTGGAACCAGCGTTGTTCAGTATTTCCAAGAGGCCGTCAAGCACTAGTGACCATATTACACACCTTCTTGAGGGCATTCTTTCACTGCTGACACCGATATTTCGGTGTCTCCAAAAGTGACCGTTATGATCCGGTGCTTGAGAATTTCTTTGATCCATTTGATGGTGAGTGTTTTGACACCCTTGTTGTTTGCACTATTGCTAATGTATGTATAGGAGGTATTATCGAAAGCTCCTTCAATGTCTCCAAATGGAACTAAGGCTTTTCTTAAGTCTCTAGTACTACTTCCACTTCTTTGACTAGATCGTGTAAGGTATCAATCGTAGACCTGCCCGGTTGGTAGGCAAATTGTTTTTCATGCAGTTTTATGAAACTTCTCAAATGGTTGTCGAGAATTTTCTCCATTGATTTTAGGGAAAATGAGGTTAAGCTTATCGGGCGATATGATTTAGGCTGATCAGGAGATCTCTTGCCATTTTCGGTATAAATAATACTTTGACTTTCCTCCATGACTGGGGTATGTAGCCCAGTGGTGAGTAGCTGGCTTTGTATATAGCTGTCAGACATGGGGCTGTATATAGATTGCCTCTTTGCAACATGGAGGGATAGATTCCGTCCGGCCCTGGTGATTTGTAGAGTTTGAAGCTTTTGGTGGCCCTTTTTACCCCATCTAGGGTGAAGATTCGGCCTGCTAGATTTCTACTTTCCCTACTGGAGCTATACAGTTCAAGCTCCTGTTGTTGGGTGTTTCTGATGGGGAGTATTTTCGAGTCCGGGAAGTGGGTATTCAAAAGTACCCTCAAGCTTCCGCCGAAGTCTTTAGAATACTCTCCTCCAGGCTCCTTAATGAGACCAAGTGCATTCGAATGGTCTTTGGCTAAAACCTTTTGAATTCGTGCAGCTGGGGCAAGATCATTGATCCCTCGCAATAGGATTTCCATGACTGTCGTTTGGATTTCCTGAGTTCTTTGTTGTACTTAGTTAGAGCATTTCGGTAGGCGTCCCATTCGCCTGTTCTTTTCGCTCTATTGAATGCTTTTCTGGCTCTAGCTCTGAGTTGAGCAAGCTCCTTGTTCCACCAAGGCGTATCTCTCAGCTCTCCTCAAATGCTAATATTAGTGTTTGGATTAGGTGAGTAGAAGCATTTTCCAGTTCTTCTACTGTGGTTATCTTATATTCGAGGCCATCCAGTTCAGACTTCAACCTCTCTTCAAAGAGATCCTAGTCAGCCCTTTTTGGTGCTCTTTGTTCCTCTTTTTGAATCTTATCTGAGTCAATTACGAAATCAATCATTTGGTGGTCCGACATAGATATTTCTTCCATGACGCGCCACTTCTCAATTGATTGTAGTATAAATGGTGAAGGAAGGGTGAGATCCAGGACCTCTTTCCTAACCGCATTCATGAAAGTTGGTTTATTACCCCTATTTACAATGTCTATGTTATTATAACAGATGTATTCTGAAAGATATTTACCTCTTCCATTGACGCCTGTACTGCCCCATACGGTGTGGTGAGCGTTCGCATCGCAGCTCAGGATCAAATGTTTGTATTCCTTGTGGCGCCAGCTTACGAGTTTTTGTACCTCTTCTGATGTTGGGGAGGATGTTTCTCCTGGGAAGTATGCTGAGGCCATGATGATGTGCCTCTTACCCTTTATCATTAGCACCTCTACTGGAGCTGTTGCTAGATATCTAGTGATGAATTCTGGAACAGAAGCAAATTTTATATACTTATTGATCATTAGTACTTCTCTTGGATTTACACACCTGCTATTGTCGAATAATTCATATGAATTAGTTGGGAGACCTCTAATTTTTCCCCATTAATCCAGGGCTCTTGGATAAGCCCTACTCGTATTTGCCTTGTTGCGGCCAACCTGCAGACGGTGCTTGAACCAGCCTTTGCATGATGCAAACCTGAAGGCATTCGAATTTGTTAGCCATTAGGACGAGCTTTCCCCACCGGCAGCTGTATTGGAGTTCCCTTGGAGCGGTATGCTCTTAATTCCTCCCTCTAACTGCTTCGATGAGGTTGTCCCCTCCGGTTGGCTAACTGTAGTTGAGGTCGCGGTTGGAGCCTCTGTTGTTTTTTCGGGTTTGCTCTAGAGTTGGAACTGAATATTTCCGAATCTGTAGCTAACGCTTTAGCCAGTATTTTTCAGCTTTTCGACAGATTGTGTATCTACCGAAATGGTTACTTCAAGGGAGTTTCCCACAAGATTTTTCCTGAGAATACTCCATCTAGTTGCATTGAGGTCATTTTGGGCCTCAATTACTCCCAGTATTTTCTCGTTAGAGTAGTCCTTGCTTCCTGGTAGGTACCTTATGAGGATTTCTGGGTTAGGTTAGGTTAGGTTAGTCTCAACTGCGACTCGATGCTTTTCAGCCACTGTGCAGTGGTCTCATCGGCGCACGTGAGTCTCAGCCATCCTGGTCTACTGTGGCGCTGACAGAATTTAGGCTTCAGTTCCGCCTTCAATCCCTCCCCTATCACTTCATCCAGGATGAAATCCGCTAGGGACGTAACTTGGTGACCGGTTAAGAGTTCACTCGGGAAATTTTGATGCAGAATTCCTACCTTTATTTCAGACACCGCTTGACTAAATGAAGCCTCCTGCATATTTTCTGGAGCAATGGGTGCTTCCTTTTGGGGCGTTTCTGTTCCCTTCCTTTTGGCGTACTGCCATCGAATCGAGCTCTTTTCGCTCCCTTATCTTGGGGATTCATTGGCTGTAAGACTTTAATTCTAGCCTCATCTGCCGTCATCCCCATCTTTATGAGGAGTTTCATCCTCTTACGAGCAGCTCCGCTGAGTTTAATCTTCGGCTTCTCTTTGGGTGCATTTGGAGTTTCCCCTTCAGAGCTGCTTTCGAGTAAGGCATTTTCATTTTCTAAGTCTGGAACTTTGTCCTGTTCATCGCCTTTTGGATTTGGTCCTTTGGAGGCAGGACCTGCCCTTGGTTTTTTATTTTCATTACTCATCTTGTTTTCACGAGTAGCGGAGAATTAACGGTCACCTGCGGCAGAGCCCCGCATTACCGCAGTAAGGCTAAATTGAAACCGGAGGGCGCCTGGTATCCGGAGTTCGCATACTATCGACTAGTCCCCCCACTAGCCACGCAGCAGCCATCGGCGTATGCTGTTTCACCTTGGCTGGGGGAGTTTTTATTGTGCTCTCCATGCACTTAGTCTGGGCGGTTAAGCCGAGACCCCCTCCCCCGCCTATCGTTGCTGGCAGGTGTGGTATGGCAAATTGGTGAGGCTGTTAAAAACCTCTCCAAAACTGGAATTGTTATATTCTGTGCAACACCTAAGCCACGATACGACAGCCGGGCGGAGTGGATTCTTCTTAGTTAAGTCTCACCCTTTCTAAGTTACCACGCTTAAGTATTGCAACTGACGCACGACAAATCAGACACAAGCTTATTATCCTACACCATGCAAAAGAAAAATTCTTCCTCCCAATCTTCATCAAAATGATACGTTTAAGGTTTCTTCGCTATACTCATTTTGTACTATTTAATGATAAACTTTGTATCAAGGTAGTATTGACTCCAATTCCTGCAGGCGCAAAATTTATATCGGCGTGAAGGAAAGTCTCGATTGTTCCCGTCAAACACGCCGTCCGAAATTTCTAGAAAAGCGACAAGAATAAAAAACGCGGCATTTCTTCGACAAGTACCGCGCGTTCCTTTGATAAAGCCGCCCTTTGCCGCTAGCAGGATGTTATTTCATTACGTAATAAATTTTTGTAGTCTAGTTACCTACTTATTAAATTTTTTTTCTTTCGAGATCTACTCAAATAGCACTCGCGATGGACCGTTTGAGCACCCTTGTTATAGAATGTCTGATACTGCGGCGGCGGCCCTACTCAACGTTACTATGTTAGGTTAGTGGAAATAAAGTATCTTTTACTTGGAGATTAGATAATTCTGTTTTAGTTTTCTTTTATAAGACTTTTTTCAGTACGTCCTCAGTACTCAAGAAATGTCGATGCACTAATAGCCAAAATCCGCGAATATAAGAATTTGGAACCGAAAATTAGAATCTTGTTCATAATTTTCGACTCCAGGAATATAAAACATCATGCGAGCTCGAGGCAATGATCGTGCAGGTCGAATCTCAACTAATCACAACGCTGCTGTCTACAGTTGAAGGTTTTTTTTTCAGAATATATCCACTAGTTTGGAGAAATCTGTGAAGATTTTCCGATGAGGAAAGCTTTCGTAATAAATATATGAGTCTCGCTAATAACTTGTTGAAACATTTTTATTAAGTAATTGAATAATTGAACACAAAGGGTTAGGTTCCATAAAATTTAATGAATGAAAATATATTCGACATACGCTTCGGGTTTCAAATCATTTTCAAAAACTGAAAAGAAATCGAAAGATAACAATGTGATTAACACCTAAGAAATAGATGGGAGAAGTAGGGACAAATTTAAATCGAGCTGGTCATTAGTTATTGATAGAATATTTTTGTGATGTGATGCAATTTCTACGCATTCTAATGATTCTAATATTTAGCTTTTGTTTCCTGAATGTAAATTTGGATTTCAGTGAAATCTAAGGAATAATTTTTGTTTATACCATGTTTTCAAACTTAGTTGGTAATTTTTTTATGATTTCTTGATTTTCCATGCTTTTCTACCCTAATACTGATGGGACGACCAGCTTGACCAATACATTAAGCAGGGTAATCTTTGTAGTATAATTTATATATTCCGCTTTTCTCACCTTTATCGAGTCGATCTTGGACCAAGAGTGAACATAGATTTTTTCTTTTTAATTCATACTCTCTTGATTTCTTTCCGATTTAATATATGCCATAATTTAGTAATCATTTGTGTGATATAATGCTGTGAGATTTTATTTTTCGTGAACATGAAGGGTGGGGTAAATCAGGAATAATGATAATGTGTAGTATTTTTAGTTAATAATATGTTCATGATATAATTGTGGTATCCATACTTTTTATATTGGTCGAACTGGTTGTTCCGGAGAAGAGGAGCATGAAACATCTATAAGTTAGATTTCATCAAAACCCAAATTCTAAATTCAGGTAGCAAATGCAAGAAATCAGATTCATTAGAATTCGCAGAAATTTCATCATTGTATTTGACTTAAATGTTTCTTAGATATAAATGACATTGCAATATTGTAATTCCTTTTAGTTCTCGAAAATGCTAAAAACGAAACATATTTCAAACTTCTTTTGATTGATTATATTTTGTGAAACTTAAATCATTTTTCATTTCAATTTCCACGTTCCTATTATACATGGCAACACGAATACAAGGTGGGTAATTATTTTTTATTATCCTTTGAAGTAAAGAGCATATGGAATTTTGTTTTCGAATGAGAAAACATTTTTTTATTGAATAACGTTGGTGTTCGGTTTTATTCTCAATTTATAACGTCGAGAGGAAGTATATAAAAGTCAGTACCGACTCAGAAAAAAAATGATGTTGCCGTTCTCTGAAGAGAAACAATAGAACTCATAGCTTCAACCAAGCTATCAGTACACATTATTCGTGATCCAGCAATGGCGTATCATCATAGGTTGAAGATGTTGCTTAGAAAATAAATCTCTAATCTGCTCGGAGACATGTTAATGAACCTAGTGCTGAACGAAGAGATAGTAAATTTCAATCATCATGAGGTTTGTTCAATAAACTCCGACAATCACATGAATTATGAATATTGTTATAAAACTTAATCAATGTGTAGGTCTGAATTGCAGAAAAATTTCTGGAGGATTTTTCTAGCTAAGTTGATGATGGTGACTACAAACCTGTACAGGTATATAACACTGATAAATACTGTTTCAAAAGGAACAAGCAGTTGAACAAATTCTCTATAACCACGGATGACCCTGTCTAAAAATTTTCTTGTAATGAAATGAAATTTGATTTAGTTGGCAAATGCTTGTACAATAACTTAGTTTTTACAATCCCTTCACAAAAACAGTCAATGAAGTTTTCACAAGTAGTGGCAGCTGATTGAACAATTTCAAACCATCACTACACAGGGTTTGTTCAAAAACTTTCGTCTGATGCTTATTGATATAACTTTTCGTCTGTTCTCAAATTATAAGCCATCATATTTGATCTTTTCACAAGAAAATCAGATGAGCATGAAGCAACAAGATTATTTTTCATTTTAAAGATGAATATTGAATTGGCTTCTTCTATCATTTTCTGAACACAGATAAATTTTTGAGAACTCAACATATCAGCCACCCTCATGAACTTACTGCATCCCAACAAAACTCTCATATCATTATTCTGTAGAACCTGAAGTCGTTCTATATCCTCCTTATTACAGAGAATCATTATCGATAAACAGTTTGTGAATAGCGGATGAACCACAACCAGCTGTGGATCTAATTGAATTCCCAAATATTTGATTACATCAACAGTTTCCACAATATCAACCCCAATTCTGATTACTTTGTCTTCATTAAATAGCCTACAGTTATGGCGCGACCCAAACATGATATATTCTGTTTTTATAGAACTCAATTTCAATTTCTTAAAAGTGAGCCAATTTTTAAATATTTTCAATTCCGCATTCAATGCTTCAACAACCTCCCAAAAACTGAAACCCGAGACAGACATAAGGGTATCGTCTGCACACAAGTTAAAAATGAATTACACAAAACTTCACTAAAGTCATTCACATAGAGTATAAACAATAAGGGTCCAAGAATACTTCCTTGAGGAATCCCGTACGGTATATCCACTTCAGGGGAAAAATTATCTCCAACTCTGGTTCTCTGGGTCCTGTCTCGTAGGTAATCTTCTATTCAAGCAAGCTCCGCGCCACCAACTCCATAACTCCGACACAACTCCATCATCTTAGATTTGTCGATAGTTTCGAATGCACGTTTCAAGTCAACAAACACACTAACACAAATTTTTCCATCATCCATATCCTTTTTCCACTTCGATAACACATACTCGCACACACTTTAACACTAGTGTTTTCCTCGAAATCCCGACTGGCCTTTATAAAAAATGCCCTTTCCTTCTAAGTTAGTACTTAGCTGTTCATGAACTAATATTTCAATAATTGTTTCTATCAGTGGTAGCATGTTTATGGGTTTTAGGTCCTCAGGTTTTCTGGGATTGTTCACTTTGGGAACAGGAACGACTAGTGACAGTCTCATAGCAGATGGTAGTTTCCCAGTTTCAAGTGAAGTATTTATTAAATTGAGTAGGGGATATCCCACTACAGGAAATAATTTCTTTAATAAACTAACAGTCAGAAAATCATTACTAAACGACTTACTTTTCAGGTTTTTGATTGTGCGTTTCAGTTTATTCAATGAGATTTTCGAAAAAGCGTTGAAGGAACCATCTACTTTAATTTTCACCTCTTGAAAACTCAAATCCGGAAATGGTATAGTCTCTAATATATCCTTTATGCTTTCAACAAAACAAAATTTCAAGGTACTTTGAATACTGATGTTTTGGTATCCCAAATTCAAAAGAGAAAAATCTATTGTTGCTTCAAAGTTTTTTCACTTTTGGCTTTTGTTTTTATTTTTATCAATCTTATTTTCATACCACTCTTTTTCCTTTCTTCGAATCATGCTTATCACTGAATTCCGTTCCTGCTTATACTTTTCAAAGTATTTTATATTTGACGTATATTTGAAAACTTTATAATCTTCGTTCCTGAGTTTTGTGTCTGTTTCACTTCAGTATCGATCCACCCTCTATTCGCTCTCAACACAATTCATCTGCAATGGAGATATCTTATCAACTACCTTTTCTATATTCATCATTAAATTTTCATATAAAACATTGACGTTACTTGATGTGTTATTCCAATCATGTTCCAATAAATGTAAAACTATTTCCCGAATTTTCCCTTCTGAGAAATCTCTACTAGAAACGAATTTTTTATTCTCGCCATCATTCAGTTTGAATTTCCTTCCGATTATTTCATGGTCAGAGATCATGGCGTATTGCCGGGCAATTTCTTTGAGATGTTCCATATCAGTATACAATTGGTCAACTAATGTTCTGGATTGCTCTGTACATCTTGTAGGCTGTTGTATAATTTGTCTTAAACCTCCTGACGTGATATTAAGTAATCTTCTTGTATATAAATTATTTTCCTGAATATTGATATTGAAATCTCCTGTTAAAACGACACTGCTGCCGCTTATATAATTATTCGCTAACAATCATTCAAAAAAATTCAAGAACAAAAGTTCCTTACCACTAGGTGATCAGTATATTCCTCCTATTATGACAGATTCGTTATTTATCTCCTCCTGTATGTCTGCTCTCGGATAACTGTTTAAAACTGTCTTTTTTGCTATTTATAATACGCTCTATAAGATGCTTTTTTTTCAGGGCCAACAAAAACCAACATTTGGTGAAAATCAAAATCGAACTACTTTAGTAATAAAAAAACATCGAGTTAATTCTTCAAAATGACTTCATGAATATTATCTATCGTAGCAATATATATTTTATATTTATTTAATTCGAAAAAGCTTGAAACTGTACCTCAATAACATTTGATATGGATTGGATATGTTAAATCGTTATACCCATGATATAAAAGTTTCAACAATCTTTTAGGAAATATTTCAAATAGTACGAAATCCACTTAGAAAATGACATCTATTACTTTCTAATAGTTTTTAGAGACGTGTACTGGATTTAAAAATCATATTCTTCAATTACAAAGTATAAGTGACGAGTCGAGATAACCCATAGAATGCGCTCTCAAATATCTGTATATATCTGCTTGCAGGAACATAATTTATTCAGATACTATTTTCGTAGTATCTAAAAGCTTTCGTAATCTAAAAAGCATGTAAAGATGTGAGCTCTGGTGAAAGCATATTTCTCTAAGAAAATAATGCGAGATTTACTGACACAACCAAAGTGCACTCTATATAACAACATAATATAATATCGAACTCAGAAATACAAATTTCAGGAAGGAGAATTATTCTGTAGTTCCTAAAACATCAAACTTATCAAGTAATTCTCAATGGTTAGATGGTTCTCGGTCTGTCAAACGAAATCTCAATACACAAGGGCTCCATAATTTAAGTGCATGTGCAACGACCTATCTAATGCTGTTTTCGAGAGCATGACTTGAAATATTTCGTTTTCGAATGAGCAAATGCTTTATTGAAGAATAAAGTTATTATTTTGTTTTCAATTTATTATATCAGGTAATGGTATATAAGCATGAGTTCCGACGAAAAAACATACTGGTGCCACTGTCTGAAGAAAAATTAGCTTCAATCTAGGGATCAGCATACTTAATTCGTTATCCTACAGTTTCGTTATCGTCATCAATTGAATATGGTGTTTAGAAAATAATCCTCTAATCGGATAGTAGACATGTTAGTCAACCTAGTGAGCATCAGGAGGTTTATTCAATAAATACCTACAGTCACATGAATAACATTGAAAGTCTTTCACAAGCTTCATCTACAAATCACACAGCAGCAGAAAGACTTTCAAATGATTTTTTCCAGCTCAATTGATGACGGTGAAAATAAAGCTGATCAGGTGTATGATAATACGCTCTAAGAAATAAGGTGTTGAAAATATTTTCATATTTTTAAAATTAGAAAAATCATGTTTGCTTTTACAAAGTATCAATAGAGTTACAAAATACACTTCATACTTTACAAAATCAAAACAACAACAACTTCACAGCGTTTCGTCTGAGGGGCATAATTCATTCAAAGCAATGTTTTGAAACTTAAATTTTTATTCTACTCTTTTTTAAGAACGATCTTCATTCATAAATCAATGGAACGAAAAACATTCTAAATTAAATTTCAAAGTTTTCTTAACACTATGTTTTATTTTATATGGCAAGGCATTGAAATTCTGGGAGCATAGATAGCTGAATAACCATTGCAGGAAAGAATTCTACAAACTTTGTTAGATTCATGGACATTATTTGATTCGATTTTACGAAATTCTATTATTACTCAGTGAGATCATTATGAGGTACCCTCCACAAAATCAATCAACGAATATGGTTTTTATTGTTGTTGAGTGTAGTATAAATTGTATATTATGAAGGGTAGGTATCCAAGCGAAATTCTCTGAAACAAAAACACCCTCGAAAAGAGGCCTTCGTTAAATTATTAAGGAGGTTCAAAGTAACTGGTTTTGTGAAGTATTCAAGAAAATAAAGAGGAAAGTAAATATTATCCATTTCACATACAACTGATACAGGCAAGCAAGCAAGAATTTTATTTATTTTCTTTGGTTCCGGCGAAATTTTGATATATATATATATATATATATATATATATATATATATATATATATATATATATATATATATATATATATATATATATATATATATATATATATATATATATATATATATATATATATATATATATATATATATATATATATATATATATATATATATATATATATATATATATATATATATATATATATATATATATATATATAATCTACTTAGCAATAAGAATCTACTTTTGCAGTACACAGTTTGTCCCAATTTTCTTTAAAAAATCTTGGGTGTTTTTTCAGATTGGAAGACCACTTTTTTGTTCAAGATTCAGGAGCGGCCTAAACTCTGCTATAATGTCTTTAAGTAATAAGTTTTTTGGTTAGAGTTTAGTCACAATATTTTTTTTCCGCAAAAATTCATGAAAAATAGGCTCTCCCATCATCGCATGTTCCTTCGGCCAGAGAGAATGAATACTTTTTACCTTTCGTTTTCTAATTGCCCTAGGATAGCTTTATTGATGAATTGAAATAGATTATCCTCATTTTATACAGAGGCGACTCAAAAAAATTATTTAATATAGAAGTTTAAAAATATCATATTTTGATTTTTTCAAATGGAACATCCTGTATTTTATGATTCATGTCAACGCATAAAATATTGTGCCATATTTTTGTAGAAGTAACCTTATCTTATTTTCGAAAAACAAAAATAAACTAAAAAAATTAAATTCGAGGTTACGAAAGAAGAGTTTTTTAGTACATATCATTATACTTGATCAGAGAAACGGAGATATTTTAAGGAAGTCGTGTATGAAATACGTAATAGATGGTTTTTGGTGAGATGATCTACAAGGTGTTGAACTATGGTTGATATGATTTTTATTCTGGGTGAGTGTGATAGAAATTCTTTGTTGGCAAGTAGAGTATATGCACAAAGGTTTCCTGATAAGAGGCATCCTGATGCAATATGCTTTGAAAAACTTCTAATTAGATTTATCGAAACGGGTAATATCGCTTTCAAAAACATAAAAAACCAAAACCTGCTACAGCTGAAGACAATCTGTTATCAGTTCTGTTGACAGTGACAGAGGACCCAAAGAGAGATTTCTTAGTTAACAGCTATAAGTCAAACTTCCGTCCAAAGAATGTTGAAAGGGAATAAATTTCATGCATATCATGTACAGCTGCACCAGGAACTGAACAATCAAGACTATCAAAATCGAATCAATTTTTGCTATTGGGCAATAAACAAAGTAGCGAAAAAACCGAATATGTTTAGCAGAGTTCTTCTCTCCGACGAGGCAACTTTCCACAAGAATAGACTTGTTAACAAGCACAACTTCCATTATTAGGCCACGGAAAATCCACACCTCATGAAACAAATAGATCACCAGCATCGTTAGTCCTTGAATGTATGAGCAGCTGTAGTAAATGGATATCTAATTGGGCCGCACTTTTTCGACGGGCACCTCAATCGTTTGATGTATTTAAATTTTCTGCAAAATCATCTACCAATGTTCCTTGCCGATATACCAGAGCATATAAGACAAGATTTGTGGTTTACTCGCATCAGGTTGGGGAGCTTTTGAATCATGTATTTCCAAACAAATGGATAGGACGTAATGGTCCTGTTAGATGGCCAGCTAGGTCTCCGGACCTTACAAGTCTGGATTTTTTCTTTTGGGGTTAGATTAAGGGCATCGTTTACCAGATTCCTTCTACAACACAGTTGGATATGAGACAGAGAATAGTCGACGCCTTTTCAGTCAGTTAATCCGCAAATGTTGTCGAGAGTTCAACGGTGTTTCCTCAAAAGAATTGAGTTGTGTTTACAAAGGAACGGGCTTCATTTCGAACACTTAATAGTTTAACACCTTGTAGATCATCTCACCAAAAACCATCAATTACGTATTTCATACAGGACTACCTCAAAATATCTCCATTTCTCTGATCAAGTATAATGATATGTGCTGATAAACTCTTCTTCCGTAACCTCTGCTTTCATCATTTTAGTTTTTTTTTTTTCATTTCAAAAATTTTCGAACCTAAAGATATGGTTACTTCTGCGAAAGTATGGCTCAATATTTCATGCGTTGACATGAATAATAAAATACAGGATGTTTCATTTGAAAAAATCAAGATATAATATTTTTAAAATTACAATATTCAATAATTTTCTGAGTCATTCCTATATAAAATGAGGATAATCTATTCTAATTCATTAATGAAGCTATTACTGGGCAATAAGAAAACGAGAGGAAAAACAATTCATTCTCCGTGGCCGAAGGAACATGCGATGATGTGGGAGCCTATTTTCATGAAATTTTATGGAAGAAAAAATAATGTGACGAAAATACTCACCAAAATATTGTATTGCTTGGTCAATGTATGCTGTATTGCAGCTACCACACGGAATATAGTTTATGACATTATACCGTTTTTTAATGAGGTGGGATCTTTCAGTTTTGAAATAAGCCATCTATTAGTTTTTTGAACGCTGTAGACCACCTTAATGTTGTCATATTTCAGGATAATCTTGAAAATTCTGTTAGTGACGCTGTAAATGTAAAGAAGTGTGATAAATCTTTTTGGAACCACTTGACCTGGAACATTGATATGGCTAGGGGTTATTCTCATCAGGAGGTTCAGGAATATTATTCAGCAAAGCTCGTATTAGGTAATTAGGATAGCCATTTTTCGACAAAACTTTTGAGAATCTGTTTTTTGCCGAGGGCCTCATAGATCGATGTGTGACGTCACTTATTCTCTGGTTCATAGCAATGACAAAGTTCATTTTAGTTTTTCTTGTGTGATAAGAATTAAAATTTAAGTACTTTTCTGAAGTGGAAGGTTTTTGGTACCAGTTATAAGGGAGTTATTTTCTGTCCTGATAAGACTAACATCGAGAAAGGGCACACCTCTGTTTGTATCTCGCTTGACCGTGAATTTGATAAGATTCTTATACACTTCATTGAACCTATTATTTATATCATCTATGCTATCTGAAGGAACTGCCAATATCAAGTCATCCGCATACTGATATAATAGAGGAAATTGCACCACGGTTTTAGATTTCACGATTTTAATGATTCTTGTAATAACGATGTAGGCTAAAATGGGACTTAATGTGCTACCCATTGGACTGTTTTTGTTTGAAGTATTTGTTATTGTAAATGAAATAGTTGGAATTAGAGAGGAATGTTATGATAGATAGAAATTCTGACCTTGGTATTTTTGTGTGACTCCTGATCATGTTCCACTTCTCTTCAAGAATTATCAGTACTATTTCTAATGTAATATTGGTGAACAGCGAAACTGCATCCAGAGATATTATTTCATGTTCATCCGGCAACATTATGTTCTGAATATGTTCCACAAAAATTTTGGAATCCTTCACTGAAAACTCAAAGAAGATGTCAAAGGAACATTTCAATATATTAGCCACATACGTATTCATATTCGATAATTAATGAAAAGACAGATAAGAAAAAATTGAGCAACATTTACTCATACATACTTGGATTTGACAAGATAATAAAACACCCCAATCGTTAATATCAAATTTAAGAATAGGTGTCCATTAATGATGTCGTGTACAGACCAAGTACTTGATCGATTGGTCTTTTGTGTAGTCTACAGTTTGTGTCTTTTTACAGTCCCTGATGATGGTACAAAATGTTGCCGAAATAAAGGTTTTTGCAATGAAGAAATATCACTTAAGACCTATGCCGTAATACCTTTATCTCTATCTCACATAAAAAAGATTGACATATATATAATATTATATATATATATATATATATATATATATATATATATATATATATATATATATATATATATATATATATATATATATATATATATATATATATATATATATATATATATATATATATATATATATATATATATATATATATATATATATATATATATATATATATATATATATATATATATATATATATATATATATATATATATATATATATATATATATATATATATATATATATATATATATATATATATATATATATATATATATATATATATATATATATATATATATATATATATAAGATCCCTGCAGGGGATCTTTGGATCTACGGTGAGTTCCCTCGCAGGGAAACCAGCTACCCTCCCTTGCCTAGGTTAGCAGCCGGGGCGAGGTGCAATTCAATAGTTCCTATCACAAGACAACAAACACAGGGCGGCAGGGAGACGGGCTCGCTCCCTTCGGACCCGTCCAGATGCTGAGCCTGTAGGAGGGTCGTGTGGACCGAGCAGCGCACCTCTTCGAGACGGAACTGCAAGGTCCGAATCTACTTCTCAATAACACACCGAACTGTTATATCGTAAATAAGGACACTAACACTCGTATCACCCATCAGCTATATATGGATGACCTAAAGCTCTATGCTGGAAATGCAGATCAACTAAAAAGACAGCTCGAAACAGTGTCAGAATTTAGTGAGACAATCTGCATGGAGCTGGGTATCAAGAAATGCGCAGTTGTTAATATAAGACGAGGAAAGATTGAGAAAGAGCAAGAGGGTACTACTCTGATCGATAATACAACAATCCCAGCACTGTCCCTTGAGGAGTGCTACAAATATCTGGGCGTCCAACAAGCCTTGGACATAAAAACTGCTGAAATGAAGATGAGGTTTAAAGAAAAACTATACTCTAGAATCAACTGGATCCTTAAGGCTAAACTCAACTCGAAGGCATTATTTCAAGCCATCAACTCCTGGGCTATGCCGAGCATAGCATATTCCTTTGGGGTGATCAAATGGTCGATAACTGACTTGAGAGCTATGGATATAAGAATTAGAGCGATGTTAACGGCACACGGGATTCACCATCCACACTCGTCTATAAACCGCTTATACCTACCAAGAACACAGGGAGGACGAGGCCTTGCATCACTAGAGATGAGTCATAAGAACAACGTGGACCAACTGAGAGACTACTTTATCAGCAAACAGTCACCGTTTTATCGCACCATATGTGACGCGGACAAAAACCTATCGGCATTGCAGCTCTCGAATATGGAATTTCTTGTGGAATCTCATACAGTGGTCCAGCTGTCGGAGGAGTGGCACTCTGAAGCACTTCATGGTAGATATCCGAACCACCTGAAAAATAAAGATATAGATCGAAAAGAGTCGCTTACTTACCTGAGGGCTGGCTACTTATTCCCTGAAACAGAGGGACGGTTGTGCGCAATCCAGGATCAAGTAATCCCCACAAGGATGTACCTGAAACACATCACAAAACAGGATATCCCAACAGAGCAGTGTCGCAGATGCGGAAAGGGGCAGGAATCAATTCAGCATATAACATCCAGCTGCCCTATCCTAGCTCCTCGGGATTACCTTTAACGCCATAATGCAGTGGCCAGGGTGTATCACCAAAGTATCGCTGTAAATCTAGGGCTATGTAAAGAAACTATTCCAGCTCACAAATACAAACCAAAGGCAGTACTTGAAAACAGAAAATATAAGATGTACTGGGATACAACCCTGATTACGGATAGACCAGTTGCGCACAACAGACCTGATATCGCAGTTTTCGATCTCGAGGGGTGGAACGGCTTCAATTCTGGATGTTAGTGTCCCAGCGGATGGGAACATTACCAAGGCATATACTGAGAAAATAACTAAATACCAGGATTTGGCTTTTGAACTGAGAGAAGTTCATAAATTGAAAAGTGTGAAGGTAATGCCACTTATTATATCGACTAATGGCCTGGTAGAAGCGCATATGCAGGAAAATACCAAATTGTTGAAACTGAGACCAGAAATTGTATCTAGCGCACAGAAAGAAGCCATACTAGGTACCACCCGAATCGTCCGAAAGTTCCTCCAGGGCTCATGAAAATAAACCACTAACAGATCTGCCTTGGCGAATAGTCGCCCGGCAGTCTTGTGACGGACCCGTACGTATATATATATATATATATATATATATATATATATATATATATATATATATATATATATATATATATATATATATATATATATATATATATATATATATATATATATATATATAGTGAATAAGTTGATTTTATTTGCTAACTTTTATTTGCTAACGCTTTCTTCAAAAATAAACAAATTTTACTGAGGAATCGGGATTAAAAGAACGGAAAGTGTTAGAGGTTAAAAACATATAATTTGCAGAGTGTTTTTACGCGTTTCGGCACAGGACCATCATAAGAAAATATTCATCTCTGCACAATTATTATCTGAAACAAAAATCATAGTTTCAGTAAAATACATAATACAATTCTTACGTTAAAAGCTATTAAGCTATTCACCTTACACATTCTCTCTTTACATCATTATCATCACTGGTAAAACAATTACAAAAAGCAAGACAAACAATAACATGCAATAACAATTAATATTTGAATATAACTGGTTGCAGCAATCCATTGAAGGGTGTATTCAAATTATGAGATTATTGTAGACATTCATAAATCCGTCAACGTCAGCATTTGAATTCACTGTCCTAGGTTCTTTTTGAATTTCGATCATTTCTAGAATGTTTCTTTTAAAGTTGTTGCTATCAGATGCAAAAACACATACATCAGCAAAATTTAATTTATGTAGTTGTTCAATGCTTTGTTTCGCTAGGGCGGTACTTCTTTTCTTAGATCTAACGGAGTAGTCGTGTTGGTATATTCTTTTAATGCAAGTTTTGTTCAGTATTACCGATATAGCACGCTCCACAGTCCTGACAATTAACCTTGTATATACAGTGTTCTGTTCCCATGTTTCACCCTTGGCCTTAGAGTGGTGACAAATTGTTTGCAGTAGTTGTTAGGTTTGTGTCCAATCTTGATGTTGTAATTTTCTAGGCATTTATCAATTTGTTGTGACAGCCCGGGTGTATAAGATGTATCTGAAATCTATTATTTCTTTTTTCTTTGTTCTGTATTGTATATTTCATGTATTCTTTTCTTCAGGAGTGGTTCAAAAAAAACTAGGTGGAAACGCGTTTCTTTTTAGTATGTTCTTCAATTTCTTTATATTTTTTGTTCCAAATTCAGGGTGTGATAGTTTGATGGCACTATCAACCAGGCAATTGATAACGCTTTTTTTGTATTGGTTTGATACAATTGATTCAAAATTTAGGTATCTACTATTCCATGTCGGTTTCTGATACCAATTCGTATATATTTTTCCTGTATCGTCTTGGGTTAATTGTATGTCGAGGAAATTGATTGTTTTATCTTTTTCGATTTCATTGGTAAATTGAGTTTTTTGTGATATGAATTGAAGATTTTGATTATTTCGTTTATTTTGTCG
Organism: Cryptolaemus montrouzieri; assembly: GCA_013387265.2. Taxonomy (NCBI): domain Eukaryota; kingdom Metazoa; phylum Arthropoda; class Insecta; order Coleoptera; family Coccinellidae; genus Cryptolaemus; species Cryptolaemus montrouzieri. The sequence goes on from JABFTP020000021.1 coordinate 65,322,319, forward strand.
CGAGGAATACATGCTATACAGTCATTTACATACCGTTCGAAAAAGTGCACTTTGAATGTGATCTTTGAAAGTATTTGGCATTCAATGTCTTTCAATACTAAATTTGCAATTGCTGCAGATATGGGCGAACCCATGGGTGTTCCAAAAATTTGCGTGAATATTTCAGACTCGAAAACAAAATATGTGGATTCCAGACAAAGTTTTGTTGCTTTAAAAAATTCGTCTTGAGGTAGTTCAGTGAAATTTGTAAGATTTTGCCATTTTTTACGGATGATATCTAAGGCTAATGCACAAGGAACATTTGTAAATAATGAAATTACGTCTAACGATATTAACATAAAACCTTTTAGAATAATTAGATCTTTTATGAAACTATGGAAATGCCAGGAATCTTTTATGTAATAGTCATTTAGGTTTTTCCAAGTGTGTTTGACGAATTCGAATTGTATTTTATTTATAGGATTTTTTCAATGAGTGTATGTATTTATTTTCTTCTTTGAAAGTTTTTTTATCCTTATGTTTGTGTTATATTTTCTGAATAGAGGACTCGTCAGATATTGATATCTTGACATCCTGAAGGCTCGTTGAATACTTGTAGTTTTCCTCGTAGTATGGTTTTGAAATAAGTTGCAATCTCGATACCATGTATTTATTTGAGTTGCCACTTTACAGTTATTGAAAAGGCATGAATCCCAGCCTTTTTTTGTAGTGATTAAGTTGTTTTTTATTTGCTAACCCTAATATCGGAAAAAAGGCAGGATGTTGAGCATCATAAATATGTCATATGTTAAGCGGAAGTTAAGAAAGGGAATTGAGTGATCTATCAAATTATTTGAGGTAGGATCTATATTAAGCCATCATTCAGAGGAATTTTCATAGACAATAAACTACATCGACACTGAGAAGAGAGTAAGCCTCTGAGGAGTCGATCCGGGCGAATCACATATTGAGGTGTAAACGTGCGAAAGAAGAACAATTAGCAAGTGGTGATAACAAAGGGACTGTCCAGTGTAACAATTACGGTCAGGAACATACTTAAGGAAGTTTAAATATCGCCACAAGGTAGGTAAGTTTATGATTGAAGCACGCAGGCGCTAACTATTCTAGAAAAGTTTCTCATCAGAACAAAAACGCGAATTGATTTGTTTTTCCTTCTCTCAATATTCTTAAAGAGAGCCAAAATATCTAAGATTGCTCGTTTGATATATAAAATGATTTTTTGCCGAAAAGAATCGTCACAATTACTTTCCCAATGCACCTTATTCGGTGTATCGCTGTGGTTTGGGATCGAGAACTGTATATATGATATCTTTACTACTTGAGTTATGAATTGGGTGAATCTGAATTAACCGAAATATACTAGGTAACTACAGGGTGCATCAACGAAAACTAAACCGAGGCTATATCTACCAAGATATTCATTTCTGATCAATACTCGAAAACGAGTCAATTTTTGTTTCAAAGGGGACATTTTTAGGGTACAATATTTGCCTGAAATCCTTGAACATTTTGAATTGGGAAGATGGGTCGAGTGATGACTCAAAGGAAAGGTGGTGTCTTTGTCTACATTGCCTTGAACGAATTTCTATTTTAAATTGAAAACTGTAGAAGATACAGGGTGAGCAACTGAAATATAGGGAAGACTATTTCCCTGAGACTATTCAAGTTTCAGTGAAGTAAAATGGAACAGATCCATGCTGATCAATAGCAGTCATCATTAAGTACCATCCTCATCTCGAATTTCAACCCCTAGATCAGGGGTGCCCACCCTTGAAAATTTGGAAGAGGGTAGATGGGTCGAGCGATACCTCGAAAGAAAGGTATCATCTTTGTCTGCATCCCCGTGAACGAATATTCATTTTTGATACAAAAATGTAGAAGGTACAGAGTGAGCTAGTGAAAAATAGAGGAGACTATCTATCACCCTGAGCTATTCAAGTATTAGTCCAAAAAAATGGAACAGATTCATTGCTGTCATCTTCCGAAACACCATTCACATCTCAAATTTCGACCCCTATAGCAGGGGTGACCACCTGTGTTATTTTTAGAGCAGAAGATAGGTCCAGTTATAACCTTCTGAGTACGGATTTTTGTTTGTCTCCACAATGGTGTGCAATTCATAGTTTTTCTTCTATTCGAAATTTAGTTTTCATAAAATCGTCATGGTTTACTCGATAGCTGAGAGGATTGAAATGATTGAACTATTTTTCAGTTCTGATAGTTGTGCGAACAGAACAGCCAATATCTTCAAACAACGCTACGAAGGTGCTAACGTGACGTATGTACTAGAATTAGTTGCCAAATTTGGTGAAACTGGATCGGTGCAAAATAAGAAGCGCGTAATTGAGCGGTTAGTAAGAAATGAAGCTGTGGAAGTGGCGGTGCTTGGTCAAGCGGTGGTTGATCCTACCCTAAACCTGCGGAAATTGGCAGAAGTGAGTAGTGTAAACCAAACGAGTATTTTCCGCATTCTAAAGGGGCATAAGTTTCATCCTTATAAAATCAAATTAGTTCAAGAACTGAACGAAGATGATTTCGATCGAAGACTTCAATTCTGCGAGACCATAAGTGAGAGAGTCATGAACAATCCTCATTATTTATTTCACTTGTGTTTTTCGGACGAATGTACATTTTTTCTGAATGGAACCGTAAACCGCCATAATTGCCGTTATTGGGCAGATTCTAAGCCGCAAATATTCCAAGAAATTCACACTCAGTAGCCTCAAAAACTAAATGTTTGGGTTGGTATTTATGGTGATCACCTCATTTGACCGTTTTCATTCCTGGAAATCTTACCGGAGAGTTGTCTTATCAACTATTTGAAGAATTAATCGACCCAGCAATAGCGGAGATCATTGAGAATTACCCCCGCTATTCGGAGAACGAGGTTGTCTTTCAGCAGGATGGAGCGCCCCGCATTTTGCGGGGTGCGAGTATTTTAGGATGATCATTTTCCTGGTCGTTGGATTGGAAGGAGAGGCCCAACGGAATGGCCCCCACAATCTCAGTCCATTAGACTTCTTCCTATGGGGCCACCTCAAAAGTATAATCTATAAAACTGAACCTGCTGATTTGAACGACCTGAGACAGCGCATCGTCAATGAGTATAACCAAATCACACCTGAAATTTCACAGAATGTCCGTAAACGTTTCACCCAAAATTTGTTTATGTGCATGGAGGTTGGTGGTCAACAATTCGAACATTTACGTTGAGTTTTAGCGACTTCAGTTCCGTTCATTTTATCGGGTAATAAAGTACAACTTCTACTGGTTGATTTTCTCCTTTTGTTTATTCCCCTCTTTATTTTCAGCCATTGCATTAGTTTTTCAATCTAATACATTTGAAACCGGATGTCTCAAACAAGTAACTGTCTTTCAAAAGGTGTTTATTCAATGAAAAATCAACCCCTGTTCGATACTGGTCGAAGATAGATGGTATATCATGCATTGCATCTTCAGCCTTTTTTCCAATTTGCATCCTCTAACTCCTATGGAACTCAATGAGAATAGAATTATTGCGAGCAGTCATGAAGGCAATCGAAATCCTTTACTTGGAAATTATCACTGGATCGAAATATTACCCCTGCTCTAGGGGTTCAAATTCGAGAAGAGGGTGATTTCGGAAAATGACAGCTTTTGATCTAAAATGAATCTATTCCAGTTTTTTGCACTAATACTCCAATAGTCTTGGGGCGATAGTCTTCTCTATTTTTCAGTGGCTCACTCTGTATGTTCTACAGTTTTCAATCAAAAATGAAAATTCTTTCACGGGAATGCAGACAAAGATAATACCTTTCTTTCGAGTTATCACTCGACTCATCCATCCTCTTCCAAATTTCCAAGGGTTGTCACCCCTTCTCCAGGAGTTGAAATTCGAGATGAGGATGGTACTTGATGATGACTGCCATTGATCAACATGGATCTGTTCCATTTTACTTCACTGAAACTTGAATAGTCTCGGGGAAATAGTCTTCCCTATCTTTCAGTTGCTCACCCTGTACCTTTCACAAATTTCAATTAAAAATAGAAATTCGTTCAAGACAATGTAGGCAAAGATACCACCTTTCTTTCGAGTCATCACTCGACCCATCTTCTCAATTCAAAATGTTCAAGGACTGCAACCCTCGCTTAGGGGATTGATATTTCACCCCAAAAGATGCCCCCCTCGAAACAAAAATTAACATGTTTTTGCGTTTTGATCAGAAATGAATATCTTGGTAGATATAGCCTCTGTTTAGTTTTCGTTGAAGCACCCTGTATTTTAAAAAACAAAATGAAGATATTTATTAAATCCAATGAAATCGTTGTTTTACTGTTGGTTTTATTTAAAAATATCGAAAAGTGCCATAAATTTAGAAATACACCAAAGGCACAATTTTCTGTTCAAGAACAATTCACCACTGTAAATTATTTCGGATGATGTCCTGTTTTTTCTATTCACATGAGCATAAATTATGGTTAAAATTAAAACTTACGAAAATCGACTCGCATCACTATAAAAATCGTCAGGCAGTAATAAGATTTCAGTATAAGAGGCAATGAGCATAATATGACGTTTAATATGACAAACGTTCAATACATTAATGCCTTCATATTCAAGGAAACTGTTCCTATGAGGTAGATTTCTACATACAACTCTATTCTGTATAAGCGGCGTTCAGAATAAAAAGCGTGAACGGTTAGATCTGATAATTCATTAATTTATAGATGTTACCCGTTGATTAAATTAAGTATCAATTAACATTCTTTCTCAACACAGCACACTATATTATAATTTTTGCATAATTGATCGAATTTTATCAACATGACCTTTAAAACATGAAGTTTGAGAAAAATCTCCTATGCACGGCATAAGAATCCAGTTTTTTTATTCAGTCATGAACTTGACCTGGAATCTATCAGATTGTAAAATTGGCTGTTTTTATGTTAATATTCTCGTGACCCCGCAACCTTGAATTTAATAATTAGATTTATCTAAGCAATTTTCACTTAAAAACAAAGAAGTTTGTTATATTCCGTTCAGTACCAGTATAACAATTTTTCCTATGCATGTGTCGTCCAATCTGTAATCAAAAGTAGCGAAATTCACGGAATATAAGCAATTGCGTCAGGAGAACGACATTTTCCATGTGAAAACAGTATTTCAAAGCAACTGAACTTGCTCGACAACGAAATTGTTTTTCTATTTTTCTGTGATTAGTAGAAGCGAGAAGACTGAATATTTTTGTCACAAATAAGAAAAATAATAGTTTTGAACACATGCAGTTTTATCGAGAAATCCGCATACCAATTCGAAGTTTACTTTAAATTTTTCTTTTACTGCGTTCATTTTCCTAAAAACACATGTCATAACATTTACTACAGTTATTCATGTCAATGATTGAATTACTATTCTTTGTTATTTTCCATGAACATCAACATTTCTATCGTTTGCTGAGCGAAAAAATATTACCTAATTTCAGCCCCATTGCTATTTATACAATTTATGATCAACTGTTTCAGTGAAAACTTCGGAGTACCGGTAAACCGAAAATTGAGAAAAAATTTTTTCTACGTCTTCAAAAAACTAGAGTAGACTCAATATTCCAGTATATTGGAAAAATGTATTCCAAATTCCTTCACTTTCTTCCTTGAACAATTGTCCGCTAGCTGCATAGGCTGCCTCATCGACTACTTATTCTGCATTCTTCTCATTAATTACGATATACCGCTAGGTCATCAATGCAGGATACTCCTGGCTCGATTACTATTCTCTGGAAAACATTTCACTGCATTCCCATAGTTAGAGATAGCAACAACATCTAATACTCTAAGCTTCAATCTAGTCCAACATCAACTCACTTGTGGATTCTGCTCCAAATAATATTGTTCAGGTTTTCTGCCATGTTCTAGGTAGTACCACTTTTTGAGAAGTTCTGGTTCTGCTAGGTCCTTGGAAACCGATTTGATGTTCTGCATAATTATAGGTGAAAATAAAAATGATCGGCATGAAGGCATTCCTCATTACTAGTTGCCATTTTTTATAGTTGCACCAAATATCTTCACCATTTTGGCAAAACAACTGGTTTGCTTGAGAATCAGAAAGTAAATTGCTCATACTGCGTTTTTCATATTACCGAAATTGTTGGTATTCCGACGAATGGCAAATCCACAAAACAATTGGGTTATTTCTATTCGTCCGTCTTGTTCCTCCAACGCTTTCCTATCTTTTACTTTAGTTCGTTCTTTTCAAGGCTCATACACATATTCCTATATTTTTGAGGACGTGGCCAATACTTAGCAGCTTTTCGATTTGAAAATCGGGTCTATAAAGGTTTTCACTTCGAATGGTCTGAATGAGTAGTAATCTCCATCTCTCAAGTACTTAGTATACTTAGGTTGAGTTGAATTTTTATGAATTTGCCGAGCTCCATCCACCTTCATCCCAACACTCAAACTTTTATAATTAGCTCTGCAGTCATAATTTTTTTGCTTGTTGATTAACCTTTCTGAACTAAATCAAAATTTTGAGTAAATAGCTTCATCAAAACCTTCCCCGATTCCACCACTTACACTCACTATTCCGTTTTGGGACTGGTGTTTCCACTTTTTCAAGATTTCAAAATTCATTGTAGGCAATTCCTGAGAGTTATTGTTCAATAACTCAGCTCGTTCTCTGATGTTCTACATACTCCCTCAACAAACTTGTTCCATGGCTTTACATAATACTTTCTCGGTGCTTCCAAATCTGATGGGAGCAGTTTTAGGATAGTTCATACGAAAAAATGTTCTATCCCTCTGTTCTCCTCGATCAATGGATCGCATGGCATATATCAATCGCACATTGATATCATGAACCTCCGTACCAGTGATAATTTTTTCTAAATAGAATAGATGAAATATTGGGAGTAGTCTCTAGTCTCAACAATGTAAATTTTCACCACAAGCGAACCCGTTGCATTGCCTTTGTGCACATTTGACCAACCTCCACAACTGTCACGAGAAAACAGGACACATCCCTTCAGAAATATGACTAATTTACTCAAATTGAGTGAGTCATAAAAATCACAAGATGAAAACTCGTATTTTTCCATGTTTTTTTTAGACGCTGAAGTTGCCGCTGAGCTTCGAGAGATGCTGAGGGAATCACGCGACTGGGGACTTAGGAAAATTATGCTGAGTGAAGCCATTATTTTCATTAGTTAGGTTAGGTTAGGTAAGATGAGTTTTATTGTCAACGTTTACTTTATCCTTCACTCAAACTGTAATTCTTTCAACTTTTTTGAAAGCTCTTCTTACTCTAGATATGACGACCGAAACTACAGAAACCTGGGGACGTTTCAAACCTGCAACGTTGATACATCAATTATTACATCTTCCTTTTCGATTTATATTTTATGTACCTTCTCAATAACACAATTATCACCAACAGACCCCTTAATCTTGAGGTTAAAGGCATTACTTTGAAAATAATTCAATTAATCTTTAGATTTTAATATTTATGTGCTTCTAGCGCAACAGATGGTCCAAAAGTATGCCAAGTCTATAGAAAAATCTTCCAAGTGAGAGTCAGATACGTTTGTAGATATTTGAATACTTCGCTCACATTTTAGGCAAGTAAGGAGACGTAGTACCTTTACCATAAGGGTTTCTCAGAATGAAAAGGAAATTCATCAGGTTACATGTTTTCTTCATTATGATATTTGTAAAATAACTCTTAAGATGTGAGCAAGATGAATGAAATTGCAAGTAAATTCATACAAAATTAATGTTGTATAAACAAAACAATAATCGCAGATGCTACGGTCGTAGATCTGGATATATTAGTACAATTGTCATGATTTCTAAAATAACTACATTGAATCCAATCTTCCGGAGGCTCTTGGTTGAATATCAGATGAAGCGTTTTGAGAATGCGTCTTGTTCAGGAATTAGGTATGATTTAACATGAAATTTATACGATCCATCTCTCCAAAGCTGAATATCAGTAGTGACTGTTATTGAAAAGACAGGCATATTTTGTTCATTATTCCAGAGGTTGAAGTTAATGGTTCTGACTATTAATGAGATGAAATCAATGACTCCCTAATTGAATGAGGAATTTTTAATACCTAGGCCGATACCTAGATTAAGTCCCATCATCAAGTTACATGCATCACTTTGCATGGGTTCATAAATGCTTTTTTCACCGCTCTCTGCTTATGCTGAATCTCAGGTGCACGTTTTTTTCTTCGTCTCCTTCGCTCGACGACACTATTCATCTACAATGAAATTCAATCAATTAAAACCACGCAGAGTCTGAATTAATACTCACTTCATGACAAACAAGTATTTATTCATTCACTTGAATAAAATTAGAGAAAATCACTAACCTTAAGAAATCTATATTGCTCAATTTCGAAGTTTGATGAAAATCAAAACAAGATCAAGAGAAAGCACAGTATGTAGATTGAATAATCATCCAAAACGGGCTTAGCCTCATACGATGGCCTTAACGCGTAAGCTCGGGAAAGTGAGCAGAAATGGCTGAAACGTACATAATTTTTGACATGATTCATGAAGAAAGGGAGAAAACCTAAGGAAGATCCCTATCTTGCCCCTCGCAAGTATCAGTAACAGCTAATGTGGAAGTTTGTTGCGATCAAAGGGTTAAAAATGATTGAATTAACGTTGAAGGCATACGTGCTGATGTGGGAAGTGTGATGGGGATCGAAGAAACACCCCTACTGTGACGTTTCGTTCACTATTTGGGGTCGAACCACTGCAACTCACAAATAAAAGCAGGGAAGTTCTGACTGCTTATGGGCTTAGGATGAGGGTCACTCTTGTGGTCGCTCCAGGACATACCCTGTTTCCTGTAACTATTAACTGAAACCACCTCCTCAGCATAAGCTCGCGTTGAACCACATCGAACTACCATTTTGGTCATAAGATCGAGAAGAGAACCTGATCCATACTAGAATGGGATGAAAGAAAGTATTCCTTGACAGGTGCAGGATAATCTGGTACACGAATAAACCAGAGATGGATCAGGTAGCGGAGTTTACTGTCGGAAAATGGAAGAGGTGTCTACCTGCTATTATATAAACTTAAACAGTTCGCCAGTCGAAATTGGCTATCCTCAAAGGCTGACAGTACTGGGTACAAGTAATTAGTGGGTTGACTGGAGTGCATTCGAGCACTGAAATAACTAGCGGTGAACAACCATATCCGTCTACTTTGAGTTTCGGGTCACACGGGGATCAGATAAATGAGATTGCGGATGAGCTGGCATCTCTACGGGCTAAGAATACACTAATCCGACGAAGGTTTAAGGTAGAGATCTCAATTTTGTATATTTTAGAGACAAGAAAGAGGGACTGGCTAGCGAAACAACGTAGTGACACTTGGTTGAATTCTCGATTATGTCACCAGTCCAAGGCAATGCTGGATACATCACCTGAACCTGGACATGAATTTCACTTGAAGGCAATCGAACTAATACACGGCCCTGGCATAGATAGTGACGGGACATGGCAAATTTATATAGCACCAGTGCAAGATAGGACTGGAAATAGTCCTTAGGTGGTGTGAAATTGGGCGCGTAAATGCACATGAGTGATCAGCCGAAGATACCCCCTGCTCTATTGAAGATTACTTCGTAAAGATCGATCAGGGGTAGTAGTTATAAAGAAGGGAGACACAGTAAGCTATAGGCCCAGATATCGATATCCTTGACGGACTCCTTGATAATCTCTACGATAAGTAAATTATTTGCTTCTTGCAATAGAAAATTCAATATATTATTTCTATCGTTAATGTTTCAATTTTCATTTTAACCATAGCTTCGATAGGTAGATGTGGGATGATAAGATGGCAGAAATATAATATTAGCCAAAAAACATCCTGTCATTAATACTACTTGGATTTAAGTACTTCAATCCAAGCAAAAAAAAATCTGATAATCTGACTTTATGTTGAAAACCATCTGGAAATAAATATACAGGACAGCCCAAGACTAGATGTCTAATACCGAGTAACTAATTCACTCAGCATTTCATTTCGACTGTCAATTTTCTCCAGATATTATCGAAAAAACATCAACAATGTCTCGTACGTTCGGTTCACATAATACCAATGTTTGCCCTGTTCACATGCCTGCCGTGCTCGGGGTATTCACATGTGTGAGTTAGCTACAAAAATGCGCACAACTACACTAAAATTGTGTATTGTATATTAGCGGGAACAGGTGCTGGTAAGTACCGCATGCCAGCCGGTACTGTAAGACTTTCATTGTTTGAGTTTTATATCTGAAATCAATACTGAAAACATAAATTATTCGTATATTCATTCAACGTTTCCACAACGTACACAATTAATAGAATAATCTTCAACATTGCTGCTATTCATGACATTCCACTAGATTGTACCTCTACTATGGTTGGTCTGGTTGATAATTATTATGAAGAGTGGATCGGAGAAACAGCTCCTTTAGTGAGAGATATTTAACAGTCCCCGCAAGGCTGAATATTGCTCCATGAATAAAAGCTTTCAATGTATTTGAACGACGAAATGATTCTCGATGGCATTAGCGAAATATGGCCCGCGGACCATAAGCAATCCTTCGAGCTAGCTTTTCCGGCCAGCGACATGGTTTCAAATAACCCCCTTCAATTACATATAATATGACATAATTTCAAGTCTTCAAACTTACCGAATAGGACCTGGACATTCTCAGCATGCAGTTTGAAGTGGATTGAGAACTATTCTAACAGGAATTGCAGCTCCAATTGCAATGTAATACTGAATGGGAGCAACTCTTTCTGCTCTACTCATTTCTAAAATAGATTCTTACAGGACCCTGTTAAAATCGAACGCTCGGAAGATAATTGCGATTTTACATCTACCTACACCTATGAAGAGATGTTTTTACTATAAAATTGAGAGGTTTCATAGTAGAAACACCTGTTCACATAGATGTAGGAGGATGTTAACATTGCAACAAACATGAGATTTTAGGTTTGTTTTCAAGGCCCTGTGGACACTTGAATTCCACCAAAAATCCCCTAATAAAACATCCCACTCCGCCCAATAGCAAGCTGCATTGGATCTCCACTCCAGAAATTGGCCAAATATCTAGCAGACTTTTTACAACCCAAGGTCATAGAAGCGGAATCCTACATAAGAAACTCAGCTCATTTTGTCGAGAAGCTACAAAATATACCGATCGAAGAAGATGGCATTGTAGCCAGCTTAGATGTAATATCATTGTTTCCGAATATCCCAAGAGAAGATTCATTGGACGATCTCAGCTCTGATTTTGACATTCCAGCACATATTGTGGACCTAACAGAACACTGTTTAAAGAACACATATTTCAGATACGATAATGAATACTACAAACAGACTGACGAAGCACTGATGGGATTCCCGATTTCAACTGCAGTAGCAAACTTGTTTATGACAAGATTCGGAACAAAAGCTTTGGAACAAGCAGAACATGAACCGAATATCTGGCTGAGATATGTGGACGATATTCTTATAGTCTGAAAATATGGACAAGAAAAACTATAGAACTTCGTATAACAAATGAACAAATGACACGACAAAATCAAGTTCACCCTTAAAATGGAGTCCAACGGCCCAATACCATTCCTAAACGTCCTGTACAAAAAACAAACAACGGCAAAGTGAACTTTGATTCATATAGAAAACCAACACACACCAACCGATACCTGAATGGAAACTCACATCACCATCCCGCTCAACTTTATTCAGTTATAAAGACACTCGTTCACTGATCAAAAAGTATTTGCTTACCTAACAACATTATCAGAGAACTGACAAAGCTCAAGGATATTTTTCTACAAAATAGACCAAAGAGAAGAGCAGTACACAAGGCCATCGAGTACAAGAAACCTCTGCACAAATAAACAGTAGAGGATACAAAACCAAGAGGATTAGCCTTTCTGACATTCATAAGAAGTGGAACTGACAAGATTGGTAGGATCCTGCAGGAACACAATATAAAATCGATTTACAAACCTCACAATACGGTACGTAAATATCTTAGAACACCAAGGACCGGATACCATTTGAAAACCAAGAATTCTACAAAATTCCATATACAGTTGGGGGGTCGTCTACATTGGGAAAACAAACAGAAGAATGGAGGTTCGAATTCAAGAACAGAAGAACTATGAAAAACAACACGTCACAACATCTGCTATTTTCCAACACTCTCACAAAACAGGCCACAAACTCGACTACGAAAACACGACACAACTAGCCAACATAGAACAACTCTGGAAAAGAAAAATCAGAGAAGCCATCGGGATAGAGAAAAATACTTCAATGAACAAAAGAGATGACGCGCTAAACATACCTACCATCTGGAAAACTCTGTTGAAACCTATAACATCACAGACAAGACAACCAAACGAAAACGAAAACACTTAGGACAGAGTCAAACACGCAACGCCCCGTGGTCAGGCCATCGACCAATAGTAACGCGGCGCCGCCACTATGCTACGACCTGAGATCGTGCAAGATTGTAAATTCAGCAAGCAGCGGCAAATAAAAAAACAGTTATTCATTTATTATCAATTACTGATATTTTATTCTCGTGTATTGATGGTACGACCAATTTGACTTCCTAAAAATTCTGAACAATACAATACAATTTATATACACCGCTTTTTCCACTTATACCAAGTCTATCTTGTTGTTGAACCAAAGTAAACATTGATTTTTCTTCTTCTTACATATTGTGTTTATTTTATGTTACTATGTTCGAATATACGGCATGAGTCAGTACTTGGTAGTGAAACAACAATGCTTTGATATTTTATTGTTTCGTGAACCAGAAGAGTGGGATGACTCAAGGATGATAATGATTTCCGTTGGTTTTATTTATTAGTCTATGATATTATTGCATACGTTATTTGATACTAATTTCTGTTTCAAATTTTTCATGAAAGGGCACCGTGAGTAATCTATGTATGAATTTGTAAAATGAGAACATTTTGATTTCTACTCATACCTATACTAACTACTTATACTTTATATATGAAGTACTCAATATACTTCATTGATTGAATTATCAGTGAAAGTTGGTATTCGATGAATGTCAAATTCAAGATCTAATTTTCCTTTCGAGATTATACCATAAATGTTCAATAGGATTTAGGTCTGGGGAGCAAGCTGGTAATCATTACAATATAATTTATATACACCGCTTTTTCCACTTATACCAAGTCTTTCTTGTTGTTGACCCAAAGTGAACATTGATTATTCTTCTTCTCACATATTGTGTTTATTTCATTATGTTCGAATATAAGGCATGACTCAGTACTTGGTAGTGAAACAACCATGCTTTTATATTTTATTGTTTCGTGAACCAGAAGAGTAGGATAATGATTTCCGTTGGTTTTTTATTAATTTGTCTATGATGTTATTGCATACGTTATTTGATACTAATTTCTGTTTCAAATTTTTCATGAAAAGCCACCGTGAGTAATTTATTTATGAATTTGTAAAATGTGGACATTTTGATTTCTACTCATACCTATACTCACTACTTATACTTTATATATGAAGTACTTAATATACTTCATTGATTACAATATCAGTGAACGTTGGTTATCGAGGAAAGTCAAATTCAAGATCTAATTTTCCTTTCGAGATTATACCATAAATGTTCAATAGGATTTAGGTCTGGAGAGCAAGCTGGCAAGCGATTCCCTCTGTTTCACGATAATGACGCGCGCGGTTGCTAGTATGCGGACGAACATTATCTTGCATAAAAGTGAGATTCTCAGCGTGGGCACCTCGCCGGAGTTTCACTATGGGCTCCAGAACTAGGTCCACGTAATTTATAGCCCTTACACTCGCAGGAAACGAAATAAAATCCGTTTTGCCTCTCAGCATAATGCCACCCCAAAACATCACACTTCCCTCTTGGTATTTTGAAATTTGTCTTGCTATTCGGAGTCTAGATTGTCTTCCACAACCTTTTTAGACTCGAATATGGCGGTCATCTGATCGAACACCAATTCTGGTCTCATCCAAAAAAAGAACATTTCGCCTATTCTCAATATTCCAATTCTGGTGCCCGATGCACCATTTAAGTCTGTTAATTTTTGTTGTCTGGTTAGCTCTGGAACTCTTAAGGGCCTTCTGCTGTATAATCCCCTTGAACGAAGTCTTTGACGTATCTTTCCGACTGATACACTGATGCCTGTTGTTTCCAGAAATTGCTTTTGGAGTAAAGGGTGCGATGCACTAGGGTCTCTTCTTGCAACTTGGCAAGAAAAGCGTTATTGTTCTTCTGAAGTGATCTTTCTACGACTTCTTCTAGACCTATTATGAAGAGATTATATCTCCACGTATCGCGCGTAGGTTGTTGAAATCACCCCCCTGTGATACCCCCATTGTGGCTGCTATATCCCTCTGTGTCACCCCTACTTCAACGAGAGCAATTATTCGACCCCTCTGCACATCGGACAATCCAACGTAAGGTATTTCCATTTATAATTAGAGGCTTTTTTTTAATTTTGAAATTGACAGTTTCAAATATCAGTGACGACTGAGTATAAAATCCCGAGCATTTGATGATCACTCAACATTTCTCATCATACTATCCAGTTTTTTTACAACAAAAAACTTTATTCTTCACAAGTAGTCAACGTTCCATGGTTAAAATGGTTAAATCAATAATGTGAAATACCGAGTGATTCAATATAAATTTGGTTGTGTGTATATTCAGAAACTTTTTCATTGTATTTGTTCTCTATGTTATGCATATCGGCTATGGCAATATCAATTATGAATACATTAATACCAATGAATAATAATAATGATAATAATAATGCACACTCAACAGAAAAATTTTTAATATATTAATAATGATGTTTTAGCTATTTCCACATGATTTTCATTTCATTAACTAACTAAAGTCATTATGAACAATTCTGTTCATATAGATAAAACGAAAAACTATAAGATTCAACAAAATTCATTGAACCTAATGTCGATACAAACAAACTTCGAACCTGATTTCAAACATCTATTGAAAATGACTTCCTTCTCTTCATGCTCTTTCGATAGTATTTGAACTCATTTAACCGATCATCATCCAGCATACTCAGTAAGAAATACTATAGGACTACTATAAGAGTTAACAATACTCAATATTCCACCATATTTATATATACTCAACAGGGGTGAGCACAACCCCCTGATTTTGAATACGGGTGAGGGATTTTGCGATACCTCATATTGAAGATCTTATTGAGTACTATCTGACAATAAATTTTTGATTCAAAATTTTTATCGTTAACTGAATGGCAGCAAAATACGTGGAATACTACATACTTTTGTGATTAGTTCATTAAGTGCTGAAAATGGGCACCATTCACTTTCACTCAGAAAATAACGCTGGTGTATGGCTAGCTTATGTTGAATTTACCTCGAGGTTAAGAATGTTTTTATTTATTTGTTAATTTTTTGTTCGAAAAAGTAGACAGACCATGTGTTTGATTTACCTCAGTCTCTCGTTAGCCTATCGTGAATTTTCAGGAACGTTGAAACTGTGCCAGAGCGATCGTAAATTTGTTATATGATTAAAATGGTGTAGACGAAAGGGTCGAAATGATAATGCTATTTTTTAGGAACAACAATTGTGCACGATTAACAGCGGCTTTTTTTAACGAACGATATCCTGAAAAAAATGTATCCGCTGCTTACGTTGTGCAACTCATTGCTAAATTTGACGCTACTGGTTCAGTCGACAGAAAAAAGGGGGGGTATAAAGGAGACGAAGCGAGAGAACTGGCTATCTCAGATCACTTAGAGCACCTTACGTAAGTCAGTGAAATTATTAACAATAATCCAAACTACATGTTCAATATCTGTTTTTCGGAATAGTGTTCATTTTACTTTAATGACACTGCAAACAGGCATAACTGTCGGTACCGGTCAGTAAAATCCAAGATTATTTCGAGAAAAGCATACTCAGCATCCCCAAAACTTAAATGTTTGAATGGGTATTTATGGAAGTCACATCATCGGCCCTTTTTTATACTCGGTAATATCACTGGCCAAATTTATTCAGAACTATTACAGAACGCTATTTATCCAGCCAGCGTACAAGTATTGGAGAATGAAGAAGACCACGACACGATCATTTTAAAAAAAATTGACCACCTTATTTCGTTCAACCTATGCGTCAGTTCTTTGATGAAAATTTTCCTCATGCCTGGATTGGAAAGAGGGGACATATCGCGTGGCCACCCATTTCACCTGATCTGGCGCCACTGGACTTTTTCCTATGGGGTCACCTGAAATCTAAGAATTACGCTACCCAACCTGAGTCATTGGATGAATTGCGAATTCGGATCATTAATGAATGCCGTCAAATTAAACCAGAAATGTTGAGTAATGTACGTGAAGGATTTGAGCATAATATATTTTACGGGATGGAAGTGAATGATGCTCATTTTCAGCACTTAATAAACTAAACACAAAAGTAGGTAGACTTCCACTTTTTTAGCTGCTATTTCGTTAACAATAAAAATTTTGAAGCGAAAATTTAGGGTCATATAGTACTTGATAAGATCTTCAAAATGAGGTATCGCGACACCCTTCATCCCCATTCGAAATCAGGGGATTGTGTTCACCCTGTTAGGGGATATAAGTTACGGGAATTAAAAAATCGGAAAAATGGTTCCTCCTCGAATCAGAAATCGACGGGACCGAGCGATTCTCTATATTTTTATTATAAAACTGGAAAATCGAGGTGTTACATTTTCCTTGGCCCACCCTGAAAATTTATACGTGAATTTAATACAAATTATTGATAGTGCTTTCATTTTGTTTTATTCAAAGCAACAAACATGATGACCGACATTTATTTACCTCATATTCAATATTTAAAAGCTACCATAATTGAATACTGTACACATGAGATTTATCGAATTTATTGCTTTTACCTTTATTCCTTTGAGTATGATGAAAATATTTAATTGATTGCATTCTGATGATGATAATTAAGTGAGTGAAACACGATTCGATATTTCAAAATAGATAACCTGGTGTATTAAGGTATTCGAGATCTATTTATTTACATTCAAAATGAAATTCTAATGAAACAAATAACCATAATAATAATAATACATAATTATACTACATGTTGCAAGTTATGGACAAATCAATTCAAACAAGCTACATCATAATCATATTATTATTTTACGTTCTCATTTTGTAATCAACAGAGATCGTCTAGTTTAGCTTGAATTCTTGTTGCTGCAGATATTTATTTCACTCCACTAGAGCATTCACTATAATTTTTGAAGCAAATGTATTTCACTCAAAATTTTTCAAATATTTTCATCTTGTACTTTTCTCATTCTCGATAACAATAATGCATTTACTACAAAGTATTTATATGTTCATGTATATGTTTTTGCGATGATCCACACTTGGATATTTGGCTGTGATTATGTATCGGCTATATTTTTGGAATTATGTAACCTTTGTATAACTGTTTTTGCAGACTTAGTCCTTGGTGAATTTGATTTACCGAAATATTTTCCATCTTTGATTTCCCCTGAAAATCTTAAATCCATATTTTCAATAAAAGTGCACAATCAGAAAATTGAACAGTAAAATACTATCTATTTTTTCGCATAATTATTGTAGCAAGAATGTAATGAACCAGCAGTGCGTATATATGCTTTTATATATTCAGAAAAATACGTCTTGGAACATAGGTAAATGCAGAAAAACCGTGTACATCAAAATATAATATTCGTCAACCGCCCCGAACTTTAGCTCAATTTTTCATCAACCGAATTCTATTGAACAAAAACAAAATAAGATATGGGAAAAAATCTATCAACTCGAAGTATATTCGCATCTACGTCGCTTCCAGAAACATCGAAAGTTGACAGTTATTCAGCTCCTAAGAATTCCAACTGCTCCTTGAATTTGAAATGATTTCTACGCAGAACCCTCATTCTGAAATTGTGTTTCATTTTCTATCATTATAATGTTGAGTGTTTCTTTGAAATGTTTCAGCGGCCAATAAGAATGAAATTTGGTTGAGTAAATCAGAGTAACCAATGGTAATATATTTTGTGATGAATAAATCAAAATACTATTCAAATTTCGGTATAGAAGTCGGGCTGAACATTTTCACTAAATCATTAAACAATTGAAGAAAACACACTAAGCTTACGTTTCACAGATTAAAATTAACGAAAACGTGTTCGACATATTTTTCCAATTTGATTCGGGGAGTCAATGTTGTATTTTTGAGTAATTGGTTGTTAATAATAATATTTATATCCTTATTCTGTGTTGAAGATAAAAATTTATGACGTCGAATGAAACTTATCAAGTATTATCGGCAAGATTGATGTTTTTAGCTATTTTCACATGATCTTCATTTCATTAACTAACTGAAGTCATTATGAACAAATCTGTTCATATAGATAAAAACGAAAAACTATAAGATTCAACAAAATTCATTGAACCTAATGTCGATCCAAACAAACTTTGAACCTGATTTCAAACATCAATTGATAATGACTTTCTTCTATTCATGCTCTTTCGATAATATTTAAAAACGTTGTCCGATGAGGCCAATTGTTAAATATATTACTGCAACCGCCTCAAAACTTATCGCAGTATTTAGTTATTTAACCGTACATCATCCAGCATACTCAGGGAAAAATACTATACGACTACCATAAGAGCTAACAATACTCAATATTCCACCATATTTATATACACTCAACAGGGGTGAGCACAACCCCCTGATTTTATTGAGTACTATCTGATCTTATTGAGTACTATCTGATCCTAAATTTTTGAATCAAAATTTTTATCGTTAACTGAATGGCAGCAAAAAACGTGGAACACTACCTACTTTTGTGATTAATTCATTAAGTGCTGAAAATGGGCACCATTCACTTTAACGCAGAAAATAACGCTGGTGTATGGCTAGCTTATGTTGAATTTACCTCGAGGTTGGGAATGTTTTTATTTATTTGTTAATTTTTTGTTCAAAAAAGTAGACAGACCATGTGTTTGATTTACCTTAGTCTTTCGTAAACCTATCGTGAATTTTCAGGAACTTTGAAACTGTGCAAAAGCGATCGTAAGTTTGTTGTAGGATTAAAATGGTGAAGAGGAAAGGGTCGACATGATAAAGCTACTTTTTTGGAATAACAATTCTGCACGATTAACAGCTGCTTTATTTAACGTTCGACATCCTGAACAAAATGTATCCGCTGCTTACGTTGTATAACTTGTTGCTAAATTTGACGTTACGGGTTCAGTCGACAAAAAAAAAGGGGGGGGGGTATGAAGGAGACGAAGCGAGAGAAGTGGCTATCTCAGATCACTTAGAGCACGTAAGGATAGATCCGATCTTTAGCACCAGGAATTTGTTGAATATGTCCGGTGTTTCACGCACAACAATCATGAGAATTTTGAGAAAACATAAGTTTCATTCTTTTAAGATACAATTAGTTCAGGAACGGAATGAGGATGATTTTGATTGCCGACTCATCTTCTGTGAAGTGGTCAGTGAAATTATTAACAATAATCCAAACTACATGTTCAATATCTGTTTTTTGGATGAGTGTTCATTTTACCTCAATGGCACTGTAAACAGGCATAACTGTCGATACCAGTCAGTGAAAATCCAAGATTATTTCGAGAAAAGCATACTCAGCATCCCCAAAAGTTAAATGTTTGGATGGGTATTTATGGAAGTCACTTCATCGGCCCTTTTTTATACTCGGTAATATCACTGGCCAAATTTATTCAGAACTATTACAGAACGCTATTTATCCAGCCAGCGTACAAGTATTGGAGAATGAAGGAGACCACGACACGATCATTTTAAAAAAAATTGACCACCTTATTTCGTTCAACCTATGCGTCAGTTCTTTGATGAAAATTTTCCTCATGCCTGGATTGGAAAGAGGGGACATATCGCGTGGCCACCCATTTCACCTGATCTGGCGCCACTGGACTTTTTCCTATGGGGTCACCTGAAATCTAAGAATTACGCTACCCAACCTGAGTCATTGGATGAATTGCGAATTCGGATCATTAATGAATGCCGTCAAATTGAACCAGAAATGTTGATCAATGTACGTGAAGAATTTGAGCATAATATATTTTACGGGATGGAAGTGAATGATGCTCATTTTCAGCACTTAATAAACTAGACACAAAAGTAGGTAGACTTCCACTTTTTTAGCTGCTATTTCGTTAGCAATAAAAATTTAGAAGCGAAAATTTAGGGTCATATAGTACTTGATAAGATCTTCAAAATGAGGTATCGCGACACCCTTCATCCCCATTCGAAATCAGGGGATTGTGTTCACCCCTGTTAGGGGATATAAGTTACGGGAATTAAAAAATCGGAAAAATGGTTCCTCCTCGAATCAGAAATCGACGGGACCAAGCGATTCTCTATATTTTCATTATAAAACCGGAAAATCGAGGTGTTACATTTTCCTTGGCCCACCCTGAAAATTTATACGTAAATTTAATACAAATTATTAATATTGCTTTCATTTTGTTCTATTCAAAGCAACAAACATGATGACCGTCATTTATTTACCTCATATTCAATATTTAAAAGCTGCCATAATTGAATACTGTACACATGAGATTTATCGAATTTATTGCTTTTACCTTTATTCATTTGAATATGATGAAAACATTGAATTTATTGCATTGCATAACATTGCACCCTGATGATGATAATTGAGTGACTATAACACGATTCCATATTTCAAAATTGATAACCTGGTGTAGGTAATGGATATCTATTTATTTACTTTCACATTGAAATTTTATTGAAACAAATGCAATAGGTTCTACAACAAAAATATTTGAACACTATATCCAGTGTAAGATCTATACTGTCACTAAATTGTTTCGGGCGACCAATAACAAACGAGATAACGGACATAAATTTCTACTTGACCTGCAGTAAAGTACGGACCAAGAATAGGTATTCCTCTAATGTGTGAGGAATGCTTCCTAAGGGATTCGCTTGAAAGAGAATGGGATAAGGAACCAAGTAATGGTTCAAATTGTTTACTCTATATATTCGTATTAAGATTCTCAGAAGTTTTTCTATATATAGTATCCAGGCGCCCTTTGTATTTTGTAATATCTTATATTTTCAGTGAATTTATCTAAATAGGGAAATTGGGTCGCGGACGACTAATTTTTTCTTGAAATTATGAGGAAAAGAGATTTTATGAATATCTCGAGTTTGTTCAAAAGAAGTCTGTTAATTATATCACCGCAATAAACCAAATTAAACATATATTTCATGGAATACTGAGAATTGTCAACAAATTTTATCACCTAGCAAAAATCTTCTCTGAACTATGCAATTCTTCTTACGCAATTCCTGTTATAGCATCATCTTCTGGTTCGAGGCTTATTGTAATGAATTGAATATCCAAGCCGCCATCCGCTGTCACTGTCAGATAGCGATTAAATAACTAGTGGATCAACTGATTGAAGCAATGTAAATATGAAACAGATTATTCTACTATGTTCTCATATCTACAATAAACAGAAACTTTTGAATTACATCGCATTGTGGTTGTTTCAGATTATAATCCCACATCACTAAATTTGAAGATGCGGAAAGAACTGCACCCTAAAATATTGCAGAATAATACCGATTAAATAACTTCCAATACATGGTTAATGTATTTATATCCGGGGAATAGTTGGCTGAAACATTAGGAAGGCAATACATCTCCTAGATCGAACATTTACGAGAAACTATCTGAAACACATCTCCCAAAGAAATAACTAAAATTCATGCCAAAAGTGTACCAATTTATTTCTTAGGAAACAGTTTTCTATATCTCATCAGGCCAAAAACTATAATTAATTTAAGCAAAAAATACCCTCTTATATTTTTTTTTATCTTGACTTGACACAAATCGGTACATATTTCTGAAATACAGAAGTATTTCAAATATGTATCTACTCTTGAATCTTCGAATCGAGCCAAGAAATAAAGGAAACTGTGGAAACTGAAAGACTGTGTCATTTTAAAGAACTCTTTCAGAATTATTGAAATTTTCGGTGTTGAAAAGAATACACTCATACACGAAAAGCTGTAGCTGAAAATAATTAAGATTTAAAATAGAGCTATAGCTGCTTTCCCCCAACCATGATTGATACTTTTCGATATCCTCTACACACCTTCTTGTTCGGTCATCTGAATATCTTAATACACTCCATGAGGCTATATTTATCTCGTACTCGTATTCATAGCGTATCCGCGCGCATTTTGTAGCTGGACGAAACGCAGCCAAACTTTTTTCTGTCAATCGTATTTTTATCATCTTTCACTCACATTGACATTTCTCACTTTAAACTATCAAGCAAATAGGGGAGCTTCTCTTGAAACTTTTCTGCCAAAAAAACGTCTCAATTCGATGAGAAAACTATAATTCTTGGCCTGAATTCTGCGAGTAGAAACATATCTTCAGAAAGTACTTCAAAGCATGCCGCAAAGTGGTTTAGTGGTTTATGGTGCGAAAAGTGGTTGATGGATGAACAACCTTTGATATTCGATACCAAGAAACGACAATGAAGAAATGATGAGCCACATAATAGGGAGTAAAAGGCTGAAATGAGATAAACAAGGGTAAAATGAAAACACTTGACAATGATGAACAGAGAGCGTCTAAATTACATGATATTGTTGTTGCTTCATATTATAATCTTACATCTCTGAACTTGACGATGCAAATGGTAGATTTTGATATATTTGATAATAATTTTAAAAGTTGGATGCAGAAGGAATTACACGGAAAGCACCCTAAAGAATTGAAAAATAATTATATTGATGAAATTATATATATATATATATATATATATATATATATATATATATATATATATATATATTTTTTTTTTTTTTTCATATCACTGTTACGGGTCGGTCACAAGACTGCCGGGCCACTATTCGCCAAGGCAGATCTGTTTGTGGTTTATTTTCATGAGCTCTGAGGAACTTTCGGACGATTCGGGTGGTACCTAGTATGGCTTCTTTCTGGATACAATTTCAATATCTATATATATATATATATATATATATATATATATATATATATATATATATATATATATATATATATATATATATATATATATTTGAACATTCGTTGTATGATATGCGAGCAATGCATCTAGAGTTGGGTTCACATGTACCTGCCTTTTTATCAGTTGACTGAAAGGAAACTTTTTTGTTTTCACAGGTGATACTATATGATCCTCGTCCTAATGTGAAATGTCTCTTATTTGACGATACGAATCAACACTACGAATCAGGAACGCAGATGTTACAATGATCAGATTTCTTCAACAAAAAAATTGATTCTCAAAGTTTTCGTAGTTTATGTATTCAATTTCATCGTCCCAATTTTATTCCACATTAGTTGTGAAAATTCTGTTGCATTCATCACAATAGTTTCTCTACTATTCAAAATTTAGTTTTCATAAAATCGTCATGGTTGACTCGATAGCTGAAAGGGTTGAAATGATTGAATTATTTTTAAGTTCTGATAGTTGCGAAAACAGAACAGCCAATATCTTCAAGCAACGTCACGAATGTGCTAAAGTGACTTCGAAGTATGTACAAAAATTAGTTGCTAAATTTCGTTAAACTGGATCGGTGTAAAATACGAAGCGCGTAATTGAGCGGCCAGTAATAAGTGAAGCTGTGGAGGTGGCGGTGCTTGGTCAAGCGGTGGGTGATCCTACACTAAGCCTGCGGAAATTGGTAGATGTAAGTGGTGTGAACCAAACGAGTATCTTCCACATTCGAAGATGATTTCGATCGAAGACTTCAATTCTGCGAGACCATAAGTGAGAGAGTCATGAACAATACTCATTATTTATTTGTGTTTTTCGGACGAATGTACATTTTTTCTGAATGGAACCGTAAACCGCCATAATTGCCGTTATTGGGCAGATTCTAAGCCGCAAATATTCCACGAAATTCACACTCAGCAGCCTCAAAAACTAAATGTTTGGGTTGGTATTTATGGCGATCACCTCATTGGACCGTTTTTCATTCCTGGAAATCTTACCAGAGAGTTGGTTAGTGCCCTCGCGGCCATAACCCACACATGGTCGATGGGGCGATTTGGCAGGCCTCTGCATCCTTCGTATGTTTTTCCTTTAGGGCACTTCTGCAATCTTTATTGTTCTGTGGAGGGATGGTATTATCATACATAAATGTGAATTGGTGTCCGAATTCCCTTCGTATTGGAAGAACAACTGGTCATGAAATATTTTTGCATGGATGTTAACCGTCATTGTTTATAGTACATGAATGAGTGGAGTTCGACGACCATACATCATCAAACCATAAAAAATTTTTCTCAGAAGGAAGAACCCTGATGCTGATTACAACATCTAACAGTGAGAGTGAACGAAGCTGTATATTAATAATCACAGTTAGAATGAAACCACCCAGTTTGTTGAAAAAACTCGAATCGTCGATTATATCCAAAAAGCAAACTGTTGATTTGCTCAAGTACCATTTTTAACCCTAGATCACTAACCTTCGTCGAAACGACGACTAGTTCCCAAAAAAGGTAGTATTAATTCTTGAGTGCGTCGGCGCACGCATTTCGGATTGCAGCTTATTTCAGTCGACCTGTAACTCGCGCCGCGCACGTGTGTTTTATGTGTAGAGGCAGTGTGTGCGCCGTTCCAGCCACCATGAGTCCTCAAAAACAAACTTGACATTCGTTACAAATGTATTAATGAATCGTTTTTTTCTGAAATGTTTCTTTCTTTCGTTAATTTTATTACTTAATTTTAATATTTTTTTGTCTTTGTTTTTTTTCAGTTCATCAAATTCAAGCATTTAGAAAAACAAAAATGTTCATATGAGTAAGAAGTCTGATCTCAATTGAGGGACTGTCAAAGTGATTAAAATGAGATTTTAGTAAATAAGAAACTTATAAACATGTTGACAAATGATTAGTGTATTAAATAAGTAAAAACATATAAATATTTCATTCCATAAATCTTTAGAAGCCTCCCTTTATACGGCGTAGTCGAAACTACGAAGGTTAGTAATAAGCGTTGTAAAATAAGGTTAGTGATATAGGGTTAAAATAGGTATATCTACATCTGTGATGATATTATTATTGAAAAATACAGGGTGCTTCAACGAAAACTAAACAGAGGCTATATCTACCAAGATATTCATTTCTGATCAAAACGCAAAACAAAGTCAATTTTTGTTTCAAAGAGGACATCTTTTGGGCTACAAAACTTGCCTGAAATACCAACCCCTGAGCGGGAGTTACAATCCTTGAACATTTTGAAAGGGGAAGATGGGTCGAGTGATAACTCAAAAGAAAGGCGATATCTTTGTCTACATCGCTTTGAACGAATTTCAATTTTTAATTGAAAACTGTGAAAGATACAAGATGAGCAACTGAAAGATAGGGAAGACTATTTCCCTGAGACTATTCAAGTTTAAGTGAAGTAAAATGGAACAGATCCATGCTGATCAATTGCAGTCATCATCAAGTACCATTCTCATCTCGAATTTCAACCCCTAGAGCAGGAGTGACCACCCTTGAAAATTAGAAAGAGGGTAGATTGATCGAATGATACCTCGAAAGAAAGGTATTATCTTTGTCTGCATACTCGTGAACAAATTTTCATTTTTGATTGGAAACTGTAGAAGATACAGAGTGAGCTACTGAAAAATGGAGGAAACTAACTATCGCCCTGAGCTATCAAAGTATTAGTGCAAAAAATGGAACAGATTCATTTCAGATCAAAGGCGCTGTCATCTTTGATCTTAATGAATCTATTCCAGTTTTTTGCACTAATACTCTAATAGTCTCGGGGCGATAGCCTTCTCTATTTTTCAGTGGCTCATTCTGTATCTTCTACAGTTTTCAAGGCAGACAAAGATAATACCTTTCTTTCGAGTTATCACTCGACCCATCTTCCCTCTTCCAAATTTTCAAGGGTTGTCACCCCTGCTTCAGGGGTTGAAATTTGAGACGAGGATGGTACTTGAAGATGACTGCCATTGATCAGCATGGATCTGTTCCATTTTACCTCACTGAAACTTGAATTGTCCCAGGGAAATAGTCTTCCTTATCTTTCAGTTGCTCACCCTGTATCTTTTACAGTTTTCAATCAAAAATGAAAATTCATCCAAGGCGATGTAGACAAAGGTACCACTTTTCTTTTGAGTTATCATTCGACCCACCTTCCCTATTCAAAATGTTCAAAGATTGCATTGATATTTCAGGCACATTTTGTACCACAAAAGATGTCCCCCTCGAAACAAAAATTGACCTGTTTTTGCGTTTTGATCAGAAATGAATATCATGGTAGATATAGCCTCTGTTTAGTTTTCGTTGTAGCACCCTGTATTACTCATCACATTGATATAGCAATTGAAATAACAGCGACAATCAAATTCAAGTTTGGAATGGAACAAGTAGCACAATCTTCAATTGAATATAAAAATAGCTTATTAATTAGTAGCTTAGATAGATCTCATTTCATCTATTTGTAAAGGCAACATTTCAAAGAATACATAAACAATCTTAAATCTGCTACTTTCCCGTAAAGACAACGTTTCAAAGAATACATAAACATTCTTAGTACTGCTATGTTCCCCAAATCTAATACTCCATAACAAAAACTTGGATCTAGAAATTATATTACACCCTTCATTCCAAAAGTATTAATTAACCTCTGGAAAACAGAAACAACCAGTATCAATTTCGATACAAATCTTTTTTTCTAATCGAAGTATTTGCCATCTACATTGATACACAAGTTTCTACGGGCCAACAGGTTGTCAAACGACTTCTCTTTCATCTTTTTTGGAATGGTCTTTAGGGCATTGGTTACTCCACTTTCAATGGCCTCAATCGAATTGTGACGCCTTCCTTTCATCGTCATATGCAGCTAAAGGAAGTTATAGTAGTCGCACGGAGCCGGGTCAGGTAAATAGATTGAATGTTTCAAGGCAATAATGTGAATTTCTACCAAAAATTCAATTACAAGTCGTGGAAAAGAGTGCAACTGCTCTTTTGCGATATTATGGCCGAATACGACAAATTCTTGTCAGCAATCGCTTCATGGCGCCCAAATAAGTTTTTTGTTACTGTCTGGCCGCGTGGAACAAATTCTTCGTGGATAATAATTTGAAAAAACAAATCAGCATCACCTTCACTTCTGACTTCTCCAAGTGACTTTTCTGGCTGTTCTTTCATTCAACGCTCTCCATCTAGCTTTTTTCCGCTTTTTTTCGGGCTCATGCTGAAAACACGTCTCTTCACCTTTCGCAATCATTTTCAGGAAGTTTTGGTCCTTCGGAGCATTTTTAATGATGTCTTTGCTATGCTCAATTCGATTAAATTCTTGGTAGTCAGTGAGTTTGTGTGGTACAAACCTCGAATCAACTTTCGTGAGGCCCAACACTTTTGTCAAAATGCGGTATACAGTTGTTTGAGGAATGCCTAATTCAATAATTTTCACCGATGGCTTTTTATTGTTTTTGATTATTTCAATCACTTTTTCGATGTTTGTTCCCAATTATCCAGTTTTAAGACAGCCTTTCGTCACGATTCAGGGTCTACCGGAATAGAATCGCTTGAACCACTCGTACACTTGCTTACGGGATAGACAATCATTACCATATGCAGTCTGTAGCATTTGGTGCGTTTCGGTAAAAGACTTACGAAGTTTAACGTAAAACTCAATTGCAGCTCTTTCCTTGAAACTCATTTCCCGACCGATGTACCGATGCACACTAACGAACATAACGCAATAATTCAAGTTGCTTACATACAATTGTCATGAAATTTTAACAGCAGTCCATGAAATTATCGACGGGTACAATACGACATTAGATACTAAGTACTCTTTAAATAAATTTTGAAATACACGGTACATCAACTGAAAAGAAAGTCTCTAAATACACGGCTCCATTTCCACTTTGATATTTCTTCAAGAATTCATTTAACACATTCATTTGTTTGATACGCTTACATATAAAAAGCGCGTGTTCATTTTCTAAGTCCGAGTTCCATATCTATTTTTAGATATTTCCATAGTTTTTTATTCATATGAACTATCAGAATGCTCCTAGCATATGGTTTTATTACTCTGAACGCAAAACATGCGTGATCTATTACAAAATCTTGCACGCAACGTGGAAATATTACTGTGGAAACTCAGTGAATCATTATAAGGCTGAAAACGAATGAAACGGTGCTCTGTATCTATCGTCACTGAAGCAGTATCAAAAATGAATCAATTACACACTACTAGATATTGATCCGAGCTAGACCTACTTCTGACTGATTGAATTAACCGGATAATACTAATATATCCGAGTCTGCTATGATTTCGAAATTAATGATGGTTCATAATATACTGACCTGAATGTCAATTTATATCAGATTAACCATCTAGTGGAACTAATTGGGATACTTCTAACTGCGTCATCCATTTATGCTCTCAAAATTGAAATGAATATAGCTCCCTTCATCCACGCATATCGTTATTTCTATTGTTGTTGCTTTCTATTTATTGTGGTCCTGTTTTTCTATTCATTAAGTTTGAGTCTCAAAAGAAATAAAAAATCTCTCATGAGACCATTTAGTTGTTCATCTGTCTATCAGTGAACATCCTTCTTCTCAGAAATACAAGAGATATTAAATTGAGAGGAATATCAAATATATATAAATTATTCCATTTATGTCACATATTAAAACCATACTGAGAAAAACAGGACACAATTCAACAGATGTACGAATTATCCACATTTGCGTTTGCATGGACCCTTGGTACGGGACTATGACTCGCACTCGCACAGGTTTTTAGTTGCCCAATTGATTATACTATGTCATTCTCAATAATATCGTTGAATAATAAAAATCAGTTAAAATATTGTGTTTTTGTAGATATATTTCCGCACTTCACCTTATAAATTCTTCCCATAAAATATATTATATTTTTGGATAACTAGATCTTTTAGTGGGGGTATGTAACATTGTTAAATATTATTCCCTGAATAAAAGTCATCAGCATATTTCTGTTCATTCTAATTTCTTTTCTGAGTTCTTGATTATACATTCTTGGCAACACTAGTTTTTTCTCCTATATTTAGGCATAAGTTTTCTTTTCTTTAACAACTTATCTTCATTGCTGAAAATACTCTATTTGCAAAATTAATTACATAAACGCCACTCTTATTCAGATATTTTATTGTATCATTTGAGTTGCTCCATTTTTGACTCGGCGATGTTAATCTCTCCTTTGGCTATAATATCTGAGTATCATTCAAAATGAAAACTCTGAAAATATAATATTTCCCGGAAACTCGTCGTAACTCAATTCCAATTGACACTGAAAAAGAAACTGTCCGTATCACAATAAAGCATGTGCCTGATAACTACACTTGGTTAATTTCAGAGATGATTTTCAGATTGAGAAATTGGGTTGGTAAGTTTCAAATTACAAACAAATATAACACACTGCAAAGTAGATCGTTTATCTATCGAAGATTTATTTAATCCTCAGAATCCTGAAGGCAGGATTCAGATATCTGTTCGCTTATGGATATTCCGGTAAATGAATAAAGTTTCTGTGCGATACTCCAGTTGATTGAAACATGAATTAGATATCATTTTTCAGGTATTATATATCCCTCCATTCATCCGTATTCAATTTCCAACAATTCGTAATCAACATCATCGTATTCGTTAAAAGTAATCGATTATTTTCACACACAGCAGAACAACACAACACCACCCAAATTGAGGTGAACGTTCAGTAAAATCAAGAATAATTTTCACGCTTTACTTTGATTATTGATTGATACCATACGGTTTTGAACATGTCCGATCTAGACTGCTAGATCTCAAGACGGTAAGTTCCACTTTCAAATATTATCGTTAGCTAATCTTTGTTAAATTTCTATTGCTCTGAGTTTCTATTTATTTAATATCATTGGCGCAATGGGTGAGTTCATTTCCTTGATTATTGGGGTCTGCCAGTCTTTACATTTACGTAATCGAGCTTTACGGAGATCGATATTCAATCAAGATAGATATTGTTTGAACGTCACAAGTTAATACTAGTTCATAACATTATATCAAACCGTAAAAATGAAGAAATTAATGAAGATATACTTGTTTCTTGATATTTCGTCTATAGAATCTAACCGGCTCTACAGGACACCATGAATATGTGAATCACATATCACATTCGGGATTTATATTACGCTTCCGGCAACGTTTGTTTTGCTCGTTTGAAACTCTGGGAATTCACAAATTGGCACTCCTCTCGTCCAGAACACTTCATCTGCGTCAATGCACTACATAGAACTTATGTTTAGCTTCGAATGTACTTTCCCTGATTGATTTGGTGAACTGAATTACCTCTCCTATGAAACAAATAGTCAAACAAACTTTTCACACAATTATCCGTACTAATACTAATATTATGAAAGTGTTCGTTCCTATATTACACTTTCTCATCAAAGCTGCTGATTAATCAAATTAAGGTGGCGAAAGGGAATGAAGAACTCCTTTGCTTATCCTTCGGGTATTGGGACGCGTTGTTGATGAAAATTTGTATTTCAGAGTATATTTAGAAGATAGAAAATATTAATTTCGAAAAACCATCTTCTTAAAGTTCCAGGAATCAGAGAGAAACATAAAAAGTATTCAATATCTTGTATACAATATAACAGAATAATATTTCAGAATTTTGAAAAATTTGCGTCTGAAGTGAGGAGCCTTAATCCTATTTGAACAATTGGATGTCAATTTTTTACCGTTCTTTTTGCCATAAAAAAACTGATTATCATTTTTGATGATACATCTGCAAATATTTAATGGAAATTTTTTGGTACTATATTCCAATTGACACTATAAATGGAACTGTCCGTATCAGCATAAAACCTGTGCTTGATAGCTATCATACGAGGCTAATTTTAGAGACGATTTTTAGATACAGAAATTGAGTAGGAGAATTTCAATTTGTGAAGAGGTATAGTACACTGCATAGAAGATCGTTTATCGATAAAAGGCATAAGTAGTCCTTGGAGTCCTGGTGGCAGCATATTTCGATAAATGAAAGCTTAACATTGAGCAGTATTTCTGTCAAAATGAAAATGATTTAGATATGACTTCTCTGGTATAATATATCTCTTCATCCTTTTATATCTTATACCTAACAATTCTCAATAAACCTTCAAAACCAGAAGGCTGATTACACTCGTGCAGAAAAAAGGATACATAAACGCTATAGGCAATATGGATCGAGATCAAATTATGCGAAGTTTTGCTCATTACTCTTCAAGTGCCATAAGTTAAATGAGAAATTGTATCTTACATAAAAGAAATCGATAACAAAAGTTGATCTGATCCTCAGTATTTTTTGAAATATTTGAGTTCGAAACGCAAAACTCTAGGTGTTCCTGCAAGAATGGAGTATGATGGAGCGTCTAGCTCAGATGGGAGTGATATTGTCAGTATGTTCGCGAAGTTTTTTTCTGGTGTCTATAGTGGTGATCTGGTGGTTCCACCTCTGTACAATTTCAATAGTATAGTGAATGCATCATCTTGTGAGATTTTTACTTCTGAGGTTTGTGAACTTTTCATGGGACTGAAGGTGAATAGTTCTGCGGGCCCGGACGGGGTTCCTTCGTACGTTTTAAAAATTGTGCTACAACTTCGGAAAACCTTTAATTGAAATATTTAATAACTCTTTGAAAGCAGGTTATTTTCCAGACTACTGGAAACAAAGGTTTGTTATACCTATCTTTAAATCTGGTGACAGATCTGTGGTTTGAAATTATAGAGGAATAGCCATACATTCAACTATTCCTAAGTTCTTGGACTCTTTAGTTTGTGAATATTTATCGTAGAAGTTTATAAATGTGATTGTGCCTCAACAGCACGGTTTTATGAATGGTAGGTCCACTGTTTCTAATTTGCTTTTATATGTTGATGCAGTGATTAAATGTTTTGAGTCGGGACACTAGATGGATGCTGTGTATACAGACTTCAGTAAGGCGTTCGACCGCGTGAATCATAACTTACTGTTGGCTAAACTCTTGGCTTTGGGAGTATCTGGTCCACTGCTGGCGTGGTTGCGCAGTTTTATTTTTGGTGGAATACAAATTGCAAAATATAAGAAGTATTTCTCGAGTCTTATACCAGTAAAATTTGGCGTTCTTCAAGGGTCACACTTGGGTCCCATTCTATTCAATATTTTCGTTAACGACATAGCTTCCGTTATTTCGACACATTATCTATTATTTGCTGATAATGTAAGGATTTTTTCACGAATTGAATCATTGGACTATAGTGAACGGTTACAACCGCAGATTTCACAGTTTCAGGCGTGGGCCGACTATCGTATGAGCCCTTGAATTGCTTGGTGAGGTAGAGACTGTTAGAGACCTTGTTGTTCTCTTGAACAAAAAACTAACTGTTAAGGAGCATGTTGTAGATATGACCCGAAAAGCATACAAAAGCCTTGGATTTTTGATCAGAAATTGCGCATCTTTTTCAGAGTCTACCCTGAAGAGGATTTACTGTGTGTTAATTTGTTCTGTAATGGAATATGCCTCCCCGGTCTGGCCAGCCTTTTACAATATCGACTCCAATATATTGGAGAAGATACAACGCAAGTTTCTCAAATACTTGTTGTAAAGGCGAAGTTCACTTTCGTCAATTACTGGTCAGTTAATAAGTGCGATAGGTGCAGAGCTTTGTATTGGATCATTGCAGTCGCGTAGGAGGATTGCGGATTTATGTTTCATTTTTAAAATAACAAACGACCTTCTCGACTGGCCTGATCTTCTACAGTGTATTCCCTTTAACCTGCCTGGTAGACTAACAAGAAAAACTCCCTCATTCAGAGTCACCACTAGTAAAACAAATTATGCTTGTGGATCATTCTTGCATCGCACATTGTCAGTCGCAAATTCAGTCTGTGATAGCGTCAAGTTTTTTTCCAAGTCATTGGCTAATTTTAGAACATCTGTTGCTCTACAGCTTGGAAAATGTTTGGAAATTGTAATTCTCCATTTTCTGTTTTAGAATATTATGTCCTTATTTTTTGTGTCTTTTCTGTTTCACGTTCGGAATCTATTGTAGTATAATTATTTAAGCGTATAATAATATTGCAAGGTGTTGAGAATTGAACAACATTGTTTATTTTAAGGTTATATAATTTAGAATAAGTTATTTATTATTTAGTTCTAAGTACAACCCTGTATAACAACGCTTCGCCGCTTGAGACTCAGGATTTTCCTATTTCTTTCAATCAGATCATATTCCGTTGTAAATAGTTATTATAGAGATATAGTCTGTTACTTGAAAGGTGCTACCCTGCGTAAAGCAATAAATGTGTTCTTCGGGTTATAACTACAACCATTAAACCAGCGGGGTAAAACCTTCTTACAAATTCAATATTTTCCTTTATTGATGTATTTGTCACGTTTACGTGCAATATCTTGACCCTTCTTAAAAAATGTTCAATTAAGGGTTTTTATATCTGCGCTATGGCCTGTTTGGGTAGTTGTCTTTACGAGGTCAACCCAAGGCATAAGAGTAACTTCAACTGACGAGTTGAAGAGCATTTTCAATCAGTAACATTTTGTATCTTGAACCATCAAGAACTATCTCTCAGTATTGATCATACAGATCAATAATTTTAACCTAAGTATTGTGTCGTACCAAGCAGTGGGCACAAATACTCTTGAAGTAACTAGTGTTGTATAGTACTGTTAATAAACAATTAAAAAACTATACTGGTCCTTCGATATTACAACCCCTCCTTGTGTTGAGATTCACTCTACATATTGGTCCTTCTAGCCGGATATACGAAGGAGTGCTACGGATTTTCATATCAGTGAAGTAAGTTACAGCGATCTAATCAAGAGTTCAATGTGTAACGTTCGGTTTTCTACAATGACCGAAAAAAAAGTGCCACACCATCAGAAAAGTCCTTAACTGAGGACACAAAGTGCGGAGCACAGTCAATTGAGGGTCCCAAAAAGAAGAGAGGTCTCGCAAAATCAAAAATCACCAGGATAGAGAGTTTCTTCCAGAAGTATTTGAAGGAACCCTCTAAGTTTAGTGTCAGTGAACTTTGTGCAAGAGAAGAGAAGTTAGTGAAGTGCTACGAAGATTACGAAACTGAACAAACTAAGATTGCAATGAGCGAAATTTTCACTGATAACCAGGACGACGAGGATGTTGAAGAGGTAGAGAACACTTATTTCGATTTACTTAGTAAGTTGAAAGATTGTATTTCAGATAGAACTTACTCTACTATAAATATTTCCCAACATCCTCCACAATGTGTTTCTACATCTGTCAGTCCTAAACAAATCGTTAATACACAATTTACTTCGAATAACTTAGTAAAATTGCCAAGTCTTGATTTTCCAAAGTTCACTGGAAATAACGAAGATTGGACTTCATTCATAGATCTTCTCACTGCTTTAATTGATTCAAACCCAACATTATCGAATGTTCAAAAATTTTTCTTTTTGAAAACAGTACTGAGCAGAGAAGCTCTAACTTTATTAGATAATATACAAATAACTAATGAAAATTATATAATCGCACCAGATATTTTAAAAACAAGATAAGACAATAAAGTATCAATCATTAATTGGCATATCAAAGCTCTGATCGAATTACTCAGACTTACAAAAAGTAATGCCTCATATTTAAGAGATTTCTTAACCAAAATAAAAAACATTATAACGCATTGAAATCTTTAAAAGTCCCCGTAGAACATTGAAATATTATCTTCATTTACATTTTATCAAACAAACTTGATTACAACAATCAAAGGAGCTTCGAACTCGAAATGAACTCAAATGAATTTCCTTTGTTCTCAGAATTTCTAAATTATCCAGAAAATAAATGTAGCTCTAGAACGAATTTCTCATTATCACGATAAAAAAGGGAATCAGCCTCTAACTAACAGTAGAGTTTCCTATACATCAACAAATAGTTCACCTGGTAAAAATGAGTGTCTGTTTTGTAAAGGTAAATACCACAAAATTTATAAGTGCAGCAGTTTTCTTAATCATTCAACCGGAAACAGAAAAAAATTTATTGATAAAAACAAATATTGCCTGAATTGTCTCTCGAATCATTCATTGAAAAAATGCCACTCTACCACCACTTGCCGATTCTGTCATGGAAATCATAATAGTTTATTACATGAGAATTTTAATATTCAATCAACCCATCTACAAAATATTGAAAATACTTCAGCTTCGGCAAGCATTGGTCAATCAGCATCTACCTCGGCCAGTCCTGCCTGTATGTTTGCAGGAGAGAATAAATCACAAATTCTCTTATCAACTTATCAAGTCATTATTCGGAGCAAATAATGGCTCTGAATTGAAAATTAGAGCTCTACTAGACATGGGTTCCCAAAGCTCTTTCATAACTCATTAAGTTTTCAAAAAATTAGGTAATCTATCTATCAAAAGAGAACAGATCTATATCAGTGTTGTAGGGGGTAAGAAAACTAGAATCAGTCAAACCTGTAAAAAAGACTTAAAATCAATTAGTGACCAACATTTCAAATTTACAACTACATGCTCGATCCTAGAAAATATAACTTGTGACCTTCCACAGTCGACAGTTAACATTAGCTCAATAGACATTCCAACTCATATCATCTTAGCCGATTCAACGTTTAACATTCCATCCTAAATTGACATGCTAATTGGTGCAGATTTGTATTTGGACATTATTCGTCCTGGAATTATTAATTTGGGAAAAAATCTTCCAACGCTTCAGAATATATTTTTTGGATGGGTTGTACGAGGTCCTGCGCCAATTTTGAACACGGTATTTAGGTCAATGATATCATCTCATGTATCAATTACAGATATTAATGAAATTATTCCACGATTTTGGCAGTTAGAGGAATTTATAGACAGGCATTATCAAAAGATGATAAAGATTGTGAGTCGATTTTTTGTAGAAACAACGCGAAGGCTGAATACGGGTAGATTTCAAGTAGATCTACCATTCATAAATAGTCAAAGCGCTAGGAGCTTAGGAACCTCCTATCGATTGGCTTTTAAGCGGTTTCAATCTCTAGAAAAGTGATTTCTGAAAAATGACGCCCTATTTAGAGAATACAAGTCATTTATAGATGAATATGTTGCTTCAGATCATGGAAAGTGTATAACTGTAAACCACAATTCAATCCAAACTAGATATTTCATCCCTCATCATTGTGTGATTCGCGAAGATAAGATATACACGCGTTTGCTAGTTGTGTTCGACTGTTCCATAAAAACGACAAACAGAACTTCCCTAAACGATATTTTGTTCAAGGGGTTTCCTGTACAAATTGAATTATTCGATATTATCTGTAGATTTCGTTAATTTCAATTCGTCCTCACATGCGATATTGAAAAGATGTATAGGCAAATTCAAGTGAATTCAAAACATAGGTATCTACAAAACATCCTATGGCGTGATTGCCCAGTGTATTGAGCTTCAAGCAGTTATATCCGGACTCAAGTCTGCTCCGTATTTAGCGATGAGATGCTTAAATAAGTTAGCTTCAGACGAAAGACATCGATATCCTCTTGCTTCAGATATGCTGCTTAACCAATGCTATCTTGTTGACATATTGGCTGGTGCTGATTCGGAAGAAAATTTATTTCACTTACATAAGGAGGTGACAGAGTTATTAAATTCAGCAGGGTTTACATTACATAAGTGGAGCCCAAATAACATAAAATTTTCGAATGCATTGAGAGGTGAAAACGTGAACTCACGACCCTTGTGTCCCATGAGTAGCAATCCTAGTGATCTGACTTCTTTATCTCCATCGCATTTTTTATTCGGAGAGTCATCCGCCTAATTTTCAGAAAAAGCTCTGAATTATGTACCGGAAAATAGATTATCTTACTATCAGCATATTTCAAAAGTTAAACAAGATTTTTGGAAAAGGTGGTCAATAGAATATCTCAACAGACTCCAAAATTAACCTAAATGGTGGCAACAACAACCTAATTTTCAAGTGGATCAATTGGTTTTGGTTAGGAAGAACAATATTAATCCATTACAGTGGGCTCTTGCACGAATTTTAGAGATCTTGCCGGGTCCCGATAACAGAGTCAGAGTAGTGAAAATAAAAACAAAGGACGGGGTGCTCATACGTCCTATCACTAAAGTATGGGCTTTACCTTATTCAACAGAAAAGATTGAAATTGAGGTAGAATCAACGCCTGGGAAGGATGTTGAGAATTGAACAACATTGTTTATTGTAAAATTATATAAATTAGAATAAGTTATTTATATGTATATTCAAGTGTATATTTAGTTCTAAGTACAACCCTGTATAGCAACGCTTCGCCGCTTGTGACTCATAGGATTTTTCTATTTCTTTCAATCAGCTCATATTCCGTAGTAAATAGTTATTATAGATATAGAGTCTGTCACTAGAAAGGTACTACCCTGCGTAAAGCAATAAATGTGTTCTTCGGGTTATAACCATAACCATTAAACCAGCGGGGTAAAACCTTCTTACAAATTCAATCTTTTCCCTTTGTTGACGTATTTGTCACGTTTTTGTATAATATCTTGACCCTTCTTAAGGAATGTTCAATTAAGGGTTTTTACATCTGCGCTATGACCAGTTTGGGTAGTTGTCTCTACGAGGTGATCTCAAGGCATAAGAATAACTTCAACTGACGAGTTGAAGAGCATTTTCAATCAGTAACAGTTTGTCTCTTGAACCATCAAGACTTATCTTTCAATATTGATCATACAGATCAATAATCATAACCTAAGTATTGTGTCATACCAAGCAGTGGGCACAAATACTCTTGGAGTAATCATAATATAGACATTCAGTTATTCACAAACACAAGTAACATTTTGTCTCTTGAACCATCAAGAACTATCTCTCAATATTGACCATACAGATCAATAATTTTAACCTAAGTATTGTGTCATACCTAGCAGTGGGCACAAATACTCTTGGAGTAACTAAAGTTTTATAGTACTGTTAATAAACAAATTAAAAACTATACTGGTCCTTCGATCTTACAAACCCTACCTTTGTGTTAAGATTCACTCAACACAAGGTGTTATTTTTTAAATGGGGATATCCCGTATAAATTATCTACTGTACAAATATTCTTCACAAAGAAAGTGGTTGAATAAATAAAAACAAAAAAAAAAAAAATAATAAAAAAACCATTTAAGTTTTTGTCGAAACTATCTGACAATTTTCACATGCAGCTCTTTACTCAACTTAACAAGAACATTTCTATGCGTTCACTGAAATCCGAGAATCACGAATAATTTCACTCTGACTTGATTATTCATTGTTACTATCTGGTTTGAAACATTTCCTAGCTAGACAGCTGGACCGTAGGTATGTTAGTTCGTGTTTCAAGTATTGTTAGGGGCAAAGCGGTTTTGCAATTTTATCGCGCTGAGTTTCTACTTCTTCATTTTCAGTGGCGCAATGGGTGAGTTCATTTTCTTGATTCCAAGAGTCCTCCAGGCTTATACATTTACGTAATCAAGCTGTGTAGAGGTCGATATGGATATTTTTTGATTATCACCAATTAATATGAATTCATGACGCTATATCTTACGGCGAAAACGAAAACAATATTGAATATATACCTATATCCTGATATTTTATCTCAAGTATATGAAGTATTTCCGGTTATCTGTGACTTTGTTCGTAGATATGAGAATCTAATATCACATTCGGTTTTTATATTAGCCTTTTAGGTTAATCGTTTGTAGCTCTGGTTATTACCATCCGACACTCCTCACATTTAAGTTCAAAATTACAAAACAGGACGAGTTTGTAATTAAAATATTATAAACGAGAAAAGTATGTAACCAAAGGAAATCTTAACATACTTTTTTCCGTAAATATCAGATAGGCTAACTAAGCGCTGCGCATCCGCTGTCCTCCAATTTTCATTTCCTTCGAATGCAAAATACGAAGCTTTATAGTCTATTAATCTCCCTGCTAAATGGCCGATCTATTAAACAAATTTTTTCAAACCCGGCCCCTACCTTCTGGGGTTAGCGAATCTAAACAAATGACTCTAACTTCTTCAGTATATTACTACAGAAATTAAATTAGTACAAATTCGGTTTGTTTCCAATTATTGATAATCTTATTTTTCATAATGTTCTATCGATCTTTATATTTGTTCTGCCATTGATCGTTATCCTGGAAGTTCATTAACATATATATTACCATAATGCAAATCTCTGTTACCGCAAGAATCAGCGAACTTCAAGGGTACTTTAAGAAGACCTCATTTTTCCCAATTCTATTTCGAGAATGTCAAGAATCATTCTCCCCAACTCGGTTGTTCTGATAGAGGTAAGTTTCCTCGTCTCTTCTTACATTGATTTTCAAATTTGTCTCCTTCGTGAAATGAAAGCAGCCGTGTCCCAGAAAAGGTGTGCTCAAGTGTACCTTCTTTATCGTGAAATAGAATTCCAACTTTTGTTACCCCTACGACAGAAGAATTTCTTGTCGACCCAGTTTGTGATACTCGGTTGTTATTTGATATATTTCTGAGTGAATTTCATTTCTCAATTATATCTCACTAACCAACAACCTTATTAGAAGTAAACAAATAACAAATGAGAAATGTTATTTAATTTGTGTTAATTACACAAATATGCCACCAAAAACTTGGTCTATATTTCTTCACCGAATCTTATATCTTTCTGAATTCTGAAAAAATACTAAATCACATTGTCATATTTTTTGGAAAATGTGATTTTTCACTTTTGTAACGGTTAGCGAGTAATTTTTTTGTAACCAGGAATAATGTGATGATTTAGTCTCACAGCCAAAAAATATAGTTAGAAAATCTGGTAACTGCTTATTTATTCATTCAGAAAACGGGTGATTCTTCAATCTTATTCAAGAGAACAGCGAGAATAAGCCAAAGGAAAAATTATGTCATGTCCTTCGTTGATACTTGAATAAGAGTTAATCTGTAAGTTCTGAACCAAAGTGTTATCAGAATCATTTTGTTGTTGCTTCATTCTTCATTCTATCAAGATCTTTAATTGATAGTCAGATGGAAGTGATATGAACAATAAAAGAGAAAAACATCAAACAGATGCGGTGTAACTAATAAATATCCTTTTGTACCTTAAACAATTTAAAGTAGAACTCTTAACGTATGAAGCAAGACCATTCACAGGACAAAGAACATAATCAATTAATTCATAACCTGCGATATTTCAGCTTTCACGGTCGTGATCTTCCATCGCATTTTATGACTATTGATAAAATAAATACTTCCTCCTTTGGATTTTAGCTGATTTGGAAGCAAAATGATTTTGTTCTATGAAATATGATGATTATAATGATGATCAAACTAAATGTCATTTCTCATGAACCGGAATGATCAGAATGATGAAGTCCTGTCATCCAGGTGATGATAATTATTATGTATAACTGCAGTAGCAGAAACATTAAGTGCCTAAAAAGAAGGGTAACCATCTCCAGATATACTGAATAAATACTAAAACAATCATTCAGGAAAAATTAAGAAAATGGTTGATATGTGAAACAATCTTATTGTCATGAATAAATACATGATATACTGAATAGAGTTAGCTACGAACAAATACATAGTGTCGAATCAATGAGGGCGTATCAGGTATGCAGTCATTAATTTCAGCAAAAGATTCCCCATCATATAAACATGAAAAAAGCCCATAAACAAAAGTCCTCCGCCCTCGAGATAAACGGTGTTGAAGTTCAAATTTATTCTCACGTCTCTGTTGATAAATAACTCTTGTAGTTTTCAAGCGATCCAGCTCCTATTTTCCGAAAAGAATTTTTCTTCTAATCGACAATTAATTGAATGCGCTTCCAAAAATATACCGGAGTGGTCATACTCCCTTAGAGCCAATCAAAATCATAGCATTGTGTGCCACTGGTGTTTCCAGTGTTTCATAAAATTTTTTCGAAATGGCAACCGTTTTCGACACCAATATTTTCTGAGACCATTGGAGCTCAGCCAGTGCTCCCTCACTATCAGATTCAACCACCGATTATTTTACATCCTTGCGGTCTCCAGTTTCTCGAACGGCCAATAAGTCCACCTTCTCATTACCCTCTTGGCCCGAGTGTTCGGTACCCACATCACACGGAGCCTATTTCTTTCTGCCAATATGGCCAGTACGGCGAAGCTTGAAATACATTCTCACACAATAAATAACGTTCAGTTGTCGAATGCAAATGCCTACAATGTAGTTAGGCTATCCGCGATAATTTTCATTGAGCTACTCCTTGATACCCCAGCAAGCAAGACGTTAGCACAATACTAAGTGGCGAATATTTCTGCTGGAAAAACAATCACAAGCCCGCCAAGACAGATAGACCGTTCCCTAGCAGTCTGTGGAGCAGTGTGCGAACCAACAGGGACTCTGAAGTAGACGGTCCTTGGAAATAGATCAATCCTGCTAAGAATGATAATCTGGAATAACAGCTCTAGATTGGTGTAGGAGAGTGCTATGTCATACTTCATCCTCAGCATTAAGTTGTCTCCAGTATCATACTGAAAAGTGCTGACACGAAGCAGAACATATTTGTCCCATTTCAGGAAGAGTGATGAATTCTTTAGGAAGGCATTCCTAATGCCTAAATAATTAGAGCTGCTGCTCTAATCACCACGTGAAGAGGTGCTAGATCAATTATCAGTTTCATAGCTGCAGAAATGTAGCGCAAAATTCTTTAGTGATCACCATGCAGGCCGTTCTTTATAGAGCTAGCTGCACATATGAACAATCTATACTGCAGCAAGAAATTAACGTACAATTGGTCACTAACACACGTTTCCTTTCGAATATATCAACGAAATGCAATGGTTTTCCTTGCCGCACATATTCCTCCTATGGAAATTAAAATGAAAGAAATAAACTGAAATTTTGGAAGAAACCACCACAAATTAATAACATCAGTTATTGGTCAATTTTCGCGAGTAACGTTTAATCTTCTTGAAAATTTCAATTGTCGATAATAATTCAACATGACCTATCAAATTTGTCCCCGGCATAATGTGCTGAAGCAGTAGTATTAGATGACCTAGATTGGACATATACATGCATGAATCAGCCCAGGTGTTTCCAGAATGATTCGCAGGTACAGAGAGTCATATTTAGAGACTTTGGAAAGGACGATCTCGAGCAACAACCGCTATCCATGACCGTTAGTCATGAATTTCCTCGTTGAGACAACATTTTGCTACTGCAGAGCACCTTAAAATGTAGCTACTACATAACGGTTGACTGCTTATTAACACTGAAATGATACGACAACTTCTCAAAGAATTTGGTTTAAGGCCTCGTGTCGCAACTCTAACCCCAACATATCGAAGAGTACAATTGAATTTTGCCAGAGATAAGTCAGTTTGATAGAAGCTGACTGGGATATAGCCTCGTTCACAGATGTGTATCTGCCTTTTTCATTGCGATTGCCGTTCTTTAGTGTACAGGTTTCTAAAAGAGAGATATGCCCAGTGCAAGTTTTTACCTACCTACGTT
This sequence comes from Cryptolaemus montrouzieri, assembly GCA_013387265.2. Taxonomy (NCBI): domain Eukaryota; kingdom Metazoa; phylum Arthropoda; class Insecta; order Coleoptera; family Coccinellidae; genus Cryptolaemus; species Cryptolaemus montrouzieri. The sequence continues at coordinate 65,364,948 of JABFTP020000021.1, forward strand.
TTTGGTTCGATATTGTGTGTATAAGGATGAATTTCTTTGAATCCACGCACAGACTTCGTTATCGTATATAATGAAACCCTGAATACTCAAAAATAGGTTACAGACATTTTAGAAGAGCATGCACATTTGTGCCAACATGGGTGAAAACTTTTTCATTCAAGCATGATAACGCCAGACTTCACCAAGGTCATACCGTTCCAAACTACCTTCAAGATCACGAAATCACTTCAATAGGGTGACCTGCTCTTAGTACAGACTTCAATATCATTAAACATATCTGAGACTCTTATTATTATCATTAAAATTAAGAAGCCAGCATAATCAGCCAGCTACTGTGAGTGAACTTCGGAATAGACTGATCGAAATTTGCAACGAAATGGATCAGAATGCTATAAGCAAATTGATCATGAGTATGAATCGTAAACGTCATGCTATAGTTATCGCCAGGAGTAGAAATATTCGGTATTAACAGTTTTTTGGGGACTTTGATAATTTCCAAAAACTTTTATCCTTTTGCATCATTAGTTTTATTTCAATTTCTTAGGTACTATTTTCATTTCGATTGATCCCATGTATTCCTTAGTCCTTGAGGATTACTGGAAAAATAGTTCTTCAACATAACTGAACTTCTTCTGAATAAATTTGAATTTTTGATTTCATGCATACTTTCATATCGAATATGAAAGGCGTCGAAATATATACTAAATAAATTATTGAATATTTGTGATCTCTACCTTGAAATTGTTAGAAGAAATTGCATAACATAGATCTCAATCTATATCGCTGAATTGTACATATGGCTAAAGGAAACATGTATACTGACGTTGCCGTCGTGCTAGCTTAAGTATCCAAATACATGATTTACAGCATGGCTTTCGATTATAGTCTCATCTTGGATATCCCTTAAATGCTGCATAATTTGGATTTTCATCATCTTTTACTGATGTAGAGTTTCCGATAACAATTGAATTATATTTTCTGTTGTCACTAGAATTATTAGATTTAGTATATTTTCTTTTACTCGGGATAAACGACATTAATTTTTCGCCAAATTACATGATTCTTAATGAACGGGAAATATCATTTAGCTTTCAATTCTGTCGCGTGGGATCAAAATATGAAGCAGAATGCAACACGTACAGCAGCTTTTTTTGGTTGGTTGAAAATTGAATTTTTTTAGATATCCTGGGAATTGTAAATCTGGGTACCTGATATTACTCTCAACTCTTTATTCATCCGCGTTTCTTAGACTCGAAACCCAGAAATTGGCCGGTCAAGAATTTCGATGGACAGTTAATCACCAGCTTGGATGGAGTGATTGGGGTGTGGCGTACTTATTGTCAGAACCTTTACTTTGATGATGGCATCCAGGCTCCTTTGTTGAATTATGAACATGAGCCTGATATTCTCTTTTCAGAAGTGGAACATGCCCTGATAAAACTAAAAACGGGCAATGCTACAGACATAGATCCCATTTCTGCCGAAACTCTGAAATGCTTGGGCAATGACGGCATTTCGCTTTTACATAGTATTTGTAATAAAGTCTGGTCCTCCGGTGTTTGGCCAGATGAATGGTGCTCGTCTATTTTTGTTCCACGGCATGAAAAAGGTTCTCCCACAAACCCAGACAATTATCGTATACTCTCGTTGGTCTCTCATTCAAGTAAGGTGCTACTATATATTTTGCAGTCTCGTTTGTATAGTTTTATTGGCTGGCAAATTTCTCCGACGCAAGCAGGCTTCGTAAAAGGACGTGGTACGCGTGAACAGATCTTGAACTTGAGGCAGATCATTGAGAAAGCCAGGGAACATTACTTTCCCGTTTATATCTGCTTTATAGACTACTCCAAGGCTTTTGATTACGTCAAGTGGCCTAAACTTTAGAAAATCCTGCGTTCTATGGGAGTTCCCTACCATCTAATTTTTCTCACTCAGAAACTGTATATGTCCAACTCAGCTCAAGTAAGAACTGACGGTAATCTGTCCGATCAAATGGCAACCAGAAAAGGAGTACGTCAAGGATGCGCATTATATCCGATGTTATTTAATATCTACTCTGAGTTTGTAATGAGACATTTACTTGACAACTGGCATGGCGGCATAACTATTGGTGGTAGCAAGATTTCTAATTTAAGTTTTGCTGACGATACTACCCTTATTGCTGCTTATCAGGAAGAAATGTTAGCTTTGCTGAGTAACCTAGAACAGCATAGTGAAATCTAACCTAACCTAACCTAACCTAGAACAGTATAGTGCAGCGAATGGTCTTAGTATTAACTATAACAAAACCAAGGTTATGATCGTAGACAGGGAACATAACAACTATCCTGAAATGAAGTCTGTTGGCCGTTGCCAAGTAGTTCAAAGTTTTGTGTATCTTGGTTTTTTGATCGAAAATTTAGGTGGCTGTGGAAATGAGATTAGACGACGCTTAAAGCAAGCACGGGCGGCCATGACGAAGCTCACTAAAATATGGCGTTACAATAATATCACTAAAAACACCGAAATTTCGTTAGTTCAGATTCTTATTTTCTCTATATTTCTATATACTTCTGAAACTTGGACTATTAAAAGGGTAGATCGCGCTCACATTGATACATTTAAAATATGGGCTTAGAGGAGAATGTTGAGAACTGCTTATACCGCCCATAGAACTAATGTTTCGATTTTCAATGAACTTGGGAATCCAAAGCGGCTCTCCTCCATTGTATTCACGCGAATTCTGATGTTCTTCGGTCACATTCATAGAAGCGATAATATGGAGAAACTTGTTGTCCAAGGTCATACTCCGAAGGGACGACGTCGTGGCTGATCCCTTACACGCTGGATGGATGCAACGAAACAGGTGATGGATGTGAGTGTCACAGAAGCCACCGAACTAACTCGAAATCGCGAAAGATGGCGTGCTACAATTTCGAAAACAGTTGATAATCTTCGTATCGGCAGCGTTCCAGCTCCGACTTAAGGCATTTCAAGAGTTCACAAAATGTCTGTTAAGATATTGTGACTATAATGATGATGATTCTTAGAAAAAGGCGCATAAGTTCATTATGGCAAAAAAATTCGTGTAACTTAACTTCAAGACATTGCTTCTCCGTGAATTTCATCTTTTTGGGTCCATGGGAATTACCCACGTGTTTTGATTTCATTGCGAGTATTAAAATATGCAGCACAATCCGGTATAAACGGCTGAATTTGAGGTTACAATAGCTGTAAAGTTTGAGATTTTCACTGCTCACAGGATCGCAGACTTGAGTATTTGGTATCAGTATCAACTTCACGCTCTGATGAAAGGAAAGTGAAATCATTATAAGAAAAGAAATTTGTTTTTCGAAATATAACTACAAATTTACAACTTTCGGATTTTCTTCTTTATCCATATGGAACAGGGTATTCCATCTCAAACAGGCCACTCTGTATATTTCTTTTCCTCTAATGATCGGAAAAATTTGCCAAGACACGTCGAATGATTTTGTTTGGAGAGATCTTTTGACGTAGGTATATTTGGGGCTTGAAAGAGCAACCCGTAGAAAGAGACGCTTCAACTACCTCAAATTGAATAGATCAAGGTGTTCGAGCTTATTCGAAAGCTCTTCGTAGCGGAAGGAATATGAGAAAAGATTTTCAAGATTATTTAACAAAAAGAAACGAATCAATTTTTGCTTTGAAGGGAAACCTTTTGAGGTCAGTTAGCACCTGCGTGCATTAATCAGTAAATTAACTCACTTTGAGGTTTTAGACAATAAGAAAGAAAGATTTGCTGTGATATCCCTTGAAAGCCCTTTTCACAAACTACAAGAATCACAGAGATGTTTTATTCTTTACTTTGAATTGTATTTTGTTCTCACTTCGTAAGGAAAATTCTTCCAAAGTATGTATGAATAAAAAATAATTCAGGACATTTGTTTGGACCTATAATCTTTAATTCTTATGAGCAAATATATGTTGACAAGTTAGATTGTTTCATTGATAACCGAAGAACAGTTTACGATGCCCAACTAATAGAACAACCATTACATTTCTCATAAAACGAAGCTTCTCCTAATTACAACGCATCCTTTTGTCATTACCTTTATTCTCTATATCCTGGTCAATTGATTGGAAGGGGTTGTCCTATGGCGAGACCTGAACCCTGTAACAATATTATTCCATGAACGTAAATGGAGAAAAACTTGATCATTTGACTTGAAACCATTGAATCTAATTTTTTATTTAAGCATGATAAACCAATAAAATCATTTGAAAATTGTTTGATTAGTAAAAAGGGCTTTGAAAAGGTATTACAACAAAACCTTCTTCTTTCATCTTAAACCTGAATGTAAGTAAATTTACTGCTTAGTGCACACAAACGCTAACCATCCTCGAAAAATTTCCCCTTCGACAAAAATTGATTTATTTTCCCTTTTTTCAATAACCTTAAAAATGGCCGAAATACTTAAGGTGGCTAGTTCTATTTGTTGCATTGTAACCACTGGAAAGAGGTTTCGAAAGGATTTCGAATGAAGGATCGCCCAACCCTTCAACCATATTCTATTCTTAGTAGTACCAGCACCCCCTTCTCAGAAGGTTGTCTGTTAAAGCTTCAGAGATTCAATCAAAATCATTCTACGTGTTTCGGCAAATTTCTCCAAAATTTACGGGATAATACATATACACGGTGGCTCATTTGATATGGCACACCTTTTATAACGTTGCTTGCTGCCAAATGTCATCTTTCTACGGTAACGAAAGGTACGCCATAGCTATTGACTACCAAGCGAATGTCCAGAAATGCCACAAAGGAGAAGACGAACTTCGAAGTGGTGCTTCAATAATTCCGTTCATTTTTGCGATAGGAAACCATGAATAATATAGAAGTAATAATTTGATGTTCACATTCTTCCGGTTATTTGTAATATAGTTCCTTCACATATTTGCAGAAAATTAGTTCTTAAATCATCTTGGGATTAGTATCACTCATTTCCAGAAGTTTTTCCGATAATGCACGATCCTCAAAATCCACCTAACCTGAGATTGAAATGTAGGAAACACATTTGGTCGATTGACTTTTTACGTACACGGGTGAAGGCTGTTGAACTGAAAACTGAATGGCAGGAAGTCGATGTTTTCAATAAAGTTCCCAAGCGGATCCTTTCAAAAGGGTTGCAGGTTTCGATATAAGTAAGAAAATTTGGAAAATTGATGAACATTGAATTGTCTGAAGATAAGACATGGTCGTAGTAATAGTATATTGTTCAAATGAAATTCTATAGATGGTCCGGCATGTAAATACATTCCGTTCCCGATAGTTTCATCAACTGCGCAGAGAACTTCAAGTATATTTAGGAGATTAGTTTTTGAATCTTGAGGTTATTATGGGCTACACTCCCGAATGGTGTATGAGATGTTCCCTGTTGAAAAACAGCGGAGCATAAGTTAAGTTCTTAGATAAGGCTAGGACTTCGCTCCCTTAGGGCTTTATTCCCATGGTGTATGTTGATAAGGCAAGGGCTAAACCCCCGTATGGCCGACATAGAGAGTCGCCCTCTATGGACCAATACGGCAAACCCGCTACCGGACTTCGAGAAAGATACGAACAATAACAAACAGATGTGGAAACGTTAAAAATTCCAACATTTGGGAGACATATTTTGCCGTTCCGTGAATCACACCAACGGTAGAAAACGAGCGAAATAATCCCGCTGAAATAATGTGCCTCTGTTTCCGAGATAAAACCTCCGGTCGGTAAATATTTGATGGGACAAATATCTTCCGCGATAAACTTCGCGAGGAGTCTACATATGTAAACATGAGACAAGAAGAATTATTCAAATATACGTAGATCAATGAATAATCCTTCCTGACAACAGCTAGTTCCCAAATCTGCCTGCCATGCACGCAGCCCCCAAGAGCCACAATACTGCAAATAGGCAGGATGCCGAGAAACGAAGCGGGAGAGTGCAGTTTCATGTAGACTCCCCGTGAAGTTTATCGCGGAAGATATTTGTCCCATCAAATATTTACCGACGGGAGGTTTTATCTCGGTAATAGAGGCTCAGAGCACTATTCCAGCGGGATTATTTCGCTCGTTTTCTACCGTTGATGTGATTCACGGAACGGCGAAAGATGTCTCCCAAATGTTGGAATTTTCAACGTTTCCACATCTGTTTGTTATTGTTCGTATCTTTCTCGAAGTCCGGTAGCGGGTGTCCGGTAGCGGGTGTCCGGTAGCGGGTGTCCGGTAGCGGGTTCGCCGTGTCGGTCCATAGAGGGCGACTCTCGTACGTATGTACGAGGTACGTCCTTTCTGGAATCGATAGGGTACCCCGATGTAGCTTGATAGGATGCTGAGAAGCGATATGCGACATTGATGAGCCCCTAATAAGGGCAAAATTGCAGTCTGGCAGTCTGCTGCTTCGTTTCTCGGAATCCTGCCTAGTTTTACTATTGTGGCTCTTTGGGGCTGCGTGCATGGCAGGCAGATTTGGGAACTAGCTTTTGTCAGGAAAGATTATTCATTGATTTACGTATTTGTGAATAATTCTTCTTGTCTCATGTTTACATATGTAGACTCCTCATGAAGTTTATCGCGGAAGATATTTGTCCCATCACATATATATATATATATATATATATATATATATATATATATATATATATATATATATATATATATATATATATATATATATATATATATATATATATATATATATATATATATATTATTGAAAAATATATCTTCAACGAAATCTAAACAGAAGCTATATCTACCCAGATATTCATTTCTGATCAAAACGCAAAAACAGATCAATTTTTGTTTCGAGGGGGACATTCTTTGGGGTCCGAAACCTGCCTGAAGTATCAATCCCCTAAGCGGGGGTTGCAATTCTTGAACATTTTGAATAGGAAGATGGGTCAAGTGATGACTCAAAAGAAAGGTGGTATTTTTGTCTACATTGCTTCCAACGAATTTCCATTTTCAATTGAAAACTGTACAAGATACAGGGTGAGCAACTGAAAGATAGGGAAGACTATTTCCCTGAAATTTTTCAAGTTTCAGTGAGGTAAAATGGAACAGTTCCATTCTGATCAATGGCAGTCATCATCAAGTACCATCCTCGTCTCGAATTTCAACTCCTGCAGCAGGGGTGACAACCCTTGAGAATTTGGAAGAGAGTAGATGGGTCGAGTGATACCTCGAAAGGAAGGTATTATCTTTGTCTGCATCCCCGTGAACGAATTTTCTTTTTATATTGAAAACTGTAGAAGATACAGAGTGAGCTACTGAAAAATAGAGGAGACTATCTATCGCCCTGAGGTATCATTGGATCGAAATATCAACCCTGCTCTAGCAATTAAAATTCGAGATGAAGGTGATTTCGCAAGATGACAGCTTCTGATTTAAAATGAATCTGTTCCAGTTTTTCGCACTAATACTCCAATAGTCTTGGGGCAATAGTCTTCTCTATTTTTCAGTGGCTCACCCTGTATGTTCTACAGTTTTCAATCAAAAATGAAAATTATTTCACGGGAATGCAGACAAAGATAATACCTTTCTTTCGAATTATCACTCGACCCATCTACCCTCTTCCAAACTTTCAAGGGTTGTCACCCCTGCTCCAGGGGTTGAAATTCGATATGGGGATGGTACTTGATGATGACTGCTATTGATCAGCATGGATCTGTTCCATTTCACCTCACTGAAACTCGAATAGTCTCAGGGAAATAGTCTTCCCTATCTTTCAGTTGCTCAACCTGTATCTTTTACAGTTTTCAATTAAAAATAGAAATTCGTTCTAGGCGATGTAGACAAAGATACCACCTTTCTTTTGAGTCATCACTCGACCCATCTTCCTATTGAAAATGTTTAAGGATTGCAACCCCCGCTTAGGGGGTGTGTCGGAATGTTACTTCTTTTTGACTCAAGCGACTTCATTTTGCATAAACAGGGTGTTCAGTGTGAACTGGCTTAACTTTCCAGATTTCGCAACTTTGAAATCGCTTTCCGATTCGAATAAAAATTTCAGGATTTTCAGTCACCTAGGAGGTCAACTATTATATATCATCATTTAGAAAATGAGTTGTCTACGGTGCGGATGTACGTGCAGAGTATTACTTGATATGCCAGATATTGCGTGAAAACCTCCCTCAAAAAATAGGTCAATCATTTCTTTTCACGTTGAATTCAATGGCAGCGAGCTTACATGGATGATGATTACTATAAAATTTTCATATTACAACAATGTATATATTTTTCTCTATTTTTATGTTAAGAAATTATTTGTCTTTCCATAATGTAGTAACCATAAACGTGTAATAACTCTCTTATTCTGGAATGTAGAGAATGTTTACAAATTCAGTGGTCACATAATAAACACGAAATTTCAATTATTTATTCTGTTCTTTTGTTTCTCTCCCAGTGTGAATATCAATTGAATCCTTCTTCTTATGTAATGAGTGTTTATTGTTACTAATTGTTCGATTTTCTGCTGAAAAACTATTTTACCAGCTGACAGATTATGTCTTTTCTATTTTCGGATCAAGAATATGTAGATATAATATTCATTTATGGGTAGAACGGAAGTGGCAATGTAGCTAGATTAGAATACCGAAGGCGTTTTCCCTTACGCAGAAATCCGAACAGTAAGACTTCTTCCCGAACTTTTCTGTTTCCCTAAGCAGAATGAAGCTAGAAAGAGCAAATATTTAGCCGGCTAATGAAGTTCTCCTAGCTATTGAAAATGACCCGTAAACGAGTACAACAAAAATCGTGATCTAGGGTTGACCCAAACAACTACTTGGGAAGTTTAGAAAAATGAGAAATGCCATCCATATCATTATCAAAAAGTACAGGAACTCCAAGAAAATGAATACAACCTCCGTCTGACCTTTTGCCGTTGGAGCGTTGGACATCAGCCACAAAGATAGTATAGAATATTATTTAGCGTTGAGGCCACTTTTACGGAAAGCGTTATATTCATTTGGCGCAATTGATATGAACGGCCACAGGAAAATCCTAGCCAACATGCCAAAGCCATTTTCAACATAGGTTTTCGATGAATATTTGATTGGGAATGATGAATGATATTTTGGTTGGTCCTCACTTCTTCGAAGATAGACTAAATGGAGATATTTACCTAGAATTACTTCAGAATACGCTACCAAATTTTCTGAAAGGAATTGAAATACAAGAAATCTATTTCCAACACGATGGGGCTCCCCTTCTCTTCTCTAACAATGTAGCCAATTTTTTGAATAACACTTATTCAGATAGGTGGATTGGTCACTGTGGACCTATAAGTTGGCCACCTTGATCACCTGATTTGAATCTATTTGTTTTTTCTTATGGAGCTATTAAAAAGATAATGTTTATCAAGTTGAAATAATGTCGAGAAAACATTTGTTCCAAAGAATTACCAATAGTTGTGACATTCTAAGAAATAAAATGGACCAAATTCGAAGAACTGATGGTAGTATTGTAAAAAGAGCAAGAAAATGCATTGAGCAAAGAGGAAACCATTTCGAGCATCTGATTTGAACCAACCATCACCAAGTTTAGGTACCCGAGTTCCTATCTGATTCTAATGTTCCATGCGTTATTGGATAAAATTGCAAATTTTGTTCCCTAATAAAAACTTTATGATGAAAAAACTATCATTCACCCGAATTATCGCTATGTTCTTGGATAACTCTAAAGAGTTGTTAAAACGATTTCATTTTGGTCTTGAATCTTTTCTTTTCTCATGAATCTTAAAGTAGAGTAGAGCGAGTCGACCCAAAAGTATTCAGTTCTAAAAAATCAACTCTTCTTCACGAAATTCTTGAGGTGTGATAAGAAAAATGTGTTTTTTTAATTGTTCGATCTTTTAAGAGTTCACACTGGATCACACAGGATATTTTGTTGAACGCTATACTGAATATTGTTTTTCGATTTTGTCCATACGAACGAAAGAGTCAGAGGACATCTTCGTTTTTGCGAAATATCAGATTTTTTCCACACAATACTCAAGGTGTGATAAAAATGTGTTGTATGCTGTTTGAATCATCCATATTTCTAGTTTACAAATATCTATTAAATTTTCCATCCGGCCCTGGTTTGGGATGAAGTCAAAAATCTCGTATGATAGACTTCATCAATTGAATTCAACATTGAAATTTTCATCCAAATCGATAAAGTTGTTTAAGAGTTATCTACTTCTTTCATGAAAAACACACTGTATAGTCCGTAGGACGATCGAAAAAAAATACGATTTCGATACACCGAGAGCGTTCAGTAGCACCCCACAAAATATCTCCCTCTCCTCTTGAATCACCCTGTATATAGTTGAGTTGAATCCCTGAAAAACTCATGCAGAAATAGAGTGACACAATGAAATTATTCAGATGACTGGAGTCGAAAACTATATTCGAGTATCATAATTCCAAACTTTCGATTGAAATTTGGAAAAATAGCAGGTCTTTACTTAATTTACTCCAAGAGACTTTGTAGCAATCACATGAATTGGAAGACACTTTTATGTCTGAATTATTGGAGAAACCTAGGATCGATACTACGTTTTATTCTTTTTATTCTTTATGAGTTTCCAATGCCTTATATTAAGTACGTAGTGTGAAGAATTATAGCTGAAAGCAGGGCAGTTATGCCAGTAAACGATTTTCGAAAATATTAATAATTTCATGAAAAACCAGTTTAAGGAGAAAAGTATGCTGATATTATTCTCGAATGTCGAACATTATCTTGAAAATAATACTTTGTTGGAAAACTGAAGTTTCCTTCGACACATATTCCATAATACTATCCATAATTTGTGTTTGTCTCCTGGACATTACGCTAACGACGACAGCCTTTCTACATAGAAACTGAATAATTTACGAGGAGTAAATGACTCATGGCTTTTCCATCTACATTCTAGAAAATCCATTTCGGCTGCACAATAAACTTATTACTATTAAATGCTATTCGAAGTAAGAAAATATTTATTCGCCGCTCAATACGCTTGAATAGTGAATCCAACTTGTTTGCCTCCTGAAAATTGAACTGACAAACCTATTTTCGCCAGAATAGAGGTAAACATTGTTATAATTAAACTTTAGATTTCTAAACATATTCGGTACATAGAATGTTTGGAAATGACTAAAGCTCAATCCTGAAGAAATTCAAATATACACGATTAGGCAAAAATACCGGAACGGCTAATTATCTCAGTTATTCACCAAGCAATTTTTTGAAAATTGGTATTCCTACATTGTGAAGCATAAAGAATTCAGTTTTAATATTTTGTGCTCAATATTGTTTCCGGTGTAGCAGGAAATGACCACAACATGAGAATTTCAGATATAACACCCTATATGTTTATTTATTTTTAGATTCAGAGGAAAAAACTTCCTCAAAACAATCACGAAAAATGCTTTTCCTACAATATCCTGTTCATAAAAAAATCAAAATGACAATAATCATTATCACCTAAATCAAATCACTCTCGAATTCATAATCAATGTGACAGGTTGACAATTATTGTCAAGTATTTATTGAAGTTTTGATTTTTGCACGAATGAGAGCAATTTTTTCATTGAAACTATATCATGTATTGAAAATGAGTTCCATTCACCTCTAGACAATAACCTAATCAATCATTGAAATTTCTTAGAGAATTTTGCAGAAATTGTGGGGGTATCAAATCTATTTCTTCTGTTATGCGAGGCCTTAACTCATCTAGATTGGCAGGTCATTCTCTATGAACTCGGCATTTCAAGCGGCCCCATAAAAAAAAGTCCAGAGGCGATGGATCAGTTGACTGCGGGGGCCACTCGATGAGACCTCTTGTACCGATCCATCTATGTGTAAAAACTATATCCAGATAATTTCGAACATCTACCGCAAAGTGTGGGCGAGCTCCATTTTGTTGGAACCATACAATATCAACTAGGGTTAACGGATTATTTAAATTTGGAAATGAAGCTGTTATAGCTGGCACAATTTCATTTCTTAATAATTCCAAATATCGCTCTCCATTTCAATTTCCATCTATAAAAAATGGACCAATTATGTGGTCGCCAATAATACCGGCCCAAACATTCAATTTTTGTAGATGTTGTATATGAACCTCTCTAATCCAATATGGGTTGTCTCTCGACCAAATACGGCAATTATGCCTATTTACTGTACCGTTGAGGCAGAACGTAGCTTCATCCGAAAATACGATTTTATTCAAAAAATTTGAATTCGCCATAATCATTGACCATGATGGTCTCTGAAAATTGTACTTTACTGTCAGAAGCTTCAGTGAGCTCATGGACGAAATGAATTTTATATGGTTTCATCCCACAAACTGACCTTTGAGAAATATTTTGATTTAAGACTAGTTTATTAGCAGAAACCTGAGGATTTTCCTCAATTGACAGTAAAATGTTTGATTTAGGTGACATAATTTTCATTATTTTAATTTGTTATGAACTCGACATTGAAAGGAAATGTTTTTTGATTGTTTCCAAAGAAGTTTTCTTCTCTGAATCTAAAAATAAATAAACATAAAATGTGTTACATTTGAAATTCACATTTTTTGGTGATTCACTGGTACACCGAAAACACTAGCGAGCACAAAATATCAATACTAAATTCTCTATGTTCAGCAATGTAGGAATACCAATTTTCAAAAAAATCATTCTGTAAATAACTGAGATAATTAACCGTTCCGGTACTTTTGCCTGACGCTGTATAATATATACTACTTAATTTTTTTCGTACTTTGAAATCAGAAATTGAATTTCGCTTATTTTCTGTTTCAGATACCTGGTGACAACGAATGTTACCTGTCTCGTGTCCTCATGAAAAAGTAAAAGAGTTCTTTAGAACATACTCTAGAAATAGAAGGTAACTACTAATTCAATCATAATAACGAAAAGTAATTTTAAGGAGAGAGGGAAATATTATGAGCAAATTGAACGAATAATTTACTCTATGCTTTAGTGCTACACACACCACAAAAATTGTCGCATCACATGGTATTCTGAATTCCACAATCGATTGAGCAGCTCGATCGCAGTTTCTTTGTCAATATATGTTTTGGACATATGAGGGGCAAAAAAATCTTATCTAACCTCACCAGAGAGCATCGAGTTGCAAGTCTTCATTTTGCAAAGGAACATGAAAATTGGGGTATACCAGAATGGTCCAATATTCTGTTTTCCAACGAGTCCAGGTTCTGTCTAGTATCTAATGATAGACGCATGCCTGTATACAGACGACCTGGGGAACGGTATCAGCAATGCAATATCCGGCAAACTGAAATCATCGGAGGGGCTCAGTAATGGTGTGGGGAGCCATTTTTTTTTTCATGGTCAAACTGAGTTAGTCCTAGTGAATAATGGAAGAATGACAGCGGCCAGATTCATCGCAGATATTCTTGAACCCCATGTTGTACCCTTTTAGCCCATTGATTGGCGAAAACTTCATTCATATGCATGATAATGCTCGGCCTCAAGCAGCTAGAGTAGTTACAAAATTTCTGCAAAATGCCGAATTGATATATTAAGATGGCCAGCCAGAAGCCCCGACTTGAAACGCATAGAACATGTTTGGGACAACATGGGGTGGCAAATTCAGCAACGTAGGATGCCTTGTAGAACACTCCAACAACTAGAAAATCTGCTTCCTGAAATTTGGAATTGAGTGACTCAAAAGTACATCCAAAATTTGTTTGAGGGGCTTCTGAGACGTATCCTGACAGTAATTAGGGCCCGATGAGGAAACACTCGATTTTGAAAATGAATAGTAATCATTCGATGCTAGTTGATTGGTCTCTTCGCGAATGTTTGAAGATGGCAGAATTTTTGAATTTTTCATTAACTCAAGAATTGTTGATATTATCCATCATAAACTTATCTCTTTTGAATGATAACTTCTTATTTTACACTTCTGAAAGTTAAAGCGACTCTTGAATTCCAACCTAAAAGATTATATAGTATTGTCGTAAAAGTAGGGTGATACGACAATTTTTGTGGAGACTGTATTTCCCACAGACCTCAAAAAATAACCTCAACATGCATCAGAAAACTGCCTTCTTTCTGTGTCTATAAAAATGATTGAGTAACTCATTCAAACACGAATAGAATTTTCAATATGTTTTTACAACCAAAATATGAGCTAAGTATAGATTGTAGCAGTAATCGTAATCAACTCGAGATGCACATATGAGCAGTCATGTTATAAGACTCAAGCGGCAAGTATCTAGATTCAAATAACTATCAGAAATAATCGATATAGATTACTCAACAATCATTTATTGGGCCCTTGTTGAATCGCAACGACGTTACGAGATTATTGCCTGGTATGATTCTTATAAAAATGTATTTCAAAAACTTACGCCCAATACGTGGAGCTACAATCTCTGCAAAATTGGCCTAGGAAAAGTCGTAGGAAGATCACTTCTGAAGAACAAGACCGCTTTTTGTGCCAAATTGCAAGAAGAGCCCTAGTGCGTCACACCCCATAGTCCAAAAGTAATTTATGGAAGCAACATGCATCAGAATATCGAAACAATACGTCAAAGACTTCGTTCAAGGGTTTCCTATAGCAGAAGGCCCTCAAAAGATCCAGAGCCAATTAGCTAATTAACAGACTTAATTGCTGTATCGAGCACCAAAATTGGAATATTGAGAATTGGCGATATGTTCTTTTTTTCGGTTGAGATCAGAATTATTGGTGTTCGATCAGATGACCGCCGCATTCGTGATTTAAGGGGTCGTGAAAGACAATCTAGACTCTGAGCAGCAAGACAAATTCCGAAATACCAAGGGAGCAATGTGATGTTTTGGGGTGGCATTATGCTAGGAGACAAAACAGATTTAATATCGTTTTCTGCGGGTGTAACGGTTGAAAATTATGTGGACCTAGTTCTGGAGCCCATAGTGAGATTCAGGTGAGGTGCCTACGGTGAGAATTTCATTTTTATGCAAGATAATACTCCTCGACATACCAGCAACCTTGCTCGACATTATCGTAAAACAGAGGGAATCGCTATTCTGGACCGGCCAGCTTGCTCTCAAGACCTAAATTCTATTGAACATACATGGGATAATCTCGAAAGGAAAATTAGATCACGCCCGGACAATCCAAGAACCCCACAAAAGATCATCCAAGCTGCCACAGAATAGTGGCAGAATATCACCCCAGTGGAGCTCGAAAACCTAATCCGAAGCATAAATAGACGGATTCAGGCTTGTATCTAGAAGGTAGCTTAGTGGTGATTCCTTATACGAGCAATTCAGTGGTCTTGCGAAGGAATCACCTTCATACACCCTCGGCATAACAGCAACCTCGCATGACGTTATCTTAAAACAGAGGAAATCGCTATTCTGGACTGGCCAACTAGCTCTTTAAGCTTAAATCCTATTGAACATTCATGGAATAATCTCAAAAGGAAATTTGGTCGCTCCAGGACAATCCAAGAACCCCACAAAAGTTCATCCAAGCCGCCACAGAATAGTGGCAGAATATCATCCCAGAGGAGGTCGAAAACCTAATCCGAAGCATACCTAGACGGATTCAGGCTTGTATCTAGAATGTAGCTTAGTGGTGATTCCTCATACGAGCAATTTAGTGGTCTTGCGAAGGGATCACCGTCATACACCCTCGGCATACCAGCAACCTAGCATGACATTATCTTGAGACAGAGGGAATTGCTATGTCGGACTGGCCAGCTTGCTCTCCAGAACTAAATCCTATTGAGCAGTTATGCGATAATCTTAAAAGGGAAATTAGATCCCTCCAGGATAATCCAAGAACCCCACAAAAGCTCAACCAAGCCGCTACAGAATAGTGGCAGAATATCACCCCAGAGGAGGTCGTAAACCTAATTCAAAGCATGCCTAGACGGATTCAGGCTCGTATGTAGAAGGGAGCTTAGTGGTGATTCCTTGTACGAGCAATTTAGTGGTATTGTGAAGGGATCACCATCTTATACCCATCTTTTTGATATATTCATGTCTAGCATAGGAAATAAAATTCTGAATTCTAACTATCCAACTGAAATTCATTCATGGTACATACGTCGACGACATACTCATTTGTCTAAGCGGTATATCAAGACAGTTATATAATTTTTTCTATTCGTGTACAGTATCCATCCGAAAATATTATATCGTTCTCAGATCCCTTAATTTTCCACTCAAATAGCAAAAGGAACGTCAACATCTCTAGAAAACCCATTAGCACAGATACATAAACAAATTTATGAATATATGATGGTAGCCGACGAGATTTAAAAAAATGTAGGAAATGAATAAAATATTACCTCTACCGATTATTATTGCTACTGGAGTTATTCCTTGGAATATTCCAAAAAGATTGAGATATAAGGTGAGGTCTACAAAACAAATTTGTTTTGTTGATTGAACAGTTGCAGAAGATAACAGTTATCAGATCTTTGGAAAGAAACCTACGAATTATATGGTTTCTTTCCAAAATAAATGATGAGGTAGAGTTATAGGTTTTATTTTTAGTTAATACTGCTCAGAATCTCATTTCATATTTCATTTATTTGTATATATGAATGTCATATATTTTGCTGAAAATATCATCATTTTTTTCTGAACAGTATGTGATTCGATCATTCATCATTTCACACAAAAATAATATTATAGCATTCAGTGTTACTTGGTCCGTATACAGGATTATCCTAACATTGATGTCATTGGCTGATAAAGCTAGAGTTTGTGTTCTGATAGATTGATATATTTTCATAACATTCAAAATTATCCTAAGACATAATGATTCCAGGATATATTTTCACTATAATCATAGCATGACAGTAGTAGTAATTACCAGGTGGTGGATTTATATTTTTCTTCAGATTGCACCTCATATAAATGGAAAATCTATTTAAAGATTATGAAGTCAAACAAATGAATTTTTATAAACACGAGCAATGCGTGACAGGTTTTGTATCATTCTGTCAATTATAAATTGTCTTCTTCTATTATATGTGACAGGGTGGTAATCAAATATGTCAATGATGGTGAATCACATAAAATAAGATCTTATTTGGCAAGAAAATTTATGATTTAATAAAAATCATTCAATTTGAATAGTAGCTCGATTTTATTAAATAATAAATCATCTGGTTATCCATTTAGCCCCAATAGATTTACTATCAGATCGATTTGGAGGAAAAATATCCAGTCATCGCTATCAAGAACATCTGGGTAGATCTCTGAACGAATATTATTGAATACCGATATTTCGTCAGAGTCATCTGGTCTTAGGTTTTAAAATCTTCCGTCCTCGCTACCTCTTATTTACCGATCATGAACTTCATACTTTATGCAATGATCTGCTCAAATTTTCAGGAATAGGGTTGTGCAAAACTCTATAAGTGTATATCATAGCAGTCTTGAAACATTACTCGGTGAGAGATAGGCATTAGAGGCACTTTTATCATATCAGATTTCCGAGTTTACCTTAATGCATCTTAATATTAAGTGCATACCTAGAGTTAGAACGTTCTATGAAGATATTACCTGCCCCCCATTCAGGTAATCTACACTCATCAAAATAATCTAAGGATCAATTGGAATTCTTGAAGTATATCATTTCGTGGAGAAGAAATGTTCTGGGGATTTCTTTTATGTCCAGCAAGACTGTTTATAACTTCCCTACAACGATTTGTCATTGTTAGAATTAAATTATCAATTCTTCCTAGAATAATTACTACAATTCCTACAACGATTTGTCATACTATGAATTAAACTATCAATACTTTCTAGATCAATTGCTACAATTCCTCCTATAGAGCATGGAATAATTGAAATATGAAATATAAAATGAATGAAATCACATGAAATATGTGATTGTTTGTTAGAATTCTTTTTCCGAGATTAGCCCACACTTGCTTAATTGAATTAAGGACTGGTTATTGAGAAGGCCAATCTGGAACAGTTATTCCATTCTCTTCCAAATACGGCATAATGGTCGCAGCAGTATGATGTCTAGCATTGTAATGCATGAAAATAAAGTAAGGTCTTCGCAGCCTCAGGCAATTACTAATCGTTTGAAAATCATATCCCTATAGTTCGGTCTTTCAAAAATTATTTCAATTGAACGGAGTCCGTTCTTCGGCCAATATTGATACCACCGCATGCCATTACCGTACCTCCTTGATGCCTGTCAATTTTTGACGCAGTTCTTAGCCTCTACTTCATTCCAGGTTGTTGATCAGCAAGACGATCCCTAGACCAGGCTTCTTGGGCTTTGCGATTTCCTCTGGATAATGTAGGAACCCTCAATAGTCGTCAGACATCCAAACTGAATCTTTGTAATCTCTTTCTGACCGTTTGATCAGTTACCTGTAAATTGTGAGTACTCCTGAGTTCCATATTAACTCGACCAGGTGTGCGAGTGGGATTTCTCAGTGCTTAATAACCTATCTTAAGCGGCAGTCATTGAACGATGACAACCCGTATGTTGCTTCCTTGCTACCTTAGGTAACCAATTCGTTTTTAAAGAATCTACAGACAACTTATAGTAGACTGATTAGTCCCTAATGAAATTGCAGCAGTTTTCTGGGTCATGCCTGCTTCCATCATACCTCGCTAGTAACTGTTCTTCTCTTTGAAAATAACGTCGCTCCATAGTTGAGAACGCTCAATCAACACTTTTAACCCAAAGGTGAAATCACAACTGAATTCCTAGGCGAAAGAAAAATAATTATAACGTACCTAACATATTTTCTACCATGGAATCGATGAAGAAAAAAACATACAATATCGATCAGAATATGGAAATCTGATGCAAAAATTTGTGCAATATAAAGACTATATTTTCCATCGAGGCACGATGACTCTAGACTTCTGGAACTAAGGAAAATATAAAATCTGGGTGACCTTAGTTTTTTTGATATGGCAATAATATTATAATAATGATAGTAGTAGAGCCTCAGGGGCTCAGGAACATTGTTTCTGAGTACGAGCTTAGCGAACCCGAGGTACCCAAGCTGAACCTGGCAGTAGGTATAAAATGCAACTTATCCAATGATGTACAATCTAAGGAATAAACGGGTGAATCGACATTGTACCACCATAACCTCTTGTCGCGTTCAAGATTCAGGAAGACGGTCTTGTTCGGAAAGTGAGTCACAGTCTCCCTCGGTTAGCGACGGAAGCAGCGTAATATCGAGTAGGAATACTGCAACACAAAACCAAGTGGGAAATAACATCGACACCTCCCAACCGACTCTTGATGTTTCAACGGCAGCGCAAGCCATTATGCCTACGACCACGAGAGCCGGACTCCCTAGGAAACGCATGAAGTGGACCCCAGAAATGAATGCCTTCATTATGCGTTCCTATTACAAGATTACGAACTTGGAATCGGAAATGAGAGCTTACAGATACGCGTTACATCTTGCGTTCATAGAAAAATATCCTGAATTACAGCACATATCCGAGCAGAGAATTTCGTATCAACGAAGAACAATCGTCAAAAACAGGCTACTTTCTTCAGGAACGCTGCAAAGCATACGAGAAGAGGTCATAATGGAACTCAGAAGCGAAAATGATACTCATAACGGTATACCTGCCGGAGTTAATGAAAATGTTACAGATAACATCGAAGCCACGGAAACGAATATTAACATGGAACGCCCTCCTGAGCCGAATCAGCAGAACAAAAATATGTATTTAGCAAGATCAGAATTCAACAGAGCAACAACTGAATTCAGTGGTAGTAACCCAACTAAAAGACCTAAACTGCCCGAACTCAAGACGAACAAGAACACCAATATCATCCTAGCAAGCGTAAACGCAGTGTTTGAAGAATATACCGACCTGAACACCTTGGAGAAGATTCACACTTTGATTTACTGTGGAGCAGTAGCGGTTCTTCGACTTCACAAACAACAAATCTCCACAACTCTGATTCAAGCTGAGCCAAAAAGCGTCAGAAAACCACCATGGCAAAAACGACTGGAGAAGGATATTGATTATATTAGAGCAGAAATCGGTCGCCTCACAGAATTCCTGAGAAACAGAAAACCCTCAAGGCGCTTGAAATCACATATACGCAATATTTATAGGAAAATTGGTACGAACACAAAACACCCTAATCACAAACAACACATCGACGTTTATATGGACACTTTGAAACAGAAACTTCAAGCAAAAGCAAAGAGGCTTTCAAGATACGTCAAGTGTACTGAAAGGAAACACCAGAACCAAAGGTTTCTTCAAAACGCGGCCAATTTTCATAAGGAAAATAACAAAACTGCGACCAACAATAACAGAGAAGTACCTGACGCACAGTGCTTGACCGACTATTGGTCATCACTATGGTCGAACCCCAACGAACACAATAGAGATGCGGAATGGATCACGAATGAAGAAGAACGCCTCGATATCAGACGTATGGACTTCGATGGAATAACGGAGGAAGAAATCACAATAGTAGTTCGAGCGACCAACAACTGGAAGGCCACAGGTATAGATAATATCCACAACTACTGGTACAAGAAGTTTGATAAGCTCCATGGAGCCCTAGCGAAACAGCTCACGTATGTTCTTCAACATCCCAAGAAAACACCCACTTTCCTAACGCAAGGCTTAACATATATGCTACCTAAGAGCGATAGAACACAGGATCCGTCCCAATATAGGCCAATCACTTGCCTGCCAACACTCTACAAAATACTCACCTCATGCATATCTAATCGAATATACCAACACCTTGACGACAACAATATATTAGCAGAGGAGCAGAAAGGATGCAGAAAGAAACACCAAGGGTGCAAGGAACAACTCATCATCGATTCTGTGATAATGAAACAGGCACACGTAAGGCATCGGAATGTTCATTCGGCTTTTCTAGAATATCTGAAGGCATTCGATAGTACCGCCCATTCTTGGCTTGTTGAAGTATTGCAGATATACAAAATTCACCCAGCCCTGGTAGAGTTCTTGAAGACAACAATGACACACTGGCGCACGTGTCTGCAGGTCAACATGAACAATACATCAATTGAAACCGACGAGATACCCATACGTCGTGGAATTTTTCAAGGAGACGTTTTGAGTCCACTATGGTTCTGTTTAGCAATGAACCCATTATCCTCAATGCTCAATAGAACAGGATACGGATTTAGGATAAAAGCAGAAAGGAATTATCATACAATCTCCCACCTGCTGTATATGGATGACATCAAATTATATGCTTCGAACAAGAAGCAATTAGACGATTTGCTGAAAACTGTCTGTGAGTTCTCGGCAGATGTTCATATGAAATTCGGGATTGAAAAATGTAAGACCCTGAACATTCAAAGAGGGAAAGTCAAAGATGGTGAAACACAACTTCCAAACGGTGATATAATACAGTGCATGAGAGATGGCGAAACATACAAATATCTGGAATACCAACAAGCCAGATTGCTAAACCAAAAACAATCAAAGGAGAAGATTTGTTCAGAATACAGTCAGCGTCTGAAGTCTGTGCTGAAATCAATGTTGAACTCGGGGAATGTAGTCAAGGCAATTAACACCTACGCCATTCCAGTGTTGCTTAACTCATTTGGAATAATCAGATGGACTAAGACAGAACTGGATGATATTCAAAGGCAGACCCGAACGACGCTGACAAAGTACAACAATCATCATCCTAAATCGTCTGTGATACGAACAACTTTGAAGCTGAAAGAAGGAGGACGCGGATTAATAGATGTTGTCAATTTACACACCGAACAGATAAAAACTCGCAGAGAATTCTTCTCTGCAAAAGCTGTCACCTATGACCTCCATAGAGTGGTATCGTTGTCTGATAGGAGATATACACCACTAAATCTTACCAGAGATTACCTTCTGAATCTACCGTTCCGATCAGATACTGAAGAACAAGAGCAATGGTCAAGAAAGGAATTGCATGGACGACATCACCATGAGATTAATCAACCACACATCGACAAAGAAGCCTCCAACAAATGGTTGATGAAAGGAAAATTGTTAGCAGAAACAGAGGAATTCCTTATGGCCATCCAAGACCAAGTGATCGCTACAAACAATTACAAAAAATTTATAATGAAGGACGGAACATTACAAACAGATAAGTGCAGAAAATGCCATATAAGATCGGAGACTATACAGCATATTACGTCCGGATGCGAACAACTGGCCAATACGGAGTATCTTCACAGGCATAATCAAGTGTGCAACATTATCCACCAGAAACTCGCACACAAGTACGGACTTCTAAACACCTTCCAGCCATATTACAAGTATCAGCCGGCGCCCGTATTGGAAAATGACTCTATCAGATTATACTACGATAGGCCTGTTATCACTGACAGAATGGTGACGAATAATAGGCCGGACATAGTGGTGTATGATAAGAGAGCCAGAACAGCAATGCTGGTGGATGTCGCCATACCGAATAATAACAACGTGCTGAACAAGTTCCAGGAGAAAAAGTCCAAATACACAGACCTTGCTTTTGAGATCGAGCAGATGTGGCACCTCGATAAAATATATATTGTTCTTGTCATCGTATCCTTGACTGGTTTGATACCCAAAACTTTGCATGATAGCCTTAATAAATTAGAATTGCATAAGAATACCTATATAGAAATGCAAAAAGCTGTAATTCTTAAGGGGTTACATGGCTTTCCTCGGGCAAAAAACGGCCTTTTTTCAATAATTTTTTTTACATATAGAAAATGAAATATTTCAATGAAATTTTCTTCTATTCAAAAGATACATATTTAATGAACATTTTATGAAATTTTCAAAAAAAAATATCAAATTGGCGGTCATTACGACGCCATTTCCGGCAGTCCCTCGAAAAAAAGGTGCCTTCGCGTTGTCAGCAGAACTTCTTTCAGGGTCATCTGAAATAAAAATAAAAAATACGTGTTTTAGTAAAGACAATAAACTAGGTATTGGACGAAGGAAAAAAAATGAAAATTGGATTTTTGGCAGCCGTTTTTATAAAAAAATGCAAATTTCGATGAAAATTTCTCGACTTTTTTTTTCTTTAAATAGTTGTAATAAAAAAAACAATCCTTCGTTCAAGACCTTGAAAATGATATCTCGAAGACCTGTGTAAAATTTCATCAAGACCGGTTGAGTAGTTCGCGAGAAATCTTGACAACCGACTTTGAAAACATACTTTTGAGAAAAACGCGTTTGAAGTTTTAAGAGACAATAAAAGTGGGAAAATTTTTTTTTTTCTAACTAACATTGAATCGTCGATTCCTGGTCCATAAAGAAGAGAACCTGCTACAGCTGCAATGTCCAGGGCATCCTTTTGCTCCAGTCTATGACGAATCCTGGCTTCACGAGTCTCGCTGGTAGATTTCTTTTCGGCTGCGGTCACCCGGTTCTCATCCATGTTTCGGGCATATTCATGGGAATTTGGACCAAGTTTTAGGTCAATACCGTGCATAATTAATAATAATGCTGGCATCCCTTCAATGAAAACACAAGCAGCGATTAATGCAGCATTTTGAACGATTATCGATCCAGCTGGAAGTATTTTGGGAGTAATTTTCCAAATCAACTGATTGAAACTTTCATTGTTATTTTGTGTAAATCCTCCAACACACCGATCCAGAAGCTCATCCTTACTCAGGTCTTCATAAATTGGTTTCATTGCAGTCAAAACATCTTCACCTCCACTTTCAATAATGTTTGAACACCGTACAAAAAACGAAAGTGTAGAAAAACCAGAGCAAAGTCAATGATCGAATATTGTAGCGTGGCTTCCTCTGGCACGTGCTGTTTGTCATCGCCTTTTAATTTTTTTGCCGACGTACTCGTGAAAGAATTATCATCTACCTCAGGATTTTTTGGATTAAACGATTGTTTCCTCTTCTTACGTCTATCTTTTCTACGAACACCTTCCGTTATCTGGGTTCTAGACACTTTAAACGGCATTTTTTATCGAATAAAATTCACAACAAACACTTATAAACTCAAAATGAACTTCGTAGTTTAACGAGAAATCACCAAATGAAATATTTTCCAGTAGTTTACCTTATTATAAAGAAAAAAAGGGACAATAATTACGGCTAACAATAGAGCTGCAGCTGCGCTATACCTATTGCGCCCTCAGCCTATACCTGACCTCAAGCGTCCACCTTTTCAAGGCTGTATCTCCGAAACTATTAGTCGGATCAACGTGAAAATTTAGGACAATATTCTAGAGATATTATAGAATTTAATGAGACAAAAAAAAATTTCGATTTTTTGAAACCGTGAAACCCATGTAACCCCCTTTAATACATGTAGCATAGCTAGGAAATTTATGTCAAGTATATTGTAATCGAGCCTATTCCCTTTGATTGCTAAATCTGAGAAAGGTAAATTATATCCAGCTTACAGCTGAGATAGTGCATAAGTCCACGATAATAAATAGTAGTAACATTACTTGATGAAATTCATTAAAGTAGTTTTCCCATTGCTTTCCTTTTTACAATATCCAAATCAATACCAATAAAGTGGACAGGTTTAACTACCTTAAATATTTCACTAAACGAAATTATTAAACCATGAAGGAAGATCCTTGTATATGACCATCTACCAGATTATAATTAATTAATTAATGGATTATAAGTACTAAATAGAAACCAAGTATGAAGTAAAGTTTTTCCTGATCGCAGAAAAAAGACAGTTACACTTCAAACCTAAATGTATGCAAATTAAAAGCTAACTAGCTAAGCCATCACGCGTTGTTGCGTTTTTGTTTTGATTCTTTTTATTTATTCGAGTGCTTATAGATAAACAATATTTCTAGTTTTTCCTTCTGGTGCGTTGACGAATAAATCATACGGTTTTCCAACGCATGAGCAGACCACGTATAGTTGTCCATGTAAGTAGCAAGGGTTTCCTCGCTCTAGTCCGCACATTTGTAGGAATTATCCCTGCACTTTATAATTGTTCATTGCGAATGCAATTCATTCAGTGATCCTGTTTAATTAAGAGTTCATTGCTGTTCATTTAGTTCTTTGATATACTTTGATTGTACAGGACGTTTTTCCTTTTTTTATATGGGGAATGATTTCCAGATCGTATTGCACTCGAGCGCTGCAAGTTTACCATACTCGAAAAATCTTAAGAGAATCATTGAACCAAAAACATTGAAATAAGATTTATATAAATATTCATTGATCACCAACATATTGTTCTGTAAATTCAAAAAATTTTCCATGGTAGTTGTTGAAGATACACTCCATTCAGAAAAGCGGCTCTTATTATTTCTTTTCACACGTTTAAATTGTCTGGTGGATACGGTAAACTTGATCCCGTAGCTAACGCCAAAAATCATGAGAGGTGGAATCAGGGAAGCGGACTGATCTAACCTAACCTAACAAGCCCTATCCATTAATAACCAATATAATCCTTCAGCTAGTTCACCTTTAGAGCTAAGTTGTCATTTTTCGTTCTTCCGGAGGAAGACCATCAAGGAAATCTTATAATGCTCTATTGAGAATTTCATTATAGTTGTTCTGTTTGAAGTTACCTCCAATGAAAACTATAATGGCCGACCAGATGTTCTCACCGAATCTACCCTGAGAAATAAAAGTTCATTATATTAAGCAGATTCTGCTGGCCACAATGCCTCAAATTGTTTCTATTGAAATGCCGATTCCAAATAATTTTTGAAAAACATAAGGCTTGCTTTCATATTTGCTTGAAACTGATTGAACCGATGTCCCGGTTTCGGGTAGAGTTCCGTAGATGGCAGAACGAGAAAGTGGGAAATTTATAGTAAAATATGTGTAGACAAGCTTCCTGAACACGAACAAAATAGTCGTTTTATCGGGAAATGTACCGTTTTTGAAAAAAAACGAGAATTTAATTTTGAATGAAGTTACTTTTTGACTAGCATTTATATGCATTTAAAAATGGTATACTCGCGGTTGGTTGAAGCAATTCTTCAAAAGATTTAATTTCAAATGATATATGAAGTAAACTATTGTCGAAAAATTATATTTCTCCATTCACATTGTAATGTTAATACGTGTTTATTTTTCCACTCCTGAAATTATGTAAGTAAACTGGCATCCATCTTTAAAATTTCATAGAACATAGAACGGTGGTCTTTGGTACTGATCGATACGTAGATCGGAGTCACAGAGTTAAGTAATTGCCATATTTTAATAATTGTTCAAGATTTCAAATATTTCTTAATGCAATATCGAATTTGGAAAATTATTGTATCTAATTTTTTGAGTAAGTATTTTGATTTAGTTTCACTAATGTATTAACAAATTCACAAAGTAAAAGAAGGTGGGTTGTGCTTTGCTGTACAATATGATAATTATAGTAGGTTAGGTTAGGTTAGGTATATTAAATTAGGTTAGGTAAGGAGGTATCAACAGCAAGATTTTCATAGCCGCGGACCTGATAAAAGGGTTCATGACTAATAACAGGCAGGAGATTGCGTTTCAAAAGATCATGGTAGGATTATTGAAGGGACCGAGGTCAGCTGTCGAACCGCGGATAACACTGTGGGGGCAGGAATTTATAGCGAAAAACGCGGTCAATTACCTTGGGATAGTAATGGACAAGGTTCTGTCTTTTGGGTAACACATCGAGTTGGCAGCAGATGAGATGGAGGCGAAGACTTTTGTCTGGCATCAGTCAGAGTTCAAAAGGCAGTTAAGGGAGAATCATAGATGGTAGGAGCATAAGGCAGTGGCGTGGATTAGGAGGCTTATTCCGGATGTGCGGATATGGCATAGCTATTCAGACTAGTGGTTCACGCAGTTCCTGTTCGAGCACGGATCATTTGAAGTATTCTACCAAGGAATCGACAAAACCGGAGACGATGGGTACAGAACGTGTGGCGTGTTGGATAACGTGCATCACATGGTTCTATAGTAGATGGATCACTGGTTGAAAAAAGCTGAAGGATATCATCGGTGGTGTCGAGAGAACTACGAAATTGTCTCAGAAATGCTCCAGGAAGAGCTAAAATGAGCGGAGGGTTTCAGTGTGATAACCAACGTGATGTAAAGGAAGGAGATAGAGTACCAAGAATATCTGAAGGAGAATGCATCCTAGATGAGATCCTCCTCGTAGCAATGGGAAGGACGTTGCATTACCCTCCGCGGGGGTAGTCTGGTAGAGATTCCCCCTTCCTCTTGGGCGGAAAAAAAGGTAAGGTTGAACTGTTCAAGTTGACTTACGTAGGTTAGGTTAATTGTGTTTCATTATGACAGGTAAGGTTAGGTTATGCTCTGCAATACAACATGATTGTGTCAGGTTAGCTTCAACATTAGTGAGTAATGAATTTTTTATTGAAGACAGAGTATCCTAACAGACGAAACTATTACCAAAATCACAGGTTAGAGTATTTACTAATAAATCTTATTCTTCTAAGAATCTTTTCTTCTGTTATTTTGGATAAATTATACAATCTGACAACTCTGATAAATTATCGATATACCTATCAATTCATATCAAAATTCACCGAGTTCTATGTTAACTTAAAGATGGATGACTATTTGTTCACATGTTTACAAGTGGAATAAGTAATATATGTTTTCAATATTTTGTGAATGTTTTCATATCTTTTTATTCTTGTGTGACTTAAAATTGATATTCTCTTGAATTAACTCAAATAAACGTAAGTGAACCTTTTTATATCGATGAATATTCGTTTAGGTATACCCTCAATACACATGTTTACGAAAATATTTAAGAGTTTCTGTTTATTGAACGGTTGATTCGCCGTAAAATTGATTATCATTTTCGACTCAAGGGGGTCTTTTTACGCTAAAAAAGTTAAAAGTGTTCAAATTAGTGTTTTACCGGAACAGCTACCCCGGTTACTTCATTAATTTTCCGTACAGATTTTTGTGGGTTTACCTCTACACTCAATAAAATATTCAATTACGTTTGTTCATTAATCTTCATTTTGAGAGTTTTCGGTTTTTCTCTAATCTGAAAATCATGCAGCACTCTGGTTTATCACAATTCAGAAATCGTTCCCAGTAAAGTCGAAATGCTAGATCAATGTTTCTGTTCGATTGAAAATGGGCTTGTATCATGTGTGTATTCACTTGATTTTTGTCTTTTATATTCATTTATTCTCCATAAAAAATACTTGAAACGAATCACGAACCAAAATGAGCGAATAGGCTCCTAATTTGTCCTTATTTCTCGCTAGTAACGTATGTCACGAAAGTCTTGGGAAAAAGTTTTTTCATGCATAGTTCCCGCAATTCGTGGAAGATCTAGTTGCCGTGATCAAAACATGTCATTTATGTATTGAGTATTCCTTCTGTCAAAAGTCTGAATAAGATCGCTAAAGTAGCTTGCAAATTAGAACTTCGAAGAAGTATTTACAATTTAGTTGGGCGAGTTCCTAAGCGTGAAATCATCAACATTTTTTGTGGTCAGAATATTTCTCAGACAACTATTTATCGGGTAATAAGTGAATGTGAACAAGGAATACCATGCTTGAACAGCATTACGAAATTTATCCAGAAGATTTCGTACTTCTCATGAGACAATAAGGCGACAATTACTGAATGCGGGATGTAAATATCGAAAAAGGCATAAGTGTCCAAAATACACCCAGCATCAATTGGAAAATATCCCCAGAACAGAATTCACTTTGCAAATGACGGAACTATAATTTTGGATGATGAAAAATATTTTACATTATCCCATTCTGAAACCAACTATAATGCTGGTTTTTATACAAATAACATAGAAGACTGTCTAAACGAAGGGACATTCGAAATAAAGAAAAAATTTTAATACATGGTTTTGGTTTGGTGTGCTATTTCTGGAGCTGGGATTTCAAGACCATATGTAGGGCATGTGAGAGGCGAAGCTGTTGATGCAAACCTATATACTGGAAGATGTCTCCCAAAATCGTTAGATTTGATCAATACCCATCACGCTGATGACGAAATAATTTCCTAAACATTAGTTCAAGTACGGATAGCTCTGAGTGGATTGCCTCTTCAGTAAATATAAAAAAAATGTTAGTAAGATATAATTGTAGTATTCATTCGCTCTTGATAAAGATACTGTGTATCGAAACGCGTCGAGCATTTAATAATATATTTAGTAGAAATCATCGTTTACTTGTATTTGTGAAAATGTATTTCTATCACGTAAAAACGTCGTCAATTGAATAAACATTCGATCTGTAATCTTAAGGAAATCGTGTATCTTCTATGAAATATCAAAATCAGCTTTCTTATCCAACATGACTTATAATATTTTCCTTGTGGGTGGTAACTGTTGAATATTTTACCACGGTAAGATCTATTTTTATTCTAAAAATTTTTTTGAGTTCCTACCAGAATGATTGCCATTTTTCAATCAACAGATCTTTGCTAAGACTGCTGTACTTGACCTAGGAGAGCAATACAGTACTCCTAGTAATACATGTACCTCACCAAGTTCCAGTTCAACCACTTGAAATCATCAGGAACCACTTCCAATCACGTAGGTTCGATACGAAAGAGAACTTTGTTCCATTCTCGAAACGAGTCAGGACTACTCTAGTATATCTATAACTCGAATTCTACCTGATTACTGAGTATCCAGGAATTGCATTACTTTCTTTTATAACACATTATTCCTTCAAAAATCGTCTAAAGTAGACGTGAAACTCTGGGCAATGTAATATAAGAGATACTCCAATGAAAATTTGACTCCGTTCTAAGTCAGAATAAGGCATTATCAGAGGAAAACGCTGAAACAAGTCGATTTTATTTCATGGCTTATACTAACTTTGAACAAATCAGATCAACCCACTGCACCTCACCATCTCCTACCTACGAATAATCATAAGGATTATGGGTCTAGTGGCACATAGTTAGAAAGGTATCTGGATTATCTATATGAATCAATAATTATTTTTCCTTAAATTTTCGAAAAGGAGTGTTCCAACTACAAAAAGATAATATCAAAAGTACCAGAAGATAATGATATTATAATTGGGCAACTCTTTGAACCCGATGAATTTTGAATAAATGGTAGTACAGATTATAACCAATATTTAAGGAGGTGTTTCAGCATGTTAATTTGAAAGTGTAGGGACCAACACCCTACCCCCAGCATCCCCAAGCTTGTGAAACTCCATCGAAAAGAGTATCATGAGACACCTTGCTGGAAAGACCTCTTGATGTTCAGACCGAATTTTGTCCATACTTCGTGTCTATACAGGGGGTTCAAGCAAAGAAATTCATTCCGACAGCTTGCTGGAGTTGATAGTCGACATTCTGTTACAATTCTCCTCCGCAGCTCGTCGAAAGTCTCTGACTGAGCAGCGTGTATTTTCAATTTTAGAGAAACTCATAAAAAAATCGAAAGGATTCTGATCTGGAGACTTTGCTGGCCACTCAATTGGTCCCTCCTATCCATTCAGTTTTCTAGAAAATTATTATTTGAATATTCTCTCAAACGAATATAAAAATGTGAAGGGGCATTATCTTATTGAGAATGCAATTGATTTTCTGGGAGAGTAAGATTTTATATCGAAGTTCCAATAGTTCTGAAATAAATCAATTCCTTCAGCATTATCTCCATTAAGATTACCTTCGATGAAGAACGGTCGAAAAATATTGTTCTGCGTACAACCCTGCGTAAACATTAAATTCATATGGATATGTATTTATCTTTAGAAGTGATTGATTGATTATGTTTGTTTTATTATCAGCAATTTGTCTACCTCTCGTTAGAGGAACAGAAACTTTCGAAAAATTGCAGGTGAAGATCAAAGTCATCTTGATTTAGTTCATTGTGTAATCTTATTTTGTAGAGATGAAACTTATAATGCTCCACTAACAACTCCGCAAACAGTTGTACTTGATACGTCAGTTTGATGGGATAATTTCTCAATGGACTGAGTGTGATCCATTTGTAGATAACGCAATACCCCAGCTTCCACAGCTTCATTTCTCACACGACGTGCAACTTCTTGCTTCCCGTTCGCCACTGAACCAGTTGCCTGAAGTATTTGAGATTTGACTTATTGGTAGCTCACTTCTTTCTTTTGATAATTTTTATTAAATATTCGAGCTATTCCTTCTGCGCAACTGCTATTCTAAAAATAAAGAAATAGGTTTTTTTCTCCCTCCTTATTTGAATACACCTTTTTCGAGTTCCTCTCGTAAGTATCGAATAACAGTGGTACAGTTATGATTAAAACAACAGATTAATCATTGTATTCTGGTAATGATACAAATATTGCATTAGGAGCATGTATAAGAAATTGAAGAGTTCATTGAAATTGTTTCTATCTACTTTTTAAATGACTAGTGAATCTTCTTCGAATTGAAGTCTTTCTATATCATCTATTGATAGTTTCTGATTCGAGTGGCAATGCAAATTGAAGAATACCATCAAATGAATCTGAATCAATCGACCCTAACAGGTGGAATACCCTGTATAGACCCCTAACACGAAGTGATTATATCTTCTTGCAGTTGGAATACCCTGTATTCTACAGTATCCATATATCATAATATCACAAAAAAATAATGGGTTACTTACAAAGCGTTTTTGAACAATACAGTATTATTCATTATTCAATTGAAAACATTAGACAAAATATGCTTCTTCTTCTTCTTCTTCTTCTTAAATAGGACGATGTCCTGTTTTTCTGTTACAGCCCCTGCTGCGAACCGGAGCTCCAGCACTCATGCCATCGCTTTTTCGGCCTTCCTATGGGTCTTCTAGTGTT
The DNA here is from genome assembly GCA_013387265.2 of Cryptolaemus montrouzieri. NCBI lineage: Eukaryota > Metazoa > Arthropoda > Insecta > Coleoptera > Coccinellidae > Cryptolaemus > Cryptolaemus montrouzieri. The sequence goes on from JABFTP020000021.1 coordinate 65,396,617, forward strand.
GGGTTTTTGTGTTTTTGCCCACTTCGCCATACGTTCGGGGCCCATTCTGTCTACGTGATCTTTCCATACGCGTCGACGTGCTCTTGTCCACCTCACCACATCCTGGACACCTAGCTTCCTTATCGTATCCTCATTCCTTATTCTATCTCTGCGCGTAATACCTCTTATAGCTCTTAGTCTTCTCATCTCTGTTGTCCTCATTAGTTGTTTTGTTTTTGTTGTCTCAGCTCTTGTCTCAACCGCATATGTCATCACGGGTCTCACACAGGTTTTATAGATTCGGACTTTGCTTTCTGTGCTTATGTACTTATTCCGCCAGATTACATCTCTCAGGAAGCCAGATATTCTCGATGCTTTCATTGTCTGCTGTTTTGCTTCTTGTAATAGTTGCCTATCACTCGATACTTCTACTCCTAGGTATTCAAAGTGTGAAACTTGCTCTATTATATGGTCGTTCACTACTAGTTTGCATCTAATTAGATCTTTCGCTATCACCTTCGATTGGGTTTTTTGTGTTGATATTACCATGTTATATTTTTCTGCTGTTACTTTGAACTTTTGTAGTAGGCGTTGTAGGTCGTCCTCATTCTCGGCTATTAGTAAAGCATCATCTGCGTAGCACAGTATTCTCATAGTTTTGTTACCCATCCTATAGCCTTGGTTCATTTGGTTAACACCTGCTATTATTTCATCCATGATTAAATTAAATAGACATGGGCTGTGGCTGTCACCTTGTCTAATGCCTGCGTTAATTTTGATCTCGCTTGTAAGTCCCTGTGTAGTTTTTACTTTCGTCTTATTAGAGTTATTTAGTTCTTTGATTATGTTTATGTATTTATTGCTTAAGTTTTTATTTCTAAGGATAGTGATCACATCGTTCATTCGAATTCTGTCGAATGCCTTTTCCAAATCTATAAAACATATAAACATCGGTTTGTCAAACTCTATGCACTTCTCCACCAGTTGCCGCAATATAAAAATTGCATCCGTTGGTGATCTATTTGGTCGGAATCCCTGTTATTCTTCAGACACACCTACTTTGTCATATATCTTTTGCGATAGAATTTTAGTGAGTAGTTTCGATGCAGAGTTAAGGAGTGTGATGCCTCTATAATTTGCTGGGTTTGTCTCCACGCCTTTTTTGTATATGGATATTGTTATGCTCTCTCTCCATTCTTCTGGTATCTCCATGTTGTTTTCAATTTTTGGAATATTTTTGTTATTTCCTTTGTTATTTCTGCTCCCCATATTCAATTAGTTCGTTATTTATGTTGTCCGGACCGGGTGATTTTCTATTTTTTAATTTATGGATTACTTGTTGTACTTCTTCTAGGCTGATAATGTCATTTTCTGTTTCTTCGTAGAGTGTGTTTTGTTGTTCGATTTCTCGTTCCTCATTGTTACCGTTATCATTATCTCCCAGGTATAGGTTCTGGAAATATTTCACCCACTCTTCTGGTTTTATTACATTGATCTGCAGTTCTTCGGTGATTGGTTTTTTCCTGTTTCTCAACATGTTCCATACCTTTTTCTTTGCTCCTCGTAAGTCGTGTTCCATGTCATTTGTAAATCTTTCCCAATATATTTTTTTTTTATTTAATTTTGTTCGTTGTTCTATTTCTTTCTGTTTTATATCTTTGGTACTCTTTTGGTGTTCTGTGATTGACATATCTGATATTTGCGTTCTTATTTTCTTTTGCTAAATCTTTGATTTCCTGTGTGAACCATGGTTTATCTTTTCTATGACTGTTTATATTGATTCTTCGTTCCCCAATGGCTTCTTTTGCGCTGTTAATTATGTTGTTTTTCACTTTATTCCATGCGGCGTTTATGTTGTCTGTGTCTACTATAGGGTTAAGGTTCCGCTAGATTCATGGATAGGTGAAGTATATTTTGATTGATGTAGTTTACCTCTTTGACTGCGTTTTCAAATTTCCTATGCATTAGTATACCAACACCTGCTTGAGCTCTTAGGTCCTTGTCTACTCCACTGTAGAATAATGTGTAGTTTTGGTATCTCATGCTACCTTTGCCCTTTTTCTTTGTCTCTGCAATTGTACATACGTCTATTTTGTGTTTCTCTATTTCCAATATTACTTCCTGGTCTTTTGTGTTCCACGATGTAGTGTTCCAGCATGCTAGTCGCATGACGTTTTTCTTTTTTGATAATCGCGTATACCGTTTTCTTGCCATGTTGTTGTCGTTAATCCGTCCGTCATCCGAGGCTGTTGTAACAGTTCTTGGAGCAATTTTAGTTTTTTATAGAATGGTAGGGTGCTAACCTTGCCCTTCAACCCTCCTCCTTTATCTGGGCTTGGGACCGGCAGTGAAGTCGACTTTGGGCTACTCAATCCACCCATTGGCGACAACCCAGGCGGAGTTACAAGATATGCGTTTGAGATAAATCAAAATTGACCTCAACAGGATATCACTGAAATAAATATTTTAGGAGATATCCGAGACGGATATAAGATAAATCAAAATTGTGATATCACTGAGGCAGAGCGGATATATTTATATATATATATATATATATATATATATATATATATATATATATATATATATATATATATATATATATATATATATATATATATATATATATATATATATATATATATATATATATATATATATATATATATATATATATATATATATATGTGATCCCCAGCCTTTCAGAATTGTTTGAATCTCGAAGAATGATTGAATGTGTTACTAAAAGTATAATACATAGGGTCAACATTGTTATCTCTTACTGCCATTTAGTGAAAACTAATTTTAGTTCAAATTTGAATTTAGTTGGGCTAACTGATAAATCAGGATTATCGTCTTGTTTGCTGGCGCAAATTATCAAGAATGATAGCTCTCCGTTGCGAAAAAATGTAACATAAAGTTCTCCATGCACGAAACACGGAAATTGCAAGGTAATTATTCGAACTCTCGAGAACTGGTTCGGTGATTTGATAGTAGACATTGCAAAGGACAATAAAGAAAAACGCATCCCTTTAGTATCGAATGGCAAGTTCAATAAAATTATCGGAAAACCTAGACGTGGACAACCTCTCCTTCACACGTTTCCTATGTCAACTCGTCCTCTCTCTGGCATTTTAAAACAATTCACAACGACACGGAATAGTCTTCACAATCACTCAAACCTGGTGAGCTCATCTTCAGATCCCCACAATATTGAAATTCTAAAACTATGTTCTCGGGAATCACTAACACATATTTGTATAGCTATGTCTGAACCTCATAAGAAAATTTACCTTCAAAACAGCTGATCAAATTGATTGTAATTAAATTCACAAGAATAATAATCCAGTTTCCTGAACAGCCATCACCATTCCTTTCACATTAATTTTATTTCACGAGTTGAAATTGAAGTGTATAGTATTCCTTCATGCTTTGACAGTCACTTTGTCTTTATAAGAATAGAAATCTTAAGAAGCCTAATATAAACGAATTCATTTTTTTTTCAGACAAAATTTTATTGACTGAAGATGCGAAGAAGGAAAGGATGGAATTTCTATATGGTGGAGTGACAGGCTAGGAGCCTTCGCCGCCATGTTAGGGGCAACTCAGGATTGTATGTTCTGATAATATGTTCTTAGTGTTAGCGACACTTCTGCTTCTCAGTGCCGTGTCAGCAGGTAAAAACTGTTAGTATAACTTTTTGACATTAAAATGTAGTGTTATAGATTACTAAGTTTTTATCAAAAGTTAGTTATACAATTTTTTTTTTACTTTTGAGACAGCAATAGGCTGAACTCCAACATTTTTTTACCCGGATCCTTCTAATGCCAAATATATTCAAGGAAAAGCAGTTATGATAATCAATTTAATAGTACGTTTCGATTAAACAAATGAGTTAAAATTCTAAAACAACTTTCGTATCTGTAAGCTATATTCATGTAGGTGATGACGCTCAGGAAAAGTGTTTCTCTTCCAAAGGAAGACTTTCGGTCAGTACCCGAAAGTATATTTTCCATTCGATCAATATTCAGGTGTGACTCCTTTCCTTGTTTAGAGTTCTTCAATAAATCCTCAATAGAAGCAAATTCTTCTTCATCATCATCTGTTTCGACTTAAATAGGTGCTCTTAATTTGATAGTGACCCGTCATGCTTCCACTATGAAGCATAATTTGCGTCCGCTCTTTGATAAGTAAGTTCACTCCTTTCTGAAGTTGTCCAGTTCCTTTGCAAATCTGTAGATAATTATCCCACTCCACTCTTCTTTGATCTTTATTTTATGGCTAAATTTGCTCGTTAATGCTACAACCAGAAAAATTTTCCTAAATAGGTATTTCTGTTGCTATCTCACGATATTATATGATCTTTGAACCACCTTACCATGATCACGTTGTTTGATGACGTTTTTTGCAAATATTGCGGAATAACTTCAAAGACACTCGTGTTCCGAGCATTGATTCACCAGCAGAAAAATATCTTCTCAGTAATATTGAATGGATTTCAGTGTTTCAACCACAACAGGAAAATAATTTGATACCATTCATATGTGTTTATAATCATCAGGAAATCGAGATGTAGGACAGTCCGAGACCGAATGACTTATAGTTTCCTCAGCCACATCATACTGGCAATTTGAAGAATCCATAAAAAAGCATGTTTTTTCAATCCCATGACCAGTTCTCAAACGATTCAAGGTACACAAAATCTTTCTACTGAGACAAAATTATGGAACCTTCTTAGTAGAATATGCATCGAAAAGATTTTGCAGAAAACAATTATATCTGTTGCCTTAAGATTTTCGAAGGTTTTGTGTTGGGGTCGATTTGCTGAGGATGCGTTTTACTGTGATCGTTACAGGATGGTACTTCGTCGGATATGCCTGTTTGAGTGCTGGAGACAGTGAAACTTGTACGAGACCTTTCAGAATTATTTGGTTGGGGAGAGTGTCCTCTCTGATATTGTTAGTATTATGTTCATAAGGAATATTCAGGTAATTTGATTTCTGCAAAGAAAAGACATAATCAGTTGTCAACTATGAATTATCGGGGCTCTTTGACAAATCCCCGTGAATGCATATTTGTCGTCATTATAAAACACCAGTAAGTTTTTTTTTTGGAGTGAGGATCAAAAGAGAACAGAACTTATTTTTGTAAACATGAGATCTAGAAACAGTTAAAATGAATTTGGATTAAAATTACTTACATTTAATACAAGTTCCCAGTCTGAAAACTAATGAATACCGGAAAAACATTACGTAAATGGAAAATTCATAATATTAGATCGAAACAACACACACTGTCTGAAATTCGCAAAAATACTGAAAAGAAATGAGTGAACCTGAAAATCATATGTCAGCCGTATGCATGAAAGCAATATGGTAGAATACGTTAAGTAGGTACCAGAATGGATTAGTTTGAATTTCATTTCGTTCTTAATTATTCAATAATGTTAAAATAAGAACGGCTGAGAAGATCGATGTCAGATCGTCTTTTTACGGCCCTACCCTCATTCTTCTTTATCTCGAGCATTTCTTCAAAAATTCTTTTACCGTAGAAATTCTGTTTTCCCAAGATTTGAAATTGTGTCCTTATGTTCAACCAAAGCGGTGGAGTGTAGTCTTTTCCGAAAATTTTTGCAGCCTGCTATGTGTTCTTTCAATCTTTTTTGTAAATATCTACCAGTTTTACCTATGTAAAGTAATCTTCACAGGACAAACAGGGAATTTCATATATTACATTTGATTGTTGTTCAATCGGTACCGTTGCTTTGGTTCTTGTAAAAAGGAGACTTTTTAGAGTATTCTCACTTTTCAGACAAATTTTTATGTTACATATAGAATTTTGTAGAACTGGATTGGATTGTTACTATTAATAGTTTCGGGTTTCAAAGTTGATCTTGAATATTTATGGATTAACTTCGTTATGAAGGAAATATAGTAATTAACTTTTATTAGAATTTTTCGAATGTACTAAAGATTGCTATCTCTGTACGTTTCACTCGATAAGTTGATCGCTCTGTGTATAAAATTTGAAGAACTCCATCTTTGGTATTTTGTGGAATTGCAGTTAAAATATCATCCACATACCTACAAAAAAATGGTGGTGAAAAACACAAAGGTTTTAAACAATGTGGATTTTATGCCACTATTTGCGATATAGGTAGTACATAAAATGCAATATTACTGTCAATATATTTCTTTCCCATAACACTTCATCTTAGAAATTTTTTTGAGTTATAATATAGTTCATTATCCAAAACCCAATCCCGTCAAAACGGAATGTGCTCTGCGCTTTATTTACTGGCGATCAATGAAAAAACTCGAACATGATTCATCAACTACTGAAACATGTAAGATTGACCTCATTATATACTGCAACGGCAGAAACTCCAAAAACAGCTAACCTACTGTATTACACAAGGAAAAATGGTTTTTCCTTTTCAAGAATCAAAACAAAGGTGCTATGTTTCAGCAGAAAGATAAACCCCTTTAGAAAACTATCCGTAGCTTTTAATGGAATTCCATTGGAGCCAGTTGAATATCACAAATTGGGCTCATTTTTGTTCGCAGACTTGGAAAAATACATCAAAGAGTTGAAATAAATCTAGCTGCATGAAACCACTGACGATCATCTAAACTGTGTAGCACTATAAATGAAGAGTAAACGAGATAGCTCTCTATAATAAATATACAGAGTGTTACATAATAGTATGTCACAATTTGAGGGGGTATATCTACGTGCAATTTTAAGAAAAAAAGTTCATATAAACATAGTTCCGCAAAAGCTTCGTTACGGAGCTAGAGGGTGTTGAAATTTCTGGAAATTATGTTTTTTTCTTTGAAACTCTTGCAGTTTTTAAGATATTCAGCCCAAATTCGGAATGCAAGCTAATTTTCATAGCCTGCATCGTCACACGTCCTAAATTTCAACTAGAATCTACAAGGTGTTTTCTATTACAGAGCCATGTCTTCTTCTGTCCTTTCAAAATTTTTTGCAGTACACCACTGCTCAGCGTAAAACCAATTTTCGTCATCATCGTTCAATTTATAAACTTTTTTGACACCAATAATTTTTTCGTATCTCCGACTGTTCTCGAGCAAAAAATTATTAAACCATTGTATGCATTCGCTGAATTGAAAGCACTTCTAATTAAAAAAATGACTAGTAGGCATTGATTTTTTTCATTTATTTACTTATTTTGTCAGTTGCTAATGTTGAACCAGTATCTGCTCGAATTGTTCATTAAATTAACGATTAGTTTTGAGACTTTCGAAGATGTTGCTGTAAGAAAAAATGGCTAATTTTACTAACGCCGAATTGGCTGATATCCATTACATGTACGGTCTGCCTGACGGAAACACAACATCAGCTAGACGATTATATCAGGTACGATCACCAAACCGAGTAACACCACAAAGGCAAACATTTTCATATATCCACTGAAGGTTGAGGGAAACTGGTACTTTTACTGCAAATAATCATTTAAAAGGTGCAACTCAAACTATGAGAACTCCAGATATTGAGGAAGCAATTTTGAATTGTATTGATTTGAATCCTCATGTGAGTACAAGAAAAATTAGAAATCAGTTGAATATTTCACATGTTTCTGAATTGAACGAAGAGGACGAAAATTGGTTGTACGCTGATCAGTGGCGTACTGCAAAAAAGTTTGAAAGGGCAAAAGGAGACATGGCCTCGGACAAGAAAACGCCTTGTGAATTTCAGTTAAAATCTAGGACGTGTAATGATGGAGGCTGTAAAAATAGCTTGCATTCCAAATTTGGGCTGAATATCGCAAAAACTGCAGTTTTGAAGAAAAAACCAATTTTCCGGAAATTTCAACACCCTGTAGCTTCATAACGAAGCTTTTGCGGACCTATGTTTATATGAACTTATTTTCTTAAAATTGCACGTAGATTAACCCCCTCAAGTTGTGACATACTATTCTGAAACACCCTGTATATACAGGGTGTTCACGCGATATGAGAGATTAAAAATAAATGGAGAAAGGAATTGCCAATTGAAGAATTTTTTTTGTGTCTTGAATGTTGTTGGAACTAGTTTACGAAAATGTTTTCAGTGGTATGGCACTTCCGGCTATACCGGATGTTGACACCATATTTGTTATTTCGAATAGCGTAATGTATGTTTCTATTCTTTTTATTGTAGAAAATGAAATTTTGAATTTTTTTTCACATATCATGGCCCCTGAAATCAACCGAAAGGAAGATATGAATTTTTCAATCGGAATTTTGCGATTTTTGGTTGTCTCTTAGAAGGCATCATAAGAATACTGAAGATCAGTCAATATCGATTAGTTCTAGCTCCTTGTAAGTAAAGAGGCTTATTCAGAAGAATTCAATGCATTCAGAGGCTTTATGGTATACAGGGTGTCTCCAAAGCATGTGGTTAATCGTAGTACAAAAGTCCGTTTTTTCAAATTAGACTACCTATTTTTGCACACACCATTGAACTTATAACATGGATAGGTATTGATCTCTTATAGGTTTCTCTTTAACTAAAATGCATCGTTTCCGAGTTATTCGCGATTTCATCCCTAAAAAAAATTTATAAGATCAATTATGGCTGTTCAATCTACTACTCTACAAACAAGTTTCTGATAAAATCACGCAAAACTGTTCACAACATCGCCTTACGCTTGTACGCTTGTGCCTCGGAGCTTTCACGTCTAATCTTACCTAGCCGCAAGCCTATATAGCGAAACCAAAGAACCAACTCTGTGACTAAGATGTTAACTATTTTTTCTCAACTCCTCAATCAAAACGATCTCTCGAGGATACAAGCCTTTGTAAGTTCAAGAATGCAGAAACGCCGACAGCGTATTTCCAAAAAGCATTCCTAAAACACATAATAAACTTTCGATACGATTTTCTATACAGACTCATTCAAAAATTCCATCAATGCTGGCCCTTCAGACACAACTGTTAGCGACACATTCATAACTCGTTTGTTACCTAAGTCGAGCTACACCCGAAGTAGTGAATTATTCGCAAACTCAAAAGCCTTCAATCATTATCACGTTTGTGATAACCACAAAAATACACAGGTTCATTATCATTAGGGACTTTTTCACTCAACTCTCAATTGTCCGAAACATACACGAATCACAAACACCTTGCAACACAAGGTACATCTGTCACCCTTATCTAGTTAAAATTTCGTAGACATCACTCTTAATTAGAGCACTGACACTTGGCATCTAAGATAGCATCCACAATGCGGTTGCTCCAAGAAAAAATCTTCCTCTGAAGCAGTGTCAAAAATGAGGTCAAGGAGATCATTATAGCACTATGGCGAGAAGAATGGGATACTGCTCAGAACAAGCTGCACGAAATTCAACCTTTTATACCTTCCATTTTCTACTCAAGTATGCCTAGAAAATTGGACATACACACCTGACCCACAAACACCTGATTGTACTAATTAAGGATCTTCTAAGCGACACAAAAAAGATCAACAGTGTTATGAGATTTGAACACTCATCTCAATTGTTTGACCATGTCTGAAATAGTTCGTGTATTATAAATATGACCAAGGTGTCGAGACGTCGTAATTTTCGGAACAAAATCTGGTTTCCGAAATTTCTATCTCAAAACAGTTGGGCTCTGAAGTTTTTGAATAATTAGGAAAAGAACCAGAAGAGAGGGTCCCAACTTATTTCATTGCTCATAGTCTACGTATGTGTGAATGAATTATATCGCAGAAGACATGTAGCCAGTGAGAATTATCTCTTCCCTCCCGCTTTTTCCTCAGTTCATTGCATGTAAATGATTCGCAGAATACAATTGCATTGTAAGTTGAAATTGTTTTGTTTTCTTATTATCGTGGACTTATTCACTATCCCAGCTGTTAGCTGGATATAATTTACCTTTTCCAGATTCAGCAATCAAAGGGAAGAGGCTCGATTACAATATACTTGACATAAATTTCCTAACTATCCTACATTATTAAGAATTTCAGCTTTTTGCATTTATATATAGGTATTCTTATGCAATTCTAATTTCTTAAGGCTATCATGCAAAGTTTTGGGTATTAAACCAGTCGAGGATACGATGACAGGAACAATATCTATTTTATCGAGGTGCCACATCTGCTTGATCTCAATAGCAAGGTCTGTGTATTTGGACTTTTTCTCCTGGAACTTGTTCAGCACGTTGTTATCAATCGGTATGGTGACATCCACCAGAATTTCTGTTCTGGCTCTCTTATCATTCACCACTATGTCCGGCCTACTATTCGTCACCATTCTGTCAGTGATAACAGGCCTATCGTAGTATAATCTTATAGAGTCATTTTCCAATACGGGCGCCGGTTGATACTTGTAATATGGTTGGAAGGTATTCTGAAGTCCGTACTTGTGTGCAAGTTTCTGATGGAAAATGTTGCACACTTGATTATGCCTGTGAAGATAGTCCGTATTGGCCAGTTCTTCCCATCTGGACGTAATACGCTGTATAGTCTCCGATCTTATATGGCATTTTCTGCACTTATATGTTTGTAATGTTCCGTCCGTAATAATAAATTATTTGTAGTTGTTTGTAGCGATCATTTGGTCTTGAATGGACATTAGGAATCCTTCTGTTTCCGCGAATAATTCTCCTTTCATCAACCATTTGTTGGAGGCTTCTTTGTCAATGTGCGGTTGATTAATCTCATGGTGATGTCGTCCATGCAATTCCTTTCTTGACCATTGCCCTTGTTTTTCAGTATCTGATAGGAACGGTAGATTCAACAGGTCATCTCTGGTAGCAAGATTGAGAGGTGTACATCCCTTATCAGCCAACGATACCACTCTATGCAGGTCAGAAGTCAGATCTTTTGCAGAGAAGAATTCTCTGAGATTTTTTATCTGTTCGGTGTGTAAATTGACAACAACTTTTAATTCGCGTCCTCCTTCTTTCCACTTCAAAGTTGTTCGTATCACAGACGATTTTGCATGATGATTGTTGAACTTTGTCAGCATCGTTTGGCTCTGCCTTTGAATATCATACAGTTCTGTCTTAGTCCATCTGATTATTCCAAATGAGTAATGCAATACTGGAATGGCGTAGGTGTTAATTTCCTTGACTAGAGTCCCCGAGTTCAACATGGATTTCAGCATAGTCTTCAGACGCTGACTGTATTCTGAACGAATCTTCTCTTTTGATTGTTTTTGGTCTAGTAATCTGGCTTGTTGGTATCCTAGATATTCGTATGTTTCGCCATGCCTCATGCACTCTATAATATCACCGTTTGGAAGTGGTGTTTCACCATCTATGACTTTCTCTCTTTGAATGTTCAGGGTCTTACATTTTTCAATCCCCAATTTTATATGAACAACTGCCGAGAACTTACTGAAAGTTTTCAGCAGATCATCCAATTGCTTCTTGTTCGAAGCATATAATTTGATGTCATCTAGATACAGCCGGTGGGAGATTGTATGATAGTTCCTATCTGTTTTTATCCTCAATCCGTATCCCATTGTATTGAGCATTGAGGACAATGGGTTCATAGCTAAATAGAACCATAGTGGGCTCAAAAAAATTCCTTGAAAAAATCCACGATGTATGGGTATCACGTCGGTTTTAATTGACTTATTGTCCATGTTGACCTGCAGAACTTGCGCCAGTGTGTCATTGTTGTCTTCAAAAATTCTACCAGGGTTGAATGAATTTTGTATATCTGCAATACTTCGACAAGCCAAGAATGGGCGGTACTGTCGAATGCCTTCAGGTAATCGAGAAAAGCTGAATGAACATTCCGATGCCCTAAGTGTGCCTGTTTCATTATCACAGAATCGATGATGAGTTGATCCTTGCACCCGTGGTGTTTCTTTCTACATCCTTTCTGCTCCTCAGCTAATATATCGTTGTCGTCAAGGTGTTGGTATGTTCGATTAGATATTCATGAGGTGAGTATTTCGTAGAGTGATTGGCCTATATAGAGACGGATCCTGTGTGCTATCGCTCTTAGATAGCATGTTTAGCCTTGTGTTAGAAAAGTGGGTATTTTCCTAGATGTTGAAGAACATACGTGAGCTGTTTCGCTAGGGCACCATGGAGCTTATCAAACTTCTTGTACCAGAAGTTGTGGAAATTATCTAAACCTGTGGCCTTCCAATTGATGGTTGCTCTAACTTCTGTTTGTTTTCTTTATTATTATAATTATTATTAATCTACTCATTATTCAACATCTGACTACTGAATATATAATATAGTTTACGTCTGCCAGATTTAAAAAGATCAGAAAGAATAGAATATGTTACATTATATGTGACAAGAATTGCGTACTAATGTATTCAAAATCGCACCTTTTCGCATTTTCGGTCCTTCATGTACTACACGGGCATATTAGCTATTTTACTTCGAACTACTCAGAAATTTTTGAAAATTTTCGGTTTGATACTCAATATCTCTATTTCTGAATTGGAGTTACAATTATTCTGAACTCCGTCAAACACTTTTTTTAATTGAATCAAATTATGTAGTTTTTTCGCCCAACGAAGCTAGATTTATACTGAAAACTTAGATATAAACCATTCTTGATTTCTTAAATGGAGCATATTTCTCCTTTTCAAAATATATCTCGCGTGTACAAATTTTCCGTTTTACGACGTGTCTTAGTGTAAAATTTGAAAGTTGTTTAACGTGATCTGGAAGAACCCAGTCAATTTACAAAGTGACATTTAAAATTGCTTCTATTCCAGCTTAGAAGTCTTTAATACTAGTATGACTTAGAGCTTAGGGAAACACGCCAATTGATATCACACAACAGTAGTTCCTTCCTATAATATTTAAAAATTAGAAAGGTTTAGAAGAAATGTGTAATGAGATTCAATAATTATCGAAACTAATATGGTTGTACGTTCATAAGAGAAACGATGAAATCCCTGAAACTTTGCTGCATCTCGTTCCTGTGAAGAACAAATCCTTAATATACCTTCAAAGGATATTTCAGGCAGCCGTAACAAATTCGGAGGACGAGCTAGTCATCACACTGGTCACCTCTTAATAAATTATTCCCAGAATTTAAACTGGGTAAATTAGGAACGACCAAATTCTGATGAGCTACATAATGTTGTGAATCGATTTTTCTTTATGCTACTATAGGGAGTTCATTGATGGATCTTTTGATAATGTCATTTATAATCCTATGAAATCATAACATATCTCTCACTCTAATAAGTGATTATGATTCAATATATATACCACATATTGAACCATATCCACCATGATAAATATATATATTTTTATTGGCTTCCCTGAAAAACTGCAATTTTTCTCCAGCTTTTTTAAGAAAACCATTTGCCGAATTTGGGTAGACTCTATTTTTCTAGGAAATATCAAGCTCGCGATTTATCTGCCTGCTCAAAATTGATGAATTGTAGGAAACAGTACCTATTAATAAATTGCTGCGTTTTCTTCAAAAACAACTTCATAGTTTTCATTATATGTTGTTTGGAAGATTTTCTTTCAGTCGTGGATATAGACTTTGATGTAATTGTTATCTCTCATGAAACTCATTGGATGCGTTTTCTGCGTGCACATTATACGTGTGTACTATTAAGCCTTCGTTTTCAGGCTTATATTTCCCATGTGATCAAAAAATGTTATGCAGCCTTGAAGCCATTATATATATGAATGCTAAAGTTCTTGATTGAAAATTCAAAAAAATACTCGTTGAGTGCTACCTATTTCGAATTATGCTTTGGTTAACGCAGAATAGACTGCAGTGTGTTCAGAATGCATGCTGATGATTCGTCTGCTAGTTGCTGAAGTATGATCATGTTTCTGCCAAAATTCAAAAATTGAAATTGCTGAATATTCATCACTTATTTGATTTCACCTTACTACATTAGTACAACGCATTTTACATTCAGGTGAACCTTCGTACCTTCGTAAGAAATCAGTGTTTAGGGGTGATATGATAATACTAAGCTGGGAAGTTTTCTTACACTCTCTCTGCCTAGATTTCATTCGGCTTTTTTCAGGAGATCGTTCACATATAGCTCTGTGAATATTTAAATGATCAGGTTTCGAATAGTTTGAGAAATCTTTCAACAACCTCAATGCGTACTAGTCTGAAACACCATCTGATCCATTTGCAACAGATTGGACTTGATTAGTTTGGTTAATGTATCTTCTTTCTCCACAATTGATCTTGCTCGTTTTTGTTCTTGTTGCCCTGGGGTGGTCTTCGTCTACCGCTTTGTCTTTTCCCTCATCTTTTATAAGGTTACCTTGAAGGGCTTTTGCATTTTCTTGGAAACAATTGTATTTTATTTTTGTTCTCTTCATTTTAACCTATAATTATATTGAATATTACGGTTAAGTAGGAATAGCTCTGCTTGACTTCGCCTTCAATGTTATTCGGTTTGCAAGATGAATTTATCATTTTATTATTATTATCATTATTATTTATAAATTGACAATCCTTAATATTATATGTTTTCGTAATTTTCATACTGAAATATCTGTTTTTCTTCAGATGGAAAATCTTCAATCCCCAAATACAGAGTAAACGTTGTTTCAATAATTACTATGTGAATCGACGTACATCTACTGGAAAAATTCGGAAAATACTGTAACGGAAATTAGGGTAAGATGACAAACAGAATGAGTAGTCGAAGGGAAATCATTTCTATACTACGCAATGCCGTATTTGGATGTTACATGTGCTATATGAGATAGTAGTAATGATAACACACTATAATGTCCTTCCCCGTTAGGAATTTGGGTAGTGAACAGACCAAACGTGTGTTATAATTTTTGCCCCTTTATAATTTCAGTGAGCAATTATTCTTTTTGCACTTTTAACCATTGATGAAGTATTGATATTTTTATTATCTATTTTCCTTATAATTGTTTTATATTTAATTAACTTACTAAAACCTTAATCCTAAAAAAGTTATTATGTAGAATTTGGAGCAAGTCATCTTACCCCACATGGATAAACGTTTCGATTATGTACTGTAATGTCGCATTCCTATGTATATTTATTGAATGCCACGAAAAAATAACCGTAAACAGTTGGACGAGTTCTCCATGATTTCTGAGAGGCATGGCATGCAGACATTATTACTAAGTTGTATTGCTGCAGCTTGTCAGAATGACCTTCCTGAACTAACACCCGGGCGTTATAAAAAAACAAGATTGGGGCGTGCCACTTTCGGAAAAAGGCGGCAGGTTTAGGACCACTTTCAATACTGAAAAAACCTCAAACTTCATCGAATATTTGAAGAATACAATAAAATCTTGATCTAACATCTTTCAGTAAAAGAATTAGTAGATCTGTTCGCAGAGCAAAATAAAATTCAGCACAGGTTTCATATGAATATATAATTGTCAGCTACGGATTGATTTCAATCATCTGAAATGATTTATAAATCCAGTATGAAAAGTACTATTGGTACCTTTATTGTTTGACTTCGATGTAATAGAGTTATCGATGAACAATTATTTGGAATTTTACAAAATGTTGAAATCAAACATAATTTTGAAACAGATCGTATATATTATGACGAATCTGGGCTGTGCAACACGCATCTTATTAATAGTCCTTCATTCGTAGTCGCTTATTGTAAAGCTGCAATGGTTGGAAATACTATGAATGGGCCCAAGGGATTTGGAAATGAACCTTTCAACACAATAATATTTGATGATAATGATACACAGTTTATTATTAAATATTACAAAATGATTGCAGCGAATAATTCTGAAACGCATCATTTTAATAACGAGTGAGAGGAAAAGTTTTTCTTTCGTATGGTGAAGGATAAGTGCATTTGTCTCATTTGTCGTGCGTCAGTTGCAATACCTAAGCGTGATAACTTAGGGAGCCATCATAAAAGGGTTCATAAAAACTATAAAAAGGGTTTTCCGCCACAGAGTGAAAAAAGAAAACGAAGAGTACGTAATTTTATATCTTGTTTGAAAAAAGAACAAACCATGTTCAGAAGACCAGCGAAACAATCAATAGCTGCTACGATCGCGTCATTTAAAATATCTCATATTGGCGAAATACAAGAAACCATTGGATGATGGATCGGTTGTGAGGGAAGCATTTATTAAAGCGGGAGACACTTTATTCGGAGATTTTAAAATAAAACAGAAATCATGTCTGCTATTAAAAAACTTCAATTGTCTAGTCCGACTGTCAAAAGGCGTATTGAAGTCATGAGTCAGGACATGGCAGATAAACTAAAACATGCTATCATGAGATGTACATACTTTTCTTCACAGTTTTTTGTAAAAAACTATAAATACATAAATTAGTGTGTATTACAACCGATGGGGCATCAGCAACAATGACTGGAAACAAAAACGGTTTTGTGGCATTGTGTCGAGCTAATGAAGATTTCCCTTCATTTCTTGCGTTATACATAAACAAGTTTTGTGTTCAAAAGTCTTAAACACGGAGGAAAGTATGGGAATTGTAGCAAAAATTTTGAATTCCATCCGTAAACGTAACGTGCAACGGCGGCTCTTTAAGTTGCAGTTGGAAGATGGTAGTCAGCTCAACACACTGATTTAGTTCTTCAGAAGGACTTCAAGTGGTTAAGTGTCGAAAAATTCCTAGAAAGATTTCAAGAATTATTTCCCAGCTTTTATATACGAAAGAGGTGATGACACTCAGATGTTGAGAAACGAAAAATGGCTGACTGATTTGGCATTTTTGACTGACAGCACAATGCACTTAAACACCATTAACTTGGAGCTTCAAGGTAAAGGAAAAACTATTATTGAGATGATTAGCGCAGTCAACGCATTCAAAAGTAAATTAAAAATTAAAAAACTTATGATAGATCAACTGAAAAGAAAGGATCTGAAACATTTTCCGTCTTTGAAGGCAAGGATTTCTCAGTAGAATTATGATACATATAAAGCTGAATTATCAAATAATTCCGGACAATTCGAAATGCGTTTTTATGATAGCAGTAAGTTGGCAAATATAGCATCATTTATGAGTTACCCTTTTTCATGTAAAAACATTGAGGAATTATCTAAGGAAATAGCAAGTCAGTTTAATATGAACTCATGTTCTGTTGAAATTGAGTTTATGCAGATTATATCAGATATACATCTCAAAGCTACAGCGTCTGATACAAATTTCTGGTGTTTTATATTTGAAGATTAATATCCGAATCTAAAGCAAATCACCCTTCAACTGACGGCAATTTTTGGGTCAACTTACTTGTGCCAGTCTGCATTTTCTGAAGTGAGGACAATTAAGTCAAAATATCGCAATCGACTAACTGACGATTATATGTCATCATGCTTGCGATTAGCACTCAGTGGTACGTACGTATGCAGAGGACATGCAGTGCCGCGCTTCAAAATCCAAAGTCACTCCTTAATTAAGTTTAACACCATATGTAATTCTTTTGTTTTGTAACTATCAATAAACTTGCAATTTTGAACAACTCTGAGTTTTTCATTGATATTATAGAGAACAGCTTAACTAAACGTAACCCAAACCTTTACTAAAATAATGTATATTGTGCGGAAAACTAATAATTATATATATTCTACGGTATACCCTACCTATGTAGGTAGATAGGTAGGTTGTATCGTGTATGTACTACAAGCCTGCATCACACATACTTGCAGCCTCTCAGAGTCGATCGAAAGTAGTCTAAAAATATTGAGGTAGATCGTCAGCAGTTCAAGTTTGAGCAGCCCTGCCTTAGTCTATTGCTTCTCAAGTTGACTTACCTGTATATGCTTAATGTTCTCTACTGGGAACAAAACTTTGTGTTGGTTTTGATAAATATATGTATTACGTTATGTATGTTTATTGAAACAATTTTTCGTTAACAAAATTCAAAACAAGTCAGGCAATAGAGTTTTTAGTAGATCAATACCTGTACGGGGTGGATAGATTTTGACAATGGAGAATTTAACCTATGTAAAATATGAAAATAACCTGCGTTTCATTTGTTCTTTTTGCGCAAACAGATTCAAGGTAGATTTTTCGTTTTTGTGCTATTTGCAAATTTTGAAAATATTCGAAAGCAGTCAAGTTGCATTATCTCGATTGTTTCTGAAGTTACGAAAAAGTATTTTGGATATTCTAGAAATAAAGTTTGTGCATAATTCTGTTTTTTGCTCAACGGTTGCAATGAGAATGCAATAAATCACTTAATGTTTCCTTCATCAAGTTACGACTATTGTAATAACGAAGCATCCGTGTTGTACAGACATCTGGAAATCATTGAATGTCATATTCAAAACAATTATGTTGCTGATGCTGCCGAAGTAGCATAGTTAGATCCTTTTCTTGGAGGCGACAACCTCTTGAAAGTACATTCGATGAATTGAGGGAAAACCTCATGAACCATAGTGTATTCGAATTCTCAAGGAAAAGAGAATAAGGAGTACTTGATGGAGAAGATGTAACAGTTGATAAAATAGATAGTGTAACTCCCAACTCATCGATTTCGAGCAGACAAATTGGAATGTTAACAGGAGTATCTAAGAGCTGAGCGCACAATATTCTCAGGTAAACTAGATATAAGCCTTACAAAATAAGAACACTCTACTTTTCAGTTTCTCCAGTAACGTGTGTCATATTCAATCATCGAAATGAACATTGGTGGTCGGATGTAAACCCAAATCCCCATATTAATATTCAACGTCAAGACCGATATGGGTTCAAAATTTTCTTGCGGAATGGTCGCTTCAATATAACAAACGTTATTATGTTCAGTAGTAAAACATTAATGAAAATCATGAAATAATTTATATGAATTGTAATTGAAAGAATTAATTCTCGAACTGTCATAATGAGAGAATAGAACATAGTTTTCAATCATTCCGTATAAATTCTGTGAAGGGAAATTACTTCATGAAATTTTAAAAGAAGTTATTCATGGAAATATGTCCTAAATGTCTATTCAATGAAATCAAAGTTCCTATGGTTCACATTAAAAAAACGCAAGTTTGCATAATAACTTGATAAACACGAAATAGGACTCGTTGATAAACTGATTATTGGAGCATCACTGCACCCATCACGCTATTTTTCACTTTCAAATATTGGTAATAGTCAGAACTCAAATACTATGAATAGATTGGAAACTCTGACTAGAATTGAAAGAATCAAAAGAAACTAAGAAGCGATTAAGTTGAGCTCATGATCATTGTTCGAGATTATTCGCTTGACTGGTTTTCTTGATTGCTCATGAAGGTGTCGAGAAAGTATTCAGCAATAACAGTTTGTAACAAGACAACATGTGAAATTCAAACAACCTGCAAAACTTCAATTTTAAATACTCCCTCGAATAAAGCTGACACTTATAATTTTAAAGATGTTGGCAATCAGAAAAGGAATAGATACAAACTACTAAGGCCATTTTTATAATTTTTCGATTACAGGTGTATTGACCACCATTCAAGGGCTACGCAGTATATTCTGAGATACAAGAAATACAACAGGTGATGATGTGAATTGGTATATTTATATTCAAAGTAATCCCTACGAACAACTATACACTCTTGTATCCGAAATTTTCAGAACTATAGTACTTGAAGTCAGTCTTCTTTGGTAGTGTTCTCAGAAAGAGATGAATTGCCCCATTGATCTCCTTCTCCGTCATGAAACGTCGACCATGTAGATGTTCTTTTTTTAGCTTAAAGAACAGCCAGAAACATGGTAGGGCTAGGGCGGATCTGGAATGACTTTGAATTTATGTAACAAGTATACTGTTTTATATGCTGTGTATGACGATCCATTGTCGTGGTGCATATTTGCACGAATACTTACCGATTCAGGCACTGCAGGTAAATATTTTGTGGTATACTATTTAGGAGACACAGTGTGTTGATTTCAAGGATAATTGTGAATCCACTCACGGCTCTCCTGGTGGATAGGAACATCAAGAAATGGAATGTATGTTTTATCACATGTTGAGATTTTAAACCCAATATGATGACTATGATTATTTAACTCTTTTAACGTTTCTCGCGACATTCTCACTCGACCTGCTCTCTGAAAATCGTTCAGCACGTTAACAATCACTGTCAAATAAGTGAGACAGTACGTGGCATATCACAAATCAATATGCGTCCTCCTCTGATTCACTATTCCAGTAAAACACAGTTGCCTGTGATAGACATTTATTACCAAATGCGTAGCGTGACTGTTACAGACTGTTCTTCAGTCGTTATTACGTTCACTCTATGTGGGCAGCGATTCAACTGAAGTTTAACCTTCACTAAAGGTTTTCTTTCAACTTCTTGGAAAAATACGGCGTATCCCTCCTATTGAGTTACTGCTTCTTATATTTGGTTAACTATTGCCTTCGAAAAGATTTCAAGAAGAAAGGATCGAGACACTAACGAAACAAATCTTAGAATTCATACCGACTGCAAAAATTATAATAACTGTATGCACTATCGATCATAAGTGTAGCAATGATCTTTTGTTGATTCCTCTTTCGTTCTGTTCGTTGCATTTTACTATTATTTCTACTGAAAAAAAGTGAAAAATTCATTGAAATTATATATGGAATAACATTTGTCAGATCAGTTAGTTCATTTCAACATCTTTCATTTTTTGAAAGCTGAAAACTAAACTCATATTCGACACAAACTAGCTTGGTACACTTGGGGTGCCGATGTTTACAAACTTCCAAATGCTGCTGTTTGGTCTGGTCTTTACTCCAGCTGAGTACTCTTGTTTTGTGTGGATAATAAATAGTGTTAATGTTAATAGAGTTGATTCCCAACTATGAATTGTGCCATAAGAATTATTAGTGGAACGATTATCTAACCGTCAATTCCCTGGCTATATGTCATCTGCAAAATAATTCCTCCACATATCTTTCATTGAAAACTTTGGGACAAGGATTCTTTTCTCTTCTGAAACTTTTTTTTCAAATGGCCGAGAATTTCGGGATGTACGATTTGGTCGCTTAGTTTTCTGCGCCCTCCTTTCGATACGTTAGTCTAGAAAAGTGAAAGAAAGTTGAGACTTTTGATAAGTTCCTCATTCAAGATCCTACTCAGAAGGTTCTGGGTTTTCGTTTCAGATTAGGTTAGTCTTGAATCATTTAGGATCAGTGTAAAGGCCTTTCAAAAGTATACTTTTCAAGGGAAATTCAATATATAATACAAACTGCGAGTGTGTTGAGGCTGTGGAGACTATAAGTCACTTAGTCTGAGATTGTCTGTTACCTCGATTTTCAGATGGTGTTCAACATATACAAATGGTATGATATTCTTTTTTTTTGGTTGGTACATTAAGGTCCATTTAGTATTAGACACACTTTTTTCTGCTGTTTTTAAGTATATTTTTCAGATTTCTGTCATCTGTCATCTTGAAATTCCGGTTGAAATGAGGAATGAAACGTTAACCTAATTATTCTGTTTTCCACATTTTGTTCACATCACTCTCACAGACTAGCTGTTACTGATGTATTAGTGACAGGGAAGGCAGGGTTTTCTCCCTTCTTATTCTCTGGAAGCATATTAATAACGTATAGTTCGTCAGTTTCTTCAGAGCTTACGCTTCACAGGTGATTGTAGGATTAAACAATATAGTTGGTTTAGGAATGTAATTCTCTCGTTTCATTCGAATGCATAAATCAATTTATGATGTATCTATATCAAGATGAAAAAATCGGCACATTCTTCACTGATTAGACTATTCAACCCAATTAAAGTTCATCGCTTTCGTTAATATTGTTTGGATAAATCAAAGTTCCATAGTCATTGTTTAGAATCGTGAAAAGCTCATGCTATTGGCAAATTAGTAATATTGGCCATCGAAATTCTTTGTCCGTTCTGCGAGTGAGAATAAATTAATGAATTTTTATTCACCGAATTTGGTTCGTATATTTGAAGAATGCTCATCAGAATTGAAAGAAAAACTATAATTACCTTTATTCATCGCAATATTTCGCACAATGGAACCTTCAGACAATAACCTGCAAACTCATTTTGAAAGAAAAACAATACCTTTATGGAGGGTTTCGTGAAAGCAAACTAATAACGAACCAAAATCGATAGCCCAAAAGCAATTTCATTTGATTCAGAATTATGAGAATATATTATTTCCCATACTCACATATAAACCTAACATGAAAATTGGTGTTTCCATGACGAGTTCAGATGGAAGTTGTATATCGAATTTGAAGGCGAAGAAATTTATGTCATTATAGTTTTCAAAGATGTGGTTCTTGTAGTAGACTTGGCAAAAAAAATACACTTCTAGCTTCGAAATTCATCTTCTAAATTCAAGCTTATGACTAGATGTGTTAGCTGTCACCTGATTGTCATTTTGTGAACAATTGAAAATCAGAATTTGTACCAACTAGATACATATTTATTGTTGTCTTAGCGAAAAGATATTACTTTTTAGATTTTACACAGAAATTTCTTGAATATAGAACTTATGTAGATCTGTTTCTTGTATGTTATAAGAAAAATTAGATTTTATTACAAATTTAAATGAATTGGAAAGGACGACGTGTATTCCAGCGCGCAAATCGACAACTGGAATTCTTAAAGAGAAAGCGGCAAGTTGATATTTCGAAAGATATTAGCCAAAATGTGATCAGTTGGCTATGTAATCGGTTCTTCGGAATATTGATGCAAATTCAGAAAGTGAGCAAAGAAACTATGCAATCAACATTTAAATAACTGAAGATCTACTTCTTCAAAAGTACAAATGCTTATTTCTATAATGAAATTATCAAAATAGCACAGAAAAAGACTCTACTTTACTTTCACTTACAATTCAAGTTTTTGTTTCCAGAATTGAAGCTTTTTCTTCACAAAACCTTGAAAATTCAAAACTCTTGAATGGCAAAACTGGGAAATTTCAATCGAAACACAATTGCCTTAAAACATTGAACTTCCTTTCATATTCAATAAGAGCGAGAGTAAAGGTATGAATAATACTGAATATTTAATCGGGACATATTCAAACAAAATTCAACGTAAGGAAAACGGAGATCGAATGGATTAGAATGAACTTTGACCTTTTCCAAACTATTCTCGATTTGAATTCGTCATATGTTATGTTAGAAAGTAATTATTTACGTGGTCGTATTGATAATGAAATCACATTTTCAAGGATGTTTCACACAACCCTTTTCCTCATTACGAGAATTTTGGATGGAAGTTGCTAGGGGTAGAGGGTTGATAGAGGGAGAATAAATCAAGTAATAAAAATGCCCCCATACAATCAAAGATCGACCAGTTTTAGGAAATTTATAGAAGAATCGAACCAGCCGAATCATTCAGGGTGGTTCGTTTACATCAGGACGCACTGTATTCAGAAAGACGAACATATTTAGTTATTTGTGAAGGAACAATGACCGGAATGATGTACACTCAAGACATGGTTCGAATATCTTAATAAATGTACGCAACAACACTCGCCCTGAATTGACCATGATCTGCTTCCTCCTAGCTCTCTAGAAGTCAATCCTCATCTAACATACTTTGCTGGAACCAACTATTCGTAATCGTGAACAAGCAGAGTAGTTGGCAGAATTATTTTATTTATTTTAGTGATATAAATCTGTTTGAAAATAAAGATGAATTTATTTTGTGAATGTTAGGAAGAATTTATGTTATTTTTAAAGTAATACTCATGGCATCTTAAGATTCTTATTGGACTTTACAATTAGCTGCCAACACCGTTTCCAGTTCTGGAAGCAATCCTAATACTCGTTTCTCGGTATTCTATTGAAAGCGCTTATCTCAATTGTTTCAACCGTTGGTTTGTAGTCGAATCTGCGCATTTTAAGTGGCGCTGTCAATCTTGAAAACAATTAAAAGTTTCAGGAAATCTACAGAGGCTGGCGTAACTGTCAGACCTGGTACTTTGTCAAATGGTGCTTGCTGTACAAGGTCCGATGAATATATAAGGATATCACGAAATGTTTTCATATTGTTCTTTTCGGATTATCTGACCTTCAAAATAATGCACAAGTTCATCATAATCAAAGCGGCAATCAATCATTATTCATTTCACATTAATTCAACCGTGACTACTTTTCTCAGACGTGGCTCAAAGGTTTCTTCGAGGAGAGTGAGTTTGGTTCGGATATCATAATACCCACAATTTATCACCAATGATAATCTACTTGAGCAGATTTTAATCATTATTGCCTATTTTCAAGTTTCCTTTCGGATTTCAGTGTGCGGCAGTCAGCAGTATTTGAATGAATTTCGCACCCCTGCGAATCATTCTCGATTTTCGCTTAAAAATCTGCAAGCACTATTTTTCAATACTCCGAAATCAATCACATTATATTTCCGGCACAAATAATCAACGATCTTCATTGATGGCATATTGCTATATATATATATATATATATATATATATATATATATATATATATATATATATATATATATATATATATATATATATATATATATATATATATATATATATATATATATATATATATATATATATATATATATATATATATATATATAGGTTTCACCCCGACGAGTTGCCCATATATCTGGTCATGCAATCAAACTGATTTCATGAAAAATATATAACCAACACCCTGTAATTAATACCATTGCCAGGCAATGATTATAATCAAAACATATCCTGGAATAATTATATATTAGGATAACGTTAAATGTTATGAGAATATATCAATCTACCAGAATATATACACTCTATAGCATCAACAGACAATGATATCAATGTACCACCGAGTAGTGTCAGAGGCTTTCTCCCCGGAAAAATCCAGTGTATGGACCTTAGTCAAGTAACACTGAATGTTACTCATTAATAGTTTCCTTTGTGTGAAGTGGTGAATGATCGAATAGAATACTGCTCTGAATATAAATATGACAAAATTGTCAGTTAATTATATTACATATATCTAAACAAATAAATAAAATATGAAATGAAAATCTGAGCAGTATAAACTAAAGAGAAAACCTATGACTCTACCTCATTATTTTTTCGGAAAGAAACCTACGAAGAATATTACAAGATTTGATGACTGTTATCTTTTGTAACTGTTCAAACAAATTTTCTTCAGACCCAACATCTCAATACTTTTGTGAAGATTCCTAGGAATAACACCTGTTGTGGAAATAATAATCGGTAAAATAAGAATTTTTTCATTTTCCAAATTTTTTAAATCTCGTTGCCAAGCATCATTATTTAGAAATTTTTCATTGTATTTATTTTGTATATTATGTGTCGGGTATACCAATATCAATTATATATGTTATTTGATTCTGTTTATCAGTAAGAATGATATCTGGTCTATTGTGTTTTACAGCTCTGTTGCAAAGAATTGTTTCATCAAAATAAAGTTTATATTTGTCATTTTCACAAATAATCTCAGGTTCATATTTGTAAAATTTTTTCTTTTGGGAATCAGGTCATGTTTAATTCCTAGATTAAAATGAATAATATTAATGACGGCATTATGTCTTTCTAAATGATCTGTTGAAGCAAGGACTGAGCAAGATGATAATATATGAAAAAGTATTTCTGAAGAACAGAAACATCTACGGCAAGAATCGTCTATATTTTGTTTGATGATGTGTTTTCTATAATTCCTCGTGAAAACAACCTGATCCTGGATCGCAATTGCCAAGCCTTCTGTTTTAGAAAACAATTCTCTAGAAACTAACCATTTATTCGATGCAATTTCATCAATATAATCATTTTTCAATTCTTTAGGGTGCTTTCAGTGTAATTCCTTCTGCATCCAACTTTCTCTTTTAGAATTATCATCAAATATATCAAAACCTACCTTTTGCATTGTCAAGTTCAGAGGTGTAAGATTATAATCTGAAGCAACAACAATATCATGTAATTTAGACGTTCTCTGTTTGTCATGAAGATGGGAACGTAAATGAAAAATCTGTTTACTATGAAGATAATTCAAATCAGTTAATCCACGACCTCCAAGATGTCTAGGTAGTGTAACTCTCTGAACAGCTGACTTTGGGTGGTGCTTATGATATTTACAAAGCATTTTCCTCGTTTGACATTGTAATTCATTTAGATCAATTTCAGACCATTTAATAATTCCAAAAGAAGATGTAAGAACAGGAACTGCATAGGAGTTGATAGCTCTGAAAAGGTTTTTACTAGTTTTATATATATATTTCTGTTCTGTATGAATAATCTCATGCGATTAAGATAACCGTTCCATGTATTATTCATACATTTTCCATTTTCTTGGACATATTAATTAATTGCTGCCTCTAAATTATAGTGATAAAACATTTGAGAGATTGATTTTCTAAGAAAAATCATCATGTGTTTAAAAATATTCCTCTTAATCATCATTTCGAAGAATAAATCTAAACATGTTATATATTTACTTGATCTAATTAGAAGCGAATCACCCAGGAGGCTAGTAACTCTAGATACAGTTTCGTTTAGAAATATAACAGACAAAAAGTATCATCCATATAATGCTGAACGTGTTTAAACGTACGTGCTTGTATTCAAATACCTGTGGTAACACGAGTACGTTTTTAACGGCCATAATCGACATTATGCCTGTGCACAATTTCTGGTTATATTTGTGAAAAATTGAGTACCTGAACTCACAATTTGTGAAATAGAATGAGTTTTATGGGGTACATCTTCTGAAAATTGAAATGATAACGAGAAACAAAACTAAAGAAGCTGTATCTTCATTCAATACATTTCATCGAGAAAATATTGGATAAGAATGAACTTGCTTATCTCGTTTTGTAACGAAACTGCGAAAAAAGAGCAAGCAAACCCCATCGATCGTTCAGTTTGAACTTAATTGTAGGTTCTATTATATTGCCAGGACAACTATCCAGTTTGCTCACAAAATAATTTTCCAGTGCAATTCATTAGCATTTAATAAATCTCTTTACGGTAGTAGCCTCGTCGTTATAATAATCCATCGCGTTTGCTGACAAAATTGTATAATACCCAGTAGCACTTAACAATGTCAATAATGAACTTTACATCCGAATCAAGTGACCTGTGATGCTCTTGAAAATTCCGCAAGCACAGTTCAAATAACGCCTCTCGTTAATCTGTAGTTCAGAATTCTTTTTCGCTATTCCATTTGTTTGCCAGCATAAAGGTGAAGCTGATTAGGTAAAAGTCCGAAAACCATATCTTCCACAAACGCAAATGTTTTGCCGATAAAATACAGAATTATCTGAAATGTCATCCGAAATCGAATAAAAATTGTGGAGCTAATAAATTTTGTTGCGGCGCAGCGAAAAATAAAAGAATATATTTATTATCAATGAAATAAAACTAAAGTATTTAGATTTTCACTATATTAACAAAACTATGACCGGTTTCACCACACTGTGGCTTCATCAGATAGATACAGTGTGGTGAAACCGGTCATAGTTTTGTTAATATAGTGAAAATGTAAATACTTTAGTTTTATTTCATTGAAAATATGTATATCGATTTTCATCAAGTAACGACCTCCTCAATCAAATTAAAGAATATATTAATGAAGAACAATTGCGGTTTTTAGAAAAGTACATAAAAGGACAAATCACTGACATCACCGTCTCAGAAAATCGTATACAAGTAAATTGTTTGGTCCATAATGAAAATCCTGAAAATGGTTTCAGCATAAAGAAGAATTTGTATCTGAAGACTTTGAAGGCACCCTAGAAATTAGTCAACAAAAGGGGTACCTGCGAAACAAAACGCAAAAACTATTTTGTCAAAGAGAAATTAATCGAATATACTTAGGCCCATAAATGAATTTATTGATGAGGAACTATCATATTTGGAATCCTTGCTATCTTGAATTCGAAAGAACAAAGGCTTTGCATTTTTGGACCACTTACAAGAGTCAAAAATAGCGGCAGGTAGAGCTCGAAAACCTAATTCCATTTTAACGAAGATGAAGTAAAATATATTTTTTACTTTCCACATTTTAATTTTCACTTTATTTCTACAAACACGAACGGTTTCTACCGTCAAATCACTTTCAAGTCGTGTTTTTAAAAATTAAAGTAAAAATGAAATTGTGTAAAGTATAAGACATATTTTACTTCATTTTCGTTAAAAATGAATTTCCGTAAAATAAATAATTCATCACTCACTAATTCAATTTATTTGTATGCGCAACAGTCTACTCCCTCATACCTCAACACTGTTATCAATTACCATCGTAAATGTAGACAGTTAACAGCTTCCTTTTTATTATTTTCGGAGAACCAGTATAGTATTGATGGTACTTATTCAAGAGCTGATGCCTCTTGAGGAGCGAAGAAAAATTTTGTGGCGGTAGATAGCGACCAGATAGGTTCATGTTTCTTCATTGCAACCATCGACATGTAAATTCCCTCCCGAGTTTTTCTGCCACCTGAAACTACCTAATGATCTCCATGAGAAGAAAATATTGCATGTCATATGAACAACGAACGTCCAATGAGCAAAAAATGAATAAGATCATGTGATCATGAGAGATATATCTTCAATTTTATCAGAACAATCGAATGGAACTCAAATTCGAATGGATTTGAATCCTGATATGATTACTTCTTTGAAAGTTTGCTCCCATCACTTCCGTTGATGTTGAAAGAAGCTTTTCGGCATACAAAGGTATTCTCTCAGAAAGAAGGCAGAGATTCACAGTGGATACTCTGGAAAATCATCTCATCTTGAGATGGTATTCAACTGTAGTGGATAGTAACGAAGAATATTAGTTTATTGTTTTAAATATTCATATATATATATATATATATATATATATATATATATATATATATATATATATATATATATATATATATATATATATATATATATATATATATATATATATATATATATATATATATATATATATATATATATATATATATATATATATATATATATATATATATATATATATATATATATATATATATATATATATATATATATATATATATATATATATATATATATATATATATATATATATATATATATATATATATATATATATATATATATATATATATATATATATATATATATATATATATATATATATATATATATATATATATATATATATATATATATATATATATATATATATATATATATATATATATATATATATATATATATATATATATATATATATATATATATATATATATATATATATGAATATTTAAACAATAAACATTTAACGTTATCCTAATATATAATTATTCAGGATATGTTTTATTATAATCATTGCCTGGCTATGGTATTAATTACCGGGTGGAGGATTTATATTTTTCAAGAAATCATTTTGATTGCATAAAAAGATAGTTGGGCAACTCGTCGGGGTGAAACCCCTATATATATAGGAAAACTTTTTCATCAAGTAGATCTTATATATATATATATATATATATATATACTTGATGAAAAAATTTTCCTGTGTTGTGATATAGTATAATTTTTTTAAAATATAGATTCTCAGCTATAGCTTTTCGGGTTTCTTCTCCAATTAATTATATTATTTCATCTCAGAACTCAATTAGGTATATTCAATGCATAAAATTGCATATTTTAGAAATATTCCTGGGAAAGAATGCATAATTCTTGCATAATTTCTACAAAAATGCTGCATCAACATGCGCATAAAATTATCAATCACCCTGCATAAAAATCCTAACTGTAATGATGACTACCATTTCTCAACCTTTCTTAAGCTTTACGCGAGATTCTTACTCACTCTACATTTTGTGAGGCGTTAAGCGAATGTAAAATACAACGATTAATGGTTTTTTGAGATTCTCAAGCTAAATTGAATTTATTGCTAGGGAACCATTGCCAAGGGTTGCCCCAATTAGTTGATCATCTTGGATCATCTTAGAGCATACGTAGCAGTTACTCAATCTTGTTAAAAATCACTGTCGAACAAAGCCCTTGGTCCATCACCAAACGATTTTCGTTATCTTTGAATTCACTTTACCAATGAAAGAGAGCTGCCGGCGGTAATGAACTTTTATCAAGAAATTCAGTTGAAACAACTTTGTGATCATAGTGAAGCATCACGAGCACATGTTCTCTGGACAACTCCATACTACGATTAGAAATAGTCGCCATCGCGTTCACTCGGTGGGAGCAGCGACTCCAATGATAGATGGGGGTTTTCAATAATGCAACGTTGTTAGCTCTTACTTCTGTAGTTTCGTGACATCTCATAATATGCAGCATATCTCCCGTATAATATAACAAAGTACACAAAGGCTAGAAAAAAGTATATTAAAATCGAAATAAATAACACGAATTATTAATGTCACAGTAGTAATTCATCAGAAGGCAAACCGTTGTCGTGCAATCTAGTCGAATCAATAGGCTTTCTGGTATTAATGGGAATGAGGGACATGGAAGATGTCAGATGCTGTGTCTTTGCACCAAATTAATGCGTATGAAGCAAATTTTGACAATATTACATTCATATGATAATAATTCGTACTCTTCGAAGTCTCCACAAAGCGTTAATTATTAAAAATTTTAAATTCTCTGAAATCATAAAACCTATGCTAAAAACTTACATGCTTGTATTCGAGAACGAGAACTGCCACTTGAAAACACAGAAAGCCGAAGAGATATCATGAGCAAAATAATAATTTTTTGATGCACTGTGTGATTAATTTGAATGTTCTAGTGCTCAACCTTAGGATTCAGTTTCTCGCATTTCTCTTCTTCAATATTCCCGAACAAAAAACTCGATTTATAAAGTAAAACTTCATGTAATTAATGATGTAATGAAATCTTCTGATGATAAAAGCATTCCTTTCAGAATACGAAAAGTCGGTGGAATTGAGTTAAAGCTCATTTTGTTTTTGTCGATAATTTTATTCGTCTGGATGTTGTAAGATGGCAATAGGATTACCTCTCACAATTTATCGAATAATCCCATTTATATTCTCTTGGATGCCAGGATTCGAAAAAAGCTTTTCCCTGTATATAAAAACAGCCCTTATTCAATCAACTGTTATGCAAGCAAGATAGAAAATATGATTTCATCATTTGCAATTTCAGTTTACGGATATCAGTTTGTTTCCTTGTATAAATATCAGTCTTGCCTAGAAATGAATTATAGTCGAAATGATCTCCTGTTAGTTACGTAGCAAAAAGTTAAAAATAATGCATTTCACTCGAACAAATTTGAGGAAATGCATAAGTTCCATATATTCATCTTCACATGTGTAAGGTCTAAATTAACCAGGTAACATTGAAGATTCCTGCTGGTAACTTATTAGGTAATTTCAGAAAATGTGAAACGTAGGATATTTTTTTAAGTCCAACAGAATTAAACACTCTATTTTGTTCCAGAAAATTACCGCGTAATTCTCTTCCTGGAGTGATACCTCTTTTTTACCCCTATAAATTTTTTTGCAGTAAATCAATGATTATCTCATAGAAATAACTTGATTCTCTCGTCTTGAGATCTTTTTCGTCTGGTGAAGATTGTTCATATCGGCAATAATATTTATGAAAAAATATGATGATTGCTCAATTCGAACGAAAAAGATTTCTAGTATGAGCCTTATAAAATTATTTGCAAATTATTTGTTCTTTGACATTCGACTATTAGAACTCGTAAATATAACACATTTTATTTTAATACTGAAACCTGAATTTCCCGATAGGCCCTAAAACTGAGACTACCAAGAATTTGAAAATGTGAAAATATTCAATACTGGTGGTTTAACTTCTAGATTTACATATTTGATTTGACGAACGTTTTGGAACTAATCCAGATTTTACTGACAATTATTTCTTTGAATTTTTTCATCTTATTCTAATTCTGAGTATTAGCAGCCACCGAAGTCGAGTTTCACTCGCTATGTCTTTTCATAACAGTGACATCTCCACCTGCCTCCACCAGGTAGGGTGGCAGATGAACTCCGGAATGTGTGACATATTTCTACGGAAAATTAGAAAATGAGGCTATTGATGTAGACATCTACAAAAATTTATTGAGCCCTAGTTTTATTTTATAGATTTTCCAACCTAATATCATTCATTAATGAGTGATATTCCCATGAATTCACCTAAAAGTGAATGAATGTTGACGATATTTATCTCTATCACGATAACTTCGAATCTAACAGACCAAGAAATATTGGATTGTTTCATTTATCTCATTTTGTTCCCTCGATTGATACTGTTTGATATTTAATTTCCCAAATTTTATAATGAAGAAAAAATTAGTTAGTATTGACTAAAATATTTATATTTTAAAATATAATATTAATATATTAAAAATTTCAAAATGTTTACGTTTCTTACTATATATAAGTACTACAATACTACCATATATATATATATATATATATATATATATATATATATATATATATATATATATATATATATATATATATATATATATATATATATATATATATATATAGTATTATGTATGTCAGTTCACACTGAAACGTTGCAATAAAGCAACAGGTTTTGTTCTAAGAACCAAAGACAAATATATATATATATATATATATATATATATATATATATATATATATATATATCTGTCTTTGGTTCTTAGAACAAAACCTGTTACTTTATTGCAACGTTTCGGCATACGAAGATTCAAGAGCGTCCTAAACTTTGCTATAATGTCTTTAAGTAATAAGTTATTTTGGTGAGTAGTTTCGTCACAATATTTTTTTCCTTAAAATTCATAAAAATATCATCGCATGCTCCTTCGGCCAGAGAGGATGAATACTTTTTTCCTTTCGTTTTCTTATTGCCCAAGGTTAGCTTTATCCTTTATATATTTATATTTATAAATTGAACTAGATTTTCTTCATTTTTTACAGGAGTGACTCAAAAAATTATTGAATATTGTAATTCTGAAAATATCATATCTTGATTGTTTCAAATGAAACATCCTGTGTTTTATTATTAATGTCAACGCATAAAATATTGTGCTATACTTTTGCAGAAGTATTCTTATATTTATCCTCGACCATTTTCGAAATAAAAAAATAAACTAAAATAATAATATCAGAGGTTGCTGAAAAGAGTTTGTTAGTATATATCATTATACTTGATCAGAGAAATCGAGATATTTTAAGGTAGTCGTGTTTGAAATACGTAATAGATATGATTTTGGTGAGAAGATCCTCAAGGTGTTGATCTATTTCTATAAGTGTTCGAAATGTTGTCCGTTTCTTTGTAGATACAACTCAATCCTTCTGAGGAAAGACCGTTGAACTCTCGACAACATTTGCGGACTAACTGACTGAAAGGCGTCGACTATTCTCTGTCTCATATCCAACTGTTTTGGAATCTGGTAAACGATGCCCTTAATATAACACCACAAGAAAACATCTAGACTTGTAAAGTCCGGAGACCTAGCTGGCCATCTAACAGGACCACCACGTCCTATCCATTTACTTGAAATTACATGACTCAAATTCTCCCTAACCTGATGTGAGTAATGTGCCGGTGCTCCATCCTGTTGAAACCACAAATGCTCTGGTACATTGGCAACTATCATTGGTGGATGATTCTGCAGAATATCTATATACATTTCACTATTGAGGTGCCCGTCGAAAAAGTGCAGCCCAATTAGATATCCATCTACTATAGTGGCCCATACATTCAACGACCAACGATGCTGGTGATCTATTTGTCTTATGAGGAGCGGATATTTCGTGGCGTATTAATGAAAGTTGTGCCTGTCAACAAGCCCATTCTTGTGGAAAGTTGCCTCGTCCGAGAAAAGAACTCTGCTAAACGTATTTGCATTTTTCGCTATTTTGCACTTGCCCAATAGCAAAAATTGAGTCGATTTTCATAGTCTTGATTGTTCAGTTCCTGGTGCAGGTGTACATGATATGCATGAAATTTATTCACTTTTAAGATTCTCTGGACGGAAGTTTGACTTATATCTGTTAACTGAGAAATCTCTCTTTGGCTTTTATATGGGTCGTCTGTCACTGTCAACAAAACTGACCCCTGTTTATTTTTCATCTGAAAAAAAGGGTCCTTTCAAATTTTGTGCTTTTTTAGATAAGGTGAGACCGCTAAATTTTTTCAAATTTTTGATCTATACGATCACATTTCTATTTTCGAGGAACCCTCAAACCTATTGGTTGGACTAATTTACAGCGAAGTGAGTAAAGCTTGTAATGAGAAAGATGTAGATTAAGTAGTTGGGAGAAGTTCATAGATGAGTGAGAGACTTGAATACTTATCGAAAAATGAAAGAAGTATAATGATGTTGTTTCTCTGATTATGACTAATGTTGATTATGCATGCAGGGACTTTCCGGAATAAAGGGTCATACTGTATTGGGAGATAAAGTAACTGCATACTTTTTACAAATATAGAAAGTTATCGAATCTTCCGGATTTTCAAAATACTGGGTAATTTGTTGTTATTGGTCAGACGTTAAACCATTTATAACTCGAGAACCCGTAGACTAAAATTGATAAAATTTTATACACTCAATACTCTCATCCTGCTCAATCGACTCACGACGGAAAACAAAATGCAGGTCGTTATTCACACCAAACTTCATATTTTTGGAATGAGAATAATACGAGCACCTTGTATATGGATAATTTGAATTGTTTCTGTACTCTAGAGCTATGATTCATAGCTGAAAAATTCATGTTAGATAACATTGTCAATTTACAGTTTTTCGAATGGGTTTTCGTTTGTTTATAACGATCAATATTAGAAAGGTACCTAATGAAATTCATTCCAGTTTGGAATCAAGTTCTTCTCATAATAATCGAGGAAAAGAATGGCACATTATTTTTCAAAAATTCTTATTCAAGAATTCAATATATCATTTTTCAATAACAATATAAACAGCGCATGGGTTACAGTATTTACTCTAACAACTTCGTGTTTTGTTATGACTTACAACCAATAGCCAAAACACATTAAAGAAATTATAGCAAGTCCAAACTTTATATTTGAAATCCTCCCGTTTTAATTGAAAATGCGGACGATGTCTCGCGATTTATGTGGAAGGAGGCGAAGCAGAACATGGTTTTGCCGGAACTGAAACTTCGAAAGATTTTATATTCTATACTAATTCCTGACAGTGTAACAAAAGAACGGTGATCCATAAAAAAGTCAGTATAATATAGGACGATCTTATCATGCAACTGAAATAACTTATAAAAGTTTCTCTTATATAAAACAACTTTTCAGTATTCAAGACAGTTAATTTAAAGAGGATGTGGAAATTCCTGAAACAAATGTTTTGAAAGTTAAATTGGAGCAATTATATTCATTCTTATACAAAATATCTAACTTTTTAGAGAAGTGCATGCTCAAGTTAGAACATCCTTTCGTCGGCAACATCAACTTTGTAGCTTCGACCAGTTGATACTAAAAGGACTAAGACTAAAAGGTCAAAAAACGATAAGATTTGCTAGATTCGATTAATGATAATCGCATTTCTTGGTTTTTCGATCTGCGAACTAGTTTCTAGTTGTAGGTATCACTTATCGAAGATATATTTTCCTATATCAAAACGAATTTTTCATTAATTACTAGATTGAAGTCTAAAATAGGTAAGATTTTATTTTTTGTGATTACACCAATTTGTTTGCAAAACAGAATTACCGTTATCGAAAAGGCACACAACTCAAGTCAAACTGCGAATATCAGAATTTTAACACTTTATTGAAATATGAAAATGATCAAGCTGATTTTGAGGTGACTATAATGGACACCATTAGAAGAGAAGTTGATAATGTGGCCCCAGGTGAAAAATACAAGATTAAGAAGTATGGGAAACACCTTGAAGTCGTCTTTGATGAACTTACATATACATGTCCTTCAATAAAATAAACGAAATTAAAACAGAAAAATAGAAAACATGAGTATTATAAAAAAAAATCAAATTTGACAATTTGAAATCAGTTGAGGATTATATAGCACCCCGGGGGCCATATTCAATGTATGAGCGTAATCACAACCTAACGGCAAAAATCGCAGATATAATATTCGCCTTCAGGACCTGCACAAGCTGTATGTGCCCATAAATTGCAAGTCTGGCACTGTATCCATTCTCCCCCATGTCTGTCGTTAGAATAACTAGTTTCACAAAACATGCAGTTCGTATCTGCGCTTTCCGGGGTCCTATCTGGATATTGAATTTGCAGAACTCGACGCAACAATACCTTGGATTATGTGTTTACTGATTTGGATGGCGCAAAAACTAATGTAATGGACACTCATCTCTCTGATCATAGAATTATTATGCTAGCTATTAAACAAGACATACATCCTAATCTGGTTGAGTATAAAAGAGACTTTGCACCTCATAATATTGAGATATTTGCCGACGATGTCTCGAGGGAGAATTGGTTAAGTATGTATTCGATGGCTGACGCCAACGAGGCTTTCAATCCTTTCCACGACATCTTAATGCACTATTTCAACATACACTTTCCCGTAAAGAAATTTTATGAAAGAGAAGAGAACCCTTGGGTTAATGATATCGTTAGGCTCTCTAGTGAAAACCTCAGAGAGTTATTTAACATATCGAAACGCTTACCCGAGCTGAAGGAATTTTACGATGCCTTAAAAAGGCAAACATTCAATCTTAATAGATAATACTGAAAGAACATTTTATCAGAATAAAATTGCTTCAGAAAAAAATCAAATATGGGTTTCTTGGAATGTCGTAAGGGAATTGAGTCGTGGAGGTGTGGGGGCTTCTGGCGTTAGCATAAGGGATGGTGACAGGATTTTGTCTGCTCCTTCTGAGGTGGCACAAAAATTAAAAGAATTTTTCATCGGTGTGCCCAGGGCATTATCGGAACAGGTTTCTCAGGAAGAATACATTGACAATATAGTAAGCACAGATGAACCGATGTTTCTGACTCCATATGCTGAGGAAGAATTATTTTTATTGATGAACAGAAGATTGAGGCCTTTGAGTTCCAGCGGCTATGATTATTTTCCGGGATTTCTTCTTAGGAGATGCCTAAGAGAACTCACCGCACCTTTGACATACCTGGTAAATCTTCCTTTCTCCGAAGGTCAGTTTCCTGATAGATTGAAAATATCCAGGGTGGTACCCCTTTAAAAGAAGGGAGATTCTGATTCGATGTGTAACTATCGTCCTATATCGCTGTCTCCGGTCTTGTCAAAAATATTTGAATATTGTTACCTTGACAGGCTCTTTAGCTTTCTTGATAAACGAGGAATTCTCGCAAGGAGTCAGTTTGGTTTCAGACCGGGACTTGGGACACATGATGCGATATACGCTTTCGTTGAAGGTGTGGTGAAAGGCTTGGAGTCGGGACAATGTCCGGTTGGTATCTTC
Organism: Cryptolaemus montrouzieri; assembly: GCA_013387265.2. Classification (NCBI taxonomy): domain Eukaryota; kingdom Metazoa; phylum Arthropoda; class Insecta; order Coleoptera; family Coccinellidae; genus Cryptolaemus; species Cryptolaemus montrouzieri. The sequence continues at coordinate 65,433,866 of JABFTP020000021.1, forward strand.
TGCGATTTTAGTCGGGCCTTTGATCTCGTAATTCATAATATTTTAACTAGTAAAGCGGAGAAATGTGATATTCGCGGTATTGCTGCAAGGTGGTTGGTTAGTTACTTGACTGGCCGGCAACAACTTGTTTCTATCAGACACACTTGTGATAATATGAGAGGGGCAACGAATTCGGGTTTACTTGGCACAGATATGGGCGTGCCTCAGGGCTCGATATAGATCCATTGTTGTTTCTCTTGTACATAAATGACATAGGAAGCGGTCTGAGTTGCGATGTTTTTCTATATGCAGACGATGCTACCGCCTTGATTACTGATGATAGCGATGCTATGCTGGAGTCAAGGATTCTTCAAAATACCAACTTGCTGTGTCAATGGTTTAGCAGAAACAAATTGCACATCAATGTCCTCAAGTCTACGTATTTGGTCTTTCACAACCAAAATAAGATAATAAATGTTAATGTGTCTCTCAATAATACTCAACTGGAAAGGGCTGGCTCGACGGAGTTCTAGGTCTTCGAATAGATGAGAGTCTAAACTGGAAAGATCATTGTACTTACCTGTTCTCCAAGCTTAGTACGGTCTGTAATCTTATGCGAAATTTGAGAAGAGTTTTGACTGTCACACAGTTGAGGGCAGTTTATCATGCTCAAGTGGCCTCCAGATTGAAATATGGGGTTTTGTTTTGGGGGTCATCGGTTGGAGCTGACGAGGTTTTCCTTTGTCAAAAAAGGATAATTCGTTGTATGGTAATACCTACCATACTTACATACGCAACTTACCTCCTGTCAAGAGGCTTTTCAATATTTGGGCTTACTTACATTGTCATCCTTATGTATACTTGAAATGACGACAGTAGTATTCAAAAACCAAAATGAAATAATGCGTAATGGTGACTACCATCATTATAATACTAGAAGTCAGCACAACCCCGTCCCTCCAGACTTTAGACTTCGAATGAGCAGACGATCCTCTATGTACCTGGGTGTGAAGCTTTACGACAGGTTGAATGATGACATAAAGAAGTCCAAATCGTGTGTTACATTTAGAAGAAGGCTGTCTGAATATTTGGCGAGTAAGAATTATTATAGTGTGCAGGAATTTTTATTGTAAATGATATTTCTTTCGATGTTTTTTGTATGCGATTTTCCAGATTTTTTTGTATATTTGCTTCGGAAAATCATTTTATTATTTTTTGACCATTTCCATAATGTCGTGTCGGCGTTCTTAAGGAAATAAAGTTCATTATTATTATTGACTGTCGGCATTCTCCGAATCTGTTTCTACGACTACATAACCTTCAGAGCTACTGCTGGATGATGACTGCATGACTCTCTGGTGCTGACGGGCGGTACCGCGCCCACGCCTTCAACCACGAGTTTTTGCTGAGCTCAAAGATTCACTTAATTCATTCTTGTATGGAGAGGATGTGATTGCTTTTGCTGTGTTAGTCTTTCCTACACGATCAGAAGTTCGACTCTTATCTCCGGGGATGGGCTGAATGTCCTTCGGCAGAACAAAACGAGCTTGCGACTCTCGTGCTACAGCATACACACTTTACGCATCTTGATAAGCAAAAGGACTTATATGGCGATTAGCTGGGTTTTGTTGGTTGCAAAATTGTTGCTCATTATTTGATGTTTCCATCAAAAAATCGACTTTCGTAAAAACTTGCGGATTGAATGGGTAGCTTATGAGTCGTATGAAGTGGAAGACTGATAATAGTGTGATTCCGTTTATGTCAAACAGGCAATTTAATTATCTTCACAGCCCAACGACAACATGTCGCAAATGAGCGGAGCCCCAACAAACGTCCACTGACTTAAGACTAGGTATGAATAGATAAGTCCGCACAATAACCACTTACCTAATCATAGATTCTGGTGGGAAAAGCTGAGACATGTTAATTTTTGATTGGAGGGGAACACTTCTGAGTTAGTTCGAAGCATGTGAAATCAACCCCTCAACCTCAGAAGCACCTACGTCAAAATTCATTATAGGGTAAGTCGGTCGAGTGACATATCTTTGGAAAAGTCTTTCAATTTTTTATTCGAAGAAAGTATCTTTATGAACATCGAATATCACACAGAAAGTCCAAACAAAACGAAAGTTTGTATCCCTATGAAAATTTGAGGAAAAAGTTGAGACACGTCAATTTGGATTAGAAGGGAACTATTCCTGAGATGGTTAGGAGCATGAGAAATTAACTACCCTCAGCAGCAACAAAGTCGAAATTGATTAGGTCTAGGAAAAGCGGGTGGAGTGACATACGTTTGAATTCTTTTCAAAAATAGTATCTTCGAGAACATTTAAAATCATACAGACAGTCCAAACACATCGAAGTTTGTAGGTCAACGAAAATTTGACAATGCAAAAAATCGAATTGGCCTCCTCCTAACTCCATACAATGGATACAAACGATTCTCGAATTCTCTTCTAACATTTTGAAGAATGAATGAGATTCAATTATAGAAAGGCTAGTTGAAGAAAATTATAATTGACACTACCTATTAATACCTATGCCTAGCTAGATGTCAGTGTCTGAGATATAGCCTTAGGAATAATACTCATCACTTCAATCAACTAGCTTTATTACAAGATAAATATCAAAATCACAGTATCTGATTAATAAATTACTTACTATTATTAGGATAACTAATAAAAATAAAACCTAACTAAAATGTTTAACCAATTACAATAAAAAAAGAAGTCTCAGATGAGATGAATTCAAATTACATAGTACAAATTTTCAATTTACAACAATCTGAGCTTTTCAACAAATCGAGACTCAATGATAGAGCTCAGTCAACAATTAACGAAGATGGAAAAGAGAATTTGATCATTAAGAGAAACACTTAGCTTTTTAGGAATGAGATTAATTCCCACAATGATTGGATTTGGTGTTTTACATCAGTTTTCTGGTATTCCTGTATCTTACCGCTTACAGGTTATTTGATTGGCTGAATATCGTTCGCAAGGTGACTGCCTTAGGGGGCAAGACCAGTTCCCAAAAAAAAAATAATAAAAAGCGAAATTAATCTTCACAACGATAAAGTGGAAACGAAACATAGAATGAGTTACTGTTTTCCGTTCTCCCATAGAAACGAGAAAACGATCTTCTTTCAAGTACTGACTTCACAATTAACCGGTGAACAACCTAGATCAATGTTTGAAAATTTAACTTGATGAAATGAGATTGAATTATTGATAACATTATGAAAACTGAGTTTAAAAGGTATAAATGATTTATTCGAGAAATCAGACTGTTACATCTCTAGATCTAACATAACTCCGTAAGATGAAATCTTAAGGACTTAAATCAGGTGAGCTGCTTAGCCACTCAACTGTTCCTCATCTGCCAATCCACCGACCTGGCTGCATTCAAAATTGTCGCACACGAACATTGAAATGTGCAGTTATTTTACAACATTCCTGTAAGCCTGAGAACACCTTGGATGAATAAAGTTCCTGCAATAGGGTTTCCATTAGTTCCATCCCAAATTTTCAATTTCTGAGTCGTTTCTGTGCATGCCTGTGTGAATCAATGAGGGTTCTGGGTATCACAATTTCGACAATTATGCCTGTTCGCTTCAACATTGAGAGTAAAGGTACTGTCGTCAGAAAAAACATTTATTATACAGAATATGTGGATTTTTGTTGATATTTTAAATTTCACAAAACTGCAAGCGGCGATCAGGATTGTCTTCCATTATTTCATGAACAAGTTTCACTTTATAAGGGTGAAACGGATGATGCTTCACAATCCTATAGACTGTTAAAGCTGATAAACCAGACACATGTGATATTTTTCAGATGGAAGTAGTGTTTCCCATTTGTTGGTGGCCCAAAACTGCCCTTCAGTTGCTTCGCTCCGTATAGACCGATAATGAACTACTTATTTTTTGTAAGCCACCAAACCCGTAGTCAAAAGTTTATTCATCAAATATAAAACATGATGGTGTCCTACCTGAATTTCTGGATGGCCCAAATAGAAAATCTTTGCGGTTTTTTGGCACAACTATTATTTCTATAATAAATTGGAACAATTTCGACCCTCCCACTAGTTGTCTAAATCATTTTCAATGTTCGTCTAACAAACTACAACTATGATTGAAAATATTGCGAAACTGAAAGACCAATTTGAAACAGATTCATCATTACAAGATGGTTTATGCTAAAAACAATATATATTGTCTTATTCCCTTTTGGTAGAGAAATGCAACAGCTATTGATATATAAATCAGGTTTACTTCTGACACCAGGGCGTCTTTGAGTAAGCAGAGATCTGTAAACTATTGAATTTAGGCTCACTGCCTCGAAAGATAGGTTAACTGTGTTGAGAGATAGGCTTACTGCCTTCAGAAATAGGCTTACCAATTTTTTATTTGTTTTTGATAAGGATTAGTCCTTGTGTGGCACTTTCACTTTCACTCTTTTTATTAATTTTGACTTTTTCTCCCCTCTTAGATCCTGCTTATTTATTTAACACTTTGCACTTTTAGTTCATTTATTTGAAGCACCGTAGGTAGACTTCAGTCCTATTGACTATATCCTTCAGGATTGATGAGAGACGCTTTGAAGTAAACACTTGTTGATTATATACTTTTATCATTATTTGGGTGATAGAATATTATCAAACTATCAAAAGACTTACTGGTTTGACACAGTACTGGAGTTATAATATGGTAATGCACTACTATTTGAATCTGGGTACTATACTGATTTGCAAAATGAAAATTAACCTAAGTTATACATCGTGTAAAGTGTAAATTCATATGTAATATACGTCTTTTCTTTTACGTTTTTTTCATTTTTCAGGTTCTATGCCCAATGGTCCTGGAGTTCCAGAAAATATTACAGTTACATTTATCAATCCTACGTCAGTAAAAGTAGCGTGGACGACTTCAGTTGAGACTGTGGATAAATTTGATGTCACCTACAAACCAACAGACGCAAGGTATGATTATCATTCTTTTGAGACAATTTAGTATCTTAGGTGAGACAATAGATTCAAATTCAATTGCAGTTTTATATGAACTAAGGATAATCATTCATATTTGTTAACGTATTGAAAATTGAAAAACAACAAAACGAACATTATGATGGAATTAATTATTAAATATTCCATATAAAGGATCGCATTTACTGAAGAAAATTGCTTCTAGTATAATTTTCGGAAATTTTGATATATATAGTTCTAGAGATATAGACCGCCAAAGTTGGTAATTTGGCTCTTTATATGTGTAGCCACTAATTTTGGACTTTGTGTCTTCTGAACTCTGTTGATGCATACATGCATGCATGGAATAATTGGCTGGTTCTTGTAGGCATAGACTTTGTTAAATATTCTATGGAGAAATTTTCCGATACACAGTTTAGCCAAAGTCCAGAAAACTACGTTAACATGGAAAATCAGATAATCGGTATACAGTTCAAAAATTATTGAAATGAAGGTATTGTTTGAATACATCAAAATTTTGGATCTCAGATAAATCAGAGTGATCGTTCGTTACCTCTGTAAGTTGTCATTGAAAAGTTTTTTGTAAATTTCAACAGATTCTAGATAATAAAGTTTACTTTTATTTATTTTTATTACTCTTTGCGCTAATAGGTAGAATTTCCATATCACCAATTCTACAAAAAAAAGAGCATTTTGGATGCAGTGCTTAACATATCTCGAAGTCTTGCTTACTTCTAAGCAATGGAATTTGATGAATGGGTGAACATTTCAACTCATGAAGAAATTATTGTTGTCTGGTCATGATTATGAATTTTGAATGCAATTTTATTCTAGATTTCAATTTGAAAAGTTTCTTCATTTTTACATCCAAGAAGAACTATGCAAGTATCGACTTAATGTCTGATATTTTAGAACGAACATGAATCTTTTGGTACATTGCGAATTTATAATTCTTTTGGAATTATACACACTATGCTGCCCTCCTAGCAGATATATTTACATCTATCTCAGGAAACAAAATACTAGGTTCTTACTTGCCAGTTCAAACTCATTTTTGATATAGATTCGACGGTGACAGTTATTTGTCTAAACGGTACGCCCAGACAGTTCATAGCTATTCGAATTCAAAAACAATATCCATCCGACAATAAAATTGTAATTCGAAAATGAGAACAACAATCGAATATCGTTTTTAGTTCTCTCAATTTTCGACTCAAGTAGTAATACCAACTTCAACAACTTATCCAGTAGTGACAAGAAGAATCACGAAACACGTCGAATGAATTTGTTTGAGGGACTTTTGAAATCAAGTAACTTCGACGAGTATCATTTCCTATCTCAAAGAAGCTACCTTGATTGGCTTTTTTCAAGATAATATGAAAAAGGAAAACGAATCAACTTTTATTTCGAAGGGAAAACTTCCGAGAGTAGATAGCATGAACCTGTGAATTTTAGATTATAAACCCGCTTGCGAAACTGATCTTGACGGGCGATGCGAAGCTGTGCGCTCTAAAAATTGGCGTTTGAGAAATGTGTATTTTGGATTCTTTTCAGTCATTATAAAAACAAACAGTTTCTAGTCTATCATCGTTTTGTGTAGAATAATAATTAATATGCCTTAATTTCGGAGTCTCCATTATTGTAATAACTCTATTTCCCGTCACACCATCATCAAATTTTATCGAACAAATAATCGATCTAAATCAAGAAACAGCGCTACACTTAAGACATGAATGAAATAGAATTCCTACATTGCCAATCATTTGAAAAAATGGGGTATTTTGAAAAATAAGATGAAATTATTTTAAGAATAAAATTTACTTATCCGAGATTTTGTTAGTTAAAGTAGTCAATGAAATGGTATGAATCTTATTCAATTCTTAGTTTCCACTCTGTAGGTATAAGGAATTGATATTTTCGATAAGAGCCCTTTAATTTCGATGAATTTCTTGTTCATAAGGTTGATAACTAGAACATCCTATTGAAAACATAGTACTTCTCTATATTTGTGAAATTGAAGCCACACATTTACATAAAAAAAATAATTCGTTTTGCAGTTTCGGTCTAAGAACTATATTAGATATTAATTGATATTAATAATAAACTTTCTCTATAGCAATTTCTAGGCCTGCGATCTTTCACAAATATGAAGAAATTACTTTAAAAATCACCTTCCAATTGGAAAGATATAACGTGATCATTAAAAAATTGTTGATCATTTTTGGGAGATTAAATCATTGAAAATGAATACCCTGTATGTATTTTACTTTTTGTTGATGCTGTTGCCGCACAGTCCACTTTAAATGCTTCCAGAGGTACTAACAGCAGTGGTTAGCTGTTCCAGCTCTACTGAATCTTTTACGAGCGTTTTGTGAACCTTAACATGCTTCAATTTCATATGTCTCTTCAGCGACGTAGTTACATAGCTCTTCATTTTGAAATTTGATGCTTTGAACCTTACTTTCCCCACTATATCATGTTCATTATAATTTTCCACTCTTCACTAATAATAAAATAATCCGCCATTTTTATATATTCTTTATTACTCTTATTTTCCTTCTGTATTTATTCTCTGCGCTGTGAAACGAATTGTCTAGATCGAACGTACTAAGCTTTGAAATCCCGGTGTCCCAGCCTATTAAAAAATTCTGTATGACTAGAGATACTACCTACTTCTGCTACAATTGTTCGGGTACGGAAACAAGAGATTAGCTAGTAAACTTAACTTTATGTTTTTATAAGAATCAAGCTTTCAAGCAGCTTGAAACAAAGAAACTCTTTCAAGTCTGAGACAATTAAAATAAGATACATCTTCAGAAGTTAAAACTGTGTTGATTTATGCAAATCCTTGCTTGAAAGAGAAGATATTTTGCGAGCTATGGGAAAACTAAAGAATAGCCCAAGTTACAAAAAAGTCATAAGGAAAGAGAATGAATTCAGAAGACCATTCTTATATTTAAAAAAGACAATATTATCATTTGTTTCCTAATTTATTTCAGCCATTACTAGATTCACATTTGAATGTTCGCTTTGTCCGTAAGACACGTTCCATTTCCTAATTTTTCAATTGGATACTTGCTGAAAAAAGAAACGTATCTCTTAGATAACATTCCGTATACACTTGTAGCCTATATTCGCATCCAGAATTCATCTAGAAAGAAGAAAGGAAAGATTTTTAGCCAAGAATTTTGAATTTTTCATCTACGTTCGTAATTCTGTTTATGGTAACCCTATATATATATATATATATATATATATATATATATATATATATATATATATATATATATATATATATGATGGGACAAATATCTTCCGCGATAAACTTCGCGAGGAGTCTACATATGTAAACTTGAGACAATGAGATAAGAAGAATTATTCAAAATTCCGTAGATCAAAGAATAATCCTTCCTGACAAGAGCTAGTTCCCAAATCTGCCCGCCATGCACGCAGCCCCCAAGAGCCACTAAGAAGGATGCCGAGAAACGAAGCGGCAGATTGCAGTTTCGCCCTTATTAGGAGCGAGCTCATCAGTGTCACATATCGCTCCTCAGCATCCTTTCAAGCTACATTGGGGTACCCTATCGATTCCAGAAAGGACGAACCTCGTATATACGTATGAGAGTCGCCTTTATGGACCGACACCCGCTACCGGACTTCGAGAAAGATACGAACAATAACAAACAGATGAGGAAAAGTTAAAAATTCCAAACATTTGGGAGACATAGTTGCACTATTGACTATTGTGGCTCTTGGGACCTACATATATATATATATATATATATATATATATATATATATATATATATATATATATATATATATATATATATATATATATATATATATATATATATATATATATATATATATATATATATACAGGGTGTCCACTATAAAAGTGCCAGGTTATGGTACAAGTCATTTGCAACAAAAAATGTCCTATAATTTGCTATAAGATAGGTAAGTACTAATGTAAATAAAGGAAATGAATTAAAAAATGGATACTTGATGTTGTGAAAGGTTAAATGAAAAATTTTGAGATGAACAAAATTAGTGGTATTTTCTTGTTAGCTGTACCACTGAAAACTGGTTGATAAAGGGCGGTTTTTTTTTTCGGAAAAAAACTACTACATTCATCTGGCTCTTAAACGGTATATCAACTTTTGAGCTTACTATTTTTTTACCAGCAATGTCATGGGTAAGAGTAAAAGTAAGAACATTAAATTCTCTTAACCTTCAATCACAAATGAGCTAGTTTCACCGGAGAGTGTAAACAATTCCACAAATGACTTTTCAATAAAAATAAGCAATAAATAAATAATATATCTGGATATTGAATGTTTGAGGTACTAGAAATAATTGATTTTTTCGAAGTAGAAGAAGAAAATTAGAAAAAAGAATCGAAAAGAATAAATCACAGAAGGCTTGTATAACTTGATTTTAAAACAAAGAAAAATATTAAGAATTTGACAAACTGTCATTTATTGAATTAATGAATTGAAGTTTATATTTTCCCCTTTTACGGTTCCATTTTCTTTTTCGAAAAAAAGAAAACATGCCTAGTTTCTCAAATATTGAATATCGAGATATGTTATTTGTTTATGGCTTCGCGAATGGAAATTTCCGTTCAGCGGTGCGGGAGTATGCATTGCGCTTTCCAAACAGACAGCAATCTTGCAGAAAGACATTTGTTGAAGTGTTTAGGCGCTCTGGTGAATCTGGTTCATTCAGTGGTTTGAAAATTAGAGATGATGGTGGAAATGCTCAGCAATGGAGACAAGCACAACAAGCAATATTGCAGGCTGTTCGCGAGAACCTTACAACAAGTACTCGGAAAATTGGTGCTACATTGAGACTTCATCATTCCACGGTTTATAGAGTTCTCAAGCGTAATAAATTACATCCTAACCATTTGAGTAAGGTTCAAGACCTATTGCCAGTGGATAGTGAGGTGAGGTTGCAATTTTGTAGGTGATACATGAATAAATTACAGAATTGGGGATCAGATAAAATTCTATGCACGGATGAGGGATCTTTTACTAAAGTTGGTATGATAAATTTGAGAAACTCCCATATATGGAATACAGAAAATTCTCATGGCACTATTGTGTCACACTCTCAGCACGAGATTAGAGTAAATGTGTGGTTGGGATTAAGGTAGGGTCAGCTTGTCGGCCAGTTATACTTCCCGACCGTCTCAATTCAAACGAATTTTTAAATCTATTATATAACGAAATGATAAACGTTCTGAAAGAAATGCCTATAGCTACTCGGTATCACCTTTGGTTTCAAATGAAAGGCTGCCCGGCTCATAATTCCAGAGTGGTCCAGAACTGGATAATTGAGAGATTTGGAGAGAAATGGATAGGTCGGTGTTGAGGGCATTCAAGAAAGATGAAGACATTTTGAACACCTGTTTTAATTTTTGTATCTCTTTCGTGAAAATATGATTCATTAATTTTTTTATTTCCTGTTCATGTTTCATTAAATAATATAAGATATTTGCGTTATCGAATTTTATGTTCTTATTACTCTTACACATGATATTGCTGGAAAAAAATACTCAAAAGTTGACATACCCTTTGAAACCCAGTTGAATTGAGTAGTTTTAACTAAGAAAAACATCTTCTTATTGATCAGTTTCCAGTGGTACAGGTAAGAAGAAAATACCACTAATTTTGTTCATTTCACAATTTTTCATTTAGCCTTTTACAACACCGGTATACAAAATTTTTTACCATTAGTACTTACCTATCTTATAGAAAATTCGATGTTCTTTCCGATGGTGTGGTCATATTTGATGTAGCTGTAAGAGTAACAGAGATATTCTTGTTATTATAGAGAGAAGCAAGAAGTTTCGTAAAATCGGGAAGTGTTAAATAACTCGTGTTTCATTAAGTAATATAAGATATTTGCGTTATCGAATTTTATGTTCTTATTACTCTTACCCATGATATTACTGAAAAAAATAGTTAGCTCAAAGTTGACATACCATTTGAAGGCCAGTTGAATGTAGTAATTTTTACCAAGAAAAAAATCTACTTATTGATCAGTTTCAGTGGTACAGCGAACAAGAAAATACCTCTAGTTTTGTTCATTTCACAATTTTTCATTTAGCCTTTCATCACACTCGGTATACAAATTTTTTTACCATAAGTACTAAATCTAAACCTAACCTCTAACCTATCTTATAGAAAATTCATATATATATATATATATATATATATATATATATATATATATATATATATATATATATATATATATATATATATACTTCTGGGAGCTTCAAATTGGCTGAATGGCAACAGCACCAACAAAAGTAGAACAAGATTTTCCTTTTATTTTAAACTGTATTTGTGTTTCCTTCCACACCATATATTCTTTTTAGATCCGGACGTTGAATTTCTTTAAATATTTCTCGATCAGATATTCAGTATTATTTAAACCTTTTTTCTCGCTCTCATTAAATACAAGAGGAATTTTAATGTTTCATTGCAATCGTGTTCTGATTCTAGCTTTAAAATTTTGCTATTCAAGAAGCTTGAATTTTCAACCATCTGTGAGAAAAAGAGCTTGACTTGACTTGAATTCTGAAAACAAAAGCTTGACTTGAATTCAAGTCAAGTCAAGCAGCTTGATTTTCGAATCAATTCGTGAATTCCTGTGTGTAGTATTGAATTCGTTGAGTGAATGGTTAGACAAAAATAATCATAATAAATATAGACAATCGTGATACAACATAAAAAACAGTTTAATAATGTTCGCATGGAAATAGTACATGACATTCCTCATCTCCTATACCCTGCTTTTTTGACGTCTCGCGCTGTGGTTGGTTTAATAAATGAATTTGAATAATGAAATAAGTGAAAAAGTGTGATTTTTCGGTAATTATATATATATATATATATATATATATATATATATATATATATATATATATATATATATATATATATATATATATATATATATATATATATATATATATATATATATATATATATATATATAGTAAAAATCGTAATGTTTATTGCTTATCATTTCATAACTACATACGTAGGCCGGTTCATTTACCAAACATTTCGAATGATCCACATATTTTTAGTTTAAATGTTTGTATATATTTCTGGAATTCTTTCTTTCTATGCGTTGCGGTCCTCAAAATCTCGATTCCTCTATTGTCTAGAGTACAAGCTGTAGCATCCGAGATGACGGCCGGTTATTTTCAAACATTTTCATCCTAATGTATTGAAGATTCAAATTTTAAATTCGTATACACACAACCAAATTTATATGGAATCACCCGAAATTTTGAATATTACCTCGGAGGTTTTGGAAGTTTGGAGGATTGTTAGAATTGATCCTTTTTGAGATATTTCAATTGAAAGGAGAAATAAATTAAGGTTTATTTTACGAAAGAGATAAATGAAAGAGAATGAGAGACTCTTTCCGCATGTAGTAAAAAAATTGAAAATTGTCCCTCACGGAGTAGGTATTTTTTTCTCCACCTCACTAGCTTGTATTACCTCCTCTTGCCCTGATACAAGCTGGAATCCGACAAGGCATGCTTTGGATTATGTTTTCGACCTTCTTTGGGGCTATATTCTGCCACTCTTCTGTGGCGGCTAGGATGAGCTATTGTGGAGTTCTTGGATTATCCTGGCGTGATGTAATTATCCTTTTGAGATTTTCCCATGAATGTTCTATAGGATTAAGGTCTAGAAAGCAAGCTGACCAGTCCAAAATAGCGATTCTCCCTGTCTCAAGATAAGGTCGCGCGAGGTTGCTGGTATGCGGAGGAGCATTATCTGGCATAAAAACGAATTATCACCGTGGGCACCTCACCATAGTCTTACTTTGGGCTCCAGCATTAGGTCCACGTAATTTCTAGCCGTTACACTCACATGAAACGAAATCAAATATGTTTTGCCTCCCAGCATAATGCCACACCAAAGCATCACAATGTCACCTTGGTATTTCGGAATTTGTCTTGCTGCTCAGAGTCTAGCTGTCTTCTTCGAACCCTGAAAACCCGAATCCGGGGGACATCTGATCGAACACCAATTCTCGTCGCATCCGAAGAAAGAATACTGTTAAGTCTTTGACGTATCGTTTCGACTGATACACTGATGTCTTTTGCTGCCAAAATATGCCTTTGGAGTATGGGGTGCGACGCACTATGGTCTCTTCTTGCAATTTGGCACAGAAAGCGGTCTTGTTTTCAAAAGTGATCTTCCTACGACTTCTCCTAGGCTTATTTTGGAGATATTGTAGCTTCACGTATCGGGTGTAGGTTTTTGAAATTACCCCCTGTCATACCCCCATTGTGGCTGCTATATCGTTCTGTGTCACCCCTTCTTCATCGAGAGCAATTATTCAACCCCTCTGCACATCGTACAATCCAACGTCAGGCATTTTCAATTATGATTATAGGCTTTTTTAAATTCTGAAATTCACAGTTTCAAATCTTGTATATTGTACGACTGCGTACAATATTCCGAACATGTGGTGATAATTCAACCTTTCTTATCATATTCTCCAGTTTTTTCACAACAAAAAACTTCATTCTTCACAAGTAGTCAAAGATCTATGGTTAAAAACAATCAATTATGTGAAATACCGAGTGATTCCATATAAATTCGGTTGTGTGTATTTAGCGGGCGAAAGAAAACACCGGCTACAGGTGATTAAAGTGAGAAGGGGAGCCAGCATCTGGCAAATATTCACAGATAATTCGACACTGTTAAAGGATATATCGCCATTTTTATTAGCCTTACCGTTTGTAGAGAATATCGAGCGAAATTTCGTGAGACATAAATTGTCGTTTTTGTGTCCTTAGTTGAGGAATTTCATGTAAATAATTTCTGCTTAATATTCTATCCGATTTTCCATATTTATCTTCGTGAATTTCAATTACATATCATTCAGTCCATATAGCCGGATGCTGATTTTCCTTCATTTATTTCTTTCGGTGTCTCCAAATTCAACTAATTCATCTCTATTATCTGGAAAAAGGAGTCCCAAGAAAGGATCTATGAGTCTATTCCATAAAGCCTACTCCAAGTTCACATATCGCCGAGTTTATCTCCGGACATTGTATGACTTCTTATCACGATATTAACAAAATTTAGAGTCGTTTCTACAGCGTTGCCAAAGCGCCACAGGAGTCTTCCTTTAAGCCATTAAATTTTTTTATAAGAAACATTTGTATCAACTGAACTTTTCTTTCTTGGAATTGTCATATCATGTCATTCTTTAGTATATTTATGACTTCTATTTTTAAATGTGAGCGATAACGTAGCGCTTTGGTTTCGGATCCTGATACCTGATTTCCTGGTATTTATTTGAATTCGAATTCATTTCAAAACAGGAAAATACATTATTGTTTTTTTTCATATTATTAATTTAGAAAACTCATCATTTTTCATAGGTCTCATCACTGTTACTTCTTAGATAATAATTATTTTTCGGCCAATTTCTTGTAGTATCCTTTCTTCCTCTTTTTTTAAATTCAATTTCAAACTGCTTCCTATATTTTCGTAATTTTGAATAAACTGTTTTCCCACAAAACAAAACAAGTTATTTTTGTTAACATCTATTGGAAATTACGTGGCGCTCAACAGGCTCAAAGAAGGAGGAAAATTTACCCTTATTATGTTTCTTACATTTCTTTGAACCCATGCCTGAGTGCAATCCGGCAAACAGAATAATTAGGGCTACAAAGTTTTCATTGTGCATTCCAACGGCTACGGTACTATATCGTTTACAAATAACAGCTATTCACTAATCAAGGTGAAAATCAAAAGTAAAATTGGTTCTTGCATCTCCTGGGAACTAACCGAATATATTTTCTTCAATTTTTTATTCGACGTAAATGTCATTTCATCGTATTATTTCTAAAATTATCTCGTGGACATATACATGAACTCGCTAATGCATGAACACACCTCAGAATTCTGGAATTAAATCGCACGCAATGAGCGTATCTGCCATTCTAGTTAGAAATGTAATGAAATGAGGAATTCGAATAATATTAAAACTCAAATACCTTGTTGATATTCAAGGAATTAATCAAAAGTCGATTCTAACAGTCCAGTAGATCGATTGAATTGGCAGGCATGTTACAAAGTTGATTATATGAAATTCCATATTCCATAATGAAAGCCAACTATCAAAGAGCAGAATAGGAATGCTTTTAAAATCTTTATCGCGACTTTCAGACGGCGGCAGCACGTTTATGTTTTCAGTCGAATTCTATGGTTCGTTACTTTTAAATCGATTATTCGATTAGTATGCGAATGTTCGTACTATACAGGGTGTCTCATAATAGGAAATCTCGAAAAATCAATTTTGTTCAGCAAATTATGATAAAATTTCGAAAATTGTAATCTTTCACTATTTTCAAAAATAGTTGAAAGAATTTGGTCATTTAATCAGATTCGCGATAAAATCGATATATTCAAAGGTAGAGGAAATTTTCGAAATTTCATCAAAATCTGTTGAAGGAATCAAATTTTATCGTTTGGGAATAATATTCTTCTTCAAATTTGGCGGTGAATATTCCATTAGGGATCAGCTATAGATGAAAATGTTAGATGTTGTGTTGTGGCATTATTTCGATGAGTTTCATCAGATTCGGGAGTTCCTATATGATAAGAGGTTCCTGTAGGATATTCTGATCATTTTCGATTAGTTAAGACCTCAGATGAGCCAAGCATGAGTGTTCGTCAAAATATAACGCCATTCACTTTGTAGCTATGGAGATAGGAAGCATGGTACGCCGAACATTTCTTGTTAAAACTTTTTTCGATGGTGATAATCCAGTTATTATAGGGCAGCGATTGTTTCGTGAACCCATTAGAACTTAAGAGAGGCGAGTTCTCATCCAAAATAAATTCACTGGAGAAGAAGCCAATTCAGCGGCTCTGCTCGCATGAAAGTGAAGTCAGACATTATTGCGTTGGTCTTTATCAGCCGGTATGAGCACTTGTTTGCGCAAACTAAACAACTACAAAATACAACGATTACGATCGAGATCCGGTTACCGAGAAACCGTAATACCAGGAGCGTTTCTTAAGTAAGCACCGTTTTGGCACACCGAGGCCGTAGTGGTGCGGTCGGCGTTCTGCGCATACACAATGGGTACCTACATAAGTGTTTAAGATACCTCCGATAATCGTGAGTCCCACCTACTGTGAAGTACTGGCTGTTATAAGATTTACTTGTGCTAACAGCGTAAAACCAATCGATATTCATCGTTACAGCTGTGCAACTTATTGACAGAATATTATGAGTGATAGAATGGTTAAAAAGTGGGTGAGAGCATTTAACGAAAACCGCACAAATGCGCATGATAAACTACGTAGTTAGCGTCCGTCGGTCGTTAATGAGAGTTCGGTGCCGGAAGTAGATAATAAGGTAAGAGGAAACAGATGCTTTACGATGTCTTCCTTGTGTTTTGACTTTCCTAATGTTTCTCATAGAGCTTTGGATAGCATTGTGACCGAGCACCTGAACTCACGTGAAAACAGTTGTGAAGCAGTAGTTGCAACATCATGCGGCAGACTGCTATGAGGTAGGTATTCAAAAACTGGTATAACGTTATGTCAAGTGCCTCAATGTTGAAGGAAATTATGTAGAAAAATAGATTAAGGTACAGGCTATCATGTAAGAATACCATTATTGAGATATCTTCGCACGTCTTTTTCTTTATTTCAACACGGTACTTACTTAAAAAACACGCCCGGTATAAAAACTACGCGTATAAGCTCTATGCCTTCAACCTTTCCAATTTCATGCAACGGTCTCCTAGCTGAGCATTGCTTCTATATCACTTATGTAATATACCGGTAAATAATGTAATTGTGTTTATGCAATCCAAGTGTATTAATCATGTGCGTCAATTGTGGGCAGAACGGCAAAAAGCGTTATCGCTACTTTCGTGACGAAGTCATGACTCAGATGTACAATAGATCAACGTTTCTTTCGATGATTATGAGCGAAATCTTCCTTCTGTTCGGTTGTGTTCAATTGTTTTTTCGTATCTTTGTTTTTCTTATTATAATTTCAATAAAGCAAACTGAAAGAAATATGAAATAACGTCGCTGTATATAATAAGAAACGTAAACAGTACAAAACTGCAAAAATTGTGAAATGATATTAGAAAAAATTGTCTGATTTTCTGTTTCATGATAAGGACTCCCTCTAACACAATTTTGGAATGTTTCACTTCCTCATAATGTTTCTCATGTTCTGATAATTCCACATCTACTCTTCGTATACTTGTAATGCTGACGCTGAACTATCTTTCGACACCGTTGTTCATATTATCTCACATATACTTTTTGGATAAAGGCTAAACGAATCCATCGGGGTGTAGTGTAGTTCTATTCCAAGAAACATCCACGAAAATAAATCGATAACTACACACAAGTTTCAAATCTCTTTGTCTCATTCGGATGCAAAATTTATACGATACGCATTTCTGTACTGGACTGGGTGATCAGCTTCTCAGATATTTCAAACTTGCAGGATAAGTGAAAATAATCAGATTTCCAGCACTAGTCCAACACAAGCAAAATAATGTCAGTTCAAATGACAATGCTGCATAGCGTCGAACATTCTGATTAAATTGGTACCTATTTTCTTCAGCAAAGGATGTAGCAGACACTAATAATCCTAAACAATAGATTTCAATATTAACGCATTGTCCCAATAAGAAATGGAATTCGTTCGGTGCTAAAGTTCAGGAAAAATTATTTCACTGCGCAGCAATTTATTGTAGCCTGCTCGGTCCTTGAACTTTTTCATATGTGACATCTTATGGGCTCATTCTAAGCCAAAATTGATTCAATTTTCGATGCGAAATTTCATCATGTTTGCAGTCACTCGACATAGAAGATTTTTCATTTTTTGGGAGCTTATATTAATTAAATAGCATATCATCATAGCATATTGTGAAAATTCACACTTTTTCACTACATTTTTCATAGTTATTTTATCCCAAGAAATCGTCAGGTTAGGTTCAAGGAAGCAGAAATTAATCAACACTGAATTATATTATATTCAATAACGGAACAGTAACATGGCTGCACAATTGAAGTCGAAGCTGTCGACTTGAAGTGACAACTGTCTAATTGTAGTTTTTTTTCGATAGTGAGTGACCGATTACCAGTCTTTCAGTGCTTTCTGGCGAACTCATGTGACTTATAATGATGCTTTAACTATAGTCCTTTGAAAAAGTTCACCTTTTGAACGAAGTCAAATTCAAAAAATGTTCTTCAATTCGTAAAGTTCTAGTGTAGTTTTGCCGAAAACTTCGAACCTGATTTACCCAGTGTTTGGTACTCTGTAATTAACATCCAAGCAGTCCATTCATCCTTGCCAGCCAAACCAATTCTGCGCATGTAGCTTTCAGCCTACCATGATCCATAAGAAGAACAACAGGAATTTTCAGTTTGGCTCTCCTTGTATAGGGTTGAAATTTTCGATGTATTTAGCGATTTTAATCTAGAGAGAATGAGCTGAGCTCGACATTCCAGTCAGTTACCAAAACAAGGTTCTGATCCGAGTCGAGCCAGTCGATTTGACTTTTCTCCACTTGAGTAACCCGATTAACTCGGTATTCAAACGAAGAGGAGTTGGTTATTACTACAAGTCTTTCTAGAGTATTTCGGCAATTCCATATCATTTTTGGATTGTATTTACAATAAATGCTTATACCTATAATTTTGGTGTGTGTCAGAAAAATACAATTGTAATAAACAAGCGAATAAATAGAATACCAGCAAAAGAACAGACCATGCCTGTTTCTTAATCTGGCATCCAAACTCGCATCATGCCTCCTACAATGGAAAAAGAAAACCAGCAGAAAAATATTTCATCAAAACATACCTAACTCTTATATGTCTAAACTCACTTGAATCTAAGAACTTAACTAATGCTCCTCTGTTTTTCAACAGGGAACATCTCATACACCTTTTAGGAATGAAGCAATATAATCAGCATAAATAAACTTTGTAGATGATGTTTCAGGGATGTCAGACATATATAAATTGAAGAGAAGAGGTGCAAGCACAGATCCCTGAGGTAGGCCATCATTGAGAGTGTAAAATCTACTGCTCTTCTCACCGATGAAAACTCGAAGTCTATCAGATAACATATTTTCTATCAACTTTACAATTTTTCCACATTGAACTACTTCAAAGAGTTTATAAACTAAACCATTCTTCCAAACTGTGTCATATGCCGAAGAGAGACCTACAAATACAGCGCCTATTTTAAGTTTACCCTGAAATCCCGTCTCCATGAAAGTGGATAAACTTAGAACCTGATCAGAACAATTCCAGTTTTTTCGAAAACCTCCCTGAGAAGTGGACAGAGCTCTGTCAATGAGTATAACAACTAAGAACAGGAGATCATATTTCTTGTTCATAGTTTACTATCAGTGAATATCTCAATATTAGTATCACGGATCCGTAATGCTATCAGCAAATGAACCTTGCTTTCAATGGCATATGGTCACATATAGCCCGCAGAGTGATAGCAAAATACTTCAGCACCCATGCCTTCACGAGGCTCGGATCGGTTTCAACTGAACACCGATCTGGTGTGCAGAATTCCCATTTTGGGGGCTACATTAAATATAACAACTATGTGCGTAGTCAGGATGCTTTGTGGCAGTATATGAGCCAGCAGTTCCGAGTCTTTCTTCTATATAGATAGTCTATTTCGTCCCACTCTGCACTTGATAAAGGCTGTGGTAAGAGTACGACGGAATGCTCCCGTAATTGCCAGGCAAGCTTGTATCTGTAAATCTCTGCTGGCCAATTGCCTATAGGGTATTTCTCCACCGTACTACAGAGTAATACGTGATCTGGGTTTTGATAACCATATCGCACATCCAATGCATCTGATCTCGGTTGGCGGCACATGATGTCTCACAAGAGTGTCTGAAGGTCCAAAAGTATTGACGGGCTATGTGGCAAACTTTATCTAAGCAAGCCTTTCATCCAAATGTCTATACAGGAATTAGCCCTAGAGAATTAATATATTTAGCTGCTTTCGTAAACTCTATCGTTTCATCTCGGATGGTATTTCGTTTCACTCGCCACTTGTTAGAATATAGGTCTTGTTGGCACATCATAGAATATTCCCGTAATAGCTTGTCTATGTTAGGTTCTGCTGGCCCATGATCTGTTGGTTCTTCTTCTAGCATAATACAGAGTCAAATGTGATCTATGTTTCGATGACCATATGGTACATCCAATGCTTGTCGCATATATTCTCTAACAGGTGTATCTTTAGGTCCAAAAGCATCGACCTACTTACTATATGGCAAACTTTCTTTAAGCAAGCGCCCCAGCTGAATGCCTCATCCAGAATTACCTCAAAATAATTAACATGTTTGTGATGTTGTGTGCTGTTGGCATATTAGCGAATGTTCAGATAATAGCCAGACAAGCTTGTCTCTATGGGTTTCTGCTTGCAAATTTCTTGTTGGCCCTTCCTTCACTGTACTGAACAGTCAAATGTGTGACTATGACCACATCGTAGATTCCATGCATCTGATTTGGATTGGCGTCACATGTTTTCCCACGGGTGTGTAATAGTCCAGAATCATTGACTAGCTATGTGGTAAACTTTCTCTAATTGGGCGGTTCACCTGAATGGCTTGTCCAGAAGTACCCCAAGATAATGAACATATTTAGCTGCG
Source organism: Cryptolaemus montrouzieri (assembly GCA_013387265.2). Lineage (NCBI taxonomy): Eukaryota > Metazoa > Arthropoda > Insecta > Coleoptera > Coccinellidae > Cryptolaemus > Cryptolaemus montrouzieri. The sequence goes on from JABFTP020000021.1 coordinate 65,454,546, forward strand.
TTCATAAACTCGGCAGTTTCACTTCAAATAGTTGAAAGTTTCAATCCATCCAACCTCCTTTTTCTGGGGAAGAGTTCTATAAACAGTTTCTGAGGACTTAGAGATATAATTTCTCTGATACACCACTTGTCTACAGTTTTCAGTACCTGTATGGCGAATAAGATCATTACCTCTCATTTTTCTTAACATTTTCAACTTAATCATCTATAAAGTCTTGCAGAGTGAAATGAACGCCAGCAGGTCATCAACGAAGCGCAGGAAAGATATATTGCCCAGGCATCCACCGCCGGATCGAACCTAGAGAGCGCCTCTGACACTAGCCCTTGTAATCAAATTAATCAAGTCAAAACGTGAAGAAGATGTAGAAGACTACAAATGGAGAGTGAAAAAAATAATTGAAGCTGATCAAATGTACACCGAATGTCCTCAGTCTCCATTATCCATGGATAAGACGCTTTCCATTTAATGAGTACGTTAGAATACGAATGAGTTCAGTAGTGGGTTCGGCAGAATAACCACATATTTTTGAAATACTATGGAGAGACGGATTCTGCATCAAACAGTCAATCAGAGCGGAAGGTAGTAGCGACAGTTTCTTAAATATTGTATGAATTTTGACTTTCGAATCGATATTTTCATCCACATGAACTTATATGTCTAGGAAGGGAGAGAAACAGATTGGAAATTAGATAGACATTCAAAGAAACATTGAAAATTAATAACATAGTACTAATCATGTCATATGAAGCAACCTTTCGACCTACATGATCCAAAGAATCAAATTTCTTCTGTTGATCCAACACAAGTCGTAGCAACTGTCCGAATAGCAAAGCCAAACACCTTATGTTCAGCGTCCGATGCAGAATTTTTATGTATTAATTGACTAATTGATTAACTGACATAATAATATGGGCTTCATCATGAGGTAAAAACATTTTCTTTAAGTGTTATTTTCATAGTTATTTTATGCCTCAAAAATTGTTATATTTTTCTGTTGGATCTTGTAAAATAAGCGTAGCACTTCAATTACTTATTTGAGAATAACAAGAATGAAGAAGAGAATCGTCAAAATTTACTTGTTTTTAGGGCATGACACATTTTTCAATAAAGAGGAAAATTGACTATTAATGAAAAATTCTTTCGTTTTCCATTTTGCCATGAAATAGTTGTTTTAAAAAGTCTTCAATCTCATGATTCTCAACTGGAAAACCACTGTTGTAATGATGAAGGCTTTTCTTAGAACAGGGGTAGGAAAGTGCAGACTCAGAACTCTATAAACAATCCAGATTGCTGGAATGTCAATTTAATCTGTTTTTATGTAATACGTATGTAACCCCTAACCTAACCTTACGCATTTTGTCAAGAAAAAAAAAATAGAAAATGAATTTCTTCTCGAATTTATGACGACTGCTTCAGCAATTCGAATGAAACTTTCTTCTAAAATACCAAGCAGAGTTATTACCACATGTGAGTAACACAATGAAGGAAAAATGGCCCCTCCGGTCAAACAATTGATTTTGCACCACCGTCATGCTGCACATGCTTCTAAATGATCTCATTTAGAAATGTATTATTCTAGGTGGAGGCAATCTTGAGAATAAATTATATTAATAATTATGTATTTACGCTGAATCAGACATATTCAACCAAATTAGTGAAATTCCTTCAATAAAATATAATTTTCTTTCGAATTCGTGTTAAGTTCATGAGTTTTCCACGTAATATTGAAACTTTTCTATTCCTTTCACCTCACGAATTTTCCGCCTACAGTGTTCTTTGAATTAAATGTTGAATGTGAGAAGAATATAATGCCAGTAAAGTTTTCCCAGAAAAACCTCCGGCGATTCCATTTATGTCGGAATTAGTGAACTAATGTTCCATAAAAGGCGTCGACTCCCCAGGGAAATCAACGATCTGACCTCTGCAGAACCCAAATAAAAAGTGAAATAAAATATTCCTTCATGCAAATAAAAACAAAACACACTGAATTGCTTGAGTTTCATGCCAAGTTTTATTTTAAATGCAACTAGACAAAATGAGATGTCATTTTTAAGCTCCTTCAGTGTTTATGTTAAAACTAGATGAATTAAGTAATGGAAAGAACAAAGGTTCATTTGTTTTATAACCGATCCTCACAATTTCTCATTCTTTATTGAAAGACATACTTTTATCACGAATCAAAAGAAATGTTGTGAAAATTTTCATGAGCGTATTCATCAACTTAATGTCATGCATTTTGCTAAGTAGTGGATTTGTTTCTTCCATTGAGGGTGTTCCAATCCACTAATAAGGGTTAGTTGTACTTTCCCTAGATCAATGAACAAACTTGCAAGTAAATAGAGTTTGGCTGCTGAAAATAATCTTGAACGCTTTCTCCTCAGCCTCTTTACAGAATTAACTGATGTTGATGTTTGTGCCACCCTACTCCGCTGAATATGGACATAACCGTCATCATGACTGTTATGAGATGAAACATTACACTGAGAGTATATGGGTTCATTCGCATTTTTTGAGTAAAAACTACCCTCTTTTCTCTTGGTTTTATATCCTTAGAGTTGAAGATTTGATTAAGAATCCTCCTGTTCATCTGAAGAAGGCGTTGAGAATGTCAGTTTTCAAGTCCAGGCATATGGACGAAGATGGCCCTTCTGATTCAGTCATCTTCTTTTCCACTTCCTTGTACCCTCTGTACCAAAACACAGCGATTCCACTCTCTCAAAGGATAACTTGTTATCTTTTAAAGAAGCGACAGATGTTTGGTACCAGTTCCACACAAGTTTCTATATTATTTGGTTAATTAACCTTCGATATGTCGTACAGGGTCCCCAAAACATTAAACCTACGACTATTACAGACTTTGTGAAAAAGGTTGATCTTGATTACTTCAGGCAAGTAATGAAGGCCCTGAATAAACTAAGGGTTCCAAACATTGTGTTTTTTCAGATGAAAATGACAGCTATCTTGAAGGGACAATGATGCCTCTCTTTTCAAGATGTCTCAAGTTATTTGATAAGAGATCTTGACCATTGGAAAGAGATCTGACTTACTAGTATACAGATTCAAACAAAGAAATATTTTCATATCAAGGTACGAAAATTTCATTTTACAATTATGAAAAAGATTGTGACCAATTCTTCTGCTTAAAAGATATTGTAGCTTTTTTGTAATAACATTGGTGGCCTATTAACATAAGTGGAATTCTCAAGCTACAAACCTGATGTTTATGGACAGCTCAAAGCAAAGTTTGATATGTGTTCACTACATATTGATAATAACCATGATGCTGTACCTTTTTCTCACTCTATCAAAATGAAAATGGAGAATCAGAATCTAGACCACGTTTTGAAAAAATATCCATCATAAGGTTATATGCATCAAATTGGTTAACTTCTTGTTAGGTCATCCAGGTGGTTTAACTAAATTTCCATGTTTCGTCTATTAATGGGACAGCAGAGCAAGAAATTATCATTGGACCGAGACACCTGCCTACTAGAGATGAAATGACGATTGTGAAACAAAATGTCATGAAGGCTGCTTTGGGTTCTAAAGATATGATAATTTCCAATACAAGTCAAATAATGTGGAGACATTAGAGTAAACAGGGTCAAGTTTTACCTATCTTTTGAAAAAGCATCCGGATTTGAGTTAGGATAAACTAGAAACTGGTATTTCTGATGACCTCCAAATGAGGCTTTCGATGAAAGACAGCAATTTCTCGTTCATTCAACATATGATTTCAAAGCAGCGGCTCGGAAATCTTTAGCAACTGTTGTTAAATGAGTTGAAGATCTTCTAATTAGTTTTAAAAATCTGTGATGAGATATGATCATAAAAATAAGCTATCTGCACGATCACTTAGATAAGTTTCTGATCTTGAATCTCATATGGCTAAGAAAATGATGAACGTTTCCATCGACATTTAGAAATGATAGAAGATAGGTATCTAGGTAGCTGGGATGTCCACATGGTGGTAGATAACTGTTGAAGTATCACACAAGAGTGCCACAAAGAAGTTGTTCGTTGAAAATCTAGAAAATGAAAGTTAATACTTGTTGATTAATTGAATTAAATATGTCTAACCCTTAAAATAATTTGATATAATATTTATTTTCAATGAAACTATTTGCACTATATTAACAAAACTATGACCAGTTTCACCACCCTGTGGCTTCATCAAATAGATAAAACTAATGAACAGAGTTATTCCTTATATATTATTCTCATTTCCTACTTAATATTACAATAGGTACAAGTACAAGGGTATGTTGGAAAACCCATCGGGTTGCTTACTTCATGAAAAGATTGATAAAGAAGAAGGATTTAGATCTACTTGACTTTTAAGTAACCTACTTTTTTGTTAATCTCTAAAATTTCCTGTAGATTGAGTTTTTGTCTATTATTTTCATTGTGTAAAATTTTGAAATTATCATTATAGTTATGGTTTTCTTCGAGTAAGTGATTAGAATAATGGGAATCTGATTTATTATGATTAAAACTACGTTTGTTTATAATCTAACTTTGAAATTTCTGAAAAATCTATCAATATAAATTTCATTACAATCCCGCAAGACAGTTTATAAACACCGGATTTATTACCTTTATCAATTTTAGATTCGCAGTTTTTGATATGTCGGCCAAAAGAAATATCAGTTCGGAATGATATATTGAAATAATAATGCGAAAGGAATGATTTTAATTTCAGACTAGGATTACCAATATAAGTTAAGCTGTTGAATTTTGTGTTAGAACTTTTATACTTGGAAATACTTCCTGGGTTCCTTTTTGAAATTTCTTACGTTACATCATGTTCTCAATCAAACTCGGACTGTAAACGTAATTGACTGCTATTTGTTTAATTATATTTTGCTCTTTTATAAAATTATTTGGTGACATTGGGATAATAATGAGTCTATGTATCATACTATTGTGAGCAGCTAATTTATGTGGATAAGGATGTGTAGATGAGCTGTGAATAGTAATATCTGTATGCGATTGCTTATGAAAAATAGAAAAATCATGTTTGCCGTTAATTTTAGTAATAGATAAATCCAGATAGTTAATTGTGTTTATTGTTTCTATCTCTAACATGAATTTAATATTATCATGAATTTTGTTGATGAATGTTTTGAATGACTCTAATTGTTGTTTGTGCCAGTGAAACCACAAACGATATCGGCGACATATCTAAACCAATAAATAAATCTATTATATATAAATTTATTTATTGATTTAGATATGTTGACGATATCCTTTGTTGTTTCACTGGTACTAACAGACAATTAGAGTCATTCAAAACAATCATTAAAACAAAATTCCTGATAGTAGAAATTCATGTTAGAGATAGAAACAGAAAATTTCATTTACTTTCTGGATTTAACTATTACTAAAATTAATGACAAACATGTTTTTTCCATTTTGCATAAGCCATCGCATACTGGTATTACTATTCACAGCTCATCTACACATACTCATCCACATAAATTAGCTGCTTATAATAGTATGTGACATAGACTCATTAATATCCCAATGACACAAAATACTTCTATAGAAGAGCAAAATGTAATTAAACAAATAGCAGTCAATAACGGTAACAGTCCTAAAATGGTTGACAACATGATTTCACGCGAAAATTTTCAAAAAGCAATCCAGGAAGTATTTCCAAGTATAAAAATTTCTAACACAAAATACAACAGCTTAACTTATATTGGTAATCCTAGTCTGAAATTAAAATCATTCCCCTCGCATTATAATTTCAATATAGCATTTCGAACTGATAATTCTTTAGGCCGAGATATCAAAAACAGAAATCTAAAATTGATAAAGATAATAAATCCGGTGTTTATAAACTGTCTTGCGGGAATTGTAATAAAATTTATATTGGTAGAACTTTCAGAAATTTCAAAGTTAGATTATCCGAGCACAATTGTAGTTTTAATTGTCATAAATCAATTTCCCATTATTCTAATCACTTACTCGAAGAAAACCGTAACTTCAATCATAATTGCAATATTTTATACAATGAAAATAATAGACAAAACTCAATGTATGGGAAATTTTAGAGATTATCAAAGAAAAGAATTCAGGTAGGTTACTTAATAGTCAATTAGATCTAAATCCTTCTCCTTTACTCAATCTTTACAATTCATGAAGTAAGCAACCTGATGGGTTTTCCAACATACCCTTTGTACTTATACCTATTGTATTATTAAGTAGGAAATAATAATAATATATAAGGAATAATTCTGTTCATTAGTTTGTATCTATTTGATGAAGCCACAGTGTGGTGAAACTATTCATAGTTTTGTTAATATAGTAAAATCTAAATACCATAGTTTTATTTCATAAAAATATGTATATCTATTTTCATCAAGTAATGACCTCCTCAGTTACATTAATTAAATATTTTCAATTTGAAGATCAATTTAATAAAATGTTTCTGATTTGTGGGACAATTTAATTAAATATTTCAAAATTTTTTATTTTCGTTCAACTTTACACCTGCGATTTCTCGGAAACCACAGGTAGCATTGAATAATGAGTAAATTGGTAGTCAAGGTATCGAATAAATTTCAAATCTGCTTTTCTCTTGCAGCATTTCAATGAACATACCACTTACGTTATTTGGTCAGAAAAAAAAGATTTTGCAATCTAGTGTTCATTTTTATGAAGTATATTTGTAATCACGAAAAATCCAAAAGATTAGACAATGATTTCTAGTTTAGCTGAATGACAGATAACAATAATCTGGAAAAGTACATTCAAAGTGATTCTTATTAGACAAAGAAAATGTATTGTTTTGACGTGTTGTGACTGTCGAAGAAAAGTGGATAAATTTTATAAATTTCATTGTATCAGTGTCAGTGAAACAGAAAAAGTCAAATAAAATATTTCTTCATGCTGATAAAAACACAACACATTAACTAGCTCGACTTTCTCAACAAGTTTTATTTTGCAGTGTAACTTGACAAGAATATTACCTAATCTCCGACGTTGGTCATCTCAAAACTAGTAAAAAATAGTTAAACTATAAAGAGTAATAGCAAAGGCAGAGAATGATTTCATTTGCTGCTTAGCTTCAACAATTTTCAACTTATAACATTTCATTCTAAATTTTGATAAGTCTGTTCCGAATTTCATTCACGGTAGCTGGTTCAGCTGGCTTCTTAATCTTCCATTGAAAATGTCCCAGACATGATCGATGGAAATGAGAACTTGTGCAGGGCACTATGTTGAAGTGTTGCCTTAATCTTGACGGTAGTACCTAATGATATGAGTTTGGTGAGGTCATTATCATACATAAACAAAAATGTTTTCACCCATGTTTGCCTAAAATAGTACTACATATTCTTTTAACATACCTCTGAGCACTCTAAGTTCGATTATTTGCGATGACTACTTCAATGCGGCTGTTCAAAGATATTCTTCCCTACGCCATTATTAAACCGTTACCAAAACCCTCAAAAGGTAGAAAGTTACACTGGGCATATCTTTCGTTTAGACGTATGTACACTAGAGAACACAACAACACTCTCCAGTCTACTTCCAACTAATTGACACGTTCCCTAGCATAATTCAATCGGAATCTATAACATGCTGCAGTTAGAGCTCAAACCAAATTCCCTGAGACGTTGTTGTAATGTTGTAGTGCTAATTCGCACTCCTCTGTTCTATCGAAGCTGCATTCGAAGGTACTTTGCAGTTGCAAACCGTTGTCTCAACCAGGAAATTTTTTGATAATGGTCATGTATCGCCATTATTACTCGTTTTCCTTGCTCTGATCTCATTTCATGACTAGCAGTCTCCCTTTATCTACGGATCATTTTGGAAATAATTGCATGGGACCCCCCAAACCTTCGGCCCATTCTTGTATACGTCCAACCTAGATCATCTAATATCACTGCTTAGGCACATTCTGTCGGGGTTAAATTAAAGGATTCGCTTTGTATTATGAGTGAAAATCTCGAAATTTTCAAGAAGAACAAATGTAGCTTTCAAAAATTGATCAACAACTGCTGTTATTAATATGTGGTAGTTTCTAGCAAAATCTCCATTTGTTTCTCTCGTCTTATTTCTCATGAGAAGAATTTATCCACTAAGAAAAAACATCTTATTTTGTTGGAATTTGTGCTTACATATCCGAAAAACATGCAGTAGTGATTAGTTACCAACTAAAACAGAAATTTGATATATTAAAATCATGCCATAATTTCTTGGCGCAATGTATTCCCTTCAGTACTCACACAAAACTCCACATCATCATTATTATATCATTACATCACCATTTACAACTTGTGGCTCATGTAAATTTGACACATTTTTTTAACCAGAAAACCAAATTCAATATAATATACTGCTCTCTCATCACGAAGGAAAACTTTTTTTATCAAGTTGTTACTGGCGATGAAAAGAGGGTACATAAATAACATCATGATAAGCTTCGAGTATCAATATCGATTTCTAGACCATTTCTATAAATGGCAGAATATTATCAGGGTGTTTGATGATGTAAAAACTGATTTCCGTAGTGCCTCTGGAAAGAGTTAATGCTCGATACAATAGGTGTTAAGTCAAAGTGTCATTGAAATGGTTTTTGAACGAAGAGTATTTTTGTGAGGCATTAGAGTAACTGATAACCTCTTTCCTGGGAACACTTCTCAAATACAGTAAAAACAAGACAATTATACGAGAGTTTTTTAACCGTACTAACATGGCTTAACCTTCATAAGGTTTTTAATTTTACAAACGTTTCCGTGCTTTGGGTCAGATCAGACCGTAGTAGTAAAATTATACTGAAGATTAACAAAACATTGTTCACTGGATTTATTTGACATATATTTATCTCTACAGAATTACTATTTATTTTGTGAATATTATAATTTTATATATTTAATATAAAAAGAATATACTAGGTTGTTAGATATTTTTATAAAAGAGACTGAGCAGTATTTAGAAAAATGAAATTATATATTATTACACTAAGTACATAGATCAACTGTATTAGAATGTTACATGAAAATTTCTGACAATCTACACAGATCAAAGGTGTTTATTGTCAGTTTTAGAACAAAGTTGGCAGCGACTTCTTTTGGGAGCCTTCTTAGCTGCACGAGTGTTGTTTTCCTCTTGTTGGGTGGAAGTTGATGGATTTTGTACATTGTCACTAGATTGATGGAGCTTTTTTGCAATTCCTATTGAAAAAGATGCCCTCGGTAATGACTTCTTGTTTTTTATATAGGGTGTAACCAATTGCATACCTAAGTTTTCCAAATTGTGTCGCCGTTTTGCTAGGCAGCCTTCCTTTCAGCTGGTATTGGCAACCGTGAATAATATGAAAGCATTGTAGGCTGATATGTCTACCATGTTACTAAATACCACTTGAGGCCAGCGTTTTGTTTTTCTTTTGCAAGTATAACAGGAGACAGTTTTATCCAGTGTGTCCACGCCAGCCTTACTATTTCTGGAGGCAATTTCGGTTTATTCTCACGTATAGTCCCTATTGCAGTGATCTGTTCTTCTAATAGTTTCTGTCCAAGTTAATGTGATGTGAAAGAATTATCTACTGTAAGATTATGTCCTCTCAGGCCGCGATCATATAAAGGACTACACGCATGCCCTAATTTTTGTCATATAGAACCCAAAATTTGATGCCATATTTAGCTGGTTTCGATGGCATGTACTGTCGAAATGGACATCTTCCTCTGACTGCTACAAGCTGCTCATCTAATCTAACGTTTTCAGAAGGATTATAAAATTTTGGCAAAAGGTTAACCCACTGACTCCAGAGATCTCGAATTGGAGTAAATTTATCCAGCACTCGACGTTCGGATGAAGTTTATCTATTGTCAAACCTAATAAACCTTTTTTTAAAGTTTTTAGTGGAATGACTGGCTCCAAAATAGGTCTGCCTTTCTCACTATCCCATAAGCTTTTGGTACTTCCATTATTTGAACGAAATACACCAGATAGTCATAGTTGCCCAATGTGCGAACAGATCAATATCTTTAATGTTTTTCCAATCATCAGCCAAAACACGATCACCTTCCAAATTTGTATATTTCAATATGGTTTGTATCAAAGGAGGAGCCAAAAATAATTCACAACTGGATTTTTCTTCTAAGGTAATCTTTGAGCAAGAGTATCGTGTCAAACCTAGGATCAAGTTCATTATATTTTCTCTGGAAGCTCTTTCATAAGACGGTGTGACGGGGTTTCTGGAATATTTTATTTGTCCATTTCTTGAAGTCATTTTTGGCACAAGCACTAATTCACTATCATTATCCGAGCTATCAGATGGTTCAGCTTCTTCGTTTAATCTTCTGTTTCAGAACAAGATTCATTACTATCCAACATTTCATCTAATAACGCCGCTTCAATTTGATTGTCTATCATTTTTTATAAGCAAATAACGTTTTCACCACTGTAAACGGTACGTGTTGTTCGATTGATGTTATAATACACACACCACAAAAATTGTCGCATCATCTGGTATTCTGATTCCACAATCGATCAAGCAGCTCGATCGCAGTTTCTTTGTCAACATATGTTTTTGGACATATGAGGGGGAAAAATCTTATCTATGTAGTAACATTTGTTTCCATATGATCTCAAACACGTCTGAAACAAGAATGCATTTATTTGACTGTCAGTATTCATTCATTTTCTTTTCAGTTTTCACGTTAAATTTATGCAAGTTTTCTGTGTTTCTTGTTGATTTTCGAATCTTTGAATTTATTGTAATGGCTTCTGAACGTCCTGGACGCGATTTGAGTGATCATGAAGTGGTAAAAATTGTAACACTTCTAGAGGAAGGGGCGAAGCCAACGTTACGTGGCTAACTTGTTGAATGTTAACCGAAGCACTATTTCAAGAGCAATTAATCGGTACCACGAAACAGGAGAATATGGAAGAAGGGCCGGACAGTGAATAAATCGGATAACAACACCAGTTGATGATCGTTGGCTTCATTTAACTGCACTAAGAGTTCGGCAATGAACGGCTAGAATGCTACAAAATGAACTTGCACTTTCCAGAAATGTGCATATTTTATTGAAAACTGTTAGGAACAGGCTTACAGAAGATGATATCAGACCAAGGGTGGCTTCTACCGGCCCGCGTCTTACGAGAGAGCATCGATTTGCAACACTTCAGTTTGCGAGGAAACATGCGAATGTGGGTGTTCCAGAATGGTTGAATGTTCTCTTTTCCGACGAGTCCAGGTTATGTCTAGTACCAAATGATAGACGCATGCCTGTATACAGACGACCTGGGGTACGGTATGAGCAATGCAATATCCGGCAAACTGAAAACTTTGGAGGGGGCTCAGTAATGGTGTAGGGAGGTATTTCTTTCCATGGCCGAACTAAGTTAGTCGTAGTGAATAATGGAAAAATGACAAAGGCCAGATACATCGCAGATATCCTCGAACCCCATGTTGTGTCCTTTGGCCCATTGATTGGCAAAAACTTTATTTATATGATGATGATGCTCGGCCTCATGCAGCTAGAGTAGTAACAGAATTTCTGCTAAATTGATATTTTAAGATGGCCAATCAAGTCTCGACTTGAATCCCATAGAATATGTTTGGGACAACATGGGGTGACAATATCAGCAACGTAGGATGCCTTGTAGAACACTCCAACAACTAGAAAATCTGCTTCCTGAAATTTGGAAATCATTATCTCAAGATTACATCCAAAATTTGTTTGAGGGGCTTCCGAGACGTATACTGTCAGTTATTATGTCCCGGGGAGGAAACACTCGATCTTGAAAATGATGAGTAACCATTCAATGCTAGTTGATTGGTCTCTTCGCGAATGTTTGAAGAAGGTAGAATTTTCTAATTTTTCATTAACTCGAAAATTGTTGATATTTTCCATCAAAAACTCATCTATTTTGACTGATATCTTCTTATTTTACACTTCTAAAAGTTACCAAGCGACTCTTGAATGACCAACTTAAAAGTTTATATAGTATTGTCGTAAGAGTAGGGTGATGCGACAATTTTTGTGGGGAGTCTATAACGCTAAAACTTGTGTGGGTATAAGAAAAAGAACTTCTCATTCAAAAAATTTTACGATACATAAACAATTGAGACGATAACAGATGCGCTGTGCGTTTGTTATTAATGCGGTCAATTCTGACCCGAAGACCGTTAGAGTAAAAAAAAACCATATGTGGAATATTTTAATCATTTTTGATAAACTTATTCCAATTATAAGTAAATTGAAGGGAATGATTGAAAGTCATGGAATATGTAACTTCTTGAACGCTTATTTTCTGAGAAAATGACAGTTGTATCTCAAAATGGGTCAAAATTGACCCAAAGACCTTATGAAGGTTAAGTTGCTAAGTTACCTGTAAGCTATAAGCAAGTTAGTAACAGTACTTCGAATCGTGATTTTTTCGAAGCGATCGTAAGGTAAGAACACCATCAGATTTTTTTTATTTATATCGATGCAAACCTGAAGACCTAAATTATTCACTTCGAAAGAGCAAATTCTTTACGATATACAACACAGAAATCGACAAATTAAAGTAGGACCTTCATATATACTTTGAATAAAGAATTACATTTTTTTAAGTGAACCTGCTTGGTGAAATCTAATTTAAGCTCTCCGTAAGCTCACTATCTAATTGTTAGTTGTTAGACCAGCAATTTATTATGCTTACGATGTAGTTGCTTCATGTAGTTCTAAACTGACAATGCCAATGCCTGCTTCTGATGTCAGTTCGAATGAATATAACCGTGAAAGGCCTCGTTAACTCAACCGTTTCTCACAAACTTTCGTAAACGCCTTAAGTCAACATTGTCGAAATTCTTGTATCAACTTACGCTCCACATGCAAAACGTTCTTTGCTCGTTGTGAGCGAATTTCGTCTGCAACAACTTCATTTGAGGTTGAATTGAATCAATAAACGCTTCAGCTCTATACTATTTATAGGATACTTTACGTTATATACTGCATTGGGATTTTCTTCGAATTACAGTAGAATGTAGATGAAGTTTCGAGTGTCTCAACTTCAAAATTACCCTACAATACGAATTATGGAAATTCTAATTGAGATTATTGTTTCGAGAGAAGATCGTGAAATACAAATTCAATTCATATTATTCAACATTTTGTGAATCATCAAATGTATAATGTAAAACTCGCATCTCTGCTATTCTTAGATTATCATAAGTATGAAATTCTATTTCTGAGATCCATTCTCCATTCTTCCCGTCGATAACTTCCACAATGAAGGTGTTATGGAACAAAGAGAAAACGGTTGATAATAAATATACATACAGAAGATTCATGATTAGTTGTCTTCTACACTTCGAAACACTATGAAAATTGACATACATCAGGCAAAGAACTTTTTCCTGAGAGTGTTACAGTCCTTCAAAAGTGTCACCACATGAAGGATTTTTAATAAAAAACGAGTACTGTGTTTTAAGGAATTTTACTTGATAATTGCGATTCGTAACGCGTTTCACTACACCGTAGCTTCTTCAGACGAATGAATGTACAGAAAACATAAATATAAATGTTCTTGAGTAATTAAAAGCTTATTGGGTTGCTTCTTCTTAAGTGGTTATTTATGACAGGTATTTCCAATAAAATTAAGGAATAGATTGCTCCCTGAAGAGATTCAATAGAGGTGATGGGCTTAAATCGACTTGTTCATTGTATTTATTGATTTCTAAAATTTTCGGTCAAAAATTCATATGAACTAATTGCCAATATCAAAGATACAATTATACCACCTAATTCCAAACTCATTTCTTTCGATGTTAAGAATCTATTTCCTAACATACCTCCGAAAGATACGTATTACTTAGTTGAAGAATTATTAGAAAAGAATCATGTCAATACTATCATTTAATCAGATATTCTTTCATTATTACAAATTTGTTTGGATCAAAATTATTTCCATTTCAATTACAAATATTATACTATTGAAGACGGATTGATTATGGGCAATCCATTGTTAGCAGAAATATTCATGAATAACTTAGAGAAATTAATTCATAATCATCCACTCAGTAAATATTGTTTATACTGGTATCGCTATGTAGACGATATCATTATTTGCTTCACAGGAACAGATAGACAGTTAAAATTTTCGAAAATCATATAAATTTATTACATCCAAAAATTGGATTCACAACCGAAATAGAAAGCAATAGTTCGATAAACTTCCTAGACGTAACAATTTCGAATGAAAATGGAAAACATGTTTTTGCAATTTACCATAAGCCGTCACATACAGATATTATAATTCATAACTCGTCGTGTCATCCATATCAACATAAAATGTCAGCATTCAATAGTTTTATTCATAGATTGATTAACATCCCGTTATCATCAGAAAATTTCAACAAAGAATTAAATTTGATTAAACAAATAGCCAAAAATAATGGTTACAATCCCAAACTAATAAATAATATTTTAAATAAAAAACAAAGTAGAATCGCATTGAATGAAGTTTACCCTGTCGATAAATTGAAACAAAAATTCAACACCTTAACCTACGTAGGCATTACAAGTGAGAAACTAAAATCATTCTTAAGTAGCAATAATTTCAACATAGCTTTCCAAACTAATAATAATTTAGGCAAATATATAAAAAATAATAAAAGCAAACCAGGTAAAAACAATGAATCAGGTGTTTATAGATTGAATTGCAATGACTGTGATAATTTCTAAATTGGTAGAACTCATAGAAATTTCAATATTAGAATATCGGAACATAAACGCAGATTTTCAATCATCTCTTAGAAAATAATCACTCTTTCGACCCACAGTTGGAAATTTTGCATACAGATAATAAATATTGGAAGATAGATCTTTGGGAAACTTTAGAAATCAATAAATACAAACACTCAGGTAGACTCATCAATGAACAAGTCGATTTAAGTCCTTCACCTCTATTGAATCTCTTCGGGGAGCAACCTATTCCTTAATTTTTTTGGATATACCTGTCATAAATAACCACTTAAGAAGAAGCAACCCAATAAGCTTTTAATTACTCAAGAACATTTATATTTATATTTTCTGTACATTCATTCGTCTGAAGAAGCTACGGTGTAGTGAAACGCGTTACGAATCGCAATTATTAAGTAAAATTCCTTAAAACACAGTACTCGTTTTTTATTATTGATAATGGAATTTTACCAAGTAAAAGCCTCCCAAATTCAAATGTGAAGGATTTTTAACGGAACCCTGAATGTATCATTACCAAATTTCGCGTTCGCGCATTCTAGTTGATCTTTGCATATTCTCGCATTGAAATTTCGGAGTCGGGACCAAAAACTTCGAAATCTAAGTAGATGGGTTTGTAAAATGACCGCATCTCTTTTGAGTGAAGTAATGCCATTCAAGACATCAGTTCTGAAAAAGTCAATCTGTACTTAAAAACTAAGCCGAGGTGTCTTGTACCTGATAGGAGGCAGCTCTTCTGGGTAAATGAAAACATTATACATAATTCACACCAACATTTGAAAGGAAATATTCAAACAAAACCAACTCATAATTGATGTTGACAAACCCATACGCATAATATTCAAAGAAAAAGTTTCTAAATACACCTATATGATATATGCTGAGAAATAATGCGGTAAAGTCATAGGATTTCTTTTCAGTTAATACTGCTCAGAATCTTATTTTATATCTTATATTATATATATATATATATATATATATATATATATATATATATATATATATATATATATATATATATATATATATATATATATATATATAACCTAACATGATTTACTGAAAATTTTATCTTTTTATTCTGAGCAGAATGTGATTTGATCATTCATCACTTCACACAAAAAAATAATGTAATGTAATATAATACAGTGTTACTTGACTTAGGTCCGTACTCTGGATTTCTCCGGGGAGAAATCATCTCATACTACTCGTAACTATATTGATGTCATTGAAAGATAATGTTGTACTTTGTGCATATTATAATAGATTCATATATATATTTGATATACACACAACCAAATTTATATGGAATCACCTGATATTTTAGATATTACCTCAGGATTTTGAAAATTTCGAAGCATTGTTAGAATTGATCCTTTTGAGATATTTCAATTGAAAAGAGAAATAAATTAAGGTTTATTTCAAGAAAGAAACAAATAAAAGAAAATAAGAGACTCTTTCCGCATGTAGTAAAGAAATTTAAAATTGTTTTCTCGCGTAGGTGTTTTTTCTCGACCTCAGTAGCTTATATTACCTCCCTTGTCCTGATACAAGCCTGAATCCGACTATACATGCTTTCGATTAGGTTTTCGACCTCCTCTGGGGTCATATTCTGCCACTCTTCTGTGGCGGCTTGAATGAACTATTATGGGGTTCTTGGATTATCCTGAAGCGATCTAATTTTCTTTTTGAGATTATTCCATATATGTTCAATAGGATTTAGGTCTGGAGAGCAAGCTGGCCAGTCCAAAATAGTGGTTCCCTCTGTTTCAAGATTATGTCACGCGAGGTTGCTGGTATGCAGAGGAGCATTATCTTGCATAAAAGTGAAATCCTCATCGTTAGCAACTCACCAGAGTCTTTCTATGGGCTCCAGCACTATTTTCACGCAATTTATAGCCGTTACACTCGCAATGAACGAAATCAAATATGTTTTGCCTTCCAGGATAATGGAACCCCAAAACATCACACTGCCCCCTTGCCCATAATTCTGATCTCATCCGAAAAAAGAACATTTCGCCAATTCTCAATATTCCAATTTTGGTACTCGATACACCAATTAAGTCTGCTAATTAGCTAATTAGCTCTGGAACCCTCAATGGCCTTCTGCTTTATAAACCCCTAAAACGAAGTCTTTGACGTATCGTTTCGACTGTTACACTGAAACCTATTGCTTCCAGAAATTGCCTTTGGAGTATGGGGTGCGACGCACTATGCAATTGCAATGCAATTTGGCACAAAAGGCGATTTCGTTCTTCAGAAGTGATCTTCCTACGACTTCTTCCAGGCCTATTTTGCAGTAATTGTAGCTCCACGTATCGGGCGTAGGTTTTTGAAATTACCCCCTGTGATACCCACATTGTGGCCGGTATATCCTCTGTGTCATCCCTTCTTCAAGTAGAGCAATTATTCGACCCTTCTGCACATCAGACAATCCAACGTAAGGCATTTTAAATTATGATTATAAGCTGTTTTAAATTTTGAAATTCACAGTTTCAAATCTCAGTGACGGACTTAGTACAATATCCTGAACATGTAGTGTTAATTCAATATTTCTTATCATACTATATAGTTTTTTCACAACAAAAAACTTCATTCTTCACAAGTAGTCAAAGATCCTATCACGTCGTTAAGTTTATGAAATAATGACAAGTGCATAGACGGCAGCTTTTGATCAGAGAGCTTAAGCAGGCGTGGTCTAGAGATAACTTCTAAAATAAGATCCAAAAAATATTAGTTGGGCACCACTTAGTTTTGTAATAAATGATTGAATTTGTTCAAACTAAGAAACACAAATTTCACTGAAAGATATCACTTTAAATAAGTTTCTCTGAGGCAATGAAATACGAAATATATTTTCAATAAAATTATATTCTAAAGAAGGAATTAGTACTTACTATCTAGAACAAAATTCACTGCTCAATAAAATATTGTGAATTTCGCGGAGAATAAGAAAATTAAAATACGATGTAAGTAATTTTGACTTGATGTTGATATTCTCAACATAGGTTGCAAGGGAATGCTTGAATCAAATAGTTAGTTATACTGGCCTTATTTTCTCAACAAGAAGGAATGCTTCGATGTTTTCTAGTTGTTGCAGAAAAATCGATTAGACAAGCCAATATGTCTATACGAAAGATTGTACGAATGATAAGTTAGGTAAAGAAAGGTTGTATGATCCTACCCAAAGGCCCTATAAACGAAATGACCATTGTCAGCACTTTACATGAAAAAATCATGATGATAATTCAAAGAATATATTGAAAAGGAACTCACCTCTTTGAGAGTCTAGGGATATAAGGTATTCAATCTGCGAGTAGATAATAGGAAATGGCGTCGAGATTAGATATTCGTTTCGATATAGTTAAGACGAGAAGCTTGTCTTTTCCAAACGAGAATTTTGAAGATATATATATATATATATATATATATATATATATATATATATATATATATATATATATATATATATATATATATATATATATATATATATTGTCACCAAGGTGACAATTAATCCATAAATGAACATCACTGCTAAAATTTTGAATTTTGAAAAGTTTTAGATATTTAAATTAGTTATATTTTTCAGATAAGTATTTTTAAGTTATTAAAAGTAAGTACACATAAAATTTCCTACCTTTATTGATTCATTTTTCAGGAAAACGTTTTATGAAATATATTATTGACAACTGTCAAATTTTCGAATTCCAAAAATGAATACTTCATATGAATATGAATCTGATGATGAATATAATCCACCAAAATATCCTTGCGATTCAAATTATAGATATTTCTTGGAGAAGAACTTCAAAATCTGCACTCAAGATCGTTTAGATGCAGGACCATCAGATTCTCAAACTTTCATATCATCTGATTCAGGTAACGTTGCAAAGAAAATTATTTCTGGGCCCGTTAATCATGAATATGATGATAAGGTAAATAACTTAAATGAAGGTAGGAATAATATTTTAAAACTATACATTCATATCAAACACGAAGTAAATCTAAGGGTTCTGACATTTCTACTTTTCTTTCTATTCTTCAAACAACAAAAGTTTTGATGACTGTTTTCAAAATCATGAAGAATCACCTTGTTCCTCTAATCTTATCATAACTTCATCACCTAATTCAGATCTTCACAAAATTAATAAAAAATAAAACGCATGAAATGGACGTATGAAATGAATAAATTCATTATGTTTTGTTATTACAAAATAACAAATAATGGAACAAATAAAAAGGATATATGTCTAAACTATATAATATGTTCAAAGAAAAATTCCCCAATTGCTGTATTTCAGAACAAAGCATTGCCAATCAAAGACGGTATATTGAAAATAGAAACTTTTTATCTGAATCAGAATTAAAATCAATTAAAACAACGTTCAACAAGAAGAACATTTAAATTTTGTAGTTTCAGATGAAAACCTAGTCCCATTCATGAAAAGCATCGAAAATAAATCAGAAAATTCATCTAAAAATAATGATAACAAAGATATAGAAAATTTATTTCTCAATCAAATGAATTTATTTGAAAATATTGACCCAACTTTAAGACCTAAACTTCCTAAAATTCATTATTCTAAGAAAATTTTCGATTGTATAAACGTGCTTAATGAGAATATTCTTCCAAAGCAACTTGTTAAAGTAATGAATATCTATACACTTCATCTGATTATATATTGTGCCGCTATTACAGTAGTTAAACATTCTGGATACAAATTAGAAAATTTTGGATCTAATTATAATATCAAGAAAAAACCTTCATGGCAAAAAGGTTAGAAGGTAAAATTTCTTCTATCAGATGTGATTTAGGAAGATTGACTCAATATTCCAGAGGTAATCGATCAAAAAACTTATGGCACATATTGGAAAAATATTCCTCAAAAATAAAACCCATAAAAATAATGAGATAAGTAATGGACAATTGATAGAATACATCGATACTTTAAAACAAAAACTTTCAGTATACTCTATTAGACTACGTGAATATAAAATAAATTCAGATAGAAAATTCCAAAACAAACTATTCAAAATAATGAAAACATTTTTACAAATTTATTTCAGGTTCAAATGAAAATATTTCTGGAAATGGAGTTCTAAAATTGATATTTTAACTGATTATTGGTCTTCAATTTGGGCAGTGCCAAGGCAACATAATTCCAATGCAAGTTGGATTTTAAATGAAAGGTCTCGATTTTCTAAAATAGAATACATGCAATTTGAAAAATTTTCAAACGAAGATATAACATCAGTTATTAAACACACAAAAAATTGGAAATCTCCAGGTGTTGATGGTATTCATAACTTTTGGTTCAAGAAATTCTCTTGCGTTCATGAAAAATTGGCTGAATATTTTTCATTTATAATAAAGAACCCCTCAGCTACTCCTTTATTTTTCACACAAGGAAATACTTATTTAAAACCGAAAAGTGATAATACTATTGATCCGTCTCAATATAGACCAATTACTTGCCTTCCAACAATATATAAAATTCTAACTGCATGTATTACCCAAAAATTTATGCACATTTGGAGAATTATAATATTCTTTCCGAACATCAAAAGGATGTAGAAAAAACACCTTGGTACTAAAGAGCAACTTGTAATTGATTCTGTTGCTTTGAATCAAGCTCAAACTAAGAAGAGAAATATTCATACAGCCTTCATTGATTACCAAAAGGCTTTTGACAGTTCTCCCCATTCATGGCTTCAAGAAATTTTGGAAATTTATAAAATTGATAAGACACTTCGTCATTTTCTTGAATTCGTGATGAAAAATTGGAGAACCAATCTTCATTTAAATATTTCAAAACAATCGTTAAAATCCGAAGTAATTCCAATCAAAGAGGCATTTTTCAGGTGATTCTTTAAGTGCTCTTTGGTTTTGTCTTTGCCTCAATCCATTATCTCATGAATTAAATGCTACTAGTTTCGGCTTCAAAATAAAGAGTTTATTAACTGAATTCAAATTAAGTCACTTAATTTATTTAGATGATATTAAATTATATGCCGGAACCAGATCTCATTTAAAAAGTCTACTTGAGATTACTTTCAACTATTCCAATGATATTCATATGAAATTTGGGCTTCCAAAATGTAAAAATCTTTCTATTGAAAAAGAAAAGATCACCTCTAATTATATAAAGATTTCCAATATCGAAATCGAGCCAATGCATCAAGGAGATACATATAAATATCTTGGATTTTGTCAAGAGAAGACAATTAACCATAGCAGCACTAAAGAAATTATTAGAAGTTCATATTACAAAAGACTAAGAATTATCATCAAGAGTTATTTAACTAGTAAAAACCTTTTCAGAGCTATCAACTCCTATGCTGTTCCTATTCTTACATCTTCTTTTGGAATTATTAAATGGTCTAAAACTGATCTAAATGAATTACAATGTCAAACGAGGAAAATGCTCTGTAAATATCATAAGCACCACCCAAAGTCAGCTGTTCAGAGAGTTACACTACCTAGACTTCTTGGAGGTCGTGGATTAATTGATTTGAATAATCTTCATAGTAAACAGATTTTTTATCTACGTTCCCATTTTCATGATAAACAGAGAACGTCTAAATTACATGATATTGTTATTGCTTCAGATTATAATCTTACACCTCTGAACTTGACAATGCAAAAGGTAGATTTTGATATATTTGATGATAATTCTAAAAGAAAGTTGGATGCAGAAGGAATTACACGGAAAGCACCTAAAGAATTGAAAATGATTATATTGATGAAATTGCATCGAATAAATGGTTAGTATCTGGAGAATTGTTTGCTGAAACAGAAGGCTTGGCAATTGCGATCCAGGATCAGGTTGTTTTCACGAGGAATTATAGAAAACACATCATCAAACAAAATATAGATGATTCTTGCCGTAGATGTTTCTGTTCTTCAGAAACAGTTTTTCATATATTATCATCTTGCTCAGTCCTTGCTTCAACAGATTATTTAGAAAGACATAATGCCGTCGCTAATATTATTCACTTCAATCTAGGAATTAAACATGACCTAATTCCCAAAAGAAAAAAATTTCAAAAATATGAACCTGAGATTATTTGTGAAATGACAAATATAAACTTTATTTTGATAAAACAATTCTGTGCAACAGAGCTGTAAAAACACAATAGACCAGATATCGTTCTTAATGATAAACAGAATCAAATAACATATATAATTGATATTGCTATACCCGACACATAATATACAAAATAAATACAATGAAAAATTTCTAAATATATGATGCTTGGCGACGAGATTAAAAAATGTGGAAAATGAAGAAAATATTTATTCTACCGATTATTATTTCTACAACAGGCGTTATTCCTAGAAATCTTCACAAAAGTATTGAGATTTTGGGTCTGAAGAAAAATTTGTTTGAACAGTTACAAAAGATAACAGTCATCAAATCTTGTAATATTCTTCGTAGGTTTCTTTCCGAAAATAATAATGAGGTAGAGTCATAGGTTTTCTCTTTAGTTTATACTGCTCAGAATCTCATTTTATATTTTATTTATTTATTTATATAAATGTAATATAATTAACTGACAATTAGGTCATATTTATATTCAGAGCAGTATTCTATTCGATCGTTCACCACTTCACACAAAGGAAACTATTAATGAGTAACATTCAGTGTTACTTGACTAAGGTCCGTACACTGGATTTTCCGGGAGAAAGCCTCTGACACTACTGGTTGGTACATTGATATCATTGTCTGATGATGCTATAGTATGTATATATTCTGGTAGATTGATATATTCTCATAACATTTAACGTTATCCCAATATATAATTACTCCAGGATATGTTTTGATTATAATCATTGCCTGGCAATGGTATTAATTACCGGGTGGTGGATTTATATTTTTCATGAAATCAGTTTGATTGCATGAACAGGTATATGGGCAACTCGTCGGGTGAAACCCCTATATATATATATATTTATATATATATATATATATATATATATATATATATATATATATATATATATATATATATATATAATTCACACCTCGATAAAACAAAAACACTAGATAATATATATATATATATATATATATATATATATATATATATATATATATATATATATATATATATATATATATATATATATATATATATATATATATATATATATATATATATATATATATATATATATATATATATATATATATATATATATATATATATATATATATATATATATATATATATATATATATATATATATATATATATATATATATATACGTTTTAGGCTCACAATTTAAATCCACTAACGGCCATTGACAAGATGAAAATCGAATCACGATCGATTCTTTGTCTCCGTCTTTCCGTCGGAGAGTGTTTGTGTTAACCATCAGTGTTTCCATCGTGTGTGTGACCCCATCCCGGTAGCAAGTGGAGCCCGACGTGTGCATTAGGGCACGCCAAAACCATTTTCAACAAAGGTTTCCGGTAAATATTTGGTTGGGAATGGTGAATGGTTTTTTGGTTGGTCTATAGACTAAATGGAGACATTTACCTAGAATTCCTTCAGAATACGCTACCCAATTTCCTGAATGGAATTGAAATACGAGGAATCTATTTCCAACACGATGGGTTAGGCCCCCATGACTACAATGTAGTCAATTTTTTGAATAGCACTTATCCTAACAGGTGGATTGGTCGAGGTGGACCCTCCTATTTAAAAGATAATATTCATCTAGTTGAAATACTGTCAAGAGAACATTTGATACAAAAAATTACGGATAGTTGTGAAATTCTAAGAAATAATATATAACCTAATTCAAAGATCCAATAGTAGTAGCATTGTAAAAGAGCAAGAAAATGCATTGAGCAAAGAGGAGTTATTGGATAAAATTGCATTATTTTTCCTCAATAAAAACTATCATTCACCCAAATTATCGTAATGTTCTTGGATTACTCTAAAGTGTTGATAAGATGATTTCTTTTAGGTCTTGAATTTTTCTTTTCTCCTGAACCTTAGAGTAGACCAAAAAGTATTCAGTATTAAAAAATCAACTCTTCTTCACAAAATTCTCGAGTTGTGATAAGAGTGAACGATCTTTTAAGATTTCACACTGAATCACACTGGATATTTTGTTAGAGCGCTATATTGAGTGTTGTTGATATTGCTAACCTGAAGAAATTGATTGGAAAAAGGACTATTTTATTTTGAAAATCAAGAAGAGCATGTAACGATTAATACTTTTGCACACATACACGACCAATTGAAGTGTTGAGAATCGTTCTCTACTATGATGATATGATTTGTATCCAATTATATTGTGCATTAGCGCCGCTCGGCCGCAATAGTAGTAGTTGTACTGGCGCTATCGTCGCTATCCTTGGACGCTCTTATTCGTTGATGTTTCCGGTAATACTCTCATTTGGTATTTTTTATGTATCACTGGAATGCTCTTAACCCAAATAACCCTGAAACTATCGTTTTTTTTTATAAATGGAACTTTTTTCGTGAATTGAGGTTGAAAGGGGGACTATAAAGTAAAATCCACCATTTTTATTAAATTTTCGAGTGTTGCTATTGGTTGAAACTATGGGTCCTTTTAAAAGGACAGTAGTACTATAGCATACTCATATAAAATAATCGATTGATTTCAAAGTCTTTTTTTTCATCAGAAGAACATCTCAACAATAAATAGTATGATATGAAACAAAACAATTTTTTGAATGCAAGCCAACATCACATTCTTAGCAGAGAAAATCTGCTTTTTCATGGCGTACTGCACATCGTCGCTGATTGTTATAATAAACAATGAGATGATCCAGTCTGTTTAACGTGAAAACTCGTGTGAATTTCTAGGAGATTTGGAAGGTTCTCTCTTTTTCATTCTCTTATTAGATTCTAATAGTTCGGTTGATACAGATCTTCTGAATTCTAGTGCGTCGAGTTTTCCGCCATTGTCCTTATGTAATTGTCAAGAGTTTTGCACAGCCCTGTCAATGCAATGAGCAAATAAAGGAAAATACAATTTTTTTTCCTATAATGATAACTCAAGTGTCACCGAGATTTTGATCGCAAGGTCCACCCTTCATCAGATTTTATCAAGCCTGGTGAATCTATATGAATATATTTCTTCTCAGATTTGATAAACCTCTTTACTCTATTTACCGGAAACAACATTGTTGTCATTCCATTTGGTAATGATGATTTCGTCATC
Organism: Cryptolaemus montrouzieri; assembly: GCA_013387265.2. Taxonomy (NCBI): domain Eukaryota; kingdom Metazoa; phylum Arthropoda; class Insecta; order Coleoptera; family Coccinellidae; genus Cryptolaemus; species Cryptolaemus montrouzieri. The sequence goes on from JABFTP020000021.1 coordinate 65,479,462, forward strand.
CGCCAAAGTATGCTCAAAATAACCTCGATTTTTTAGTACACTTATACTAGAAAAGGGTGATCAGGGGATTCGGTTTTTCCTCAGTGTTCCAGTAGCTTTTAGGCCCCTCAATTTCAATTCTTTGAGTAACGAAAGTGAGGTGGAGTAATTGTCAAAGTATAAATGAAATCCTTCAAAGGGCATATTTTTCAATACATCTGCATATTGCAAAACTACTGATGCGCCAAGACCCATATGTTTGTACTTATCTGGCAACATACTTGAAGAACTTTGGTATGGGTCAAAATGAACTATATAACCTAGTCTGAGAACACCAATCCAAAACATATATCCGTATCCGTTTTCCACATATGAATTGATTTCCACTGTGACGTCCAAAATATGTTATCATTGACTCGTCTATACTATGATTTTTTTCGATAGGGGCTTGCTCAAAATATTTTGATCTAACCAAACCTAGTCAGAGAACACCAATCCAAAACATATATCCGTATCTGATAGGTTTACCACATATGAATTGCTTTCCACTGTGACGTCCAAAATATATTATCATTGACTCGTCTATACTATGATTTTCTTCGATAGGGGCTTGCTCAAAATATTTTGATCTAACCAAACCTAGTCAGAGAACACCAATCCAAAACATATATCCGTATCTGATAGGTTTACCACATATGAATTGCTTTCCACTGTGACGTCCAAAATATATTATCATTGACTCGTCTATACTATGATTTTCTTCGATTAGGGCATGCTCAAAAATTTTTGAATTCAGAATGTCAAAACGTAGTCGCATTTCCGGATATTTGTCCTTCAAATCCAGGGTTGTATTATCATTGCAGTGAATGTTGCTGGAATCTATCACGCGATATAGCTCCACCTACCATTTTATTGTTGGTGTCATCCCTATTCTGCCAGAACATCACTTCCTCATCGAAGAATAACTGGAACGTAGCAGCTGGTGAAAGATTGTTATCCGCCGATGATATTGGTGCCCATTGCGGCAGAGGCGACTTTCCCCAGGCCAAATCACTTTCTTTCTAATCAAAAGTTTTCAGAAGTTTCGATCTTCGTTCTACAAAACTCTGATAGAGGTTTATCATCTTCGCTATACCAGTAATCTTCAGTTTGCATACGTACAGTAGTTTTGATATGAGTTTCTGGTAAATTGTTCAATAAGAAGGTGTTTTCATCTCCGGAAACCTTATCTGTATCGCAGTCATCATTGGCGTTCTCAGGAGGAAAAATTGCTATTTCTTCTGGAACTTCATTCTCAATTTGTTCGATCTCTGCCATTATTTCAGCTAACGGGAAAGGTCTAAAACAATCATCTTTGTACCTAAAACAAAAATATTCCAGTTGAGTCGACTGTAGCCGATAAACCTACTGTCCTTCTAAAATGACTCTAACTTTATTCTCTACATATTCCGCATGTACATCCCAACGAATGCAGTCTCTACTTGGGAGTGAGACGCCAAAGCCTATTCTCAAGGTACTCAGCAATAAGTAGAATCAGTTTCGATAAGTTCGGTGAAATAAGGAATTGAACGCAATGGTCAGGGGAATCTTTCTTCGAATAAGATTATTGATTTTTTTTTCTGAGCTGGCTCATAATCCTGATATTATCTTGAAGCACCGAAAAGTTGTAGTGTAGGGGCGACAAATCGCTTTCTATCCATCAGGCTAATCAAATCGAGACAAAAAACACGAAAAGATGCCAGAACTCGACCAACCAGCTAAGTTTAGGAACATCAAGATCGGCCAATACTTGGATAGCCTTTTGGATACATTATCATGCACGAAACGCAGAAATGTATACACAGTTTTCAATGATTATAATTATAATTATGAATTTGGAAGGCTTTTACGTGGTAAAATTCCATTATCAATAATAAAAAACAAGTACTGTGTTTTAAGGAATTTTACTTAATAATTGCGATTCGTAACGCGTTTCACTACACCGTAGCTTCTTCAGACGAATGAATATACAGAAAAATATAAATGAGAATATAACTATAAATGTTCTTGAGTAAAAAGAAGCAACCCAATAAGCTTTTAATTGGTTATTTATGACAGGTATATCCAATAAAATTAAGGAATAGATTGCTCCCCGAAAAGATTCAATAGAGGTGAAGGGCTTAAATCGACTTGTTCATTGATGAGTCTACCTGAGTGTTTGTATTTATTGATTTCTAAAGTTTCCCAAAGATCTACCTTCCAATATTTATTATCTGTATGCAAAATTTCAAACTGTGGGTCGAAAGAATCTATTTCCCAACATTCCTCCGAAAGATACGTATTACTTAGATGAAGAATTATTAGAAAAGAATCATGTCAATACTATCATTAAATCAGATATTCTTTCATTATTACAAATTTGTTTAGATCAAAATTATTTCCATTTCAATAACAAATATTATACTATTGAAGACGGCTTGATTGCTTGATTATGGGCAATCCGTTAAGTCCTTTGTTAGCAGAAATATTCATGAATAACTTATAGAAATTAATTCATAATCATCCACTCAGTAAATATTGTTTATACTGGTATCGCTATGTAGACGATATCATTATTTGCTTCACAGGAACAGATAGACAGTTGAAAATTTTCGAAAATCATATAAATTCATTACATCCAAAAATTGCATTCATAACCGAAATAGAAAGCAATAATTTGATAAATTTCTTAGACGTAACAATTTCGAATGAAAATGGAAAACATGTTTTCGCAATTTACCATAAGCCGTCACATACAGATATTATAATACATAACTCGTCGTGTCATCCATATCAACATAAAATGTCAGCATTCAATAGTTTTATTCATAGATTGATTAACATCCCGTTATCACCAGAAAATTTCATTAAAGAACTAAATTTGATTAAACAAATAGCCAAAAATAATGGTTACAATCCCAAACTAATAAATAATATTTTAAATAAAAACAAAGTAGAATCGCATTGAATGAAGTTTACCCTGTCGATAAATTGAAACAAAAATTCAACACCTTAACCTACGTTGGCATTACAAGTGAGAAACTAAAATCATTCTTAAGTAGCAATAATTTCAACATAGCTTTCCAAACTAATAATAATTTAGGCAAATATATAAAAATAATAAAACCAAACCAGGTAAAAACAATAAATCAGGTGTTTATCGATTGAATTGCAATGACTGTGATAATTTCTACATTGGTAGAACACATAGAAATTTTAATATCAGAATATCGGAACATAAACGCAGTTTTTCAAATAAAAAATCAGATTCAAATTACGCGAATCATCTCTTAGAAAATAATCATTCTTTCGACCCACAGTTTGAAATTTTGCATACAGATAATAAATATTGGAAGGTAGATATTTGGGAAACTTTAGAAATCAATAAATACAAACACTCAGGTAGACTCATCAATGAACAAGTCGATTTAAGCCCTTCACCTCTATTGAATCTTTTCGGGGAGCAATCTATTCCTTAATTTTATTGCATATACCTGTCATAAATAACCAATTAAAAGCTTATTGGGTTGCTTCTTCTTACTCAAGAACATTTACAGTTATATTCTCATTTATATTTTCTCTATATTCATTCGTCTGAAGAAGCTACGGTGTAGTGAAACGCGTTACGAATCGCAATTATTAAGTAAAATTCCTTAAAACACAGTACTTGTTTTTATTATTGATTATAATTAACGAATTATAAAATTCCTATTTTGATTCTACAATCGATTGGAAGACCAAAAAAATAGAAATCACAAACTGTGTCATTCTTTGCTTTATATAAAATCTACAACTAAACCGTACCTCAAGTTAAATGGTTACTCGTAGACAATGCAAGGCAGTACATGTGAACCAAGTAACACCTTTTAAACTTTGAAATACAGTACCTTCTGAAGGTTATCTAACAGTAATTTAATCTCGGTATTATCTTCATGGAGATTATGAGAAATTGCACAAAATAAAAGCATTATTTCCAAGTTAGTACTATAAACTGGAAAGATCATTCTAGGAAAAGTATTCGTAGTTCCACCGTAAATATCATGTATCCGTCACGCTGCTGTTGGTCATCTGTTGTCGGTGCTAGTAAAAGGGGCTAAGGATATAGCTAGTGATTCATAAATAACACTGGGGTATATATAAGATAGTAAATACCGCTTTCTTAAAAGGAAGAGAAATTACAAATGTTATTGGAAATGAAATTTTGACTGTATATCCTACGTACGCACATTCTGTTGAAGCTATTGCAATTATTCTTCAAATTTATTGCACATGGTTTATCCGAAATGGCTACTCGTAAAATATTTCCTATTTAGCAGGCAATAGTTATACCTATTTCAGTTGAAAATATTTTCAGCACTCGGTCAACTTTCATATATGAATTTCAAAGCACGTTCTCTTTTGAAAGGAAGCATTAACTGAATAGCATTTTTATGATTTCCGTGTGAAACTATTTCAGCTACTGAATTCTCCATAAAAGCTTTTGTTGGAAGTTGTCTGTCTTATAAAGTTTAATTCTGTATCAAAATTGTTCTGTCCTGAAGAAGAACTGTCAGTTAATACTCGTTTCTCATATGATATAGTGTGTTCCTTTACAGTTGAGAGATGAAAACTAAAACTACACTGTTCAGGACTGGACTGCATCGATTTCGATAAAGAAAATTTTTTAATAGATATAGAAGATGCGCTAATCGCCTGAGGAACAATGTCTGTTGAGCTCAGCTCATATATATTTGAATCCTGTGAAATCATTTTTTTTATCAAACTAGTACAATTAATTCAAGATATCTGAAATGACAAATATTATGTCGTTGAAACTTGAATGAATTTCTAGATTTTTCTTCAAGTTTCAATTTTCTTTCAATAGAGATATTAATGAAGCTCAACAAACAAATCTAAAACGGAATATGAATTTTTTTTTGATGTGGTCTATACAGTGTATTCAAACCAAGGAATTTATTCCGTAAGCTAGCTGTTAATTCAAATTCAAATAATTTATCAAATCAGTTTACCCGACGTACTCAGCTACCCTGTATGGTCTCTAACACAAAGTGTTAACCGAAATCGTTCAGGTCATCGTGAGCCCTGTCCAATGAGACAGGATCTTTGTAACGATATACAACTCGACCCATATTTTCTTGTGATGATTTTGTAGGTAGTTGGTTGATCTATCATGCTTGAAGTCGGCATATACAGGGTACTTCAACGAAAACTAAACAAAGCCTATATCTACCAAGATATTCATTTCTGTTCAAAACACAAAAACAGGTCAATTGTTATTTCAAGAGGGACATCTTTTGGGGTACAAAACTTGCCTGAAATATCAACTCCCTAAGCAGGGGTTGCAATCCTTGAACATTTTGAATAAGGAGAATGGGTCGAGTGATGACTCAAAAGAAAGGTGGTATCTTTATCTACATCGCCTTGAACGAATTTCTATTTTAAATTGCAAACTGTAAGAGATACAGAGTGAGCAACTGAAAGATAGAGAAGACTATTTCCCTGATACTATTCAAGTTTCAGTGAAGTAAAGTGGAACAGATCCATGCTGATCAATGGCAGTTATCATCAAGTACCATCCTCATCTCGAATTTCAACCCCTAGAGCAGGGGGGACCACCTTGAAAATTTGAAAGAGGGTAGATGGGTCGAGTGATACCTCAAAAGAAAGGTATTATCTTTGTCTGCATCCCCGTGAACGAATTTTCTTTTTGATTGAAAACTGTAGAAGATACAGAGTGAGCTAATGAAAAATCCTTTACTTTAAAGGTATCACTGGATCTAAATATTACCTCTGCTCTAGGGGTTGAAATTCAAGATGAGGGTGATTTCGGAAGATTACAGCTTTTGATCTGAAATTAGTCTTTTCCAGTTTTTCGCACTAATACTCCAATAGTCTTGGGGCGATAGTCTTCTCTACTTTTCAGTGGCTCACTCTGTATCTTCTACAGTTTTCACTCAAAAATGGAAATTCTTTCACGGGAATGCAGACAAAGGTAGTACCTTTCTTTCGAGTTATCACTCGATCCATCTACCCTCTTTCAAATTTTCAAGAATTGTCAACCCTGCTCTAGGGGTTGAAATTCGAGATGAGGATGGTACTTGATAATGACTGCCATTGATCAGCATGGATCTGTTCCATTTTACCTCAATGAAACTTGAATAGTCTCAGGGAAATAGTCTTCCCTATCTCTCAGTTGCTCACCCTGTATCTTTTACAGTTTTCAATCAAAAATGGAAATTCGTTCAAGGCAATGTAGACAAAGATACCACCTTTCTTTTGATTCATTACACGACCCATCTCCCCCATTCAAAATGTTCAAGGATTGCAACCCCGCTTAGGGGGTTGATATTTCAGGCAAGTATTGTACCCCAAAAGATGTCCCCTTTGAAACAAAATTAATCTGTTTTTGCGTTTCGATCAGAAATTATCTTGGTAGATATAGCCTCTGTTTAGTTTTCGTTGAAGCACCCTGTATAATGATCCCTCTGCAATCAAAAATCGTTCTTTCTCAGGAAATTCACCAAAAAATCATACCAGCCGAGATATTCCGATTGATTTGTTATTATTGGAAATCACTGTATATGAAATAATACTATACCGGAGAGGAATTATATGTCATTTTCAGTTCTGAATGTAAAAGCTGATATTTTTTAATATTTACTCACTTTCTTTGACGTAATTTAAATATTATAAAATTAGAACTAACGCTTGTCATTTTAGTTACAAAAATTATTATATATATATATATATATATATATATATATATATATATATATATATATATATATATATATATATATATATATATATCGTATCGACTCGACTAGATAAGGTTTGAAAATCGCTCACGCTAAACTTCAGATAGCGCCTGCGCATTATTCACATTCGTTAATACTGTAACCATATCCTTGATGCAGTCGATGCAGACGAGTACCTTCATTACCATAGAATTATGCATTCAATTATGCATTTTCCAATCAAGAGTTGACAGAGTTTTGATAAACAATAATTTCCTCCATTACCACATCCAACGACTGCAACGTAGTTAGCAAATAATGGAGCTCAATTAAAGAGGGAAGTAATAATTAACTCGCGCAGCTCACACATTCGGGACACTAAAATCAAGAAGAAATCTCATTAGAAGTATAGATTCTCAGTGAATGTTTGGATGATAGTAATAGACATAGACAGCTAATAGGTTGTGATTTCATTTTTCACGAAATATATTGCCGAATCTATGAAACATCCAAGGTAGGTACTTTAGGCTCAACAGGGCATCACAATGTTTCTCAGTTGATCTTCATGGCACTCACAGGAATAAGTTGATAGGCTCATGAATGTCCACTTTAATTTCCTGGCATCTGACTGACAATGTTCTCATCATTAGAAATTGAATAATCATTCATTAAAGAAAATATATCAAAAATTCAATTCAGTTTGTACTTTTTAACCTTGGGTTCATATTCTTAACATCAACATAAATAAACGTTTTATAATACAAATTCCTAAATTTTGAAATCATAATTAGCACACTTCTCAATTCATTGATAGAACCCGGTGGGAGCCAAGACGTCCTCGCTAGTAACATACATAACTCAGGATGTGGTCGTATCATGAAACCGGTGAAGTGATCTTACTACGAGCGATTGAAGTGACAGAGTATCGGCAATAGCTCTGGATGCCATACCATGCTCGTTCTAAAAGAGTGAATAATATTTTGATGCAGTATTGTACCTCCCATGGAATCAAAATATTCTCTGGACGCAATATCAATATGGACCGAAAAGGAAGCCCTATTATACATATACATACAAAATATGTTAATCAACACAAAAATAAGACTGATAGATGGCGCCAGATATTTCTTGGAGTCAAAATTGAGAAAAATTATACATGTATATTAAGTCTTCCTCTTCTGTCCATATTCACATTGCGTCCAGTGAATATTTTGATTTAATGGGAGGTATAATACTGCATCAAAATATCATTCACTCTTTCAGAACAAACATGATATGGCATCCAAAGCTGTTGCCGATACTCTCTTACTTCATCACTCGTAGAAAGATCATTTCACATGCTTCATGATACGACCAAATCCTGCATTATGTATGTTACTAGCGAAGACTTCTTGGCTTCACCCGTGTACTATGAATCAACTGAGAAGTGTGCTAATTATGATTTCAAAGTTTAGGAATTTGTAGAACGTTTATTATTGTTGATGTTATAAATATGAACTCAAGGATACGAAGTACAAAACTGAATTGAATTTTTGATATAATTCCTTCAATGGATGATTATTCAATTTATAGTGAATATTATCAGTCAGATGCCAGGAAACCTAAGTGGACATTCATGAGCCTATCCACTTATTTCTTGGTCGATGAAGATTAACTGAGAAATATGGTCATGCTCTGTTGCGCCTACAGTACACACCTCGATTGCTCAATAAATTCGACAATATAATATATATATATATATATATATATATATATATATATATATATATATATATATATATATATATATATATATATATATATATATGAATGATATCGTTTATTTATATATTCTATTCATATATAAAGCCGAATTTATATAAGGAAATAATAATATAATATATATATATACACATAAAATCGAGAATATATATATATATATATATATATATATATATATATATATATATATATATATATATATATATATATATATATATATATATATATATATATATATATATATATATATATATATATATATATATATATATATATATATATATATATATATATATATATATATATATATATATATATATATATATATATATATATATATATATATATATATATATATATATATATATATATATATATATATATATATATATATATATATATATATATATATATATATATATATATATATATATATATATATATATATATAGTGTCCCAAATGCGTGAGCTGCGCGAATTATTTATTATTTCCTTATAAATTCGGCTTTATTGGTGAATAGAATTCTATAAAATAAACGATTATCATTCGCAAATCACGTAACAGTGGTTCGATCTGGTAGGGGTGTAAATTATTGTTCATCAAAACTCTGTCAACTCTTAATTGGAGAATGCATAATTGTATGCATAATTGCAGAAAACCGAAAACTGTATTCAAGCATTAGACGATAATGATCTCGTCATTCTCAAAATCGTCTTTGATATTCTATATGAATAATTCTATCGCTTTCGTCACGAAATCCGTGAACATACGAAATGTACGAATATTCCGCTCTTTTTTACAATTCATGAATGATTTATTTTGGTTAGTTTTGGTTAGAGAACATTGGAATTGAACTTTGTGAAAATAAAATGAAACCCAATGTCTACGTCACTTTACATTTTTGTGAACATTAAATGAAATCGAAAGTATTCAAAATCACGATTATCGATAAAAAGTCATCTAAATCGAACATTTTGTAGTATTGTATAATTAATCATCGTTACCTATCCATTCCTATCAAACTTATAAGAGGTTCTTATGTTCAGTATAATGAATATTAGCGCAAAAATTTCGGATTTATCTATTTCCATAGAAAACTAACTGAAATTCTGTTATTTTTTTACATTGAGAGTTGTTTGTATGTATCGTAATTTGTTAAGAACTTGGAGTTTATCAACAGCAGGAATGTTTACAGCGTGAATATTTTAACGAAAAAAGCTTTAAACTGAAAGCTTCAAACATGAGGAGGATTTGAACTTTTTCACTACATGAAAAACTTGGTCAGGGCAAATCAGAATTTATTAAAAAGGCTGATATTCATAATAAAATACGAAAAAGTATATTCACATCTATCAAGGAGAGCATAAAAATAAAAATATAAAGTAGAAAGAAACACTTTTGACTATTCCTGAAACGGATGCAGGAACATATGTTATTGTTAATTTATATTTCCCTTATTTTAATTAATCTGCGAAGTAAGTTTTTTGTCAAATTGAAGTGAAATGCACTTTATAAGAGGTCTCAAGCCAGAGTTTGTTAATAGCACAATTGTAGTGACGTTTTAAATACCAACCACTATAATAACCGTTGATTTCCAGCCATTCATTTTTTTTTGAGAATTCTGCAAGAAGAAATTGGTTTTCCGTAGTGAAAACCATAAATCAGTAAGCTCATTTCTGTAACATCATTACTTTTTATATAGATCTTTCCTAAAAAACTGTTCTTTTTGAAACTGTGGCCCCATGTTTGGAGCATATTGTATTCATGAATAACTAGACCACCTGAAACAATTCAACTTTCAGTATCATCAATGAAAAACTATTTCCTGATTAATTTTTTTGCTTTTAGAAGATGGAAAAAATAAGATATTGGCCTTGCATTCTGAGTTGAATATAACATAGTGTGTACTATAATTCATGAGGATTAGTGAGATATACATAAATTGAAATCGTTTGATAATCACCGGAGGTATTCCCAATCGAAATAGGTCATACTGTATGGAATAATGACAGAGATGATCACAAGCAATCACAATTCTCGCTAGTACTCTGATGTTTTCTTGCACTTTAGTTGAAAATGGCGATAAAGAAGTTTTTAAGGTTACAAATATATCCCAGTTGAACTTTTCATCAACATCAACGAGTTGTGATCGATGAAGATTCTAATACATAAAACTCACAATAAAGTTGATTGATAGACAAAATATCACATTCCGTAGTTGTAACAACCTGATCAATTCAAAATTAAAATTTTCGACCTCAGCCAGTTACTGAATCAACAGAAGATGTTCCTCTTTAGAGAGGGTTAATAATACACACAACCAAATTTTTATGGAATTACCCGATATTTTGAATATTACCTCAGGGATGTTGGAAATTTCGAAAGATTGTTAGAATTGATCTTTTTTGAGATATTTCAATTGAGAAAAGAAATAAATTAAGGTTTATTTTAAGTTAAAACAAATAAAAGAAAATAAGAGACTCTTTCCGCATGTAGTTAAGAAATTGAAAATTGTTTTCTCACGGAGTAAGTGTTTTTTTTTCTAGACCTCAGTAGCTTGTATTACCTCCTCCTGCTCTGATATAAGCTTGAATCCGTCTAGGCATGCTGTGGATTAGGTTTTCGACCTCCTCTGGGGTGATATTCTGCCACTCTTCTTGGCGCCTTGGATGAGCTGTTGTGGGGATCTTGGATTATTCTGGCACAATCTAATTTTTTTTTGAGATTATCCCATAAATGTTCAATAGGATTTAGGTCTGGAGAGCAAGCTGGCTAGTCCAAAATAACTATTACCTCTCTTTCAAGATAATGTAACGAGAGGTTGCTGGTATGCGGATGAGCATTATCTTGCATAACAGTGAAATTCTCACCGTGGGCACCTCGGCAGAGTCTCATGATGGGCTCCAGCACTAGGTCCACATCATTTCTAACCGTTACACTCGCAGGAAATGAAATCCATTATGTTGTGCCTCCCAGCATAATGCCACACCAAAACATCACACTGCCCCGTGGCATTTCGGAATTTGTTTACTGCTCGGAGTCTAGCTTGTCTTCCACGACCCCTTATAACCCGTATCCGGTTGTCATCTGATTGAACACCAATTCTGGTCTCATCCGAAAAAAGAACATTTCGCCAACTCTTAAGGGCCTTCTGATGTATAAACCCTTTGAACGAAGTTTTTGACGTATCATTTCGACTGATACACTTAAGCCTGTTGCTTCCAGAAATTGCCTTTGGAGTATGAGGTGCGACGCACTAGGGTCTCTTCTTTGACACGGTTTGTTCTTCAGAAGTGGTCTTCCTACGACTTCTTCTAGGCCTATTTTGCAGAGATTGTAGCTCCATGTATCGAGCGTAGGTTTTTGAAATCACTCCCTGTGATACCTTCATTGTGGCAGCTATATCCCTTTGTGTCACCCCTTCTTCAACGAGAGCAGTTATTCAACCCCTCTGCGCATCGGACAATCCAATGTAAGGTATCTTCAATTATGATTATAGGCTTTTTTAGATTTTGAAATTCACAGTTTCGATTCTCAGTGACGACTGAGTACAATATCCCGAACATGTGGTGATAATTCAACATTTCTTATCATACTATCCAGTTCTCTAACATCAAAAAACTTCATTCTTGACAAGTAGTTAAAAATCCATGGTTGAAAACAATCAATTATGTGAAATACCGAGTGATTCCATATAAATTTGGTTGTGTGTGTTAAGGTTTTTGCACATAATTAAAATTGTGAAAATTTTAGGTGGTCGTCTATTTCCAACATTTTCATGGTTCGAATTCGTGATGAATTGTTTCACTAAATGTATGAAGAATTGGTTTACAAGATGGTAATTTTCTCTATTTGGGATAGTCAAACGATACTATTTGGTATATCATAGTCAAGCACGATGATTTGAGACGTAAAAATAATTATTAATCGAAGCATAGACTAGAGTCGAACTATTAATATTCTTAAAAGGTTTACCCCTGGACCCAATTTCGATATTCAGTTTAATTATGTCTATTACTGTAATAAAATCTGATCCATTTGGAGATATCAGGATATAGAGCGGGATATACTTCAATATATGCAAACCATTTATCCCATGAATAGTTTCCAGTATTGATTTCACTTCGAAATACTCATCAATAACTAAGCTTTATGAAACCGTTAATCATCAGCTTTACCTATGATCCCCGTTCAAATTTTACTTTCATCTCATTGGGCGTTCGTTCAGAACTTCGGAAACTATGGAATTTTATTTCTTTCTATTCTCTGATTGATTTGATAGCACAAAGAAAACAGAAACTAAAGGATGAGAAATATTTATTGTGTATTATTAATGATATTGATGATTTATTTATTTTATAGAAATTCATTTGAATTGAAAAATGAAATACGACATTTTTGTCAAATTTCCACTGTTTATATTAAAAACGTGACAAATTTCCTTAGGCAGAATATCTAATACATATTTTCTACCAGATGAGTACAAAATATATTTCTATCCTAGACGTGTAGTAATAGAGATGTATCAGCGTCGAGTTGGCCATTGAATCTTGATTTACCAGTGGTGTTAGTTGAAATTTGTCGTTTTTTTCGACAAAGAAAATACTTAATTTTCAGAGGAATCTCAGAATTGTTTCATTCAATGTATTGGCCGTTGGATTTCACACATTTAGCCCATCTCTCAGACAAATTATGGATACCATCCCAGAAAAACTTTTTCTCTTTCGACGCTTACCATTTAACGAGCCATTCTTCGACTTTTTCAAAATTAGCGAAGCACTGCAAGGTAGTGTCCCATTGATGCGAAAAGGTGATAATCGGACGGGGCGGGGTCTGGAGGTACGGCGAGTGCGATTATATTTCCCAATTACGTGTATTTGATGTGTCTCTCGCCAGTTTGGCGGTATGAGACGGCACGTTGTCACGTTCCAAGATAACTTTGCCATGTCTTCGGGCCCATTCCGGCCATTCCTCGATCAATGCATTATTCAAATTGATAATGTGTTGTCAGTAGCGATCCGTCTTCACCGTTTCACCAGGTTTCAACCAGTTGTAGTACACCACACCACACTAGTCCCACCAAACACAGAGCCAAAGCGATTTGGCCTTGCAGTCGATGGGCCGGCTTCACCAGGTGGAAACCATGATTTTTTTCGCTTCGGGTTCTCAAAATAAATCCACTTTTCGTCGCCTGTGACAACTCGATGCAGAAAAGATTTCCTTTCGAATCGTTGAAGCGGCATTTCGCAAACGGTTTTTCGATTTTCCATTTGTCTATCATTCAGCTGGTGTGGCACCCATCTTCGATAATACTGGATCTTTCCATCGCTTTTAAACGTTGACAAATTGCACATTCATCGTTTCTGCCAATTTTTGTTGCGATTGGGTTGGATCAACATCCAATCACGCCTGCAATTCCTCGTCTTCGAACATTTTCGCTGCACCAGGATGTTCATTGTCTGTCAAATCGAAATCTCCACTTTTAAATTGACAAAACCATGTCTCACATGTTCTAATCACTGGAGCATGTTCACAATAAGTTTCTACCAGCATCCGGTGAGCTTCTGCTGCTTTTTTCCTTTGATGAAACAAGAAAAGAAACAAATGCCGCACATGAGATTTACTTGGAACAAAACTCGACATATTCATTGAGGTAAACGAATATGACGCTCTTATTTTGGTGGGTTGTGACTTGCGTATTTTTGATGGTTCATGTCTATATGAAAAAATCACATACATGCCAAATCAAAAAATGTATACATATGGCTAACGACATCAACTGGTGAAACCGGCAAACCAACTAACACCCCTTTTATACAATCATTCAAAAATGGGGAATCATGTTTCCATCTGGGTGCCGGATATTCTATCATAAAGACAGCTGCTAGAGATAATGTTTCTTACTATTTCAATTCAGAATCTGCACTACTTCATTAACAAAAATACTTTGACATTTTCCTAAATACTATGACTTCTCCTAACAACTGATACGTATCATTTCAACATTTTTGAAAGGCATTCAATTTTATTTATCTTCTGTTTCCATTGTTTTAGTCGTCAAATATTTCAAATACTACTTCTTTTTTCTGTGGCATTCAGTAGATAAATTTGAGGATTCTTTTTAACCAGCTGTTAAAATTAATCAATGGAAATTTTTGGAATGTAGGCTCATTTAGCTCTTAGACTTTCGAAACTTTCAAATAACAAAAACTTATTCCATATATCAACATGTGCAATGAAAACATTCCTTCCAATCAACTAGATTTCCAATATTTTTACTTTTCGATTGTTCTAATACAAAACGCATAGAAGAGCTCATTTTTGCACGCAACTTTATGAAATATTGTCATTTAGGTAACTTTGTGCTCTTTAAAAATGAAACAAGATCCCTTGCGAATATAAATTTATGTAGAAGATCAGTGGAGTATACAAAGAGTCATAATTAAATTATACTTAATAAGTTTTGATCTTGTCATTAGACACTAGCATCTGGTCACAGAACTTAAGGATTATTATCAGTTATTAGATTTCCAAGGGATATTGTCGCAAAGTAATTATTTCGGACAAGAGTATCAAATATTGTCAGATAAGTTTAGAGCGTGATCTTTTCTTTATGAATATTCAAGACAGTTGGATTGAAGAAAACAGATAGTTATAGAAAAAATAGGTGATGCACCTTTTTTCGAAACTCGGATATTTTTTTTTGTTCATTACTCTTATATATGAGGACTACTATATGTTCAGACAAATTCTTCAAATTCAAGTCCCGATGAAAAAACTTGTATATTTCCACTTGCTGAATTATTGGTCGAATTTCACCAGCAAATCTCACACGATACTTTCATTGACAAGTATACTGCTATAATGAATAATTTGAAGTTTTATATTGAGTAAACTTTGTACAAACTACTAATAAAGAAATTTCATTTGCCAAATGGAATATTTGAATTGATGTGGTTCTTAATACTTTCAAAAGTTTCTGTGATACTTGTTTGTGCTCCCAGACCTAAATGACGTCGATCATGAGTGGGTCCTTTGTCACCGTAGGTATGTTCAGATGTTTCATCTACCTATCCCCACTATGCTGACAGATCTTAGGATGATAACAAGGAATGTTCTCATATCATTTTTTTCTTGGAGTAGGGGAGAGTCGGGAAGCCTCGGCCACATAAGTAAAACTCAGGATTACAAAAATCTCTAAGAAAAAAGATCTATTTTCAATCTTTATAATGAACAAAACATATTCCTCTCAATACTAATGAAATAAGAAATAAAAATTCTCATTTTTATAACTGTAATGAGGTTTAGAAGGCACTGTCATATATTTGTCACAATCATTTCTGGGGGGTAGCCCCGGACACAAAAAAATATGACTATGTCGATTTGCAAACATCACAATAGTAGAAAGATGACGATGGATCAATGTACACACATTCTTCATAAGCCCATTTTTTGCATTTGTGACGCTGAATCCAGTCTTCATCGAAGATTTCCCCACAAATGATGCATTCTGTATCATCATTTGTTTCTTCCCTAGTTAAACTCTGGATATTCTTTCTCGATCTCATTTGACTGCTTGCTGCTTTTGTTCTATCAGTTCTAGCCTTGGATTCATTGGCTACAGCCTTGTTTGCTACCAGTGCACCTTTAAATGGACAGAATGTCAGAATCTCACTTCTTTGGGTTTTCTCGAGAACGGACGCGTCCTTGAGACGTTAGGGAGAGGGGACAATTTTTGAAGCAATGCATTCAAACTAGTAGATGCAACTGGCTCTGCACTACTTTTCGCAGTAGGTGGCTGCGTGCTGCCACTTGTTGATGGTTGTCATGCCTGAATAGTGATCGACTGCTGGGCGCAACTGGTGGATGGTTGCTGGGTTGAAATAGTTGATGGCTATTGAATGACGCTAGTGGATGGCTGCGGATTGAAACTTGTGGATGATTTTAATCTTATACTGGTTGATGGCTGCTCAGAAGTCTCATCCAAAACTGGTTCCTGTTCGATATTGGTCATTGATGATGGCAAAAAATCCAAATCAGTTAAAATCTCCCTATTGAATGGATAAATTCTGGTGCATTTGAATCCATTTTGTGCTATTTCTAGTCTAGCTGCCTTAGTGAAAGCCGAATTGACAAGAGATGGAATGTCATTGTCTGAAATTCTCGCTCCTGGATTTTGTCTCATCCACATGACACTTGATGAACTGAATGCAGACTTGAACGGCTTGAAAGATACCCGGTCTAACTGTTGCACTTTGTGAGTTGTGTGTGATGGTGTGCTGAGCATATGGATGTGATTAGCACGAGCAAACTCTATCATTACCAATTCTTCATGGCTCCCACGTCCATCGAGAATCAGAAGAACAGGATGTTCCGTCGAATGCTGTGCGTGCTGTTGGAAGTGCTGGAGCCACTTCAGGAATATCTCCTCATTCATCCATCCCCTTTCATGTAGTATGGCTATGCTTTCCGGTGGAGCTCCAATCATCAATCGACCTTCTTCATCCATCCGTTTTCTCGGTAAGATGAAAAGAGGAGTTACAAAGTGACCAGTGACATTCATAGCAAACATCAAGGTGATGTTTCGTCCCCTCTCCTCAGATATCAACTTGCCTACTTGCTTTTTTCCCTTAGTAGAAATAACCTTCTCATTTTTGTGCACCGTCGAGGCTCCCGTTTCATCAGCTTTGTAAATTTTCGAAGCTGGAAAACTATATTCTTCCTGAAGCTGGAACAGCTGATCATAAAAACGATCAGTTGAGGTTTGTTGAACCCAACGGCTCTCGCAATACTGGTTGACTCTGGAGTTCTGAGAGCAATATCTGGGAACCTTTTCGAAAAGCTGTAGTAATAATCTTTTCCGGCCATTTTTATCCCTTGTTGAATCTATGAGGAATTTTTAGTTGCTCTGCGAATGGGAAAATTCCGCTTTCGTGAGTGGCATCAGCCGATTATCTAGATCGATAACATGTTCATGAAGTTGCAGAGCTTGATCGTTTCATTACCTAAAGCTTTTATTTTAACCTGGGGCCTACTTCTTGGAACACCATACCGTTCAGCAACTGTTTTCATAAATAGATTTGTCTCCTGAACACTCCGGATCGCTCTTTTCATAGTATTTTCCCAAACTCCTCTAGTTGTTTTTCTCTCTTTGAATTTTGGCATTTTCTGTGAAGAAAACATCAGATTTTCACTCATTTCTTCCCTATTGCAGTACAAAAGCGACTTTAACATAAAGATAAGCAGACGACTTGACATGACAGAGCAACTGGGATTCACTATTTCATTCATAAAATCCAAAAATTAACCATTCATGAAATGGCCGGGGCTACCCGACAAACAAGTGTCTGATTCTACCCGACCGATTTGATCCTATGATGTCATGTCTATCGCAAATATCAATATGAACAGCTTCAAATATTTAACATATTTTTAAACTATAATGACGACCTTTCTGAATAAGTAAAATGCCAGAGTAAGATACTTACATTGTACAGAAAAAAACTGAGTTTGAGAAGTGTGCGGCACAGACAAAAGAACCGACACTAGTATATGATCGACTCTCACGTGTTGTTCACTGAACTGACACGGCTCATAGACTTGCGCGTTCGGCCATATGTTGCTGCCGTTATTTTGACGTGGCGCCAGTGAATGTATGTTTGCGGGATTTTCTGGAACTAGCTTTAGCCGGGGTTCTCGCCGGCCGGGGCTACCCGACTCTCCCTACCTAAATTCTGAAAGCGTTTTACATTCAAATAGACCATGTTCAGCTATTCCGTACTCCATGTCCAGTGAGATGACGAACAATCCTTTCTTCTTTTCTACTGAGTGGAATTAGATCCAAAGAAAGCTTCTAGAAGTCCTCATTTTCTTTTTTCAAATTTTCTTGTTATGGCTTCAATTTTTGAAAATAAAGTTTTTCGTCAACTATAACGTTGCCAAGTTTTAGTCCTCCTGGTAGTACATCCGTTTCATTTCCGTTTATCTACTCTCTCATTACATGCGTGGCTCAAGTGGCCCTGGATCCTCGCAAGAGTTTGTTTTCTCAAGTCAGCGTCTGCAGGTATGCTTACAACTCTGGACTACTCTAGAAGTTATCATTAATGATTCAAGTGCTTCAACAGCAACTTGACTGTCAATAAATACAAAAGGGCACTTAGAATGGAACTTTGTTACATTTAAGGTTGGCAAACAGAGCAGTACAAAAGCTATCGATAGGTATGCTGGGTATGGCAATCGTATGTCGAAGATACACCAATCTCTGTACAGTATTTGATTTAATTTGCCTGATAACAACTCTTGAAATTTAACTGGTCATCTTTGGTATCAGTACTTATGATTATTTCAGTGCCCTCTTGCGTGTGAACGAAAGGTTAGCTTGGGAGGTTTACCTTTGTGGATAAGCTTTCCCAGTCTGGTCTAGAATTACATTCTTGATCTCGTTGGATGAAGTGAGGTTTTCTCTTAATCGACTTAGCTGGGAAGTTAGTTCTGCAACACACCGTGTTAATGTGTCAATGAAACGACTCTGGTTTTGTCCGGATTACTTGCGTTGTCTTAAGTTTCTCGTTCAGACACCATTTTACATCAGAGCTTAGTCCCTAGGTGTAAAGACCAACACTATTCAGGCTGATCAGCCGTCTGATGACAATAAGATTCAACCCCCGTGCATATCCCCTCGAAGCCCCTCATCACCACTAATACCAAATACCTTTATCTATTTACGATAGAAACCTGTCTATTATGAAATCATCTATTGTTGTTAGGAATATTGTCTGTATATTATTTTGTTTATCACAAATTTTACATAGAAGTTATGCACCTGTTCAATGAACTCAATAGAGATAATGATAATCAAATCACGTAAAAATTGATCCCGTCAGGAGGGCTAAAATCCACAACAATTGATATCTTCATTATGTGCGTTCTCATAGCATAGAGGTGAATCCACAAACTGATAGCTCTTAACAACGACGGAAGCCTGTAAGTTATGGATATTTCAAACTCTGGGAAATGGAAGCCTTTGGAATTTAATTTCTGCCACAAGTTCTTTGGAGACGATCTGATCAGCTAATTGAATAAAAAAATGCAGAATACATGCATAGCTAGTCGAATTTCATAGGAAAATTGTAACCAGTTACAGCAACAAAAGATTGAGTAGTAAAATCATCAGTATCGAATTTGATCAGAATAGAGTCTCCGTTCGATGCAACAAATCCACACCCAGTATCATGCGAATAGAAATGATAAACAATAATATAAGTGAACCATCCTCTAATTGAAGGTACTTTAGCCGGATATCGAAATTGGATTAATTCAGAAATTATGATATGTAGCTTCATCTTCATTTGGATGGATCAAGTTCCATATGGTTGATGTATAATACGTAGGAGTTAATTCTCGAAAGAACCAAAAGCAAGGGATAAAGAGAACTCCTGCACAAAGTACTGCGGAGTTCGAACCTAAAAATATAGCAACAATGAGCAATGAATACCTGAAAATTGAAATTAATTAGAAACACAGCTACTAATACAAGTGCCGTATTGACCGGCTCGGTTGCGCAGAGGTTCGGTCGCTCGTCCTCTGCGCAGAGTTATCTAGGTTCAATCCCCCCCCAATACGTGCGATTTTTCCCCAATACGTGCGATTTTTCGGATTCTGAGAATCGGTTGAGCACCCATCTTTCGGAGAAGATGTAAAACTGTCGGTCCTATCTAATAGAGGTATTTGGGACATTAAAGATCACTTCCCTCGACACGAGAGGGGTTCAGAAAATTTTCCGGTTTAGTGAAGTGACGGAATTCCTCGGCGTGTCATTAGCCAAAAGGCACAAATAAATCACGTTGAAGAAACAAAAAAAAGTGCCGTCTCATTTCTGAAAATTTATATCTTTCAAATGCTAAGTATTAAAAATTTAATTTTCAATATCAACAATGTTCAATCGATTCAAAGTTTTTGATGTTACTAATGGAAATTGATTTCCACGAAGCTCTGTTTTTTTTAATTTGATGGAAAACTGAATTTCAAATTTTCATTACATTCGCAAACTTATGTCGTGTTTCAACACATTGTAGCTTCACAAATGTTCATCAATTTCATCAAGTAACGACCTCCTTAACCAAGTCATGGTTTTTATCATATTAGCGATATTAGAGCTTGTCATGAGCATATTGAAGAAAGAAATGTGAAATTATAAAATTTTTTATTCAAACTGAAATATTTAATATCAATGTTTAATACAATTTGTAACGACCGATGTAATTTTTGTATGCTAGGATCATTTTATGATTGGATATTCAAGTTGATTTTGAAACAATGAAAAATTATCGAGATGCTTAGGGAGTTTCATATCTTCTAATAGCATTGTATAAATTCGTTTTTCTCTTCGCAGAAGGAAGGAAATGCTCGAAATCAATTCCACGATTTTTATATTTCTCTTCAGGATTGTGAAGATCAAAACAATCATCCACTAAAAGAAAAAACATTATGAACAAAAACAACAATTAGAAATCTATGAAACTTGAAACTCATAACATTTAAGGGTTTGGCTTGTGTAGCTCGAATGAACCAATTCGCTTAGTTACAGAGTGGTGGCGGTGGTCGCTGGGAATTCCGACGCTGTTACTCTGAGCGGATTGAAGGCAGACACACAATATCAACTCACCGTTGCCGCCGTTTGGAACCGCAAAAAGTATAAAAGCAGGCCTATCGTCTTCCGAACGCTGGGTAAGTAACAGTCGTCTCATGTGTAACCTTATTGAAATAACATGAATTTTCTTATGATAGTTTGTAAATTGTACCAATATTTCAATGACATTTCTTCTCATTTCGAAGAGTTTACTGAATTCAATTGATTCATGGGGAGCTATTTCTTGAATCTTTACATTAACATGGGCTACAACAGGGGCGACAAAATTCAATTTCATACTTAGATTAGCAGGTATCGATTATGTGCTTACTTCAATCTCTGCAAGGGCAGGTTTTTTATTTACTACGCCACTGGTCAACAAGGCACACTACCTCCTTCTATGCACTATCGGAAAGATGCTACGGGTATATGAGGGCGGAACCTCGTATATACGATCATGGCTTCCAAACCAGGTAGAACATGTTCATACCAGCAAACTCTGGCAATGCAATTAAGGGCCACCCTTCTCATCATTGTCTGGTGAAGACATTCCTAAATATAACTGTTGTTGATAATATTTGAATATTGTAGTATAGTTAACAATGTACAAGATGATCTATTTCAATTAACTCAAGGGATTACATAACACCAATACACTGCCCCAAGAAACTAACTCATAATTTCAATATTTCAAATTTCTGTCTCGACAGGCAACTTATTATTAACGCATGTTTTTTTTCGGACATGTACGGACATATCCGATGTTTTTTGTTGGTGCGCATGTTTTCATGAGAAATAAAATGAAAAAAATAAATTGAGATTTTGCAAGAAAGTACTACATATTGATTACAACAGTTGTTGATCAATTTATGTTTGAATTATATGTAATGCTTGTTCTCCACAAAAATTTCAATTCTTGGTAAAAATTCAACGCGAATCACTAACTTTGACTCCGACATAATGTGCTTAGGTAAGATTACCTAGATTTGATTTATACCAGAATAGGCTAAAGGCTTTGGAAAGTCCCTGAAAACTGTTTCGAGAGTAATCGACATGTATAGGGACAATGGTATTCATGAAAGGAGACCTTGGTAAGAACGAATTCGTGCTACATTAGCGATCTTCGACCTTTGTTTATGAATTCCTCGTTTAAACAACAGTTCACTACTGCTAAGCACATTCAAAGGCAGCTTGGATAGAATAGTTGAGTGCGAATTAGCACTAAAACGATAGGACAACGTTTCAGGGAATTTAGTTTAACGCTTCGTATCGCAGCTCAAGTCCCAGTTCTAACCGCAGCACATCGAAGAGCCAGATTTAATTTTGTAATATCGTTACCGTAGGCACTATGCTTTCTAATCGCTGTACGTCCTTCCGACCAAACTGAGCACAGAACGTACTCTGGTCTACCTGCCGGGTAGCATGTCCCAATGGCAATATCAGTTGGTTAGAGCTAACTGGGAGAGAGTTTCGTTCACAGATTACTCGGAGTTTTGTCCTTTTCATTGCAATCGACATTCTGTATTTGACAGATGTTGAAATAAGAGATTTTGGTGGAGGTTCAATAATGGAGTGGGAAGGAATTTCTTTGAACGCCCGCGGTGATCTGGCAATCCTAAATAATGGAATCCTGAATGCCCAGAGATACGTTACAGACATTTTAGAAGGACATGTAACACCATTTGAGGCAAACATGGGTGGAAATGTGTTGTTTATGCATAGTATCGCCAGACCTCCACAAGCTCATATTGTTAGGAACTACCTTCAAGATCACGAAATCACTTCAATGGAGAGGCCTGCACGAAGTCCAGAGCTCAATCTCATCGAAAATGTCTGGGACATAGAAGATTAGGAAGCTAGCAAAACTAGCTCGCTGCCGTGAGTAAGGTTTGGATTGGACTGATAGAAATTTGAAACGAAATGGATCAGATTGCTATAAGGTAATTGATTTTGAATATGAATCGTAAATGTCATGCACTAATGCTGGCCGGAATGGAAATATCCGATTTTCACCGGTTTTCTGGATTTTCCGAAAGTTATAGTTGTCTCATTATTAGATTTATTTCAATTCTGATGAGCACCATTTTCTTTTCGATCGTTCTCAAGCATCCTTCAGTGCTAATAAATTACTGAAAAACTATTTCTTCATCATATCTAAATTCCTTCTGAATTGATTTGAATTTTCGATCTTGTGCATTAATTCGAGTTGCATTCCGTGAGATAATTCGATCAATAACAATAGCGCGAGGAGAAATTTTATGCGTCAAATTGAAATGTGCATCCGAGAAAAGAAGGTTAGATACTTTGAACATATTCCGTCCGGACAAAACACTCCACTCTGGATCGAGGAGGAAACGAATATCCCCCTTCTGTAGTGAATGGCACCACAAGGGTTGTGTGCGGGTTCTGAAAAGTTTTTCATCCTCATACCACCACTGGATATCTGCAAACTATGAAATAATTAGACCAGAGTTATGAACAGATAGATTAACTCTGGTCGCGTTCTAGAAAGGCTCTAGGGCCCAATGTAATCTGATTCCCCAAAATTTGATAGATAATTTAATTTGTGAAATTCCAAGACGTTCTCGTGAAAACCAAGTAGGTATAAGAACTTCAAAGAATTAAGAAAAAATTTTTGGTGAAAAATATTCTCCATTTTCTCAATTCCTTCCATTTTGCATTTTATTTTTTTTTTTCATGTTTGGTTCAATCGAATCATTCGGAGAAATCTAATATTATCAAAAATAGTTCATTTATGTATCACGGGAACTGTACTACCATTCTTAACCCGGCGTTGGTGTGGTGGTGTTAGGTTAGATTGAGACTGTCAGCGCCCCCACCTCTTCAGTACCTTCAAATGTTGAACTGAATATTGCTGTCTCAGATGCTTCTTAGCTCTAAGTGAGTAAACATATTTGTTATTTGAGTGCGAAGTTTCACTTGGTGATAATCACCCCACCACACTATTTTTCTTCTTCAAGTCATACAGGTATGTTTTGTGATGTTAGGTTACTTTTTAGGTAGTATTAATTTTTTTGTTGGTTATTCAGAGAAATGAGTTACGAAGAACAACAAAGGAAGCTTCTCGCCTTATGGCATGATCTGGAAAATGATGAAGACTTTTACGTTTCGAGCGATTCTGAAAATGAAGATTTAGTTCAAGAAATTTCACATGATTCTGAATCAGAACAGGAAGATGATTCGGAACAAGTTGACGATGACGGAGGCGTTCATTCAGAAGATGAACAAGATGACAATCAAACAACATTATCTAATACAACATCATCAGAAAATTGTTTCATCGGAAGAGATAAGAAAACCATGTGGTCAAAACTTTGTCCCAAACGAGTAGCACGAACCAGATTGGAAAACATAATTAGGGGTGAGTTCTCAGTAGTACGGCCTGCTGCAAGGAACCGCAAAACAGCTGCAGAATGCTTCGATATTTTTTTGAGGAGGTGATTAGTACTAGTATTATAAGATATACGAATCAGCGTCTGGCTACTATTCGGGATCTTTATGATGATCAGCGCAAATATGGGATCAAAGAAGTGGATGCTGCTGAACTTCGTGCTTTTTTGGGGTCTCCTTTTCTTATCTGGGGTATACAAAACGAATCGTTTGAATCTAGAGGACCTATGGAAAACTAATGGTTCGGGAATTGATATATTCAGAAGAGTTAAGTCTCTGCCTAGATTTCAATTACTACTCAGATGCTCTGAAAACAGACAAATTAGGCTACGAATTGATAAATTCCCCCACATTAGAGCATTGTTCACTAAGTTTGTTGAAAACTGTCAAGGCGCTCATTCCCCTAGCGAGTACGTCACCATAGACGAACAGCTGCCTGCATTTCGTTTATTAACTTCAGTTGATGCAAAATCATATTAGGTGGTGAGTATGGAACCATATGCGGGTCAATAACAACATAGCCCATTCAAAGTATCTTATTCACCGTTCGATGTTGTTGACAGATTAGTGGCCCCATCAGTCAAACTAACCGAAATGTGACCTTCGACAACTACTTTACCAGTTTTCTGCTGATGACCCATCTGTGGAAAAATCACAAACTTACTTCCGCACCATAAGAAAAAATAAAACTGAGCTTCCACCTGCGTTTGTAGATACTAGAAATCGAGAAGTGTTTTCTACCAAATTTTGGTTTTCAAAAGGACACTACCATATTATCATATATACCGAAGAAGGAAAAAGTAGTACTGGTTTCCCCCACGATTCAAGACGAAGATAAAATAGCTGAAAGAACTGGAGAAGCAAAAAAACCTGAGATAATAGATTTTTATAATTTCACCAAATGCGAAGTAGAAGATGGCCACTAAAAATTTTTTTCAATGATGAACGTCGGGGCTATCAATGCTAAAATAATATATCAAAGCAACACTACGAATATACAAAAGAGAAGAGAATTCCTTTTAGATTTGGGCTTGCAGCTTGTGCAAAAACATCTTCTGTCCCGTAAAGATAATGAGAGGTTGTCTGAGCAATTGAAAAATTCAATCAAAGCTTCATTGAATAGGGACAAATTAGAAACGAATAAAAGAGAGCCAAAACGCCAGAAAACTATTGGAAGATGTGGAATGTGTCCCAGGGGTAAAGATAGGAAGTGCCAAAAGAAGTGTGCTGAATTTGAAGTTTTTTTTTTGTGTCTGGAGCATACTCTTATTCTATGTCAAAATTGCTATCAACAGAGCACACTGTAAAATTTTTATCTTTCAATATTTCAAGTTCGCGTTTTTCTCTTCAATTGAATCATATATTTTCGTTCATTCATTTGATATTCAGATTCTACTGAATGTATACTTTTTTTTTATATTCTGAACCGAAGAAATTTATGTTTTTTCTCATTAGAATTATGTCGTGAAATTTTTCTTTCTATTATATTCTGTAGGTGGGTGAATCGAATGCACTTTTTTTCTGAAAGAATATGGTGTCTGTTAACGCAGTCAATTATCAAATTCCCGAAATAAATTGTGAAAATAATTTTTTCATACGAAAAACCGAAATGGGTGAATTTCACCCCACAACACGAAACATGTAACATAAGTTCACTACACCAACGCCGGGTTAAGATTTTTTTCATAAATCGATAATAGGACACAATCTAATATCATGATGACAAGTTCACAGTTGAGTTAGAACTAAGGATTATCTTATATAATCTTAATTATCAGTTACTGAAAGGACATTCAACAAAATGTTCAAAATGAAATCAGATTACATTTCATGTATTTGTCGCTTCACCTGGTAATAATTGACTGAACCGGAAACGAAGACCATTCATAGTTTACACTATCGGTATATGCCGTTCCATGTTCCATCCAGCTGAGACTAAATTATTCGAGGCCGATTGTGGCTGGAGCTCGATCGAACCTAAATTTCATTTTTACTCATCGAATTAATATACAGATTATTTCTAACTTGATATATGTTATCTGAGTGCCAGGATCGACGTTATAGCCTGAATCAACCATTTTAGTTGACCAAGGGCGGCCCTAGAGAAATGAAGATTCTGGAAAATATCATTATGGAGCCTCCCGCAATCCCCTCGCAATCATACTTGACTAATGATTTTTTTCTTAGATTTATATACCATTGATTTAGGCCTTTGGAAATATAATAGTGGTATAGACAGATGAAATTGAAGAGAAATGAAAGAGAAAATTTATTCTAAGAAATATATATCATCTACCTACCATACATAAACTATAACAAAACAATGTGAAAAAATTAATTATTCATTGATATTTATTGTGACCTTTATAGTTATCGCACTTCATGTCCTGAGCAAAATCATTTTCTATCGGCAGAATTCCGAGATCCGATTGTTCTTCTTGGGACATTTCTGAATTTTGATGTTTTATATTTCTAAAACTGTGTTATCTTGTAGCAACGGTAACAAGTAACATCAACAAATTTCGTAATAATGTGCAAACGTTGGGAAAAATGTTCCTCGACAAATTTATATTCAGTTATATCACATTGTTCATTATTTGATTAACTTGATTTTTAAAACTGAAGTTATATTCTTCAATTTTTTTAATTCAATGTATTATTGAATTTAGATTTTCAGAATCCTCTGGTGTTTCATCCACTGTCTCACATTCGAACACTCTTTTCTTCCTTTGCGATCGGATTAGCCAGAAAATGACATCTATTCAAGCCTGGAAGGTACTTTCAGTAGATGTTAGCGAAGTGGATGAATAACTATTGGACTTTCGGTATTCTGTCACGAATTTCGAGTAGTTTCTCATTGAGTAATCCTGAAGCATTTGGCAAATCCATATTTTCAGACTGCATAGCCATACTTACAATATTCACTCAAAATAATATAACATACCAAATGAAAATTATGATGATGAATTTGATCTGCTCCATATTGTTAACCATTGATAAAGTCTTTGTTGCTGTAACGGAGTCGTTCGTGGAGAACTAAAAGGGCATCACGAATTGAAGAATATTGATAACGAACACCGCGGATGCCATTGTTGAGTTCATCAATAACACGCTCAACTTTTTTGAATTAGGTTGTTATTCACTCTCTCTGTTTTTGGACCTTACTAAGGCCTTTCTTTGACTGCGTTGCCCACTCGGTTCTGATGCGGAAGCTTTCTCGGTATGGGTTTCATCAATGAATGGCTGTTCCTTGCATGAGGGGAGAGTTGAAGTTGGAGTACCACAGGATTCTGTGATGGGTCCTTTATTATTTCTCATCTTCATTAATGATTTTCCGGATTAACTGAGCGGCTGCCTTCACATTCTGTTTGCTGATGACACTACTGTATATGTACCTAGTAATAGTTTGGTGAAAGCTGAAGAAAAGTTTGCACATACAGAGTGGAGGGCGTTGGAATGGTTTTCAGGTAATTTATTGAGCATGAACAACAACATGACGGAGAGAGTTGTGTTTGGTGTTAGAACTCTTCAGGCTAGAATTATTCTTTTTTTGGGTGTTTATTGGGATTCACGTCTCACTTGGGGGGTTCATTGTGATGTGCTTGCTAACGAAATTTGCACTAATGCATTTCTCTTGCGACGGTTGGCATGCTCTGTATCTAGGTGAGTACTGAGAACTGCCAATTTTGCCCTTATTGACACATTTGAGATACAGTCCCCTGGTATGGGGACATTGCAGTGAGTTTGATCCGGTTTTCCGAATACAACGACGCGCGGTGAGAATTGTTGGTAGTGTGACTATAGAGATTGTTGTAAAAATTCTTTCAGGGAACTGAATATACTGACTCTCCTTAGCTTGTTTGTACTTGAATGTCTACTCTATGCTCATAAAAATCAACAATTTGTAACTTTAAATAGCCAGTTTCATTCCTATAGTACTCAACATTTATGATTTTTCTTTTTTGTAAAAATTCAATGAGCAAAATGCTCTGTGCGTCCTAGAAAACGGCAACCATTACCTTGCTGGCCTATGGAACCACCTTGGCATTATCGGGTGCACTGACCAGTCTCATTCCACTATTTGCATTGCTGCTACATCTAAGTCTTGAAAAAATTAATCCATGTTTCATAAACTGTAATAAAATGCAAAAAAACTCATCTGATTCCGTTCAAAAAACCAATAACTGGAAAAATTTAGCTCTAACACGTTTTTGGTTAATTGTTAACTAACGAGGCACCCATCTTGTCGAACATTTTCGTGAGTGCACATGCAATATGTTAAAAACGTGCTTGTTCAGGTCCAACGGAACCCAGTAAATCACCTTTAAGAGATCTTTTGATTTTTCGTGAGGCCTTTCTTGCCTTAAAAGTAATTTTTTATTAGCTGTCGATATTCACTGCATTATGGTAATTCACAAGGAACAATTCGTCGTTTTATGTTTCAGGTTTTCTTGACTATCAAATCAACTCTAATTGTCATATTCGTATGAAATTTCATGTTTGAACTTCATTGTCTCGACATGTTACTACTTGTGTATTTCGTATCACTACTACATTCATTTTCATCTGAGTTATCAATTCGCCCTCGCATGAAATTTCATGTTTGAACTTCATTGTCTAGACCTGTTCTTGTATGTAGCCGGCTCGGTGGCGTATGGGATATGATGCTCGTCTCCTACGCAAAGTTACCTGGGTTCAATCCCCACAAATTCGGTGCGATTTTTCGGATTCTGGGAATCGCTTGAATGTCCATCTTTCGGAGGAGATATAAAGCTGTCGGTCCTGTCTAACAGAGATGTGTTGGACATTAAAGATCCCTTCCCTCGACACGAGAGGGGTTCGGCAAAATTCCCGGGTTAGTGAGGTGACAGAATTCCCCGGCGTGTCATTAGCCGAAAAGCAGAAATAGAGCACGTTAAAGGAAAAAAAACAAACAAACTTGTATATTTCGTATCACTATTACTATTTTCATCTGAGTTATCAATTCGTCCTCATATAATGTGGTTATATTATTTCATTTCTAGTCTCTTAGAAATTTGGTTGAAATATTTCGACATCTAAAAGGATTATTTCCAACTTAATTATAAACTTCTACTAATCCGTTGATTGATGGACCGCACCCATCATATGAATACCTAATTATACGTTCACAACATTGTTCTAGTTATAGGTTTCGGAAACTGATTTTTGGAGGTAATATTAAAATATGAAAAGAAAGGGTCGAGATGAATGAACTGACTGCAGTAATATACACGAGTCAGCAGAATATATGAGAATCTTATTATGTAGGAATTATAATATTTCTTATAAAACTCTGAATCTAATATTGAAGCGTGAGACTGATTATAAGCGCTGTTATGCCAATTTCTTTAGGTTTGTATTTATCCTAAAATATTAGGTAGAGAGCTGTTATTTAAGCTTTCTATATTACGATTCCGGCTTCAACATAAAGGTTATTGTTTTACTCCAATAGATTTAATGACACAACGTTCAATTTCATGTATTTTCATGATTACCCAACCCGTAAAACCCGTAAATACCAAACCTTCCGCACAATAAAACACAATCGTTTTGCTTTTACTTCGAATGCTTCTCAGCTGGACTGGATGACATAATTTCTATTGTTCGCTTGTTTCAGAGCTCCCGCGGTCATCTCCCCAGCAGGACCACATGGCAAGCTTCTCCACAGAACCTCCACCCCCTCGGGAGGGTAACGATCCCTCCAATTTGCCAGAATATCCTCCGAATAGCTCAACCGTAAGTCAATCTTATTGATATGATTTCATGATGCTATATTGAGAATGAGATAAAATTCTCCGATCAATTATCTATGGCTCGAATAAAAATTGCTTCGTCACACAAATTAATAATACATTTTATGATGCGCTCATTCCATTAAGTTCAAAGAAATTACGGGACACTGATTATGTTAACATAATTATATCAGTTTTGCATGATGATGGTCGCATTGAACAGTAAATTACTTTTAATGAAGACTTTATTGTTTTCGAAGTATACTCCACTAAAATTGATGCACTTTTCTAGGCTCTATGAACTCTACAAACTCTGGATAATATTGAAAAAACCATCTAAGAACATCCGTTATTCAAACACTTTATTTATTGGTTTAGATATGTGGACGATATCATTTGTTGTTTCACAGGCACAAACAGACAATTAGAGTCATTCGAAACATTCATTAACAAAATTCACGATAATATTAAATTTACGTTAGAGATAAAACAGAAAACTCCATTAACTTTCTGGATTTAACTATTACTAAAATTAACGGCAAACATGATTTTTCTATTTTTCACAAACCATCGCATACAGATATTTCTATTCACAGTTCATCTACACATCCTTATCCACATAAATTAGCAGCTTACAATAGTATGGTACATAGACTCATTAATATCCCAATGTCACAAAATAATTTCATAAAAGAGCTAAATATAATTAAACAAATAGCAGTCAATAACGGTTACAGTCCAACTATGATTGAGAAAAAGATTTCACGCAAAAAATTTCAAAAAGCAATTCAGGAAGTATTTCCAAGTATAAAAAGTTCTAACACAAAATACAACAGCTTGACTTATATTGGTAATCCTAGCCTAAAATTAAAATCATTCCTCTCGCATTATAATTTCAATATAGCATTCCGAACTGATAGTTCTTTAGACCGACATATCAAAAACTGCAAATCTAAAATTGATAAAAGTAATAAATACGGTGTTTATAAACTGTCTTGCGGGGATTGTAATAAAATTTATATTGGTAGAACTTTCAGAAATTTCAAAGTTAGAATATCCGAGCACAAACGTAGTTTTAATTATCATAAATCAGATTCCCATTATTCTAATCACTTGCTCGAAGAAAACCATAACTTTAATGAAAATTTCAAAATTTTACACAATGGAAATAACAGACAAAAACTCAATATATTGGAAATTTTAGAGATCAACAAAGAAAAGAATTCAGGTAGATTACTTAATAGTCAATTAGATCTAAATCCTTCTCCTTTACTCTTTTCAATTCATAAAGTAAGCAACTCCGATGGGTTTTCCAACATACCTCGTGTACCTATTTTAATATCAAGTAGGAAATACGACTAATATATGTATAAGGAATAATTCTGTTCATTAGTTTGTATCTATCTGATGAAGCCACAGTGTGGTTAAACCGGTCATTGTTTTGTTAATATAGTGAAAATCTGAATACTTTAGTTTTATTTCATTGAAAATATATTCATTATAGTCCTGTATTAAATTAGGCTGTTCAATCGTCTCTCACTTTCATTTTTTCTGAGAATAGCGACGACGATTAACAGATGAAGAACAGGGCTTACATTTTAAGACTCGGTGACAACATTGCTGTCGTTCCTTGAAGCTTCAACAAAATTTTCAGCAGCAAATTGATCTACGACCCTATTTTAGAAATGTCTTCTTAAAAACACATTATAAAGAAAAAGATTGTTATCGCGAATAGTTTTGAGTAGATCCAACAACAGTAGAGATGTAAAAAAATTGTCGAAAAATAAGAAAAAAGGATGGTTACCTATTTTCTCCAAAATATTTGCATATTCCAATACTATTGAGCCACCTGAATCAAAGTTTCCAAATTTTAAATTCTTTCCTTGATAAGGTTTAGTCGAGCTGTGCATTTCTTCATGTGGTGCAAAATCCACAAAGCGTTGGCTTAGAATACCAAACGAAGCTCGCATGTTCGTAAATTTATCTTCCTGGTCGAGATCATCTTTGTCACATACATTAAAATTTGATATAATAAAGACTAAAATACATCAAGACATTGCTTCTGATACCTGTCGATTTGTGCAGTCTTTTATCATTTCTTATTACACATTTTTCTTTCAGGCATGTCAACATAAAGTTCTCAGAAATGTTTTGATATTTCATAGCACATCTCCAATTGAAAATTTTTTATTTCGTACATATTAGTAAAAGTGTGAATAAGCTCCACTCAGCAGAATATTTCTAATGGAGTCATTTTATTGTTGATTGTTAGCATGATTAGCCACTGGGTATCAAAACTTTTAATATACTCTATTTTATCCCATTCTACCTTTGCTTAATACCATTTTGAAGCTCACTAAGAGGAATAACATTTTTTATTATTTTTTTTATTTATTTATCTGTATGGAGCAACAACAGGTGAATACACACCCAGAAGCGGTGCTCACAAATTATTCAGATACAAAGTGATCATCGATCTGATATCTGAAAGAATTACACAGATGTAATATTCTCCAAAGTGGAGAGTTTTGAGCTCTATTGGTATTCCTAAAGTTCAAATGAAACAAATTTTGTAGTCTAAAGCCTCTAACTGGAACGGAAAAACAAACACATTGGAGAACCTCCATCGATTCTAAGAAGCCATTAACAAGTTTGAATGCGAATAGAATGTCATTTGATATTCTAGGGTTTTCCAGACTCAACAACCCAAAATGTTCGAGACGCCTAAAATAATTTTCAGAATTACCAGACTTCAACTGGAAGTTACATTTGAAACCCAGAAACCTGGCAAATTTCTTTTTCTCCTTCACTATTGCTATCTGTTTCGACTTCTGCACTGGACCTAAATTGACTACCATGAGGATTATCTAATGTTGGACAGACTTCAAGTCCCAAATCTCCGTCAGTTACGTTCTTTCATGCATTGTCTAGAGGCAATAATGTAATTGTGACTGGCTTCTCACTATTGTCTTCTTCAAGGATAGCAAGTGCTTGCTAAAGAGAAAATCCTCAAAACAATATCTTTTCATTCTATTCATATTCATTCTCAAAACAACCGAAAAATAAAAAAAAAATTAATTTAACAGCGATAATTATATTTCCGTTATTCCTACTGATCTACATATAGGACATTGATTTTGACCCTTCTCAAATCATCAACTAAATATAATATTTCTCCTAATGCAACATGATTTGATTAATTAGTACTTCTTAAAGTATCTATGCAAAAAGCAATCCGAAATATTCAATACAAATGAAAACTCACCTTGTAAACTTTACTGTACTTTCTAAATCCATCACAACTCAAAAAGGTTGAGTACAAACTATCAAAACTCAAAAATTACGTTGAAGGGCATTATTAAGCTCGGCTCACTGTTAAATACTGAAACTAATTATCCCTTATTCTACAGATCATTCCACCTATGAATTAGGAAATTCCCCGAAATCTAACCTAACCTAACCTAAACAAGGGACGTCCAGATAATTCAACACCGCTATTTGAAGATCATATGAGTTAATAAATCAATATATTTTTCTTTAACGGCGATAGGCCATCTCCCATGTTTTTAGAAGCTCATCGAGAATCAACACCGTTTCAAATATATAAACTGCATAACCCCGTCACCTAGAAGAACTCCTCATACTAACGAAATACATTCGGCTGATGTGATGCTTCATTAACTAAAAGAAAAACCAACATGGCGAAACATTTTTATTGGGATATTGTCTTTGACAATTAAAAAAAAATTCCACGAAAATGTTCAGTTGAATACCATTTTTAGGGCTCTGCACTACAAAATATTAGTCAAAATCCTTTTTGGATCACTTTGTTCTATGTATGTTGTCGGTCTGTCTATCTTTCTGTCATGAGTTGAAATTGAAACCCAATATTCGAGTCAGCAATTTCTCGAAGCTGTGAAAAGATAAACTTATATGCCAATGCCAAAAGATGGCATTGGCATATGTTAAATTCTGCAGCATATTTTGGAATCTTATAGAAATAAAACAAATATTGTACTTTCCGTTAACATAAAAACATGAATTTTAACGAAAAACAATTTATCATGAAGTATGGGTGCTGGCAAAAGTTAAAAAACTGTAAATTTTGGTAACATTAAGACAACAAAATTCTGATTTCGATAATGAACTTATTCGTCTCTTCTGAGGAACGTGTAAAGGTATCGAGTTAATATTGTTACCAAGTATTCATATTTGCAAGTTGTGACAGCTTTTCACTCAACACAACCGCAAAATACTCGACACTCGCAAGTTTATCAAAACCTATGGCGTTCTTCCATTTAACCAAGGAACATATTAGTAATTTGTTGTCATAGTTACAAACTAAAAAAACAGAAAAAACTAAAAAAGAGAGAAAAACACTCAGAAAGAGGTATGAGAAAGAATTTCATGAGCAGGTAGTAAAAGAACCTAACAAAACACTAACTACAGCAATAAACTACAATAGCATTAGGATCACTTGCATCGACCCAAGATGCAAATAGCTCAAATAGCTCAAATATAAAGACTTTCAAATAGAAGTTCTGCAATTATGGAACACGAGGACGGTAGTGGTGTCAATTTCCGTCGGTGTATCAGGGCTAGTATCCAACAACATCTACGTAGCCATTAAGAAAATTTCAGGAAACTACAATCTAGAAATAACGCAACATGATATTTTCTTGAGTATAGCATCAGTATATAGTACTTCAGTAAAATATGAAAATAACTAAGTCGTGCAATTCCTCAAACAGAGACAAACGCTCTGAAAACAGCTTACCAAGAACAAGCCAAATCTACTTGAGAACTAGACCATGAAAACTTATTATGTTCCAAGATGTACACTGCGGTTTCATAGTGAAACTCATCGTCATTTAGTATTAGCCTGCCGAATTTTGGCCAAAAACGCTTACTTGGCCCACCACAACACAAGTACTCATTCTCCAATACTAGCTCATTAGTAAGGAATTTGCCATACAAGTTAATAATAACTGGTATGAACAGTCCGACGCGATAGAGTTATCTCCGCCAACAAACCAGATATAATAGACAAAAGCAAAAAATGGAGACCAGTAATATTATAGCATTATGACCATAGCATCTTACTAAATGTCATTCAGAAGGAAATGGGGAAAAAGCTCAAATTTGAAGTCTTACAAATGTAATTACAGTGATTATGGAACATGAAGACGATAGTCTTGTACCAATTACCATCGGTACAATATGAAGCCACGGCAATCACAATCTATATATAATGCAACATACAGTTCTGTTGAGTACAACACATAATGTAAGGAGAGTCTTGAGGAACTTTCTGATGAGTAAACTCCTTAGATGCACGGTGTGCATCTGGTAAATTATATCCACCTAACATCTGAGATAGTGCATAAGTCCACGATAATAATAATAACCAATAATTACGGAAACGAATATTATTTTTATAACATGAAGCGTTCCTTGAGTCGAATCAGCAGAACGAATTATGTATTCAGCAAGTTCAGAACTCAACAGAGCAATAACTGAATTTAGTGGTAGAAAGCTAACCAAATGATCTAAACTGCACAAACTCAAGAAGAACAAGAACACCAATATCATCCTAGCAAGCATAAACTCAATGTTTCAAGAATACTCATACCAGAACTTCTTGGAGAAAATTCACACTTTGATATACTGTGGAGCGGTAGAGGTAAATACATCAAGTGTACGGAAAGGAAACACCAAAACCATAGGTTCCTCCAATTTTCATAAGGGTAATAACAAAACTGCGAACAACAGTAACAGAGAAGTAACTGACGCACAGTTCTTGACCGATTATTGGTCATCGTTATGGTCGGACCCAAAAGAACATAATAAAGTGCTGAATGGATCACGAATGAAAAACAACTCCTTGATATCAAACATATGGACTTCGAAGGGATAATAGGGGAAGAAATCGCAACAGTAATTAGAGCGATCAAGAATTGGAAGGCCACAGGTATCTATAATACCCACAACTTCTGGTACAAGAAGTTTAATAAGCTCCATGGAGCCCTAGCGAAACAGCTCACGTATGTTCTTCAACATCCCAGGAGAAAACCCACTTTCCTAACACAAGGCTTAACGTATATGCTACCTAAGAGGAATAGAACACAAAATGAGTTTCAGTATAGGCCAATCACTTGTCTGCCAACGCTCTACAAAATACTCACCTCATGCATATCCACTCAAATATACCAACACCTTGATGACAACAAAATATTAGTTGAGGAGCAAAAGGGATGCAGAAAGAAACACCACGGGTGCAAGGAACACCTCATCATCGATTCTGTGATAATACAACAGGCACACGCGAAGCATCGGAATGTTCATTCTGCTTTTCTTGATTATCTGAAGGCATTCGATTGTTCCGCCCATTCTTGGCTTATCGAAGATTACAGATATACAAAATTCATCCTGTCCTGGTAAAATTCTTGAAGACAACAATGGCGCACGTCTCTGCAGATCAACATGAACAATGAGTCAATTAAAACCGACGAGATACATATATGTCGTGGAATTTTTCAAGTAGACTCTTTGAGTCCACTATGGTTCTGTTTGGCTATGAACCAATTGTCTTCAGTGCTCAATAGAACAGGATACGTATTTAGAATAAAAACAGATAGGAACTATCGCACAATCTCCTTTCTGATGTATATGGATGACATCGAATTATATGCTTCGAATATGAAGCGATTAGATGATCTGCTGAAAACTGTCAGTAAGTTCTCGGCAGATGTTCATATTAAATTCAGGATTGAAAATTGACCCTGAACATTATATATATATATATATATATATATATATATATATATATATATATATATATATATATATATATATATAGGGTTTTCACCCCGACGAGTTGCTAATATATCTGTTCATGCAATCAAACTGATTTCATGAAAAATTTGAATCCACCACCCGGTAATTAATACCATTGCCAGGCAATGATTATTATCAAAACATATCCTGGAGTAATTATATATTAGGATAACGTTAAATGTTATGAGAATATATCAATCTACCAGAATATATACATACTATAGCATCATCAGACAATGATATCAATGTACCAACGAGTATATATATATATATTTGGAAAGAGAAGAAAATACTCTTCTCTCATCTGATGATTAATCTCAGAGAACAAGAGTTTATAACAATTCCCGAATTAACCTTAAACCAGAGAAGATAGCTACGATCTGTTTTCACCAGTGAATTTTCCTCGATTTGCAGTATTTTACATAGCCGCTGTACCAAAACATCGAAAATGGGACAGTGTACATTTTAAGATTCTATGAACTCGTCTCTTAGTTCATTCGAAGTATGGTTCCTATATAACGAACAGCTCAAATATTTCCTATTTCCCAACGAACTGTCTGCTTTAAATGTATCGATATCATAAATGTCTATGTTCCAAGTGGTTTTATGTGTGATGAAGTAGCATTTTTACTTAAAAATTATATATTTCATCGTTAGAAGAGACGATTTTTCTGGGCTGGGGTTGAAATGGTTTTTCAAATACTCGGAATTTCATAACGAGTATTTCAAAAGTAATTTTACTAGAACCTTTTCTCTTAGCCTCTGATTAAATTTACGTTTTAGTGAACCTGTATTGTGATTACGTGGATAAGGTTTCATAATATGTTCTGACAGTGTGAAAGCGCCGTCTCCTAAAACAACATAGAATACGTCTTTGTTGGAACGTGGCAGATGGAGTGATGTAGGTAAATTTATTGTATTAAGACCGCTTTTTTCAAAGTATACAATTCCTACCTTCTGCCCTGGCATCCTACGTCTGCAATTATAAAATTATAATGACTGTCAACTAAAACCAAGAATATTAAGGCATAGATATAGAAGTCTTTCTAATAACTCAATGAAAAATTTTCATGAAATAATATAACTAAACAATTGATGGAAAAACACTTTGCTTAATTTTCACTAAATATAATGATTCAAATTATGTTTGACATATGCTTCGGTTTTATCCCATTACCAAGAACTTGGAAGAAATTAAAGTATTACAATGCCATTTATACCTGAGAAACAGATGAGAGCGTTTATACAAAGTTCTGAAAATTTCATTTTTCAGGAATTATTGATGTTTTTGCGCCTTTACTCTAATATTGATGGAATGGAAGTTTGACCTATATGAGAAGCAGAATTTGAATGTATTATATATACACCACTTTTGTTACTTTCATGAAGTCGCTCTTTGTTATTGGCCAGGAGCAAACATATTATAACACACATATAAACATATAACATCAGTACATATCGTATTGATTTTATTCAATTTTAGTATATAACATAATTTAGTACTTATCTGTGATATGATATAATAATGTGTTTTATTGTTCCGTTAACCGGAAGAGTAGGTAAATCGATGATACTAATAATTTCGTTGTTTTTCAGATATTAATTTGTCTTTGATTTCATTGTCTTAATATTCGTTAATTCATTTCACGATAAAATCCAATTCACTATAGAAAATGAAAATATGCAAAAACAAAAAACAACAAATAAATTTTCTTGATCCCCTGGCCGAAAGTATAGATTTTCCGGTCGCATTTCGCTCCCGAAACGACTTTTGTGGCCTGCTCGACCTAATGCGCGCAATTTCCTGGCGCGTGTGATATGATGGCCGAGGCGAAGCCGAAAATGTCCGAGTTTCATACATTTGTGCATAAAGTACTGAAGGTCCCCCTTCACGAAAAAACTTCGAAAAATGAAATAGACTTTTGAAAACATTAGCGTTAAAAAACGTTAAATATTACATCAAAATATCGCTTCAAAAAGGAGAAAGAGGGGAATCCATTCGAAAATGGATGTATTTGTTGGTAAAGGGTACCCCCAGTTGGAATGCTCAAATTGCCCTAACTCGGGAAATCCTTTTATTCCTAGATTACATCATTGGGATGACCAAAAGAAAAGCTATTTCGGCTGTCCTTCCCACTCCCCTAACCCCACACAGAAAAACCTGTTTTTTCATATTTGATTTTCTTACTCGAGTTCTGATCGCTTAAATAATCTGAAATAATTCATGAATACTGTTAACCGCTTCAGGAAACATGCGGAATTTTTTCGAAATTATTGTCAAGAACTCCGAAAAAGTTTTTTTCGTCAAAATTTTTTCCCTAGGCTTAATGGAGGTCTGGGCAGGTGTTGTTTCTGTTGTGTTTGATTTCTATTATTGAGAAGTACCTCTTCTAATTTATTAAGATTTTCTCTTGCTGGTGCGCCACCTCAAAAAAACGCAACAAATTCTTTAGTGCGGAAAATTCATCTTTTAAAATGTCTGGGAGTGCGGGAAACAATGATAACATTCTAATATTATAATATCCTACAAACATAATATCCCACCAGAAATTTTTCTATTCCAAAAAATTTGCTTAGTGGTGATTTCTTGATATGTTTGCCATTATTCTGACTTTTCAGCCCCCTCTTGTGAGAAAAACTTTTCGCTTCAGCGCTTACGGGAAACCATTTTCCGTTCTGAAGGGGAAAGTAATTGATTTTTTGCGTATTTAAGATGGCGTGCCATCAGAAATAATCTGAAAAAATTCAGAGAGGTACTTTTCAATAATAGAAATCAAACTCCACAGAAGCTACACCATTCTTTTATGGCCCTTTTGGGGGTCCAATAACTGCGAAAAAATTTGCATGTTTTATGAAGTGGTTAAAAGTTTCTATCAATTATTCTGATTATTCAAGCGATCAGAATCATAGAAAAAGAATTAAATGTCCAAAAACACGTTTTTTGTAGCTGAAATGACGATGAAAACTTTCCCCCAATGATGTAATCAAGAAAAAAAAAGGATTCTGTGAGTTAGGGCATTTCGACTATCCTAACGGGTTGAACCCTTTCGTTATTGAATTTGAAATTACTGAGTGTTCATGAATATTTAGGTTGATGGGAATAATTTGGTATTGAGAATAGGTATTGGGACATCTTACACATTTTAATAGTCAATATAGTTGTTAATAGTTTGTGTGTTTGTTATTCCTTTATTGTGCTCTATATCCGCCTTTCGGCAAATGACACGCCGGGGAATTCTGTCACCTCACTAACCGGGGAAAGGAAGGGATCTTTATTGTCCAACACATCTCTGTTACACAGGACCGACGGCTTTACATCTCCTCCGAAAGATAGATACTCAAGCGATTCTCAGAATCCGTAAAATCGCACTGACTTTGTGGGGATTGAACCCAGGTAACTCTGCGCGCAGTCACTCAATACAGGGAATTCCGTTTTATATGAGTAAAATAATGAAGTTTAAAGCTGAACAATATTTGATATCCAGCACAGAAAACCCTATATAGCTGTACCAATAGTTACTTATTTTTCATGAATATTTAGGATTATGAATATAATTTACTATTAAAATTGAGATTCTCATAAGGTTTTATCAGATACAGGACATTTATTGAAAAAAGTCCCATTTTCACAAAATATCGATTAATTGGACAACGGTTCGGTTTATTTCGAGCTAACAGATCAAGATTTATATTCAAAGAGATATAACTTTGATATGAATCTCTATATTGAAATGCCCTGTATATTTAAAATTAAGTATTCAAGCGAGGGTTTATGTGGAATAGATGTCCATTGGCTCCGATATTGGAGGGATTAGATCTTGTTAATTCAATCAAGTAGCAGAAAAAAGTATTCGTTTTTCGAGTAACCGAAATTTCACAAATAGGCCCTTGATAAATGTAAATGATGTAATGAAATAAATATTCAACACTTGACATTAGTTTCACTTGCAAATCAGTCAAACTATAACTATTTAGTGCATTCTTGAAACTATCAGGTCGAAGTACGCTCTCAAGCCACACAACATCGAATTTTATTATCTATAATATAAAAATGAATCGCAAAATGTGTTGGTGAGCGCCTAACTCAACCACGCCTGGACTAATTTGGCCCATTCTTTTTTTAAATGTTAGTTGAAGTTCAAGGATAGTTTTTACGGCGACAAAAATTCAAATAATTGCAGGAAAACCCCTAAAAAGAGCACTATTCTCTTTCCCATACAAACGTTTTCTAACTAAAACGTAGAGTCAATTTGAGCGTTATTGCTATTGTATAAAGTTCATTTGCACAAACATTCACGAACTGTTAATGGTGAATTGTGTGGATCCTATAGAGAAGCCTGTCAACGTTTGAAATTGCTAGAGAATGACGCTCGTTGGCATCAAACTCTCAGTGATCAAATACGAAAATTGTTTTCTATAATCATATCTACATGTGGATGCGCCAAATCACTTCATTTTTAATTATTTCAAATTTCATTTTATAATTCAATATTAATTCAAAGCCTTTTCCCGCTATGTCACGTGAGTGGATAACATGTTCGATTTGGAAATGAGTTATCAATGGAGAAGGTCATAAAATTCAGTACTGCAACTCGCACGAATGCGTACGCACACAGATCGTTTTCTTACATATCGCATATCAATCACATCGAGCTAATTATTCTACTAGATCGCAGTCACAAAATAAAACTTTTTCTTCGTCGAATTGAACATCGCATTCCTCAGGTAACGGTTTTATGGCTCATGAACT
Organism: Cryptolaemus montrouzieri; assembly: GCA_013387265.2. Taxonomy (NCBI): domain Eukaryota; kingdom Metazoa; phylum Arthropoda; class Insecta; order Coleoptera; family Coccinellidae; genus Cryptolaemus; species Cryptolaemus montrouzieri. The sequence goes on from JABFTP020000021.1 coordinate 65,521,337, forward strand.
GCAAAAACCAGAAGCTGGTGGTGTAATACCTATCGCATCAAAAAATAGTGCTGGTTGCTTATTATGCAGTGCTGCAAAAATTCACCCGCTTTACCTTTGTCCATCTTTCAAAAATATGTGTTCTTCAACAGCTAAAAGTGTCTTTCGACACTTCATATGGGCAATTCCTGCAAGTCAAATACTGGCTGTCAGATAGGTGGCTGTGGTAAAAAACATCACAGTTTACTTCACAGAAAAGTTGAGATAATACACCCAAACTTGGCACAATGCTCTACTTATCGCAATGCAGCACAAAATCCTAACAGTTTCACATCAGGTTCTACGCAAGTCTATTTTTCCACGCAGGAAAAACCGAATATTCCATTCACTGTTCTTTTAGCCATAGTAACAGTTATCGTTAAAGATTTTCGGGGTAAAACGCACGAACTGCACGGTATTTTAGACGGAGATTCGCATTCACATTTTCTCACTTATAAAGCACGTCTCAAATTGGGTCTGCCATTAGAGCCATTCAGGTCAGTTGTGAAAGGAACTGGTTCATCGCCTTTGAACATTTCAGCTTGCGCAAACTTGAAGTTTTTCTCAAAATTTGATTCTTCGCATATTTATGATATTCACGCACTTGTAGTTGAACGTCTTAGTGATCGAGTTCCCTCAGCTCCTGTTTCTATTTCAGAGCTTACACATTTGAAAAACTCGCAGACGATAGGTTTTTCGAACCACAACATGCTTTCAATCAAACCCAATTGAGTTGTGGATCAAGTACAAAGATTATATGTGTGATGATATTTTGTATCAGATACAGAATATAATGGAAAATCCAAATATACAAGTCAGAAAAGAAATTTAGAACGAAGCATTAATTTCAATTTAGAACATGTGCTTGATGATGTCAAACAAACTATACAAACAAACAATTAGGCCTGACCGCGCCCAATTGTCCAATGCTTTTAACCAATAGTTGAGCCGAGAAAAACTGTAAGATCTCAACACTTTGAAACAATTAATTCAAACAAATCTTCCACTGTTGAATGAACAACAAAAGTATGTATTTGATACTCATATTGAAGTAACAAATGATGAAACTGGAGGGATTTACTCCTTAGATGCACCTGGTGGCACAGGAAAACTTTTTGATTTCATTAATATTAGCAACAATTCGCACACAAAATAAAATTGCACTCGCACTCACTTCGTCAGGAATCGCAGCAACTTTACTTTAAGGTGGTTGTACAGCCCATTTAGCACTAAAATCGCCATTAAATATTCAAAGCAATGAAACTCTTCAATGGCAAAGGTTTTGCAGCAATGTAAATTGATTGTTTGGGATGAATGCACAATGGCACATAAAAATCTGTAGAGGCTTTAGACAGAACCTTAAGAGATCTAGGGAGCATTCATTACTGATTTGGTGGTGCAATGATTTTATTAGTAGGAAATTTTCGTCAAACATTGCCAGTGATTCCACGATCAACGTCAGCTGGTGAACTCAATGCTTGTCTAGAGTCCTCCAATTTGTGGAAACATGTCAAAGTACTTCATTTAAGCAAGAATATGCGAGTTGAGTTGCAAAATGACCAATCTGGAAAACATATTCTCTAAACAACTCATTGACATTGGTAATGGCAAATTTCCTATAGACATGTTGACTGCTCCAAGTTTTTGTCAGTTAACTGGATCAAAAGGTGAAGTTATTCAGAAGGTGTTTCCAGATGGTTCTCAAAATTACAGAAACCAAGATTGGTTGAACGAACGCGCTAAATTGGCTGCAGAAATATAGATGTAAATGAATTAATTTTCAAAATTCAAGAACAAATTACAGGCGAATATATATATATATATATATATATATATATATATATATATATATATATATATATATATATATATATATATATATATATATATATATATATATATATATATATATATATATCAGTTGATTCGGTTACTAACCAAGATGATGTAAACTATCCACCAGAATTTTTAAACTCGCTGGATTCGCCAGGATTCCACCTCACAATCTACAATTAAAGGTTGGATCGGTAGTTATAATGTTGCGAAATATCGGCCAACCGAGTCTTTGCAACACGTTCTGCGATAAAAAATCACTAATCAACGTGATAGAAGCAACTAGACTGAAAGGAAAGTATAAAGGAGAAGATGTTCTCATAACGCGCATTCCAATAATTCCGACTGATGTACCATTTGAGTTCAAAAGATTTCAGTTTCCAGTGCGGCTTGCTTTTGCTATGACCGTAAACAAGTCCCTGGGGCAATCATTCAGTGTTTGTGGCATTAATCTGGAAACCCCATGTTTCTCAGGTGGTTAATTGTATGTTGCCTGTTCCCGTGTTGAAAAACCATCAGATTTGTTTGTCTATGTGCCTGTTAATCAAACAAAAAACATCGTATATCACAAAGCACTACAATGAAAATAAAAATGTTTTTTTTTATAATTATAATTCACATGATTAACAATAAAGCGATTACTTTCTTTCAAATGCTTATATATGTTTTATTTAATTATTTTCCATTCACAACGCCTTATCACCAGGGTGACGGTTCTGTTCAGAAGAACTTTTTGCCCTGACTATAAAATAGGTAGGAACAAAAATCTGCCACATTACAAATCTTTTTGAAAGAACGAAGTCTGTCGGGTCCGCTAGTAATTCACATAAAATTGAAACATTCTACTATTCATATGTCGTACTTCAAATTGAATGATTTCTGGCTGCTCTTTTGTATTACTCAAAAATTAAGTGTTAACTTCTTGAATCAATTCCGCTAAGTAAGAAATTGCCTGTGACAGTTGATACGATCCTGTTAAAAATAATTGAATGTTTCAATAACTATTAGTAGAAACTCCAGTATTTTATTACTATTGAAGATTTGGAATAATAAACACCAGTAAAAATGTTTTCAACTCCTCAATATTCAATTCTAGAAAATAAAGTGGTTTATTGAATTGAAAGTTTGAAAAGGTGTACTTTTTCTGGTCCAGTTATTATCTTCTTTAAAGATAGGATATTTGTTTCCCGTATGCGCAGAAGAGGGAAAGTTGAGATTTTCGCACTAAAAGAAATAATATTCTTGAAGGTAAATATTTTTAATTGGATATTATATTTATAGCATACTAGCTGACTTGACAGACTTCGTTCTGTCAAAAAGATTTGTAATGTGACAGTTTTTTTGTTTCTACCTATTTTATAGTTGGGGCAAGAAATTTTTTTAAACAGGACCGTCACCCTGGTGATAGAGAGTTGTGAATGAGAAATAATTATATGAAACATATATAAGCAATTAAAAGTAAGTAATCGCTTTATTGTTAATCATGTGAATCATAATTCAAATAATTGATCGATGAAACCTGAACTACGTGATAGTTGATATTTATAATGAATAATAAAATAAAATAAGTTACTATGTTTTAACAATCACTAATTTATTGATGTAAAGAATGACAAAATTTTACATTGGTTGGACCGGTTTCGGACATACGTCCCTTATCAACAACAAGCTAATGAAAACTGAATACTCATGTACAATACAGGAATTACCATCAATAAAATGCTAGTAGAGATCACAGTAACTTGAATAATGGTGATTGGTAGGTAATTAAGTCTACCTGGTCGTTAAGGAGCTTAACCCTTTCTACCCTAGATGCCTTGAAAATTTCCATCGATTCAAAGAAATTGAGACTATAAGATTTATCACAGGAATGAAGAATTTTTAGCTGTTGAAGTTCTGGAAAATGATGACATTCCTTCAGACAATGTGCAGCTAAAGCTGAATCATATTTCTGATGTAGGAATGACCGGAAATGTTCTTTGTATCTAGCCTTGAAAGAGCATCCTGTTTGACCTATATAAAAGGAACTGGTGTTGATCGTGGAATCACTGGCAAAGTTATGCCGGTTATGATTGCTCTGTATATCTTTCAAGGTTCTGTCTAAAGCCTCCGAAGATCTAATCTAAAATTGATAAAGGTGATAAATCCGGTGTTTATGAACTGTCTTGCGGGATTGTAATAAAATTTATATTGGTAGAACTTTCAGAAATTTCAAAGTTAGATTATCTGAGCACAAACGTAGTTTTAATTATCATAAATTAGATTCCCATTATTCTAATCACTTACTCGAAGAAAACCATAACCTTAATGATAATTTCAAAATTTTCACAATGAAAATAATAGACAAAAACTCAATCTATTGGAAATTTTAGAGATCACCAAAGAAGAGAATTCAGGTAGGTTACTTAATAGTCAATTACATCTAAATCCTTCTCCTTTACTCAGTCTTTTCAATTCATAAAGTAAGCAACCCTATGGGTTTTCCAACATACCCTTGTAACTTGTACCTATTCTAATATTAAGAAGGAAATAAGACTAATATATAAGGAATAACTATGTTCATTAGTTTGTATCTATCTAATGAAGCCACGGTGTGGTTAAACCGGTCATAGTTTTGTTAATATAGTGAAAATCTAAATACCATAGTTTTAGTTCATTGAAAATGATATATGTATATGTATATCGATTTTCATCAAGTAACGACCTCCTCAATCAAATTTTTTATTTGGTGTTAATAGTAACAAATGTACGAAGCCTTATCTTGCATTAGGGGAATATTAAATGATTCAAGTTCTTCTGATATAAAGTATTTTTGACATTTTGTCATATATTTTATATTCAATTTATTATATATGAGAGTATCTCTGGAAGAGCCTGAGGTGAAGGAAATCTGGGCATTATCACCGTTAGAAAGAGTACATTCGGATGGTTTATAATGACTTCGTCAATAGATTTTTGAAAATTCACAGTTGAATTGACTTTTGATTCAATGAATTTCGTTGAATCTGATACTTCTCGGTTTAATCTATATGAACAGATTTGCTCAAAATTGTAATTTTATTGCCTTCATCAATTTTCGATATAACTAATTGATTATCTGTGATTTTCTTTTTGGTGTGAGAAATAACCTTCACTTCATTATTATTACCTTCAAGATGGGAAATATGTCTACACAGGTTGTTTTTTCATAATTCCGTTGTTCTAGTTAATAGCTTGTGATAAAGGGTACTTCTGTATTCACTGCAAGTTTTCCCTAGTCATTTTTTTTAAAAGTGTTATGCCACCATTTGAAACCACTTTGCATTGCCTTGATTGAAATTTCGTGACTGTAGAACTCGGTAATCTATCATGAAATTTTAAATTGTATTCACTTCAAATCGAAAATAAAGAGAACTTGCGTGTTACTTTCTGCTGAATAAGATGTTGGAGATTCTTCATTCGATTTTCATTTTGTTTACTCTAATATCCTAACTTCTTCTCTGAATATATGGTTTATATTTTCAAACGCTACTGGATGAAATAAAACGGTAATTTCACTAAAGGCCACTTTCAAATAAAGTATTTGATTGCTTTTATCCCAATCCTGTATATTCAAAAGTACTATACCGCTAACATACGAACCAAAACACTCAAAATTCTCCTTATGCTAGATAAATTTCACTTGATATCGTATATTTGTCCCCATCAACACCAAATGAACAACGCGCAATTTTTATTAACAACCAATTATTTAAAAATGTAACATTGACCCTTCAAATCAGATAAGAGACGATTCTGTTAAAAGAAGTTTGTATGATGCAGAGTTATTTTAATTCATAAATAAACTTACAACTAGATGATATTCCAATTGGTTCTCCCTTTGAAGCACAATCTTCATTACCAATCTTGAAAAAACACTTTTCTGTTTATGTAATATTTTAATTAATAACTTTTTCTACTAAAGAAGGTACGTTGGTTGCTGATATATTTTGTAATTGGATAGATATTGATTTATTAAGTAAAAATAAATCACTAAGTTATTAGCGAACCTAATGAACTAATCACAAGAATACCATCGACAAATGGTTTTAATATCTTAATATTTCAGCGATCATGCCCGAATCATTCGACCAGATGGTCCATTCACCACAATCTTTGCACAAGAGTGTACAATTCAAACAATATCATGAATAATAGCAGAGGATTCAACGGGTTGAACATCCTGCATATTATGAAAATTTAATTGTTAAACAATTTCATTGGTGCATTTTAACAAATCAATGTTCTCCTGATGACAATATCCATATATATTGACATACTATTGAATAATAAATACTTTTGATAATAACTTACTTTGATGGATTACATTCATTTCCGTAGTTATCACTCAATATAAATCCTGTCACACTTCTGGTATAATTTTCGATATCAATTGAGATAATGAACATTCTACATATGAAAAGTATGAACTTCCAAAGTTGTCCCCACTAACCAAAAATCACAACGAATATCCAGATTTATTCAGGATAGCTTTACAAATTTAGGAATCTTCATCCGTAATCTTTATTTGAACTTTAGTTGATAGGTATTCAAAATCGATGGGCGATATTCTAGTAAATTTTCTGAATTCCCAGAATTATTAATTCAGTCAAGTATGCCTCTATAGTTGCACTAGAAAAAATATTAACTCAATATTGAATAAATAAGGAAAAGGTCCAAATGTCGATTAGGGTCTGAAATCCGACGATCAGGATTTGACGTACTCCACATTGCTACGGTGTTATCGGTAAGTGGAAATGTTAGTTCCCCTTTTTTAGCCGTAGTGGTGTACTAGGTAAAACTTTATTTTTGGTGATTTCAAAAATTTTTGCGGTATGTACCCTAAATTTTATACTGATAGTGTTTTAGTATTAGATGTGAGCTGTTAAGTCATTCTAGAGTTTGAAATTCAAATTTAGCTTCGCTATTTCATTATCGTTGTTGATTGTTTGTAACCTCACAGTTATAATTATGCGGTGGTCCAAATTCCGTGGTAACATTAGTGGTTTAAAATTCAACTACTAGTAAAAATGTAGATTTTTTGAAAGGTCTGATATTAAGTGTTTTCATTTCAAAATGCCTAGAAAAAGCCTGAGTATATTTCGAAAAATAAAAGGCGTCAATGGGGCGAAAAGGACCTGGTAAAGACAATCCTTGCCGTTAGGAAATACGCAATGGAAATGCTTAAGGCGTCCACAGCTTTCAACGTACCTCGTAGTACATTACGTGACCTTAGCAGAAATGTTGACATATTACCTTTTAAAATGTGAAAACTAAAATTGTAAGAAAGCCAATACTGGGAGATGAACTGAAAATACAATTCGTCGATTATCAACTTGATATGGAAGCAAAATTTCATTTGAAGAGGCCTACCTTGAATCCAATTATCCAGCTGATCGGATATATAAGGTCGTTGAAACTGGCTCAACTATTGTATGAAGGACGATTTCGCAAGTAATCGAAAGAGAAAATAAACGTCAATCTGCTTTTCTTATATTGGGGTATCATCATGGCGATTTTTATCTTTAAATTTGCGGATCTGAACAAATCAACAAAGCTACTGTTATACCACTGTCTTAGGTTGTTCAACCATGAGATGCGTCTTCTTCCTATACTTCTTTTACCCTGTATTTTCCCTGTATAATAGTTTGCAACAGTGTTTATCTTTCCCCTCTCATCACGTGACCCAGATATTGCAACTTTCTGATTTTAATTGCGTTGATTATTTCTTTCTCCTTTCCCATTCTTCTTAATATCTCCTTGTTCGTTGTTATACTCACCAAGTTTATTCTGAGGATTCTTCGATATGCACACATCTCGAATGCTTTCAGTTGGTCAGTGTCACACTTCTTAAGCGTCCAGACTTCCATTCCATATAATAGTACTGGAAATACGTAGCATTTAAGCATTCTGATTTTAATATGTAGACTAAGATCTGTTCTGGTTAATGCATTCCTCATTTTATTAAACACTGTTCTAGCCTTTCCGATTCTTGATCTTATTTCTTGTGAATAATCATTATTGTCATTTACAATTGTTCCCAAGTACTTGTATTAGCAGACTTTCTCCACTGGCTCCCCTTTGATTCATAATGTTTCTCGCTGTTGTTGGTGTTTTGTGATTGTCATAAATTTAGTCTTTTTGCTGTTAAGTGTGAGCCCCCTTTCTTCGCCGATGTGTACTACTTGATCTATTAGCCTTTGTAGTTCTTCCAGGGTTTCTGCTATTAGTACTGTGTCATCCGCGTATCTAATGTTGTTTATAACCTTTGGTTTTGCAGTGCTTCTTGTACTATATCTTCTGAATACAGATAGAAGAGTATTGGTGAAAGCACGCATCCCTGTCTTAATCCACGTTTTATTTTTATCTCTTCTGAAAGTTCATTTTGCACAAAACTTTGGCAGTCTGGTTGAAATAGAGATATGTTATTATTCTGATATCATTCCTGCAATGTTTTTATACCTCATGAGTTTTATGAGATGATTATGGCGGACTTCGTCGAAAGCTTTGTTATAATCGAGGAAGGCTACATATATTGGCTGATTGACGTCCATGAGTCTTTGAGACAACACATTAAAAGCAAAAACGCCTCCCTAGTACCCATTGCATTTCTGAAACCAAATTGTGTTTCGCTAATATCTTGCTCAATCTTTCTAAAAATTCTTCGATGTATAATTTTGAGGAATATCTTCAGGGTATGGCTCATTAGGCTGATCGTCCGGTGATCCTTGCATTCCTAAGCGTTCGATTATTTTGGCAGTGTAATAAATGTTGATTTGAGCCATTCACTAGGGATGATTCCGGTGTTATATACAGTGTTGTACAGATCTACCAGTACTCCAATTTGATCTTCTGCAATTAATTTGATAATTTCTGTTGGTGTTTCATCAGGTCCTGGAGCTTTATTGTTTTTAGCTGTTTTAACGGCATTCATAACTTCTTCTTTTGTTATATTTGGGCCCTGTTCCTTATCTGTGTCTCCATCTATTGTTTTCTGTTGTCTCTCATCTTCGAACAATTCTTCAATGTACTCTTTCCATCTTTCTAGTTTCCCTTTGGTGTCTGGAATTATCTTACCGTTTTTATCTAGTTGAATATTGCTTTTGTTTGTTGTTTTAATGCCCCCTAGTTCTTTAATCTTTTTATGGAGATTGAAGTCATCATGTATTTTTTGGAGTTCTTCTATGTCTACGCATTTTCCTTCGTACCATTTTTCTTTGGCGTGTCGTATTTTCTTTCTAATTTTTGTCCGTATGGTCTTGTATGCACTTTCGTCTCTATTCTTATACGACTTTCTGATTTCCATTAACTGTAATATGTCATCAGTCATCCATGAGTTTTTCTTGTTTGTATCCTTGATTGTTGCTAATAGGTCTGTTGTTGGGGCCATAATTGTAGTTTTAAGAGTTTCCCATTTTATGTTTACATCGGAGCTCAGGGTTAAATCAATTTTGTTTAGTTCTTCATTTATTTTTTCTGTAAGTTGTTGTTTTACCATTGGGTTTTTCAGATGTGAAACTGAGAGCTGCTTTTTGTTCTCTATGGCTGCTTGTTTCTTGAGACAGATTTCCATCTTAACTAGGTTTTGGCCGATTTGATGGTATTCCGATATCTCTTCTTTATCAAAACATAGTCTATTTGGTTTCTTCTAATCTTGTTTTCTTTATCAGCTGGCGATTTTTATGTATTTAATCTTCATTCATGCAGCTTGTAAAAGGTGTACGCTATTGCTATATCATGTTCTTGGCAGAACTCTGTCAATCTATTTCCTCTTTCGTTCCTTATTCCCAGTCCAAAATCTCCAATAATATCATCGATTTTACTTTCCCTATCTTTGCATTAAAGTCTCCCATAATGATTGTAATATATCTGTTTCTCGTGATATCTAGATCTTGTTGGACGTGGGAGCATATACTTGAATTATGTTGAGTGTTCTTTGCGCTGTTTTTATTCTTACCATAATTACTCTATCTGATATGGGGGTGAAGCTGGTTACTAAATGTTTGGGATTTTTGTGTACCACTATTGGTACTCCATTTCTATGTTGCTGTTCGTTGTTACCTGAATAGTACATTTTTGATTTTTCGAATAGCATTTCACCTTGATCTGGCCATCTGGTCCTTACAGCTACGTTACGTGTAATTGAATTCCTATGAAACAATACATGTGACAATATTTTCATTGCCACCTCACTGCTCCCACAAGCTTCAACCTCCCGACAAATTTTTTTGGGGCTCCTGAATACACTTTACAGCGAGAAATAAAACAGATGCTTCTTCATTCGAACAGGATGTTGTCGCCATACGATATTATGGAGCCCTTTGATAATGCATATTTAAAAGTACAAACAGAAAAGATCGCCAACAAAGGTCTCAAAGGAAACTGGCATTTTCCCAACGAATGAAAATCTGTTCACCGATACTGATTTTCTAACTTCGGTACAGGAGTCGCCAAAATCCTTCAGTCTCGGAACGACATTGCTTGAAAATAGTTCATCAAAATTTTCCTCCAACGACCCGCTTCTTAGACCTAATTTACCAGAATTGTTGATTGCAAATGACGATGTAAGTCTTACCAAAGATTCTCAACCAATATCAGACCCTAAAAGATAGCCCTCGTGTCGTCAAAAAGTGAGTATCAGAGGATGCGAGAATGTAGGAGCTTGTATGATTACGGAAAGCTCTTATCAATTCATTGAATAAATTGAATTTTGAAGCGAATGAATTCAAAAGAAAAGCGTTATGAATCCCAAATATGAGGATAAAATATTTGTAGGAAAGCCAAAAAAGAAGTTTAATGCCAACATTCTTCAGAAGGGTCAGATGATGCAGGAAATATTGTCGATCTCAACCAGAGCTATTTGGAATTTCCTGTGAGTAAAAAACCAGATCATGAAGATGGGATTTATACAGGGTGCTTCAACGAAAACAGAAACTATATCTACCAAGATATTCATTTCTGATCAAAACGCATAACAGGTCAATTTTTGTTTTAAGAGGGACATTTTTTGGGGTACAAAACTTGCCTGAAATATCAACCCCCTAAGCGGGGGTTGCAATCCTTGAACATTTTGAATAGGGAAGATGGGTTGAGTGATAACTTTGAATAAAGGTGGTATCTTTGTCTACATTGCCTTGAAGGAATTTCAATTTTTAATTGGAAACTGTGAAAGATACAGGGTGTGCAACTGAAAGATAGGGAAGACTATTACCCTGAGACTATTCAAGTTTCAGTGAAGTGAAATGGAACAGATCCATGCTGATCAATGCCAGTCATCATCAAGTACCATCCTCATCTCGAATTTCAAGCCCTAGAGCAGGGGTGACCACCCTTGACAATTTGGAAGAGAGTAGATGGGTCGAGTGATACCTCGAAAAAAAATAATTATCTTTGTCTGCATCCCTGTGAATGAATTTTCATTTTTGATTGAAAACTGTAGAAGATACAGAGTGAGCTACTAAAAAATTGAGGAGACTATCTATCGCCCTGAGCTATTCAAGGATTAGTGCAAAAAGATGGAACAGATTCATTCCAGATCAAAGGCTGTCATCTTCCGAAACACCATTCACATCTCAAATTTCAACTGTTCCATTTTTTTGCACTAATACTTGAATAGCTCAGAGCGATAGATAGTCTCCTCTCTTTTTCAGTAGCTCACTCTGTATCTTCTACAGTTTTCAATCAAAAATGAAAATTCATTCACAGGGATGCAGACAAAGGTAATACTTTCCTTTCGAGGTATCACTGAACCTATCTACCCTATTCCAAATTCTCAAGGGTACTCTAGGGTTGAAATTCGAGATGAGGATGGTACTTGATGATGACTGCTATTAATCAGCATGGATCTGTTCCATTTTACATCACTGAAACTTGAATAATCTCAGGAAATAGTCTTCCCTATATTTCAGTTGCTCACCCTGTATCTTTTACAGTTTTCAATTAAAAATGGAAATTCATTCAAGGCAATGTAGACAAAGATGCCACCTTTCTTTCGAGTCATCACTCGACCCATCTTTCCCATTCAAAATGTTTAAGGATTGCAACCCCCGCTTAGGGGGTTGATATAACAGCCAAGTTTTGTAATCCTAAAGATGTCCACCTTAAAACAAAAATTGACCTGTTCTTGCGTTTTGCTCAGAAATGAATATCTTGGCAGATATAGTCTCTGTTTGGTATTCGTTGAAGCACCCTGTATATTCATTGAGCAAAAACTTGAATTGTAGGTAATGTGCGTTATGTGCCAAGTCTGGGCACATAATGCGTGTGCTGGTACCGAAATAGACGTTTTATGCGAGATTTTAGCGAATAAACAATATATTTTCAACTTTTCTTCATTAAATGAATGAATAATACGCAATTCAGTATTCTTCTTTTATTTTTTGATATCCTGAATTGAGAAGTCGAAGCTTACACCACAATTTCGAAATCATAAATTAAGCGTACTTTATAATAAACCAAATTATAAAGAAAATGTTTTATTTTCATAACATGCAATGGATTCGATGTTGAACCCTTCTAGCTATATATGCATGCTTATGGGACAAATTTTTTGTTAATATGAGTTGTATACGGAGGAATGGTCCATAATACTGTGATGGGAGATAAAGTTGCTCCAGGACTTTCAGAAATTGTATAAGAGACTCATCAAGGCTTCCGGGTTTTCAAGATATAGGCTGAATACTTGTTTTTGATAAAATATTTCGTCATCTTTTCTTCAGAACAAGTTGACTAAAATTGATGAAATTTTACACATTCATTAAACTCGTCTTACTAAATCGACTTACAAAGGGAAAAAGAGTTCACAAATATTATGGAATGCATCTCGATTAATTTTCAACATATCCCTTGTTGTAGTTCAGATAGACCAAATGTATGTATCTAAAATTGACAAAGAATGAAAATTTCTTGAGATAAATTTTATTCTCTGAAAAATTCATATTTTATAAGAACGGCTTCGTCAATAGACACAACTTCCATTACTATAATTGCGAAAACCTACAAATTGTTCGTATGAATAATCTTCTAAATTAATGGTCCTTTAATGTTTTGGAAGGTTTGCTGTTGGTTTCAATTCTTTGATAGGCCATTGACTGGCGATGTTTTTCCGCGATTTCCCAGAGGAAATTCCTCAATACTGATTGAGCATCTTCCGAGTGACATAAGAATTGAAAATGGTATTCAACTGGATGGAGCACAGGCACATCATTTCATTCATGTTCGAAACGAGTTACTCATCATGCTTCCAGACATATGTCCAGGTTGGAGTAATATTCAACGGCTGCATCTCTTCAGATTTAACATCCATGGATATTTATTTATGGGGTTCCAACAAAACTAAAATTAACCAGGAGGAAGTAGCTACTAGGACAATATTATGCATAAAATTCAAGATGCATTCCATATTATTACTCCTGATAATCTCAATAACGTGAGAAGAGATTTTGTGAGTCGTACTGCATCGATAAAAGGTAGACACTTTCACAATTTTTATAACGTGTGAATGTTACCTTTTCTCCTAAATTGTTCCTATTTAGACCATGTTAGTAAATCTAACTGTAAAATTCGATGAGATTCTGGCATAAAATACAAAATCATTTTTAACTCTGAATATATTAAAATAGGTATTGGGACACCTAACACATTTTAATAATTATTATAGTTATATTTAATTTGCAGTCACTAAATACAGGAAATTTCGTTTTATTTAAGTAAAATAATGAGGTTTGAAGCTGAACAATATTTGCTTTCAATCACAGAAAACCTTATACAGGGTGCTTTAACGAAAACTAAACAGAGGCTATATCTACCAAGATATTCATTTCTGATCAAAACGCAAAATCAGGTAAATTTTTGTTTTGAGGGGGACATCTTTTGAGGTACAAAACTTGCCTAAAATATCTCCTAAACGGGGGTTGCAATCCTTGAACATTTTGAATGGGGAAGATGGGTCAAGTGATGACTCAAAGGAAAGGTGGTATCTTTGTCTACATCGCCTTGAATGAATTTCAATGTTAAATTGAAAACTGTAAATGATACCCTTTCCCTGAAACTATTTAAGTTTCAGTGAAGTAAAATGTAACAGATCCATGCTGATCAATGGCAGTCATCATAAAGTAATATCCTCATCTCGAATTTCAACCCCTAGAACAGGGGTGACCACCCTTAAAGCTGTGGAAGAGGGGTAGATGGGTCGAGTAATACCTCGAAAGAAAGGTATTATCTTTGTCTGTATCCATGTGAACGAATTTTCATTTTTGAAACTGTAGAAGACACAGAGTGAGCTACTGAAAAATAAAGGAGACTATCTATCGCTCTGAGCTATTCAAGTATTAGTGCAAAAACATGGAACAGTTGAAATTTGAGATGTGAATGGTGTTTTGGAAGATGACAGCCTTTGATCTGGAATGAATCTGTTCCATTTTTTTGCACTTATACTTGAATAGAACAGGGCGATAGATAGTCTCCTCTATTTTTCAGTAGCTCACTCTGTCTTCTACAGTTTTCAATCAAAAATGAACATTCGTTCACGGGGATGAAGATAAAGATAATACCTTTCTTTCGAGGTATCACTCAATCCATCTACTCTCTTCTAAATTTTCAAGGGTGGTCACCCCTGCTCTAGGGGTTGAAATTCGAGATGAGGATGGTACTTGATGATGACTGCCATTGATCAGCATGGGTATGTTCCATTTTACTTCACTGAAACTTGAATAGTCTCAGGAAAATAGTCTTCCCTATCTTTCAGTTGCTCACCCTTCTTTTACAGTTTTCAATTAAAAATGGAAATTCCTTCAAGGCGATGTAGACAAAGATACCACCTTTCTTTTGAGTCATCACTGGACCTATCTCTTCCCTATTCAGAATATTCAAGGATTGCTTTTGATCAGAAATGAATATCTTGGTAGATATAGCCTCTGTTTAGTTTTCGTTGAAGCACCCTGTATAGCTTTATCAATAGTATCAAACATAATATCCCACTAGAAAGTTTTCTCTTCCAAAAATTGGCTTAGTGGTGATTCCTCGATATTTTTGCCATTAACCTTACTTTTCAGTTCGCTTATGGTCGAAAAACTCTTTTCGCTTCGGCGCTTACGGGATACAATTTTCCGTTTTTAGAGGGAAAATAATTGATTTTTTGCAAATTTAGAGGTGGCGCACCATTAGGAAGAATATAAAAAAATCTGAGAGGTACTTTTCAATAATAGAAGTCAAACTCCGCAGAAGCTACACCTGCCTAGACCTCAATTGAGCCTAAGGAAAACATTTTTGACAAAAAATATTTTTGATGGCCCTTGCGGAGGGCCATTAATGGCGAAAAAATTTGCATGTTTTTTGAAGTGGTTAACAGTTTCTATGAATCTTTCCTATTATTTACGTGATCAGAATCCGAGAAAAAAAATTAAATGTCCAAAAACACGTTTTTTCATGTATGGGGATAGGGGAGTAGGGAAGGAAGCTGAAATTACAATGAAAACTTTCATTTCGATCACTCCAATAATGTAATCAAGAAAAAAGAGGATTTCGCGAGTTAGGGCATTTCGACTATCTTAACGGGGGGTACCCTTTCGTTATTGAATTCGAAATTACTTATTGTTCATGAATATTTAGGTTTATGAGAATAACTAAGTATCAAAATTGAGAATCTCATAAGGTTTTATTAGATACAATACGACAAATGTCGTATTTTTTCAACGACTGTCGAAATTTTTTCGCAAATTTTTCTTTATATTAAACAAGTTCCACGAAGAAATAATATATGGGCGATGTCAACCCAGATTATTGGGTCCATAATGATTCCAAAACATCTATAGATCATAACCCGCTTCACTTAGAAGACTGAACCTGGCCATCGGGGCTCTCTCGGTGAAACAGAGATGGAATTTGAGGAAATATCTCAGGTTATGTATTTTTTTATCATCTCCTTAGTCCTTTTCATGACCTTGTTCCTATGTAAAATCTTTTCTTAGATTTGTTTATACATATAAGAAGTATGATTGCTGAAATATTTTTCTGCTGGTTTTCTTTTTCCATTGTTACTGATTTCTGTCCCACACCCCCTTCCTTTCACCCTTGTCTTCGTTTGGAAATCATGGAATGCAAGAGAGAATGAAGCGGCTACGCAGAAAAATCTTTGGTATTCTTTATGTACACACGACACTAACACAACATAAACAGACAAGCTATTGCTAGTGCAATAGCGACAGGAAAACGAATTTTTTCCTCAGGATTTTTTTTCACTCGTTTATTGAATCATTTACAAGATAGTATGGTTCCCCTGTTACATTTCCTGAGTTCACACTTGTGTTTTTTCTGACACACATCAAAATTATAGTTATAAGCATTCATTGTAAATTCAATTATTCAAATTCTTGTAAATCCTACCTTTTCAAAAGAATATATATATATATATATATATATATATATATATATATATATATATATATATATATATATATATATATATATATATATATATATAATAGGACATTTATTGGAAAAAATTCATATTTTCACAAAATATCGATTAATTCGACAACGGTTCTGTTCTGCTCTAAGCAAGTGACTTTATTTCGAGTTAACACGTTCAAAAGGTCAAGAAACATAGGGTATTATATTCAAAGAGACATAACATTGATATAAACCTCTGTACTGAAACACCCTGTATATTTAAAATTAATTAGACGGATTACTTATTCAATGGACACCAGGTATATGAAAACTAGTAGAAAACACTAACAAAAATTAATGAAAGACCTATTCAAGCGAGGGTTTATGAGGAATAGATGTCCGTTGGATCCGAGATTGGCGGGGGTCTTGTATATTCAATCAAGTAGCAGAAAAATGTATTCGTTTTTCATGGAAAAGTTTTGCCCTAAATTTCATAAATAGGCCCTTGATAGATGTAGATTAACGTAATGAAATAAATGTTCAACACTTGACATTAGTTTCACCTGCAAATCAGTCAAAATATAACTACTTAGAGCGCCACCTGCGGTCATTCTTGAAACTATCTGATCGAACTAAGCTCTCAAAGCCACCACAGAACATCGAATTTTATTATTGAGAGTAACTTACAATTCGCATAGAACGGAAATTGAATTCGAAATTTTACCAATAAAGCTTTACTTCGGTTACATTTTCCCGGATACTATAGAAATCATTCGTATAATAACATCTCGGCTTCTGATACGGAGTCGGAAATATATTCCGAATGCAAATAAGTAGGAGCGACTTCGCACCCTATTATCGGGCTACAAATCATATTCGCTTACCAAGTCTGAAAAGCTAGAATGGATAAAAGGCATTTTGAAATAAACGACTCTATTTTGCAAGTCAGCTTAAATTGTTATTTCATGCTGGTTAACACAGATGTCCAATGATTTATTCTGGGCGAATTGGGGAGAATATTGACTTTGTTCACGCCATTCTTCTTAGGTCTAATATGATTTCGAACCCAAAATAGAAACTAAACTAAGGTACAACAATTTATATAATATGATCTGCAACATTGGATATATGGTGAATAAAACTGGTTTAATCGAACTATTATCTGAATTGCTCAGCTGGAAACAATTTATGTTCAGAGGAATTATTGTCAAAATCTACCTATTCATTCAATAATATGTTTAGTCGAGGAAACGAAGCATTAAACCTACCAATTTTTACTAGCAAGATCAATCGCTATGAAACTTAATGGAGAGTGGTAATATGAAAATTTCAGTTTCTGCATAAGAAAAATTCATATTCCAAAGTGCATATATTATGAAAAATTTGCAACTCGGAAAATATCGACAGAAATGAATTTCAATTTTTTACAGGGGGGTTTTCGAGGTCGCTGAATACGAATATGATAAGAGCGATGGTCTTCAAGCTACCTGCTGCCCAGGGTGCACCTTGTCCCCTGGAGTTTTCTATTATTTTCATTCGAAATCAGTCGAAAGTCATTTTTTGGGGGTTTTTGAGGTCGCTGAATACGAATATGATAACGGCGATGGTCCTTGAGTATTGTGTTATTTTCTTAAGAAATCAGTCGAAAGCCATTACTCCTGGGGTTTTTGAGGTTGCTTAACACGAATATGATCCTCGAGCTACCTGCTGCCTACGGTGCACCTCGTCTCCTGGAGTTTAATGTTTATTTGATATTTTATTTACTTTTTATATATTGTTACAAAACATAAGAACCTCTACAGGATAGACCCAATCACCGGGGTTCACAAAAAATGATAACAGAAAAATAAACAAAAGTGAATTTGTCATACGAAATGAAAATTATAACTTTCATAAAAATTCAGGAGAGAAAAAAAAGACTCACTAAAGATTACAGAATCAAGCAAAATATCATGAAAACTAAAAACTACTACACTGAACATGATTCAGATCTAATGAGATATGCAATAACATTATTTTTGAAAGAAGAAAGAGGTTCATGAAAAATATCTATACTGGCAATATGCCTATTGAACAGACGCATAATTCGCAAGAAAACAGAATGAAAAAATAAACTAGTACGGGCCTTCGGAATATAGAAGAATGCGTTTCGACGATTAGGATACACGGGAACATTGAAAGTGAGATAATTAACAAGTGGAAACTAAAGGAATGATTTTAAATTCGATAAAGAAACACAGTGTCGAAAAGGACTCTCTCCTGCTCCAGGCTTGAAATTTTGTGATTACGCAAACTTAATTGATAATTATGGTTAGGACTGAAAAATCTAAAGTTGAAACTTTTGACAAACTTTCTCTGGATTCGTTCAATTCTGTCAATATACTTGAAATGAGGGGACCAAACAGGTACAGCATATTCCAAATTACTCCTCACCAACGATAAATATAGCATTTTAATAACCTTGGATCACTGAAACTTTTAATAATTCCTAGAACGAAACCCAACATTTTGAAAGCCTTAGAAACTATATGATCAATATGATACTCAAGGAACAACTTAGAATCAAGATATATACCAAGATCCTTAATTCGGCTTACCATACCAATTACAAGCTCGTCAACAGAAATAGTAGCATCGAAGACATTCTTTGTAAACCTTATATGCTCACACTTATAAATATTTAATTGAGAATACCTACTTTGACAATAAGAGGAAAGTCTGTCCACATCACTCTGAAACCGCAAAATATCATCATAGGACCGAAAAGCTCTGTACACTCTGAGATCGTCAGCATATAAATCATGTGTTGTATAAATGAAACATTCCGAAAAATTAAATAGTGTAAATTGAAACTAAAAAGGTAACAGATGTGACCCTTGAGGAACACCAGAGGTGACACGAACGTAACCGGAATGAGTGCCATTGAGTGCAACATATTGCAGTCTATCCGACAGTATATTCTATCCATTTCAGTGAGGACCCCACCACACCAAAATCCTCTAAAACCCACAACAAAGTTGCATGATGTACCTTATCAAAGGCCTTAGCCATGTCTGTGTAGACGGCATCAATTTGAATACCATCATCAAATTTACTACTTATGAAATGAACGTAAGGAGTTATATTAGTTAACATTTATATATAAGATATATATTTAAGATTTTTACGAAACTGTGGTATCAAATGATAAATTAAATATAATTTCCTGAGTATACAAAAAATTTAATAATTAAAAGAATATGGTTAACAAATAGTCGTATCATTCAGACTTGAAAAATAATGATTTTATAATAATTTGAATTATACCAAATAGAAAAACAACGCACGCTAACTATGTAACTTTGAGGATATCTGTGTACTAGTACGTGTGGAGAATAAGTATAAGAGCACATGTGAAAGTAAGAACACGGAAGCCCCAGCTGCTCTAAGAGAAAATTATAATACGTATCACCTGGCACTTCATCAGCGCTGCCAAATGCTTGAACGCGGCAAATTCAAAAAATATTTTGAATATTTTTTTGAATTTTTATGTAAAGATGCATGAGGTATTCTTAGATCATTTATCAAGGGAATATTATATTATAACAGCCACCCCAAAATCTCACGAGTAATGATTTTATATTGATTTCGAATATTAATAGCATAAAATTCGAGGAGATGAGGTGCACTCTGGGCACCAGATAGCTCGACGTCCATCGCCGTTATCATATTCGTGTTCAGCGATCTCAAAAACACCCGAGTAACGACTTTCGACTGATTTCGAATGAGAATTATACATAACTCCAAGAGACGAGGTGCACCCTGGGCACCAGGTAGCTGGAGGACCATCGCCGTTATCATATTCGTGTTCAGCAACCTCAAAAACTCCCGAGTAATGACTTTCGACGGATTTCGAATGAAAACAATACAAAACTCCAGGAGATGAGGTGCACCCTGTGCATCAGGTAGCTTGAGGATCATCGCCGTTATCATATTCGTGTTCAGCGACCTCAAAAACCCCCGAGCAATGACTTTCGATTGATTTCGAATGAAAATAATACATACCTACACGGGACAAGGTGCACCCTGGGCACCAGGTAGATGGAGGACCATCGCCGTTATCATATTCGTGTTCAGCGACCTCAAAAATCCCCGAACAATGACTTTAGACTGATTTCGAATGAAATAATACAAAACTCCAGGAGACGAGGTGCACCCTGGGCACCAGGTAGCTGAGGGACCATCGTCGTTATCAAATTCGTGTCCAGCGACCTCGAAAACCCCCGAGTAACAAATTGGAACTCATTTCTGTCGATATGTTCCGAGTTGCAAATTTTTTTTATTATATACACTTCGGAAAATGCATTTTTCTTAAGCAGAAAATGCAATTTTCATATTACCATTCCCGATTAAGTTCACAAACTTTCCAGGTGCTTTTTCAAAACGAATGCAAAAAGTTTCATAGCGATTGATCTTGCTAGGAAAAATTGCAAGGTTTAGTGGTTTTTAGTGCTTCGTTTCCTCGACTAGTTGGAAAGTTTATATTTATTGATTTCAAGAGATTCTTAAAAATTATTATAAAGCTCTTTATTGGATGAATGTAAGATTTTAGATTATGGTTGAACTTATGATTTTCTTCAATTATATAGTTTCGGTAATTAGAATTAGTTATTTTTAATAATGAAACTGCGATAATGTTCATTTTCGTATTGAAATTGCTGTAAGCTCTACATCTTACAAAAACTGCTGCAGCTAAGTTTATATACACCAGATTCCTTTCAGTTATCTATTTCACTTTTATTATTTTTGATTCCCAACGAATGTGAGACTACTATATCTGTGTTGACCTTTAGATTTCGGATACACCAATTCTATTACCTCGTGTTATCATTTTTTGTTAAGTAATTCAGTTATAATATTTGAATTATTTTTATAAGTACGTTAAATGTAACTTGCCTACCTTGTGTATTTTCTTACTCTTTTTGGGAAATATATAATAATTATATCTAGACTAGAGAAGTCCGTTTTATCTTGGCAACCTCAAAAACATCACTCTATTTATAGAAAAAAAGGCTTCATAACCCAGAGGAAGCTCGCTGTCGGATCCAGTGATTCGAATCGATGACATAAATTTATTGCGTTAGCTATAATTTTTCGAATAGATGGATGCTAATGAAACAAAATTGAATTGTTTTCATCAATTTCAGAATTTCGAACATGAATGACAACGAGTTCGTTTTTATTCTGGCTATTTCATATAAATACACCCGAATAATCATATCAGACAGGAGCGGACACGAGAATAATTCATTCCATGAAGTGTTCAGAAACATAATCTTTCAGATGAAACTTTGAGTTAATTTCTTGACTGTACATGAAGTAGCCTTAAGAATATCTCAAGTCCAACTGATCACTCTCAAATTTAGAAATTTTCTCTCATTCAGAAATACTTTATTTTGAAAAAATGCTCATCCTAATACACTTGAACTAGGTTAACATCATCAAAATATGATAATTCACTGAATCTTTCACCCAATTCAAAAGTATTCATTCAATTTATGATTCCCTGATGCAGCCTTACAGCCTCACGGTCATCTTCAGCTCTCTAAATATTAATATTCATAGATGTATAAAAAAATATTTCATTTAGTTTAAATAGATCAATTAATTTGCTCTTAATTTTCATGTGACTGTCACGTATGGAAACAACGGAAACCACAAAGCACCTTGCCTTTTGCCTTTGCAAAGTCTTCCGGAATATGTTTTCTATTATTGCATAGAATAAATTTTCTAATTCAATTGACGAAGCTTTTACATAATAGAAATCAATTTTCAAATGTAATTAAACAAAAATGTCCACTAAAATATATAAATAAATGCTCGACGCGTTTCGATACACAGTATCTTTGTCAAGAGCGAATGAATACTACAAAATTATCTTAACAAACGTATACGTATATAGACTAAAGAGGTAATCCATTCTGAGTTATCTGTATTTGAACTAGTGTTTAGAAAACAAGTTCAATAAGGGTGAGTTATTTATGTCCATCTGGTCATTAAGGATTTCTGGGGAATACCTAAATCTGTTAATCTCAAGTACTTCCAGAAGGTTGAGTTTTATATCTCTATTCTCAGAATGTAGGATTTTAAATTCCGAATTGAAAGAATGACTATTTTCCTTAAGATGATTAGAATAGTTCGAATCGGTTTTTCCATTGATGAAACTGCGTTTATGTTCTGAGATTCTAACATTGAAATTTAGTCCTGTTCTACCTATTGATGGTTTGAAAAGATGATGTTAATTTCTTTAATTTTGGTTTATTTCTAATGACGTTATTAAGTTATTAATTGATTAAACTTAATAACATCATTAGAAATAAATCTGAAATTGAAGAAATCAACACCAACTTTTCAACTCATCAATTTTTCAAAAGATTCATGAATTTAACTTTCACCATTCATGAGACGGCGTTATTGGAGAAATGATTCAAACATAATATTCACCCTAAACATCATACATCAAACTTAGAACAACTAGTAATGGATACTAAAATTAGCCCCATAAATGTTGAAAACAATAATTCCCTGAAACACCAAACTGCGATCGCGATTAAGAAAGAATACCTCAAAAACCTTAATAGAACAATTAGAGATCACATATTAATCAAAAATATAAAAACAAACTGAATATCGAATGACTTTATTTTCACAAAAGCAAATAAAGGCAATACAGTTGTAGCGATAAATAAACAAAATTACATTTCCAAATTATTAGATTTTAACGATGATGCCTATTATTCAGTTATAGCCCCAGATCCAACTAACAAATTTAATGAAGAAGTGAAGACAGTCATTGAGAATTCAAAGTCGCGAAGAATTTAAACTCGTTTTACCGAATACTTTACCACCTCTACTCTATTCTTTAGTTAAATTGCACAAACATGGTTGTCCAATAAAACCAGTGGTATCATTCACACATGCCCCAGCATTCAAGATTACCAAATTTTTAATACATATTCTGGAAAAATTTTGTAATTTTAAACCGTCTTTTTCAATACGTAACTCAAATGATTTGATAAGAAACATAGAAAATGTTGTCATACCAAGTAATGCCAAGTTAGTGTCTATTAGTAGTAATATTATTATTATTAATTTATTTCCAGGTATTCCACCGAAGGATCCGTATGATATAATAAAAAAAAGGACGGACCCACGAATTAAATATGACATTATGGCTTTATTCTATGTTTGCACATCTCAAAATTATTTTTCATTTAACGACTCTTTTTATAAAAGTAATGAGGGACATATAATGGGAAACCCTTAAGCCATCTTTTGGCAGAAATCTTCATGGATAATATAGAGAAAACTATTCATAAACACCTGTTTAGTAAACATTTCCTATATTGGTATCGATTGTGACCCCTAAACCCTCTTGAATTAAGGTGCTTTGCCCTGACTAGCTCTAGTTAAAAAAAGATGTAAAATAAAATGGCATGAGACCCTAAAATTCTATCATCTATCACACTGTTGGAGTATAAGGACAAGTAAAACAAGCACAAAAGTTTTACTGGAAATATAATACAATGAAGTAAGTTCGACAACAAAAATGAATTTACAAGCTGAACATTTATAGACAGAAATAAGAAGAAATTATGATTTCAATCACAAACAATAAAAACAATGTTAAAATATTCTACGTCGACATAAAATTATGAACAGTTGAGGAAATGTGAGACTTTTTGCTTTAGTTAGAGGCAATGACTCATCTTCGTATGAGTAGGTGAATACCCAAACTATACTTTCACTCCAAACGTCATACTTCAGCTACTGGAAACCGCTATAAATCTTGAGGAATAGTAGGTTGTCATATATCGAGATAAACGTCAACTCCAGTTGTTCCGGAAGTTACAATCCTTCTACAAAGGAGAAGGTATCCAAGTCAACGAGCAAAATGTTTTCTCAATTTCTCCCCTCCCTTGCGCGTAACAGTATTATTATTATTCAATAAATCAATATATTCGAATTCCATGATGGATTAATTTCAGCATCACGGTTCATTACCAAAGGTGGCGCGCTAATTGTGACAAGGTGATAATAGAGAAGAAGCGTTACGGGCTCTGACACGTAACACGATATGTCGATGACGTTATTTTGTGTTTCACAGGAACAAACAGACAGTTCACTGTATTCAAAAATTTCCTCAACAACCTGCACCCAAATATAAAATTCACTTCTGAAATGGAACAGAACAACTCTATCAATTTCTCAGACTTAACAATAACAAGATCGAATAATAAACATCTGTTTTCAATTTATCATAAACCTTCTCATACAGATATCAAAATTCATTATACATCGACTCATCCTCTTCAACACAACGTTGCAGCACTTAATAGTTATATACATAGACTGTTAAGCACACCAATATCTAGTGAAAATTATCTCAAAGAATTGAATTTGATAAAACAGATCTCAATATATAATGATTATGAATTTAGTTAGCAACATATTATATAAGAGAAAACAGATCTTAGCCTTACACCATATTTATCCAATCGGTGAGCATCAAGACAAGAAATTCAATAGTTTAACATATATAGGCAATATAAGCAAAATGTGAAATCCTTCTTAAAAATTCAAATTTGAATATAGCGTTCAAAACATCATTTTCATTCATTCATCGGGAATTATAAACCTCCAATTAACAAAGAAAATAAATCAGGTGTTTATGGATTGGATTGTGCAGATTGCAATTGTTTTATATAGGTAGAACAGGAAGAAATTCCAATGTTAGAATCTCAGAACATTAACGCAGTTTCATCATTGGAAAAACCGATTCGAATTATTCTAATCATTTTAGGAAAATAGTCATTTTTCAATTCGGAATTTAAAATCCTATATTCTGAGAATAGAGGTATAAAACTCAACCTTCTGGAAGTACTTAAGATAAACAGATTTAGGTATTCCCCAGAAATTCTTAATGACCAGATAGACATAAATAACTCACCCTTATTGAACTTGTTTCCTAAACACTAGTTCAAATACGAATAACTGTGAATTGATTGAACTCTTTATATATATATATACAGTGTGTTCCAACGAAAATTTGACCCCCCCTATAACTCCGAAATGAGTAACATTAGCGAAAAACACCAAGACACGTCGATTTTTGTTTCGAGGGGGAGCATTTTTCGAAATAATTCGAAACTTGTCAGATCAACCCCCTACCCCCAGCAACCCTAATTTTGAAATTCATCATAGGGAATAAGGGTCGAGTGGCACCTTACTGTAAAGGTCTGTCAATTCTTCATTCTGATTTGTCATTTTTAGAATTTTAAATTACCATACAGGGTGTCCCGGAGCAGGAACACTGAAAACCCAAATAACTTTTTGAAACTGGTTCATTTCGGTATAATACGAGAACATGTTTATGTTTGATTCGAGAATAAGACTCTCTTGCGTGAATATGGAATTTTTGCAATCAATCTCTTCCATTCAGCATCCCCAACTCAAAAATCATACAAGTGATTACAGGTTGAGTGGCAAAGTTCCAGAAAGATTTTTCTATTTTCTGAATCACTGAGGCATTGGTTTCAGTTTGGCAATCGAGGTTTTCTGGCGTGAGGATCAGGATGAGGGGATGATGGAGAAACTGATTGGATGCTCATCTAAACAGGAAAACGAGATTTATTGAACTTGTATTCAATTGAAAACAAAAAACTAACTTGATTATTACAACAATTGTTCAAAATGACCTCCGCCCACCTCCATACAGTTATGCAGACGATTTCCGAACTCTCTTCTCACATTAGCGAAAACTTCAGGAGTCAAAAGTCGGCATTCTGTGATAATCCTCATCCGCAGCTCCTCCAGGTTTTCTGGTCTTGTGGCATAAACTTTAGATTTTAGATGGCCCCACAAAAAAAAATCTAGGGGATTTAAATCTGGTGACCTGGCTGGCCACTCAACAGGTCCTCTTCTACCAATCCACCTTCCTGGGAAATTTTCGTCTAAATATTGGCGCACCCGAGCATCATAATGCGGAGGAGCACCGTCTTGTTGAAAACGCATTTCGTCCTCAGAAAGAGTTGGATCGTTCTGTAAAATTTCTGTCAATCTAGGATGTATGTGTTCCTCTAACAACTGTAGGTAGCCATTTCCATTCAGATTACCCTCAATAAAGAAAGGCCCAACTAGATGATTGCCAAAAATTCCTGCCCAAACGTTCAACTTCTGAGGCCTTTGCGTGTGGGCCTCTCTAAACCAATGAGGATTCTGTGTGTCCCAATATCGACAATTATGTCTATTCACTTCACCACTGAGCATAAAGGTGCTTTCATCAGAAAAACAGATGTTATTCAGAAAATTTGGATTAGCGTTTAGGTTTTCACTTAGATTTTCACAAAACTGTAAACGACGATCTGGATCATCTTCGTTTATTTCATGCACTAATTTTACCTTGTAGGGGTGAAATTTGTGATGTTTCACGATTCTATGGACAGTTGTAGCTGATACACCAGTCAGACGAGATAGTTTTCTGATCGAAGTAGTATTCTCCATTTGTAGATGACCCACTACTGCCACTTCCGTTGCCTCATTTCTGACAGGACATGCCACTTCATGTTTTTGTTTGCCACCGAACCCGTAGCTAGGAATTTGTCAACCAAATATTTAACGTACTGGTGACTGACTCCTTCTCTTTCAGGATGGTTCCTATCGAATATCCTTGCCGTTTCTTTGGCACAACTGTTATTTCGAAAATACGTCGATACAATTTCGACCCTTTCCTCAGTGGAATAAACCATTTTCAGATTAATTTCAACTGACGAACAACAACAATAATGAGGAACTGATCTGAATAATAATAATATTTCATTGCAAAAATGAGAAATAACAGATGACTGCACGCCAGATGGAAATGAAAAAATGTGAACATTTTCAATGCAGAAATCAGCTTTATTTCTTCGTAATTGATGCTCAACACATCGTACCCCAATACTTTTAACAGTTTCGAATTAATTTTAGTTGATAATTTCAAATGACGATATTGAATTTTTCGAAAGCGACATCCTGTATGGAGAGCCGAACTGAATGAAATGCTTTAATCATTCTGGAATTCAAAAAACCTTTCTGAAGATATGCCACTTGAATTATTTGTATGATTTTCAAGTTGGGGATGCTGAATGGAAGGGGTTGATTGCAAAAATTCTATAACCACACAAGAAAGTCCTATTCTCGGATCAAACATGTTCTCGTATACCGAAATGAACCAGTTTCAAAAAGTTATTTGGATTTTCAATGTTCCTGCTTCGGGACACCCTGTATGATGATTCTGAATTTCGAAAATACCAAATTCGAAGAGAAAATTGCAGTACCTTTCCAACGAGGTGCCACTTGACCTATTATCGATCAAATGATTTTTGAGTTGGGGATGCTAGAAATAGGGGTTGATTGCACCAACTCCAAATTCACAAGTGTAGGTCGTTTTTCTAGACCGAGCATAAACCTGCGCTTGCATTATGCCAAAATAAATCTATTTCATTTAGTATTTGGGATTTCCAGGAATTCAACTTCACCCTTGGTTGGGACACCCTGTATGTTAATTTAAAATTCTAAAATGACAAATCAAGGTGGAGAATTGACAGACCTTTTCAGTAAGGTGCCACTCGACCCTTATTCCTATGATGAATTTCAAAGTTAGGGTTGCTGGGGTAGGGGTTGATCTGAGAAGTTTCGAATTATTTCGAAAAATGCTCCCCTCGAAACAAAATCGACGTGTCTTGGTGTTTTTCGCTAATGTTACTCATTTCGGAGTTATAGGGGTCAAATTTTCGTTGGAACACACTGTATATATATATATATATATATATATATATATATATATATATATATATATATATATATATATATATATATATATATATATATATATATATATATATATATATATATATATATATATATATATATATATATATATATATATATATATATATATATACTAAATCTAAAATATATATATTTTAGATTTAGGTATTCCCAGAAATTCTTAATGACCAGATAGACATAAATAACTCACCCTTATTGAACTTGCTTCCTAAACACTAGTTCAAATACGAATAACTCTGAATAGATTGAACTCTTTTATATATATATATATATATATATATATATATATATATATATATATATATATATATATATATATATATATATATATATATATATATATATATATATATATATATATATATATATATATGAAATGAAAGATGAGAAGCGAATATGTTGAGTAAGGTAATAAATGAATAGTGAACGATAGTTGTAACATTGTTCGATCCAGCGATGCCGCGCTCTCCTACTCGATCATATCCGACAAACTATTACACTGAAGAGTAAAGGTTCGGTTAGAAAACTAAAAAAATGTGTTTCTGGTGGAAATTTTTCTCATCAAATAATTTGAATAGCTATATTTCTCTCCCCCATTTCTCCCCATCTGAAATCAGTCGAAGACAGTTTAGTAAGAGTCAAAATATGATCGTGGCTCTAGAGGTGAGTGAATCGTTCAACTCTTAAACATAATACAGATTTCACCAAAATTATATTAGTCTTGATAATGATGATGGAAACTTAGTAAGCGAAACGCGCGTGAACAATTGAATTATATAGTACTGGTGGAGTGGTTATAAAAGTGGTTTAGAGAGATTCAACTCCAAAAGCCCTCAGTTCCTAACTTAAATCGTATTCACAATATTTCATTAAAAAATTTCCTAGAAACGCAAAACAAATATCAGTAATTACTGCAAATGAATTCTTTATTCTACAGATAGAGACAAAACTGGGGAAACTGAAGAACAAGATAATGCACATGCATCTGAAGAAGAAAAGGATGAATATGAATTAGAAGAAGAAGAAATTTTCATAAATTTCTCACCTGACAATTTATGTGGAAGTTTTAATGAAATTGACAACACACTGATGTGAATGAATTTCATTTTAATTTTTATATAATATTGAATTGATATTGATCATATCTTGACAATGTTATTATTGCTACTTCTTTTCTTCTTTCTAAATAATTTAATATTGTTCGGAGAAATTTACTCTGAAGATTTTATTATCAATGAGAGAATGTAGATATCTCACTACTTTTCATTGAAAAAGACAATCAAAATGAAATCAAATTTACATTGATTTGAATCTTTGTGGAAAACATATAATTAATGGTTAATATTGAAATTGATCATCAGCTGATGAGATTAGAGGAAGAAAATTTTAAGTCACATTGTCTTCACCAAGTCTAAATTATAATACTCAAGTTAAATAGCTATAACTCTCTAGCTAACTATGCGTTCACTATTGATCATTATCTGATAAGATATGACTGAGGAAATCTTAAGTCAGGCCGTCATCGGAATTTATCTACGCTAAAGTTTAATATACGGCCTTAATCCATATATCCCTCTAACTAACTTTATTGCCACTATTGAAATCAAAGCTGACTATTGTTTTCTTAATTTTAATAAACTCATGAAAGCACTGATAGCTGACGTAGAACTGTTGCCCCAGGAACTCGAAAAATGAAGAAAATTGAACAGTTGGATTACTACAATTCTCAGAAAAAAATAATGCAATTATTTAATATCGAGAAGAAATATTTTCTCGCGAACTTGACGTGTGCTGGGGACGTATTCTCTTGATATATAGATTTCCTGCCTACGCTGTTCTATCACACTGTGTATGGTGCCACATTCTATCTATTTATTACCTCTAACCAGATATCTTTGTTTTATTACTTCATTATTACAAACTGAGTATTGACGAGGGCGATTCTTATACCACATCTGTTACTGTATGAAATTATTGGAATATTGGAATATTGGTGTAAAGATAACCTATAATGCAAGTATCCAAAACGGAAGCATCAAATTTTCCTTCGCCTTCATGCCCTGAATGGATTGATGTGTTACTAGATTATACACAGTAAAGCTGGGGACATTTACTGATACGGGCATCTTTCTTGTCTTTTTTTATCTTTTTTCTAATCTCGCCCTATTATTGCTTGTTACGCATAGATCATAATCTTGAGAATTTAGGTTGCTATCTTTAAAAAAGCAACATGTTTCCCATTTATCTTTTCTCAGTTGAAATATACTATTATTTTCAGCTTCAAATACTTTATCAATAGTACAGCTACTTAGTGATTTTCCATTTCACTATCTAACATCTAACATTTGAAATGAAAATATCACTGTACGGATCTTATATATTTCCTTTTTTAAATGGTTCAATGTTTTCGATGTTAAAATATTTTCAGTATTTCTCTTTGGCACTACTTTTATATATGGCCGCAGGATGTATTTGCCAAATGAATTGAAATTTAGGTTTCTCTCGTCATCTGTGATTTAGTCGCATTAGTCAATTTTGTGTGAAATAGGAGAAATGATTCCACTTTCTTTACACATTCATGTGAGTAGCTTACGTAGAACTCCCCTTACATGCACAGCTGATTATTTGCTCGACGCGTTTAATTGGAGGTTCACCTCAAAAAATGTTTTAAAATTAATTTTGTCAACTTTATCGACAATTTCAAATGTTATTATAACCAGCTCCACCCATTAGTTAAATAGCTTATTTATTATTATTTGTACTGGTCATTTCTAAAAACCCATGAGTCAAGATTTTCTCAAATATTCTTTCTTTGCAGTGAACGTTTCCTTAGAGGTGGACTTATATTCTGGAAAAGCCACCTTAGCAGACATTCCTTCTATTTTGAATTAGGATAATAATATATAATTGACATTCTTTAATGAAATATCTGTTTATTTGTGAATGAATTTATTTTCATCGATTTCTTAAATATTCTAACTGTGTGACTTATGCGGTTTTTAAATAACCGGTTCAATCACGAATATCAACTACGCTTGGACTTCAATATATACAGATACTCTAGCGTTTTTTGAAGATCAGGAGACACTGTGAAATTCAATTTAATAATTCAATAATTTGTCTGTAACAACTCTCTTGTATGGGCATTAAAATATTGAATAGCATGATAAATCCCGTCCGAAATGGAAGATTTCATGAAAGTATTTTCGTTTCAAATTTTGATAGGACTTTTTTCATCCAACAATACCATAGAGAGTGGAAATAATGCTTGTGATAGCCAGAAGGGGTCAAACCTTAAATTAGGAATATCCATAGGGATTAGAAATAATTGCTTTTCAGATTAAATTTCCCGTACGTGACGTTCTCTACTTGCAAACTGATATTTAATGTTCGAAATTAAATTCTTCGTTAAGGAATGAGAAATCTGTATGTTATCCCATAGCTGAAAACTGGTAAATATGAAAATATTAATCTTTTCCTCATGCTTAGTGAATAATAAATCATTGCATATCAAATGATCGGTATTCTCTAAGATACATATTTTATTAAGGAAAAAATTCTACAATTGATTCATTATCAGATAGTATATGGCCAATTTCTCAAATCTGACGACCAACATTGTCGCTGAGAAGAGGTATGAATTAACTCTAAGAACTTGTTATAAACTGGAAGGATTGTAAACCATCTTACGAAGCCCTATACTACAGACTGAAGAATCACTACTAAATATACAAAAGGAATTACTTTGAAGAATTTTATTCAAGGAGCCATATTCAACCTTCCGTAGAATGTTAAATATCCCTCCCTGAAGGAGCTGATTTTCTGATCCACCGTTCGTAATCATCATTAACCATTGCCACACA
The DNA here is from genome assembly GCA_013387265.2 of Cryptolaemus montrouzieri. Classification (NCBI taxonomy): domain Eukaryota; kingdom Metazoa; phylum Arthropoda; class Insecta; order Coleoptera; family Coccinellidae; genus Cryptolaemus; species Cryptolaemus montrouzieri. The sequence goes on from JABFTP020000021.1 coordinate 65,553,328, forward strand.
GCCGTGGTACTGCTAGGTCGAATGCCATAAATAGGAGCAACAGTTTGCAGTTACTGTCTCATTTGATCTCGTCAGTATTGCATACCTATTCACAACACCAGGCCAGACTGCCACCTACTCGTCTCAATTGAGAATTGAGAAAACCAGCTCCTTCAGAGAAGGATATTTAACATTGTACGGAAGGTTGAATATTGTTCCTTGAATAAAATTTTTCAATGTTTCTACACATATAGTGTAGTTAAAGTTGTCATTGTTGTGATGTGAAGAATTACTTTTCTTAGCAGCAACTTATTTCGCCACATATATTCCATCTAGTACGTCTCATAGTCTAATGCATCGAGTCAAAATGGGATATGTAAATTCCCTCCCGGACAATGGAGGATCAAAATTCACAGGTACATTCGGGCCCAGAGATTTTCAGTCCATTCATTCTATAGATGAATTCGATTCCGTAAAATAAGCACAAAAAGTTGGTTAGATTGAAATCGACAATTCGAAATATTCACACAGATATATTGATATTTCTAGGAATGAAGTTTGGCGTCCAGATAAAAGTTGTACCGTATTGAAACAACAGCTTATATTTTAATTATGATCATAATAGAATGAGAAACATTTAATTGAATGAAAACGACTCATTCACTTCCTTTAATAAAAATACTAGCAGGCGGGCAGATCTACCTTGTATATCAAACGCCTAGCCGGGCAGATCTACCTTGTATATCAAACTCCTAGCCGGTCAGATCTACCTTGTATATCAAACGCCTAGCCGGGCAGATCTACCTTGTATATCAAACGCCTAGCCGTGCAGATCTACCTTGTATATCAAACGCCTAGCCGGGCAGATCTACCTTGTATATCAAACGCCTAGGCGGGCAGATCTACCTTTTATATTAAACGCCAAGGCAGAAAGATCTACCTTGTATATCAAACGCCTAGGCGGGCAGCTCTATCTTGCAATTTAAACGCCTAGGCAGGCAGTTGTACCTCTCATCCCCAATCGCCTACGCGCCCCTAAATACCTCGCGCATAAACTCCCTGAACTATCTTACGCCTTTAAACGTCCAGAACTATCTTGCGTCCGAACATCCACACGACGCAAACCACCTTGCACCCAAAACTACCTTGTTATAAACGCTCAAGCGCCCGAAACTGTCTTGCGCCTAAAACTCGGACCCTTCGAACCACCCTGCGCCTCGATCGGTCAGACCCTCCGAACGTCCAGACGCCTTGAACACCTAGTGCCCAATACCAACCTTGCGCTTCAAACAACTGGGCACTCCGACTCTCCCGGCGTCAGAGTTCCTAGAATCCTCAAACGACTAAGCTCTTTGAACGTTCCATCATCCGTCGTCTTGAATTACCTAGCAACTGAAAATGCTGTCGTCAACTTGGCGCCTAAAATGCTCAGGCGCCCTAAAAATACAGGCACGGTGGGCGTCTAGACGACCGAAAAAGTTCATTTGGCACTCAAAATAATATTATGAATATATATATATATATATATATATATATATATATATATATATATATATATATATATATATATATATATATATATATATATATATATATATATATATATATATATATATATATATATATATATATATATATATATATATATATATATATATACCTAACCTAAAGATACCTTTCAATTTATATCTTGTATGTAATACAACATATAGCTTATTATGAATGCTATAACATTTTTCTTCGGAATTTGTAGTCAATATAATATAATAATAGTTATATGTATGTGTGTTTGTGTGTAGATGTGTTCAAATGCATAAATTTGCAATTTCAATATGTTCAATATCACAAAATAACTTATAAAATCATAAATACTTCCAGAGTAGGGTGTGTGTGATGGGTGCCTTTATGGATTTTAATTTCATATACTACGCGATGGCTTTCTTCAAAGGGCTTTGGAATTATACCCGTCTAAAATGTTATGTGTTTCTTGGCACAATTTCAAAAACTTTTAGACAAACTTATTTGTAAACTCAATCGTGTAAAATGTCTTTAATAAGAAATATTGAGATTTTTTTGTTATCTCTTTAAATAATTCGAAACGAAAACTTTAAAATAGAATAGACCGACGCAACACATTATCATCTTTACAGTTCGTGCGCTATGAATGAAGTTACTTATGCTGTACTATCTCTGTAATGGATGTAACTCGATCGGTAATTTCCGAATGGGATGTACCTCAACTTGTATCGAGGATAGAAGTCTCTTTTATAACTGATCATTGATCGAATAGTATAAATATAAAGCGATGAATAGAATCAGGGGAGTTGGGAATAACAATTTCATGTATTTCCGTCCTCCACGTAACTTTACTCCAACTAACCTTGCGTTATAAACAATTTTACGGTCGTACCCACGTTGCCCTCAGGCAAACTCTCGATTTACCTTTGTTTTTATTGAAAACTTCAAACTAACCTGTCACGTGTGAATGTCGAAAATCACGTTCGAAACTTCGAAAACGACCCGGTAAGTTGTGGCAAAACGTCATATTAACTGGTTGATGAAATCAAACCATTTCAAGAATTTGGTGTGACCTGGAAAAGATTTGGAAGCCTGCCGCAATGGTCTTAGCTTATAAGGTCGTGTTAAAGACAGAGTTACCGTTTCGATGTAAACATTATTGAATTTCAAATTGACAAATTCCGACAACAGTCTGGGTAGAATGCTCGAAAACTGAGCCCATTCCGTATTCCTCCATAGAGTAGGTAAAAGTTACCAAGAGCCAAGTAAAAGAAGAAGATCAAATTGACGACTGTTTATGACATAACCTATATAAAATTGAAGTTGTTTTGCTTTGTATCATAGACCAAGTATAGAATATAGTATATAAATCATCTTTGTTTGTATTCGCAAAGATGAATGAAAGATTTAAGATGATAGCAATGTAAGATGAAGTGATGCATAAAGACATATACAATCGAGAAAGACATCAGAGATAAGTGAAATAAACATACTTAGAAGACAGGTATCATTGATATATTGCTATAAGTAATTTCTTGGACGTAAAGACAACCAAGCCCTCTTCTATTTTGAAAGTAGTTGTCAGAACCGAGGGAAAAAATTGTAAGTGTTCAATATGACCTACAAAAAGAGATACTTGAACATTTGACAAAGGCAAAATTCAAAACTGGGCTTCACATCAATTTAATCATCAAAGTTCTGAACAACCACGATCTTCAAAATAATGGCAAACTGAGATGAAGTGATGCAGGAAAATACGATCGAGAAAGACGTCAGAGGTAATACAAATAAACATAGTTTAATATGGTTTCCATTAATTTTATGTTGCTGCAGGTCATTTGTTGGACACAAAGAGCACTAAACGCTATTCGGACAGGAATACCTTTAGACCTTTCTTCCTGGAGCAGTTATTTTGAATCTGAAATGTTTGAAGAAATTTTTATAGTGGAGCAAATTTCAAAAAGAAACCCAAAAAATTAATGAGTTCATAGTAAAAGGAATTTTAGATACTTAAGTGAATGATATGCCGATAACGGAAAGTTTTTTTGTTTCGATCTGTCTTTTTTAATATATTATCCTTACCGTTTTGTATTGATACCTCGGTCTGATTGTCTCTATATTTATATCATGTTCTGTTTGTTTTTGGCTTTTACTCCTATTCTGACTGTTTTGTGTTTATATTGATGTGTTTGTCATTTTGTTCGGATGTAGTTAGTCTATACACACAGTGTTTGTCTCAATTCAAGTTCAAATCTATTAATGTCGATTTTTTGAGTGACTTGTCATGAATACTCTCAACTTGTATATCGATGACTAATACAGAATATATTAATTAATTATATCAAGAATTCAAGAACTATGTGATAATAGATATCTTATTTTGAGAGTTCTGAATACATAGACTTTGTTAGAATTTCCTTAATTATTTAGTGTACTTGATATGAAAGGTGAATATGGATAATAAATTCAAGAAATTTTTCATAGAAACAATCAACTGTATTATTTACAGAAGCAAGAAAAACTGATGAAAAGTTAAAAATTTATTTCAAATTGATATTGAAATATACAGAAAAATTTTTTGTGACACAATTCACATACTACATCAAAATGCTTGACAAAAATTCAAATTGAGAAAATATTCATAAGGAGTTGACATTGAAACTGATATATGATGTACAGGTATTTGCAGAAAAAAATTACCTCCAAAATTGCCGAATTTTGCTCTTTGTTCTGGAAATCCCAAATTTAATTTTCTGGTCTCGTACAATAGGTTTCTCAGTTATTGAACCATTAAAGAGCTGCCAAAAATCTGAAAAAAATTAAAATTTTATCTTGAAAGGAGTAGTATAATTCTGAGAAAAATTCAACATGTTTTTTCTATCTTATATCAGTGTCGAAGAGATAATACAATAATTATCTCTCAACATTAGCATAGTTCTTATACAGAAAAAAGGCATAACATCAACTGTGGAAAATATAGGTGAATCACATTATTGAGAGTGATTACTTTATGAAAAAATTCAAAAACCAAGCTGAGAGAAAAATAGAACATCATTCTTCATCAGTAATAGAGCAAATGTTCAGAATCACATTTCACTATTATATATATATATATATATATATATATATATATATATATATATATATATATATATATATATATATATATTCATTCAATTAATGCCTGAAGTAAGGATATTTTTGTTCTGTTACTTATTTTCTCTTTTTCACAAATGATTTTGGTATCCTACTGTCTCATAATGCACATCACCTTCTTCTCGTATTAGTACTCCTAAATACTTGAATGACTAAAATTTTTCAAGACAAAACAGGTAGTTTATAATAGTGACAGAAAAATATGGGAAAAAACCAAACTTTCTCACATATTGTGAGAAAACAAATCAAAAATTTGACATATTATTTTCAATTGTCCTTTTCTATTCCATTATTTAAGCTAGTAAAATTGAAGAAAAACTTAAATCAGTCATGGATAAAGAAAATTTCCTACATGTTTATGAAAAATTGAATGTAGAAACCTAAATATTACTTCACTGCTACCAAGCTAACTTGCTGTACATATAAATTGATTCCCTATCACTACAAAAACAATATAATAATTATTATGAGCACTTTCAAGCCCAATTTTAAGTTATTGACCTAACCTAACATCCTGTTAGAAAACAAATCAAGAATTTGACATATATTTTTCGATACTCACCTGAAGTGTGTTCCTTAAGTTGTTTTACTTAAATTCTCTCACTTTTCTTCGAAGAAGTCTTTCGAAGTGTTCAGCATTAATATAAGTCTCTTAGAATTTGCTCAAGCCCTTCTGAATATTGCAGTCAGATCTCTTTTTCCCTTATGTTCCATGCATTTTCTCATGATAGGTCTAGTTATTATATATCCTGGTAAAACACCATATATAAATATACATGAAGCATTGAAAGTATCTAGACTCTGTATATACATAATTTGATATTATATCTTACTTATATTCAATTCCTGATTTTGTGAATTTATAATGAGAAATGAAAATAAATGGAGCAAACTGGACTACAACATCATATAAGTGAGTATCTTCAACCAAAATCATGAAATATAAACGGCACTTTTGGAGATTTTGAATTTTTCAGAAAATATGTGATTTTCTTCAATTGAAGGTTAGGTTCGATGTAAATACTGAATATATCGGTTTTTCTTCAGTATGCTGAAAAAATATATATTACAAAATAACAAACTGACGACAGAACACGTTCACTTACCTTTCAAACATTATTTGAAGCCTGGTTCAATTTCTCAATCTATAACTTGGACAAATTCACATTACGCCATTTCGCTTCATTACCCAGCAAAATACTTTCTTATTCTTCATAAGAATTGAGTTAGAATTATATAGGCAATTATTCGATAATCTCGAATAATACATTTGAGATTATACTAATTTTTATATCTTCAACATACGGTTTGAATCACATTATTTAGGTTAGAATAACCTCAGAATCTTAAATTTATAAAATTCGAAAGTTTGTCATTTTTTTCCTTAAACAAAATATATATAAAATGGACAAAATAAATCTCAAATTACTTAAACTTACCTTCAAAAGTTTCTTTTAAGTTTCGTTAAACTTTTCATCGACATAAAATTCGGAATTCTCAAATCTGACATATCGACTATGAGACTGAATGAAATGATGTCTGTGACTCAGGATATTTCATTCAGAAGAGAGAGAGCATTATCTTCTAGATGTTGTTAGTACCAAAATTATGTTGGTAGCGCTGAAGTAACTAACTGTTTCCATCTCACTATTTTCATTCGAAAGAGAGAGAGCATTAAATTTTACACGTTGGTAAGGCCGACTACCGGTGAAACAAAGTCCGAAGAAATAAGCAGCTGTGCAGGCGACGGACATCGACTTTGGCCCGTAAATTAGGTTGACTGTCGACCGAGCTTGAATAGCGATCTAAGGGACGGTAGGAGCGGTGAATGGCTCCGCCCCCGTGTTTCCGATCTTTTTCTCGAAAATCTAGGTCTCAAAACAGTCTCAAATTCGAAAATTAAGTCTTGTAATGACGATTTCTCTTCGGGGACCCGATCTCGAGATATGTAGGAATCGTTCCATGGTCGAATCCTTTCTTCCGGTGACCCCGTTCAAGTAGGATAGATGAAAGAAAAACCCGTATTTTGACAGCTCGACGTTCGTTAATTTATTTAATTTCTGGCCGTCAGAGATATTCGGAATGAGGAAAGTAGAGCGAAATTTTGCGAAAGTCGGCCGACAGACCTTCGTTCGATCGAAGATTTTCCCGTTTTCCCGTGGAAAATACGCGATAAAAATATCAAGAGGCATGATGGGAAAGACGAACGCTTCGTTCGGTAAAAAGTGCGGGACCGATTGGGCTAAAGAAAAAATTTGTATAGCTTGCTCGTTTGGGTAATTTCCTCCCCACCGTTTCGAAAAAATCGTGGACCTTTTTCTTTTTGGCGTTTTCGAAAGGTTTTTCGAGGAATTTCGAGATTATCGCCGCACGAATCGTCTTCCGAAAGACGAAATTTACCGATACCGAAGGAATCCGGCACTCGACTCTTTCCGTTTTCGAGATCTGGCGATATCGCGAAAATTTTCGAAAATTCGTATCTCCGCCGTTCGGGGTCCCGCGGCCTCCCGATTTCGCACGCACCTTAGACCGACTACCTAGTTTCGTAAAAAAATTACTCGGCCCGGCCTCCACCTCCCGCTCGAGAGCTATTCGAAAAATCCCCGTCCCGGTTCAACCACATTCCATCCCCTCCATTTTGACGGAAAAGTGCCTTACGCGTTTAGTATATATACACTAGTGAGCTCATTAAGATCGCCTCATATACAAAAACGCCTAATATACAAAATCGCCTAATATACAAAAACGCCTCATACACTAAACGCCTAATATACAAAAACGACTAATATACATAAACTCTAACTCTTAATATACAAAACGTCTAATATACAAAAATGCCGAATATACAAAAACGCCTAATATACAAAAACGCCTAATGTACTAAAAACCAAATATACTGAACGCCTTTTCATATCCAACTCTATCTATACGGAAAGCCTCATATATTCACTGATATTTATACTTAATAATTCTTCATTTTATATGGAACTCTCTCATAGATTGCCTCATACATCCTTATGGTAACGCAGTTTTCAGTATTGTTTTATGTATACTGACTCATCAACCATACGAATGTCAACACTATTCACTACTATTCTTATTCAAAGAGATACAATCAATTTGAAAATCTCAACTTACTCCAATTGAGCTAGCATATATATTTATCATTTAAAAGCCTTTCTACCGAGTAACGGTGTAAGGCTTGATACAAAACATAATTTTACAATATTCGAAATAGAGAAAAACTTAATCAAAAATCAAATAATGAAAATCAACTTAAATAATTTACATTCGAAACACTATTTCGCCAGTGTCTACTTCTAACTGTTGTCTTATATCTTAATTTCTTAGTCTATCTCTCTTTCTCACTCCAACCACACCTGTTAGATACTTCATCTCCATCGAAAGTATTTTGCTTTTCTCCCTTCTACTCAATGTCCATGATTCAGAACCAAAATAATCGGCGCGTATACGGCAGCACTTTCTCCGATTTCCAAATCCTATTTACCCTTTTCCTCCACTATATACCCCTAATATTTAAAAGTTTCTACTCTTTCTATGATTTTGTTGTTGAGTGTCACCTTCGGATTATTTCTGTTATTCGATATAACTATAATTTTCGTTTTTCCTTCGTTGATTTTTAGGGATCATCTCGTAAGGCAGTTAGTCCAAACATCCTTATTGTACTGGAGATCATTTTCATTTTTGGCAAAAATCGCCAAATCATCAGCAAAGGCGCACTCAGTGATTTCAACTGGATAAAAATTTTTGAAACCCAAGTGGAGTTTTCTGACTCTAGTTCTCGCCTCTTTGATAATTTCATCCATGATCACTATAAACAAAAGGGGTTATGTACAGAAGGGGACTCATTACGTCTCAAGCCTTGTTCGGTGACAAACTCTTCAGATTCTATCCCTCTTACTCCTACCACTTTCCTGCATACAGCATATAAGCTTTTCAGTGCCTTTAGAAAATTGTGTCCTATTTGTCTTTGTGCCAAAATTTCCCAAACTCGATGTCTCAATATCCTATCGAAGACTTTCTAGATCAATAAACGCTATCCACACCTTGAGATCCTGAATGAGTATTTTCTCGGTGTTCTGTTTAAGGCTGAAAATAAGATCCTGGATACTGTACCCCTTCTGAAATCTGCTCTGTGAGTCAGCCAGTTGTTCTTCCACTTTCTGTAACAGTTTCCCCTTTTAGCACTCTCTCATAAACTTCCACCCCTCGATAGTTTTCAGTTCACAATATCCCAATATATATATATATATATATATATATATATATATATATATATATATATATATATATATATATATATATATATATATATATATATATATATATATATATATAAATAATTGTTCTTTGGATTCTATTTTAGCAAACTGTTTGGTTTCATTCCAATTTGTGCCTTTTTTCTATAATTGTAGAATGTCATTCGTCATTCGATGTCTCCTTAAGTTTTCCACTCACCCAGCGGTTCCTGACCTATGCTTGCTATTTGCGTTTCACTGGTCCCCCTTCTCATTCTCACCAAATGTTCAACCATATCAACAGATGCCTTTTGATACATTCCAATAAAGATTCTACTTCCAGTTCATTTCTCATATCCTCCTTTTTCAGTCAGTCTCTTTTTGTGTCACTCACTTTACTCTTTGCAGGTACTTCATTTTTATAACTTGTAGTTTGCTCTTCTGTGCCAAACTCAAAAGCCTGCTTTCACTACCGCATGCGATAACAGATGTAATTAATGCCTTCTTCAATTGAAATATTTTTGTTCAATTACTCATCTTCCTGTTTCTCATAAATTAGTTTGCTATTGAAGAATGCAGCTCAGAAGCATTTCCTATCCTCTTATATTCTCTCTCGATTAAGTTTTATTTCGACTATTGCCATATATACCTGTTTGTGATTCCTTTCCATGACCATCATTTTTCTCGATTTGTTCTTAGGACATACCATCACATAATTTACAAATTCCAATTGATTCCAGGCTTTTGTATCATGTATGATGTTTCTCCATTACTTCGTGGTCAACATCTATAACAATAAGAAATAATAATTTACTCAACACTCCACCCTGCCTGAGTTCTCAGTAAAAATGAGTCCAATATGGAATTTCCAGTCTTTAATTCATATTTTTTTGTCTTTTAGTCTACACTTCCTTATAACTGGTTGATGGTAAAGATGCAATCCCAATAACTTCTTGCATCCCAGAAAAGTGTGATTCTCAAGTTGTTTTTCAATTAATCCTCTCAGTTTGGTTTCAAGAATTCTTTTGCAATAAAGTAAATCCCCTAAAATTTGCTCTTTGACTTTTGTCTCCTCTATTCAGTATTGGAATTATAATGTCAATCCTTTAATTGTTATGAGCTGGCACATTTTCCAAAGTGCCATCATAAGTGGGGACAGGACTGAAATCTACCTTAAACACGTTCACAGTTAATAATTCACTCCTCTTTTCCTTAGAATCTCCCAACGCTCCCATAGTGTTCTTCTCAGTTCTTTGTTGAAAGCCTATACCAGATCAGAGAAAACCTATAATAATCATATTATGCCCTTAAGTCTGTTCTTCTCTATTTGCTAGTCAATGGTGAAAATGTAATCCTGAACACTTCTTCCTTTCTTGAAGTGTTTCCATGATGTTTTCAATTATTTCTCTAATTCAAAGACAAACAGGTATTATATATTAATGACAAAAAAATTTGGGAAGAAGGCAAACTTTCTCACACACCGTTGTATATTATAAGGCTTTCGCTACTCTTTCTCCGTTTATAAATAACTCCTTTTTTCCTGAGACTCTCATGCTTCTCTACTCAGTGTTCTGTCAAAAGCCTTCTCCAGATGAGGGAAAACCATAAATATTTTCAGTCATATATTCAGTCTGTTGTTCTTTATAAGGTGGTTAATCGTGAAAATAAGATCCTGAATACACTTCTTCCTCATATGAAGTGTGTGTTTCTTAAGATATTTTACATATAATTCTCTCACTTTTCTTCGAAGAAGTCTTTCGAAGAGTTTGGCATTAATGTAAGTCCTTCAGAATTTTCTCAGTTCCTGCAGCCTTTTTTTACAGTATTGTTTTTCAAATGTCAATCATTATGAGCTGTTAAACTTTCTCAAGCCCTTCTGAATATTGCAGATTGCAGTCAGATCTCTTCTTCCTTATGTACCTATGTACCATGCATTGTCTTATGATAGGTCTTGTTATTATATATCCTGGTGAAACACCAATTTTAAGTTCTTTGATCTTTTGCTTCTTTGGATATATATATATATATATATATATATATATATATATATATATATATATATATATATATATATATATATATATATATATATATATATATATATATATATATTCCTGATTTTATCGAGTTTCCCACCAATACCAATAAAAAGAAACTTTATATTCTAAATGTATGGAGACTAAACCACAATATTTTCAGTTATATATTCAGTCTGTTGTTTTAAGGTGGTTAATCATAAAAATAAGATCCTGAACACACTTCTTACTCATATGAAGTGTGTGTCTCTTAAGTTATTTTACATAGAATTCTCTCACTTTTCTTCGAAGAAGTCTTTCAAGAGTTTGGCATTAATGGAAGTCCTTCAGAATTTTCTCAGTTCCTGCAGTCTTCTTTAGCAGTATTGTTTTTCAAATGTCAATCCTTCAATTATTTTGAGCAGTTAAACTTTCTCAAGCCCTTCTGAATGTTGCAGTCAGATATTTTCTTCTCTTATGAACCATGCATTGTCTTATGATAGGTTTTGTCATTATGTATCCTGATGAAATACCATCTTTAACGAAAATCATCAACTGAAAACAGCATTTTTCAAGAAGTAATTGCATTTTCCACAAAATATGTGATTTTCTCGAACTGAAAGGTCCTGTTGTAATGAAGCTTTATAATTTGCTTCACCTGATTTTATCAAGTTTTCCACAAACACCAATGAGAAAGAAGCTTTACATTCTAAATGTATAGACTACCTGTTATTCAGTGACTAAACTTCTTAAAATACAAAAGAATGTGTTATGCACAGAAGTAGCTCAAAACATGTACCTTATGTGTTTTGTAAATATTGGAATATCCTGAAAAGCTCAAGTTTTCATGGCAACTATTCATGGCAATTCTTCATAAAGAATTGTTCAACAAATAAATTTTGAAGTTAAGAATTGCAGGTAATTTACTTGATCTCTTTCCTTTACAGTTTGAAATCTGACTCTATTGTAACTATTATTAATCAGACTGGTTTACTTACACAAAAATATCTACGAAGATTATTATCAGAGAACAGGGATGTATTACATTTATATTTACTTGAAACTTTCTTGTTATTGCTTAATATTGTCTTTGCTTAATTTTCATTTAATTTTCCAACCTGTTTACAGTGGATCCAACTAATTCTTTCTTGTTATCAATAGGATTGTAATCTAAAATAAATATTTCATTAAAATGAAACTACTTATATGCACTCAAAGTAAAAACTCACTTTCAAAGAGTCACTTTCATACATTTTAATTTGAATAACTTTACTTCAAATACATTGAATTCCATTTACATTTTTGTAATTTCATAATTGTAGTCAAAAAATACTACCACGTTTATAAACTGAAACAAAAATTCAATACAGATGAACACAAAATTCAGTTTAAAATACCTTATTTATTATTGTTTTCTTTCATTGGAATACATAGGTTAGAACACAGAATGTAAATATGAAATATGTGGATTCTTCATTATGCTGAAAAAAAAACATTACGATGCATTAAATATTCATTAAATTACGTTCACTTACCTTGGAATGATTATTTGAGGTTTTGTTAATGACACGTATACAATTTATCTTCTTCTTTTCTTCTTTTTGTTGCCCTTGATAATAGTGAACATCTAGACATTATCAACTTAACGGCAAAGTCCGCCGTACACGACGATGTCCGTCGTACGGGACGGATATTCGATCGTTTAGTGAGAGAATAGAGGGGATATAAGTGTTCGTTTATGTCCCGTCTACTCTTTTTACCTATGTTTCCGGGTACGGTCCTCTTTAAAACTTCTTCTTCTTTGCCTTGTCAGATTGTGAATCGGCGGTTTAAGGAGAGTAAGGGAGGGTGATTGGCTCCGCCCCCGTGTTTCCGTTCTATTCTTCGAAAATGTAGGTCTCAAAAACCGTCCCAAATTCGAAAATTAAGTCCTGAAATGACGTTTTCTCGCCGGGGACCCGATCTCGAGATATGTAGGAATCGTTCGAAGGTCGAATCCTTTCTCCCGGTGACCCCGTTCAAGTAGGATGGTTAAAACAAAAACCCGTATTTTGACAGCTCGAGGTTTGTTTATTTCGCGAATTTCTGGCCGTCGGAAATTTTCTGAATATGGAAAGTAGAGCGAAAATTTGCGAAAGTCGGCCGATAGCCTTCCGTTCGATGGAAGATTTTTCCGTTTTCCCGTGGTTTTATGAGAATCTAACTATTGCGGCGCGAAATGCGAAACTCGAGGCTTTTTCGTCGTCCGGGTTTCGTAGCGATCGAAGGCGATTAAAATATTTCGTATAGCTGCAAAAGTCCGTAGAAATTATCCCCTCCATCCCGGAGATTTCGGAGACGTATTTTATTTTCGCTTTTTCGGAACTTTTTGCCGGAATTTTCGCCCGATCGACCTCTCCGATCGCCCTCCGAAAGATCCGAGTTATCGATTCCGAAGAAATCTCGCCGTTTCGACGTTCCGTTCGCCCGGGGCGAGGTTTCGGCGAAATTTTTCGAAAAATCGTCCCGCCTCCGTCGTTCGAGCTAGGGACTCCGAATTTCGCTCGGATCTTCCTCGGACGTTTCTCTACCGGAAAAAAATTATTCGCGGGGGCCTGCGGACCCCGCTCGTCCGCGCCGACCCTTTCTTCCCGCCCGGTTCAAACTCCAACCGTCCCCTCCACTTTCCTCGAAATAAGGCTTACTGCTTTAGTATATAAGATAAGACTAGCAGGCGGGCAGATCTACCTTGTATATCAAACGCCTAGCCGGGCAGATCTACCTTGTATATCAAACTCCTAGCCGGTCAGATCTACCTTGTATATCAAACGCCTAGCCGGGCAGATCTACCTTGTATATCAAACGCCTAGCCGTGCAGATCTACCTTGTATATCAAACGCCTAGCCGGGCAGATCTACCTTGTATATCAAACGCCTAGGCGGGCAGATCTACCTTTATATTAAACGCCAAGGCAGAAAGATCTACCTTGTATATCAAACGCCTAGGCGGGCAGCTCTATCTTGCAATTTAAACGCCCAGGCAGGCAGTTGTACCTCTCATCCCCAATCGCCTACGCGCCCTAAATACCTCGCGCATAAACTCCTGAACTATCTTACGCCTTTAAACGTCCAGAACTATCTTGCGTCCGAACATCCACACGACGCAAACCACCTTGCACCCAAAACTACCTTGTTATAAACGCTCAAGCGCCCGAAACTGTCTTGCGCCTAAAACTCGGACCCTTCGAACCACCCTGCGCCTCGATCGGTCAGACCCTCCGAACGTCCAGACGCCTTGAACACCTAGTGCCCAATACCAACCTTGCGCTTCAAACAACTGGGCACCTGACTCTCCCGGCGTCAGAGTTCCTAGAATCCTCAAACGACTAAGCTCTTTGAACGTTCCATCATCCGTCGTCTTGAATTACCTAGCAACTGAAAATGCTGTCGTCAACTTGGCGCCTAAAATGCTCAGGCGCCCTAAAAATACAGGCACGGTGGGCGTCTAGACGACCGAAAAAGTTCATTTGGCACTCAAAATAATATATATATATATATATATATATATATATATATATATATATATATATATATATATATATATATATATATATATATATATATATATATATATATATATATATATATATATATATATATATATATATATATATATATATATATATATATATATATATATATATATATATATATATATATATATATATATATATATATATATATATATATATATACCTAACCTAAAGATACCTTTCAATTTATATCTTGTATGTAATACAACATATAGCTTATTATGAATGCTATAACATTTTTCTTCGGAATTTGTAGTCAATATAATATAATAATAGTTATATGTATGTGTGTTTGTGTGTAGATGTGTTCAAATGCATAAATTTGCAATTTCAATATGTTCAATATCACAAAATAACTTATAAAATCATAAATACTTCCAGAGTAGGGTGTGTGTGATGGGTGCCTTTATGGATTTTAATTTCATATACTACGCGATGGCTTTCTTCAAAGGGCTTTGGAATTATACCCGTCTAAAATGTTATGTGTTTCTTGGCACAATTTCAAAAACTTTTAGACAAACTTATTTGTAAACTCAATCGTGTAAAATGTCTTTAATAAGAAATATTGAGATTTTTTTGTTATCTCTTTAAATAATTCGAAACGAAAACTTTAAAATAGAATAGACCGACGCAACACATTATCATCTTTACAGTTCGTGCGCTATGAATGAAGTTACTTATGCTGTACTATCTCTGTAATGGATGTAACTCGATCGGTAATTTCCGAATGGGATGTACCTCAACTTGTATCGAGGATAGAAGTCTCTTTTATAACGTTTTCGAAAGGTTTTTCGAGGAATTTCGAGATTATCGCCGCACGAATCGTCTTCCGAAAGACTAAATTTACCGATACCGAAGGAATCCGGCACTCGACTCTTTCCGTTTTCGAGATCTGGCGATATCGCGAAAATTTTCGAAAATTCGTATCTCCGCCGTTCGGGGTCCCGCGGCCTCCCGATTTCGCACGCACCTTAGACCGACTACCTAGTTTCGTAAAAAAATTACTCGGCCCGGCCTCCACCTCCCGCTCGAGAGCTATTCGAAAAATCCCCGTCCCGGTTCAACCACATTCCATCCCCTCCATTTTGACGGAAAAGTGCCTTACGCGTTTAGTATATATACATGACAAATGTCATATTTTCATATTTTTCGAATGACTGTCAAAATTTTTTTCGCAAATTTTTCTTAAAATTAAGCAGGTTCCACGTAGAAATAATATATGGGCGATATCAACCCAGATTATTGGGTCCATAATGTTTCTAAAACATCTATAGATCATAATCGGCATCACTTGGAAGACTGAACCTGGCCATCGGGGCCCTCTCGGTAAAAAAGAGATGGAATTTGAGGAAATATCGCAGGTTATGTATTTTTTTTATTATCTCCTTAGTCCTTTTCATGACCTTGATTGCTATGTAAAATCTTTTCTCAGATTTGTTCAGACATATAAGAAGTATGATTGTTGAAATACTTTTCTGCTGGTTCTCTTTCTCCATTGTTACAGATTCCTGTCCCAATGCCCCTTTCTTTCACCCTTGTCTTCGTTTAGAAATCATGGAATGCAAGAGAGAATGAAGTGGCTAAGCAGAAAAGTCTTTGGTACTCTTTATGTATACACGACACTAACACAACATAAACAGACAAGCTATTGCTAGTGCAATAGCGACAGGGAAACGAGTTTTTTCCTCAGGTTTTTTCACTCATCTATTGAATCATATACAAGATAGTATGGTTCCCCTGTTACATTTCCTGAGCTCTCACTTGTGTTTTTCTGACACACATCAAAATTATAGATATAAGCATTCATTGTAAATTGTAAATACAATTATTCAAATTTTGTAAGTCCTCTCTTTTCAAAAGATATATATATATATATATATATATATATATATATATATATATATATATATATATATATATATATATATATATATATATATATATATATATATATATATATATATATAGGGGTTTTACCCCGACGAGTTGCCTATATATCTGTTCATGCAATCAAACTGATTTCATGAAAAATATAAATCCACCACCCGGTAATTAATACCATTGCCAGGCAATGATTATAATCAAAACATATCCTGGAGTAATTATATATTAGGATAACGTTAAATGTTATGAGAATATATCAATCTACCAGAATATATACATACTATAGCATCATCAGACAATGATATCAATGTACCAACGAGTAGTGTCAGAGGCTTTCTCACCGGAAAAATCCAGTGTACGGACCTTAGTCAAGTAACACTGAATGTTACTCATTAATAGTTTCCTTTGTGTGAAGTGGTGAACGATCAAATAGAATACTGCTCTGAATATAAATATGACAAAATTGGCAGTTAATTATATTACATTTATATAAACAAATAAATGAAATATGAAATGAGATTCTGAGCAGTATAAACTAAAGAGAAAACCTATGACTCTACCTCATTATTATTTTCGGAAAGGAACCTACGAAGAATATTACAAGATTTGATGACTGTTATCTTTTGTAACTGTTCAAACAAATTTTTCTTCAGACCCAAAATCTCAATACTTTTGTGAAGATTTCTAGGAATAACGCCTGTTGTAGAAATATCGGTATATATATATATATATATATATATATATATATATATATATATATATATATATATATATATATATATATATATATATATATAACTATCTATGATTTCTGAAATGTATTTTTGGCGATTTTCAAATTTTCAATTTTGATGTGAGTATGTATTTAAAATTCTCTCACTTTTTCAAGGAAAGCAAACAAATAACAAAGTTAGGATGAGAATTATATAAAAATTAATCATTGAAATTTCGATGGTATGATTCACAAGTATATAGATAATGGTTGCCGAACTTTTGGCCTATATTTCGGGAGGAAATAATGAATTTGCATTGACTAATGTCAGTAAAATAATCAACTTATATTTAAACTCTTCAATCGTCTACGCATACTGGCATCAAATCAGAAACAAAACAATTCCCTACATCATGCGGATTCAAAAATGCAAGCGCAAAGATCATTCGTAACAATGATCCAATTTCAGTCAATTTATTTTAGTAATCTGCAGTCAAACCAAGCTTAAGAATTTTTCTGAAGCAATACTGCCAAAGATAGAATCTAAAATTGCTTCAGGCCAAACTTGTTCAGTTGCCATGCGAAAGACAATTGCCAAATCTATAGCGAGTTCAGAAATATTCACATATATATTTTCGTTGTTAAACATTTCTATTATCAAGAAATTACATTTTTTCATGTGTCAGCTTACTTATTGGGTCACGACCTATATAATATTGGTGAGTAATGTCCGTTGGAATATTCTTGTATGGTGAAAAACTAACAAATGAATCTAGGAGAATGGTGGAATTTACCGTCTAGGTATATATGAATCGCATTTATCGAAAAACAAAGATTAAAGTTACTGTAGAAAACTTTGTATTGTATTATCCTCTGCACTAGATATCCACTGAAATTTCTCTCCTCTACTCGATCGAATGTTATTCTGCCTAGCGCAGAAAAAGTTTCCTTCATACTTGTTGATAACGGTAGCAATAATTTCCGTCGATCATCAAATAAATTTCTTCTAATATAAATAAATTTCTTGGATTGAAACATAAGGAAGAAAACCGATTTTATAATTACTTGGAACAGTCTATTGTAGGCATGCGTAAATTCAAAATTGATACCATAATTGGACCATCATACAATATCCATTACATATCATTGGTTTCAAAAAGGAAAATTACAAGGGATTATTCAATTCCAATACTATTTAATCCGTAAAACCTTTATAAGTACATTTTTGTGCATAACACATAATCTCATTAAATTCCATTCCATATGCAATATTGCCTTCATTTCCTTCTCAGGAAGATAATTAAGTAGGTTCAGGTAGCTGAAAAGCTCTGGGCGAAATTTACATGTCGATATTTGCAATTGAACATGAATCTTCCTGGTCGCTACCTGCCGGAACCGAATGTTCCACCGCCCTTCCTGATGCTGAATCAAAGAAATGAAAATACTTGTTTCGATGTTGGATTTTTGGTATAAAAACAAAGGCGTCCAATGCAGAAAAAACGAGAGAGATTTCATCTCAAAAGTTGAAAGAGGTATCTAAAATTGATTTTTCATGGCGTACGATTTTTTCTTCAAAACAATTAAAATTATATATTTGTATTCGCACCAATGATGAACATAAAGCAACACTTTAATACCTTGTGTCTAGGAATATGAATCTCAACGGACTTACTTTTATATAGCAAACTCTTATTAGATTTTATGCTGAATCAGCCTCTGAAGAATGTTGCATTAATTTACTAACACTTCTGATAGTAAACTAAATATGCATCCAGGATGGAAGGTTTTCTTATGTGACGAGAAAATCGTTTAACCTTTCATCTCTGTTGACAGGTAACAAAATATAGCTTGTTATGAAACTAATTTTTCTTTCCCAGAAAAAGACTTTTTTCCCAGATATAAAGGTAGGCAGAAGATAGATATTTTATTTACTTCTGATCATTTAATAATTCAGCAATGCCGTTGAAGGTTTTTCAGTTATATGTGTAATGTGAAAGCATACTGTCAATCATACCGAAAGTATAACCATTATTTGACTGCTAAATGTTTTAAAATATTGAGTTCTTTCAAGAAATTTTTTGTGACAGTGGTATCGTGGTGAGTCTATGTATCATACTATTGTAGCAGCTTATTTTATGTTGATATGGATGTGCAGAAGAATTGTGAATGGAAATGTCTGTATAGGATGGTATCTAGAAAATAGAAAA
This sequence comes from Cryptolaemus montrouzieri, assembly GCA_013387265.2. Classification (NCBI taxonomy): domain Eukaryota; kingdom Metazoa; phylum Arthropoda; class Insecta; order Coleoptera; family Coccinellidae; genus Cryptolaemus; species Cryptolaemus montrouzieri. The sequence continues at coordinate 65,572,629 of JABFTP020000021.1, forward strand.
ATCATATCTGTAGTCAATTTTGGTAATAGTTAAATCTGAAAAATTAATGGAATTCTCAGTTTTCATTTTCAAAGTATAGTTAATATTAGGGATAATTGAATTTATAAAGGTGCTAAAGAATTCTAATTGTCTATTTGTAACTGTAAAACAGCAGATTATGTTATCCACATTCGACATTACTAAGCAGTTGTTGCTCATGTGAATTTTATTACTGAAATTGAAATAATTTTGTTTCAAACATAGTTCTAAAAGACTCATAAGCTCTGATTGTATAATAGGAATTACTTCATTATTCCGTAGAACTTGCTCAATCAATTTCAATTAATCATGAGGTGAAACACTAGGGTAGAGATCAACTACATCCCAGGGCATAAGTTTATCATTATATGGTAGTACAATATGTTGAAATTTTCTATTAGATCAGAACAATTGTTAATTGAAATTTTTGGACTGAAATAACAGAATTTTCAATGATGTTTATGACATAACAGAAAGTTTGGCTGCTGGGGCTGTAATATATGAGAGAACTAGTCTGAAAGGATAACTTCTCTTAGACTTTGACGAGAGAATAAAGTTTTGGTGACTATGGATCATCACTTAAAACTTTTTATTTTGATTGTTGGGTATCAAAGATTTGGCATTCTCTGAGGCATGTTTAATTTTAAATTGAAATTTATTACTATAATATTTCTCAAATTTTCAGATTCAATGAAATTTTTGTTTTGAGAAAATAATCAGCCTTTTTCAATGCTTCAATAGTATAACCTTCATCTACCTTAGTAAATACTTTGCATTCTCATTGAGTCTTTGATTTAATGGATTTGGAGGTTATCAAATTTAGTAGGTTTGAAGCGAATAAACTCTTATTTTAGTAATGATCCCCGTGAATGTTTCAAATTTTTAGATTGTGATAATAATTTATAGGTATTTCAGTTTCAATTCAGTTAGTCAAAATGGTATTGGGAATCATTGACATTTGAAGCAAATATTTTCCGCGATAAAGCTCGCTAGTAGTGTACATATATAAACTTGGAACAAGATGAATTATTCAGAAATCTGTAGATCCATGAATAAACCTTCCTGACAGAGCTAATTCCCAAATTTCGTCCTTATTAGGAGCTCATCAGTGTCGCATATCTCTTCTCAGAACCCTAAGAATCAAACATCGGGGTACCCTAACGTTTCCAGAAAGGACGCACCTCGTACATACATACGAGAGTCGCTCTCTATAGACCGAGACGGTGAACCCGCTACCGGACTTCGAGAAAGCAAGGAACAATAACAAACAAATGTGAGAACGTTGAAAATTGAGTGACATCTTTCGCAGGTCGTTGAATGATATCGTGATAATATTAATGGTGCTCTAGGCCTCTCTAGCGATATGCGACACTGATGAGCTCCTAATAAGGACGAAACTTTATTCCGCCGCTTCGTTTCTCGGTATCCTGGTTAGTTGCACCATTGTGGCTCCTGGGGGCTGCGTGCATGGCGGGCAGACTTGGGAACTAGCTCTGTCAGGAAGGATTATTCATTAATCTACGGATTGCTGAATAATTCTTCTCGTCCCAAGTTTATTTAGGAATCATTGACACTAAATTATGTTTGAAAACCTTTTGAAGAAGTGCAATTTGTTCTCAAGAAAAGTAGTATCGGAAGAATTACTCAACCTATCAAAAATTGGTGATTTGAAAACTTGAATATTATTTTCGTATTCTCCCAACAAGTCATTGAACTTTCAGAATTGAGTTTTATATCTTATGGATTAATCAATTAATTTTGAGTTTTTTCGAAATCTGAATAATCACATTGTATTGAATATAAGCTATGAATCTACGCTGAATAGATTACCTTAAGAAAGATATTGTGAACACCAATTCTATTGCCTTGGATTTTCGTTTTTATTGAGTAATTCAGTTATAACATTTGGATTGTAATCATTACTGAGTGTTATTTTTTAATAAAGGAAACATCAATTTCAAAATTATCTGAAGATGAAGGAACATTTGATAATATGTTGATCATGCTGTGGAAATCTGCCATTTATAATGAACAAAATGAAACAACGTATTATGAATTACTAATTATGTTCGAATGAATTGAATTATAAAATGAAGAAATCATGTTTATCATTCAATTTAGTAATAGTTGAATCTAAGGAGTTCATTAAATCGTTTTGTTTGATGTCGGTAGTGAGTTTTAATTTCGGACAAATTCAATTTATAAGCTTTTCCAAAATATTTAACTGACAGTCAGTACCAGTAAAACACACAATGATAAGTTATCTATAAAATATCTGCTGATAGGGCGCTGAGTAGATTTTCCATTATAAGGTCCTCTCTCGAACGGTAAAATTAAAACTCAAAACTGAAGTAATTTTGTTTCACACTTTCAAGCAATGGGCTCATTATGGGAAATCTCCTCAGGCCTCAACTTGCAGAAATCTTCATGGATAACTTAAAGACTACAATGCATAACAACCCTTTAGATAAACAATTTTATATTAGTTTCGCTATGTGTACGATATCATTGTATGTTTTATTGGTACTAATCGTCTGCTGAATATTTTCGGAAAGATTAAAATTTCATTTATCCGAAAAAAAATCACTACCGAAATTGAATAAAACGATTCAATCAAATTTTAAGGTTTGACTATAACTAAATTGAATTACAGACATGATTTCTCTTTCATAAACCATCTATTACAGATATCATAATTCACAATATGTCGTGTCATATTGTTCTACTTAAAATAAGATATTTCCACAACATGATTCCAAATTATCAAATGTTCCTGAATGTCCAGATAATCAAATAGCTGTTAGTAATGGTTACAATCAGAATATTATAATAATAATATTAATAATATTTATTGACCTTTGACCATTACAATACTTGAGTAAGTAATTAGAGGTATAAGACATGTCCACATATTATAAGAAAACTAACAATTGGAAAAAAATCCATCTAGTGAGTAGAAGCATCTAGTGTGCAAAAATCTACTAACGGCTCCACTAAACATCCTGACATCACTGCTTGACCGAACATTTCTGGGAAGTGCATTAAAGAGCTTAATTCTCATGTACCCAGAACCTCTTTCATATCCTGTCAGAGTATAAGATGGTGTGACTAATAGATCTGATCCCCTGGTTAGGTAATTGTGATGAAAATTATTGGGTAGGAAGCTAGTTGAGTTAATTTTTACGTAAGTTACAATCTCAAGTATATACATACTAGCGAGAGGCAAGATTTGTAATTCACGAAAAAAGTTGCGACATGAAGTAATTTTTAATTTGAAAACCCTGTCACAATAACCAGAAGCACCCCAAACTAAGTCTTAAACGAAAATATGCATGATAGAAAGATAAAGATATTTCTCTTCTGGTCGTTAGCCTCAATCTGTACAAAGCAAAACAAAGTGGAGACAAGACACTACACAGCTGGTCAATATGTTCTTGCCAGTTTAGTCTGTTGTGGATTGTGATGCCTAGGAACTTTGTGGATTGAACTTGTTGAATGGATTTACTTTCTAACCTCAATAGATGACTATAGGCATTGTTTGAACCAAATTTTTTAAGTGAAAAGTTAATAAAAACAGGTTTTGGTATGTTCAAAGTAACTTGTTGACATCAAACCAGATATAAAATGTATTGAGTAAGTTTTGAACGTTTTTGATTGTGCTGGCAAGATCAAGATCCGCAGTGTAGTGTCGTCAGCGAACATAATCAAATTATCAGGGTCACCAACAGTATCAGGCATATCGTTGACAAATGAAAGAAATAACAGAGGCTCTAAAACGGAGCCCTGCGGAACACCACTCTTTATGTCGAGCAAAGAGGATTTAACTCCATGAATCTCAACAAGCTGCATTCGGTTGGATAAGTATGATTTCATTAAGTCATATATTGCTCCCCTTAATCCTAGAGAATACATTTTATTCAGCAATATAGCGTGCACCACCAAGTCGAAAGTTTTAGTGAGATCCATAAAGACCGCAATACATTTTTTATTTCCATTCAAAGAGGATGTTGACGAACTCATAATGGCTGATTGAGTCGACTTACCGCTTCGGAAGCCATGTTGATAGGTTGTTGAGATATTATGATCATTGAGGAAAGTTACCATTTTTTCAAATAATATCCTTTCAAATACTTTAGACAAAGCAGGGAGCAGTAGGAGTGGTCTGTAGTTCCCAGTTAAGGTTGAGTCTCCTCTTGAAGAGCATAACTACGCGAGCAACTTTCAGTATATTGGGGAAAACGCCATTCATTACAGCCCTGTTGATTAGTTTAGTGAGTATTGGTATCAGGAATAAAGATGCATTTTTAAGAAGGTTAACTGTGATTCCATCAACTCCGTAAGAATTTGAATTTTTAAGACTGTTAATGATGTTGAATAATTCTGACTCAAAAACTGGTCGAAAGAACATAGTTGATTGGATATACTTCGGTCGGGGTAAGTCCTTTTTCAAATAATCTCCGATGTCAACCCTGTCGAGTGTCCCAGCTGCCAAGCCAACCAAATATTCATTGAAGTGATTCGACACCACAGCTGGGTCGCTCACCAATGTATCCTCTATCAAAATATCGCGCAAAGTAACTCTGGATATCGAGTTCGAGTTCACATCATCATCAATGGTTATTAGCATAGCGAAGGTAACGTGGTCGACTAACCACGCTACCTTCGACTTTTTATGAGCACCAAGATACCTACTGATATTGTGAAGTTTTCTGGTAGCTTGGAGGGTTGACTGGTCAATTTTTTTATATTTTTTGTAAAAAGCTATATTGTTAGGATGAGGAGGAACACTACTCTTGAGGTGATACAATTGCTTCAACATTTTAGACGATATTGTGTTACCCCGGTGACCCATGGCTTACATTTTTGCTTCTTCGTCGATTCTGGTTGGGATGGAAAACAGATTAATATAATATGATGAAGTATTTACAAAGCTTTGAAAAGCTTCCTCAATTGAACTAGCAGTGTAAAATTCCTTCCATCGCTCATTGGAAAGATAGTGAAAAAAGGTGTTATCAGGTTATCATCACTGAAATTCCTTACATATTCGCCTGACTGGATGAGCATAACACCCATGTTACAAAGCAGTGATTGAGTTGTGTGATCAGATTCCATTGAGACACACCTCAGTATTGATAATATTCTATTAAGGAAGGTTACTACATATAATCTATACAACTATTTCTGGTGACAGAAAGTCTAGTAAATTCTTTGATTAGGACAAGCATACTGTATGACTTCAGTATATCAACAAGTTCATATTTGAAAATACAGTCCTGCAAGTAGTCAATATTTAGATCACCACATAGAATTACCTTGGAGCCATCAGAGCATAGTTTTGGAAGAACAATTGAATTACTTAACGAAAAACGAAATCAAAAGGCAATAGAATTGGTGTAACCAAAGTCTACAGATCAACATACTATAGATATAGTAGTCACATACGTTGATAAAGTTTGCAATAATTCAAAACATTTACTAAAGTTTTTATCACCTACACATCTCATTCCGGAACAATAAAAATTCATCAAAAATGATAAAAATAAATTAGATTGAGGAGAGAGATCTGGTGTAAACAAACTTCGATGTGGTAGTTGAAGTAAGATATATATTGATATGAGTTACAGAAATTTCAATTTTGGAATCACTGAACAACCGAAATTTTGAAATCTAACATTCATCCAATGAAAATTTTAATATTAATTCTTGGGAAACCCTTGAAATCAATAGATATAAACCTGCCAAAATATTTGTAATGAAGGGTAGATTTTGATAATAATTCTCTCCTACTTAAATTTCCGGCTGAGTGCTTCAGATAATAGTTATGTAAATTTGAAGGTAGTTTTACTCAAAAATATAGTAAATAAGTGAAAATCAAATTTTCTTTTACCATATGAAATGGGTTTGCATTGAGTAACGGTCACCAGTGTAAGTTTCTATACTTTTTTGCGCGTGTATAATATTAAATGATTAACTTTTAGTTCAAGTGAAATCTTCCAGTCAAGACCGGTCTTGTTGCTGCTTAATAAAGTATGAAGATTTTATTATCATTTTATGGCTCTTTCATTTGTGATAACGTGCTATACAAAATCCTGATAACCAACGTTAATGTTACCCACGATATGAAAAATTCTGTTCACTAGTTGTATTTCAACTTATAAGGTACATTATTGTTATCGATCCTTTTCAATTGACGCACTTCCAATCGAAACTAATGTTGTCATCGTCTAGATTAAAAGGAACTATATATGTAGAACAGGAAACCACTCATTATCTCCAAGTTTGATGCACATAACGAAATTTTTCATCCATTTGGTACGTATGTACAAGGTCCCGTTTCTTTACACAACTTAGTCCTATGAATATTTAAACCCAAATCGATACATGTTTTCTCCACCTACTGTTCACTCGAGAATCAATAATTTTCATTCTTAATTCAACAACAAACAACATTTGTAAAATTCGCCGTGGAAGCCTAATGATTATATTCGGTAGAGGTAATATAGAAATTTCATTTTAGATAAATAGCTTCGATAAAAAATGTCAATGCATCAACCTAGTTTCATTGAACTGAAATAATTCATAAATATTTCAACATATTGTTTTCTTGGAAGTACGGTTAGATGATTATATGAATAAAACATGTCTATGCTGGAAGTACGAGGGCGAATTGATGAGTTAGATAAAATTATTAAAATTGCGATAATAGTACATAAGTTATAACATGTTCGGAAATAGGAATACAAACGACAAATTTCATACTGAAATATCAGATAGTATTTATTTGACAGCTAATCAAACCGGACTAGTTGTCCCTTCTGTGATGAAATGGAAAAAAGTAAATAATAAGTGGTCATAAGATGTCTCGATAACTACTGTGGTGACTCTTCATCAATTAAAATGATTCATAAGTAGGTTACCGTATTTCATTGCGGCAGAACAAGCGTGAAAGATGACCCCTGCCCAGAACGCCTCATTGAGGTAACAACTCCGGGAGCCCAAAATATTGTGTTAGACGATCGCCAAGTGAAGTTGAAAGACATAGCGACGACTGCTAATACATACAACCAAATTTATATGGAATCACTCGGTATCTCACATTATTGACTGTTTTTAACCATGGATCTTCGACTAATTGTGAAGGATGAAATTTTTTGTTGTAAAAAAACTGGATAGTATGATATGAAATGTTTGAATTATCACCACATGTTCGGGATATTGTGAATTTCGGAATTTAAAAAAGCCTATAATCATAATTAAAAATGCCGTACGTTGGATTGACCAATGTGCAGAGGGGTCGAATAATTGCTCTCGTTGAAGAAGGGGTGATACAGAGGGATATAGGAACCACAATGAGGGTATCACAGGAGGTAATTTCAAAAACCTAAGCCCAATACGTGGAGCTACAATCTCTGCAGAATATGCCTAGAAGAAGTCGTAGGAAGACCACTTCTGAAGAACAAGACCGCGTTTTGTGCTAAATTGCAAGAAGAGACCCTAGTGCGTCGTACCTCATACTCCAAAGGCAATTTCTGGAAGCAACAGGCATCAGTGTATCAGTCGAAACGATACGTCAAAGACTTCGTTCAAGGGGTTCATACAGCAGAAGGCCCTTGAGAGTTCCAGAGCTAACCAGACAACAAAAAATTAACAGACTTTATTGGTGTATCGAATACCAAAATTGTAATATTGAGAATTTTTCGGATGAGACCAGAATTGGTGATCGATCAGATGACTGCCGGATTCGGGTTTTAACGGGTCGTGGAAGACAAGCTAGACTCCGAGCACCAAAACAAATTCTGAAATACCAAGGGGGCAGTGTGATGTTTTGGGGTGGCATTATGATGGGAGGCAAAACAGATTTTATTTCGTTTTCTGCTAGTGTAACGGCTTGAAATTACGTAGACCTAGTGCTGGAGCCTATAGTGAGACTCTGGCGAGGTGCCCATGGTGAGAATTTCACTTTTATGCTATGATAATACTCCTCCGCATACCAGCAACCTCGCGTGACATCATCTTGAAACAGAGGGAATCGCTATTTTAGACTGGCCAACTTGCTCTCCAGACCTAAATTCTATTGGACATTCATAGGATAATCTCTAAAGGAAAATTAGATCGCTCCAGGATAATCCAAGAACCCCACAGCAGCTCATTCAAGCCTCCTCAGAAGAGTGGCCGAATATCACCCCAGAAGAGGTCGAAAACCTAATCCAAAGCATGCCTAGACAACTTTCATTATCTTCACTACATACGGAAAGAGTCTCTTATTTTATTTTAATTGTTTCTTTCTTAAAATAAACCTCAATTTGTTTGTTTCTTCAATTGAAATATCTCAAAAAGGATCAATTCTAACGATCCACCGAAATGTCCAAAATCCCTGAGATAATATTCAAAATATCGGGTGATTCCATATAAATTTGGATGTGTGTATCTCACATAAATTTAGGTAATGAAGGAGTGAAAGAAATGTGGGATAACCTTGTTCTATTGATAAAATATGCAGAGCAAGTGTGTGAAACAAACAGACTGGTGAAATGATAATATCAAGAGTAACATATAAGGGAAAAAAATGGAAGGAATACTCAATAGAAAAAAGGACCAACACTACTAGAGAAAAAGGGTAAAAGTAGAATAAATTTTCAAAAAGGCAAAAGAGAAATCGTTATAGAAATTTTGAAGTATATTGGAACGGTATCAACAAGGCAATCTGTAGATATTCTTTAAAGTACTCAAAAACATAAGAGAGGGAAGAAAACAGAACGAGTCAAAACAAATAAACACTGAAGACAGAGAAATTGTCATAAAAATTGAAGCAATAATGGACCGCTGAAAAAATACTTCGAAGAAATGTTAAAACCATAATGAACGGAGATAAGAAAATGAAGAAATGGAAGAAAGAGAACTAATGGAGGGAAAGCACATAGATTACGTGAGGAAGGTATAAAAGAAGATGAGAAGAGATTAAACAGCTAGACACGATGAAATATCATCGAAATGATCACAAACTCCGGGAAAAAAAGGATTATCAAATTTGAGTGATATGTTCAATAAAATATGGAAAGAAGAAGATATACTAACTACTACATTCCTAGTACAGCAAAAAAGTTTATGAAATCATATTAAATAGAACAACGAATAAGGAAGATAGTAGAAGAAGCTCAAAATAGGTGTAGGCCACAACTGTTTCCAATACTGACGCGGAGTTGGAACGCGATCAGTCATTTAGTTTGTCTACAATGCTCGATTTTGTTAGTTCTCACAAATGTGTTGTCCCGTTTTTTGCGATAAATAAAAATATCCAACAAAGAATTTGTCTCAAATTTTGTATTGCAACTGGAATTTCGTGTACCTTATCACAGAAGGCTTACGATGAACCGACTTTACCGAAAACACGTGCATATGAGTGGTACAGTTCTTTCAACAGCTACCGAGATGTGGTGGTAGTTTTATATCGCTCTTGTTGGCCATCAACATCTTCAAATGAAGTTAACATCGATAAAGTGAAGCAAATGATAACTGAAAATCATCATTTATGTTTGAGAGAGATAGGCAATGAACTTTCGGTGTCTCATAAATCAATTCGTACCATTTTAAACAGATGTTTAATGAGTTTTTGCTCGACTAGTTCCAAATTACCTGAATTTCCTTCAGAAATTGAATCCGTGTCAAAGTCGCTGAAGACATGCAGAAACGAGTCAATTGCTACCCCACATTCATAAAACTCAGTATAACTGGTGATGAGACATGGGTTTATGAGCGTCACATAAAAATCAGTCAGCAAGCTTTGGCATGGCGGCATCCAAGTAAACTGAAACCGAAAAAACCAAGTCAGAGTCGATCGAAAGTCAAGGATATGTTGACTGTTTCCTTTGATTGTCGCGGTGTTGTGCACTCAGAATTCTTCTCAGGAAATATGTGAGCGGTATACGGTGTTTGAGAGAGCAAATTCAGGACAGATTTGCGGAAAAAACTCATGGATTTTGCACCACAATAATGAGCCACATGGCTCTCATTATGAATAAATTTCCAACCAAAAATTCAACAAATACCATCGAACAACCACCGTATTTACCTGAAATGGCTCTGGCCAACTTTTTTTCTTCCCAAAACTCAAATTATCAATTTGAAAAATGTGTTGATGGTTGGATTATTCATTGGCGTTAATTCATTAGTTTGGAAAGGTTTTAGTCTCAAGGCGATACAGAAAATTTTGGATTAACAATTAATACACACCACAAAAATTGTCGCATCACCTGGTATTCTGAATTCCACAATCGATTAAGCAGCTCGATCGCAGTTTCTTTGTCAACATATGTTTCTGGACATATGAGGGGTAAAACATCTTATCTATGTAGTAACATTTGTTTCCATATGATCTCAAACACGTCTGAAACTAGAATGAGTTTATTTGACTATCAGAATTCATTCAATTTCGCTTCAGTTTTGACGCTAAATTGATGCAAGTTTTCTGTGTTTTTTGTTGATTTTCGAATCTTTGAATTTATTGTAAGGGCTGCTGAATATCCTGGACGCTATTTGGGGGATCATGAAGTGGTAAGGATTGTAACACTTCTAGAGGAGGGGCGAAGCCAACGTTACGTGGCTAACTTGTTGAATGTTAACCTAAGCACTATTTCAAGAGCAATTAATCGGTACCACGAAACAGGGCAATATGGTATAACGGCCGGACAGGGAAGAAATCGGATAACAACACCAGTTGATGATCGTTGGCTTCGTTTAACTGCACTAAGAGTACGGCACTGTACGGCTATAATGCTACAAAATGAACTTGCACTTTCCAGAAATGTGCATGTTTTATTGCAAATTGTTAAGAACAGGCTCAGAGAAGACGATATCAGCCCAAGGGTGGCTTCTACCGTCATGCGTCTCACCAGATAGCATCGAGTTGCAAGACTTCATTTTACGAGGGAACATGCTGATTGGGGTATTACAGAATGGTCGAATATTCTCTTTTCCAACGAGTCCAGGTTCTGTCTAGTACTAAATGATAGACGCATGCCTGTATATAGACGACCTGGGGAACGGTATCAGCAATTCAATATCCGGCAAACCGAAAACTTTGGAGGGGGCTCAGTAATGATGTGGGGAGGCATTTCTTTCCTTGGTCGAACTGAGTGAGTCCTAGGGAATAATGGAAGAATGACAGCGGCCAGATACATCGCAGACATCCTTGAACCCCATGTTGTACCCTTTGGTCCATTGATCGGCGAAAACTTCATTTATATGCATGATAATGCTCGGCCTAATGCAGCTAGAGTAGTTACAGAATTCATTCAAAATGCCAAAATTGATATTTTTAGATGGCAAGCCAGAAGTCCCGACTTGAATCCCATAGAACATGTTTGGCACAACACGGGGTGGCAAATTCAGCAACGAAGGATGCCTTGTAGAACACTCCAACAGCTAGAAAAGTACATTCAAAATTTGTTTCAGAGGCTTTTCGAGACGTATACTGGCAGTAATTAAGACCCGGGGAGGAAACACTCGATTTTGAAAATGATTAGTATCCATTCGTTGCTAGTTGATTGGTCTCTACGCGAATGTTTGAAGATGGTAGAATTTTTAATTCTTCATTAACTCGAAAATTGTTGATATTTTCCATCATCAACTCATCTTTTGAATGATACCTTCTTATTTTACCTATCTATTATTTATATATATATATATATATATATATATATATATATATATATATATATATATATATATATATATATATATATATATATATATATATATATGCATATACGGATACAGATTTTTCTTCTACGTTCTAATATAAAAGAGGAAGTTGGATGCAGAAGGAATTACACGGAAAGTACCTAATATTATTCATTTTAATCTAGGAATTAAACATGACCTCATTCCCAAAAAGAAAAATGTTACAAATATGAACATGAGATTATTTGTGAAAACGAGAAATATAAACTTTATTTGGATAAAACAATTCCATGCAACAGAGCTGTAATACATAATAGACCAGATATCATTCTTACTGATAAACAGAATAACATATGTACTTGATATTATTATACGACACACATAATATACAAAATAAATACAATGAAAAATTTCTAAATATATTATGCTTGCCGACGAGATGGAAAATATGTGGAAAATGAAAAAATATTTATTCATCCGATTATTATTTCTACAAGTGTTATTCCTAGGAATCTTCACAAAAATATTGAGATTTTAGGTCTGAAGAAAATTTATTCGACCACTTACAGAAGAAAACAGTCATTAAATCTTGTTACATTCTTCGTGAGTTTCTTTCCGAAAAAATATTGAGGTAGAGTCATAGGTTCTCTCTTCAGTTTATACTGCTCATAATCTAATTTTATATTTTATTCATTTATATATATAAATGTAATATAATTAGCTGACAATTTCATCATATTCTAATTCAAAGCAGTATTATATTCGATCGTTCATCACTTCAGACAAAGAAAACTATGAATGAGTAACAATCAATGTAACTTGACTAAGGTCCATACACTGAATTTTTCCGGGAGAAAGCCTCTGACACTACTCGTTGGTACATTGATGTCATTGTCTGATGATGCTATAGTTTGTATATATTCTGTTGGATTGATATATTCACATTTAACGTTATCTTGATATATAATGATTCCAGGATATGTTTTGATTATAATCATTGCCTAGCAATGGTATTAATTACGAATCATTGCCTGGTGGTGGATTTATATTATATATATATATATATATATATATATATATATATATATATATATATATATATATATATATATATATATACTATAGTTGGATGAAAATAAATATCATATAAATATAGTAGTAGTTATAAAGTTATGAAATTTTGAATTTCGCGAAATTTCTAGGATAGTTTCGTATGATTTCCTACAAACATTTCATCACCAGCCCAAAATTTCTTCTGGTACCAAGCATATACTGATCGCTGAAAAAACCTTATCGCTGAAGCTAATAAGACGGTAATCTGAAGAGTAAGGTGAGAGAAGAACTCACTTCTCTCTACAGAGATATTTCTCAACATAACCCCTTTTTTGGGTAATACAAATTCAAAGGCAATACTATAGGTTTTTAATCCCCTTTTTGTAATAGCATTTCCCAAAGACCTCGAAATAGGTTCGCCTACGTTTCGGAGATGACTACCGAATCTGATGGAAATCTTCGTCTTCCGATCAATATTTGGGTAATTGGAATCAAGTAGCAATCAGTAGGAGCCAGATCAGAAGAGCATGGTAGATGGGTAAAATTGATTTCGTAACTTCACCACCTTAGCTAATGTAATGACGGATGAATGCACAGGGGTATTGTGTGGTGAAATAAGATGCATAGTATTCTCCAATTATGATCGTTACTTTTCCAAGAAGATCAATGATATCGTAATAAAACGGCGCAGATACTAGCCTTGGTATCGTGAAAAGAGTCAAGATGGTCTTGGGTGTAGAAAATTTGGACCACGAACATTGTTTTCAGAAACTGAACATTTACCGAAAATTCATTTTAAAATGATCTTCGTCGAATTACCTGAGGATTTTCGTGCCCAAACATGGATATTATGGTAATTCGTTACTCCACGTCTAGTGAAACAGGATTGATCAGTACAAAGAATTTTACGCAGAAAGTTAGGCTTTTTATCTGTCGAATTTAAAAGCACTGGTGAGATCTCATACTTTTTTCAGCACCTCCAGGTTATAAATCCTGTGGTCGTCTCGTAATGTTCATAATATTAGGGACTTATGTATTTGTAATTGCGAGAGCTGAGTCTCGGATATTTCACTTAATTCTTTGTAATCAAAACAAATACGCAGATATTTATTTTTGTTTGTTGATTTTCTGATGGAGATGCGGTAGTTCGTGAATGAGGAAGACGTTTTCGAACTAGAAGAATTAAGGATGAATGCATAATTCACACCCTGGGAATTTTGAAAAGAGACTGAGATCCTAAGGTTAACGGAAGAAAATTCAAATTTTTTGAACAAATTTCTTTGGGTCGATGAATTCTCTTTCAAGATGTGGAGTAAGGACCATATTATCCATGTTGAGGTACACAAAAATTCGTAGAGAAATCCTTACAAAAAAATAAGAAAATGAACATAAATGTTCTTTTAATTCTAATTTTGAATATTTATTCGCAAATGCTGAGTCATACATAAAACTCATAAGGGTGTTTTTTCTTGCAAATTGAATCGGAAATCCTAAACTGATTATTAATTTGGGATAAAACACTCCCGTGCCAATTATTCCTTGGAAATATCCAGTATATTCTTTTGAAAAGAGAGGATTTACAAAAATTTGAATAAATTGTATTTACAATAAATGCTTATATCTATAATTTTGGCAGAAAAAAAACACAAGTGTAAGGTCAGGAAATGTAACAAGGGAACCATACTATCTTGCATAAGATTCAATAAACGAGTGAAAAAACTCGTTTCCCTGTCGCTATTGCACTAGCAATAGCTTGTCTGTTTATGTTGTGTTAGTGTCGTGTGTACTTAAAGAGTACCAAAGATTTTTCTGCTTAGCCGCTTCATTCTCTCTTGCATTCCATGATTTCCAAACGAAGACAACTGTGAAAGGAAGGGGGTTTGGGACAGGAATCTGTAACAAAAGGAAAAAGAAAACCAGCAGAAAAATATTTCAACAATCATACTTCTTATATGTCTTAACAAATCTGAGAAAAGATTTTACTTAGCAATCAAGGTCATGAAAAAGACTAAGGAGATGATAGAAAAAATACATAACCTGCGATGTTTCCTCAAATTCCATCCCTGTTTGACCGAGAGGGCCCCGATGGCCAGGTTCAGTTTTCCAGTAACGTGTTGGTACGGATCCTACTGGTAAGATTGAAAATAATGCTTCCATTACAAAACATACTCCCTGAACGGTAGTTAACGGCTACGATTATTACATTAATTGTTGCTCAATACAATTTCTTATATTTTCCACCACCATTCCGCTTTATTGGTCGGTTTTCCAAAATATCTTTATATTCTAATCAAGAAAACTTCAAAACATAATTCACAAATAATAAATACAGTACAGTTATGTAGTGAATACACACAAAAATAACGTAGATAGAATGCATTAACTAGAAATCGAAGCATAACGCCATATACAGGATGTATGTGTGGAAATTTGAAAGAAAACTCCCCTAACTTGGGGACGTAACCCCCTGGAATAAGGAATTTCTACTAAAGATTCGATAACCGCGTCCGGGGAGCTATGTTTACTATAAATCCCGTATGCGGCAAAAATAAATAATAGGTATACGATCAACTAAAATTTAAAAGGAAAATCAGAGAAATAGAAAATAAAAAATCCAACGAAAACAACCACTATGTGACTTATGCCGGGATCCGTACGTGTAAAGGTGAGAAGGGCCCTTCTTGAGGATGCTGACACTGGATATTCTGTGGTTGGATTTGCGGATCACGATAGGCGGCACTGTTATAGATTTTGTGGGAAAATATATTTGAGTTGAGCAAATTGGCGTTATTCAGGCGAAAATCTCATCGATTTTTCCAAACAGCGAAAAACACGGTTTTTGGTTAAGATCCTGAACTCATTTGCCGGAGATATGTGTGGCTTCCGGATTGTCGCGCATGTCGATTCTTCTTGGGGTAGGTACTTAAATTGCGATACTCGTTGGTAATGAAAATGATTAATTAGCTTATCTAAAGATGATCACACAGCTGAATATATAAATGCGGACATGAAATTCAAGAAATGTATTATTTTATTTATTTATTTTAAAATGAAAGAAAATGATATAAGAAAATAAGTACTAAATATGCGTTTTAATACGCAACAGTATGTATAGCGATTTGTGACTCTTAATATTTAGTACACTAACTAACTAATTGAAGAAACTGCATTTTTATAAACAATAAAAGCATGAAGAACACAAAACTGATTTATATATCTGAGGAAATACAAATCTTGGAAACTCACAAGTCAGATTTCAGTTTCTTGGTAATTTGGAAAATTTATACTCAACAAGATAAAAATAATTCGTTTTAATAACAAGATTACTTGAAATCACTCTCCTCCTTCCATGGAAAACTTCGAAAAAGAAATTAGAATTTTGAAAACATTAGCGTCGAATAACGGATACAACAATAACATCATAGTGAAACTAATACCTAGAAAACAACACAAATTCTTATGATCCTCGATATGCTCGACGCTTCAAACAATATCACTACATTTATTCCACAAGTACTATCATGGTTTCCCGGTGGCAATGGTGGGTGCTCTCTGTCTCGGTTCGTTGTAGTGAGCAATAACATTTACATGTTTTGTTGCACTCCAACGAATTGAGATGAGTAGGTGGCAGTTTGGCCTGAAGTAAATGGGTATGCAATGCTATTGCTCCTATTCATGAGATCCGACCAAGCTGTACCTAGTTGTGTTTGATGAATAATGATGTCCTACTTCTTATATAGGTCAAACTGGTTGCTCAATCAATATTAGATTACAGAAGAGTATAAAAAATCAATAATTCATGACAAATAACAGCTGGTTTTTCAGAACATCGTACAAATGAAAAGCATTTCTCAGAATTCAGGTAACGAAAGCAAAATATTAGATTTATTAGAATTCCTAGAAATTACATCACTCACAAACATAATCTACCAATAACTAAAAATCAGCTTGATTTCGGTTTGTCCCAATTCTATCATGTGCTTCTCAGGTATGAAAAACATTGTAATAATTCAATTTCCTCCAAGTTTTTGAAAATAGGATAAAACCTGAGACATATAAAACATTTTATTTTGTGAACTTAGGCTACGTGTTTTTTCTTCGGTTGTGTTCGAATGTTGTTATTAGTCACTTCTACATGGCTCACCGTATACAAAAAGTTTTCGCGGAAAAAAAACACACAAATAAATATCAATCGACTAGTTTCAGCATTTTTCAACGCCTCCCTGATACTTATTCTTTAATATAATCGATTTGATTAATACTGACCCTGTACAATTGCTAGTATAAGTGATCCATAATAACAAATATTCCCCTTAGTCGAAAAAATGAGGGATATGTCGTACATTCCAAAAATCAATTACAAGGAAAATTATACAAAATTAAAATTATAATTTAAATAATTACAACCCGCTAACTACTTACAAATTTATTCGAATCAAACCAAAGGGCGAGAACACCCTTGTGAATTCATGAATATTCACACCAACATGCTAATGATTTGAGGTCTGACTAAGCAGAGGAAAATCAGATTATGGTTTTACGGGCGAAATACTCTGCAGTCGATGGGGTTCATGTATTCTTGAAGAAGAAATTAATGAAAGTTGTAAAATTCTGAGGCGGCCTTTTTTCATCTTTTTCTTGTGGTTTTTGAAAAGAGCAAAATGATTGTAATTGATCTAAGTCTCAAGATCATTAAATTTATATTTCAATCTTTATCGTGAAAAATTTCAAATTCATAAGCAGATTATTATCGGAGTCTTTCTCAAGGAAGTCGACTTTTGGCATGCATATGACGAGCGCAAATTTCACGGTAGCAACGAATAAAATTTTTCTTCCTTATCCTCATTCATATGTTTTTCATTAATTGTATCAAGATCCATGGAATCTCTAACATTAGATAACTGTATAAGATTGTTCCTTGTATTATTATTAAGTGATCGAGAAAATATTGTCTGACGGAAAGCTTCGTGTTTTCGTTGTTGAGAAAAGTAGCCCTTTAATCACTCGTAATATGCTGTAAGACCAGTGTATTTTTCATACCATTTATAGTACAATAGGAAGTATTCACTCTCTAGCATACAATTCTATATGTGTACGCCACTCTGAACCTTGATCGAGGCGGATGCCGAGAAACCTAGTATAATCCTTTGAGAAGCTTTCGAATGATCAGTCTACGATCACCACTCCAACTGTGAAGTGAAAAAATTCTGTTTTATATATGTCGAACATTAAGTTATTTTATTATTCCTTCACTAATAAAAATTGATGTACAATAGTTGCGAGGTCCTTATCTGAAAATTAGTCTCATAAGGCGCTCCTGCCAAAAGAATGCTCTGCCAATCATATGAGTTACCCCATGCCCATAAGATAATTGAAATAACTGTAAACTAGGCTATAGCATAGATTATATATATATATATATATATATATATATATATATATATATATATATATATATATATATATATATATATATATATCCTTGATTTCAAAGATTGCATAAAACGAGAAATTGAATCTTCAGCAGAATACATTCACTTAAAATGAAAATGCTCAATCGAAGTACACTCCTAAGAACTTGACCTGACTGCTGGGGATCACCTGATGGTTCTCGCTAATAATTGTTGACATCATATTCGACACTCACATTGACAAATATATATTCAGTTTCACTTATATTCGATATCAACACATTTCTCTTGCTCCATCTGCTGAACTCGTTCATCATGAATGTGCACCTCTTCGAACGACTGTCAAAATTTTTTAGCAAATTTTTCTTTGAATTGAACAAGTTCCACGAAGAAATAATAAATGGGCGATGTTTACCCAGATTATTGGGTCCATAATGATTCTAAAACATTTATAGATCATAATCGGCATCACTTGGAAGACTGAACCAGGCCATTGGGGCTCTCTCGGTCAAACAGAGATGGAATTTGAGAAAATATCGCAGGTTATGTATTTTTTTTATTATCTCCTTAGTTCTTTTCATGACCTTGCTTCCTATGTGAAATCTTTTCTTAGATTTGTTTAAACATATAAGAAGTATGATTGTTGAAATATTTTTCTGCTGGTTTTCTTTTTCCAAGTTACAAATTCCTGTCCCAAATCTCCTTCCTTTCATCCTTGTCTTCGTTTGGAAATCATGGCATGCAAGAGAGAATGAAGCGGCTAAGCAGAAAAATCTTTGGTACTCTTTA
Source organism: Cryptolaemus montrouzieri (assembly GCA_013387265.2). Classification (NCBI taxonomy): domain Eukaryota; kingdom Metazoa; phylum Arthropoda; class Insecta; order Coleoptera; family Coccinellidae; genus Cryptolaemus; species Cryptolaemus montrouzieri. The sequence continues at coordinate 65,591,579 of JABFTP020000021.1, forward strand.
TGTACACATGACACTAACACAACATAAACAGACAGGCTATTGCTAGTCAAATAGCGACTGGGAAACGTGTTTTTTCCTCAGGTTTTTTCACTCGTTTATTGAATCATATAGAATATAGTATGGTTCCCCTGTTACATTTCCTGAGTTCACCCTTGTGTTTTTTCTGACTCACATCAAAATTATAGATATAAGCATTTATTGTAAATTCAATTATTCAAATTTTTGTAAATCCTCTCTTTTCAAAAGAAGTCTATATATACTCGCATTATAATTGCAATATAGCATTCGATATTTTCGGACATATCAAAAACTGCAAATCTAATATTGATAAAGGAATTAAATCCGTATTTTTAAAAAGTTCAACTCACATCAAAATTATAGATATAAGCATTTATTGTAAATTCAATATTCAAATTTTTGTAAATCCTCTCTTTTCAAAAGAATATATATATATTCAAGAAAAATATATATATATATATATATATATATATATATATATATATATATATATATATATATATATATATATATATATATATATATATATATATATATTCATAAAATGATTTTGTGACATTGGGATATTAATGTACCATACTATTGTAAGCAGCTCAATTATGTGTAGATGAACTGTGAATAGTAATATCTGTATGCGATGGCTTATGACTGGAACTTCCTGGATTGCTTTTTGAAATTTGTTGAGTGAAATTGTGAAATCATGAAATCATTCTAGGACTGTAACCGTTATTGACTGCTATTTGTTCAATTATATTTTACTTTTATAAAATTATTTTGTGACATTTGGATATCAATGTCTTACACCTTTCAGAAATTTGTTTAGAATAAAATTATTTTAACTTCAATGGAGTATTCATGGATGATATTGAAAAACTATCCATAAACATCCGTTATTCAAACACTTTATTTATTGGTTTAGATATGTCGACGATATCATTTGTTGTTTCATTGGCACAAACAGACAATTAGAGTCATTCAAACCATTCATTAACAAAATTCACGATAATATTAAATTCACGTTAGATATAGAAACAGAAAACTTCATTAAGTTTTTGGATTTACCTATTACTGAAATTAACGCAAACATGATTTTCTTTTTCATAAGCCATCCCATACAGATATCATCAACACATTCTTATCCACATAAATTAGCTGCTTACATAAACTCATTAATATCATTAATACTGTCACAAAATAATTTTATAAAAGAGCAAAATATAATCAAACAAATAGCAGTCAATAACGGTTACAGTCCTAGTATGATTTCATGATTTCACGCAACAAATTTCAAACAACAATCATGGAAGTATTTCCAAGTATGAAAAGTTCTAACACAAAATACAACAGCTTAACATATATTGGTAATCCTAGTCTGAAATTAAAATCATTCCTCTCGCATTATAATTGCAATATAGCATTCCGAACTAATAATTCTTGAGGCGGACATATCAAAAACTGCAAATCTAATATTGATAAAGGAATTAAATCCGGTATTTTTTAACTGTCTTGCGGGGATAGTAATAAAATTTATACTGGTAGAACTTCCAGAAATTTCGAAGTTAGATTATCGGAGCACAAACGTAATTTTAATTATCGTAAATCAGATTTCCATTATTCTAATCACTTGCTCGAAGAAAACCATAAATGATAATTTCAAAATTTTATACAATGAAAATAATAGCCAAAAACTCAATCTATGGGAAATTTCAGAGATAAACAAAGAAAAGAATTCAGGTAGGTTACTTAATAGTCAATTAGATCTAAATCAGTCTCCTTTACTCAGTCTTTTCAATTGATAAAGTAAGCAACTCCGATGGATTTTCTAACATACTCCTAGTATTTGTACTTAATGTAATCTTAAGTATGAAATGAGAATAATGTATAAGGAATAACTCTACTCATTAGTTTGTATCTATCTGATGAAGAAACCGGTCATAGTTTTGTTCCATAGTGTGGTGAAACCACACTAGCAGAAATTCTAGCAGAAATTGAGTCAGCTCCTACAGTTTTATTAATCTTCAATGTGTTCAAAGTGTCAGCCACCTCACATGTCAAAACAGGGAAAAGAAAAACGTTGTATCAAACAACGAGTTGAATGGGTTCATTTCTTCTATCCTTGCGGTCAGCATTTACAATGGACCATAATGTTTTGTTCACATTGCGTGAATTATCAAAGAGTTCGTATTTGATTGGAATGTAACCAGTATATATCTTCAAGTCCTTGTTCATCAAAAATTAATCAACATAATAGCTTTATGATCGCAAATGAGGTTGAAATTTATCATCACAGTCAGCTCTAACAGCACTTCTTTAAGCGTAATCTACCTTAGAGATGGACGTATATTCAGTCTTATTAGTTAATACTCTAGTAGGTCTTGTGAAAATATCTTCAACAATCAATCCGATCTGCAAGGAGCTTAGGGTTAATTCATTCAATATTCAGGAAGTCTTCGTTCAGATTACCACATAGGGATATTAAATCAACCAACTCTGATCAGTGATTTAAACCACAAGACAGCCTATGTAAGAATATTTCAAAATTACAAGAGCAATACTGGCGAAGATATAGGATTCCTACTATTCCACATGCATGTCCCACAATGCATCTCCTCCTAGAAGACGGACACGGGCATTGTAACACCAGCTTTTACGCAAACCATGGTGTGCACAAAATGGGCGACAGTAACAGTCATCTAACAAGTAGTTTTGTATCGACATCGATTTCACACTATCAGAGCTACACCACTACTCAGCAGCGCTAACAACAACAGGACCATTCTCACCAAATACCAAAACCAGGTTATCCATTTTATTCGAGATACACTGGTTCATTCAACCAAAAAAGTATCAACTTTTTAACCATGGTAGTATCTAATCCATAGGACGGTTCACTTTTTTGGGCTGAAAGAACCGATTTATGCTAGTCCTGTTAGGACAATAGGATCCATTGACAGCTTTATCATATTCAGAGCCTGGAATAGATACCTTGAATGAAGAATAGCTTTCAGAATAATGAGAGATGAATTTCTCACATTGAACAGAGGAGAAGCTACGTTTCAAACAGATGTGCAAATCTTTTTCTGTTGCCCCAAGGTTGAGATAAGTTATATGAAATGTTCTGAATTTTTCAATTCTCTGCACAGATAACTTTGCGAATAGCTTCCACGATGAGTACTTAATTTCGTTTTTGAGCTGACCTCTTGTGGAAAAGAACTTTTCAATCCTAATTTTGTCTAATGGTAGTTGTTGGGATTTGGTGAATCTTTAAGCATCATCAACGAGATAATTAAATTATTATTCTCACTAAACTACACTCAAAACCATTCAACAAAAATTTCTTTTTCTTTTATATCTGTCATTATCATTCCTTACACATTTAAGTACTGTACCTTGACATTTAAAGAATATTCACCGGCTTCATTCGCATATGTCTATGTTTCTGATTTTTCGTGGTTGCAAAACAGCCAACGAACATTGAAGAGTGTGCAGTTTTTGCCAAACATAAGTATAATGTGACGAAAACTTAGAAATAAAGGTTTCGGTAACTATACTTAATAGGCAAACAATTCGGCGAACGGGTTTACAGACCATCTACATCAAGTACGGCCGAAAATGTTGAACGAAATGAGAAATCGTCTAGAATACTGATTGTTTGATTATTTACTTATCACTTATATACACACAACCAAATTCATATGGATTCACCCGATATTTTGAATATTACCTCAGGGATTTTGGAAATTCTGAAGGATTGTTAGAATTGATCCTCCTTGAAATATTTCAATTGAGAACGGAATTAATTAAGGTTTCTTTCTAGAAAGAAACAAATAAATGAAAATAAGAGACTCTTTCCGCATGTAGTAAAAAAAATGAAAATTATTTTCTCACGGGGTAGGTGTTTTTTCTCGACCTTAATAGCTTGTTTTACCTCCTCTATCCCTGATTGATAAAAGCCTGAATCCTTCTAGGCATGCTTTGGCTTAGGTTTTCGACCTCTGGGGTGATATTCTGCCACTCTGTTGTGGCGGCTTAGATGAGCTGCTTTGGGGTTCGGGGATTATCCTGACGTGATCTAATCTTTGTTTTGAGATTATCCCATAAATGTTCAATAGGATTTAGCTCTGAAGAGCAAGCTGGCCAGTCCGAAATAGTGATTCCCTCTGTTTCAAGATAAAGTCGCGCGAGGTTACTGGTATGCGGAGCAGCATTATCTTGCATTAAAGTGAAATTCTCACCGAGGGCACCTCGCCAGACTCTCACTATGGACTCCAGCACTAGGTCCATGAATTTCTAGCCGTTACACACGCAGGAAATGAAATCAAATCTGTTTTTTACCACCCCAAAACATCACACTGCTCCCTTGGTATTTCGGATTTTGTGTTGCTGCTCGGAGTCTAGCTTGTCTTCCACAACCCCTTAAAACCCGAATCCGGCAGTCATCTGATCGATCACCAATTCTGGTCTCATCCGAATAAAGAATATTTCGCCAAATTTCAATATTCCAATTTTGGTGCCAGATGCACCATTTAAGTCTGTTAATTTTTGTTGTCTGGTTAGCTCTGGAACTCTTAAGGGCCTTCTGCTGTATAATCCCCTTGAACGAAGTCTTTGACGTATCATTTCGACTGATACACTGAGGCCTGTTGCTTCCAGAAATTGCCTTTGGAGTATGGGGTGCGACGCACTAGGGTCTCTTCTTGCAATTTGGCACAAAAAGCGGTTTGTTCTTCAGACATATTCTGCAGAGATTGTAGCTCCACGTATCGGGCGTAAGTTTTTGAAATCACTCCCTGTGATACCCTCATTGTGACCTCTATATTCCTCTGTGCAACCCCTTCTTCAACGGGGGTAATTATTCGACCCCTCTGCACATCGGACAATCCAACATGAGACATTTTCAATTATGATTATAGCCTTTTTTAAATTTTGAAATTCACAGTTTCGATTCTCAGTGACGACAGAGTACAATATCCCGAACATGTGGTGATAATTCAACATTTCTTATCATACTATTCAGTTTTTTTTACAACAAAAGACATTCTTCACAAGTAGTCAAAGATCCATGGTTAAAAACAATAATGTGAAATATCGAGTAATTCCATATAAATTTTTTTGTGTGTACAATAGAAGCGTAACAAATGAGCAAACTAATTTTGGTGATCCTTTCGACTTCATTCTACTCTATTTTTCTTCTTTCAGGTACGTGGTGTAGAAATAGGTATAGTTCTATTAGTGTTACTTGTATGGGTAGGAGCAATCGCCTTATTTTTCAACCGTTGGGGCAAAATCAGGATGCTTCTTCCTTATCAACCCGACTATAAGCAGGAGCAGTTGAAGGTTCCTGGAACTGCAGCCTGTGCAGCAGCTGTGGCGTCCGGGAACACTTGTAACCACCATGCCGATCAAACATGTCAGCAGGTAATGAATAACTTGAAACAAAGTATACATTTATGAAAACAATCGAAATAAAAAAATATATCTAGATGAAAACGAAAATAACTAATGCACCTTCCACGAATTTACATAAATTTATAAACCCTATGTTTGTGATGCAGAATTCGAGTATCTGGAAAGACTAATCAAATATTAACGCCGAAAGAGATACAAATTGAGATCGATAGATTCCATCATGAAGATTGGTTAACACCGTTTCTATCAAATGAATCCATGTAACTTCACAGTACATTTTTTTTGTTTCGTAAATGGGTATTTTCAGTTTAATTTTCAATCAGGATCCAGCGTGTATATAATCATAAATTTCACAGCTTTCCATAATATAAAACTTATTATATAATTATATGGAAAATATGATTCCACTTCAAATTCTTTCCTATGGAGCACTCTCATGAAGGAAATTTCTTCAAATTCATAAGATATCAACTATGTAGGGGACTGGAACCTTTGGAGTCGTATCTTACTGAAAACACTGTACACAACTTCATCAAACCTTTATCTCAAAACTCGACTCGCGTTTGGCCAACTAAGTTGGCATCCTCAGCAGATGATAACACATTAAATCTTATTCTTCATGGCTCTATCATTTATTCTGATCTGTCCCTGCTACAAGACTGTTTCGACGTACCGTCGTTTGATTGGTCAAACGCGTTTAATGGAAGTATCTAAACAAACTGTAAAGGGAACCGAATGTAATCAGATGCCCTTGTTAAATGAAAGTTTGCATTTCATTATATTAATACTTTCATATTCGTTCAGAATATTCGTGTTCTTAACATATCTCTGATTACTGATTTCACATTCTTCATGAGAGCTTCTTCTTTCTAAAACCTTTCTTGATTTAGAGGAAAACTAATTCATCCGTGGACTAGGAAATGTGGACTTATCATTTAATGTTGTTGACATTGGAATGAGTCGAAAGGAATGTACCTACTTCTGGCAGTGCACTTTCTGCTCACATCAAATTCTAAGAATTTGTTATTTCTAATCCAAGTATGTCATCAGAAATAATAAATTCTTGGAATTTAATGTTTACAAGAATAGCTCTGCTACAGGTAGTCTTATTACTTTCGATTCACTTCAGTGTCAACAATAAAAAATGGCTTGTTTACATTTCCTATTTCACACATTAATTAGCTTTCCTCGAAATCGAGAAAGATTTCAGAAAGAAAAAGCTCGCATAAGAACCTAGTGCAAATAGGTTTGAACCTCGGAGCCCAACTATAATGAATGGATTTGTACGATTTTGAATTTTTATGCTTTTTTATACTTAAAAGTAAAAAGTTTACACTTTGAAAATTTCTGCTAAAAATTTTTTAAGCATACTTCTATTAAAATATACAGAATGGTGTATATCTTTGAAGCTATATTCATATTTATTTTCGGGAATCATTCAAATTCTTTATAAAGTACGGAAAGGTACAGCAAACAGCCTCGAAAAATGTTCATTGCAGGTACAGCTATAGAAAAAGCAGTATGGTGAGGAGCACAAGCGGCAGCTGTTTCTATTTTTAATAACAATGTGGTTTCGTGCTTGTGTCCGTGTAGATATATTGAAGAACTGTATTTTGAATATTTATAGCAATATTTATTTCATTTATAAATTTTTATTTGTTTCATCCTCTTCAAAGATGTGTGTACCACTTTTTCCAATATCTATTGTTGCCAATAAAATTATTTACAATGGATAGTTCTAACAAGAATGTTGATTCTTCAGATGCACAAGGAAATTAGTGTTTTCTTTGCGAAAAACAGTGCACTAGTGGTTTGGACTCTATTTTTAAATTTGAAAGAGGATTGGATACTTTGAAATAAGATCCTGAGCATAGAAATGATGAATTACTAGAAAATTGAAATACGCGTGAAGTGGTATATGCTCATACATTATCTCGGCAAAAGTATATCAGTAAAAAATATAATAATGCCTATAAAAACAAGAAAAACCAATGAATAATTGTCCTCGAAAAAGGTTGGATTGAGTTGAATCAGTTATAGAAAGGAAGCTAGTGATGAAAAAGAAAAGAAAGAACGAAAGAGAATTTTGCGACGAAAATTATATTTAGTGAGCAACGAGGAGATATCAATACTTTTGGTGCTTATAGAAACAAAACGAGGTGACTATTACCGGGAAATTCACAAGAGAATATCTATGATTTGGGAGCATTGAATGCCGATGTCATGGCGATTGTTATTCTTCATTGCGAAATGTAATTGCTGAAGTGCCTGATGAAGAAAAAAAATTATTCCGCAAATATTATTAGAAGATGCAGCAATGGAACAAATATATCAATACATAGAGGAGAATGAAGACTGCCTTTTTCCTAAGTAGGAGTTGAAAAGTATGCTTGCATCCGAATATATACCAGATGAAAAAGAATTAGATCAGAATTAATAACGAAGCACAAAGACGATATTATCATTTCAAGTAAATTTTTGCAAATATGATAATAATCAAATGTATGATGGGTTTAGAAGGAAGAAAATGAAATGAATGAAGAATACACCATTTTCAAGTCTGCTGGCGAAATTATCAGACGATATATTGGAGCAGTAATATAATCCTCGAAGATACTAATGCGTCAATTCCTCCATCACTTTTATTTATTCTCTTAGAAACTATTATAAAAAGATTAAATCAGAGAATGCAATATTTTATGAAGCTATAGCTCGTGCATTAATGTTTACAGTACATCCTCGATTATTTATATCTCCTCTTTATATAGCGTTATCAGTAGCTCTTGATTGAAAGCTTTGTTTAGAAAATAATAATAGATATTTGTAACTCTCTATGATTTTGTAGTTCATATAAATAAGCACAATTGTACGAAGCCTCAGCAGCTGTCAGTCATAAATAAATAAATTAAAAAATAATACCTGGTACATTGTTCAATTCATACATGATAACACAAATGTTGATACGCTTGAGGGCAAAGGAAGCTGTCTCTATTTAGGTTCAATTCAAATTATCACTTCATATAACTGTAGTGTTAATCTAGGAACGAAATATTCCTCTTCAAACTTATACTGCTAGTATCGAAGAAGGATTAAAAAACGGAATAATTATTATTTAGTATGAATTCAGTGCTGGGAAGTACTCGAGCACTCTTGTACTCTTGTAACTATATTCTGTACACGAATACATTTTTCAGGAAGTAACTGTATTCAGTACTCATTTTCAGCACTCATGATTACAATTCAGTGCCCATGATTACAGAATGTACAGTAACTAATTACTTTTAGTGTACTCAGTATTCGGGAATGAATTCTTTTTGAAGAAAGTAACTATATTCTGTACTCGAATACATTTTTCAGGAAGTAACTGTATTCAGTACTCATGATTACAATTCAGTACCCATGATTACAGAATGTACTCATGAGTACAATAACCGTACCATCCCTCCCGCGAATAAGTTCTTCGAATGCACCGACGTGATTTGTCGAGTATTTACAAAGTTGGCAGTCGCCAGTTGCCTCGAGAATTCGTTGCAACTGGTTGGCCTTGCCTTGCTTTTCACGAGTTCCGCAATTCTCCCCCCACCAATAATGATTTTTTCGACTTCAATGAAAACTATTCCAGAGCAAATTCCTGTTCCGTCAGATCTCATGTTCAAAATACAACACAAGTACACTGTACGAAAACTGATGTAGAGCTGGTCAAATATTTAAATGACAACCGGAAGAATTTTCAAATGTTGAACGAATATCCGAATTTGAAAACACTTCTCCTGAAGTTCAACACAGTGTCAGCACCTGTTGAACGAAGTTTTCATTCGCATCTATAGTAAACGCTCCACGCCGTAATGCTCTAAGTGACGATAATTTCGAGTAACTAGTTTCACTGAAAGAAAATTAAACAAGTATGTTCGAATCAGTTTAATAAGCATGTCTATGCTGTTGTGACCATTTTTTTTCATTTCAAATTTCAGATAAAATTGGTATTTCATTATATCTCTCATTTGTTACTTTAGTATATTTCATATTATAGCAATGAAATGATTATTTTGTTTCACTGATATTCATCAGTCACTGTTAACCCATTATAATGATACATAATAGTAAAAACTGTGCTTCACCAACACAAAAGGATTAAAGAGAGAACTCTGTGCTGACAAAAGTTTTCATATAAGTATTCGAACAAGTACTCGAGTACAATTGTAATCAGTACCCAATTACTTTTTGATTAAAGTAATCGAGTACAGTATTCGAATACTATTTCGAACAAAGTAATTGTACTCATACTCGAACCTTTTTTTGTACTCATTCCAGCACTGGAATGAAATTTATAACAATCATTACTTTCTTCAAAGGAATATTTCAAAATTTTGATAACTGCACTTTTCGTTGAAACAATGAGTAAACTTTTGACAATATCGCATTAAAAATAAAAATAAATATCGATTCAGTATAACTGAGTTCCGTCATTTTTCATTTATAACACCTAAGTGCACTGGACTAAGAGGAAGGTAGCCACTTTGAATGGTAATAAAAATAGTTTAGTCAATAAAGTAACCAGTAGACACAGATTTAAGTAAAATTGTCGAATGCAACTCATCTTCAACCTGAATAACAAAAGATAAAATTCGTTTCTTGACTATTCCATCGACCAATCCCAAAGGATTATAATAAATGTCAACATACAATTAGCCTACAAATCAAATTCAACCTTGAAGAGCTTACTCGGAAATCTAAAAGACGAAACTAACGCGTAGGATAAGAGTGGTATATATAGAGTTTGTTGTAAAGGTTATGAAAAGCAGCATATTGGCTAAACCGAAATATCAATGGAATATGAACGTACAGGAAAATCTAGCGTTGCCCAACATAGTTTTGATCACGACCATGGAATAGATTTCGACAATGTAGAACTGATAAAGAGATTTAAGAACGCAAATCCATAGAGAACGCTTTTGAAAGGATCCTTATAATGAAATCCAATTATCAACTGAACAAGGATAAAGGTGCAATTCCGTTCAGTGTACTCTACAGATACTGCAATTTAATCAATAATATTTACGACAATGCAACAATGCATGTAAGAATAGACGACTCCACAACAACAAATAAGATAAACTTGCAGAGAGGGGTGCGTCAGGGTGATCGCTTTTATCCGAAAATTTTTAATCTTGCTCTGTAGGATGTTTTCAAGAAACTGCAATAGCAATGAATAGGCATGAAAATAGATGGATCGTGCCTAAGCCATTTGCGTTTTGCGGATGACGTGGTTGTGATGTCGGGTGATCCCGATGAAGAAGGCATCTGAAAGAGTTGGCTTGGAAATAAATACAAAGAAAACGAAGATCACTGAAATTCAAATATCTATAAACAACGAGATTATCGAGAGAGTAGAGGAATATTCAAATCTTGGACACTCTTTCAGACAAGGAAAGGAGAATCAATCCGCAGAGATAACTAGACGGATAGGGCTAGACCAGGCTGCATTCAGAAATCTGCAACATATTATCAAAAACTTGGGGTATCCCAATCAATTTGAAACGCATTGTGTATGACACATGTATACTGCCAATGGAAACGCATGTTCTAGAAACAATTTCCATCACGAAACAAAGTGCCAAACATTTAAGAACTACCCAAAGGGTTATGGAGCGGGAAATGCTGGAAATATTTTTGAGAGACAGAATCAGAATCGAAGAAGAACAAAAGTGACCCAAATAATCAGAAACAAGGAGAAACCGAGAAAGACCAGAGAAACATTGGGTTGACGATGTGAAAGAACAAGTAGGAAACAACTGGATGCAGGTAGCACAGAATCGATAGAAGCGGAAAAGTTGCGGAGAGGCCTATATTCAGAAGTGGACTGAAGAAGGATGAGAAGAAGGAGGGGTACTCTACAGTTAGCTATTATAGACACACCCACTAAAAACGCGATTAATCAATCAGGACGATGGTTCGTGGAAAGCGCTTAGTGGCAGGGATAGATTAAATATAAATAATAGAACCATGTAGCATTAGATTTAGTGTTGCCAACTTGCGAAACGCGCATCAAGTTCTGCAATAAAATTTTAGTAAAGTGGTCTACAATAGTTTCAGCGTCATAGGTTAGCAAATGACAATATTAGGAGCTTCATTCTGTAGAGAGAAAAAACAAGATTTCTTATTAGACAAATAACAATAATGGTATGGGTACAACTAAATATTAAATCAAGAATCAACAATTTCTAAGATATTCGTAGTAGTAAACACTATTAGAGAAAATTAATTCATACCAAACTAAGAGATTATTCTAATTTTTATATTAGATGACATTCAAGGATTCAGCCAAAAATATCCAGCCTTTCTTCATATTTCTTCCACGCTGTTTTTCTATGTAATCTAGCTCGTTGTATTCGTCAGAGTACTCCCCATTAGATATAACAACATACTCCCAAATCCTTAAGCAGTTCTGTTCTCTTATCGGTAACGCCTTGAAAACGTTCGTCGAATTTCTTTCAATGGTTCTTTTCTGTTGTCAAATCGGTGCCTTTCAAGCGTCGCTTTTAACCTTGGAGTCAGCTAAAAATTCCTTGGTACAACATCAGCATTATACGGGACCTGAAGTAACTGGTTGGCATTGTTCTTTATCACTAGGTTCGAAGAATGTGCTGGATCATTATCGTAACAAACCACTTTTCACTTGGCTAAAAATGAGGTTGTTTTCTTCTTATTGCGTCCCACAAATTTTCAGATTTGGACTCAATATTCCTTTTTATTGTCTGATAATATTGAGGATGAACAAGACCATCCTCATCTAAAAAAACAGTCAAGATTGACTACTTCACATTGCTCCGACTTTGTCGTGTTTTTCTAAGTCGAGGCTCAGATGAAAGCTTCTGCTGGGAAGACTGATATTTGATTCCGTGATCATAGTCATGACCCTACAATTGATTACCAGTTATAATCTTCTTAAGCAGATTTTTATCATTTTTCAGCATTCATTCTACTCTCAGCTTCAAAATTTCATTTAAAATCAAACCAAAATTTTCCTAGACTACAAGTTGCACACGTCCAATGTTATCGTCTGTCATCGAGGGGAATCTAGAACTTGGGACACTATCAATAGGAATGCGGCCATATTTCATTAGTTTTATTGTGTTTCACCCATACACTCGTCACCAAATGCTGCTTTTACCACTTTACCACACTCTATTTTCCGTCATTTTTCGCAAAAAGAAAATGCTGCCAACAAACACAATTAAGACACATTTTACAATCTCATACCGTACGCAAATCAAAGCATTCCGCTTATGACATTCTCAGATTTCGTGCATACTCACTGATTACGTCCATGTCCCACAGAGGCCGCTCAGACTTTTCACCCCGGAGATATAAAAGTAGGTCGGGACAATCCTACTATTGAAACACTATTGTTCCAACACTCTGAACAAAGAATCTTGTATAAGGTTTGTGCATATTGATTGTCGCGTGTTAATTACAAAACTGGCAAAAAACGAATAAGGATGTTTGTCTTTTCTTCCACATAATTTAATATAAAATAATAACGATGAAAGTGAAAGCAGAATCAATTTAGTGGATTTATTAATCATAGAAAATTGAACGGAACTTTGTTGTAGGTACCAGAGTTAGCTCCCAGTTAGGAGATAAAAAGCAGGTTTCATTTTAAGATAATATAAAATGGAAAAGAGCAAACAAAAAGATACTACTTTTTGTACGTTCAATATATTCATATATCGTGGTTTTCATAAATTGTTACTTCAAAAAAATTCCCTGTTTTTGGTTTGATTAAATACATTGAAAAAAAGGGGCGTACGGTTCGCCCGCTCCTGGCAATGACCTCTATTTGAAATATTGAGAATAAAACAGAACAACTTATTGTTGATTTAATAAACTGAACAATCACTCTTAGAATTAATCAAGGCTAGACTGTGTCAATGATTCAGATGAAACATGCTGGGAACGAAAAATATTAAACATGAAGTAATGCCTTTACACTTGTATATACTATCAAAAGCATGAACACTATTAAGTAGTTCTATTAATGTGTTCTTTATCGCAGTCTTATAAAAAAAACTTTTAGTGATTTTTTCAATACGAAATTTATATCAAGTCAATGTTTTCTGCACGATATAATATTACAACAAATTTCCCTAATTGAAGTGAAAAAAAACGTATATCTCCACAATTGTTTGCACATCGGGCAATTATAATGCTGAAGAGTGGAACGCAGCTGGTGGATGCGGTGTTGGCTAAAGTGTAATGAATTGGCTGTAAAAGCAATTATTGCTAACAACTGCAGTTGTTCCAAAGACCTAGAAGAGAACATCCCCATAGTACCACTGTTCAAAAAGATTGTTACATTAGCTAACTAGTTAGGCGAAGTCACTTTCTATGTGCTCCCAAAGTAAAAAATGCCTTACATACAGCCCAATCTTCAGCGACAATCGTGCAGTCCTTCTTTCATGCTTTTCTGGAATAGGAACTTTCAAGCCATCCCCCATACTACCCATCTGAGCTTTCGACTGTGGTCCTTTCAGCGATAGTCGATTTTTCGTGACTATCTGGAAGATAAGGGAGAGATGTATCATTAGTTTATGCAAAAGAAGCTCACAAATAGATTATTCTGATATACGTTCAGAACGCTGCATAGTCTTGATTATTTCTCGAGGAATAATGACTAAGGGTTCCTTAGAACATTTTTCCGACCATTTTATTTAAATAAATTAACAAGCCACTGTTAGTGAAAAAAAAGATAGTGAACGTAAAAGTATTAGATCTAAGAGAACAGAAAGGTTGAAAGATACGAATTATGCCGACGGTTTTTTTTTTGTATCACAAAACATCGATGATTTGAAGGGTCCGAGGATCAATGGAACAAAACACAAAATAAATGAGTGGAAATGATGCCAACAACGATGATTCGACAATTAACAATCAGACAATTGAAGGAGTCTAACGATTTCAGTACCTAATAAATATTTCATCAAAAAGGACGGCACTGATAAAGATATACTGAAGAGAATAAATATTTTTATAACTTCGGGACCCTGTTCATTCGTGCAGATGTCAAACTTGGAGAGTTTCTAGGTGAATAATCATCAATTGTTGTCTCTGGAATATGCCACCGTGCTACCAAGATCCTGTAGGAGTAACAATTGAGCGACGAAAATACAGCTGCACTGTACACATTCCTGGGGTGAAAATAACATCACAAAATAACCCCAGAATGGAATCAACCTGGAAAACGCATGGTGAGTAAACCCAGCAACACCTGGAGGAAAACCATGTACCTAGCATTTGCTAGGAAAAAGTCCAATTGATGGTTCGAAATCGAAACCATTGGCGTTCATTTATTGAGGCCCTACATCCCAATCGGGATTGAAGGATATAACCCAAGTAAAACAAAATTGATGGAAACTTCACTCATAAAGACGTCATCACTCACACGCACAGAAATGATAATAATGACCCACCTCTTCCCCGTTCTCCAAATCTAAATTATATCGGACATGGCTGAAATTTATTGTTAGGAGGTATTCCTAACCTTGAGTGATAGCGAAAAACTTAGAGCAGTTGTCAGATATAGTTGTATTATTAAATATAATGATGTATATTGAAGTATGCGGTAGAAATCACTTTTACGTAATTTTCAAGCTGAAATTTCCTTTTCTGCACTTTTTCTCTTTGACCACTTTTCTTGACGGTGTTCCATGTTTCAATTCAAATATTGATGATTCGATGGTGCAAAGCTCTGGTCTGGGACAAACTGGTTCTTACCCGTGTAGCAGCCTTGTTCTCTTGTCAACGGATTCTGGAGAGGTCATCAATCTAATCAGCTCTTTGGAGAACACAAAATCTGTGGGACTGGATGGAATTCCTGTCAAAATTATTGAGATGGTTGTAGACGAGATCTCGCATGTTCTGGCATATCTAATAAGTCTCGCTTTTGACAGTGGTGTATATCCTGATAAACTTTAGATGGCCAAGATGAGAGCAGTGTACAAGAGGGGGAGCAAACGGCTTATGGGGAATTACAGACATATAAATATACTCAGTAACATTGGCAAGATATTTGAAAGAGCTATTCACAACAGAATTGTCGATTTTTTTGAAACTTACAGGAGACTGCAATAAGAGCTATATATCAGGCTATAACAAAGATTCTCTCCTACTGAAATAGTGGCAAAATAGCATCACTGATGTGTATCGATCTCAGAAAAGCCTTTGACCCCGTCAACCATGACAAGTTGGTTAAGAAGATGTATGCGGTTGGAACTAGAGGCGGGCCTTTAGATCTGCTTCGCTCTTATTTATCAGGAAGATCTCAATGTGTTACTGAAAAAAAGCCTACAACTGGAAAGACACTGCAGTCAACGATATTGGCTATTGAAAGGGGTGCCGCAGGGGTCCGTTTTGGGTCCCCTCATTTACCTAATTTATACCAATGACTCACCTGGTTGTACAACTGAATTCATGGTGCTCGCCGATCCGGCTTCTCTGGATTCGGTAGTGGACGATGTGCTTGTCGATCTTGATGCCTGGTTTTCTCAAAATGAGTTGAAAATGAACAGTCAAAAGACCAAACTTGTAAGGTTCGAAAATGAAAAGGAACACATACCTATATCTCATGGATCTAAGACTGCCATGGTTTCATCTAATAGCCTTTAGTTCCTGACTGTTTCGGTTGACTATTGACTAGATTAGTGCCAGATATGTATATGCACTAAGAATACTGTTCGAACACAGCATATACCGCATACAATGCATACATTGATAGTAGGCTGAAATACGGGATAGTTATATGTGGAATTCATCGGATATATTGAGGCTCCTTTTCTTGCAGAAGAGATGTATTCGTGGGATTCTTAAGCTGAGCAAACCACAATCATGCAGGGCTCACTTTGTGGAAAGATCGGTGCTAACTGTTGTGAGTCTATATGTTTTTGAAGCAATTATGTTCATAGTTAATAATAGAGACCTATTTGTGGAGACTAAGCGTGAACATGAGCATAACACTTGATCTAAGAATGATATGAGGCTACCCAGATTTAAGCATACTTACCTTCAGAACAATTCTGTTTATGCTGTGGTGAAAATTTATAATCACATTCCACAGGAGGCACGAGGGTGGCCACAAAATAAATCGAGAAGAAGATTTAATACTTACCTTAGGAGGACACCATACTACACTCTCCAGGAGTATTTTGAGGACAATATTTGTCTCAACTGATTTCGTCTCTTATTGTTACGTCTTTATTCTGTTTACACTGTTTGTTTCTATGTATTTTATGTTTATGATGACGTGTTCTACAACAATTTTTGGTTCTATGGAACAAATAAATGGATTGATTGATTGAATTTATAACTGCAAAATTTTTACCCAATATATATCTAATACGTCGAAAGAAAAGATGCTTCAATTCTTTCAGAAAAAACAGAATGAAAATCCAATATTTCGAAAGAATTATCAGAAATAATGTGGGATGTTAACAGGAAATTTGTAATCAACCAAATTGAAATTAATTCGCAATTTGTTATTTCATCCCCGAGTAGACAGATGATATATTTAATATTTAACTGCTTCAAGCCAAGCTCATTTTCTTAATTGTATCTCTAAACCTTTGGAATGTAGGGTGGACGCTGATATATTAACTGAATAGAAAATTTAACAATAGTTCAATGAGATGTGTAGGCTCTAAAATTTTTGTGTGGAATTCTCTCCACGCCTTTATACTCACAGTCTTGATTTATGTCAATAAGAATTTCTTGATTACTCAATAAGAATCGATCTCGTTAATAGTTGCAGAAACGAGTGGTTTTACTTAGCAACCATTAAATCCAAAACAATCAATTTTTTGTGATAACTTCATAATGAAATAATATTTCTCTTCACCTTTTGTCTTCAATTTGGAAGATTATAGAATTCACAAATCAATTTATCCTAAATTTAAGTGATATATGATGATCTTCGACGAGAATTATTCAGTTGGTTGAAGTAAAATAACATAATATATACTACAATTAGGGATTACTAGTAAATGTACTTACAAGTTTCTGTGATCTTTTGATAGGAACGTATCAACCATCTTCTCTATGATGAAATGGAAATGTACTTTTTGTGAAAGTAGAATATGCCTTCTTTTGATTAGATTTTGAAACTATACCTCCAAAGCCACATGCTAATTTCTAGATCTACCTTTTGAAATAACCTTGAATAATCAACTCATATTATTATGATTGAGGTCCTCCGCAAATGGAGCCCATACTACAGCACACGAACAACCTACTCGTGGGAGATTCTGTGAATCACAATTCATCATGAATTTCTTTATATTGAACCCAGTCCACGGCTATCAGACTCAGTTACGTAAGCCGTGTGTTGAACGTGTGCTGTGCATGGCATGGGTCCACTTTGCAGCGGGCCTCAAATTAAAAATCAACATTACTGAATCATAAACATTCATGGAATTCACTTATGGAAAAAATTTCCATAAGTGAACTGAGACGACCTGATTTTCAAGATTACCGTCCTCAAAACCAAAAGAACTACTTTTATGATATAATTGATATCACAACTTGGAATTAAAGTTTTGTATTCTTTCTTATCAGAGCTAGCGAGTGTCATGAGCTATTACCAGTTATAGTTACATAGACAATTTAAAGAATTTTAATCTTACAGCGAAGATATCAAGGCTATCTGAAAAGCCACCAATATGAATTGGTCGCTAATGGATTGCTTAATCAACTGTTATACGTAATCGCTAGATGTTTGTGTAAATCTTCTACATCTGCATTCACAATAAGAATTTTTGATTCGAGACCCCCTGATTTTTAATCGGGATTAGGGGTGTTTGGATACCTCATTTCGAAGATCTTATTGAGTACTATCTGACCCTAAATTTTCGCTTCAAAATTCTTATCGTTAAATAAATGGCAGCAAAAGAAAGAGGAAGACTACTTACTTTTGTGATTAGTTTATTAAATGCTGAAAAAGGGTTGTATTCACTTCCATGCAGTAAAATAGGTTTTGCTCAAATCGCTCACGTACATTACTCAACAGTTCTGGTTCAATTTGACGGCATTCATTAATGATCCGAATTCGCAAATCATCCAGTAACTCAGCTTGGGTAGCATAAATCTTAGATTTCAGGTGACCCCATGGAAAAAAGTCCAGTGGCGCTAGATCAGGAGATCTGAGTGGCCACTCAATATGTCCCCTTCTTCCAATACGGGCCTGAGGAAAATTTTCATCTGAGAACTGATGCACAGGTTGAACAAAATGAGGTGGTGCGCCATCTTGTTGAGAAAAGATCGTTTCGTGGTTTTCTTCATTCTCCCTAATTGCACGAGGACTGAATAAATAGTGTTCTGTAATAGTTCTAAATAAATATAGCCATTGATATTATCGAGTAAAAAAGGGGCCGATGATGTGATTTCCATAAATACCCGCCCAAAGATTCAACTTTTGGGGATGCTGAGTATGCTCTTCTCGAAATAATCTTGGATTTTCATCTGACGAGTACCGACAGTTATGCCTGTTTACAGTACCGTTGAGGTAAAATGAACACTCATCCGAAAAACAGATATTGAGCATGTAGTTTGGATTATTGTTGATAATTTCACTGACCACATGACAGAACATGAGTCGGCGATCAAAATTATCCTCATTCAGTTTTCACCAATCATATCTTGAAAGAATGAAACTTATGTTTTCTTAAAATTCTCAGGATTGTTGTTCGTGCAACACCAGACACATATACATATATATATATATATATATATATATATATATATATATATATATATATATATATATATATATATATATATATATATACTGAAAAACTGAATAACATCTTGAATGATAATCTATCCTAAAATATTTTCATTGATCTGTTATGGCCTTCTTTTTTCGTTCGAATACTATTCAGTCAACGTTGAGTACCTTTTGCGGAGAAGACTGCCGAACCATGAAGAGAAAGAGTAGATCAGAAGAGGAGAACATAAAAAAAGCCAAATTAGATGGACTTGTCATCATAGCGCTTCATTCTGTGCCTGCTGGATGCAGTGGTCAAAATCAGTTACCTATCCAGAATTTAAATTCTGTGTCTATTCGAATGGATCTGCATCATTGACAAGTTCAGAAGAGAACGAAACCGCCGTCTGTTGATCATATGTATGAATTCCGACTAGATTGTACCACTATTTTTATGGCTCTGGATGATTATGATGAGTAGATCGGAAAAGTAGCTCCTCCAATAAGGATTATGTATATTTTACAGAAGGATGAATATTGCTCCCTGAATAAGAGTCTGCAAAGTGTTAGCGATAAATTTCGCGTGTTATGGAATATTTAGGTATGATGTGCATCTAATTTATTATTTTATTTTCTGATATAGTCAAAATGGTCATGCCATTTTATTGTCCAGGTTTCCAATGTGCGATCAATAAACTAGAACATATAGCGATCACCTAACTTTTGATATGTTTTATACCCAAGAATTCTCACCTGGACCACGGCTTTTAATGTTTTTGAGCTCACTAGGATAAAATTTTGATTATATTTCATGGAAAGCATCCTTGAAATCCTGTTTTTAATAGAATTAAGTTTATTCTATGTCGAATAAATGATTTCATTCTTTGATTTTCTATGAGTTCTATTTTCGACATCATTATTGTTGTTATTCTAAACAGAACTACAAATAATGAATTCTGAAACTGAAATCTACAATCTGTCCTTTCATTGCACAATCTTCTACTTAATGTCTAATAGATGCAAAACGTTTAGGGTAAAGACAAACTGAATCCGTGCTATGCACATTTGTCATGCTCAAAGCTGTCACACATAAATATATTTCTAATTCCAATATTTCATACGGTTATCAAATTGGACAGTTCATATGTCATTGCGTAATTGGTTTAAGTTGGTCCTACCATTATGCCATTCTGTGTATTTAAGTTCAGGTAAACATTATTCTCCTGCTTTACACAACCGATCTGTTTTGTAACAGCTAGCAATTATGTGAATAGCTCATTAAGCAATCCATCTGTGATATATTTACAAATGCAAGTTAATACAAACAACTGATTATTACAAACATGAAAACTACTAATATGATAAGATGTATCACGAAACTAGCATGTGAATAAAGTGTGGTGACGTTTCAATCCAAACTTAATGTATTTATCTCTGCCTTCCACTGAATTAAATTTGAACTAGTGCCAGACAATGAAGCCTCCACCTCCGAAGAAAAAAACAATTGTAAGGCAGAAACGTCTGGAATGTACCTGTGGAGCATCACGCGCCATGGAAATGGGCTACCTTTCAGATATTGAATCAGATTATTAAGAATATAAAGTAAGACGAGCACCTCGTTCAATGTTTTGCATTCGTGCAGCATTTATCACACTGACAGCTTAATATTTTCGAACACACGATGATTTGTTTCAATCACAACCGGCTTACAATTGTTGGCAAACAATATGATTCACAGACTTTCATTTTTTAATATTATGACTTGATTGAAAACAGTTTTGGAGTGACAGTTTATTCAAAAATGTGTTAGTTATACCTATAACGATCGGTAAGTGAGTCATTCATAAATGTCCTCTTTTCAGTGCCCCAAAGATGAAAAAGGACATGTCACGGAGGGCAAAGTGATCTCGGTAAATATAACTTTCGATTTAAGTGAAATCGGTGAATCTATATGATCCAAATTGAAAAATTCCTATTCGATGAATATTGATGAAATCGAGAATAAGTACTATCTTATCGCGAAATTTCAACAAATATAACACAGTATAAAAACACAACACAACAGGTGCTCAAGGTGATCTCTAATTTCCACAATACTAGATTAAAGTATTCAGAGAAAAAAACACAATCCTAGAACTAAAAGGAATGTGTTCCCCCCTCATATTTTCATTTTTATTATGAACGAATATAGAATACACGTGCTCCGGAACCAGACTAGGCATGGTTGTAGAGGCAATAACTATGCCATGAATTATAGAAGGGTCTGAAGTAATCTCTATTTTATATGGAATTCTCGCTTAACACTTGGTGAAACTTTATGTACAAATAATTGAAAATAACTCTTGGCAAAGTTTTCACAAAGACATATTGAAAAACTCCACATATGTTTCAGGTAATCAGACCATTATCAAGAGTAATACAATGCTGAAAGACAAAATGCGGTTTTATTTGAATATAACGACATTTACAACAGAATATAGACCGTAATCTATTTCCTCATTATATATTCACTGGTTTTCCATCATCTCAAAAATATCCAACTTCTTCCTTTCATTACCTGGATGTATAGGTTCAGTCCTCTTGAAATCTATGAAAAGATTTTTGTCTACACAATGGGAAGAAAAACTAGCCTAATAGGTCTTTCCTTTTCGTCTCCTTCTGGATAGATCTTCCGGTCCGTCCTGTATAGAAAGTCTCGCATTCCGATCAGTGTAATTTATACACTCCTCTTTTATATATATATATATATATATATATATATATATATATATATATATATATATATATATATATATATATATATATATATATATATATATATATATATATATATATATATATATATATATATATATATATATATATATATATATATATATATATATATATATATATATATATATATATATATATATATATATATATATATATATATATATATATATATATATATATATATATATATATATATATATATATATATATATATATATATATATATATATATATATATATATATATATATATATATTCACACCTCGATAAAACAAAAACACCAGAAACTTTTACTGCAGAGCATTAATTTTTGTATACTGAGAAATCGATAGAAAATTTCCAATATATAATAAATAATATTAATACCATCATCAGTTCTAATAAAAATAATTTGGGTTCTTTGTTGGTTCATAATAAATTCAAAATGAAATTATTGCATAAAAACAGAGTATATAAAATGCACTGCAGTGAATACGAGACTTTCTTTATGGGCCAAACCGGAAGGTGTATCGAGAAGAGATTTGAAGAAAATGAAAGATTCATTATTCAGAACAAAAATTCTACTGGTTTTTCTGACCATTGTAAAAATAAAATTATTTCATAGATTTCGAAAGAATTGAACTTATACATCCAGTTAATAAAGGGAAAAAAGTTGGGCATTTCAGAGATGATAAAAATCACGCCCGCTCGTAGAAAAAAAATTCATTCCGTTCGTAATGAACAAACAGACGTCGCTCTTTCTTCTGTTGTGAATGCCGTTATATTCAGGTAAAACTACTCATTTTGTCTCAGTATTATATTCTCTTGATAATGGGCTGATGACCCGAAACGTATGTCGAGTATTTCAATATATTTTCGTGAAAACCTTTGCCAAGAGTTTTTAGTTGAATAGTTTCTTTGTCTTCTTCAGCCAACTCAACAGCTGGGTTGAAATTTTCACTTCATATTATTTACATATACGAAAGGTGCCCCTCATCCTCATATAAGAAAGCCGCTTCGGGAAATTTTATACAATGTTACTAAAATTACACCCTGTATACATCTCTTAATATTATTTCTAAGTCAAATTTAGTATCCAATTGAAAAAACATTCAAGAATTCCAATAATGACATTACGTCAACAGTGTCATTTTCAACTACACTGTGAATTACGCACTTACGTCCAGTATATTTTCACATTTTCAAATTCTTCGTTAAATTCGGAATATAATATTGCTATTACGTTATCGTAATTGAAACGAACGAAAGTCATAGAAAAATTAATTATTTTGGTTGTTGATTCAAAGATCTCGAAATTGTTTGAAACTAATTCAAAATTCCGAGGTCATGTGATAATAGCTGCAATGAAAAAGAGACCAAATACATTATTCCTGACAACAAATTGATATTCATCAGATACTGAGTATAGCTTTGCTGTATAGTTATGGTGCATTCATTGGCATTGCCTCTCAAACAAAATGTTGCTTCATGCGAAAACTTAATTTTTTTGACAAAGCTCGGATGTGCCACTCACCTGATCTCGCTTCCTAACAAAGCACAAACTTCATTCGTGATTGTCAGTCAGATGCAAGGGTGCCTTCAGCCTGCAGTAAGTCCTAAGGATATCGAAAGAAGTTTTCAGGTTTACTTTCCCTAACCCTTGTAATACGCTGATGTTATAATTCGCCTCTGACAAGGGTATTCGAATATTTTAGGCCAGGGTGATTCAGCTAGAATATCAACATAATCAACATAACCTTCATACTGTCCATTACTACCTACTTAGCAATTGGAACTAGATACCCAAACATGATTCTGATCCCATGAGAGAGAGAAAGAGATAGACCCAATTACAGTCGATCAATAAGCCTCTTAATTTCCAGAATTGCCTCAATGTCTCGCTGTTCAAACGACTAATGGCAACGGTTAGTCTGATATCAACTGTTATAACCCTCCCATTTAGCTTACTTTAGATCCCACTATTAGCCTTGGGCTCAATTCCTCTTGCGAGGGTGACTGAGAATAGTAAATCTGAAAGCAGTTGTTTATGACACCAATATCAATGAACGTCTTTAGGAATATCTCATGATTCTCAGGAAATTGCTTTCTATTGATGATCCAAAGCTAGAGTTACCGATTTTATGCTTGATAAGCATGTTCAAGAGGGTAAAAGAGGTTATTGATCACCGCACCTCGTCTGATTTAAGTATCATTCATCTTGTCCAAGTTTCTTAGTTGAAATTAGCCCATGCTGATTGGCTTGAATGAGTAAGAGAACAGTTCAGTTCGTTTTGGTATATAAATTAGCTTAGTCGTTCTCTAAATACATTCAACTCAGTCTGGCTATGGGAGTAGATTGTCACCATGGCTCTAGAGCAATTTTCTGAATAATTAATATTTTTCTTAGTCAATTCTGTGAGCCCCCGAAATTAAATAAGGTTGTCTTGAAATAATGAAGATTAGCCTATCTAAAGATGAACACTATATCTTGTGGTTGTCCCTTTTTTGGAGGCGAATTTTATCCATCTCTATCTTGATCATGAGCCATCTTCTGGAAAGAAGGATTACCAGGAATGATTTTTGCCTATACCTGGAATAACTTTCGAGTTTTTGCAACGTCTCTACTAGGAAGAAGATTTTTCTAACATATCGAATGATTTTTTATTGGTGGTTGGTCTACTTTGAATAGTATGCTTTAAGAACGATTCGACTTAGCCCTCCTCAGGGCAACTTTGCAGCTATGTTTGGGCGAATTTATAATTATTTCAAGCCGAAGAGAGGGTCTGTAACGCATGTAGTTGCTTTCATAGAGATATCGTCTATGAAAATCTATGAGACCATTTGGTATAATAGGACCCAGTGGGTTATTGAAGCCTCACTAGTCAATGTGAACGACCTCTAAAACGCACCTGTATGCAATCTAATCTCATTCTTGTCTAGCGAAATCAGAATCGCCTGAATCATCATAAGTTCCTCAGTATTGTGGTTTTTTCTCTGTCTTCCATGAAGTTCCATCCTGTGGCACTCGATCAGAGCTCCTCGTTCTGAAATATCGCCTTGATTGAAATAAAGGTCGTTTGTTATCCGGAATTCACTATTTACAGACTGATCATCCCATCAACCTGACGTTCCCGAAAGCTCTTTCACACAGTTTTGGGGAAGGTATTATAGAGTTCTTTATAACTTCTAGATTCTTACCCAGAATTAAACTCGAGGAGGCAATTTAGTCCCATCACTTCAAGTTATTCATAGTAGATCTCCGTCTTTTGACATTGTCCCAACCTAGGTTGATGTTTGAGGATCCATCAGTATTACTATTAGAACATTTCGTTGGCTTTTTTGACTATACATGTCCATATAATATGGTAGGTTCATACAAGGCGCCCTTCAGTTTTTCTAACTGCAGATTTTATTTTGACGAACTCTGAAATAACATTTAATTGAATGAGAATATACATAGCAGTATTGTGAATAAAAATATAAGGTTTCGTTATAAAAATATTTTGAATTTTACACTATAGTAACGAAAGTATAACAATCAAAGAATTAATTCAACAACTTGACGTTCTACTATTGTTTGGCGATTCGTGCAACAACTCGAATGTAAGCCAACAAACTATTTTACAAATCAACTACTTCTCACCAAAGAAGACAACGTGGAAGTTTGTTGTAACTATGATGTAACAAAAGTGTATAAGTATACGGAGTGTACTATTTCAATAATGTCTGTTCATTCTCTTCATCAAAGAGATTGCGTTAATTTGATATCATTTCTGGAATACTTCGATCCTTTTGCAATTTGATACTCTACTTGATTTAGAAATATATTTAGGAGGTTTCAAACTTCTTACTAACATTTTATTTTTCAAGATGTGATTTTGTTGGGTGTCACAGATTACTATATATGATATAAAACTGCGTCTCATACTGTGATGTCTAACCCAATTAAGTATTATTAATATTAAGTTGTTAATATTAAAAAGTCTCAGATACAAACTTCATTGAAGAAAAATATTGAATAATTCAAAAATTTTCCAAAATTTCTGAAATAGAAACTAGTTCTTGAGTAAGCCATCGAAGGTCGATGACAACAAGGGTTCCAACAAAGTATACTGCAGCATGTAACGACAGGTGCACCACCTGCAATATTCAATCAAAAGTCACCCTGAATATATATCGTACATGGCTTAGATAAAAGCTTGTTTCAAAAACATGTTCTCCCTGTATAATTTTCAAGTAGATTATTATTAACTTGATTTCAGTCTCCAACTATCACAATGGCAACAGTATGTAAATATTTTCACTGGGAAACTTCGTTCAGAAGAACTGAAAGAATATATTATCAATAAGCGGAATATCTTCCAGTTTCCTTAGTATCAATAACTGAACGTGCTTCAGGAATACGAAAGTGGGTTTTACTCCAGGCAAACGAATTTCACTCCAGGTCAGGTGAATTATTATTCCTAAGGAGAGCATCCTAACCATCTAGATTCTGAAGTAGAATGGTATAAAGATCTTTTATTCAAGAGAGATTTAATTAATTGTGACAGAGGGAGATTACACCGAATAGTAGCTACTCATAGATAGGGAAATATAAACATCAATTATTATGAACGATTACTTCCACTGCATCGATGGTCAGGTATAAATCTTAGAATTTCCGATTTTACGATACAGAATTAGTATTATAACTGTTGAATCACTACGGAGTGAATGTATCGATATATGAAGTGCTGATGATATCATAAAAATACGAAATCTATCGTTGGAGATTGTGATATCTAATTGATTATATTAACTATACTGTTGTAGCGCTTGTTGGCGTTGAGCTAGGTTTGCAAACCCAAGAATAAACTGCTCATGGAGGACTTTTCAATCATCTAAGAATTAGTCGATATTTTTTTCGATGAAGTTTGTTTGCACTT
Source organism: Cryptolaemus montrouzieri (assembly GCA_013387265.2). Taxonomy (NCBI): domain Eukaryota; kingdom Metazoa; phylum Arthropoda; class Insecta; order Coleoptera; family Coccinellidae; genus Cryptolaemus; species Cryptolaemus montrouzieri. Next base: position 65,618,438 of record JABFTP020000021.1, read on the forward strand.
CATCCAATATTTATTTCAGCAGCAAAGCAAGTGTGTTTTAAACTTTTCAGTTATCAAGAATTATCCAAGAAACGTTAGAAAAAATTGGTTCGATCAATTTTAAATACTGAAATAGAAATGAATAATCTCTTGAATAAAATGAAATGCAATTTTTTTCTCCTCTCATAACGCTCAAAAACCGAATGAATTGTTGAAATAAGTATCTAAATCATAAAAATATTGCTTCGCTTGGACGAAAAATTTTAACATATTCGTCAATCCCATCGTATAAATGATTTTCTATGTATGAATGTAATATTTTATATTTATTCTGTATTGGCATACCTTTTTTTGTCGAAAATTTGCCTTGAATACCAGAGATAGTTCTTATGTCAATGCAACTTTACCTGTATACAAGGTGGGCAAATTTCGATGTCAGTTAGGCAGCTAGATGAAATATTATCATTACACAAAAATGACCCCCCTCTCTTGGTCTGATTTTCAAGAGTCAATTCAGTATTATAAACATTTTTCCAATGTTGCTCTTCACTTTCGGGTTATTCAAAATTTATCGAATTGTGGGAGAATCTTCATTTGGATATATCTCGGTTCTTATCAAAGTCACATAAAAATAAGTTACACGTCTTGGAACCACTTTTTTTAGTAAAATTCAGTGATTTGAAGAAATTTTTCGGCTCGGGACATTTCGAGTATAAATGCAAACATTCTTTTTTCATAATAAGATCCATATGTGATTTTACTTTTGTTGAATGCAGAATTTTTCTTTTCGTTTTCAAAATTGCATACATGTGGTCACCTTTTTGCATTCACAACCCTTTTGCAGAAATTGCATTCGGTGAATACCCATCGTTGATTCATAATATTATTTCAATTGTTATTATTATTTATTATCGTGGACTTGTACACTATCTCAGGTTTTAGCTAGATATAATTTACCTTTCCCAGATTCAACAATCAAAAGGAATAGGATCGTTTACAATATACTTGACTTTAATTTTCTTACTATCCTACTTGTATTGAGAATTACAGATTTTTATATTTCTATATAGGTATTCTTATGCAATTCTCATTTCATAAGGCTATCATGCAAACTTTTGAGTATTAACCCAGTCGAAGAAATTATGACAGGAACGATATCTATTTTATCGAGGTGCCACATCTGCTTGATCTCAATAAGAAGGTCTGTGTATTTGGACTTTTTCTCCTGGAACTTGTTCAGCACGTTGTTATTATTCGGTATGGCGACATCCACCAGCATTGCTTTTCTGGCGCTTTTATCAAACACCACTATGTTGCGATAATGTTGCACACTTGATTATGCCTATGAAAATAGTCCGTATTGGCCAGTTGTTCGCAGCCTGACATAATATGCTGTATAGTCTCCGATCTTATATGGCATTTCCTGCACTTATCTATTTGTAATGTTCCGTCCTTAATTATAAATTTTTTGTAGTTGTAGAGATGACTTGGTCTTGAATAAGTAATTCTTCTGTTTCCGCGAATAATTCTCCTTTCATCAACCATTTGTTGGAAGTTCTTTTGTCGATGTGTGGTTGACTAATCTCATGGTGATGTCGTCCATCACTTCCTTTCTTGATCATTGCTCTTGTTTTTCAGTATCTGATAGGAACGGTAGATTCAGCAGGTCATCTCTGGTAGCAAGATGCAGAGGTGTATATCCCCTATCAGCCAACGATACCACTCTATGGAGGTCAGAAGTGAAAGCTTTTGCAGAGAACAATTCTCTGGGATTTTATCTGTGCGGTATGTAAGTTGACAATATCCATCAATCTGCGTCCTCCTTATTTCCGCTTCAAAGTTGTTTTTATCACAGATAATTTTCGATGGTATTTGTTGTACTTTGTCAGCATCGTTCGGGTCTGCCTTTGAATATATTCCAGTTCTGTCTTAGTTCATCTGATTATTCTAAATGAGTAAAGCAACACTGGAATAGCGTAGGTGTTAATTGCTTTGACTAAATTCCGCGAGTTCAGCATTGACTTCAGCACAGTCTTCAGACGTTGACTTTGTCTCTTTTTGTTCTAGCAATCTGGTTTGTTGAAATCCTAAATATTCCCTCTTTGAATGTTCAGGATCTTACATTTTTAATCCCGAATTTCATACGAACATTTGCCGAGAACTTACTGACAGTTTTCAGCAGATCATCCAATTGCTTCTGGTTCGAAGCATATGATTTGATCATCTCATCTATGATGAGTTGTTCCTCGCACCCATGGTGTTTCCTCCTGCATCCCTTCAGCTCCTCTGCTAATATTTTGTTATCATCAAGATGTTGTTATATTCGATTGGTAATGCATGAAGTTAGTATTTTGTAAAGCATTGGCAGACAAGTGATTGGCTTATACTAAGATGGATCTTGTGTTGTATCGCTCTTAGGTAGCATAAATAATAAGCCTTGTGTTAGGAAAGTGGGTGTTTTCCTGAGATGTTGAAGAACATACGTGAGCTGTTTCGCTAGGGCTCCATGGAGCTTATTAAACTTCTTGTACCAGAAGTTGTGAATATTATCTATACCTGTGGTCTTCCAATTGTTGGTCGCTCGTACTACTGTTGCGGTTTTTCCTCCGTTATTCCTTCGAAGTCAATATGTTTGATATGAAGGCGGTGTTTTTCATTCGTGATCCATTCAGCATCTTCATTATGTTCTTTGGGGTTCGACCATAACGATAACCAATAATCGGTCAAGCACTGTGCGTCAGGTACTCCTTTGTTATTGTTGTTCGCAGTTTTGTTATTTCCCTCATGAAAATTGGCCGCGCTTTGATATAACCTTTGGTCTTGGTGTTTCCTTTCAGTACACTTGATGTATCTTGAGAGCTTCTTTATTTTTGCTTGGAGTTTCTGCTTCAAAGTGTCCATATACACGTCGATGTGTTGTTTGTGATCAGTTTTGTGTTCGTACCAATTTTTCCATAAATTTTGCTTATATGTGTTTTCCAGCGCCTTGAGGGATTTTCGTTTCCCAGGAATTCTGTGAGGTGACCGATATTATCTATATTCTTCTCCAGTCGTTTTTGCCATGGTGGTTTTCTGTCGCTTTTTGGCTCAGCTCGAATCAGAGTTGTGAAGACTTGTTGGTTGTGTAGTCGAAGAACCGCTACCGCTCCACAGTAAATCAAAAAGTGAATCTTCTCCAAGGTATTCTGGTTAGTGTATTCTTCAAACACTGAATTTATGCTTGCTAAGGTGATATTGGTGTTCTTATTCGTCTTAAGTTCAGTTCGGTTACTACCACTGAATTCAGTTATTGCTCTGTTGAGTTCTGATCTTGCTAAATACATAAATTCGTTCTGGTGATCCGGCCCAGGAGGACGTTCCATATTAAGATTCGTTTCCGTGGCTCCGATTCTATCTGTAACAGTTTCATTATCTCCTTCAGGTATACTGTTATGAGTATCATCTTCGCTTCTGAGTTCCATTATGACCTCTTCTCGTATGCTTTGCAGCGTTTCTGAGGCAAGTAGCCTATTTTTAACGATTGTTCTTCTTTGATCCGAAATTTTCTGCTCGGATATGTGCTGCAATTCCGGATATTTTTCTACAAACGCAAAATGTAACGCGTATCTGTATGCTGTCATTTCCGATTCCAAGTGTGTAATCTTGTAATAGGAACGCATAATGAAGGAATTCATTTCTGAGGTCCACTTCATACGTTTCCTAGGGAGCCTGGCTCTCATGGTCATAGGCATACTGGCTAGCGCCACCGTTGAAACATCAAGAGTCGGTTTACTATTACTATATAGATGAGGATCTAGTTTTACCCATAAAATGAATGGATAATATTGAATCAAAATGAAAAAGAAAAACAAGAGAAGGACATAGATCCAAAAAATTGGGAGTTATGAACGACGAGATAAGTTACATTTTGGCTAAGTGAAGAAAGCTTTAGCGGAAATAAAGGAGGAAATAAAAAGTGTTCAGATCAAACCTGAAACATTTCTCTCTTGTCAATTTTTGAAAGCAGTAATCGAAACAGCACCAATCACTTCCTCAGGCAAACCATTCCCTTGCTAAAACACCCTGTTCGAGAAGAAATTCCTTGTGCTTGTTGAGACAAACGGTTCTCTTCTCAACTTCAAGTGATGGCCACCTAACCGATCACTATCAGCAAGGAACATGTCCTGTGTTCTATGGCTGAAAATCATCAATTTTTAGGTCCTCTAAAAGACCATGATTGTGTATATGATTCAATTAAATTCAGACCATAGGAATTATCTGTGGTCTCAAAGGTTGAAAATCATTTGTGTTCATCATAAATCAATGATTCATACTACAGAATGTAATTATAGATGAAGATCAATTTTTCTGAAATTTGAAATGTCGCTTCCTTAGCTGTGAATCATCTATATGAGTGTGTATGTATATGGATCGGCAATATTCAATTGAGAATGATTACGACTCCATGCATTTTGAGGAAGTATATTATAATGATAAAATAAGCGCAATAATAATAAATAAATGAAACACTTTTGTCTATTCTTAATACACACGACCAGTTTCGACAGTTACGTTATTTTCAAGTTCAATGCTGACAGTTATAAAAAATAAAAGACTGAGCTAACTATACCCATTCTGAGTGTTGAGTAGTGGGTAGTGATTTAATGCTAGTTGACTATTGAGAGTGGTGAATTTTCACGAGTTTTTATGAACTTTGTTGAATTCCAAATTTTCCAACAGATTCATTATCATCCCTTCATTGCATTTGTGGGGAATTAATTAATTATGTAATGTAATTAAATTATGTGATTTGTAGGTTTAATATATTCAAAAACTGCGATTGATTATCTGAGGATAGGTGTTCTTTGAATCTAGATTCAAATTTTCCTAGGTAAGCTATTTGGCATTCATTGCATTCAATTGTGTTTATTCTAGACTATTTGAATTTATTGGTTTTTGTTTGGCATTGAATGGTAATTTGCTTATGTTGAGACCACTGGAAAAGGATAATTTCAAATTTAATTTGGAAAGATATCTGCTGATGTTAAACATTCGTTTTCTGGGTTTTCTATAATTGAATATAGTAATCGAGAAATTTGTTTTTGTTTCTTGCTTCTCATAATATTCTTTATGAGAAAGACTGTAATATGATTATTTCATGCAATTTTCTCAATGATATTGATTTCTGTATTAAAGTCTCTTATGAATAAGGAATGGAAAACTGATCTATTTGTTTCTTTGAGCTTTGAAAACCCACAAGAATATCATCAACTTATCTGTACCAAAGATAATATGTTTTTGTATTATTTATTACAGGTATTTCATAGAAAATATTTGCTGATGGGAATAAATTTCGATTCAAATGTGAAATAATTTTCCTTTCCCCATCCATAACAGAATTCAAAACGGTAATCAGTACCATTAAAACTCTGTTAGTCGCTTATATATCAGAGAGGTAGATGTCTTACTGAAATTCGGATACCTTAAAAACGAATAATTTCATTACTTCATGCAATTGATGTTAAGTAACTTATTTCTAATACGTTCAAGCCCAAATGTTCACATGAAATTTTTTATTCTCGTTACAACAACAATCATACAAATTTGCCAACGAAAGGTTTTATTTAATGTATTGTGATTCTTGTAAACTTTCTTGTTTTTTATCTGTGTTTTCTCCAGAAGTTTCTTCTCTATTATTTTTCGAGATACTAAGAACGAAAGAATACGAGCTTAACAAACCGGAAGATGTTGAAGAATTTAGTCATGTTTTGACGATTCTCATCAGAAAATGGATTGATAAATTCTGAAGAGCATAAAATTATCAATTAAACACTAACTGACGTAAGTGAATTTGAATTACAACAGAATTATTTTCTTGATAAGTGAATACTGATTATTTTCTTCTAACTAGAGTAAAATATGTGTTTAATCTCTCTTCACACAGGGAAGGGAGATGGATCAAACTTCTGAACGAGCAAACTTGTGTGCGACCCCATAATATTATAGTAAAATTACCAGGAATTGCAGATTGAACCACTTTGAATATGTCAACAAGAATTGAGAGCTGGAATCTGTTTTATAGAGGGATTATTTTGAGTTTGATAGTGCAGTATATATCAGTATACTGCACTTCTATCAGAGAAAATTTTCAAAGGATGTAAATATTATGTTACGAAAATGTCAACGAAATCCTCTTCAGGATTCAGAAAGGCCTGCAACAGAAACAAGCAAGCAGTATATGAAACTAGTTACCAAAATTATGTTGACAAAAGTGAATCTTCTGAATAATAATTTATCAATTTTTTTGAGAAATGTACATATTATTTGATTCTGCATGTATTCAATTTATTGAAATAAAACACTGGAACTGATTATATGAAAAGAAATCATTTTTCTTTTTGGTGTATTTGCGAGGTACAATGCGACCAACAGCATTAAGAATACCAACACGCCTAATGGTGGGTTTACAAAATTTCATCAATTAATAATATTCCAGTCTCCCATTTAAAGGGTATTATTAAACGCAAAGAACAAAAACAAATTTCTCAATTACTATGTTCCATTATAGAGAAACCGGAAAAATACATACGCATGTCTAACTCATATTGGTCACCTGTCTAATAACATCAACAAGTATCTTTCCGAATTCAATTCATAAAGCTCCTTATCCAGTGGTCCCAATATGAACGAATTACTATTTAATGCCAAACAAAAAAATTATAAAATCAAATAGGAATATATAGAATTGAATACAATGATTACTGAACAGGCAATTTTGAATCTTGATTCAAAGAACATCTCTCCTCAGATAACAAATCCGCAGTTTTCGTACATATTCAATCCACAAATCCACATAGCCTAATTACATTGAATAATTTGAAAATTCTCCGCAAATGCAATGAAAGGGTGACAATGAATCGGTTGGAAAGTTTGGAAATTAAAAACTTTGTAAAAGCCCAAAATTTACCACTCTCTATAGTCAATTGGAATGGAATCACTCCTCACTACTCTTAAGTGTTAGCTTTATACACTTGAAAATAAAGTATCTATCTAAACCGTTCGTGTTTATTAAAAATAAACATTATAGAAATTAGGCAAAGGAGTTTCATTGTAATTTATATTCACAAATGTTTAAATAATATAACTTTCATCATACAACCAACAAATTGATCGATTTTGATATTTGGAAACAATTAACATATTTCAAAACTGAAAAAGTAAGTGATAATCAAACTTCAAAACCACAAATAATTAATATGCTTTGAAATTAATCAAACCATATAAACAACCATGGTCTTGGATAGGACGTGAAAAACCCTGGGCATCATTTTTTTTAACTATAATAATTTAACCTGCTTCCGTACTAAGTTATCGGAATGTACCCACCCTGTACTGCTACGGCAGTAAAATTGATTAGATTTAATTTGATTGAGGAGGTCGTTACTTGATGAAAATCGATATACATATTTTCAATGAAATAAAACTAAAGTATTTAGATTTTCACTATATTAACAAAACTATGACCGGTTTCACCACACTGTGGCTTCATCAGATAGATACAAACTAATGAACAGAGTTATTCCTTATATATTAGTCTTATTTCCTACTTAATATTACAATAGGTACAAGAGGTATGTTGGAAAACCCATCGGAGTTGCTTACTTTATGAATTGAAAAGATTGAGTAAAGGAGAAGGATTCAGATCTAATTGACTATTAAGTAACCTACCTGAATTCTTTTCTTTGTTGATCTCTAAAATTTCCAATCGATTGAGTTTTGTCTGTTATTTTCATTGTGTAAAATTTTAAAATTATCATTAAAATGATGGTTTTCTTCGAGTAAGTGATTAGAATAATGGGAATCTGATTTATGATAATTAAAACTACGTTTGTGCTCGGATAATCTAATTTTGAAATTTCTGAAAGTTCTACCAATATAAATTTTATTACAATCCCGCAAGACAGTTTATAAACACCAGATTTATTACTTTTATCAATTTTAGATTTGCAGTTTTTGATATGTCGTCCTAAAGAATTATCAGTTCGGAATGCTATATTGAAATTATAATGCGAGAGGAATGATTCTAATTTTAGACTAGGATTACCAATATAAGTTAAGCTGTTGTATTTTGTGTTAGAACTTTTATACTTGGAAATACTTCCTGAATTCCTTTCTGAAATGTTTTGCGTGAAATTATGTTCTCAATCATAGTTGGATTGTAACCGTTATTGACTGCTATTTGTTTAATTATATTTAGTTCTTTTATGAAATTATTTTGTGACATTGGGATATTAATAAGTCTATGTACCATACTATTGTGAGCTGCTAATTTATGTGGATAAGGATGTGTAGATGAGCTGTGAATAGTAATATCTGTATGCGATGGCTTATGAAAAATAGAAAAATCATGTTTGCCGTTAATTTTAGTGAAACAACAAATGATATCGTCGACATATCTAAACCAATAAATAAAGTGTTCGAATAACGCATGTTCTTGGATAGTTTTTCAATATTATCCATGAAAATTTCAGCGAGCAGAGGGCTCAGAGGATTACCCATGATTAATTTTTCATTAGTTTGTATCTATCTGATGAAGCCACAGTGTGGTGAAACCGGTCATAGTTTTGTTAATATAGTGAAAATCTAAATACTTTACTTTTATTTCATTGAAAATATTGATTAGATTTTTTATTGCGTTGATGTCTGCGGAAAGTATATTTTTTGTGCAAGAAGGAATTGCTACGCGCTTTCGCGGTTTGTGGCAGGTTCTCAGTCAATCTATCGTTCAGAAAACGTTTGTAGTATGTTATAGTGAGTTAGCATCAGTTATTGAATAATAAGCAATATATTTGGTAGACCATTACCCCCTGTCATTATCGACCTAATCTTATTGGAATACTCCTTACATTTCATGTATTTATTATCAAGTATTGAGATGAGTAAGTGACAGTCTGGCTTGGAGTTGTGAATGGGTGTGCAACACTGACGAGGTCAAACGAAACCGAAACGGTAGTCTGTTACTCCTATTCATGACACCTGGCCAGATCGTATCACTACTATGTGGCACTAATTGACGATCATTGTTAACAGTGGATCGGAAATCCAGATCCGGAAAACCAGCGCATTTAGGAATGGATATATAACATTATACTGAAGGTTCAATATTATTCCCTTAATGACAACAATAGTGATAAGAATAATCAGAGTGTCACAATGAATCTGCTGACTGAGATTCTGATTTCCTATTATACAAGCTTTAATTAAGTATCAAACTTAACTTTTTCTACCTTGGTATCTGTCTAAACATGAAAATCAGTACCTGTGTTTATATCTCATTTAACCAGTTATGCCAATGTTTCTTGGATAATTCTATAATTATTACAGACTGGTAGTTGTTTTATTTAAGAGAATCTATAATGTATTGCTAATATTTTGTTAGGGGTGCTGCACGTGGGGTCACTGTTTCCGGTATCCACGCAGAACGCGTGAGTCCCGCGAGTGCGGGTGCCAGTTCGCCCTGTTGCACCGAGTCGACGCACATAGCACCTAGAAGAGTCAAAACTATCCGATGCTTCTTCCAGTAAGTCTGAACCGATGTGCCTCAGGCCCATGCAAGCTGAATTGTAGAAAATATATTTGAGGGTTCTTGACATATTTGTAAATTTTCAAAGCTGATATATTTGTTTTTGTTACTCAGGTAAACTTGAATATATTTTAATTTCCTTGTACGCAACCATCGCAATCTGCTCTGAATCAATATTAGGTTAGGACAGTCGTTTGATAAGTTTGGTAAATTTCTAGGAGAATAGGCTACAATCGATTCGGTCACGAGAGTTCCATTATTGAAACATAATCAATATAAATTGTAGTTATGTAAGAAACTTCCTACACGTACAGTCGTTTGAAATAAATACTTCAACAGTTGCCACAAAGATGAAAAACAGTTATTCTCACTCATTAAACACTCTCATTCAAAAATAATGACAACGCAAATAAAAGCATATTTTTTAATTTATGGAAATTTTTCTCGTATAATCCTAGATAAACGAATTTAATGTGGTCAAATTAAGGAAAAAACTCAGTCCGAGCGTCCAGTTGGGGCCACCACGGCGAATATAGTGAATGATAAGATTGCTTAGGCTACAGAAATCATGTGCAATGAGTAAAAATTGCGTATGAAGAAATTCTAAGCACGATGAGTGCCTTGATTGCTCATTCTCAATCACAAACGATGGCGTTTCAGCTCATAGTTTGGCTATGATGAACCACAATCTGTTTAAATAATTCGTGGCACTTATGTTTTGCAATTCAGCAGATTGAGATCCCACAATCTAGCATTATCCTGCATAATGAAGAGACAGAACGCGAAAAATGGGTAAGACACAAACACTAAAGAAAGCTTTGCCACTAACCAAGATTGAATCAGAAACAAAGAGAGTAAAAATAAATGAATAAATGTTGAAATATAAGAGAGAGAAGAATAAATGAAAAATTGCATAACAATGAGATTGAGGAACAGATAGAAAAAGAAGCTGAGAAAACTTCGTAAACACCAGTGGAACATGGAAATGACTAAGTCATACAATTCTAGAGGTAGACAGAAGATCTGATAATGGCTTGCCTAAAACAAACCACAGCCATAAACAACATGAGGGCTAGGTTGAACAGTTGCATATCGCATGCACTGCAATATTTATGAGGAATATGCTATACAAGTGAATTATAAATGGTATGAAAATGCCCTAGATTCGATTATGAGTACCCAAAAAGCGACCATCATACGGGATATCCGAATCCTAACCGATAGAACCATCTGTGCCAACAAACCGACATAATATTCTGAAATAAAAACAAATAAAACCTATTAACCCATGAAGGTGACTATATCAACTGATTATGATATCATTCAAAAGGCAGTAGAGAAGAAACTGAAATATCAAGACTTACAAATATGAAGACGGTAGTGGTACCAATTGACTTTTGTGCAACGTGATTGGTATTCAGGTATTCAGCAACTTCTACGATGCCATTAATAAAATTCCTAAACACCACAATCTAAACATAATGTAGTTTTTTGAGTAGAGCACGTGTTGTTTGGAAAGTGTTATGAAGAACCTTTTAAGCAGGAAACGCCTTAGAAGCACGGTGGCGTTTCTACATACATCACAGAATAATTTTGTATGTGATTCCAAAGAGAATAATAAAAATCATGGAATAATTTCATAGATAGTGTAAAAAAAGTTCTTACTTTTGTTTATTGAAAAAGTTCACAGTTTCGACCAAAATGCATGAGACATAAAACGTTAAGAAATTAAATAATGTCATGCCGGCTCGGTGGCGTATGGGATATGATGCTCGTCTCCTACGCAGAGTTACCTGGGTTCAATCCCCACAAAGTCGGTGCGATTTTTCGGATTCTGGGAATCGCTTGAGTCTCCATCTTTCGGAGGAGATGTAAAGCTGTCGGTCCTGTCTAACAGAGATGTGTTGGACATTAAAGATCCCTTCCCTCGACACGAGAGAGGTTCGGCAAAATTCCCGGGTTAGTTAGGTGACAGAATTCCCCGGCGTGTCATTAGCCGAAAGGCAGAAACAGAGCACGTTAAAGGAAAAACAAAAAAATAATGTCATTAGAGGCATTCAGTGCCGTATTGCTAAAACTTTCGGAGGGAATACAGAGGAGATAAACCAAAAAATAACAACTTGTAGATTTTCATAACAATGTTCAACACACTATCGTCTAGAACTAGAAGAACGACTACATTCTAAATTTGTTAAAATAGCAAAAGTTCAACAAACAAAAATAATTTTGAAACTTGAACTGAACATCGACTGCCAGAAGTACTAATGAATACAATTAATAAATTTCAGGGTTTTTACTAAAAATTAGAATCGTAGATTCGTTTCACTGTAAAAGTAGTTTCTTCAATCTATTACCACGTAACATGTTAATAACATTTTTTAAATGAACAAGAAATCTAAATAGATATTCGGAATGAACTACAATCTACCTTTGGTAAAAACATGGAGCTGTTGTAAATATTGCTTCCTGAAATACAGCACAAATGAATATATGCAAATTAGCTCTAAGTATACAAGGTGTCTACTATAAAAGGTGCTAAACTTCAGCAGGTGTACATGTTATTTGCAACAAAGAATGTCCTATGACATTTTTTCCAAAAGTTGATAGTTATCGAGTTATCTAACACTTCTTGATTTTACGAAATTTTTTGCTCCTTTCTATAAAAACAAGAATATATCTGTTATTCTACATACAGCTACATCAAATCTGACCATACCATCGGAAAGAGAATTGAATTTGCTATAAGATAGGTTAGTACTTATGATAACTGTACCACTGAAAACTGGTGGATAAGTAGGTGTTTTATTCTTGGTGAAAACTACTACATTCAACAGGCTTTTGAACGAAGTATCAACTTTTGAGCAACTATTTTTTTTCAGCAATATCATGGGTAAGAGTAATAAAAACATAAAATCGAAATCGCAAATATCTCATATTACTTAATGAACCATGAACAGGAACTAAACTTAGAAAAAAATAATGAATGATATTTTTACGGAAGAGATTTAAGAACTATAACAGGTGTTCAGAATGTCTTCCTCTTTCGTGAATGCACTTAACACATCTTTTCCTTAAGCTATCAACTATTCTTCGAAGTTCAATGTGCTTTTTGACTCATTTCGTTGCAACAGATTCGAATTCTTTCAATTAATTCTTCCCGAGTATTAATGGGAATTCTATAAACATTGGTCTTTGATGAGCCCCACACATAAAAATCAAGCGGCGTAAGGTTAGGGCTTCTGGGTGGCCATCTCATCTGCCCGAATTGAGCTATCCATTTCTCTCCAAATTTCTCAGTCATCCAGTTCTGGACCATTTTACAATTAAGAGCTGGGCAGCCGTCCATTTGAAACCAAAGGTGCTACCGAGTATCTACAGGCATTTCTTCCAGAACGTCCATTATTGCGTTATTCAATTGATTTAAAGGTTCGCTTGAATTGAGACGATCTGGAAGTATAACTGTCCAGACAAGCTGACCCCTCCTTAACCCCAACCACACATTTACTCCAATCTCGTGCTGAGAGTTTGACACAATAGTGCCATGAGGATTTTCTGTATACAATCTATGGGAATTTCTCAAATTTATCATACCAACTTTGGTAAAAGTTGCCTCATCCGTCCATAGAATTTACAAAATTGCAACCTTACCTCACTATCCACTGACAATAGTTCTTGAACCTTAATCAAATGGTGAGGATGTAAATTATTTCCCTTGAAAACTCTATGATCCGTGGAATGATGAAGTCTCAATGTACCACCAATTCTCCGTTGTTGTACTTGTTGTAGGGTCCTCGCGAACATCTTGCAATATGTCTCCATTGCTGAGCATTTTCACCACCTTCCCTAATTCTTAAACCACTGAATTAACCAGTTTCACCGGAGCGCCTAAACACTTCAACAAATGTCTCTGCAAGTTTGTTGTGTGTTTGGAAAGCGCAATGCTCCCGTTCCGCTGCCCGGAAATTGCCATTCGCGAAGCCATAAACAAATAACATATCTCGATATTCAATATTTGAGACACTAGGAATGTTTTCTTTTTTTCGAAAAAGAAAATGGAAGCGTAAAAGAGGAAAATATAAACTTCAATTCATTGTTTCATTGAATAACTGTCAAATTCTAAATATTTTTATTTGTTTTAAAATCAGGTAATACAAGCCTTTTGTGATTTATTCTTTTTCTAATCTTAGTTTTTTCTATTCTTAGTTTCTTAAATATTCAATATCCAGATATGTTATCTATTTATCGCTCATTATTATTGAAAAGTCATTTGTGGAATTGTTTAGACGCTCCGGTGAAACTAGCTCATTTCTGATCGAAGAATTAGAGAATTGAATATTCTTGCTCTTACTCTTACCCATGATATTGCTGGGAAAAAAAGTGAGCTCAAAAATTGATATACTGTTCAAATGCCAGATGAATGTAGTGGTTTTTTTCGAAAAATAAAACAGCTACTTATCGATCAGTTTTCAGTGGTACAGCTAACAATAAAATACCACTAATTGTGTTCATTTCACAATTTTTTCATTAAGCATTTTACAACACCCGGTATGCAAGATTATTTCACTATTAGTACTCACCTATCTTATAGCAAATTCAATGCTCTATCCGATGGTATGGTCAGATTTGATGTAGCTGTAAGAATAACAGAGATATTCTTGTTTCTATAGAGAGAAGCAAAAATTTTCGTGAAATCAAGAAGTGTTAGATAACTCGATAACTATCAACTTTTCGAAAAAATGTGATAGGACATTCTTTGTTGCAAATAACATGTACACCTGTTGAAGTTTAGCACCTTTTATAGTAGACACCTTGTATACTAAGAGCTAATTTGCATATATTCATTTGTGCTGTATTTCAGGAAGCAATATTTACAATAGCTCCATGTTTTCACCAAAGGTAGATTGTAGTTCATTCGGAATATCTATTTATATTTCTTGTTCATTTAAAAAATCAAAAGTAACTCGATAATTATCAACTTTTCGGAAAAAATGTTAAAGAACATTTTTGTTGCAAATGACTTGTACTATCACCTTCTGAAGTGTGGTACCTTTTATAGTAGACACCCTGTTTAATCACTCTTTCGACCCAAATTCCAAATCCTATACACAGATAATGGTTATTTGAAGATAGATGTTTGGTAAATTTTAAAGATTGATTAGCAGAAATACTCAGGTAATATCATCAATGTCCTAGTCTTAAATACTTCACTCATATCGAATATCATCTAAGAACAGTTTTTACAATAGCTCTATGGCTCTACCTAATGTAGTTCTAAGTTCATTTGGGTATTTCTCATCCACTTATGAATAGGTTATCATCATGTTGCTTACGCAATATTCTGAGGAAACTACAGAAGTAGTGAAACGCCTACGATTCAACCATTTTTAACTGAAAATCCAATCATTAAGTGTTTCAGTTGATAATGGATATTTCACAAGTAAAAGACTTCCAAGTTCAAATTTTGAAGTCATGTTACAATAAAATAGTCCTCCCATATAGCTTCAGCCTCGCAGAAAAGAACACCCTGCTGTTAAATTGCAATTCCTAGTGACAGTAGAGGAAATTTGAATTATTTATAACAGTCAAAGCAAAGGCCAATAACTGACGAAAGTGCGCCAAATAAGGCAAAAACAATTTTGCCAGATTAAATTTGGTTTTTCTACATGCCCTAAGAATTACTATACTGCTTGATTAGTGTTATGAATATGTTATATGGTGAGACAATAAAAAAAGAATATTATACTATCTTTGGCCGTTTGAATGAAAAGCTGATAACTATCGCCTTGGATGCCATGTAAGAAAGAGTTTCTCTCTCAAGACCATTGCAATGATAAAATTACATCGATTCTGCATCCAAATTATTTTCCATTCACGATCTTACTCAAATGTATCTCCGTGCTACTTTCTGTTATTGAAATCTCGTCAATGAAGGAAGTGTCTATGACCATTTTGCAGATTTTGAACCAATCAACTTTCTTCAAGGCATTAAATAATTGTAAACTCACTGAAAACATGTATCAATTTATGTTGAAAAGAGCAATTATTTCAAAAATTATGAATTTTACTCTTATACCAGACTTATCAAGCATACTTCCTAAATCACCCCCATCTAACTCAGAAGAAGGCAGTGTCAGCGGAAAACGCTGAAACATGTCAATTTTTGTTTCGAGGGGGATCATTGCTTATGCCAATTTTGAGCATGTCCTACCACCTCCTCCTACCTCCTACCTCCCAAGTAATCATAGGGAATATGGGGCGAGTTGCTCCGCGTTCATTATTTCTATGAATCGATAATTTTCTCATTCAAATTGTGGATACAGGGTGTCCCTATCACAAAAAGATATCATTTATACTTGAACAACACATTAAACATGATGTATTTTGAATAGGAGGTAGTACAGATTGATAACAGTATTGAAAAACATGTTTCAGTATGCTAACTTGAAAGTGTAGAGATCAACCCTCAGCGTTCCCTACATTGAGAATTTCACGAATCTGGTGAACACTCCGAGTTTGGAGTCTGTAGAGAGGGTTCAAACCGAGGAATTCATTTCGTTAGCTAGCTGGGTACATCGGGCGATTAATTTGAATTTAAATATAGTAACTCGAAAAAGATCAACAGAAGATGAAGTATAAATCGTTACTATTCATTTTCAAAATAACAGGTGTACCAAAAGAACGGCAATAATATTCAACACAATTATTCTATCTTCAATCTGTTGAACTACTGCGTGTAGTGGGATTGAAGCACGAAGATACTGTTCGAAATAACCCCCTTCCACCTCCATACATTGGTATAAACGGTTGTCAAATTCCCTTCCTATGTTCTCAAAGACGAAGTTCGATGACTCTACCGGCCACTCATTCGGTCTCCTACCGATCCAGTTCCCTGGAAAATTATTATCTAAATAATGTTGCACTGAAATATCAAAATACAGTGGAGCACCATCTAGTTAGAAATGCAGAATGGTGTCATTTACCAAAATCGCGATTTGGAATAAATCAATTCTTCTAGCAGTTGTAGATAATTATCTCCATTGAGATTACTCTCGACAAAGAACGGTCAAACAAGATGATTCCCATACAACCTAAAAATTCAATTTTAGTAGGGTTGTGTATGTATTTCCCTGTATAAGTATGCATTCTCCCAGTATCGGCAATTGTGTCTGAGGATACTCTCGTCAGAGAAACAGATATTTTGATGAAAGTCATTTAGTTCGTGGTGCAATCTTACTTTGTTGAGTTGACGTTTTTAATGCTTTGCTGTTCTGGGGGCAGTTGTACTTGATTCGTTTGATAGGATATTTTTCTAAAAGACTGAGTATTGTCAATTTGTAGCTGTCCCAATACCGCATCTTCAGCTGCTTCTTTTTTTCCCGAAGATGAGCTACTTCATGTTTTCGGGTCGCCACTGAACCAGTTACCTGAAATTTTTGTATCAGAGATCCGACATCTTGGTAACTCACTACTTGCTATCCTTTCTGCGCAATTGTTATTTTAAAATTGAAGCGACACGGTTTCTGTTCATTTCTCAATTGAGTACACCACGAGTTTCTCTCTAAAGTATCGAATAACAGTGATACAGTTCTGATTGGAACAACAGGTTGATCATTGTATGATGAGGATGAGTCAAAATAC
This sequence comes from Cryptolaemus montrouzieri, assembly GCA_013387265.2. Classification (NCBI taxonomy): domain Eukaryota; kingdom Metazoa; phylum Arthropoda; class Insecta; order Coleoptera; family Coccinellidae; genus Cryptolaemus; species Cryptolaemus montrouzieri. Next base: position 65,635,617 of record JABFTP020000021.1, read on the forward strand.
TGCTTTAGGAAAAAAATTGTAGAATTGTAGAAATTGATGTAGTGAATTCATGTATTTCTATTACATCGGTCGACAGTTACTGGTCTCAGTAATCCTCGAATAAATCTGAATCAATCGACCCGGCGTACCCAGCTACCTAACGAAATTAATACCTCGATTGAATCACCATGTATAGACTCCTAACACAAAGTGTTGACCAAATTCGATGAGAGCATCAAGAGACCCTTCCAATGAGATGCACATAATAGTATCTTTCCGATCGAGTGAGAGGATGCTGGGGATAGGGGTTCATCCCTATGATTTCCAATCAACATGCTGAAACACGTACTTCCATATTGATACCAATCTGTAGTACCATTTTTCCAAATATACCGGATTCAAAGGGTTCATCAAATATCAAATTATATAAATAATAATATTTTCTAACGATGAGCCACTCGACACATATTCCCTATCATGATTTTGTAGGTCGGAAATGGTGGGGTAGGAGGTTGATCTGACATGATCAAACTCGGCATAAGCAATGGTCCATCTTGAAATGAAAATAGACTTGTTTCTGCGTTTTCCGCTGACACTGCCTTCTTGAAGGTGGTCAAATTTTTTTTGAAACACTGTATAATAGTGTCTGAGAAAGAAGCTATTGTACAAGTTCATCTTCTGATTTTAAGAAAAATCAGTGTAGCATTCTTCAAAGTCTTGCAACGGAAAGCCGCTAGTTGTAGTTGCTTCAATATTAACCGCATTCAGTAGTGAGTAATTTATTATTTGTTTCAATTTGGCTTAGTATTGATTTTATGGTCCATGTAGCATTTCAAACGCCTAATGTAAGAGCTATTAGTAAAATGTGGGCGCTTCAGACATGTAGCTGATGGACTTCAACAGACAACAAAATAAATGATGTACTCGTCATATAACAGGTTTTAGATAACCAAAATCACCAAATAATAATACATTCATTCGAAAATTACTACATGCTACCATTATTTTATCGACGGAAAATATAGTAATATGGACATGCTCGAAATCTAATTATAATAAATATTATATATCCCTAATTGTTCAATTCGTACTCCTAAGTATGTTGGGCAGTGTTTCGCGATATTTACAATATCTATTTGTGTGATTATACCGAAAACGAATCTGAAAATAGTTTCATGAAAAATTCATAATTTGGCCAAAAGAATTTTGGTGATAAACTTTCATAGTACAAAAGTGCTGACAGCTCTGGCCGTACTTGAGACCGGAATAACTTCAAGGAGGTATTAGAAATATAAGAGCAATCACTATTTTCACCAGTGATTCTGTAAGGAATATTCTAGATTGCTCAAATATTACCGTTGCAGCTCAATCTTCTGATCGCATTCTCATTTAGCATGGTTAGCACTTGCTTCATCGAAGAGTTGGGAGGACCACAACGATTTTCAATACCGAAGAAGTATGTTGCTCAATATATCATGATATTTGCAAAATTGATTTGTGTGATTAGACAAAAATTATTTGTTGAAAAAACCAACTTTTTCGCAAAAAAATGATGATAACCTTTACAAGGTGCAAAAGTGCCGAGAGTTCTGACAATGCTTGAGACCGGATATTTCAAGATAGAAATGCAATAGAAAGTCTATACTGTCACTTCTTCTAGGAATACCATCTAGGCAGAGTAAAGTAAAAGTAATTTACTCAAACAGAGTTCTTGGAGGTGCTAGCCTTTGATTCGAGGGAATCGCACCGCTCGCTTAGGCTTAGCACAAGGACAGTTTCCAAGAAACAAAATCAATGAGAAAATATTTTATTGACCGATGAATCTTGGTTTTATTAGTATCCTCAATATCAAAGATTGCTTGTTTACAGAACAGCTGGCAAAATAAATCGAACCCAAAGTAATACCCTAGAGATTAGTTTACAGCTACAGAGGAAACACTATAATTGTGTGTGTGCTGGAATTTAGCCAAACATCTGATCTCTTTCTCATTTTTATCTGTGATTCTTTTACGAATATTCTATATTTCCTTGTTACTCCATGCCAAAATATTGCCGTTACAAATTTCATCTTGACGCAAGATAATGTTACCCCACATACAGTGAGCTCGATCTCCTAATCGGATTCTCATTTAGCATTCTTGAGATGAAATTCATCATAGAGTTCCCTGAGACCATAAATATTCAATACCGAAAAAGAATGTTTTCAATTTATCATGATATTTCCAATTTTTATTCCGTTAATCAAACCAAAAACGTAATCATAAGAAAAACAAGTTTTTCTCAAAAAATTTTGATGAACATACTGCAAAAGCACCGACGCCTTAGCATTGCTTGAGACCAGAGTACTCCAAATTGACATCAGAAATCCAATGGGAGTCGCTGAGAGCTTCATCAAGGAACGTTGGAATCGTTATTGTGGGACTGAACCGGATTAAATAACACTGTTACTGCATCTGCGCGAAGTCAATATTGTCACTTTTTCTACGAATTTTTTATTCTCAACTCATGGGAGGAGGCACATCATACCACTGCTGCCCAAGATGATTAAATGTGTGCTCATTCCCTTCTTGAAGAGAATCATTGTAAGTTATCGATAGGATGTTCGATGTAAGCGAGTTACACAGCACAGTAGCTCAGTAAACAAAGGAACTCCTATAGAGAGAAAGGTTCGTGGCGCTGATGAGAGTTTTCCGCAAACCTAGTTCTTCTTTGGAACAAGATTCTTACTGGAACGAAGCTTTTCTTAGGAGCATACTATGGAAGTAACTGTATAAGGGAGGAGGATCAGCAACCTGCCGTCTTTGAGCGAGAGTCTGGAGAACACGTGTTATGTCCGGATGGGAGACGATGCGTACTGCTCTCTTCTGAACACTATCCAATAGATGTAACTAATATTCGGGTGCACATACAACAGTATTTCAGACCAGGTTGCATCAGTGCTTTTTATGAAAACATCAGCTGTGGTGACTTGAAGAACTTCTTTTCGCTCAAAAGAAAACTGAGTTTGGCAGAAGCAGATTTGGCACTGGCTCACACATGGTCAAGCAAACTCCGGTGTTGAAAGTGATGTGAAGTCGATGCATGTTCGTTTCTCAAACCATACGATGTGCTTATATGATTAAAGGAGGACTTTCGTGAAAAACGTTGTTGATTGCGAATACTACCTAAGAAAGTAAAGTGAAAGTGTAATTCAGTGAAGAAGAGTTCTTGGTTTTTAGTGGTGCCAGCTTTAAGCCGGGAGAATTAGCATGAGCATGATGACACTCCTCTAGGAACAAAACCAATGAAGAAATGTTTTATTCATTTTATCTTGGTTTGATTAATATTCTCGTTTACACGCAGTTCAGAGAACAGATGGCAAAAGAAATCGAATCGAACGTAATATCCAAGATGTTCGTTCACAGCTGCAGAGGTAGCACAATAATCGTGTGAGCTGGAATTCGGCCGAATAACTGATCTCACTTTGATGGATTTCCATGGATCTATTTTATCAGCTATTCTGTGAGAATATTCTAGATTTCCCTATAATTCCATTACCAGATATTGCCGTTGCAGATTTCATCTGTTTACGTGAACACACCACATACAGTGAGCTCGATCTCCTGATCGTATTCTCATTTAGCATATTTGAAATATGATTTATCGGAAAGTTATCTGGCACCACAATCGTTTTCAGTACCGAAATTGTTTATTTCAGACTGTCAATAGTGCTGCATCGCAATTTTCCAAAGTCAGGACAACAATCTTATGTATGAGAAGGTCGTGTACAGGCTGGGCGCATTTCAATGATTTTGTTCATCAGCTAGGTGAAGTATTGAACTAAGAATGAACCACAGTTCTCGATTCCCATTTTTCGAGACAAAGTCAATGGTGCTAAGAAATTCGAACAATCTCCTTCGGTTTTCTAATTATTTCGAGATTGTTTTCGAAATTTCTTCAATTGTCCATATCTCAATTGTTTTTGAAGTTACGTATAAATTATTTTGACATTATAAAGGCTCTTTTTGAGTACAATGCAATGGCGTAGAGAAAATGTGTTTTCGTTCGACAGTTTTAGACCTATAATACAAACTTCTTCAAATGTAAACAATAGACAAATTTAATCTCATGAAACGAATAACTTTTTTTCCATTTCAAAAATGTATATAACGCTCATATCTTATTTTTGGATTGAATACCTTCTTCTAGTAAGCTGATGTCAAATAGTGTGCTTTTGCAGTTTTTATTATATCGAAAAATTAATGTCACTTTTGTTTCCAAATTCTAAAGTGAAATTCACACTTCACTTCATTCGGACTCATCGAGTTATTCGTCAAAATAGCATACGCAAACTAGAAGAAATGTAAAAACATTTTTTTGATAGAAGGCAGCCCCATAAAAATATTTTTCAGAGACTTGAGGACAATCCACAGCGGTTCGTTCACTGAGAAAAAAAGTAGGCAATATGATGTTGAAATGGAGCCGGTGAACTGAAGAGGACTCTGGTGTACAGCAGAATAAAACCTTGAATATTGAAAAAAAAAGTAGGTTCGGAACATACAAATAGAGAAAATCTTTGGAAGAAATTTCAAAGCACATAGAAATTTAAAAAAATAATATCTATAAAACGGAGTTTGTGGAATAGACAAGTGATCGTTTACACCACAAGCTTAGTGTTTTTTGAAAAATGGAACCTTTCCAATTTCAAGACTGTCAATTATCGAGACCATGAAACTATAACGGCACGTCATGTCTGAATGAAGAAACTGACAGCGTCATTAGAGAATCCAATAATTTTTGACATCTGCATTCGAAGTAAGCATTTGGCATTCTATAATAAACGTCCAGGAATTCTGGATATCACCAGTTCCAAGGTACTAGATCTAAAGAATATAATGTATATGGTAATGAAGCCCATCTGAAAGGAATAAAGTCTCACATTATCTTCATTATTGAACCTTTATATGGAATTTTGAAAATGAACCAATGGATTTCGAGAAAATTGACTAATTAAAACAATAAGCGACCTCAAAAACTGTTTACTTTCATCATCTCCAACCGATCTTCTAGAATCTAGTGCATCTTCAACATCAAAATTTTCAAAACTAACTTGTGCAGAAATTTTTGAGACCGTAGTTATCCATCTTCACTTGAAAAACTTGAAAAATACTCTGAACATTTCATACTTCACAGAACACCTTTTCCTACTAATTGCTCATTATATCAACAATCAAAATATTGCTGAGAATGCGGTTTAAGTATGAACTTGATAATGGAATAGTATGGTTTAAATCTCATAACATTAATTCTAGGACAAAAGCAAGTCAAGAACCTTCAAATAAAGTACAATTAATATTTCCAGCTTGCATGTGTTGCTTCAAATAATCATAGCAAAAATAACTGGACACGGCCTTAAGTAGTTACGTAATTCGAACTTACATATTCACTTAGGAAGTAGATTTACATTTGCGTATAACAAATGGTATATAGGATGATGGAAACATTGACTAGACTTAGTAAAGTTTTCACACAAATTTGATTCATTTAATGGTACTGGAATCATCCTCTATATTTGAATGAATTGTTCACACATCAACATGGCTACTTAGGCACTCAAAATGGCAGCACCTTTGACAATTAGAAAGGGACCAATACGAGTTTTCCTGATTTTTTTATCAGAATCTTGATATTGATCTCGTCCAACGATTATAGAATTTGTAGTCCATAAAATTCGCTTTATAGAGCACTGCTTTATAATTTTCGTAGGTAGACAAATGTTTTTCAATATAATCATAATTTTTTCAACAGAACTATTATTTCCATTGAAGGGGCAGATGTGAATATTAACAACGATTTAGTATTTAGCAAACTAAATCATTGACTAATTGACAGCAGTGATTATGTCGAGATGTTATTTTGTCAAAGAAACTGTTGTCTTATACATGTTAGGCACGTTTTTATTTACATATTTCAGAGCCACATAGAATGGACTGAGAAAGTCGTACGTTTGCTAGAATTACTCGGGAGCACCGCAAGTGTAACCGGAACCATACGAGATAAATGGATTGCGAGAAACAAACTTCAAGGACGGCGATCAATGCTTAACACATAATCTTAAAAAAGCTAGAAATAAGACTATCTGAAAAGCTCACTTCGTATCTATTCTCACTGAGTAGAAGAGAAATCACAGGATCACTACTTACACAAAATCAAAATCTACAAGGAAAGCCGACTATGTCCATGGTGAAATTTGGAGAATTGGTATCCGAAATGTGTAAATCTCTAGATGCGCTAGGCACAGAGAAGGGAACTTTCTAAGAAAATTCCATCAAAATATTTATTTATGAAGCATCTGAATACTATCATGGGGGACAATCGACCTGCTGTTAATCAACATCATTAAGTCCCTATGAAATACATATTACGATATGATGAAGCATCGCAATCATTCAACGTAACTAAAGTGAACCAAATAATGTATTTCAAGAAATAAATCAAAATTACTTGACACTAGATTTTTACTTATTCACATCTGTCCGCCATCATTGAACATCATTTATAAAAACTAAGTATTATATCTTGAAATTAAATGTTAGCAATCTTAAAACTTGTATAAGGTGATCAGAATTCTATGTTCATTCATTTGTTTTTCAGTTATTCTAATGCATTCGGAGTTTTATCATTCATTATTATCATTTTGCTATTGAAAATAGGTAAGTAAGAACTAAATATGTCACACTCTCTATTTGTTGCTAACATCATCATCAACGTAACGAAACGATCGTCGAAATGACGAAAATATTTCAATTTTCTGTTAATTACTTAAGAAACAATCCTAGATAAATCAATCTTGACATTCAAAACGAATAATACTATGTTAGTTCTAAATTATTCAGTATTTAACGTTATTGTGAAAACCTACAGGATGGTATTGAATCACCACCTTTATTCTCCCCCCAAACTTTTTGCAGTACGCCACGGAATGTCACCAATGGAATTATTCTGAATATATTAAGAATTTCAACTCTACCTGTGTTTATTGATATTTAATTAAATGAGATAAAAAACACAAGGTTCAACTTTAATCTACACTTTTTTTTAAAAAAATTCGACGACGTTTCGCTGACACAGCAGCTTTATCAAGAATGACAAACAAAATGAAGAGTATGGTATTATAAACAAATCGTCGAACAAGTTGGATGAATTACAGGAAAATCCACACCGAGCCATTATACAGTTAGTATGAAAGGTAATAAAACTAATTAAACAAGTTAAGTAGGGTGAATAATTCACATCTACCTGTTCATTCAAAAGCTTGTCCGAATGTTTGTATCTATTTATTTCTAATGCTTCTAGGAGATCTAATTTTGAACTTTTGATTTTATATGTAATATGTCAAAGTTTTTATTGAATGAATGGTTTTCTTTTATTAGGTGGTTTGAATAATTTGAATCAGATTTATTTTATCGAAGCTACGTTTATGTTCAGATGTTCTTATGCCAAAACTCCTATAGGTCCTACCGATGTAAATTTTATCACAAGAACCGCTATTGAGTTTATAGATTCCTGATTTACTTGATTTTTCAACACGAGATTTATTATTTTTAATATGTTTACCTAAGTTATTAGAAGTTTTGAAAGTTATATTTAGATTTTGTTTGACGAGAAAGGATTTAATATTTATACTTGCAGAACCGCAGAATGTTAAACTGTTGAATATTTTATAGTCTTTATGAATAGGATATACTTCATTTATTGCTTTCTGATACAGTTTTTACGAATGATTAGATCTATCATATCCGGATTATATGAATTATTAATGGCTATCTGTTTGATGATGTTTAATTATTTTTTTCATTTAATTGATTAAACATCATCAAACAGATAGCCATTAATAATTCATATAATCCGTATATGATAGATCTAATCATTCGTAAAAACTGTATCAGAAAGCAATAAATGAAGTATATCCTATTCATAAAGACATAACATTCTGCGGTTCTGCAAGTACAAATATAAAATCCTTTCTCGTCAAACAAAATCTTAATATAACTTTCAAAACTTCTACTAACTTAGGTAAACATATTAAAATAATAAATCTCTAGTCGAAAAATCAAGTAAATCAGGAATCTATAAACTCAATTGCGGTTCTTGTGATAAAATTTATATCGGTAGGACCTATAGGAGTTTTGGCATAAGAACATCTGAACATAAACGTAGCTTCGATAAAAATAAATCTGATTCAAATTATTCAAACCACCTAATAAAAGAAAACCATTCATTCAATAAAACTTCGACATATTACATATAAAATCAAAAGTTCAAAATTAGATCTCCTAGAAGCATTAGAAATAAATAGATACAAACATTCGGACAAGCTTTTGAATGAGCAAGTAGATGTGAAATATTCACCCCTACTTAACTTGTTTAATTAGTTTTATTACCTTTCATACTAACTGTACAATGGCTCGGTGTGGATTTTCCTGTTATTCATCCAACTTGTTCTACGATTTGTTTATAATACCATACTCTTCATTCTGTTTGTCATTCTTGATAAAGCTGCTGTGTCAGCGAAACGTCGTCGAATTTTTTTCAAATAAAGTGTAGATTAAAGTTAAACCTTGTGTTTTTCATCTCATTTATATCATGGATCTACATCAAGTAACGGCCTCCACAATTCAGATATTTAATTAAGTAACAAAGATCAATAAATACAAACTCAAGAAATCAAAATCAAAAATACTCAAATAAAATGAACAAAATATACTCATTTTGTTGAATGCATAATTCAACAGCGTTTTATTGACTGTTGTGCATCAGGTCTTAAATTATTGCATGAATTTCGAATTCTATCAACCAAATCTTCTCTGCTTTCTGAAGAAACTTTATAAATAGTTTCTTTAATATATATCCGAACGAATACATCTAACCGAGATTAATCTGGCCAGTCTCTGAGGTCCGATCTATTCCTGAGAAAAACTTTATCTAACCAATTCCTCGAATTTCGATGGTAATGTGCAGGACGTTCATCTAGTTGGAACCAAGCGGATGCAGCTTTTCACGAGCCCAAACATGCTGATTATGAAAATTTGTCTCTTCCTAACAAGTAAAGCACGAGTCGACAGCCCATTGTATATAACTGAGAAAATGTTCATTTTATAGTATGGAGAATCCATTTGTAGCATTTAAATTTTGTCAACTTGTCTCCTTCAAGCATATTTTATACCGTGAGGGCAATTTTCGATGTTTTGGTACGGCAGTGAATTATCTCCGGTCTCAGTTGTTGACAATCACTTCGGTTCTTCATAAATCAGTGATTCGTAAACAAAATGCAATTTCAGATGTAAAATACGTTCTCTGAAATTCGAAATTTCCTTTCCCTATGTATCTGAATAACGTCAATATAGATCTATGGTTGTTGAATTGTCAATGTTTCATTCAGAATGATTACAAAAAATGTAAAAGAAGTATATTACTAATAATAACGACGTATGATAAATAACATTAAACTTTTCTTAAATTAAAACAAAAAGCCTGTGTATGAAATCTTCAACTGAAAAGGAATAGTTTCAGCGTTTCCAAAAAATAATTTCATCGCAAGTATTCGAAAGTATGGTTATTGTTTTTAATGCATGAATTACATTACATTTCCTGAAATTCTGTTTCAACTCTTCTGTATTTGAGACTGATTCTCTTGTAAAGTATATCTTCCGTATGACTCCAAAGGAGTCTAGAAGTCTAGAGCATCAAGTCAGAGAAACGGGGTGGCGATCTCATTGTATCTGTGATATTGTGATCGGAGGGGATGAGCATAATCGTGTTGACGGAAAGTGTTCCATCTTTCTACTAGAAAGAATTCATTGAGAAATCCCTCATTAATAATAATAATAACAATAATAATAATATCCCTCAGGGGCTGAGGAACTTTGTTTCTGAGTACGGGCTTAGCGAACCCGAGGTACCCAAGCTGAACGTGGTAGGTATAAAATGCAACTTATCCAATGATGTACAATCTAAGGAATAACCGGGTGAATCGACATTGTACCACCATAACCTCTTGTCGCGTTCAAGATTTAGGAAGAGGGTCTTGTTCGGAAAGTGAGTCACAGTCTCCCTCGGTTAGCGACGGAAGCGGCGTGATATCGAGTAGGGATACGGCAACACAAAACCAAGTGGGAAGCAACATCAATACCTCCCAACCGACTCTTGATGTTTCAACGGTGGCGCAAGCCATTATGCCTACGACCACGAGAGCCGGACTCCCTAGGAAACGCATGAAGTGGAACCCAAAATGAATTCGTTCATTATGCGTTTTTATTACAAGATTACAGACTCAGAATCGGTAATGACAGCATAAAGATATGCGTTACATCTTGCGTTCGTAGAAAAATATATGGAATTACAGCACATATCCGAGCAGAGAATTTCGGATCAACGAAGAACAATCGTTAAAAACAGGCTACTTTCTTGAGAAACGCTGCAAAGCATACGAGAAGACGCCATAATGGTACTCAGAAGTGAAGATGATACTCATAAGGGTATACCTACCTGATATTATACAGTGCATGGGGATGGTGAAATATACAAATATCTAGGATACCAACAATCCAGATTGCTAGACCAAAAACAATCAAAGGAGAAGATTCGTTCAGAAGACTGTGCTGAAATCAATGTTGAACTCGGGGAATCTAGTCAAGGCAATTAACACCTACGCCATTCCAGTGTTGCTTTACACATTTGAAATAATCAGATGGACTAAGACAGAACTTGATGATATTCACAGGCAGACCCGAACGATGCTGACAAAGTACAACAATAATCATCCAAAATGTCAATTTACACACCGAACAGATAAAAAATCTCAGAGAATTCTTCTCTGCAAAAGCTCTCATTCCTGACCTCCATAGAGTAGTATCGTTGGCTGATAAGGGACATACACCTCTAAATCTTGCTACCAGAGATGACCTGCTGAATCTACCGTTCCTATCAGATACTGAAAAACAAGAGCAATGGTAAAGAAAGGAATTCCATGGCCGAGTTCGCCATGAGATTAATCAACCACACATCGACAAAGAAGCCTCCAGCAAATGGTTGATGAAAGAAGAATAATTCGCGGAAACAGAAGGATTCCTTATCGCCATTCAAGACCAAGTGATAGCTACAAACAACTACAAAAAATTTATTTATTAAGGACGGAACATTACAAACAGATAAGTGCAGAAAATGACATATAAGATCTGAGACTATACAGCATATTACGTCCGGCTGCGAACAACTGGCCAATACGGACCATCTTCACAGGCATAATCAAGTGTGCAACATTATCCATCAGAAACTTGCACACAAGTACGGACTTCTGAATACCTTCCAGCCATATTACAAGTATCAACCGCCGCCTGTATTTGAAAATGACTCTATCAGATTATACTATGATAGGCCTGTTATCACTGACATTATGGTGACCAATAATAGGCCGGACATAGTGGTGTATGAAAAGAGAGCCAGAACAGCAATGCTGGTGGATGTCGCTATACCGAATAATAACAACTTGCTGAATAATTTCCAGAAGAAAAAGTCGAAACACACAAACCTTGCTATTGAGATCGAGCAGATATGGCACCTCGATAAAACAGATACTGTTCCTGTTATCGTATGCTCGACTGGGTTAATACCCAAAACTTTGCATGATAGCCTTAAAAAATCAGAATTGCATAAGAATACCTATATAGAAATGCAAAATGCTGTAATTCTTAATACTTGTAGGATAGTTAGGAAATTTATGTCAAGTATATTATAATAGAGCCTATTCCCTTTGATTGCTGAATCTGGGAAAGGTAAATTATATCCAGCTAACAGCTGAGATAGTGAGTAAGTCCACGATACTAATAATATTATCATTATAACATCCATCAAAAATTTCGAAATCAAAAACATTGTCTTTAAGTTCACACTATACATTGAAGCCATAAAACTGGAGATCGACATCAGAGCAAAAGTTGTCATTATTGCGATCAAGTATATCATCACTGGTGATGCGGATTTCATCGCTCCATACAGACATGTTTTAAATTGTATTGTAAACAAAACTAATAACGATGAATGAAAAACTTTTGGAAATAATTGAAGTTCCCAAAAACCCGTTGTAACCGGGTATTTCTACCTCTGGCCAGAATTACAGTATAACATCTACGATTCATACTCAAAATCAATGACCTTATAGCGTTCTGATCCATTTCGTTCCAAATTCCGATTAACCTGCTCCGATCCTCATCCACGGTAGCTGGCTAGTTTTGCTAGCATCTCAATCTTCTATTGAGAATATTCCAGACATGTTCGAAGGGATTAAGGACTGGACTTCGAAGATAGTTACCAACGGTTTTACGTCTTACTTTATGATGCATAAAAAATATGTCTTCATCCATGTTTGCCGCCAGCGGTACAGCATGTTCTCCTAAAATCTCTCGAACCTCTAAGCATTCATTCTTCATTCATCCCATTACACAAAAATGACCTCAATGGAAGTTGAATGGAATTGAATGAGTTATTTTATATCTACAACTAGTCTGTAACTAATCTGCATTTTTAGAAAATTTCGATCACCCTCAGTTTTTTTGCAACAGCAATTATTTTTTTCAAGTAAAAACGGTGAAAAAATGTTTCAAATTAAGAAAAAATAACTTACATTTACTTTTATTCCGGATTTTCGAGATTATTTAGCGTCAGGTACATCCCTTTTGAGTGTCTAGCAGTAGTCATCTAACATGTCCGGACTACACTTGCCTTGGTACCTTTTTTCTATGTTGGATATGTCCTGATGGAACCGCTCTCCATCGCAAACGGCTCCCAAATTTTGAGGAAAAAATCCAAATGCGAGTGTAAAAAAGTGAATCTTGAGGGCATATTGCATCCAATGTCCTTGTAAGCCGCTAAGAGGTTGTTGACTAACTCTTCATAGTTTTCGACCCTGTGGTTTCCGAGAGAATTACGAACAATATTTCGAAAACATTTCCATGCGGATTTTTTGATCGGATCAAGTTTTTGTTCAGACTCTTCATCAGCCAGTAGGTCTCTTATTAGTGGTCTACAAATATTCCTTCTTTCATTTTGGCATCGTTGATTTTTGGGAATTTTTAATTCAAGTATCAAAAACCATCTCAATTTTTATCTATGGCTTCGACAAAATGTTTCATTAGTCCGAGTTTGATATGCAGTGGAGGTAGCAATACATCTTCAGGATTCATTAAAGGAGTGTAAAGAATATTTCGTTGACCTGATATAAGAGCGTCTCGCTTACGCCATTGTCCTTTTTGACAATAATTCTTTCATCTCGACTATCCCACTCACAGAGAAACAACAAAACTTCGTATAACCAAGCTGTAGCCTAGCAAAATAGCAATTACTTTCAAATCTCCACATGTTTTCCAGGAATATTGGTTATATTCAATATGTTCTAGCAGTTATACCATATTTTCATATGATTCATTCATTTCAGTAACATGAGCGACCGGTACGGAAGGGTATTTTTTTGTTTTTTTATGCGCGCTTCCCAGGAATAGGCGAACCTGTTACACCACATGAGTGGGCCTGAGATGTCTGTTTCCTCGCTTCTTGAAGAGGGCCAAATTGTAGGATGTTGGGAAGATGTTGGACGGAAGCGAGCACCACAGCTCATCGGCCCTGTAAACGAAGGAATTCTTATAGAGAGAGGTTCGAGGAGTCGTTAAATGTACCGCCATATGATGAGAACTCCTTGCCAGCCTAGTGTTGCGGCAGAACATGAGTTTTCCCGGAACAAGGTCTTTCAGCTCATCGGAGCATCTTCCGTGGAAGTATCTGTAAACCAGAGAAAGGTCAGAAACTTGTCTTCTGAGAGCCAGCGGTTGGAGATCGCGGGTGATCATCTGGTGGTCGATGAATCGCACAGCCCGTTTATGCACACTATCCAACATCCACAACGAATGTTTAGGCGCAGATCCCCATATATGGGAACAATATTCCAAAGCAGGTCGAATCTGCGCCTTATATAGAAGCAACAGCTGAGATGGCGTGAAGTATCGCTTGGCTCTGAAAAGGAAACTAAGTTTAGCTGATGCCGACTTAGCTATTGCTGATACATGTTCATGCCAGCAAAACCCGAAGTTGACCGTTATTCCGAGAAAGTGCATCAAATCTTTGGATGCAATTGGTTAGCCTTGCATCATTAGAGGAGGTTCTCCAGCGGGGTCCTTTCTATAAAACGTAGTTGCTTGCATCTTGCTCGCGTTGAAGCTCACCAGGTTCAACTGACCCTACTCAAATATCCTCTGTAAGACAGAGTTTAAGTTATGCATTTGTTGACATCTCTGATGCTGAGATTCCGTTGCTGTAATTTGCCGCAGAGTACTGAAAAAAGAAACCAGCTTAAACGTCTGCAAAACCGACGATCTTGTTCTCTGTAGATGACAGAAGATCGTTTATCTGTAACAGAAACAAGGTTGGTGAGAGAATGGATCCCTGAGGTACTCCTGCTTGCATCTGAAAAGGCTTTAGAGATGTCGAGGGCTACAGCTCTAGATTCCCCATGCTTTTCCATAGTTGATGTACAAACATGAGTGACGTAGGCGAGCAGATCTCCTGTCGATCTTTGCCTGTGAAAACTATACTGACGGTCGTTAATTATTCCCTGCAACTCAAAATATTTGATGAGTTCATCATTTATAACTCTCTCCATCACTTTGGATATAATGAGAAGAAGTGCAACAGGGCGGTAGTTTTGGGGTAAGGACTTCCTGACTTTCTTTGGGATCGGTAATTCTCGCTATTTTCCAGCTGCTCGGAAAGGTCTGGCTTTCATAAGAAATCTGAAACAGACCGTTAAGAATGAGTGCCAGTTTAGACCAATTGCTTTCTTGCAGTTCAGCTGGTCGGGAGCCCGTCTCCAGTGCGAACTCTGAATTTGATTTTTGCCATGGAAGAATTTGGAGGTGAAATGTTCGGTGGTATTGCGTTAGATGAATCTAGCACTGAATTATCTGAGAACAAGAGAGCAAAGAGATCGGCTTTCTCTTTCGTAGATGATGCAATACTTCTCTAACAAAAGGCGGAAACACAGATTTGCAGAAATTGTCGCTGAAAGTCTTCGCCATAGACCAGAATTGTCTAGTCCCGCTTGCCTGTTCAAGAAGTTTATTACCATTATGTAATAGTACTGCTTTCAAACTAACTTTGAGGAATCTATAAACAACCGCCAGTCAGATGTTTTATATTCAAACGTCAACTCCGTCATCACTGAGGGAATGTCACTGCAAAACACTATATTGCCATCTTGAGAAAAGCAGTTGAGAATTGCTTATGTCGAGTACATTTTCTTCGGTCACGTCATCCATGTTTCCTGGAGGCTGAGGAACAGGTAAATCATCACTGTGTGGGATAGGTCTTCGAGCAGATTGTAGATTTGGATAGTTCACAGAGTGCCTAGGTTTGTGATTAATACCTTCTATAGAAGTTAGACAGAAATAACAATCTGATACATGGTATTTCGGTTCGTCCGATATCATTGGAACTGCGAACAGCATATGACGAGATCCTTTAGCCCATGATTTTAATAAAGTGAGACACTGTAGACAGCAAACAAAAGGAGTCGAGGTTTCGTCCAAATTTCGCGCCGGAAAACCAAAATAACTAAAATAACAGTTTTTAACTAATGGTGTCAAACTACAACGTTGACTTTTAACAGTAAGTTGACCGAAAATATAACAGAAGTTATCAGAATAGTTTACACACACTCTCGGCATCTTAGAATGGCAATTCAATCTATAAACACCTGATTTATTGTTTTTACCTGGTTTGTTTTATTATTTTTATATATTTGCCTAAATTATTATTAGTTTGGAAAGCTATGTTGAAATTATTGCTACTTAAGAATGATTTCAGTTTCTCACTTATAATGCCAACGTAGGTTAAGGTGTTGAATTTTTGTTGCAATTTATCGACAGGGTAAACTTCTTTCTAAGACGTAACAATTTCGAATGACAATGGAAAACATGTTTTCGCAATTTACCATAAGCCGTCACATACAGATATTATAATACATAACTCGTCGTGTCATCCATATCAACATAAAATGTCAGCATTCAATAGTTTTATTCATAGATTGATTAACATCCCGCTATCACCAGAAAATTTCAACAAAGAACTAAATTTGATTAAACAAATAGCCAAAAATAATGGTTACAATCCCAAACTAATAAATAATGTTTTAAATAAAAACAAAGTAGAATCGCATTGAATGAAGTTTACCCTGTCGATAAATTGAAACAAAAATTCAACACCTTAACCTACGTTGGCATTACAAGTGAGAAACTGAAATCATTCTTAAGTAGCAATAATTTCAACATAGCTTTCCAAACTAATAATAATTTAGGCAAATATATAAAAATAATAAAACCAAACCAGGTAAAACAATAAATCAGGTGTTTATAGATTGAATTGCAATGACTGTGATAATTTCTACATTGGTAGAACACATAGAAATTTTAATATTAGAATATCGGAACATAAACGCAGTTTTTCAAATAAAAAATCAGATTCAAATTACGCGAATCATCTCTTAGAAAATAATCATTCTTTCGACCCACAGTTTGAAATTTTGCATACAGATAATAAATATTGGAAGGTAGATCTTTGGGAAACTTTAGAAATAAATAAATACAAACACTCAGGTAGACGCATCAATGAACAAGTCGATTTAAGCCCTTCACCTCTATTGAATCTTTTCGGGGAGCAATCTATTCCTTAATTTTAATAACACTAATCTCAAAAAAACTGTTTTAATTTCAATAATTTTTCATGAATTTATTCGGAAACACACGTCGGTAAGCAAAATTCGCGTAATGGAGTAATTCGATGTTTTATGAAAACTGAGGGTGATTGAACAAAACTAAGTATGCGGGTAGGTAGAAGTGTTTGAAAATGTGACTTGATTTCGTTTAAAGCATATTCTTCAATCTATACTTTCCTTAATATCAGTGAAAATGTGTTAGAAGAACCTGAACCGAAGAGCCATGCAGATAATGCGTGAGTACTAACCTTCAGATTACCTACATAAATTCAGAGCTTAAACTTTAAAATACTTTGATGAATCATTTAGAAGGAGAAATTGTCGATCAGAAAGACCTTATTTCCTTGTTGAAACAATCAAAACATAATGACACAATGAATTAAATTACCGTTATCTTCTCACATCACCTGTGACACAGATGATGGTAACAAAGAACGCTTCAATAAAGGGAAGAAATCGCATAAACTATGCAAATACGAGGTACTAATGAAGTTCGCTGTTCTTTAAGATCAGCTGATCGCAAGGCATGGCTCTATATCGGGAGAGTTAATAAAGAGTGCTCTGAAATCAACTTAGTTTCATTCCTGAGCGGCAAGCTTCCTTAAAGGGAGTTCAAAATTGAAAAAGTATCTACAGACGAAAGCCCAAACTCATCATTCAAAGTTGGAATTGACTTTGAATTACTCGACCATGTGAATAGGGAAGAATTTTGGCCTGCAGGAATTCTTGTGAAAAGATACCTGTTTTTTCGATCCCGTCGACAAGACCAATGAAGATTTTAAATTATTGAATTTGAATATACGGTCCATCAATGGGAAGATCGATGAATTAGAAGAGCTATTGAATGGGAAAAAAATAGATATCTCAGTTATCACTGAACATTGATTGGACAATGCTATATGCGAAAATTTAAACCTCCATAATTACCGGGTGGGGTCACACTTTTCAAGAAGAAATGGATATGGGGGTGCACTTATTCTCGTGCACGAAAAATTGAATTTTGAACGCTTATCACAAATTGAGATGTAGTCGGAGGAGAAGTTGCTGGAGATAGGTGGAATAATAAACAGAAAACTTAAAAAACTATATTAGCAGTCTACAGGCCTCCCAAAGGATCAATTGAAAAATTTCTAAATAAAATGAGACAATGCTTGGAGGAGGTGTGTGAAATAAAATATTCATTTCGTTATGTGGCAGGAGATTTCAACATTGATCTCCCCAAACCTAGTAGAAATAGAGCTGATCTTCTTGAACAATTCGAAGTATTCGGACTGAGACCAATGCTGGAGCAGCCGTCGAGGGTGTCGGACTCATCTGAAACATTAATGGATAATATTTTCTCAAACGAAGAAAATATAAAAATACTCGCCTTTCAACCGCATTTGTCAGATCACAAAGCCTAACTTCTGAAAGGGAACGTGAACCTGTAAAAGGGATAAAAATGTTGATTAGAAAAATCAATGATAATAATATTTCGAAAATGAACGAGGAACTTCAAGGACAAAACTGGGTGGCATGCAGATTCGCCCCATCGGCTGAAGAAGCCTTCAATGATTTTTGAAAAATGTTGATGGAAATCTCGACAGTACTTGTCCCGAACAGTGAATAAGCAAGAATTCAAAGAAAAAGAGGAAACCCAGGAAGTGTAAGGAAATTTAAGATCTGAAAAATCAATTGGTGCTCTAGATGTGATCAAAGATGAAAAGATTCAGAGAGTAGAAATGCATATAACACCTTGAAGAAGGAATACTTGTAGGAACTCAAACTAGAAAAAAGTACCAGAAGCTCAAAATAAAACAAGAGCGATATGGGATATAATCAACAAAGAAAAGAATAACAAGAAAAAGAAACTCCATCTTTACTAAAACCTTATTATTTAAACAACTCCTTTTTGAGTGTAGGAAGAAAAACTGCTGAAAGTTTCTCTAATACTAATGAACATCCTCTCAATCTTCTCAGGAGAGCCAAAGAAAGGGTTGAGAAATCAATTTTCCTCAACGAAGTAACGGAGAGTGAAATTCTTCGAATACCACTGAACTTGAAAGCAAAGGACACGAAAGATACGTATGGCATGTCTACCAACCTATTGAAGAAAATTATTCCGAGCATCATAAAACCAATCACTTTTTTGATAAACTCATGTTTTCCGGACCAACTGAAAAAAGCAAAAATAGCTCTAATCTTCAAGGCACTAGACCCACAATAATCGGATAACTATTGACCCATATCAGTTCGACCTGCAATATCTAAGATATGCGAAACAGCTCTAAAAGATAGACTTGTTAATTTTTTCGAACACCATAATATTTTTTGCGAGCAGCAGCATGGCTTTCTGAGGCAAACATCTATATCCACTGCACTGACTCAAATATTGAACAAAATAGCGGTAGCCTTCGATGAAGGAAAAAAATGCAAAGTCTCGGCCTGCGATTTGATCAAGGCGTTTGATACTGTTGTTCGTTTTGGAAATCTTGGGAAGTTAGATTTTTGTGGTATAAGAGGGGTTGCTTTGGATTGATCAAGAGCTATCTGATAATGTAACATCATATAGTTCCGTTCTTTTTTCTGACGATATCAGCTTTGTTAATATTGGCACTGACATCGACGAAGTGAATCGGTGGTCATCGAATACACTTACTGAGGCAAAAACTGCGAGTGAATGAAAATAAAACCCAAGAACTCATATTTGAAGTGCCCTGAAGTAAATACTCACCTTAAATTTTTGGGAATCACCCTGGAACCAGATTTGAAGTTCAGTCAGCATATACAAGATCTAGTCAATAAACTCTCCAGCGCCATCTTCACCGTAAGGAGAATGAAACAAATTTCCGGAAAAATAACAGCGCGAACTGCCTATTTTGGCTGCTTCCACAGTTTCATATCCTACGGTGTTATCTTCTGGGGAGGACATGCTGAAAGTCAAAAAATCTTTGTTAAATAGAAAAATGCTGTGCGGATACTATGCAATGCTAAAAGAACTGATAGTTGCAGGAATTTGTTTAAAGAAGAAGGCATACTTACCCTATCATCAATATTCCATACAGTCATGCATACTTTTCATTCACGAACACGGACATAATTTTCAAAAAAATAATTTCAACCATCCATATTCAACCCGAAATGCCGATAAATTCATCATACCCTATCACACAATTAATGCTTCACAAATAAGTATAAATCACACAGCAATGAAATTGTACAATAAGCTTCCCAGCGAATCAAAATCAATAGGTTAGGTTAAAGCAGAAGCTGGTTTCAAAATCCTACTACTGTATGGATGAATATTTGAACGACCAAAACTTCTGAGCTATAAATATATCAGTCATCTTTGTGTATGTATTTCACTATAAATATGTTTGTCGAAATGTAAGAATGTGTACTGTACTATAAATATTATAATAATATTATGTTGATTACCCCATGTAACTATTGATGGTTTGTATTGTTCATTTAATTCTGTTTTGTTTCTTTCTGCTAAATGAACAATAAATAAATGAATAAATGAAGTTTTTGTTTATCAGTGTTATTTACGATGACCAGATCAATGCAGGCGTTTAAAGAAATTCCTCCCACCAAAGCATTCACCAAAAACATAGAGGAAGAATGTTCTGGGAATATCTATCACTTTGACGTCTGTGCACTATAGCGCTTCCAGAGCAATGGAAAAGACAAAATTTCGACTTTCCCACAATTCAACAAATTTGAAATTACAATTATAATAAAAATGAAAGTTTCAAAATTAAAAAATGACATTAGAAAGATTCACTCGCCATACTGCAAAAAGTTTGGGGGTTGAAGAGAGTAGATAACCTAAGAAAATATATCATCATGCACATTTTCACGAAAATATGGAATACCGAATCGGTGGTACTGAAACCGTGACCTATTTTTCAGAATTGAAGCCATAAATTGAAAATTGCAAAGGAAACAACTAATAAAGAACAAACATTTATTTGCCACTTGAACATGTTTATTACCGCGAAACGTTATAAAACAACGGATTGTATCAAATGACAGAGACCAGCTTCAAAAGAAAAATGACCACACTGCATAATAACAAACTGAATTTGTCACCATCTCACGGAAAGTTAATTCCGTGATACTATTTGTGTAATGGACTTAAAATATCGCGTTCTATCGTATATTCAATTCCTGCTGCAAAAAAGGGGCCACCTAGTATGTCAGATTAAAAAATCAAAAAAAGTAAAAAAATTTCAGCTAAAAGCAACATTTCAAGTCAATGCACAGCTCATGTCTTATGTTTTGAATAATGCATCATTCAAATGTTTTTCTAGACTTCGTTTGCAGGATCGAAATTAATCAATCCCATTTTAGCTGACCATCGCCAAAAATCAGCACTAATTTCACGAATGCAGTGTTGAATGCTCTATTTTTCGATCTCTAGTCATAAAATGTTTGTGCCCTTTGTTTCTCTCTCAGAGTACTATATTTGATAGATTATGGAGATGTTATTTTCATTGTATTTTATATGTGAAAGTTATACGGAAGCGTCTTGATCTGATGGATCAACCAATCAGCTGGAGTTTCAATTTCAATTCATCTTCTATTGGTCATTATTAACAAGTAATATTTTGCAGTTACTCAAGTAACTACACTGAGAACTCCAAAAGTTACACAGTTTGAATTTATACCCCCTAATCGTTACTTTTCTTTTTCTACCTATAATCCTATAATATAGGAGCCACATAGTCAAGGGTTTCCATACCAGTTGCCTCAAGCCTGTTCAGTAATACTTAAAAATCAAATCAAGCCTAATGCTTCATAGTAGGGAAGCCAAATAGGTTTTTGATGATTCACAAGAGTGCAGCAGTACCATAAGTAGGAAATACCCATATCCTGTTGAATACCTTTGCCATATATCCTGTGTTCCGTGAAAAACACCCCATGATATAACTCCTGCAATTAATGATCGATTTCAAGGAAACAAAAATCGAATTACACCTTGAGTGATATTCTGCCAGCCTGAAACATAATAATTCATCGGTCCCTTTCGGTAATACCAGAAGTTGACCTACACCCTGTTGAGAACCTTTGTACATAAATCCGGTGTTCCGTGAAAAACATCCGAGGATATAGCTCCTGCAATTGATCGATTACAAGGAAGCAAAAATCTAATTGCACCTTGAATGATATTCTGACAGCCTAAAACATAGTAATTGTTCTGTCCCTTCTGGTAATACCAAATGTCCTTCACTCGGATTTTTAAATGGTAACCACATATATTTTTTTTCGTTCGCTCATTTAATTTGAAGTGCTTTCTTCTAAGAAAGTTTTTTCTCAAAACGGTGTATTCTCTGAGAAACAGTAAATTTTTCAATTCATCGATGTAATTCGTAGAATGGGTGACTGTTTGAGTTTGTGATTTTCCATCTTAGAAAGTGTGTTGGTTGGTAATCCTTTCAATTGGATAACTCATATTATTTCATATATTTTGGATGAAAGAAGACTCAAAATGTAACAGAAGATCCTAATGCATCGTGAAGTATGGTCTGTCGTGAACATAGCAATCTTCCTGAAATTATAATGGATGTCATTCGCAATTATTAACGAGAATTTATGACAGATATGGCTCTCAATTTTTGTTACGCAAAAAATTATTGTTCATTATATTATGAGGATGCGACTCAGGACAATATCTAAAATTATTTCTATTGAAATAGCGATTGTTGTGAAAAATGTACTCGTCAGACCAAATGATGCTTCTGAGAAATGAATAATCCAAATGCAGTGAAAAAATCGAGGCGTCAAACACTATCATGTTCTTCAAGAGCTTGAACTTTTTGCTTGTATTTACATTTCAATAGAACAGTCGTCGCTGACATCCGAATTCCTGCAAGAATTTGTCGAACAGATGTTCCTAGGTTCGTTGTAGACTCTAAAGACATTTGATTCCTTTCATTCATTAATCCCCCATTTGAAAGTTTTCGGTTTTTTGAATGAACCATATTTGCCTGAGTTTTTTCGAGTCTGGAAAACTTGCACCGCTCTGATGCATCTCAATCAGCAAATCGTTCCCGATAGAGTCAAAATGCTCGATCACTATTTCGTTAATGATTGCGTATGACATCCGAACCGAAATAATGACCAAAACACCTTCTAAGACAGATATTTACCACAAACTCAAACAGTCGCCCATTTTTTTTTTTTGTTTCAAATGATACTCTTTCAAAGAAGGAACTCAAAGTAGAATAATCTAAAAAAAATAAATCAGGGGTGACTATATGAAAAGTCCAAGTGAAGATCACCTTCCCGAATTTCCGGAAAAGACAGACCAATGAAAATTGTTCAGGAATATCATTCAAGATGTAATTCGGTTTTGTTTCATTAAAATCGATCACCAATTATAGGAGCCATATCTTAGGGCCTCATTTACTAAACACTCGACATCACCCCTTTATATAAGAACTAGCTTCTTGATAAGGGAGCCCAATAAGGAATTTCGGGCTATACTCGAGCGCGGCAGATTAACTTCAGTGAGCATCCTTGTACCATGAGTACCTCCAGCAATTATAAGCACTTTGTCTTGGAACTTGCGTCTCGGATAACCGATCAGATTAGTAAAAAAATCGATAGGCAGAAATACACGAGCGGATTAGAAGTTGAAGTAAGTTAATTACAACCCGAAAAGTGTGTATTTCTCTAATCTGACGTTTTGGTCACAAACTTGCAAACTTGGTTTCTCTTAATTTGAAGTAAATAATTAACGAATCATTTCCGACATTGGGCAACTCATTTCGCAGCAAGAGGATGAGTGACAGATCCGAAAATTTACCCTTTCGATAATCCAGGAACTGTATCGACATTACCGACAGGCTGAATCATACGATCCAAACAATGTGGATAAGTGGACAAGATTACCTTAGTTTCTATACGAAGCACACAAAAATCCGTTGCCTTCAATTCATCTGATGCAGAACTGTTGACGGTTACCTTAATCTTTCGGTTGATTTCTGTCTGTATAATAATCTGACCGCAGGAATATTTCAGTATGGTAATTTTTTCGCATTTTTAAAACTTCACTATGGGCCTGCGATACTATCAATGGGTGGGATTTTCGAATGGGAGCATTTTCAATGTTTTCCGAACATCTCCACGAAACATCTATTGCGTTTTAATAAATCTCTTGTTTTTTTCAATTTTCTCTTATTTCGTATGAATACCCAACGTTCAAATTGACAGATAAGCATACCGTTGTTATCAGAGACAAGTTGAGACACCTAAACTTTCAATATCTGATAGACTCAAGTAATTCCATATAATTATTTTTTCTACAATTTTGAAAACCTAAGGAGCTTGTCCTACTCAGTACCAAGCACTCGCCTCCTGTTGGGTAGTATTAAAAGCTTAACGGTGAAAACTGCATTCTGAAAAACATGACATATTTGTTTCAAGAAATTAAAACACTTGCTTCTATGACTATTGATTCGAACAATTCTATGTGGAACACGTCAAACTTTGATTTTCGAATTTTTATATAAGAATCATTGTCACGTGTCCATAGATCGGTCTCTAATTTTCAAAATAGTTCTTGACATTTTGGAAGTCTGTTTTACTGGATCGTCTCACACATTGTGTTTCCTTCTTCGTAGTTCGAGTTAAAGTTTGGATTCATTAGGCAGTCAATGACTAATAACTACGCGTGAAAAAATATTAAATAAAAATTTTTTGTGCAAAGTCTATCTTTGTAAATACAAAAATTCTAGGCTTCAGCCAACATTTCTTGTGATAACTCTAATATCAACCTAGTAGATATATTTCTTGGGTATTTTAGACTCATCTTGTTTCCGTGAAACGGAACCACCTATTTTTAACTTCAAATGAGGAAGACCTAAGAAATGTGAGTTCCAGAAGGTCATCTGAAGGTTGAATGAAAAATCACCAATTAACTAGTCAAAGTCAGATAAGGTTTAAATCCTGTCGATTCTTTTTTTTTTGGAAAACCATGTAAATTATGCACAATCAGGAAAATATATAGAACTGAAGCATAAATTATACAGGTTTTCAATCGGTTTCATGGCGATGAATAGGTTGCCCTAAATGAATCTGACATCATTGAAATGAATACAGAAATAATGTTATCTCTCCTATAATATCGATTGTATACAACCTTCCATTAACGAGTTTTTTTCAAAGCGGAAAAATTCCATGTACTGAATAAATAGGGCATAATAACACAGTTGATAACCCACAAAACGTCGGGAAATATCGAACCAACCTATCAAATATTCATACGAGGGGAAACATCACTAGAATTGATCTTCAATATTTTGTTATATACAAATAAGTTTCATCACCACGGGATTTTTCGAATCAGATATCGTAAAATTAATTTTATCGGTTGAAATGCTTTGAAATATGTTTGAAGTATTATGTTCTCGAAATATTTCAACGTGATTTCAGGTCGTTTATAATTAAGTGATTGATTGATTAATATTTTTCCTTTCTTTTGTATTTTATATCATAAGTATTAATTTAAAATTAATATTTATAAAAGCAACCTATTAACTTAATTGCAAAACTTATGTCTCAATTATTTCAAGGTCATCAGGCTTTTCTATCATCCAATTTTTACCTTTTACCCTGAAAAGTGAAATTTCGATTCGATCACCACAGAATTCCATTTGAAGCTCGAATAGAAAACTAACCAAATATATCTTGAAAAAATGCAAGAACGAAAGAATTTGATTTCATCGAATCAGAATCTGTAACAGATTTGATTTCAGGAAAAACATTCCGAAAATAGATAAAATCGAATGGGATGCATGCATCTTAAATCTTTAAAACTTAGTTTCAGTATATCTCAGATTCATTTAGAGAAAAGATCTGAATCTAGGAGCACCCAAGTATATGTTGTGTTGTGTTGTATTGGGTTGTTAATATGTTTCGAATCTAGGTCGAATTCTTACTTATTTATTTATATATAAGAATCGATCATACTAGTCAGTTAAAGAAATCTCAGCAAATGAAATTGGCAGAAGATCTGTGATCATTTGAATTCGCTAATACCAAATATCATTCTCTCGGAAATCTTTATCTACTCTCTCCTAGATATTCTTTCTGAAAATAAAGACTTCAAGAATGAAATGAACCAATATTCGCTGAATACGATCAGGGAGACACTTGCGGTCTTTAGGGCTATCTGCGATTGTGTGTGTTAACCATATTTGTGTATCATTCAGAGAGCATGTGAAGGAAAGAGTTTAACGGAGACATCTATATATCTCTGGGGAAATAAGTACATTTACTTCATCAGATCTAAACTGAAAATATTGATCTCTCAGTATGCGACGGATTGATATCTGGTACAGATGAGTTCGAATAACAACGAAACTGGCCTTTCATTTTCGCAAAGATTTCTTCGATATAAGCTTATAAAATAGTCGATTCCTACTCATACGGTGTATTACTGTCGAAATATTAATATTATCTAATTTTTCACCCCCCAATATTTAAATCACGTTCTACGTTGTCGTTTACATAAGTTTGCAAGAGAAAGGTTCAGCATATTGAAGAGCATGGTGGTTTGGCCTCAGAAAAACTCAAAACGAACATTTTCTTCTGCCAATTATGAACACAAGCTTCAGACAAATATGGACCGAACATGGTTCGATTTATGAGTTTCATTTCTTTATACTACCTACACTTTTTGAATACATAACTTAGTTTTATGATTTTATATTCCGTGCTCAACTTCTCGTCTATTTAATATGACTAGTGACGCTTTTGAAAGGCAACAATTTTTGTATAATACTGTGTCTCCATTTTGATTATTTCATTATTATTATCTTTTATATGCTGTCTGAAAGAAATATAAATTATATTCTATGGTAAGACTGAAATCGAATATACCAAATAAACTGCTCCAAGGAAGAAATATCTGATACTTTTGTAAATTATCAGAAATTGATGTCAAAATGAATTTTTGAACTGTTTTTTTCTAATTTTTTGATGATGGAACTATGGAACTCGATGATTAATAAATTTTGTGGATTCTACTTTCATTTATATATATATATATATATATATATATATATATATATATATATATATATATATATATATATATATATATATATATATATATATATATATATATATATATATATATATATATATATATATATATATATATATATATATATATATATATATATATATATATATATATATATATATATATATATATATATATATATATATATATATATATATATATATATATATATATATATATATATATACATCAGCCAAACCAATCAAAAATGAAAGGAAGAACAGAGGAACATAAAAGAGTACTAAAATTTAGATTTCGTTAACTCAAAACAAATCAGCTCCACACATCAAATTGAGAAACTTTTCTTATCAGAGAAGCGGTGGAAATTGAGAAAGGTACAATGAACAAAAGGGACGAAACCCTCAAAATATCAAATTCTTGGAGAGTTATTTTACCACCTAAGAAACCGGCATCATCAATAGACAATAATGAAAGCATCCCCACCACAAGGCCTACCGACGACCACAACGAGGACACAAAAAGAGAACCACCAGCAAACCGCTATCAGCTACGCTCGAGACATCGTCTACCGAACGCCTGAAGATGACAAGGGACAACTTGTCGAAACACCGCCAGAATCAGAATGAACCACGTTTTTTCCATTTTTCATGGAAAAACAAAAAAACAACAAAGATTTATTCTGGCACGTCTTCAGCCCACAATGCTTCATTGATGGGGCTAAGCTGCCAAACTGCTAACCACATTGCTTCTAAAAATATAAAAAAACTGCACTTCTTACAAGTGATATATTGTTGGAAAACAATATGAGAAGATCACAAAAATGAATCCCATGTTGAAGAAAGTAGGTTTTATGATATTAATGATCGGAAACAAAGATTCCATTAATATTTCTGAAGAGCCCATTGCATGGCATTATTCAATAAATTAATCAAATTGATGGATGAACAAATACCATTAGGAACCGCCTTATAATGTAACCAGGGCACCACAAATGGTGAAGGATCACTGGTACAAAAATAACACGTTTGTAGGGAGTGTAAAAAATCCACTATTGACAATAATCATCAATTTAAAAATGACGAATATCAATTTGGTGATCTATTGGTTTTTTTATATTCTTTTGACCTCACTTTCAGTCCCAGATGTAACCGTTTTCTTCTTTTAATCCTTGATGAATTACTTAAATTCATTATCACAATACTCTTTGAATGTAATGGAAGTATATTATCGACCGACGTCCGCTCAGTGTTGCGTCTTCTCATGTCGATCTTGGTGTGATTATCAACTCTGATCCCACATGCTCTGAGCACAAAATAAGTATATGCAAACGTGCTGATACTCTGATATATCTTATTCGTAAATCCTTCGCTCGCCTTTCGTACTCTAGCTGCTGTACAAGTCGTGTGTCCGTCTGATCCTTGAATATGCGGGTGCATATCGGATAGTCAAGCAGAACTATGCCAACCTCAGGACACTTTTTGTAATGAATGAGGATTCTCGACTTCGGGGTCGTAGTAGGAAATTGGAGAGGGAAAAATTCTTCACCGACCAGAGAGAGAATTTTTCGGTTAATCGAGTTTTCAATAAGTGGAATGGACTTCCTGGTGAGGTTGTGAATTGTGACTCAGTTAACAGCTTCAAAAATAGAATTGACAGCATACTCTTCTGATGTATTTTTTTTTGTACTGGCTGATTGTTTTTCCTACCTATTCATTGGCTGCAGTATTGTTTGACTGAAATTTGTTAATATTATGCTTAAATAGGACTTCTGTCCTCTGCCTTGAATGAGATTCTTCACATGCCTCATCATTGCAAATGGAACATTCCGAGACTTCAATCTTACACAAAAAATATTCTGCTACATATGAAGTAACCTTATTTTCACATATTGGATTATCTTCTACACTCTCCATTTCAAAAGTAACTGAACTTTTTGAAAACAGAAACAACCAGTATTGATTTTGATACAAATCATTTTTATTAGTCAATGAATTCGCATTCTGCATTGATACACAAATTTGCACGCGGCAACAGGTTCTCAAACGTCTTTAGCGCGTCGGTCGCCGCACTTTCAATGGCCTCAATCGAATCGTGCTACTTTCCATTTATCGTCAAATGCAGCTTAGGTAACAGATAGTAGTCACACGGAGCCAGATCAGATCAACAGAGTGAATGTTGCGAGGCGACATCAATCAAAGTCTCAAAAGAAAAATCAAAATTCAGTTACAACTCTTGAGCGATGTGATGGGACATTATCGTGCAGAAGAGTTTTACTACCGGTTTCTCGATATACGACAAATTGTTGCCAGCAATCACTTCATGACGCCCAAAAAAAAAGTCTTCTGTGACGGTCTGGCTGCGTGGAATAAATTTTTTGAGGATAATTCCTTCACAAGCGTAAAAACAAATCAGCATAACTTTCACTTTTCACTTCTCCAAGCAACTTTTCCGATTTGTTTTGAGCTCATACTGAAAACACCACGTCTCGTCATCTGTCATTATCGTTTTCAAGAAGTTTGGGTCCTTGCAAACACTTTGGATGATGTCTTTGCTATGCTAAATTCGATTGAATTTTTGATCGTCGGTGAGTTTCCTCTATAGAAACCTCTAATAAGAGATTTACTAAGTTTAACACAAAATTCATTCTTTGTTTAGAACTCATTTTACGACTGTTCTACTAAACACACTAAAAAACATGACGCAATAACTCAAGTTGTTTACATACAAATGTATGAAATTTTTAACAGCTGTCAGTGAAGTACCGAATTATCGAAGAGTACAATATTACAACAGATGGTATTAGTAGAACTGCTTTTTCGAAACAGTTCGGTTACTTTTGTAAAATAACTAGGTTGAGCTGCTAAACATTCATTTTCTAGGACTATCCTTATTGAATCACCATTTCGTAATATTGTTAAAATCTTGAGAATAAATTTTTGTTGAACAAAGTTAAAGGTTGAAAATTTGCCATTTTATTGCTACTAAACTGACAAAACAGCCAAGCAGTTAATAACGCGTGTTTCTAAGCAAATGAGGAACATCGAAATTATGCAATCTAACCTAATCGCATATAGTAGCAACTACTCAGAGATAAATCTTCTGGAGATGTTCAATTACTTAAACTATCAGCTGTTTGAGGCTCAACGACTCAAAAAGTTTTTGCAGGCAACTGCTTGTTTCCTCTCACTATTAATACCAGAGCATAGTCTGCTACTTTTTGCCTTCTAGCATAGCCCAGATCTTCATAACTATAAACATGCTCTTTACAGTACTCAGAATGAACACGGCAGAATAGAGATAATTCATAGAAGGGTAAAATACAATGTCGATCAACAAGTTCATCCATTTTCCCCCTTGTATTTTGAGCTAATCTATCATTACTGAATAACGGTACACCTTGGCTTTACTTACATCGACAGATCAACAATTTTATCTTAAATAGTCGACCGCTTTGCCTTTGGACCCCTAGTGACATTTCTGAGAATTCATGAATTCTTTACTACTGCTACTCGTTACTGTAATGTTAATGTCTTTTGTTGCAGTGAATTTTTTAGAACGACAGCTGCGATATCTGATACAGAACTACTTTCGAAACTATCGGAATCAAATTCGGTAAATGAGACACGTCACTTGAAATACAGTTCTACATGGTTAGATCCATAATGAATCATGCCGATTACTATATTTTTTTGTTGCTTATATACAAATAAATCACAAAATGTGTGCGTTGAATGATAATTTTTTATGTTAACATATTTGAAAAAATGCTCATGGCATACAGATATAAATCCTTAACTTTCTTGAAACAGTTTATTTGAATTCGGTAAAACTATAATATATTACTGATCAAATTCAATGATTTGCTATCTTCTACTGAGAACAGATTTATTGCTGACGGTTGGTGTCGGAATGGTTCAGTCAACGTCCAATTAATACTGAGAACGTACATTGACAGATCATGAGCATAAGTTCTAATTCATCTTCAAAGGGAGCAAAAAACAATATTTGTTCCAAAGAAATATAGGTACCTTCTCCAAACAATATCTGGATCAGAGTGCATAGAAGGAGAGTATATATCTACTTGGCATTACTGCCTAAGCTATTGTCCAGTCAACATCTACCGACGACTTGTTCGGAATAATATTCCCATGTATAAGGTTGTGACTTCAAACATTCATCTGATGGAATATCCACACGTAATCTAACACAGTCTTTTCTTCTGTCATAGATACTTGATCCAGAGAACCAGGAAATTGGGCAGCTTAACTTCTGAATCACATTTTCAAATGAACACCATTAAATGACAGTCCAACTGTAGACACCCTGAATATCCCTTCATTAAAATATCTGAGCACAGTGTGCTAAAGAGCTCACTTTCTTCGATTATTCCTTCAACAACCTACAACTTGGACCACTTTAAGAAGCATGAGGAGTTATCAAACATCTTGAGAAACCACTCAGGTAGTGCTACCTGACCTTGAGAGTTAATCGTTAATACTGAATAGGCAAATAAGGAAAAGTTTCTAAGCTGAAATTAATAGTTTCCTCTTCAATTTACCCTGATAACCATGATTGCGACGCAGTTTTTTGAGGATCATTCATCATTATAATAATTAGTTTTTAAGGAATATTCATCATTATAGTTGCGAGTTCCGTTAATGATTTGAAAGAAGTACCAAACTACCTAATACGGAATTTGCTCATTATGTTAACACCGAGCTATGTTTTCTTGTATTAATATCTCACAATGATAGAAGTTGCATGCAATAAGATAGTTATGCCAAAACTTGGAAATTACGACATGCATCAGCATTGAGTTTTCGATAACGACTGTAGTGTTATGTTTTATCTCATACTTACAGCATTTATTGCTAAATAATCTTGCTCGGAGTGATTTGAAGGGTTCAACATTCATAGGTTCGGTGAAAGATGCTAATGATTGAGAAATAATGAATCGTAAATAATCCCATAGAAACCATCGACTACTCTGGACGGATTACAAAACCTTATATTTGGTAGATGAAGAGAGCTATTGCTGTTGTTGGCTGCTAAACTATGATGAATACTGGACCCTATCAATAATATTTATTGAGAAACTGTGACTTCCTTCATAAAGGGTTGATATCAAAAGGGTCGGTTTATCTTCAAAAATTGGAGTACTACATGAATTATGCCGTATTGTCAACTTTTGATGTGAGTCAAATCTCAAAATCGGGGAAGCACAGTATTGAGAATAGATAAACTTTCAAATCATTGCCAACCCTCGTACGATGGTCCTGAAGTGTAACCTCAGGACAATGAGAAAAAATGGGTGAATCATCAAAATTTTTAATATGATTCAAGAGAACAGAGAGGAAAACCGGAAGAAAAACTATCTTCCCCGTCTCTGATATATCAGTAACATCTAGTGTGAACAAATAGTGTAATCAGAATTTTTAAATTCACGCTTTATTCTTCATTTTAATCAGATCTTCGATTGGTCGCTGGAGGCAGCTATCGGAAAAATGAAAGAGAAAAACAATGAAAAGGCATAGTGTAAGTAATAGAAATCTTTTCATGTCAATCGAACATAATTAAAAGAAGAATACGTAAGAAACAAGATCATACACAGAACTAAATTGATGATCAAACAATACATAACCTGCTCACTTTCCTTTCCGCAATGCTGATCCTCGGCCACAGTTTTTGTTCATTGTATGAAATAGTAATAGCAAGAAATTAATTAATTTTGAAAGTATTCTCCAAGAAGAATAAGGACTTTTCTCTACATTTATTCAATTTAACTTTGCAATCAATGATTCAACTATTTTGTTATTACATATGGAAGTTCTGTGTAATAAGAATCAGTTTTTCAACAGGAAACGAGCAGTGATGTCCTAATGTTTTAGATTGTCACATGTCGATCGTCGTTGATGTTCTTACTCCTAGCATCGACGTTTTCTTAAGCCACTGCCAATTTTAGTGACCAGCGGAACAAAGCAGTTCACGTTCAAATTCTCCATACCGAACAGGAATTGCTAACTGACGAAAATAGAAACCTCTCGGCGAGACATTGATGTTGCAATAATTATTTTCGAAAAATATTGAAAATTTTGCGTATTCCCGATTAAAATCCACTTTTTAAGTAATTTTTTAACTTGACTGCTCGATTTAGTTACAACATTACGCAAACGCACTAAAATTTCAAATTTAATTTAACAAAAAAATGGAGGTTGATTTTCACATTGTTTTAAAATATTATATTCTACACTTCAAAACTGAGGTGTTTAGTTGGAGATTCGATGACAGGTTTCACTAGATCAACAAAATTTGCTCTTATTGAAATTAACCCCTTCCTAGATTTTTGTTGTTCAATGCGGAATTTAATCCTGTTTATATGTATTTCAATCACTTTTCAACTTAGAAGCACAGGTTGTTCCATATATTTTTGGGGCTACTTCAGCATGCTCGTCACATAAAACTTTTTACAGAAGTTAATGCTGAGCACTGGTCGCTTTTGTGATGAGCGTATTTGCACAAAATTGTACATATTAGAAGTTAAACTGTGTTGCGTACTGTTTATGCTGGAACAATAGTGTCTACTTACATTGCTTTATAATTCAAAAATTTTAGCAATATACACTGACCACATAAAATGCGAAAACAATTCTATTTTGAGAAGCAATGAACTAAGTCTATATTCCTCGACAAATATTAAAAAATATGAGCTTACGAAACTTTTCCATTATATTCTCTCCATCGTACAGCTAAGGTATTCAAGATAATTCCTAACGAAGCGAAAGATTATGTAGCCCACAAGGAGTAAAAGAATGAAAACTAGAAGATTCATGCACAAGTTCAGTTCACTTTGGATATGAAAGCTTTTGCAAAAGATTTCATTATAATCACTTGATTATATTATCTGAAATACCAATACTTCCACATCGAAATGGTTAGAATCCAGACAACGGAATCTACTCTCTGTCACATCGACTAGTTATCTAGACAACAAAGAAGAAGGGAGGACAAACTATATATAATATTTTTTCATAATGAAAGATAAATATAATTGAAATAATCAGTCACTGAGGATTCAAAGAAGATGCCTAAGTGTTGGTCTCTTAGTAAATTCACACATTACTGCTGTAAGAAAATATGGATTTCAGTTGTTCTGTAACTGAATTCACTGTGGCTCAGTACATCATATCTCCAGCATTAGTTAAATTATGGGTCTCTTTTTAATCTAAGAAGACTGAAATAGATGCTTATAATACATCTTTCAGTACATCCCTATTATGCATAAATGCTATCTTCGAACGAATACTTAGAGGAACACCTACAAAGAGTAAATTTCAATTTTTTTGAACTTATCACGAACTCTTTGGCAGTCGTAACAATTTGCGGCGACATATTATATTATGACCACTCAATCCCTAATTCATATGGTGTAGGCGATGACATTTTATTTTTGCGCTTCGTAACAAGGAAGAAGTAGCAAAGAACTTTAGTGGTTTTTCAGTTTTTATAACTGTTCAATTTTCATCATTACTGATAGGTGGCTATGAACCTCTGTGCCATAATCACTTACAGGTCAACAAACGATTTTAACTCTTGCAGTCAAAAAGCAAACAGCAAATTGCCTGGAGATTCTAACCCTAAATTAATAATTTCCTTTTATCTCATTCTTTTTATTTTTGGAGTTAGTGATAATTACAATTAAAATGTCTGCCGACAATTAAATCTTTTTCGGGCAGTCATTTATTAATTCAGGAAAACTTCATTCAGAAATTTATACAACTAACCAACAATGCAAAATATCATTTGAAAATCTCAGTCAGCAAATAATCAATTAAGTCATTTATATTGCCTTCATAATAATATAATTTATCATATATTATTCATGGTCATGTACATAACATTACTAAAATATTACTTAGTTATAAGTGGCCTCTCAAAATAGAATTGTTAAATCTGATAAGGTACTCTAATAATGTTTCATTTTTAAGTCATGCATCCATCATTCCCGCACCCAAAGGCCCAGGATCAACTCAGCCATCTTCACTTCGTACAGTGGTCCCGGTTTCGACTCAAAGGAATTCCTTAGGAGGCACGGCTCCGTCTCTAGATTATGCAGAAAGGCAAGGAGTGTGGACAATATTTCCCTTGAAGAGAAACATTTTGGCCTACCCATGTTGTCCGTGTCCGGACCATCGCCACCTGAAGACGAAGAGACAGAATTGGACGAAACACAATGTTTTTTAACAAGGGATGAAAAGTGAATCAAAAACCTGCAGTTCATGAAATAGTTTCAATTGCCACGAAAAATTCGAAAACTAAACTTCGAAATCAGGATTTCAAATTATAAGTGAATATCTATAACCAATTTCAGGGTAATATTGTCCATTTTCAACTGAAGTTTGGTTGACATGCAAATTTCGTTCAGAATTGAAATTACTATTAAAAGCCGTAGTTG
This sequence comes from Cryptolaemus montrouzieri, assembly GCA_013387265.2. NCBI lineage: Eukaryota > Metazoa > Arthropoda > Insecta > Coleoptera > Coccinellidae > Cryptolaemus > Cryptolaemus montrouzieri. Next base: position 65,670,882 of record JABFTP020000021.1, read on the forward strand.
AAATAAATTGAATCAATTTCAGCGGCTACAAATATATACAATCTTTGATTGACGTGCAAATTTCGTTCAGAATTAAAATTGCCATAAAAAACGATTATAGTTGAAATTAATGAGACCAATTTCATCCAATAATAGTTGTAGCTATAAATATTCGCATTTTCTCAAACCTGCCTGCCATGCACGCAGCCCTCAAGAGCCATAATAGTGCAAATAAGCAGGATGCCGAAAAACGACACAGCAGAATGCAGTTTCGTCCTTATTTTGAACTCATATCGCTTTTCAGCATTCAAACCAACCACATCGGAATACCCTAACGATTCCAGAAAAAACGCATCCAATACATACATACATGCGAGAGTAGCCATCTATGAACCGAGACGGTGAACTCACTACTGGAATTTTCTTCTGCTTTTCTCGAAGTCCAGTAGCGGGATCACTGTCCATAGAGGGCGATTCTCGTACGTATGTAGGAGATGAGTCTTTTCTGGAATCGTTAAGGTATTTCGATCATAAAAAGGACAGAATTCTATCAACTTATTGTTGTACTCATTCAACTACTGGCACTACTGAAGTTTTCTGACCTTCAGTCTTTACAGACTAAATAATTAATTTTTATGTTCTTACATAACTTCGTTTCTGATACATCTGTTAAATAACTTTTTTGCACCAGATTTTTTATTCAATTGATTCCTCAGTATATTTTTGTTTTGTTGAAAACAGCGCTTATTCAATGTTAGCGACTTAGGAACAGTTAAAATGAAGGTACGGACAATGAATCCATTTGAACTATGTCAATTCTATATAAGAACTTACCTTTAATTGAAGGGGTCTAATAAACAAGGTCGATAAATGAATGGAAAGTGTCAAATGCATACCTACATCCACGTACAATGTACATTATCTTTATCGAATTCAAATTGTGAAATAGAGCGTTGAAAGACACATGTACAGGTGAAATAGTCAGGAAACGCCGTAAAAATAAAGAAGCTAAAGAGCTGACGATTTTTTTTTACCCAATACACCTTTACGATCACTTTGAACCTCTTAATAATGGGTAGATATTATTAACTCATAATTCTGGAAATTGTGTTTATTTCAAATGGTTTTTGGCATATTATTTCAATACATACCTACTGAAGTAGGAAATTACTGAAGAAAGCTAACGTAAAAACTTTTATATATTTGAGTTTCGGTAGACAAAGTCATGGAATCTCTGCCCGCTAATTATATCGAGGTGTTTCACATATTCAATTCACGGTATTTGAAATTTCCTGGAATCTCTATTGACGTACATTTGCATTCGCGTACGATGCCCTAATGGTTATTGTTACGTTTTTCGTGTAATTCAATAAAGTCAAAATTTTTATCATGAAACCCGGTAGGAAACGAGACGATTTAATCTGTGGAGCAGTACCGCCGTTAGCGTTTTCATCAGTATATTGAAATGTTCAATTTGAAATTAAAGTTTTGGAGTATTCTAAGTCCCAAAAATATATACATAATATATTCCTCACAATCTAACAATTTACAACATATTTGAAAAGAAATGTCAACTAGCCTTTTCTACCTTCCTACGTCATAAGAAAATAAGTGGTATGGTAATACAGTTCGTGATGTGTTAGACCACTCTTTCATCGGCAGTTTCTGCATAGTTTCAGTAATTCATTTGAGAAGAACACGAACACAATCTGCACTCTTCTAATGCTTTAATCACATTTACTGAAAAATACCTATCCACAGATATCCTCAGACAAAATATTACTTCCGTAAATATGTGAATAAAAAGAGAGAATATAATTTTGTCTGACATCATTTTATCAGGTACGTTCGATGTTGAAGATATACGCGCCCTTATGCAGCACCCCCTACTTTCAGCTAAACATGGTAGAGCTTTGGCCAAACTTTTTCGCATCTAAATAGTTTTCTAATTTGTAATTAAGCTTTAATCTGGTCTAGTTACAACATTGTTATATGTCTTCGATAAAGCGACTGTATCGAGAATACGTGAAGATTGAAGAGAAGAAGACCACAATGCCAGAGACTGAATGATTCAATGCGAATGTACTCATACATTTCGTGGCAAAAATTTCTGAAAGAATCAAGAATGAAAATTTGTTGGGCAACACATAGTGGTCTATATGTACTGGGATATTCAATTAAATCTTGACATTGCTGAAGTAATCCTTTTCTTGGGCGATCTTGTGTGACATACTTGAAAATTAGTTCTTCATGAAGGATAAACTGTTGCGTAATTCTCCTCAAATATTGCATTTATACTTAACCTTACAACGAATTGCGTCAACACTAGATGTACCTTCTTTCATACAGTTTCTTGCTTATTCTTACCTCAAGACAACTTCCCTGATCTATACAGCTATTTATCCAAAATATCATGTCTATAACGCTTGCACAATTCGGGACCACATGAAATATTCATAATGCTACCAATGTAAATGATTACACAGTTGAATGATTTCTACAACTCTTTGTATATAATCCTAGCTATATCTAAAACTTTCTGGGCAATAAAAACATGAACACTACTAGTGCCAACACGTGAAGTGAGAAAGACATAATTAGTTTTACTTCTTTGATTCTTGGACCATTTCAAAATTACTATTAACTTAATCGCAAGTATATTATTGTGTATAGAATTATAGATTCTTGCAGAAAACTGAGTTTCAATACTTCATATTTGTTTGTGTAAGACAACCATTGAAAAAATAAGTCAGCAGTATTTGGCGAATTCAGTATGGCATTCAAAAACAAATGTCCCTAAATAACACATATTTTATCTAGAGTATACCCACTAATAAATTGGATAATAGATGATAACGATGCATGGTTATGCATGAAAGTTAATTATACAAATTTAGTTATAGCAGAAGTGATGATTTTTGTGTAATAGAGATTTTCAATCATGGTTTCAAATATATAATTTACCATATTCAGAAAATCCTTATTACTTGCCAAATCAACAGTGTATTATAGGACATCTAGAATAATCGTTATCATCTTAGACATAGCTTGCCATTCGGTGATTTTAAGCTTTTATAGTTGATGCCAGATCAAAAAGTTCAGTTCCGTACAAGCCAAATTAGAATGACTACTTTCCTGTTTCTTATATATATTCACGTCTGTCATCAGTAATTAAAAACCTATCCAGTCTTTCTAACCACTTGATCCATCCAATTACCTTACCTTCACTTTCTTCCTATTCTCATCTATAGGTGTAGTGAAATTAAACTTATCTCAAAATACAAAAATATTTCAGATGTGAATTATATGAGAATATATAGAACAATAAAGTACAGCTGCTATTTTTCTTCGGTTGCAAATATACAATTTTCATCAACATTCTGAGTTGATGTTTAAACATTTTGTGGAAAAGAATCAACCAATCTGGTAATAGTTATTAAATGAATTCGACCAATGAAAATCTATTGACCAAATGAATATTATAATAATTTAAACCAAGTATAATAAGAATATTGTATTAATCATTAGAAGAACAATATTTATTATAAACTTAAATTTCATTATTGTTACTCTTATTGTATATTTTTCAGTTTGCTTTGAGTCAAAACATTGTATTTCCTTTTCTCCGATAATGGAATTATTGATGCAAATAAATTCAACATTCAATTCATACATATTCCTTGACATTTCAATTGAATATGTTCTCTTCAGGAAAATTTTTTCGAAAACTCTTATTTTTGTCAATTATCATATAGATTCATATGTGTCTTAATCACACATATTTTCATAAGCGGAAATATAAAGCAAATTTAAAAACTTTTTCAAATTCTTCACGATTTTTCTGTTAAATATATGGTTTATATCAACTTAAAACCCCATCAATTGGAGAACCACATATATCAATATACAATGATCTGATCTGAGCCTTCATTGATGAATTTGAATTCTCCATTTTTGAGAACGAATAATGTAAAACTATATATAAATTCGTAGTAAATAACAAAACTTTATCCTAATATATCTATATCTTCAAACTGTATATGTGCCTTCTTTTGACCAATTTGATAATTAAAATTGAAACAAATGTGGTAATGAACCTTAAATAGAATGTCAAATAATTTATGTTTATATCAATTTCATATATTGTTTTAATGCATAATAAATGTCCAAACTAATTACATACGTTTACAGCTAGTCTATACCCTCATTAACAGAAAGTATTATTTGCTTATATTTTTTCTCAAAATCATATTTCCGGAATAGTTATGTGCTGTTGTAACAAACTAAAATCCCCGAAAACAAAAAAGCTGATATCTAGCCCATAGCTTCACATAGCTCATGAATAAATGCTAATTCTACACATTCTATATACCCTGATTGAATTGATCTAACCACCATGAAAATTAGCGTTGTAAATGTATTCACTTTGAGCAACCTAAAAACGACACAGAATTAACTGTGGGACCAAATTATTAATATCATATTGAAAAATTGGGCATTGAATAAGGAACATAAAACCTATAGAAAAATTTTGTCTAATTAATCCATTATAGTGAAATTATATGTATTCTCTGTTATTTGTCCATTGGTAGTTCACAATATTCATAAATATATAAAGTCTAACAAAAACACCACAAAACTCTTGTTTAATCATCAAATCGAGAAAAGAATAAAATATAACACTGTAATGTTAGTTTTTGTCCATTGTTAATGCGATAATTTCCATATATTTCCTAATTCACTACTTAGGTTTTGTAACTTTTATAATTTTAAGATTCTGAAGTCAATTTGATTAGAGCTATATGAAAATATATTCATTTAAAAACTTTTCTTTTACTTTTATTTACCCAAAATGCAGATAATTCTCAAATCATATAAGAAAAGTGGATATGCACGATTCTCACAATAATCTAATGTATACTCTTGAGTTTTAATGAAAAGACAATTCTGATTAAATCTCATAAAAAATTAATTCATTAATTTATTAATAATTACGATAAAGCAGCATGCTTAGTATGCAAAGAATCTATAAGCGTATTTAAAGAATTTGATTACGTCGCCAATTCAGACAGAATAAAATTGATTCTTCAGAAAAACGTTCAGTTCAGCATTGGTCAAAATTTCCCTACATATTTCGAAATTAATTGCTGAACATAACAAACCATTCACGGATGAAGAGTTCATGAAAAAAGATATTTTGGATGCTGTTAACGAAATTTATCTGGGAAAAAATAAACAATTTAAAAATATTAATTTGTCTTCACGTACAGTAGTTCGACGTATTGAAAATATATCAACTAATATGTTTCATAAATTAAAAGAAAATTCTTCACAATTTGAGTATTTTTCACTAGCACTTGATGAACGCAACTATAACTAGCATCGGTCATTTGTTGATTTTTATCTATGGAATTGATTTTATGTAACTCCATGAGAATACAAGAGGTGAAGATATATTTTCGCAACTATCAGACGTTTTCAATATGTACGATCTCATGTGGGAAAAAATAAAAAAAGTAAAAAATCAACAACTTCAATGTGTTATTTATCAACATGCACTTTGCGCAAAAATTGTAAATTTGAAAAATTTTATAAATGAAGTATGGTCCATCAATTATTTTCGCAAAAAGGGTATGAACCATCGAACATTCCGGAATTGATTTTTCCAGTTGATAGACGAGATTGTTATTTTTTATAGAAGGAAATAATATACCAGAATTATCGAATTTTAAATGGATAAGCGAGTTAGCTTTTCTTGTGGGTATTACAACTTTCCTGAATAAATTAAATGTAACACTACAAGGCAAAATACAGTTGATCAAGGAGTTATTTACAGAAATTCGACCTTAAGATAAAATTGTTTATTTCTCAACTCGAAAAGAATAATTATTGTCATTTTCCTACTTTGCAATTATTTTCAACTAAAAACGACACGACACGTATATTTTCCGTAAGTCACTTATGGAACTGGATAAAAATGTTCATCGTCGGTTTTGGGAATTTTATGCAGAAGAAATGGATATATTAATATTTGAACATTTTTAAAATTTGATATTATGAAAGCACTAGACAATTTACACTTAGAGTTAATTGATTAGTATTCGTACAATGTATATAAAAATAATTTTGATGAAAATAAATTGCATTTTATTCAAATCTAAGAGAAATAAATTTCCTAATTCAAGAAATTTTGCAAAATTACTGATTTGTATTTTTCAAGCCACTTTTAGGCGGACAAACATTTTCAAGAATGAATTTCATAAAACAAAACATAGAGCGAGACTGACGAATGAAAATTTACAAAACTTAAATAAATTATCAAAGAATATTCAAGAACAAATAGCGTCCTCCAAAACTGTGACTAAAATAAGATACAATATTTTCAAGTTAAGCTAAGTAAGAATTTAACTCTCCTCATGTAAAGTCGAGCCAATAAGCTCTCAGTGTTGTTACTCCTAATAAATTGTACAATTATTGTTGAATCTTACTTCATTTTAAAATCAGAGTGTCATACCTAATAAAGTGCACACATATGTTTTATATTAATATCAATGCATTACTCTAGTAAAGTGAAAAACAATGCAAAAAATAAAAGATCATTTCATTGTTAAAATGATAATTATCTAATAATCATCTACAAATTTCAATTCAATCGATTGGGAATTGAAGTTATTGGATAATTTCCAAATTACTCAATGATTTCCTTGATTAAGTTTGTATAGATGCATTCACGCTTCATATATTCATGTTCATAAAAGTTAAAATGATGAAAATAAATATATAGTTGCTAAATATAAGCATTGAAATAACAAAAGTGACAATAAAAGGTACAACGTATATTTAAGTTTCTATCATGAACAGGGGACAAATCAAAACAGACTTTACTAAAATGTTAAAACTTAAAGTAACTTCAAAACGCTATAAAACTCTTCCTAGAAATTTTTTTCGTCTAAATATAATGAACTATATACTCAGGATAAAATTCTGAATCTACAAATTTTATAGTTTTGGTGATGATCTCGTTGTATCAAAGCATTATTTGGAATGATCATATCTTTAGAACCAACTTGTGTTTTACAAACTAATACTTTTGAAACAAATAAAATTTTTTTCATCTTTCTACAAAACTGGTGTGCGAATAATGAGTAAAACATACTGCAAATCCATATTTATGGCCTCTAGATTGTCCGCTGAGTCGCCAATTAAAGTTGTTTGAACAAATGATTTCGACATTATCAGGTACTGTACAATGGTACACTCGTTGCTATTGGCACACATTGAATACATTTACTTTGCGTTGTTTTTTCAGTTAAAACTGACGCTTAAGGTATCTATTGGTCAATTTAAATATGCCACTAATTGAATCAGCATGGCTAGGATCTTGAAGGATAGGTGCAGCAATCTTCTTATATTCTTTTCCTCTGATCCGGGTCAAAATAAAAGAACTATTTTGATCCTTACTATCAAGAATATCTCTAACCCAAATCGGTCTATTAAACGACCTATTACGGTAGATTGTAACTTTTTTAGCTTTGGCAAAATAATTTTCGTCATAATCACCATCTGATATCTTAATCAGACGAAAATGATGAGTTAAATGTTGTACTCCGAAATTGGAACTCATTCTACGTTTAAACGGACTTTCAAGTCCCTCGAACTCGGTATTTCAGTTACTGGAAAAAAACATGATAAATATATCAAACGCTCAAGCTGAATCATAAATTTAGTGCGATTACCGTATACTAACATAGACAAGAGATTCAAAGATTGTTTTTAAGTGATATATATATATATATATGTACTACTGAATTTTTCCTAATAAAAACGTCAGTCAGACCATATTTCATATTAGAATATTACAAGCACAGATCAGAGCCTAATGAGAAATAAAAACTCAGTGCCCCGGCATAGGGAACAATATGGCCAACTCTGCATAGAAACTAGCGCTACGCGTGCCATTATGGAAAACTAAACCGAAAGGCGCCTTATTTGAATTCTAGATTTCCCACGATCGAATTTAACTTGACTGAAATGGGGTATTTGAACTAGTCTAATCGATGCAGATTATTTCTGCCTCAGTTAGACTGTTCAAAAATTGAGAAAATAATTAATGTTTTTTTAAAATAACACTTTTATTTTAAAATACAAAAAATTCTCAAACCATATATACAGAAAATGTAGCAAAACATTTCCACGTAAAATAAATTCTTAACACATGTGAAACAAAAATATAAATTACATAACAAGGAAAATAGGAACATTCAAAATGAAACAGGAATTCTGAAATATTGTTGTCAGCCACTTATATTGGTTCTTCATTGCTACCATTGGTCCCCCATTGGGGATAAACTGCCTTCACTGCCATCTTCATGGGAGTTACTCTAAACTGCTTCTGAAAATAGAAAAAAAAGCGCAGTATTAACTCTCAAAAAGTTTTTATTTAAATGAATTTGAGATCACTCAAAATTGTTGAATATGGTAAGTTAGGCAATTTCATTACTAATGTTGGAAATGTTGGAATAATAACAATGTATATATCACAAAATAAATATGAATTATAGATACCAAAAGGAATGTAGGGTATAAAGGATCCAAAAAATTCAATTATTTGGTCACAGATCAATTTCTTTCCCCATGAGTGTAAAAGGTGCATGGAGGAAAATAAATAATATCACAGACTAGAAAACATGTTTGTAAATTATAAAAGGTGTAAAAGCCCAGACAAAACAACGTGTGTAGTACCACCGATTGTATAAGATCTATGATAAATAAATAACACGCACATACTAGAGTGTAGATAACCTGCTCTTTAAAGTCACAATGAACACTCATTTCTGAATCTTTTGGATTTTTTTCAGTCCCAGAAGTCACAGTTTCCTACGTTTTATTTATTTATTTAATGAATTCAAAAATTAGAAGATGAGTAGCCCTTTCAAAAGTTTCATCTATCACCGAATGTAACGGACAAAAATCGAATTGAGAAAAATGAGACTTGTAAATAACTTTGAATCTCAAAGCAAGATTTTCCTGATGAGTAGAGTATATTGTGGATGTCTTCTGAGAATTGAGAAACTTTTACTGAAGGATAAGTTAACTTAAACTTATTATCACAAAATTCTTACAATGTAATAAAAGTGTGTTGTTGTTGGGGCACTTCACAAAAAAGTTCTCAATTACATACTTGACATTCTAGGACTGTAAATTTTTCGCAAAAGGTATCCTGCCACATAAAAGGTAGCGTAATTGTCAGTTGTAGGAGTAGGTAGATTTCCAAAGATCTCATTATATTCTTCATGAACAGAAAGTTCCGAATCATCAGAATCAGTGAGTATGTTCTGTGAGCTAGTCTGCAAAAAGAAGATAAATCATTCAAATTCCCACAATCATCCCTTTTACAATTTCCATTAATTATGGGCGATGTTAAGTCATTTATAATGACTGGTGGAAGGTCCATAATGAAAAATACTTGAACCCTTCGTATCTCGAAAAAAGGCTTCCTCGCCTACTTTTCTTTGTATTAGTTTGATACAGTGTCAATAGTCAAAATTCACTGAAAAAATTGTTCAATTACTAATTTTGGGTCCCAGAATCCGAATCTGAAATTATTTTTCCCCGCTCGGCTATCGTTTAAGAAAAAAAACCAAAACTTCCTTGAAAGTTCTCTTATCTATATCATTCAAACTCTATAATTTCTTCATTAAAATGCCTTGTTACTATTACAAGGGATAAAATATACAGACATGTACCATTAATCAGAAATTCTAAGCTCAAATATACACAAATTCTTTTCAATTCGAATGTTTATTTTTTAGACAGTTAACCCGCCATATTTACTGTCACGATATGATTGCCCCTGAATTCTCAATATTAGGCAACAATTTCACACATTTTTTGTCCAAGACCCACGTGACATGAACCCGTCAATAGTAACGTACTTCCCATCTCCTGTCAAAATAGAGAGGGATATTCAAATGGAAATCTCTTCAAACCAAACCTAACTAACCTAACAGAAACACAAACCTAATTTAAAGATAATTTTGAATTCAATAGGTTCGAAGGTTAGGTTTAAGGTAAAATTAGGTTAGGTTTGAAAATATTCCCATTTGAATTTCGCTCTCAGTTATGAACGAGAGAGATAGAACATGAAATCATTGTAAATATGGCTATCTAGAAAATAAACATTCGAATTGAAATGCATTTTAATAAGAAATGAATGTAAAATATTAAATAATTAATTTCTGATTAATGGTACATGTGTGTATATTTTATCCATTGTAATAGTAACAGGGCATTTTAATGAAGAAATTATAGAGTTTGAATGATATAGACAGGTGGACTTTCAAGGAAATTTTGGTTTTTGTTTTTTCCTAAACGATAGCCGAGAGGGGCAAAATGTTTTCAGATTTGGATTTTGGGACCCAAAATTAGGAAGTAAACATATTTTTCAGCAAATTTTGACTATTGACACTATTAAACTATTACCCTTTTCTTCTTTCTATGGTATAGTCCTTTCCAGCAGAACGCCAAAGGGGTGAACTTCAAAATTAAAAAAAAAACGATAAGAATTGGATATAATCCAATTTAGGTACCATAGAATCATTCAAAGCTCAAGCTGCACAAAGTATTAACTAAAACTTCGCAAATTCAACTTACTTACCATAAATTTTCAAGATAATTACTAAACTTCGAAGACACCAGCAACGGAAATAACTGAAAAGAAAATGATTTTAGGAGCGCAAACCCCAAAAATAAAAGGGTTTAGCGGGAAACTGAAAACATTGACATTGACAGAAATTTGACAATTCATTTTTCGGCGATTGAAGTTTGATTGACAGAGTTTGACATGTGAAGTGGTTAAATTAATGCCATCTATATGTATTATGGGGGACTAGATAGAATGGTGTGGGGTTGTGAGGGGGTGTTGAATGTTTTGGTCGGTAACTCGGCCTTCTTAATGGATCTTTTCTCTGATTACAAGAGTCGGGAAAAAACCTGACCATGTCAGGTCATAGAATATCCTGAAAATCATAGAAATGGTTTTATTCTCGTTTTCTTCAATAAATTACGTGATGAAAGAATCATGATAATTTTTTTCTTCCTGCAATACAGAAATTGAAATCTCTTATTGTGTTGAATTGTTAGGAAAATTAAAGCGGGATGCCTCTGGTAAAATATGAATGAAACTGATTGATTTTTATCAAATAGTTGCGATTTGTGATTGGACCTGGAAAATATATAGTTTATTTGAAATACACATTGATGTAACCCTCTAGACATGCCTGAATTATAATATAAATTTGTGTTTTCTTGAATATGATAATAGGTTAATTTGAATAAAATATGAAAAGTATTTTTCACTTTCAGAATATATATAACATGTCTGACAAATTTCCAAAAAAATTAGATTCGTCGATATTTCTGTGGTTTCATCAAGTAAGCTGGTGCAAGTTACAACAATGAATGTCAAAATGAATTTTTGATTGAAAAATATTCGTGAATTTCGAAAACTTTGAAGAACACGACATGTTAGAATGCTACGTTCAGAATAGGTATAATTCTCACGCAGTTTCAGAAAATTATTTCGTTCCTTTTCGTGACAGGAGACAATCTCTCAAGTCTAAACTCTACAGATAGAAACTGAATCGCATAAACACTGGTTCTTTCAAAACACTTAGAGAAAAAGTTACAATGAACAAGATAATGTAGAAGTTACAATGGAAATTTTGGGAGCTGTAACTGCGAATTCCTCAATTTCATGTGAGCAACTTGAAGCAGAGAGTGAAATATCAAAATCAAATTTTTCGAGAGTCCTCAAAAATAAATAAGTTTCACCCTCATAGGATGAGGAAATTTTAATTTCTTCAGCCAAGGAGATTATGCGCGAAGGCTAGAATTCAACCAATAGAATCAGGAACCGTCAAGAAAAAATTTAGAATTCTATCTGTATACCAAATGGACTTATGAAAGGAAGGTGACCATTAACGGATTATTCAATCGCAATAATGAAGATTACTGGTCCTATGTCAGACTCCACCTGAAAGTGAATGTTCAACACCAGGGATGATTCGGTTTTAATGATTGGGGCGCATTAATGAACCACCGTGTTTAAGTTAATCTCATTTTGGACAAAAATCTTTATAAGGAATTAAGATATTATAAATGAGGTAATTGTCGAGGGTTTTTTGGATGAAAAACAATTTTAGAATTGAAATGATAGTAAGTCGGAAACAAAATATTTGCATCAGATTCTGCTTCCAATTACAAACCTCAAAAGCGTATGATTCACTGTATTTAGTATCGTGTATCAGAAGGGAAAGTATTGATAACGTACTAGCATCGGTTGATATCGGACTACCCTCATACGAATACAACCACTACAGTTCGCGAGCTCTAAATTGAGCATTGTAAATCATCTTTAAGAATCAATATCGATTATCACTATTCAACCACTAGAAATGTAAAAAACAAAATTCCAAGATAGCATTCATTAATCCTCGTTTTTCGACAGTGTTATCTTTTCTAAGCAAAACAAAACAGTTCAATAATAGAAAAGACATATGGGATAACCATTTTAAAACTGAACTTGTCTATTGTATCCCAAACTGCCAGGTAGAAAGGGAGATAACAAAGATCGCAATAAAACTAGTTAAAAATATAGGTTTTATACAATTGTTTATCCCCCAATCATTTGGTCTAGCTTGGTAGATAAGTGCTCATCATCTAAATGATATTAATTTAACAGTACCTTAACTCAAATTTCCAATATTATTTATTACAAACATAATGAAAGTTTATAAATTTTAAGACCTGCTTTCCTGAATGGAAATAATCATTGAATCATCTAGATTTCAAATAATTGCTCAAAATAATGAAAACAGGTAATTTATTCAATAATGAAATTGAACAAATAACAATGATAGATATACATACAACAATTTTGGTGATTGAAAATAAGTAAAAATATTTGAGGTTTCCTTATATACAGGGTGTTACATAATAGTGTATCAAAACTTGAGGGGGTAAATCTACGTGCAATTTTAAGAAAGAAGTTAATATAAACATAGGTCCGCAAAAGCTTCGTTACGGAGCCGCAGGGTGTTGAAATTTCTGGAGAAAATTGGATATTTCTTTAAAACTCCTGCAGTTTTTGGAATATTCAGCCCAAATTTGGAATGCAAGCTATTTCTCACAACCTCCATCATTACACGTCCTAAATTTCAACTAGAATCCATAAGGTGTTTTCTTTTCCGGGCCATGTCTTCTTTTGCTCTTTCAAACTTTTTTGCAGTACTCCACTGATCAGCGTAAGATCAATTTTCGTCATCTTCGTTCAATTTAGAAACTTTTTTGAAACGCGTAATTTTTTCGTATCTCCGACCGTTCTCGTGCAAAAAATTATAAAAAGCACTTCTAATTAAAAAATTACTAGTTGGCTTTGATTTTTTTCATTCATTTAATTATTTTGACAGTTGCTTAAGTTGAACCAGTGTCTGCTCGAATTGTTTATTAAATTAACGATTAGTTTCAAGACTTGTGAAGTTATTGCTGTAAGAAAAAATGGCTAATTTTACTAACGCCGAATTGGCTGATATCCATTACATGTACGGTCTGGCTGACGGAAACACAACAGAAACTAGGCGATTTCATCAGGTGCGCTTTCCAAATCGAGTAACACCAGATAGGCGAACATTTTCAAATTTCCACAGGAGGTTCGGGGAAACTGGTACTTTCACTGCAAATAATCATTCAAGAAGTGCAACTTAAACTATGGAAACTCCAGATATTGAGAAAGCAGTTTTGAATTGTATTGATTTGAATCCTCATGTGAGTACAAGAAAAATTGGAAATCAGTTGAATATTTCACATGTTCTAGTTTGGACTTTTTATTGTACCCGTTTCATATTCAACGTGTCCGAACTTTATTTCTGACTGAACTACCATGGTTTTTAGATGAAATTAGAGAAAATGCTCATTTTGATAGTGAAATAATGTTCACTGACGAAACTTTTCGAGAACTTCAATCACAAATTTTCACAATTATCATTATTGGGCTGAGGAAAACCCCATTTGATTGAAGAATCTCATCATCAAGAACAATTCTCACTAAATGTCAGGGTCGGAATAATTGGAAATAATTTGATTGGCCTCCTATGTCCCCAGACTTAAATATTTTAGACTTTTTCTTATAAAGATATCTCAAAAGTTTAGTTTATACCACTCCAGTTTACACTGTAGAAGAATTGACAAATCGAATAAAAACCTCTTGTGACGTGATAAGAAATACCGCAGGAATATTTCAAAGAGTGCGTGATAATATGCGAAGAAGGGCAGAAGCCTGTATTCTTGCAAGTGGAGGACACTTCCAGCAATTTCTTTAGTTTTTAATTGTTCTCTTTTAGTTTGATATTGAATAAGTGTAAGTTGAGTCTCAGAAGACGAGCAATCAAAATAAAAGCAAATTTTGGGAATACCTATTGAGTATTTCTATAATTTTTTTTATTTAGCGAATAACAAACAATTCAAATTCAATAATTTTTCACTCGAAAACGGTTGGAGATATGAAAAATTACAAGTGTTAAAAAAGTTTTTAAATTAAACGAAGATTACGAAATTGATTGTACGCTGATCAGTAGCGTACTGCAAAAAAGTTTAAAAGGGCAAAAGGAGACATGGTCTCGGAAAAGAAAACACCTTGTGAATTTCAGTTAAAATCTAGGACGTGTAATGATGGAGGCTGTAAAAAATAGCTTGCATTCCAAATTTGAGCTGAATATCTCAAAAACCACAGGAGTTTTAAAGAAAAATCCAATTTTTCTGGAAATTTTTTCAACAACCTGTAGCTCCGTAACGAAGTTTTTGCGGAACTATGTTTATATAAACTTTTTTTCTCATAATTGCACGTAGATTTACCCCTTCAAGTTGTGACATACTATTATGTAACACCCTGTGTCATTAGTGATTAATTTGCAAAATCTGTTAATCGCTGTGATCACCTAAGGACACCGTCATCGGTGTAGCTGTTTTCACCAAAATGAAATATTATTGGATCCATATTATCATCATTCGCAATATGTTCTTTTTCTAAATGTTGTACTTTAATTTTTTTAACTTCTTCATATATTGCTTGACATTAGTTGCATATTGCGGATCAGGAAATTTTTGAATTGCTATCTTCTTCTAACTTGAAAGTGGCAATTTTGTAACCTGCTTTCGACATATGCCCACCATTTTTCTATTGGTTTTAATTCAGGATGATGGTTTAAGCGGGGAACCGAATGTCCATAAACAGTCAGTATGGAATCGATAACATATGTCTTAACCCGTGGTTTCTGCTCCTGAATTATTTTATGTAATTCTAGTTTGGTGCTTTCTTCGGAAAATATACCTTTGTGCATTTCGGCCTTTTCGTTCGGAAACAATATTTTTTTTTGTAGTTACATTGTGGTACGAAGCGTTATCCATTACAACCACAGAATTGAGTGATGAATTCTATAATAATTCATATTCTATCCACTTTTTCAAATTTTCATGATTCATATCATCATGATAGTCCCCTGATTTTGCTCCAGATTTGAAAATTAAAAGTAAATCTGGAACGAATCCCTGTTCACTGACAGCTTGAGTTATAACCAACCGAGGACCTTTCACAATTTTTTTATGTAATCCATCTTTTTTGGGGGTTTTGAAAAGCCAACAAATTCGTTTTAACACGGCGACAAAGAGATTCTGCAAAAACTTGAGGCTTAGCATTACTTTCAGTAGTTCTGATATTTACGTCCAGATGCCATGTACCTCCACATAAATTTTTTATAGATAGCTGTTGTCTATTTTATCTCAATTTATGATGTCATTTGTCGGCCGGCTACAATTATGGCCCTAGTTCTTTACCATCTGGTAATGTCATGTTAAAACTTTATATTATATTTACAAGGAACACTTCGCAATGAGGTAGTAAAACACATTCATTCATTCAAATTGTTATTGTTTTTGAATAACCAAATGTTGCGATGTTACCCTGCATTTTTTGCATCGTAAAAGAGATAAGTTTATTACTCCATTAACGTACCCTTCATCCTGAATTTCAGAAAAGCTCTTATTAAGGAATTGCATAAATACGTAGTTTCACGTAAATAAAGGAGCATTCCACTCCTATATCCTTGTCTGTTCATATCACTTAGTTTCTTACTTTCGTATTTGTAAAAAACGCTGCACAGAATTTCTGAATCTAGAATTGTTGAAGTTATAATTATTAGATTTATTGACGTTTGACCTAGGAGCGTTTTAATCTCCCGACAATTACAATGGATAGAATTGATAAAACAATTCATTTGGCTCGCTGTTCTAACCATGAAGAGTCAGGTAAGTCATAAATTCATTGTTCATAAATGTTTTTTTGTATCTTTGATTAAAATGAGAATGTTTCTTAATGTCATTATTTATATAAATTTTAGGAGGAAAAAGGCAAGTTTTGATGAAATTGGAAGACATTCTACATCAATTATAAACACCTCAATTAGTTCTTCTATTTCGACAAGTTCTTATAATCCAGGGTATCAAGAAATATCTGTAGGAAACTGCAAACATTTGATAGAATCTCAAACGAACAAGTTCCTGAAGTACAGGTATATAGTTCAAGTAGAACATATGAAATAAGTATATAATAATAGGCAAAATATTTCACCAATTGAGCAAAAGGTCAAAATTTACATATTTGATTCTTTCCCAAAATTTCACATAAAAATATCTCACATACTTCTATTTTGACTTGATAATTTTTTATTCTAGGTTCACATTGGGCTTCTTCTGAAACTAACATACTGAAGAAAATCTTTTCAAAACGATTGAAAGATCGAACTTTGCCTGCTTTTTCTGAATGTCAGAATGCCATATATACATATCCAGAACTCAAACTCTGAACAAAGGAAACTGTGAAAACCTGGATATACAATCAAAAGAAAAAATAATATGTATTCTTTCTATAATAAAGAAGTTACCATAGCCTACAATTTCTTTTGATTAATTTCATTAAATTCATGTCATATTGAATTTCATTTTAATACAACCTTTCTATCAAAGGGACATTAGATGCAAAAACAAAATACTTGTTTACTTTCCTAATATAGTATTTGAAAAGAATGTAAAAGTAATCATATCACATACAGTTTTCTTACTAATGTCATTTTAAAATATTAATTTATAATATCAAACTATCTAGAGAATCCATTGATTAAGTGAACATTATTGATTTGCTTCAGGTGTTTATTTTATTTGAAGCAAGTTTTCAATATTAATTGTTATACATTGATAAGGTTGATCATTTCTTCGAAGCAACATTTTGTATGTTTCTATAGTTTCAAAACTCTTAGCAATGTTTAAATTGTCTCAAATCTTATCATTTTCTATGAAAAAACTGTCGGTGTATTTAAATATATAAATCGATGCCTTTTCTTTCTATATACTCGATGTTTTTCAAAAAAGAGAGGAGACTGCTGCAGCTTCACATATGACATAACCTCGGCATAATCACCTAATATAATTGTAGAGGGTCCTGAATAGTGTTACACTATTTCATATTGAGTTTTTGAAGGTTATGAATTCGAGGGTTCGATTTGAAAATATTTGTTTCCTAGGTAAAGTATTCAATAAAATGTTGATAGTGAACACGCGTGTTGAACCTATGCGGTTCCACATCCATACAGTAAACATTATGTGCCAACTTTCATATGCATACACCTTGAAATAAACAAAAAGTAAAAATTAATGGAATTGAAACTTCCAAAGCTCACTTCGTTTTTCACTGTTAAATCACAAGACAAGCGTCACCGGGACAAAGAGATTAGGTACGTGTAACTGAAATGACAAACACACATTCTTCAAGGTACTGTGAATTAATAATTGCAAGCTTAAAAAATGTATCTGTGTCTCCTGCCCCAGGTACTTACTGAGACGACATTTCACCGGAAGAAGTCCGTGATATTTGGATTTGGAAAGCCAGAGTTTTTCCAAAATTTAAATAGTAATTTCTCCAAAACTGCTACAAATTTTCCAGGTTATAAAGATCGGAAGCATATAAGCAACTTATTGATAGAGCATGAGAACAGCACAGGGAATTTATGATGAATTATGTTGCAACAGCAAGAATGAAAACTACTGGACGAATTGATACTTAGTTGCTGTCCCAATATAATACAGAAATTAACTATTGGAGAATGTGCTTAGGAGAATTGTTGCAGTAGTGAAATTTTTGGCTTTCAGAGGTCTTGCTTTGCGTGGTTATAAGGAGACATTAGGATCACGAAATAATGGGAATTATTTGGGATGCTTAGAACTGATTAGTGAATTTGATCCTTTTCTTGCTGATCACATACAAAACTACGGAAATCGTGAAAAAGGAAGTACATCATATTTATCGGCAAATATTTGTAATGAATTTATTAATTTAATGGAATATCAAGTTTTGAAAACCAATATCAAAGAACTTAAGTCAGCAAAGCACTACTCAAATAGCGTAGATTATTCACCAGATCTGTCCCACGTTGACCACTAACTTTTATAGTTAGATACGTAAAAGATAGAGAGCCATTGAGAGATTTATGCAATTTTTGCCTATGGATGAACATAATGCGCAATATGTAGCATTTTAAACTTTTTGAAAGCCTTGACATTCCGATAAAAGATTGTTGCAGATAGAGCTAGGACAATGCCTCAAATGTGTCTGGAAAGTACCCTGGTGTTCAGTCAAGAATAAAAGAAGTTTTCGAATTTGCGATTTGCGTACCATGTGCGCTAAATTTAGTAGGTGTTCAGGCTGTTGAATGTGTTACTGAAGCAGTACCATTCTTTCAAATTGTACAAAAAAGGTTAAAATTTTTCTCAGCTTCGACAAAACGATGGAATATTTTGACAGGGCATTTAGGTGCAAATAAAGTACTGAAGTCTCTTCCCAAAACCAGATGTTCTGCACTAACCAATGCTATTAATGTTTTGCAATATGGTTATTTCACTATTTGTTTGGTTATCTTCAATCGCAAGTGACATCACTCAACCGGGAGACACGAGAAAGGAAGCCGAAAGCCTAGCAAAAATGGCAAACTTTGCGACTGCTCTTCTAATGGAAATATAGAATGAACTTTTGGGAATTATGAATAGAACAAGTGAAAATTTACAGAATAGCACTATGACCATGGACGTTGTAACAAAACTTTACGAATCTCTTATCAGTTATGTCAATAATGTTGATCAGTATGAAACGGCTGTTAAAGAAAAAATTCCATATGCTGACTGCAAAAATACATTTGAAAGAAAAATATTTTGCAGCACACGCCTCACTGTTTTTGAAGGATCGGCAAAGGCTGCACAGTTCGGAGGCAAGGAAAAGTTGCGTGTAGATTTATTCCAATAATTGACACATTAAATACACATGTTAAAATAACGTTCAACAGCATACCAAGAAATTGATAGCCGATTTAGTTTTCTTTGTTAATTTACAATAATTGAATCTGGTGAGTTAATCAAAAAAAACGCAAAGAATTTGCAGAATTTTATCATAAAGACATTAATGCCGATGAGCTCAAAACAGAATGTTTGCATTTAAGCCAGTATTTAAAAAACATTGCAAAGTAATCAGCTGATTTGAATATCTCAACAAAACATAACCTAATAAAATTAGATGAATTGAAAGAAACGTAGAAATTGCTACAGGAATATTCGTTTGCTTAATGGATACGATCTGTAGTGGACAGCGACAATTTTCGCAGATTAAGAAAATGAAAACTGAATTGCGAACAACAGTGTTACAAGAACGACTGAGTAATTTGTCAATTATGTGCTTATGTGCATAGAAAGTGATATCCTTCAACAAATTGACTTTAAGAATATAATAATAAAAGATTTCGCTTAACAGAAATCTCGGAAGGAACCGTTATCGTAATCGTAACCAAAAAGCCAGCAGCATCCTTCTATCATTAATGACATATATCATATTGTACTTGATTTGATAACTTATGATAAATGGACCAACATTCTTGTGTGTCAAAGGGCCTCAGACTAGTTTAAGACGGTGAAGGTTGTTGGAACAAACTTTGGTGGTTCTAGTATACTTATTTGTTCACTCACTAAGGACGTCCTTTGATTGTGAGTGTTTCATATTTCTATGATGAAATCACATATAAAACCAATGTATTGATGAATACACATTTTGAAATCATTCCGTATTGTATTTCAGATAATATTTTAGAGAAATGTATGAACATTTAGTTCTATATAGTCGCTACAACCGCAACAATGAATATAATATACATATACGTATATGAGTATCTACGGGTCCCTGAAGTGCCTGTTAGACATATATATATATATATATATATATATATATATATATATATATATATATATATATATATATATATATATATATATATATATATATATATATATTCTTTAACTCCTACGCGGAGCATAGAGCTTCAGTAAGTGCTCACCAGTGGACCCTATTTCTCGCCGTAACTTTGGCCTCTCTCCATGTCTTTCCCACCTTCTTGAATTCCTACTTTTCTTCTGCCCTGAGGGTTCCAGTCCAGAGCTGTCTTAGCAATCCAATTGTCATCCTTGCGAAGGGTGTGTCCGATCCAGTCCCATTTCCGTAATTTGATTTCCTTCTCTATTTTATTCTGATTGGTCAGGTGGAGGAGATCCTCATTTCTAATTTTCTGTAGCCAGAAAATTCTGAGTTTCATTCTAAGACATTTATTCGCGAAACCTATAGCTGATCTGTTAGAGTTTTCGTTGCCTTCCAAGTTTCGAAACCGTACAACAATACAGACTTCACGTTAGACTGATATATACGCAATTTGGTTTGTGTAGAATACTGGCTGGAATTCCACACTGGTCTGAGTATGCTGAAGGCGTGATTGGCTTTCTGTGGTCTCTTAATTTTGACGAGGTCCGGAAAAGTCTTTCCTTTCGCCTCTTCGTCTTATTTTGCCTTTTTTCTACTGTTTTTCTTTTATTGTCTTATTTTCTGAAGTTTACTCTATCTTGACGGGGTCACCACCTCTCTTTGAGGTCTTAGATCGAGCGAAGATAACTATGTTATCCTCCTTCTTTTGTTCTGGTTTTCTTCGTCGTCGTGTTCTCTTTTCCACTGTGTTAGGGAAATGCGTTTGTCAGTTTTTCTTATCTTTGTTTGAAGTATCTTTTTAATTTCATCGTTTTCGTGTTCCTGTATTTTTTCTAAGAAATTTTCTGTCTTCTTGACGATCATTTCTTCTAGCGTCGTAATATTGACTTCTCGTCTTATTTGTTCGTTTGATATGTACCAGGGGCATCCAATTGCCGTCCTGACTATCTTATTCAGTGTCTCTTGTAAAGTTCTTTTCCTGTAGGATTTTGTTGTCGTGTGCCATATTTCACCTGCGTATGTAATACTTGGTACTATGATTGTTTTTATTATTTTCATTTTATTTTCTAGTGATAGTTTACTATTTTCGTTTAGTATGGGATATAGGTATCCTTGTAGCTGTCTCGCTTTCTTTGCGTTTTCTTCCATTTGTCTATGGAATTTTAAGTTTTTGTCTATTAATACCCCTAGGTATTTTGCTTCGTTTTTCCATTCCACTTTTTGGTTGGCTATTTTATTTCTTCCGGTTTCTTTGTATCCTTCCTTCTGTTTTTATGATCAAAGTATACTGCAACTGACTTGCTTGCGTTTATTTTGATTCTCCATTTATTGAAGTATTCTACAAGTTTATCTGTATCTTCTTGTAGTCTTTTGTTATACATTTCTTATTTCTGTGCGCTGTATATATTGCTGTGTCGTCAGCAAATTGCGCTATCTTGGAGTATTTCATTTCCGGTATGTCTGATATAAATATATTATACAGTAGTGGTCCCAGCACTGATCCTTGGGGGACTCCTGCTTCAATTGATCTTTCTTCAGATCTGGCATTTTCTATTCGTACTATGAACTTCCTGTCCTTTAAATACGATGCCGTTATGTTCACTAGTTTGTTTGGAAACTTTGTTCTTTTCATCTTGTATATTAGTGCTTCGTGCCAAACTTTGTCGAATGCCTTTTCTATATCTAAGAATGTTCCTGCTGTTGGTTTTGATATGTTTAGATTTTCTTTTATATCTTCTGTCAGCCTTGCCAGCTGGTGTGTCGTTGCGTGATCACTTCTGAATCCAAACTGGTGGCTCGGTATGATGTTGTTTTGATCTGCGTGGCTTTTCAGTCTTTTGTAAATTAGTTTTTCTATAACTTTACTCATTGATGATAGCAGGCTTATTGGTCTATAGCTGCTGGGGTCGTTCTTTGGTTTTCCTTTTTTAGGTATCATTATTGCTTCAGCAATTTTCCATGCGCTTGGGTAGTGTTCTGTTTTCATCACCCCTTTTGCTATTTCTGTTATTTCTTCTATCGCTTCTTCTGGTAGGTTTTTCAAAGCCTGGTTTTGATTCCATCGATACCAGGTGCTTTCCTACTTGGAAGCTGTGCTATAATCTCTTGTACTTCTTCTTTTGTTATTTCCATAATTTCTTCGTTTTCGTTTGTTGTTTCTCTTCTTTTCCAATGTTTTCTATATTTCTATTGAAAATCACATCTGGGTTAGGACTGTTTGTCTTAAATTGTTCTTCCAGAGAATCAGCGAATGTGTCCGCCTTTTCTTTATTTGTTATTGCTGTTTTGTCGTTTCTTTTTATGTATGGAATATTGGATCTTTTCCTTTTTCCTGTCAGTGCTCCTGCCATTTTCCAGAGGGATTGATCCTCTGTTGTTAGAGCCTCTATTTTCTCGTCCCACTCTTCGTTGAACTTTTCTCTTATTTCCTCTTTCACTTTGTTGTTCAAGTTATTATATATTCTTTTATCATCGGGATGCATCGTTCTCATGTATTTCTTTTCGCTTTTTTCTTTTCTGCGATTAGGGCATGTATGTGTGTCGGAAGTGGTCTCTTTTGACCTGCTGCCAGCGTTTTCGTCGCGTTTCCTTCGGCCTTTTTATTCTGTTTTCCAAGTCTTGGATTGCTTGTTCAAGTTCATTTACGTCTCTTATGGTTATCTTTTTCGTTTCCATATTTTCTTTAAACATTTTCCAGTTTGTTCTTTTACTTTCTTTCTCTGTATTTTCTGCATCTGTGTGTACTTCTAGTATCACAGGCGAGTGGTCCGAGCTCATGTCCATGACTGCTCTTGTTTCTGTCTGCCAGGAACATTTTTGAGCAATGCTATGTCCAAAACGTCGACTGAATTTCTCATTGTGCATATATGGGTTGGCTCGTCTGGAGCGACTACCATTATGTTATGTTTTTCTACTATCTGCCTCAGCTTTTTTCCGTTTGTGTTAGCTGTTCGACAGTTCCAATCTTCATGTTTTGAGTTCAGGTCTCCTGCTACTATTGTTGCTGTTTTTTCTTGAAAGAAGAGTTTCACTTCCTCTTCTTCTAGAGCTTTTGTTGGTGATTTGTATACTGAGTATACTTTCAGTTCACCTCTTTTGGTTTTAATTTTATTCCTATTTCCTCTATATTCGTAGTTCCTGTTGCTGGTAGTTCGCCGTGTTCTAGGCCTCTCTTTACCAGAATGGCTGTTCCACCACCTCTTCCTTCTACTCTATCTCTTCGATAGGTAACGTAATTCCTTATTCTGAACTCCTTTGTAGCCTTCAGATGTGTTTCATTTATGAGCATTACGTCTATTCTATATTCCTCCAGGAATATAGTCAACTCGTTTTCTTGGTAGTTAGCGAGTTGGCATTCCAAAACGCTACTTTCAGGTTTTTCCTGTTTAAACTTGTGTTGTTCATTTTTATTTCCTTCTGAATAGCTCGACTATCCTGCTCTGCTCCTCGAGGAAAGCCAGTTTTTGTTCCGTCGTTGCCTTGGTTGAGTTGAATGCCATCAGCATTCTTCCCAGGCACGCGGCTAACTCTTCTTCAGAGTCTTGTTTTCGTTCTTTTTTCTCATTCTTTGGCGTTTCTTCTTTCTTTTCTGTCTGTTTTTATTCATTTCCTTTTGGTTTCTTCCATTTTCCTTTCTTCAGCCCTCTTTTGCCAGTAGTTGACTGCTGGTGCTGGGGCAGGCTTTAGTTTTTCCTCCTGCTTGGGTTTGTTTGCAGGATTATTGGGGTTTTTGCTGCACCTTATCCATGTTGATAGGTGCTCTCCCCCGCAGTTTGCGCATTTAGGTGCAGTCGTCCTTGGTTTTCTGCACTCTCTTGTGCTGTGCTCGCCTCCACATTTCATGCACATATATGCACCGTGGCAATTTCTCTGTCCGTGCCCGAACAGTTGGCATCTGTGGCACTGGATGATCTCTGGTTTCGTTTTGAGGCTCTCCACCTGGACAGAGATTCCGCAAACTTGTCTGAGTTGGTTGAAAATACTTTTGTATTTTTTCTCTATTTCGACGAGAATCAGAGGGGCCGGGTATCCCTTCTTGCCCTTCATCCTGATGATTCTCGTCGCCGGGTATCCTTGTCTCTCAAGGTCATCTTTGACGTCTTCTTCCGTCATTTCTTGCATAACTCCTTAGAACTACCTTGAGCTTCTTTTCGCTCTTCAGTTCGTAGGTGTAGTATTGCACCTCTCCCTGTCGTAGCATTTTCTGCAAGTTTCTGTAGTCGTCTTCAGTGGTAGGCTCAACTTGGATCCCCTGAGAGATCAGTTTGGCCTTGTTGTAGTTGATCTTTCTTTTTCTCATCTCCCTAGTGACGTCATTCCATGCGTTCTTTTCTCTTATAATGATAGGAGCAATTTTTTCCTTATTTTCTTCGATTTTTGTTTGAGTCTTCTTCGGTTCTTCGTTTTTCTTTTTGTTTTTCCTTTCTTCTTTTTCCTGTGGATTAATGGTGTTAGTTATACTCACCTGTTCCTTGTCAATTTCGTCGTCCGTCTCCATTTCCATCTCGTCCGATTCGTCTGAACTGGACAGCACCTCGAACTGGTTACGTCCAATTACCAATTTTTCTTTCCTGTCACTCTTGAATTTCTTCGCCGTCTTTCGTGGTCTTTGGAATTCTTCGGATTCGCCTCTGTCCCTCGATTCTCGCGGTCGAAGCTCGTCCTCGTCGCTGGTTGGCGCGTCTCGTCTGGTCTTCCTTGATTCGCGCTCTGGCTCCTCCCCCTTTCTTGGTTTGCGTTCCATTTCTTTGGTTTTCTTCTGGCTGTCGTCTTCTTCTACCATCTTGGATGTGCCTTGGCCACATCCGCTCTTCATTCGCTGATTTTGGGCCCTCTCGCCCGCCACATCGTTGATTAAGCTGTAAAAACAGCTGGTGTCACGCCCCTCCCCCATGAGAACTGTTAACGCTCGTCGGACGAACGTTTCCAGCTCCTGGGGCGTCATCTTCTCTACACTCATTGTAAATCGCCTTATCTTTGACTTTTGCTATGAATAACAAGTATTCGTCGCAAAAGGAAAAATTGAAAAAGGTAGCACAGATTCTTTCGATATCTATGTGTGTGTGATTGGCTTTATGTAGTCGGTGTCTTATATCGGCTTCGGCTCCCACCACTCCGGGTGATAGTGCTGTCGAGATAGGTGAATTCGTTTACGTCCTCTATGTTCTCGTCTCCTACACGAAATTCACTACTTTGAAAGAGAGAAAAATAGTCTTTCTATATTATCCAAATTCGCCTATAGTTTATACTTGAAAAAAAACACAAGTTCATATTATAATTCGAAAACCATTCAACAACAAATAATTTATAATACGTCTCGGCACTCTACATGAAAAAGTATCACTTGAATATCAAACTAGTTCTCATCAAACTTTCATAGCAACCGAGATATTGGCATATGCCAAAATCCGGAATAACTCAAAAACAAAAGAATATAACTGCGATCTGTTTCTACCTATGAATTTTCCATGAAAATCTACGCCTCCAAAAGAGACGTGGAAATGTTTTCATTTTAAAATCGTGTAGGAATGATAGTAATTGATTTCCTTATTGGTCATTATCGAGAAATGAAAATTGGGAAAAAGATTCAAGGTGAACTTGACCGAAAAAAAAAACTAGACTATTTCCAAATTGATTTGGACACTCAAAATTTACAAAACTAATCACAATTCTTTTCAAACTTAATAATGCAATTCTTCAAAATAAAACAGAGTCCTAATTCGTTTCTCCACGACCTTTCGTCGAGATGTGGCAACTGATTCTGAAAACATTTTCTTGAAAAATTGATATATGTATCTCACAAAATTTTCTAATTTTTTTAATAATTAAAAACGTGGTTTTGTTTTAATCTGGACAACACTAATAACAAGTAGCAGTTATCCTTAGCAAGAAATACGACGGAATAAAGAGTAGATTGGCATTGGCATTGACGTGTATATAAACCATCTTTGTCCATGGTGTTTTATGATATTTCTTTAAAAGAAATGTGCCGATATCAAGTGTGACATAAATCATTTTAGCACCTATAACCTTATGAATCTGTATTTTTCTCTACGATTCACTAGAAAAAACACTATGAACAATCCACTAGAGAAAACACAATCTTTTTTAACATTTTTTGTATAGCGTTTTCGGCTGGCTGATCTCGAGTGATCTGAGAGCGCTCTCCCAGAAATATTTCTGTTCCACTGCATTGATTTCTGTTTGTCGCTCATAGATTTGAAAGTTCGACTGGCATTTCGGATCGGTCCGAGATCGCTCGGACTTGATCTGAATCCATTGGTCGGAGCAACAAATTTGGAATTTGGTGCAAATAAGGCGCCGTGTATTGTTTGGGATGAGTATATGGTAGTGAAAGCGTAAAAGTATATTTTAGGCAAAAGTGTTTTGTAAATTGTCGCATTTTTTGAAAACATTTAAGTGGCAATTATGGGGGATCTAGAGGATCATAGTTCTATTGAACGATTTGTTATGTTCATGCAAAGTTGACAATTTATATTGATTTGATTTCTTTTTTATATGCCCTCGGTGATTTTAACCATACTATTCATGTCCGGTTGGTAATTTGGTCTTGACAGATCGCAACCAGAGTAATGACGTATATTTTGATTTCCGAGCAATCTCATATCGATCCGAATTTTTTCTAGCCTAAAACGCTATTATATAACCATATTTTCTGTGGTCTATTCTGAATTTTTATACATTGGTCCATTACCCTACAATGAAAATAGTGTTCTTGAACGAAACTATTAATACATCATAACCACAGAATATTGATTTATATTCTAATTTTCTATGATCTACAACCTGCAGCATGAATTATGAAATATGAACAGAAAATGGTTTTGGGTGGATTTGAACATTAGACTCATTGAAATTAGATGATAGACAAAAAGCATTTCAATGACGCGAGCAATTCTGCTTGGGAAGGAACTACTATGTTTAATGACAAGCAAGCGTCGTTTACATATAATGAAACCATTTAGTGAAATTAACATCCCTGTTCCTTGGGGCAAAATTGCTGGAAAATGGTGGGGCCCAACTGAATGTAAACCTATAGTTTGTTTACATGGAATTGAAGTAAAATTTGAAAAATAAATTATTTTTCGATATATATATATATATATTTTTTTAGGATAACTGTGGTACTTTTGATCGACTTATACCCACTTTGAGAAAGGATAAAAATATAAGTTTTCTTGCTATTGATTTTCCTGGGCATGGATATTCTTCACCTCTGCCTAATGGAATGTTCTACCATTTTTTAAATTTTGTACTTGTCCTCGACCATATTCGAGATTATTTTCAGTGGTCTACCGTATCCCTTATGGGACATTCTCTGGGATCTATAACATCATTCTGTTATACGTTAGTCTATCCTGAAAAAGTAAATTTCCTTATTTGTATAGATGCAATAATACCAAGTTTTTCTCCTGTAACTGCAAGTTATCTAAGAATGAACATTGAAAAATTCAAGAAGTACATGATCATAAAAGATGAACCATTAGCTTATACATATGAAGAAGTTCTAGAAAAAGTTACCAGTGTATTTAATGGATCTGTGTCAAGAGAAGCTGCTCCTTGTTTGTTAGAAAGAAAAATTGCTTGTTCAAAAAAGTATCCTGGAAAATATTTCTTCACAAGAGATCCTGTATTAAAAGCTAACTTTGCATTCAATTGGCCACATGAACAAATGCTCAAAGATATTAGTTCTATAGATAATCCAATTTTTATGTGTAAATCCAAACAAAGTCCTTATTTTGGATCGAAGGATCTCTTTCATAAAATAATTGAGGAATTGAAAAGGAATAGTAGGGATTGTGAGTTTCTCATTTTAGATGGTACTCATCATATACATTTGAATGAGCCAAAACTGATCGGAGCTCACATCGATGAATTCCTTAAAAAACATTACCTAGAAGAGAAAAGTAACTTAGAAGAAAATTCTGGTATATTTTGTGAATCTCCTTCTAGTCCACTCAAGATAAAATCAAAAATATGAGTATGTGATACTTAAATAGAAGAAATTTATATTATCTTTATATGTGATTTTCTATGATGAGATTTAGATATGTGGAGAAAGTAAATGGTTTTAGCAAATAAATTATTTTAATATTTATTTTGTTTTCATGACAGAAAAATGTATAAATTGAAGAATTTATTGAAACTGAATCTATGATGAATTATTACTCTTCATTGCCTTGAAAATTAGGTGAGTATAACAAACAATCTTTATTGCGATCTGGTATTTTTGTATTGTTTATCTTGTGAAGCTCTTCATAATTGCTTATAGTACTATATTCTTTATGTTATCCGTATCTTTGTTGGGTGTATTTCATTGAAAAGTTCACCAAATGAAGAATTATAAAGGTAGGACTCCCATTTAATGTTTCTTGCAAGGAGTAGAATCTTTTTACATATTGATAGCACAAGTACAATATATCATAAGAACTCATGTGTATACTACTTCAAAAAGATATTGCCGAAAAATAGGAATAATAATAATGCTTGAATTATATTATAATTAGGTTTGGGTAAAAGTTTATTATTTCAGTTTAACAATATATATATATATATATATATATATATATATATATATATATATATATATATATATATATATATATATATATATATATATATATATATATATATAGCTGGGCACCAAAGCAGAGTAACTCTGTTTTTAGTCAGAGCATATGTAGATGTATGCATCTCTGCAATTCCTGTGTAGGTTTTCCAGTACACATCGGAGAATTGCAAATAGTTATATTTAAACCTTCTTCCCACAGCCTCAAGGAGGCCCTCATGGCCGCCTCCTACACTGTTAAGTGCAGTGGAGGGAGGCCCAGCAGACACTCCATAGAGGCCGTAGGTGAGGATCTCAAGGCTCACGTGACTGATACACCTGCTTGTCTTTCCATATTGTTCATTTTGTTCTGTTTTGTCTCTTTGTCCAGTGCAGGCCATACGGTGAACGCATAGGTCAGGAGCGGTCTCATCACTGTCGTCTTTAACCAATATGTTATATTTGGTTTGAGTCTCCATCTGGGGCCGAATAATCTGCGGCAAGCCCACAGTGTGTTTTGCGCTCTTGGAACTAGTCTTTCGATATGATTGTCCTAATGTAGTATGCCGTGAAGCATCACACCTAGATATTTCTCTTGTTTTACTAGTGTTAGTTCCTCGTTGAGAAGAATGGGTGCCTTGAAAAACGGTAATTTCTTTTTTCGAGTTAATAGAATCATGACTATTTTGTTTAGATTAACAGACAGGTCGTTCTCTCTGCAGCATTGTTCAATCATTTTCTGAGCCTTCTGCGCAACTTTGCATATCGTGCTGAAGTTTTTGAAACGAACAAGGAGTACAAGATCGTCGGCATAACCCACCGCAAAGTGCCCTGCATCGGCGAGGTCCGCTAGGAGAGCGTCCAGGACGAGGTTTCAGAGGAAAAGAGATAGTACTCCCCTTGAAAACATCCCCTGCTGGCCTTGATGGCGTTGTCTACTCCTTCATTTACGATAGCTTCGTCTATCGGCCTATAAAGTGTGTTATCGAAAGCTTTTAACCTAATCTAACCCCACTACAGAGTGTAGTGCTGAGTCGACTGATCTACCTTGCTCGTAGGCATGTTGAGAGATATGTAGGGGGCGCTCCGCTAGAGTATTCCCCCTAAGATATATTTCTACTAGTCTCTTCGTAGTCGTTAGTAGGAAGGAGGTTAGACTAATTAGTCTAAAATCTTAGGGATTTTATGTACGATCTTGCCCGCCTTGGGAATGAAGACGACCCGAACCCTTTTCCAGGGGTCCGGAACGTATGTGGATTAAATGCATGCCTATTTGGTCCATACATTTTATTAAGTGTGCAGGGTATATATCATCTGCTCCTGGTGCTTTGTATTGTTGAAAGGTAGGTAATGCCCATCGAACCCTTTCCACAGTAACTACCATAGAGGCTATGCTCTAGTTTGTTTTGTCAGCGTTTCCATTCCACTTCCGAGTTGCAATTTGTCGATGAGGCAACTTAGGAAGTGAACTTCCGTCAGGTGCCTCTGTGTTTTCTCATTCGGCTGTGTTTTTACTCCTTCCGGTGTATCAAGACTTTGAATGTCAGTCGGTCCTACTGCAGAGAGGATGCATTGAAGACGGTTAACCTCCGGTACACCTTCTATTTCCTCGCAGTAGGATTGCCATGCTTCTTTTTTGGATTTTTCTGATCAATCCTTTGCATTCTCTTTAGGCAGTTGTTCCAATCGCTTCTTGTGCTAGTGCGCATAGCTTTATTTTGGAGGCGTCTACTTTTCGTCCTTTGGGCAGCAAGTTCTGCTGTCCATCATAGGGTTTTCTTCCTTTCTCTGTTGTGTTGTATAGGGCAGCTGTTATGGTGCACCAAGATGAAAGAACCACATCTAACCAAGGTGATGCTAGTTTGCAGTTTCTCAACAGCAGCTTCCAGATCCTAGATGTTTCTCGGTGTCTTATCTGTCGATTTCACCATTTCCTATAGTTGTTCGCGGTATCGGTTCCAATCGGTTTTTTTGGGGTTCCTGTATGGCACTGGCTGTTTTTTCGGTACATTTGTTATGTCAAAACAGATATGTCGAGGTCACTCTCCAGTTTCGAATTTTAGGGGCGAATTTTCACTGCATAAAGTCAGGTCCAAGACTTCTATTCGATCTAACAAAAGTTGGTTCGTTTCGTTCGTTGAGAAGTGTAAGATTTGTGCTGTACGCCTAGATCATACTCTTGGGAATCTGGATTGCCAGCTTCAGAACTGCAACATGTTTCACATTCATCTTTTCTACTTATTGTAGATTGTTGAAATAATGGACCATATCCCATGTTAGATATTTAAATCATATTGTGCACCATGTCATTCATGTAAAGTACATTAATTTTCTTTGGAACTCAGTTCTATTAAATTTTTAACGTGTTCCAAACAAAAACATTAGTTTAATTATTATCAAAGTCTAATTACTAATAAATAACATTTAATAGAGTGTTAACACCATAGAACGGAAATAACCTTTATTAAATATATGGCATTCTATTGGCAGAAACTTTGAAAGAGATAAATTTTTGTATATCATTGAAGAAATAGATTTTGTCTGTACAAAAGAGCATATGCAGTTTCTGGCAATGTCAGAGCGTTTCTAGTTCGTAGTAGTAAACTATTTTTTGAATACATTTGAATATATTTTCGAATTGAATAATGTTCTTGTTTTACCTGTAGGTGACTGTACTGTTACAATTACATCTCCTCTTTTTCATCTAACTTGCTATTCGAGAAAGGAAAACTGGTTTTGTAGATTGTACAAAAATTTAAAGTCCTCAGTAGTATCATTAAATCTTATTAAAAATTGTTGCCAGTTTCCCGGTGTCAATATAGAGAAGGCTGCTTTTTTATTATACTTTCAATTACTGCAAGCACTATATCTTTTTCCAGTTATCACTTTGAGATTAGGATTGAACTTTAAAGCTGTAGTATGGTTTTATATAACAATTTTTTTGCTTCTTATGAAAGAACAGAACAGAAGATCTGAATACACAATTAGTGAATTGGTGATAAGATAATTCAGCAATAGAATTTCACTACCGTCGTCTCAATTACTGCTCTATTAGAAACTGAGTAATAGACATTCTATAAAAAATAACATCCACATACTAAACTCATTGTAGAGAAATTTTGTGATTTCTGACTTGAAGTTTTTCAATCACTCTTTTTAATGAAGAGACAAGTGACTTCCATTCTTACGTTCGTCAAATTGGTTTTCATTTTGAAATAGATTTTATTCCATATGATGTATAACCACTATTGAGTATTCATTCTTATTAACTTTCACCTACTCATTGATCAAACTAGTTTAAAGCTGTTAGGTTTAATGGGTAAAATGAAGCGGGTAAACACAAATTAAATAATGAAAATGTTTCTATACACAAAAGGATTTATTACTATGTACAATTTCTTAAATTTTTGTCTGATGAACTTTGTCTTAATTCCTTATTTAAAGCATGGAGCAATGGATGTTTTCCACATCCGCATCTATTTCTGAAGTCATCCAAGTCCAGTGCCCATATCATTCCTCCTCCTAATCCCATATCTTTGATCAGGTCAGACTGAAACATTTCATTATTGCTGTATTGAGTATACTGCCACAAGAATTATATTTTTTACCTTTCTTCGAATTTCAGTTATATCATCATACGATACCCATTGGTTTCCACTGTATGCATAAGGTCCAATACGCCCTTGTGGATCTCTGACCACATTCCAACTTCTTCGTTTTACTCTTTCACAAATCTGTAGAAAAATATTCTCAAGATCTTGACATATGGAAAATTCACTGAACGGGTCTGCAGCTTCAACTGCAGTTTGAATGTAAGCCAGCAAAAATACCATTTGATTTCATATAGTTCAATGTTTTGTACAAGGTGGACAGATTTTCACATTTTAGTACTGCAGCTATGAGAGATATTGTAAATAGAGAAAATTTACTGCAAACACAACACAACTCAAAAACCGTTGGACAAAAAAATTCCATTCTACGTAAAAAGGTAGAATGTCAAAACTATTTTTACATAATTTCAAAAACAAGCGAGATACTGACACTGAACTGATCGCGAAATTTGCAATAACTCAAAAACGAAAAACCCTAGTTTGAGTCTGTTTGAGGCAATGAATTCCTTATGCAAAAAAAAACACAATCTTTCACATAGCTGCGGTATTAAAACGTTGAAACCTACCAACCCTGTACAGCTCATCAGTAGTAGTAGTAGTAGTAGTAGTAGTAGTAGTAGTGAAAACTAACTTTAAAATTAAAAAACTACATCAATGAGTAATTGCTGAAGAATTTTAATCTACAAGTTATAACAGGAAAATAATTATTGAAATTGGTTATAGGAAATATGATGAAACATCTCACCTCATAGAATGCCATAAATCCCCCTGCTCGTGTGAAATCTCCTGCCTCCCCTGGTCCGTATGATGGTGCATTCAAACCATTGTTGGAAGAATCCGCTAAAGAGAAACTTTGTCCATACAAAGGAATTCCCAATACAAGTTTACTTGGATGCGCACCTTTCTCCATCCAGTAGTGCATCGAAAAGTTCTAAAAATGAATAAATATACTTAATATCAGCAGTATAACAAACTCTGAATGTTTCAGGAAAATATGTTGTTTTTGTGGAAAAAGTATTTTTCAGTCCTATAGATTCTTCCCCAGATTCATGTACTATCTGTTAAAGCTCAAATAATTCATTTTTTCCATTTAAATAACGTAAGAAAAATTATTTTTAATCTCAGAATTTTAGTAATTAAATCGAATGAGCGGTTTGAATCAATAGCACATATATTTTTGTATAGGGAATTTAACGTTCTACAAAAACGTTACGTATCATTGTTTGATTAACCTGATTATTCAAAAGTTATTCAAACTAAAAGATGAGTTTATGTTATAATACACGTTCTTCTTGGACTTCGGAAAAATTATCAACAAATATCATGAAAACGTTACTTGGAAGTTTTAGAAATTGTGTTTCTAGTGAAGTTCTACGCATTTATATCTCGTGAGAATGCTTCTTTTAATTAACTATTTAGTGGTAAAATAATAAGAAAATATGGATACTACATAAATATCTTTTAAGAACAACAATGATTGCAACAAAATAAAACTGTGCCTATGAACTTGGTACTTTCTATTCGCGATTTGTCAATCGCAAAAATGGATTTCTACATTCGAGGAAGGCGTACACACACGCGAGCAAAAAAAATATTTCGATTTAAAATATACAACTTGTTCCATTTTTCCTGCGATTTTCCAGAAGAAAAATGGTAATCGCATAAATGAATGGCCTTGTGCTAGTCAGTTAGTTACCTAATTATTCAACTATAACAATATTCTAGAACAAAAAAGAAATTGAAATGGATTTTTTGAAATTTTATCATGAACTTGTAATACTTATCAGTCTCTATTGATATGAACCTTTTGCCAGTCTAAAGTTTTATAAGGCATCTTGAATTCTACACATCAATTTCAATTTTAGCGACGCCTAGGCCAGTGTAATGTTAATGTCAACCACAAGAAACTTCAACAAAGAGAACATCCAGGGTATTTCAATAAATATTCGTTAATGTTATGGAGTTGTTCCTGATGTTCTCTTTTTCAATAATTTCATTGGTCCTTGTTTTCGTAATTTTTCCAGTTGCTATGCTAAGCTAGTTCACAGACTGTCTATCCGAGTCCATTGTTGCACAAGTCCAGTCGCTTTACCACAAGAAAATCACCAAAATAGTCATTATTTTTTTTTTGAAAGATATTTATGTAATATGTAATCTTTTGGCTTGATAAATGTTACACAATATGGTTCTTGCGATCGAATTATCTCTTTCATTCTTTTATTCACTAAGATAATAGACAGAAAAAAGCATTTTCACAAAAATGGGCCTGTAGAACTTGAAGTTACCAAATTTGGCAATTTGAGAATTTTTTTAACACGAAAGAAATAAAATTATAACTTTTAATCACCCGATATTTTGAATATTACCTCAAGGATTTTGGAAATTTTGAAGTATTGTTAGAATTGATCCTTTTGAGATATTTCAATTGATAAAAGAAATAAATTAAAATTCATTTTAAGAAAGGAACAAATAAAAGAAAATAAGAGACTTTCCGCATGTAGTAAAAAAATTGAAAATTGTTTTCTCACGGAGTATGTGTTTTTTTCTCGACCTCAGTAGCTTGTATTACCTCCTCTTATCCTGATACAAGCCTGAGGTATCAATACAAGTTTAGGCATGCTTTGGATTAGGTTTTTGACCTCCTCTGGTGTGATATTCTGGCGGCTTGGATGAGCTGTTGTGGGGTTCTTGGATTACATTGGCGCGATCTAATTTTCCTTTTGGGATTATCCTATGAATGTTCAATAGGATTTAGGTCTGGAAAGCAAGCAGGCCAGTCCAAAATAGCGATTCCCTCTGTTTCAAGATAACGTCGCACGAGGTTGCTGGTATGCGGAGGAGCATTATCTTGCATCTCTGGCACCTCGCCAGAGTCTCACTATGGGCTCCAGCACTAGATCCACGTAATTTCTAGCCGTTACACTCGCAGGAAACGAAATCAAATCTATTTTGCCTCCCAGCATAATACCAGCCCACATCACACTGGCCCCTTGGTATTTCGGAATTTCTCTTGCTGCTCGGAGTCTAGCTTGTCTTCCATGACCCCTTAAAACTCGAATCCGGCGGTCATCTGATCGAACACCGATTCTGGTCACATCCGAAAAAAGAACATTTCGCCAACTCTCAATATTCCAATTTTGGTACTCGATACACCAATTAAGTCTGTTAATTTTTTGTTGTCTGGTTAGCTCTGGAACTCTTAACGGCCTTCTGCTGTATAAACTTCTTGAACGAAGTCTTTGACGTATCGTTTCGACTGATACACTGAAGCCTGTTGCTTCCAGAAATTGCCTTTGGAGTATGGGGTGCGACGCAACAGGGTCTCTTCTTGCAATTTGGCACAAAAAAGCGGTCTTGTTCTTCAGAAGCGATCTTCCTACGAGTTATTCTAAGCCTATTTTGTAGAGATTGTAGCTCCACGTATCGGGCGTAGGTTTTCGAAATCACCCCCTGTGATACCCCCATGGTGACCGCTATATCCCTCTGTGTGACCCCTTCTTCAACGAGAGCAATTATTCGACTCCTCTTCACATCGGACAATCCAACGTAAGGCATTTTCAGTTATGATTATAGGCTTTCTTAAATTTTGAAATTCACAGTTTCAAATCTCAGTAACGACTGTGTACAATATCTCGAGCATGTGGTGATAATTCAACATTTCTTATCATACTATGCAGTTTTTTATTACAAAAAACTTTCTTCACAAGTAGTCAAAGATCCATGGTTGAAAACAATCAATAACGTGAAATACCGAGTGATTTCATATAAATTTGGTTGTATGTATTATAGCTATAATTGATTTGAACTTTGGAGGCTTTTACTTGGTAAAATTCCATTATCAATAATAAAAAACAAGTACTGTGTTTTAAGGAATTTTACTTAATAATTGCGATTCGTAACGCGACAAATATTCGTCTGAAGAAGCTACGGTGTAGTGAAACGCGTTACGAATCGCAATTATTAAGTAAAATTCCTTAAAACACAGTACTTGTTTTTTATTATTAACTATAATTGAGCTTGAACCAAAAACTTTTCTGCATACTTACAGCATTGAAGTAGTCATAAACATCTCCAGGATAATAATACAATGGTGCCACATGACCAGTTTGTTTATCCCAATTGCCATGAAAATCGTAGGCCATCACAGCAATCCAGTCTAAATAAGTACTCAGAGTAGGAACATCGTAACCAGCGTCTATCACAGTTTTGCTAGGAGATACTGCCGATGATAAAAGTAGACCTTTTGGTTTCAACTCAGCACTTAGTTCTCTTACCAAAGAAGCAAAACCTTCTTTATCAGAAGCAGGTCCTTTTTTACAGTCCACCTAAAAATCATACAGCATATGATAGAGAAGTTATTACAATTCAACTGAATGGTACTATTGCCATGTCTCCGATATTTTCAGTTATTAGTGAATTAAATTGGCTGTTCATAGGCACCACTCAATTTCTTACCTGCCAACATCTTGGGTATTCCCAATCCAAATCTAATCCATCGAATCCCCATTTCTCAATAAACTGTACAACGTGTTTAATAAATCTTGCTCTGGCTTCAGGACTGTTGACAAGTCTAGAATATTTGTCACCAAGTGAATCATTCCAACCTCCTAGAGCTATAAGAACTTTGAGACCCTTAGCTTTGTACGCAACCACTTTTGAATAGAAATCTAAAAAAAATTCATAAGTTTTGTGCAATTTTTAGAATCGAGTTATCATACTGTTATCGATGTCGGCC
Organism: Cryptolaemus montrouzieri; assembly: GCA_013387265.2. Lineage (NCBI taxonomy): Eukaryota > Metazoa > Arthropoda > Insecta > Coleoptera > Coccinellidae > Cryptolaemus > Cryptolaemus montrouzieri. The sequence continues at coordinate 65,708,174 of JABFTP020000021.1, forward strand.
CATGAATCGTGAGGTTTTATAGTTAATGTTGTGGAATCAAGAACAGCGAAACCGTACGTTATGTGTGTACACAGTGTTGGATCGATATCATCTGGCAAATATTTGCCATCTCCTTGCCTAAAGGAAATCAATGATAAGTTCAAATCTGACTTATAAATTATGAATATTAAAAAAGATTTCCATGTCTTATTTAAAAATATTAGTTTCCTATACCTACTTTCAATATTATAAATGATGACATGTATCAACGAACTAATTATGACTATCAATTTCATTTCATTTGTTTCGTTGTAATACTATATTTATAGAAATTTTGTCTTATACCTTACCTATACCAGGCCCAATTCGTGAAGTAACAAATAACTTTCATGGCATTTCCTGGTGCTGAGGTGAAAGGTTTATCTGTATTTCCTACCTGTGGCTCTGAAACTTGAACTGTGGTAGTTATAGACATTTCTGTTGTTGGCTCCTCATTTACAGTATTGCACGCAGTATTTTCGGGCCAATCGCAGTGATCTCTGTTCCACAAGAGACCATTTGGGCATGTCTGAACAAGAAATTGTCCTTGATTACAGATATAAAAGTTCTGACAATTTGTTTCATCTGATAAGAATAATCTTCCACCACATGGTCTTTTCATGGGAGAGTAATCACTGGGTCTACTCGAGATAATTGAAGGTGTAGATGGTTTTTTCGAAATAGTAGGTTTAAACGTAGGCTTTTTCATTTCAGTTTGACCTTTACCAAGTACACATTTGGGATCTGGTTTGTTATAATTCCTTAGTACTCTATTTATCGTCTTCAGCAGAGGATATTCTTCACAACCACACAGATTTTTGAAATCATCTAAGTCGAGAGCCCAAATCATCCCTCCCCCTAATCCCATTGCTTTGATAAATTGAGATTTATGTCTTATCATTCCAATATCATCGAATGATACCCATTGATCCCTCAGATATGCGTAAGGTCCTATTCTGCCCTTTTTGTCTCTCACTACAGTCCAGCCTTTGTTTATAACATTTCTACATATCTGTAAAAGCAAAAGCTTCGGTGAGTAAGCTACAACCTTTTTTCTTATTGTTATTAATACAATTGATAGCAAATCATCAAAATTCTTAGTAGATTATTAACTTTAGAGGAAAAATAATAGCTTTAATGATTATCTCCAATGTGTATCATTAAGTTTTGTGATAATATCTAATAAATACATAATAATCTTGAATACGCACCTCATAATACGCCAGAAAGCCCCTAGCTCTCGTTTCTTCTCCTGCTTCTCCTCCACCATATGTTGGAGCATTTAAGCCATTGTTACTGTTATCAGCTAAAGAGAATGATTGTCCATACATTGGCATGCCCATAACAAGCTTCTTTCTATCGGCACCTTTGTCAATCCAGTAATTGATAGTGAAGTTCTAGAGTAAGTTAAGAAAACTCATATTCATTTAAGTTTCTATTTTTTTTGTGATACTTACTGTGTTGAAAGCGACATTTACATCATCAGGATGAACATACATTGGTGCCACGTGTCCTGTGATTTTATCCCATTGTCCATGATAGTCATAACACATTACTGCAATCCAGTCCAGATATTTGGACAGAGCTGGTACGTCATAACCTTCATCGATTACTCTTTTACTTGGTGATACTGCTGCTGACAGAAGGAAATTCTTGGGCTGAAATGCTTCATGAAGCTCTCTAACAAAGTCTGAGAAGGCTGCTTTATCAGAGTCTGGTCCTTTACTACATTCAACCTTGAAATTAATAAAAATTTATGCTCAATTATCTTGGACCTTGAACTATGAATAAAGTAGACTGAAAATCATTACTAAGGACTTCATTCAATGATATGCTATTTCATTGAATTACCTGCCAGCATTTAGGATACTCCCAATCCAAGTCAAGACCGTCAAAGTTATTCTGCTCAATGAACTCAATTACATGGGAAATAAATCTTCTTCGAGCTGCAGGATTATTGACCAATTTAGAGTATTTATCTCCAGCAGAATCATTCCATCCTCCAATAGCTACTAGCACCTTTATCCCCTTTGCCTTGAAAGCTGTTACTTTCTCATAGAATTCTGAAACATTTATTTTCATATTGAGATATTCACGCACGTCTGTCTTGAATTTATCTTCTGTCCATGAGTTATACCATGTTATTACAAATTTATGATTGCTTTTGTTGGGGAAAGGTGGTTCTTCACTGAAAACTCGCATACTCACTGTTGTCAAAATCTGCCCATGTATCATGTGGTTTTATGATGAGTTGATCACCGTTGAGAACTGCGAAGCCATATATGATGTGGGTACACAAATCGGGATCTATGTCCGCTGGTAAATATTTCCCTACTCCTTGTCTATACCAAGCCCAGTTGGTGAAATAGCAAACTACTTTGAACTCTGAATTTTGATCTACAACAGGTGAAGTTGTGCTTGATATTGGGTGCAGCGGTTCTGTAATTGGCGCAGCAACACTCGACAGTTCGATTGACTCATCCGTTTCTTGTGTTGGTATAAGAGGTGGAAGGGGAGCTTCAGTTTCAACAAGTGCATCTGGTTCAACTGGAATTACTGAACCTGGATTTGCTAAAACTCGCCTAATAGTTGTTAGTAAAGGATGCGTCCCTTCACCACACCTATGAAGAAAGAGAATATCATTTGAATAGAAGTTCCGGAAAAAATGTACTAAATTTTACCTATTTTTAAAATCGTCCAAATCTAGTGCCCATATCATCCCTCCTCCAAGGTTCATTTTTCTGATATATTCAGATTTAATTCTTATCATCTCAGCATCATCAAAGGATACCCATTGATTTCCTTTATAAGCGTAGGGTCCCATTCTTTTCAAAGGATCTTGGACAACAGTCCAACCTCTATTCTTTATGTTGTAGCAAATTTCATAATATGCTAGGAAACCGTTTGCTCTAGTGAATTCTCCTGCTTGGCCAGGACCTGGTGCCATAGCGTTCAATCCATTCTCATGTTCATTAGACAATTGGAACGACTGTCCATAAAGTGGCATCCCCATGATAATTTTTCTTCTTGGAATACCTTTTTCTATCCAATAGTTTATAGAATAATTCTGGAATAAGTCAAAAGTTTATCGTCAAAGTACCAGCGGATAAGATGAAAAAAAACTCTTACTGCATTGAAGTATGTTACATCATCTTCTGGGTGGTAATACAACGGAGCAACATGGCCTGTCTTCTTATCCCATTGACCATGGAAATCATACGTCATCACCGCCACCCAATCCAGATCTCTTCCTATGGAAGGCACATCGTATCCTGCATCGACAACAAGTTTACTTGGGGATACAGCAGCAGACAGTAGCAAACCCTCGGGTCTAAATGCATCTTTTAATTCTTTAACCCATGCTGCAAAGGCTGGCTTATCTGAATCAGGACCTTTTTTACACTCAACCTTAAACGGTGTCATGAGTTACGAATTCATTAATTTATTTAATTACATACCTGCCAGCATTTGGGGTACTCCCAATCCAAATCTAAACCATCGAAATTATGTTGTTTCAAGAATTCAAGGACATGTCTTATAAACCTGGCTCTCGCTTGTGGATTGTTTACAAGGCGAGAATATTTATCTCCTTGTGAATCATTCCATCCCCCTATTGCTAGTGAAACCTTTATCCCTTTAGCCTTGTAGGCTGTGACGCGTTCGTAGAATTCTGAAGGAATAATTTTAGTTTAAGTTTTTCTCTTCGAATACTTATTAGTTCGAAATATCAGATTGGTTAAAACATTGGAATTATATGAATGAATAATTTCATAACGTATTTTTATTATCAGAGTGAAAATACTCAAGGATACCACTTACTGTTATCAAAATCAGCCCACGAGTCATGTGCTTTGATTATCAAGTTTTCATAGTCCAAAACAGCGAAACCATATATTACATGCGTACATAAATTAGGATCAATATCTTCTGGTAAGTATTTTCCAGTTCCTTGCCTATACCATGCCCAGTTAGTAAAATAGCAAACTATTTTGAAGTAACCCGATTGCGGTTCCAATGGTTCTTCCACATGTGGACTTTCAGTTGTTGAAGTTGATGGAAGTGTTGGTTTCCAGTCTGGATAGTGCATTGTGGGTTTTTCTGTTGGTCTACTTGGAATGAAGGCGGGGAATACTGGATCACTTGGTGCTTCTGGATTTACTTCATTAGTTACATCATTATCAATTTGGCAATTAGCGTTATTGGGCCAATCACATAATTTTTTGTCCTAAAAATTATTCGATATTATCTAAAAATTTTTTCAATGTTTTCACTTACGTTATTCCAATGAAGACCAGGGGCACATTGATAAATTTCATATCTTCCCCATAAGCATTGCATGTATTGATTGCAGCTACCCTTATAAGGGGCAAAAGAATTTCCAGTACAACTTGATTGTGGCTCAGGTTGCAATTCTGAAAAAAAAATTATATGATGTAATGGTAATAGACACCTTTGTTAATTTCTCAATGAAATCGAAATAATTTTTATAATGATGTATTTTAGGAGCTCACCATTTAAGAGATCATTTTTTTCTATGAAATTAGGCACAAGTTTCTTCCTATTAGAACACTTGACTCTATACGGCCAGTCACAGACCTGTTCATCTACATTCCAGTTCAAACCAGGAGCACAACTTTGAACTACTAGCTGATCATTATCACATATAAAGAAATTACTACAAACTTCATGAGGATAATATTCTCCATTTTGACAGGAAAATTCCGTAACCTCTTGCATCGAAGCTTCAGCAGGTGTCATAGGTTTTTTCGTAGTCCACCACTGTTGAGTAGTTTTAGTTGTCTCCCACCAGTTTTGTGTGCTCGGAGTTGTCCACCAAGACGTAGTTGTACTTCTCCCAGTTGTTGTAGTACTTTTTTGTGTTGTAGTACTTGTTTGAGTTGAACGTTCTGTTGTGGTTGCGGGTTTTTTCATTACTTGAAGTAAAGTGTATAAATGGAAAATTCTTATTGATGAATGAAAATTTTTTACCTTCCTCTTTACATTTTGCGTCAGATGGCCAATCGCAAATTCCACGTTCTTTATTCCAATGTAAACCTCCAGCGCAGTATTGTTTCTTGAGTTCACCTAAGATACACCTGTAGTAGGCGTTACAGTTCATAGGATCCGGTAAGTATTGTCCAGATTGGCACGGTTGTGATGGTTGATCCATCTCTGGCATGACTATAATTGGAGTTGGTATAGTTGTAGACTCTTGAGGCCTCATTGATGTTGTTGCACTAGTGGTAGACCACCAGCTTTGAGTACTTGCGGTTGTTTGCCACCAAGGAGTTGTTTTTTTAGTTGTGGTGGTTGGTCTAGTAGACCACCATGTAACTGGTTTTTCACTAGTTACATGGTGGTGTTCTTCTGTTTGTTCAGCGCCACTATCTATTCCAGTAGTTGTTATGGGAGGAGCAGGAGTTGACGGAGGTGAAGGTTGAGTACAATCTTCTTGGGTCACTTTATCAGGTATCAATCCTAATTCTTTATTTAAGGCTCTTAGAAGAGGAAATGTTCCTTCGCAACACTTATTCGAAAAGTCGTCCAAATCAATCGTCCAAGCAACTGCTCCTCCAAATCCTCTTAACTTGATATACTTAGCCTATAAATACGGTTTATTGAGGAAAATTCAAAATCTGAAATAATTACAATCGATGCAATATTACCTTATTTCTCACAGACTGTACATTTTCAAATCCTACCCACTGATCTTCGTTATAGGCGAACGGCCCTGTTGTTCCTGTCGGTTCATTGCTGATCATCCATCTATTTTTTCTAATTTTATTGCATATCTCGAAATATGCCAACATTCCAGGTTGCTTAGTGTATTCTCCTGGTTTTCCTGGTCCTGAAGAAGGCGAACCTTGTCCATAATCTCCAGGGTTAACCAAGGTAAAAGTTTGGCCATAGAAAGGAAGACTCATCAGTAACTTACGTCTCGGTGCACCCCTCGCTACCAAATATTCCATAGTGAAGTTCTGTAAAATGTATATAATTCATGTTCAGTCAAAATTTCAATAATCCATAGGCATACCATCATAATCAGTTAAAAAATACAAGATATTTTTCAGAAAGTTTAGACAACATATTGAGTATTTCATATTCATTATGAATTTATTATGCTCCCTGAGTCTATGAAGGCAAATAAATTCTTCTGAGAAGAAATTTTTAGCTTTACTCACCGTATTGTATTCAGGGTATTTGTCTCCCGGCCTGTGGTATAGGGGACTAACATGTCCAGTTTGTCGCTCCCAAGCACCATGATAATCATATGTCATTACAGACATGAAATCTGTATTTTTTCCAAGGTTTGGTAAATCATAAGCTACATCTATCACTTCCTTGTAACCTGATATTGCTACGGCCAAGGTAAGACGTGGATTAACCTTATCGAATGCTCGTCGAAGTTCCTGAAATAATTACTATAAAAAAACTTATTTCATAAACTTCAATGCCAGAAATACCTGTATCAGCAGGTTAAAATTCGCCTTATCAGCTGCTGGGCCTTTACCACAGTTACTCTGCCAACATACTGGATAGTTCCAATCGAAATGCAGACCTTTGAATCCATATTTAGTAAGGAAATCTATAGCACTTATGACAAATTTTCTTCTCGAAGAAACGCTGCTAACAAGTTTTGAATATTTGTCGCCAACTGAATCAGTCCACCCTCCCAACGATAAAAGAGGTATTGTGTTTTTTAGCGATGTTATTCTCTCATATAAACCTGAAAATTTAAATATAAGGAATTTCTTATTTCTCTATCAGAAAAATAATACAAGAAAAAATTCCAAAAGGTTGAGTATTTGGTTTCAATTTTTGATTTCTAAATTTACCTGGTCCATTCAGTGCGTAATCGATCCATAATTCTGCTATTATTGAATATATTCGAAAAGTTTATACAGAAAAAAGTAAGATGATAATTTGCTGCATCTCCTAATATTACCAAAATTGTTTTCATTTATACGGGATTTAGTGACTGCAAAGGAAGACAATTCCAATACCTATTGACATGTATAAGGTGTCTCTATATAAATTTGTTCAGTAGATTAAGAGCTAATTTTGTATTTTGTGCTAGAATTGTCACATAATTTCATCAAGTATTGCACTTAAATTTCAAAAACGTTATAACCAGGAACAATTTCTTAGAAGAGGGTATTTACAAACGGCATGTTAAATGTATAAATTATCTACCTTTTTCTCGGATGCACAATTCAATTCGGCCCATAAAATTTCTCCTCATGTTATTGAGATTACCTGGAGTAATATGGATGCATCTCGAGTTATTTGCATCGTATTATACGTTGTGATAATTCAAATGAACCATCTGTTTTTAATGACTACAAAGGAAATACAATTCTTTTATTTATTGAAATGTAGTTGTTTTCCTATACATTGTTCAACAGATACATTGCATTCTATTCATTCAGAATATAGCCAATGAATTCATAAAATATACATAAAATAGCTTAAAAATCTTTACTATTTTGAATTGACGTTAACAGTTTAGATTTCGGAGTGATTAAGTCCTCTGCTTTAATATTTTTGGTTTCTTATCGTACATTTTAAGTATTTTTGAGTTTTCGTTTTTCCAAGTTAATTGTCCGATTTAAAATTTTGATCAATTTTTCTGAACTTTTCATGTTTTTTCGAAATAGTTTTTTCTTTTGACAAAAACTATGAAATATACAAAAATAAGCAAACTTGATATATAACATAGGAATAGTCATGGAAATTAAAAATTTCACTATCTTTGAAAGAAAATTCCAACTCAAGTTTACAGGAATTGAGCACTGAATTGGGTATAGAAAATCTTCTATGTCAATAATTTGGAAAAGAAAATAAGTATCATCCATGCTATATTCAACTAAACTAATAATTTGTTGGGGTGAATAATGGTTGAATCATAATAATAATAAGAATTCATAAGAAAAAATTGACAGAGAATGATAATTTCTTGATATTTATTAACGATGATGTCTGGTGATGCACATTTCTTAAGACTAGTTTCGTCAATAGACGCAACTTCCTATTCACGGAAACCGACCCAATTTTTCGTATGAACAATTTCAACATCAATGATCCCTCAACGCTCGGGGAAGAATTGTTGATTATTATGTGGTTGGGCCTTATTTTTTCGATAAACCATTGATTGGCGAAGCATGTTTGCAATTTCTTAAGGAAGATTTTCCAATACAGATTGAGCATTTTCCGAATACCAAATTAATCAACTAAACGCGGATGCAATGGGATGGAGCGACTATATATTATTTCATTGATGTTCGAAACCATTTTTCCGGACAATTAGATAGGTCGGGTAAGTAACTTTCAATGGCCCCCAAATTTTTCAGATCTAACATGCATGAAATTTCATTTATGGGGAGCAGTAAAAACTTAAGTTTACCATGATGAAATTAGTACAAGTGATCATATAATGCAAATAATTCGAGATGATCTATAATATTACTCCGCACAATCTCAATAACGCGTAGACATTTTGAACATTTTTCATAGCTGGTGAAAATTACCCTTTTCATGGATATTGTTTCTAGTTAGACCATGTTTGAGAATTTTAGTGTAACATTTGATAAGATTTTATGAAAATTCTAGCATAAAATACAAAATTATTTTTAACCCATAATCTATTGAAAATAAATATACGAACACCTGAACATTTCAAATCAATCAATTGGAATTATCTTTCATTTGCACACACTAAATGCAGGGGTTCCATTCGAAATGTGGAAATTTATGAGTTTGAACCTAAACAAAATTTGACATACATCACAGAACATTCTTGTACAGCTAAATCAACAGTTAGTTATTGTTCATGGCTATCTAAGTTTGGGAGAATTCCTGTAGGTACAGGAGATGTTCGAATAAAGTCAAATCTTCACAAAATGTCGATTAATTCGAAAACGGTTCAGTTAAGGCTTATACTGTTCTAGAGAAACCATTTTTATTTCGGCTTAGCACATTCAAAAATGATGAGAAACAGGTCGTCGTATTTAAAAGAGAAACTTTGATATGAATATTTGTAATGCAACAACCTGTACATTAGAAAATAATGCTACGCAGCAAATTTGCATCCAACTTTTTTCTATAAACTCTTCTCTAATACACTAATCGGCAAAAAATTCGATCAAGCAATTATCTATCATCTAGTTTGAAACTCCATAACTCTCTGATTTATAGTTCGATATCGACGAATTTTGGATATTTCAGGGTCACTAGCGGGTAACACCCGCTAGTGACTGGGTGTTCATTTAATAATTTTCTGTTCGTATTCTTTCACATGTTTACCACTCAATTTTTCCCTGAATATAAACTTTTGGTATACCTACTGACAATGCTTAATGAATAAATTATATTTCCTGAAAAAAATCAACTAGCGTGAAGAATCAAAGACTACGTCATTAAGAAAGAATTTGGCTTTGTAATGAAGTTTATCTTCATAACTAAATTTAGCTCATAAATTCTACAGGGCGATTTAAAATTCGTTAAAAAAGCATTTTTGTTTTACTCTCATATATCGCAATTTCAAAAGCGTTTTTACACATTACCAATATCAATTGTTATTCTTCGTTGAATAATCTGTATATAACATATCTAAGATTCAAGGATAAATCAGAGAGTTATGGAGTTTCAAAGTATAGAATAACTTCTGCTTGACCAATTTTTGGCCGGTGAGTGCATATTCAACAGGAACATAGTTCTGGGCCGATTACATACTAAATTGACACCCGATATGGACGTTATTTTTCTCCTGCTATCATTATCAACTCACTGTTATCAAGATCCACCCAAGGGTCAAATTCTTTCATGATCAACTGTTCTGGATCTAAGCTAGCAAAGGCATATACAACATAGGTACACAAATTTTCATCAATATGTTCGGGCACAAACTTCGCCTCTGTTTTCCTATAAAACGACCAGTTAGTCACATAACATACAACCTGAAATGAAAAACGACAGTCAGATATAAATAAATAACGCCATCAACGAAGTAAATTTAACAATTGATTGCTTATTGATACGAAATCTGATTCTCTGAATCACACTATAGAGGCAACAGGCCTGCTTATCTATCATCAATGTTAAAATCTGAATAAACTGTATATTACTTAATTAGACAGCAAACTAATGATATCAAATTTCAAAATATTGACACCCTCACCAAAATCCATTTGAGACCCGAAAGCGCCGGAAACGAATCCAAGAATATCTTATATAGGTTTGATTTGTTAATCTAAACAACACTGTCGATTAAAGTGAAGCAGTACCCGAGTGAAATGTATTTTGAAGATTACATTGAATGTGTTATTAGTTTCTTCAAGTATGTCATTGATACTTTCAAACTAATCTATATATATATATATATATATATATATATATATATATATATATATATATATATATATATATATATATATATATATATATATATATATATATAGAGAGAGAGAGAGAAGACAATCGTGTTAGTTACATTATTTATACCAGGATACGGACATAGGATACATAGGATTTTATTTTTGTAAGAAATCAATATTGAAAATGTATAGTGAACTATAAAACGAAAAAAAAAAAAAAAAGGAAGTTATATATATATATATATATATATATATATATATATATATATATATATATATATATATATATATATAATACTTAAATGAAGGCAATCGATGATGAAAATGTTGGTTTATAAAAAAAAAAGAAAAAGGAAGTTATATATATATATATATATATATATATATATATATATATATATATATATATATATATATATATATATATATATATATATATATATATATATATATATATATATATATATATATATATATATATATATATATATATATATATATATATATATATATATATATATAATACTTAAATGAAGGCAATCGATGATGAAAATGTTGGTTTATATTTCCTAGATGCCCTGGTGGAACTGGTAAGACATTCCTCATGTCATGTCTCATCAAAAGACGAACTTATCAACAATGTATATGTATGTAAACATTATTTCTAACTACAAAAATAATGAATAGTTGAGTGAGCGAGCAGTTTTAGCGGCTAGGAATAAAGATGTAGATGACCTGAACTACATAATCCAAAATAATATCTTTGAAACAATGCATTCATTCAAATCTATTGACTTCGTCACAAATGAAGATGAAGCCACCAACTATACAATTGAATTTTCAAACTCCTTGGATGTACGTGGCTTATCACCGCACAATTTACGCCTATAGGTTGGCTCCGTAGTAATCATGCTTCGAAACATAAACCAACCAAAACTGTGCAACGGTACGCCTTTGGTGGTTAGGAAATTGATGAACAATGTAATTTACGCGAAAATACTGAAAGGAAAATTTAAAGGTGAGGTTAGATTTCTCATTCCGAGGATCCCGATGATCCCAACCGATATGCCGTTAGAATTTAAAAGACATCAATTTCCAATCCGTCTTGCATTTGCCATGACCATCAACAAATCGCAAGGCCAATCCTTAAAAGTTTGTGGTTTGAATCTAGAACATCCATGTTCTTCCCATGATCAATTATATGTGGCATGTTCAGGGGTCGGAAGAACATCTGCTTTGTTTGTTTTTGCATCCAATAATAAAACAAAAACATATAATAAAAAATACAGATAATAAAAAAACATAAAACAAAAATGTCGTGTATCACAAGGTACTTAAGTGAAGAGCAACCTATGTACTAAAATACAGAAATAATAATGAGCGATTAATGTAGGTAATTAATTATTTTGTATTTTTTCTAATGAAAAAAAATATTAATAAATTCCAAAATCTGCTTATTTATTGCCTTTAAGGCGGAACAAAGTTCGCCGGGTCAGCTGGTATAAAAATAAAAGATTCTATATTAGGCCAAAAAAACTCCCAAAGGTAAAGCAGGCTCTAACTTTACGGTTTCGGATGATATAAACTTCAATATCATTTTGTTTACCTTTTGTCTATTATCATTCACTTGACTGCTTCTCATAGAAACCTCCGGTTGTGAACTTTTGTGCAGAGATGTTTGGACATAAATGGATTCTCCAGGATGACATCGATTTGGTGGAAAATTGCCACAAATTCCTGTTTCATAATCGAAAATTTCATTGGGACCGCACGACAAGTGGTAGTTGAGTCCATTTCTGCATATATAGAAGGCTGCGCAGTTGTTGGGATCAGTGTACAGCCCATTTTTTTCACACGTTCCGAATGGTCTGCTTGGCATGGAATAATCGATTTCTTCTAAGTAATGTTCTGAAATGAAAATAATTGAATGAAGTTAATCAAACTTCAATGTGTTTTCTTGTGTATAGGATTATTTGTTTACTTCTGTTCCTACTGAGAAACCGTGTATTTTAGAATAGGCGATTATATAAGTGATTTAATCAGGGATTAATAATTTCAAAAGGACTCAAAAACTTACGCTTTAGATATAAGTTAACTGCATTCAATAAGGGCCACCTATCTCCACATATACCCTTATAATCATCCATATCTGCAGACCACACAAAAACACCGCCGAGTTCGTAATCCTTCACGAAGCTCATCTGTAATATAAGAAGGTAATAATATATCATACTTTTTCTGAATTGGAATTACAACATGTCGGTATTTTCTGTCTCGAAAGATGTTTCTAATAATTTGGTTGAGGAATTTTGTTGGTATTGCGAATATTATTCACTTACCTTTTTCCTTATGCTATTTACGTCATCAAAAGCTACCCATTGATCATCCTTTACAACGTAGGAAATACCTGATTCGTCCGTGAGTTGTTTCCAACCATCATGCATTACTAAGTCGCAAACTTCAAAATACGCCAAAAGTCCTCGGGTTTGAGTGAAGTAACCCTCCTTTCCAGGCCCCTTTACTGCAACCCCAATATTTGTGTTGTTAGGATTGGCTAAAGTGAAAGACCTTCCGAAAAATGGTATTCCCACCACCAACTTATTTCGTGGTAATCCTTTTTTGAGCCAATATTTAACAGCATATTCCTGAAATAATACAGTTAGGATAATACTGAAATATTACATTTTTTGTTTTGAATTGAAATATGTGGAGAACATTCGACTTGATAATAACATTTTCCAGTTTTATATTGTATCATATTCTTCTTCTATTCCTAAACTAAGATAATAAATTACCTTTATAATTTAATGTTTTATTTCACATTTGGAAAGAATAATTTTTTCTATTTTGAGCAGTGAAAATAAATTATTAATATGCCGACACTGATAAACCAAAGTTCCAATGATCTTGGTAATAGAAACAGTAGGAAGGAACAGCCATTCAATACTTGATGGATATTTTGTAATTGCAAGACACATATGTTACATAATATTAAAATGTTTAAATTTTGTGACTACTGATAACTTAATTATTTGAAGAGTTGGGAGAAGGGCGCCAAAAATACTATTGTTTTGCTAGATGAGATGTAAATGTAGATAGAAGAATTTTTTTTCAAATGACACAATCAGTATATTCTCACGAAATGAGTTTTTTTCATTCTTAATCTCACACTTGAGTAATTTTTCCAAATGCGTAGTTTCGGCATTTCATCTAAGATACAGACAAAATGTCGAAATTCACTATAAAACCACATGGACGAATGGGAACAACGAATATCGATGTAGGTTGTCAACATTAGAATCAATTAGATTTATCGTGTTACATTATCCTATAAATTCAAAACTGCAATGCCTTTTTCATATTCTGCTAACAAGTAAGTTGATATCTAACTTTTGGCTAATACCAAACTATGTGGTGGCAGATGAAACCCCACGGCACAACGCAGGTATCGTTACCTAATTTCAATTTGGGAAAAGATGCATTAGTAACATAGGTCCAATAAGGGCCAGCAGTTCGTTAGATTTTGTTTTGGTGATAAAGACACGATTCCTGCTACACTATGTTTAGAAGATTTGAAAAACAAACTAAGGGAGACATGTAACCTCATCATAGAAAATACATTATTAAAAAGTATACTGAAAGGTAGATTGACGTCATATTGAAGCTTGTCACCATGTAATGTTGGGCACATCGAAAATATTTTATTAATTTATTGAACCAAAAAAAAAACTTTTGTCTTGTGAAGAATAATTTTTATTTTCATTTTATTACGTTGTATTTCGATTTCATTTCTGATAAATTATTGAAGTCATTCCAACACCATGTGGGCACACTTGAGTCTGCTATGCTGAATCAAGAAAATTGGCAAATTTTTTTGACATAGAGGGTGCCTTTAATAACATCCAAAGAAGATCGATAGTTGAAGCTGTAGATAGGTGGTTTTAACGACACCCTCTGAAGGTGAATAGACAATATAATTATAAATAGAAACACTTCAGCCAAACTGTTTGGTATAACTGGTAGATTCCACATCAACTGATGATGCCCAAAAGGAGAGGTTCTATCTCCAACATTGTGGAACCTGGTAGTGGATGACCTCCTGAGAACACTAAACAACAGGGCTTGCCGATAAAATAGTCGTGGTATTGAGAGGAAAACAGTACAGTGCTATCTGAGCTGGTATGGAGTTCTGAAAATTGTAATGGACTAATGCGACCGAATAGGGCAAAAAGAACACAGATAAGGTCGAACTAGTACCGTATACACTTAAGAAAAAGACTGATGGCATAATGCAGCCACTTTTCTTCGGAATAAGAGTAGAGATTAGGACAACTATCTGAGAGTTATCCTGGATAAAACACTTGCATGAAATAACCACCTTAATCAAGTCACAAATAAGGGCGAACATGCCCTTATGGCCATTGGCAATAAATGGGGACTGAATCCAACAATGTACACTAGCTGAACACTACTGTGGTGAGACCCATCATTGTACACTGTGCTCATACATGGTGGCTAAAAATGATGCAGAGAGCAGTTAAGGAGAAGCTGAAAAACTTCAAAGGTTAATCGAGGGATGCATCCTTAAGAACAACAGCAACCGCAAGTCTGGATGCTATACTGAATTTACCACCTTTTGGTATATATTTTAGGTGAGGCTAGAAAAACAGCACTCAGACAGGTGTTAAATAGAAATTGGAAAACCGGAAACACGGGCCACACCAGAAGTAAGGAATTGTTCACAAACCCAATGCTGAGTATGGGGAATGATGTGATGACTTGGAACAATTGGATGGGCTCAGATAACCGTAAAGACATAAATTGGTATACAGTCGGATCCAAAGTGGTGAAGGGAACTAAACCTGGAGTGTACTCACAAAACTCGGAATGTCGGATAACAATTCCATTGGGGGAGTGCGAAACCATATCTCAGGCGAAAGTATATGCCATAATAACCTGTGTTCGTGGGAATCTCAGAAGAGGATACTATAACAGGCGGATAAATATTTCGGACAGTCAAACGGCAATAAAAGTTCTGGTTGGCGAGGGAAATCCGATCAAATCTAATATGGGAATGTCTGCAGTTAGTAACTGAACTGCCTAAACGAAACCAGGTAACTTTGGTCTGAGTGCCTGGTTATAGCGGGATTGATGTCAACGAGGAGGTGAATTATTTTGCCAGGGAAGCCACTGAGACGACTTCAAATGGCCTGGAACCAGCTCTCGGTGAAACTAAGTCTAAAGTACAGTACATGGTCAACACCTGAATAGAAAAGCTATACGATGAGAGGTGGGACCTTACCCCGTAGAATAGACATACTAAATTTCTGCTGAAAAACCTAGCAGAAAGTTCACTAATGAAACTCTACGACTGAGCATAGAGAAAATAAGCACCGTAACAGGCATTATAACTGGGCATGGGAGGCTAAGAAAATATCTACATACAATAGGCATTTATCGTGAAGAGCCTGTATGTAGACTATGAAAACGAAGGCGAAGCTCTAGCCTGGAAAAGATGTAAAAATTTTAGGGTTCAAAAAAACCTAAAATGAGCTAAGCGAAAAGGACCTAAGATAAATGCGATTTCAAACCATGTTTAAAGGTTAAACCTGGACATTTAGGAATGAGTGTCAATGGAGAATCACAATAAGCATTGAATGGCTACAGTAGCACAAAATTGAAGACATAAGACATGATACAAGATACAATTTTTGAAGTGGAACTAAGCTGTAGTTCACATGAAATTTCTTCATTTTTGTGAATTTACCCAACATCATTTCAATCACCCAACTGCGTAAAAATTTGTTTCGGATCTGTAAAAAATTTAACAAAACTACACAATAGTACTGAAAATATCTGAAAATACAAGATATTGAACTGATACACTGTGTGTGCCATTTCAAAAAAAAAATCATGTATATTCAGACCTCCTTCAGCAGAAGAAGGTACTTCAGATATATCGTTGAACGTTGTGAAGGTATTTCAAACAGTCTTTTAAATACTTACTACATTGAAAAATATATCAATATCATGATCACTGGGTTTAACATTCAAGTTTGCATGGTGCTCAGCTTTTGGATCCTTATCCTTGTGGAAATCATAGGTCTGAACATTTACAAAATCTACCAGATCTGCTAAGGATTCAGGTTCGAAACCATCCTCCACTCTGAATCTTGAAGCAGGCGCTGCAATCGACAAAATCCAGCCTCTAGACCTAAATATTTCATTCAGTCCTTCCAGTAGAAGTGAGAAATATTCTTTATCATAAGCATGACCCCCCAGTTCCTGATCTCCTGGGTAATGCCAATGTATGTCCATGCCATCAAAGTCGTGATTTCTTAAGAATCGAATCACGGAACGAATGAAATTTGTTCTTTTTGTAGCACTAGATACCATGCTGGCAAATCTATTAGGAGCACTTTCTTCACCACCTCCAACGGATATCAGTACTTTAAGTTTCGGGTTGAGACGTTTTAAGCCGGTTATTGCTCTGTACCCTCCTAGAAAAACATTAATTGTTTGTTCATACAATTATAGTCTTTATGTAAATTAGACTTTCAGAAAATGAGGATGTGATAGTATTACTAGAAATTGGCTGAATTTGAGAGAAAATATGACAGAGAGCTTCATTATCCAAAATATTTAAGAATCGTCTCAAGAACTCTATATACTGATCCTAAAATAGAAAATTGATCGAATATGAATTCAAATGGTGTAGTTACTCTTTGCATTACTTTTCAGCATTATTCGATTATATTTGTCGTGATTTGTACGTTGATAGAGTAACTATAGCCCACTGGCTTTTTGGGTTTTTTGGAACACCCCTTGATGTTCCCTTTTTCATATATTTCAGAACTTCTACCAGGTTAAATTTCCGCAAATGAAAAACTCTCGCTTTCGAGAAAATGTAAACGTGATACTCAAGTGAAGACATTCAATCGAAATCGATGTCATCCATATATATTGTTACATTACTGTATATTGTTTGGCTGCACCAAAATATGAATGTGTGAAACCACCTCCTCCCCCTTCTTGACGAAATTCTGGATCCGCCACTGGTATAACACCTTTATATTATCATATAACAACTAGGAATAATTTTTCTACTTCAAATACAGAATTTTTCATAAATAGTACTTTTGTCAAATTACCTTTCATCTGCTGAATTTATATAAGAGAGAAGTCTTATTCAGACGAGTTAGCAATATCCAGGGTGAACACCCCGCATAAGATATCTTAAAAACTATTGCAGTGCCAGAAAAAAGCAGTTCAATTTATTACAAATGTTCAAATTGAGTACCATTCTGCTCCAAACAATAATACAAACGAGACTCAATCTGCTCCCGTAAGCACGGAATACGATATTTGCGTACGGCAGCTAAATAAGATATCGTCGTTTGGGGTTATTGAGTTAGAAGTTGATCTTGGAGTTTTAAGTCACGCTGAATCTATTTCCGGGAATGAAAATATGAAGTATTCACTTATGTTGTACACTGTAACAAAATGTATCCGAAAATTCTCATTTGAATTGCCCGCGTTGAGTATTCTTGAGTATTTTAAGTTTCTGTATGTTGAATGTTCTTAATTACAATGCAAACATAAGCGCGATCTGTCAACTAGTTTGTTCACGACAGCTGTTGAAACCAGTCGACCTCAGTGGTACTCTGCGAATTTTACAATGGAAGAAAATATTGAACAGAAAGATTGTCTCAAATATTGTGTTTTGAACGTAATTCCGTGTGCTGAATCGTTGCGAATGCTGGAAAAGGCTTATGGAGACTCTGTTTTATCGAATAACTAAGTGTACGAGTGGTACGAAACCTTTAAAGACGGTCGGGAGATCGTCGAATAATTGCCTCGTTCCGGACGGCCTTCGTCTTCAACCAACGATAACGTCCAAAAAATCAAGGAAATGGTGCTCGCAAATCCTCATGCCAGTATTAGAGAGATAGCTCGTATTTTTGTAGGAAAAAGAAAAATTATTAGAGAAGCTGAGAATCCTGATGTTGAAATCGCATTGTATAACTGGTTTCTTCAACAACGCAACGCACACGTACCAATTTCGTCAGACATATTGAGAGCAAAAGCCAAACAGTTTTATAAACAGATCACAGGAAAAAGAGGTTTTCTGGCATGTTCGGGATGGTGAGATAAATTCAAGCTTAGACATGGAATTCGTTTCTTGAAGGTTGTGCTGAAAAACTTTTCAGTGATGTTGCCGCAGTGATACTATCTAAGGAAAAATTTCTATCAGTTGTTGAACAGATGGAATTAAGCAAAGGGCAGGTGTATAATGCTGATGAATCAGCCATTTTTTGGAGATGTTTACCAGACACAACTTGGATTCATCAAGGGGAAAAATCAGCACCAGATCGAAAAGTGTCAAAAGACCGCTTAACATTCATGCCATGCTGCAACGTGGCTGGAACTCAGCAATTACCTTTACTAGTCTTCACTACCAGTTGTCTACAAAGCATCTACCAGATGGTGGATGACCAGATCATTATTTAATGAATGGTTTAAAACATCTTTCATCCCCGAGGTGAAGAATTTTTTAACTAAGATTAACAAGCCCTCAAAAACTCTGTTGTTTATAGACAATGCACCATCGCACCCACCTGAGGAAGAGTTTAATACTGAACCAAACTTCAGAGTTATGTTTTTGCCACCCAACTGTACTGTGTTCTCCAACCTATGGATCAGAATTTAATTCAAAACATTAAAGTGTCGTATAGAAAATACCTTCTTAATCATATATATCATTTCACATGAAGGTGAAGAGATAACTTCCATTTTGAAGTAGTATAATTTGAAAAATGCCGTGAACAATCTTGCCCAATCTTGAAAAGCAAAAAATATTAGAAAAAATTGGACAGCATTGTGGCATGACACTACAGAAGTAAAAGAATCCGATGATGAAAATATTCCACTCTTAGAGCTTCAGAAGAAACTTCTTCCAATCAGTGATAATGATTTGAAAAATATTGCCGAATCATTTAGGGTCATCGATACAGAAAATAACTTAACCATTGAGAATATTACCAACTGGGGTGTGAAAGACAAAGAGTTTTTTATCGATTTGACTGAAGAAGAGCTTATACAGGATGCTTTAGGAAGGAATATTGTAAACATAGAGGAATCTTCTGACTCAGAGGATTGTTTAAATAGTATGGTAAAAGTGAAACATGCAGATACTGTCAATGCGTTCTCCCTGATTATCAGTAGGCCGAACAGAATAATCTTCCTATAGAAAACGTATGTATTGCTCCTGAAAAGGCTCAAGGAAAAATCAGTTCAGATGGCAGCATCGAGAAAGGTTCAGAGTAAAATCGATGAATATTTTAAACGTCATAAGGAATAGCATGTTTATGTACATTAGCTTATATTTAAATCCTATATTTTCTATGAGGAAAGATTATAATGAATGGAAATTTTATAATTTGATTCTGTTTTATAATAAAAACTATTTTTTGTTCAACTGTTTATTATAAACGCGGCTTTAACAAATTTTGGGTTGTTTCTATTTTGAAAATGAAACAAATTCGAGTAACTTCAGAAATTCGGGCATTTCGATAGTCCGGGCATGCGCCGGAACGATATCTGCTCGGACTAGTGAAGTTGTACTGTACATTCGTTTCAATTGATTGATCAGTATGTTCATAACATTCAATCACAAATGAGGCTCAAAACAAGCGTCAAAACGCTTGAATGAAAAGGCACCTTTAATCGCGTTTTTCTCACAAATATCGAAATGACGTATATGTCACTCGAACTCTCATACGACGATATAGTAGGAGAAAATGACTCAACCCCCTCTCGATCTCTTTTTCATGGACGACTGTAGTAGTCCAAAAATTTTTCCAATATTTCTTCGCTTTCTCGAAATAGTCAAAATTCTTCGAACTTTGAGAATGTCGTCATTCGCGGATATCTCGGATAGTGTCAAAGTTACACAAAAATGAGTTGTAGTGTAGAAAAAAAAAATTTGTCTTAGCGGTTTTCAAATTATATTGCAAACATGTTTTTTTTTAATAATAGACGATTTTACTTTTGTTGGATGCAATAGTTTTTTCCTTTCAAAAATATATAACACATGTTGATGTTTGTATTCACTAACCTTGTTCAGGACAAACCTGAACTTTCGGTGCATGTCTATACACGATTCACGTTGTTTTATATGACATTTGTCATATTTTTCGAACGACGAAATTTTTCTTTATATTAAACAAGTTCCACGAAGAAATAATATATGGGCGATGTCAACCCAGAGTATTGGGTTCATAATGATTCTAAATCATCTATAGATCATAATCGGCATCACTTGGAAGACTGAACCTGGCCATCGGTGCTCTCTCGGTCGAACAGAGATGGAATTTGAGGAAATATCGCAGGTTATGTATTTTTTTATTATCTCCTTAGTCCCTTTCATGACCTTACTTGCTATGTAAAATCTTTTCTCAGATTTGTTTAGACATATAAGAAGTTGGTTTTCTTTTTCCATTGTTACAGATTCCTGTCCCAAACCCCCTTCATTTTACCCTTGTTTTTGGAAATCATGGAATGCAAGAGACAATGAAGCGGCTAAGCAGAAAAATCTTTGGTACTCTTTATGTACACACGACACTAACACATCATAAACAGACAAGCTATTGCTAGTGCAATAGCGACAGGAAAACGAGTTTTTTCACTCGTTCATTGAATTATATACAAGATAGTATGGTTCCCCTGTTACATTTCCGAAGCTCACAACACTTTTTTCTGTCACACAAAAAAATTATAGATATAAGCACTTATTGTAAATACAATTATTCAAATTTTTGTAAATCCTTTCTTTTCAAAAGAATATATATATATATATATATATATATATATATATATATATATATATATATATATATATATATATATATATATATATATATATATATATATATATATATATATATATATATATATATATATATATATATAGATACAGATACAGATTTTTCAGATCCTATCTAGACTACCTACGTCAGAACTGAAATCGTAAGTGATTGTGAAATTCTGAAATTACAGACAATTACTATGGTCTGAATTTGATAACACCATAGCAATATCCATGATCTTTGACAGGACCTGAAAAATCTATGGTTTTCAGTCATAAAACATCATGAATCATTGATGAACATGAACGTTGTGAATGAAATTTTGATAATTTCAAGCTATTTTCAGAATAAGGGTAATGAAAAGGAAAAAAAAATGCATTCGGCAGAAGTAAAAATTGCTCATATTTAAAAAAACATTTGCATCATTACTCGAAAACCCCGAAGTCAACATTTTTGTTGCCCTTACCGCTGAATTTCACCTAAAATGGGCCTGTTGAATGTCAAACTCATTTTTATATAATTCTGATAATTACTGAGATATACGCAAATGACGATATCCCCAGAATTCGAGAAATATTGAAAAAGAGATCAAGAGAGGGAGAGTCATTTTTCTCTAATTATAATGTTTCATCTAGCTGTCGCACTGAAACATCAAAATTTTCCCTGCTAGTATTCAGGAAGATATGAGCTATCTAATGCTGTATCACCAGAGGGGTGTTACCATTTTCAAGTTGTGGTGCGGGATTGGTAGGGTCAGTTGGAACACATTTATTTGAGAGTCCTAAAGTGGCTCCCAAAAATATAGAATATACATATAAATACGTTTTCTTACAATGTTTCGACACTACAAGAGTTTCTTTTCTCCTCGGAAAAACCAGTGTACGGACCTTAATCAAATAACAGTGTATGAAATGTTATTATTGTTTTAGTGTTATAAAGTCATAATCGAATCGAATACTGCCCGGAATATACATACAGGGTGTTTAAAAAAGACACGGCTATATTTAAGGAGGTTATTACTGAAAACATTTCATGAAAAAGTTCATATAAACATCCGCGAATACTTCGTTACCGATTTACATGATGTTGAAGTTCAATCGAAAGATGCAGTTACATTTGAATTGTTCGTAAACCGCTTGAGATATTGGGGTAAAATTTCGGATGTGACGAAAACTTTTAACACTTTAATCGCCACGATAATATCAGAAAAATTTTCACATGGGGCATGGTATCTTTATATTTATAATTTAGTTAAAAATGTGTCAAGGAAACTTAATGTATCACAGAAAAAAAAATGTTTGCCAAAATTCCCGGAAAAACACTATTTTTTATGTCACACATATATGACTCACAGGGCCCTATATTAAAACTTTTTTCTCGACAAAAATCCTTAGCTCAAGCTCGGACAAAACTAAAAACCCAAACATTTCAACTCATACGCTAAAAATAATGTATACTGCTGAAAAAAAGAAAATGTGCACTGGATGTTACGCTCAAATAAGAGAACCAGAAGATCGAGATGCAGCGAGACAAAAAGGAAAAAAGTTTCAATGTACCGCTCAGACTGCCAACAACAGCCCTTTTTTGCATAGAATGTTTTGGACAGCATAATAAATGAATATAATTAATTAATAAAAACAATAAATTTATTAAAATGTATTTTTGCAACTTAAACAATATACCATTATACAGGGTGTCCGTGAATTGCGTGTACAACGTTATACCACAGGTTCTTCTGCTCGAAATAAGTCGATTTAGGCCAACTTACCTACATGAAAAGTTTCTTCCTTTGACGCTAGAGGTCGCCAAATCGTAAGATTTTTTCTCTTATTTTTCAAATAATTCGGATGACAGTACACTTCATACATCTTCTTGCTCGGTAAAAACCCTGTCATCACAAGGCACGGACGAAATACGAATCCAGCAGTGCAACAACGTCAATAGCGACTTGAAATCAGTTCTTGATTGGGGATCTCCTAACCTGACAGAGTTCAGTGCTAGTAAAACTCAAGCCTGTTTATTTTCTAGGAAGATGAATAGCACTGTCCCGGATATAACGATAGCGAATGAGACCATCTCACTCACTTCCTCTATAACAATGCTAGGAGTAACTATCGGCGAAAATCTATCATGACATGACCATGTTGTGAATATTGCTAAGTCAGCGTCAAAAAAACTGGGATTTCTCTATCGCGCAAAGAAATATTTCACTTCGAACCAATTGCTTACTCTTTTTAAATCTCAAATTCGTCCTGTTATAGAATATGTCTCCCATGTATCGGTTTCTGCTCCTAAACACAGCTTGAAACGCCTGAACTCTATCCAAAAGAGAGCAATTCGGTTAATCGGAGACAATGCACTCACAGTTTCCATTCTACTATTGGAACATCGAAGAAAAGTTGGTGAGCTTTCTCTTTTTTACAGGTACTTTCATGGAAGATGCTCTGAGGAACTTCTACGCTTGTTCCACCGCTTGTTTCTTTTTTAAGGCAAACAAGGCAAACTCTTGCCAATCACCCATTCGTGGTTGAAATAGGGACACCTAGAACGTCTCTATATCAGAATTTCTTTTTTCATAGAATGGCAAAACTTTCGAACTCCCTTCCATGTAACGTATTTCCTCATGACTATAACCTGTTAGCATTCAAGCAAAATATTAACCGTCTATCCTTTTCAGGTACTCGCGATGTCGCCAAGACATAATAGGATTTGAACTTTTAGATAATAATACACTCGATCGATAGAAACGATATTTGTTATGCGTAATTGGGTGTGTTATTCAATTTTTTTAGTGATCCACTCAATGACCTTGACGTTTCACAAGTGTCCCTAAAAACTCGAACGTGTTTTTAATCAACCATAATTTTTCAACTGTCTGCGTTTGAGCAAAACTGTTTCAGACATTGACTAGCTAGGCTATTTATCAAACTCTTTTGTCTCTTGAGAAATTTTGATATGAGCGGTTCAATCACAAAAAAAGTTTTTAATTTCATGATTTCTTCAACCACCTAGCAACTCAAAAATATCACATTTGACCATGTTGGCTTTGGATTTATTTCTGTGTTCTGGCAGATTGTCATTTTATTAGGCTTAACAACCAATTGTTGACATAACAGTGTTCCTTAAGTTCTCAACTAGTTATTTTGGTGATATTTTTATCACTATTAGGCAAGGTGATACAGTAACTCCGAAATGGTTGATATGGTTATGGTGTACGGATTCCGTCAAGGCAATGGACGTGAAAGCGCAAGAGTACATGCTGAAAGATATCCAGATCGCATAGTGCCGAACCACCAAACGTTTGGTAATCTTGACAGGCGCCTATGCGAGAATGGTTGCTTCAAGCCCAGGAATTCGAGGACGACAACGAACAGTAAGGACGGCAGAACGCGAAGAACAAATTTTGGACATGGTTGAGGAAAACCCACAAAAAGGAAGGTTTCAGGTTTGCAGTTGGTCGTTCCTAAAACAATGATTCATGATGTCTTAAAGGAACAATTATTTCATCCTTATCACATTCAGAAAGTTCAGGAATTACTTCCCAACGATTCTGAGAATCGCCTAACTTTCTGCCGATTTATCCAAGAGAAGAGAACTCCACTTCAGTAGGAAAATTCTATTTACTGACGAATTCACTTTTACTAGGTTTGGCATCACTAACCTTCACAATGAGCACGTATACAGTGTCGAAAATCCACATGCTCTTACAAGTACACATCATCAGAATCAATTTAAAATTAAGGTATGAATTTCAGTAATTGACAATTTCATTATTGGTCCGGTAGTGATTCCAGATCGATTAAACGGAGAGCATATTTGAATTTTTTGCAAAAAACTTTGCCGGATTTGTTGGACGATATTCCAGTATTACTGCGTGCAGAAATGTGATTTATGCACGACGGTGCAGCTCCTCACTTCACTTTAGCGGTTCGCGAGTTCTTACATGCACAGTATGCGAATCGTTGGAGCGGAAGAGGAGCTGATGCTCCTGCAAATTGGCCAGCATGATCTCCCGTGCGCCTTCTTTCTTTTGGGTGCTTTAAAATCTAGAGTTTACTCTTCTCCAATTGACTCCCGAGAAGAGTTACATATGAGAATTTCAAATGCGGCCAACTCCTTCAAAATGACCCTGAAGTAATGCCAAGGGTCCAATTTAATTTGGATTAACTCCTGTATTTAGCAAAATGGTTGCATTTTTGACTATTAACTATAGTTGAATGAAATTTTCGGTGTACACTAATTAATCGTTATTCTGAAGCGATTTGTTTTTTCTTATTTAGTTTCCAACTGGCCAACCTGTTTTCATATTTTTAAATAGTCTTTGTGAAAATTTTATTAAATTTTTTCTTCGAATCTTTCGATTTTTGTACTACTGAACATCGAGTTTCCTATTTGCTTGATCCGATTTAGCAACCTAGAAAACATCATTATGGTTGATTAAAAACATATTCGAGTTTTTGAGAACACTTGTAAAACGTCAAGGTCATTGAATTGATCACTAAAAAACGGGAATAACGCACCCGATCACGCATACCAAATATGGTTTCTATCGATCGAGTCATTCTCGAATTATTTGAAAAGTAAGAAAAAATCTGTGGATTTGGCGATTTCTAGCGGCCAAACGAAGAAACTTTTCATATAGGTAAGTTGGCCTGAATCGACTTATTTCAAGCTGAACAATCTGTGGTATAACGTTGTACACGCAATTCACGGACACCCTGTATAACTATGTTTATTTCATTTCATTGTTTGTAGTAAGCCAAGAAATTTTCAGGTTTTGTTCCTGATAGGACAAGCTTTCGATACATATGCAAATGTACCGTTTGCGTCGGACATCTGTGATTGACGTGGCCTTCTACAAAATCGCATACGACAGATATATATGTCTGACATGGCTCATGTAGGACTTCTTAGCATCAGACACATATGACTGATATGGCGATTAACGTTTTGAAGACGCATAATTTTCAATACGAAACAATATTTTGGACTAACCAGTAGCGCGCGTATGGGCACAACGCAAGTTATTTTCAGAGAAAAATACTAGAACACGGAGTTTTTAAAAAATAAAAAATATTTTCGAATTTTCCATTTATTGTAATTTTTACGACGCCAAATTTTTGATAAAAAAAATGTTGAAAAGAATGAGAAAAGTAAGTCCATACATTTCATTGTACGACATGTAGTCTTCGATTAAAAGACGTAGTGTATTTATTTTTATCATCACGTCATCAGTGCCTCTGGGCTGTACGCCCACAATCATGCAAACAGAAACACTTGCTGTAAACCTGTGCTGCCTTGAAGTACTACGAAGGAAACTCAAATGTGCACAGATTTACATTTTAACGGACAGTCAGGCAGTGATTAAAGCTCTAAACTCTTACAGTTATCGGAGCATCTCTGTCTGGGAATGCCGTCAATCCTTGAAGCAACTTGCTGACGGGAACAAATTTTTCCTGTGGTGGGACCTGGCCACGAAGGCATACAAGGAAATGAAACCGCTGACGAACTGGCTAGGTCAGCTGCTAGAAACCCACCTATCGGACCTGAACCGTTCTGCGGTCTAAGCAAGCCGCACAGACGACAGGAACTGGAACGGTGGGGAGAATCTCGCAAAAAAGAATACTGGAGAAAAACTCTAGGCCAAAGGCAAACGAAAAAGTTCATTGACTATTCGTCAAAGAAGACAAAAACAGTTTCTAGACCTCTCTAGAGACAAGCTGAGGACTACAACAGGCCTCCTCACTGGACCCTGCCCACTGAGATACCATCTCAGTAAAATGGGCAAATCGGAAACGCCAACATGCAGAATGTGTAAAGAGAGCGATGAAACTGCCGACATATTATTTGCAGTTGCATCGCAACTGCCCATCAAAGACACATACACTTCGGTAGCGAAGACAAGCTAGAACCGCACGAAGTAAAAGCGAAAGCTCCCAGGGAGATTCTTAATTTTGTAAGGGAACTAGATCTACAGGGTAATGAATAAAGAAGGGTTATGAACAAAAGACTAACTTGGTCGCAATTCAGAAAGGCTTGTAAAGCCAAGCGACTCCTTCCAATGTAATGTAACCTAATGTATTTTTATCATTAAATAACCTATGTTTGAAAATCAAAAGTTTAAATCAAGGGCACAACAAAACTTTTGAGTATTACCAACAACTCTTGAAAAATTACAAAGGCTGTTTAAAGTTATCTCCTCCAGCTCGGATGCAAGATTCCAGTCTGCTCTTCATTGATTGCCGAAATCTTCCAAAATCACCAGGATCTGTTCTTATCGAGTTGCACCAAGCGATGATTCTATTGCTTAAGTCCTCAATATTTGTCACGGGAGTAGTCTAACCCAAAGATTTCAAATGATCCCACAGAAAGATATCGAGGTGGTTCAAGTCTGAGGACCGTACAAACTAAAATTGTGGTCCAGCTCGACCAATCCAGCGGTTTCCATACTCTTGAGTTAGCAAGTGACGAGCAAGCTGACTAAAATCTGCAGATGCGCCATTGTGCATAAACCAAATCGTTTGTCTTATTGCCAAAGGTACATCCTCCAAAAATTCTGAAAGCGTGTGTTCCAAAAGTGGCGGTACATCTACCCGTAAATCTCTGGTCCAATTAGGCAGTCACCCACAATGCCGATCCGAACGTTCAACGAAAACTGATGTTGAAATCGATTTTCATATGTTCGATGTGGATTTTCTCCACACATCATGATTATAATGAAAATTACTCACGGAATTTCTTCAAAAAATTGTTTCATTAGTGAACAGCATCAGCATAAGAAATTGAGGAATTTGAATCAGCTTACTCAAAAGCCATTGAAAATACGCAATTTCCTGCCAGAAAATCGGTAAGAAGAAGTGGTTGTACGCATTGTAGGTGGAATGGATACAACGAATTTACCAAACAGTTCCATTACCGACACCTAAAGCGTCAGCAATTTTTCGAGTGGAGGTACCAGGATCGGCTTAAATTATTGCAAGAACCTCATTTTCCAGCTCTACCGTTCTCACTTCCCTTGGCCTTCCTGCTCCTTCATTTCGTCTAAATGTGCCTTTTTCATATAGAAGTCGATGAATGCTGTTATAAGTTTTTCTATCTGGCACAATACGGCTTAGAAATTTTCATTTTTCAACCGCCGAGTTTCTAATGCATTTCCGTCAGCACGTCCATACATGAAGTGCATGTCGGTCATCTCAGCATTCGTATAACGATTCATGATAACCGGTTTTATATTCAAAATTATTGAAAAATAGACACTCAAATGACACTGACGTTAATCATTTTTGACCACATCTACGACTAAGCATAGAACAAGTATTATGAATGGAATCGCAAGGATTCCTGAAAAACTTTCAAACATTTTCTTACTCAAAAATTGGGCGTCGTACAAAAAAGTCAGTACAGCGTTTTTCTTGAAAATGATTGGAAAATACAAAAATATTTTTTATTCTTGAAAATATCAGTAGCGTTCTAGTTTTTCCTTTGTGGATAACCTGCGTTGTGCCCATACGCGCGTCACTAGTGAGTCCAAAATATTGTTTAGAATTGAAAATTACGCGTCATTGAAAGTTTTCGACACCCCCAAAATTTTACCTCAATATCACAAACGGTTAACAAAAATTTCAAACTTAACTGCATGAAGTGGTCTAAGTAGTGTAACTCTCTGAATTTCTGATTTTCAAAGATGTTTACGATATTTATGGCGTTTGCCATGTCTTTCATTGAAGTTCATTTTAATCAGTTTCGCACCATTTAATGATATCGAAATAAAATGCAAGATTAGGGGCTGCATATCCCTGAAAAGTTTTTACTAGTTAGACAACGCTTAATGATATTTCTCATTCTTCTTTACAATTCTAATATAAGTGTAATTATAAGCTCCTGTTTTACCTTGAATCAAGTCGTATTCTTCATCATTCGGTACAATCTGAAAAGAGTGTGGATCCAAAGCAGCGAAGGCATAAATCACATGGGAACAAGCAAATGGATTCAAGTCTTCTGGGTGGAAGTTTTGTGGTTCTCTCCTATAAACAGCTCGACCTTGGACATAACATACTATTCTACGTTCATTAGGAGTTATTTTTTCTGAAAAAAATCAAACGAATATATAATTTATATTTATAAAACAGATATCGTGTTGTAGAAAGATACCCTTTTCAACGTCATAAGTAGAATAATCTAGATAATATTGAATAATTACAATGAAAAGCAACTATGGTCATTGTGTATGATAAAACATAGTGATATTCATTGAAAGAATGTACTGATACATATGTTTTGGTGATGAGTAAGAGCAGAAGTAGAAATAATAAGAAATTGAAGTTAAAAACTAATAAAAAATGAATAATATACAAAAAGTGATTACTTGATCCACACTTGACAAACTATTTGCTACTGTTATTACCTTGATTATTCAAGTTCCTGGCAAGAATAGGATTCAGGATATTCCCTTGATTCCAGTGGTTCGGATAAATTAAAAGCTGCTGGAATTCATTATCTACTCTATAAGGCGATGTTTTTCTATAATCGTTTATTAATGTTTGGAATGTTTCAACTGGGGAGTAGGAATTGCGTCCGAGAAAAGGATTTTGATTATAGTATATGCTTCCCTGATCTTGAAAATTGCGATTATAAGGTGGATTTGCCTTTTCGAGTGCCAGACGCCCATTTATTGAATAATAAGAAGGTTGGTAGTAAAATCCATTTTGAAGATACTCTGTTTGATCAGATTTCGTTGGATATGTTCCTTGATCGTGGTTGTATCTTGCTTCATCCTGTGTGAACTCATCATGAGTTTGGTATGGAAGTATGCGACTCTCTACGGCATCTCTAAGTGGAAGCCTATCGGAGGATTCAGTTCTGTAATATGAAACAACTTTGAGCATTTTATTCTGAATAGTGGATTAGTTGATATTATCAACAATGATTATATACGAAATTTATCGTTCTCTGTGTCAACCCATTGGAGATTTTTATTGAGGGAATAATATTCAACCTTCCTTAGAATGTTGAATATCCCTCCCTGAGGTAGAAAGTTTTCCGATCCACCCTTCATAATCATTGTCAACCAGGGCCACACTGTAGGGATACAATGCGTTAAATATTGACGAGGTCAAACGAGACCGAGAGTACCACTTCTGTATGATTATGAAGGTAGATAGGAAAATCAGCTCATCCAAGGAGGGATATTTAACATTCTACGGCATATTGTTCTCTGAATTAAAGTCTTCAATGTGTTCTGTACCACTACTGCGTGGCCCTGGTGATGATTATGAAGGGTGGATAGGAAAACAAGCCCCTTCAGGGAGGGATATGTAACATTCTACACACGGTTGAACAATATTTGTTCCCTGGATAAAAGTCTTGAATATGTTCACACATATAGCGATATATTCTGCCTGTTAGTATTGTTGAGATATTAAGTACACGAGGTTAAAAGCCAGACAAGTACGAGGAGCGTTAGCTTTTCGACAGAACTAGTATGGCTCCTTGAAGTTTTCTGTTTCACCTACCATTTGTTTCTATCATTTTCCGGAGGCGCCAATTCATATACATGAAGTTGATGCACCCCAACGGATTGAGATGAGTAGGTGGCAGTCTGGCCTGAAGTTATGAATGAGTGTGCAATACTGAAGAGGTCAAACGATACTGAAACTGCAGTCTATTGCTCCTATGCATAACATCCGACCGGACTGTGCGACTACTGTGTGGCCTGGTTGACGATGATTATGGGGGGTGGATCGGATAAGCAGCTCGTTCAAGGTGCAATATTTAATATTCTACGGAAGGTTAAATATTGTTTTCTGAATAAATATTCAATGTGTTCACACATATAGCGATACATTTCACAGGTTCTCATTTCTAGAATATAAGTTATACTCATTTTTGATTCAAATAAGGAAAATACACCTGCTAAACAAATAACACTTTCATCCCAAGCTCCAAATTACAACTCTCTTTTTACGCCATTAAAACAATATCTGAACTTAAAAACAAGATCGAAATGAAATAGTGCTACCTTCTACCAATAACGCTTTTTCGGATAACAAATCGAAATATGATAACAGTTGCAAGCAGGAGTACTTGAGTGATCCATTCTTTCGCCAACCTTGTTTCTGTTGCAGATGAACGATCTTCTGTCATCTACAGAGAACAAGATCTTCGGTTTTGCAGACGATTGTACCTTGGTTTCGTCCTTCAGTAGTCTACGTAATCTTAGCGTAAGAGATGTCAACAAACTAATAACTTAAACTCTGACTTACAGAGGATATCTGTATGGGGCCAGTTGAACCTAGTGAGCTTCAACGCGAGTAAGACGCAAGCAACTACGTTTTCTAGAAAGGTCCTCGCTGGAGAACCACCTCCAATGATGCAAGGCCAACAAATGGCATCCGAAGATTCGATACACCTTCTCGGAATAACGGTCAACTTCGGATTTTGCTGGCATGAACATGTATCAGCAATAGCTAAGTCGGCATCAGCTAAACTTAGTTCTTCTCAGAGCCAAGCGATACTTCACGTCATCTCAGCTGTTGCTTCTATATAAGGCGCAGATTCGACCTGCTTTGAAATATTGTTCCCATGTATGGGGATCTGCGCCCAAACATTCGTTGCGGATGTTGCACAGTGTGCAAAAACGGACTGTGCGCCTCATCGACCACCTGGAGATCACCCGCGATCTCCAGCCGCTGGCTTTCAGAAGACAAGTTGCTGACCTTTCTCTGTTTCATAGATACTTCCACGGAAGATGCTCTAAGGAACTGAACGACCTGAACTCATGTTTTACCGTAATACTAGGCTGCCAAGGAGTTCTCATCATATGGCGATACATTTAACGACCCCTCGAACCTCTTTCTATAAGAATTCCTTCGGTTACAGGGCCAGTGAGCTGTGGAACTCGCTTCCATCCAACATCTTTCCAACATCCTACATCTTCTAGAAGCAAGTAAACAGACACCTCAGTTCTTTCCAGGCGCCCACTCATGTGGTGTAACAGGTTCGTCTATGCCAGGGAAGCGCGCATAAAAAAAATTCAAAAAGGAAGGATGGAAAATTATGCTACGCATATGCTTAAACTTTTTGGTGAAACAACCCATTTGAGTTTCCAGTTAATATACCTGTTGACAGTTTTTCAGAAACAAATAATATACGCTTTTCCTAAGAATATCTCAACATACTTTTTAGCAATGATCTTTTGCAGTTAATGATTGAAAACACAGATATTTACTCGATGCAAGTAACAAGAAAATCTATTAACGTAACAGATACGGAAATATCCAATTTCATTTTAATTCATATGCTTATGGGAATAGTTGATATGTCTTCATATCTCGATTATTGGAGTCAGAAATTCAGATATGATAAAAGCCAAGATTATGAGTTCAGAAAAATATCAGCAAATAAGCAAATAAGAAGGTTCCTTACATTTTTAAATAATGACAAACAAGATGACAACTCCTTTCTTGAAATATGTTGGAGAGATTGTCAGGATAAACTGCATGAAAGAGTTTATGATTTCATAGTAAATGGCGGCAAGATATATTTATACAACACACTTTTCCCGCAGAAGAAAATGTTTTGGGTTTGGGAAACGAGGTTATTCTAACTCTGGGTAACAATGCCTGGTTGTTATACATGAGAGAAAGAAATTTATTGAAAGTATCAGATGAAGATCCAACTCTAAAATATTTCGAATATGAAATAACTTAAGGGTTAAACTTGATGAATAAAATGAAAAAAAAACATCTTCAGGAAACTCTGAACGGGCGTAACAAAATAAGGAATATATGGAACTAAGAGAAGATGATGTAGATGCTGCAAGCAGGGGGAGAGACATTCAACTTATGGAAAATCTGATGGTCGATTTTGATTGGTGAAAAAAGAAATTGATTTTGAATTTTATATCCAAGAGTAGAATTTGTGTTTTTCGTTGAAAATTTGTTTGTGTTTGAGTATATAGATAATATATTATGTGTTCTATAAGACAGGGTGTTCATATAAATATGGGTCGAAAAATGCTTCTATTCCGAGATGCTGGGTGTTGAAGTTTCAAAAATTTTTCAGTATTTCCTTCACAAAAATTTCAGCTTTCGGAATTTTCAGCCGAAAATAGAAACAAGAATTATTTTAAGATATGCTCGTCTTTGAACAGGCCAACCGTTACTAACATTTTACATGGTGGAAGTTTTTCACGGGTCAGGCTGCATTTTTTCTCCTCCAACTTTCTTGTGATGCACCTTTGAAATGTTTGAAAGATAAAATCACCGTTTTTGAGATATTAATTATTGAAATTAATTCGATGGTTCTACTCATATCGAAGGAATTTAGATATTTTGTCGATAATTCTTACGATTGTTCAGATTTCGAGCTCAAATTCGATATGGATATCGACAGCAATAGGTAAGTAGAAGATTAAGAGAAAGGGGAATATTTAATCCGACAAATGATTTGAAAGGTGAAAATTGAACAGTAAGAACTCCAGAAGTAGAATAAGTTGTTTTGAATATGATTGATGAGAATCCTCAACAGAGCACCAGAAAAAATTCGAAGAGAATTGAACATCTTATTTATATTAGTGTGGAGAATTTTTCACGACTTCCTGCTTTACCCATATCATATACTACGTGTCTGAACCCCCACTCCCTCAATATTTTCCTTCGAGAATGAGTTTTTGCCGGTAGTTCCTACTGAAAATTGCATCGAATCTACTATTTGACTGCGAAATCATGTTTACATGTAAGGCAACCTCTACAGAAATGCGATTAGAAATTTCCACAATAACCACCATTGAGCTGAAGACAACCCCTATCCAATTGAGGAAGGTTGCCACCAAGAGCATGTTCGATCAATGTCTGGATGAAATTATTGGGGAACATTTGATTGGACTATACTTTCTGCCAGACAGGCTAAATTGTGCCATGTATCGGTGTTTTTTAGAGGAAGAGTTGCCTCTACTGCTAGAAGATGTACCACTTCTGATTAAAAACTGAATTAGATTCATGCATGATCGGGCGTCAGCGCATTTTAGTAGAGAACCGGGAGAATACTTAAATATTTCTCAATTAGGAATGGAAGGTAGTGGAACCGGTGGTGGAAAAACAATCCTTGAAATTGCCGACGTTTTGGAAAATTGTTTTTCCATCTTCAGGGCTCTCTCAAATCAGTTCTTCTCGAGTCAACAAACTTTTCGACGATGGTCATCACTCAATTTTAATCAAACACCTATTTCAAAAAATGAGATTCAAATGCGTTTGATCTCACCGCACAGACCATTGGAAGCTAACCGTGTTGACTTTAAATGAACGTAAACAACTAAAAACTCCTAATTGAGCAATTGAAGTGAACCACTAAACTGTTTATTATTATTATAAGAGTTCAGCAGTGGGTGGAAAAATACGATGAAACTGCATACAATTTTTTTTATAGTGCCAAAAAAAGTTCTTAAACTAACATTATCACAGTTAAAGAAGACCACAACTAAGTACTTGTCGATCACAGAACAGATTGCACATTCTGATCACATATGGAAGGTGGAAAAACATGGTCAAAAGTAGTGCACCAGACTAAGGTCTCGCAGCTCCATCTCTTTATCTAGTCTATTCTCGAAGGTGCTTAGCGACGGGGCAGTCACTGTGGTTTCAGTGTTCATTCCAAGTATACACAACACGGTTACTGAGGAAGTTCTTTCGTGAAAGCTTAGCACATCTTTCTTTCTTCAACCCAACGACTGCGATGGAATATGTCCACTTCAACATGATAGTGGTTGTGAAATATCTTGAATGTCTCGATCAAGTCACCTCTGAGTATTCTGTGCTTGAGAGTTAGCAGGCCAAATACTTTAAGTCTCTGGAGATATGGTAGCTGCCTGGTTTCTGTGGGGATTCTTGTCACTCTTCTATGAACTCTTTCTATTAATTCCACGTCATTTATGAAGTATGGATTCCAAATGCTGTGTCCATACTCCACAAGTGGTCTTATATAGATTTTGTACAGTTTGCATATTGTATCGACTGACCTACTTGTGAAGACTTTCTGCATCAGAAACAATAAGCTATTTGCATTTTTGACAATAATGGCTATGTGTGTTTCCCATTTGAGGTCAAAACGAATTACACTACCGAGGTCTTTTTGTTCAGATATGCTCTTGAGCTGTGTCCCATTCATCGTGTTAGGCGTGGCTGGGTAAGTGGTTCCCAGATACCAAACATTACACTTTTCAGCTTAAGTTGAAGCATCAGTCCATACTTCTAATCTCTTGAGGTCGTCTTGTAGCATATTGGGACTAACCAGGGGATGTGTAAACATTTTCGTGTCATCTGCAAAGAAGTACATCTCCAATTGATTCAGGTGGGTTAAGTCTACTATGTACACCAGGAAAAGCAACGGGCCAAGCACCGAACCCTGGCGCACGCCGCTATCGACCGTGTAAGAATCAAAAAAAACTGACCAACTCGCACTCTGCAGCTCCGACCCCTTAGGAAGCTCTCTATTCATTGCAGAAGCTTACCCCGCACACCACAGTGCTCTAGTTTCAGCAACAGTCTCCTGTGTGGAACACGATCAAAAGCCTTCTCAGAGTCCAGGTAAACGATGTCAGTGGGGTCGTTTTCACCAAATGATTTAGTCCATTTATTAAGACAAGTCAAAAGGTTGCTCACTCTTGATCTATGAGGCAAGAAACCATGTTGCGAGTTAGGTATGATGCTGTTCGAGAGTAAGAACGTGGTAAGCTCATGGACAATGATTTTGTCCATACATTTGCAAGTGATACAGGTAAGACTTATAGGTCTGTAGTTGCTGGCTGTCAACCTATTCCCCTTCTTGAAGACCGGTACAAATATGCAGTTTTCCACTCTGGTTGGAGAACTCCTGGATCCATAATTGTATTAATGGCATCAGAAAACGGAGCAGCTAGAGACGCGGCGCATTCTGGAAGGAACACAGCTGAAATGCCATCAGGGCCAGGGCAAGAGTCAGTTTTAATGTCTAGAATGGCTTTTTGGACCTTTTCAGGGGTGAATAAGATAGTCGTAATCTCATATTCTGATCTAGTGTTGATAGCCAGTGCTGGTAGTGGTCCCCTTCCTCATCTGTAAACAATTTTCTGAATTCATCGGCAAATATACAAGCCACTTTCTGAGGGTCAGTTGCAGTCTCCAAGCTAACTGGATTGGTAAATGCTAGGGCACTGACAGTTGAATTCAAGGAGCGTTTTACGTATTTGAAAAATTGTTTTGCTGACTGATTCACTCTTACACTCATCATAAACAATGGTTTCAGCTTCCAGTGAGTTCAAGCTGTTTATGAGGTAACTGTTGATTTTCACATAGTCCGCCCTCCAAATATTTTTCACAGCAACTGTTTATTTGGGGGAAACCTTCAGTTGTGCGGTAATACTAATTGCAATGTCATCGCTTAATCCTAAAAGAGGGTACTGTTGAATATCTGATTTAAAATTTGGGTCATCAACCAACACCAAGTCCAACAACGAGGATTCATCATTTCGAAATATAGTTGGGAAACTTATTATTTGTTGAAGGTTCCAGGTCTTGTAAGCACCCAGAAATCATTCAGCACTGATACAAGGTCTTTCGAGAGAGAGGCTACCCCAATTGATTTCTGGATGGTTGAAATCTCCGAAATTGAAAACAGTTTCTTCTTGTCGAAGAGCTTGACTGATAGCATTAATCAAAACATCCTCGTCTTCTTTACTTATAGTGGGTTTATATAAACAGCATGCTGTTACCTTGGTATTAGAAATGGTGATGTTCAGCCACAGTGCTTCGATTGTAGTTGGTAAGGTGTACCTGCCATTGACTTTAACTTTAATTTGATGTCCTCCTACATTTTCTTTGACATATACACACGCCACCGCCCTCTTTATTCAATCTATCCCTTCTGAACACTTTGTAGCCCTGGATAGCTATTATTGCATCTGAGGATTCCTCGTTGAGCCATGTT
Source organism: Cryptolaemus montrouzieri (assembly GCA_013387265.2). NCBI lineage: Eukaryota > Metazoa > Arthropoda > Insecta > Coleoptera > Coccinellidae > Cryptolaemus > Cryptolaemus montrouzieri. The sequence continues at coordinate 65,745,393 of JABFTP020000021.1, forward strand.
TCAGTCACTTATATAATCAAAGGTTGGGTGGTCGTGGTCAAAACTCCGAGCTCACTCATCTTGTTGGGGAGGGAGTTGGCATTTGTGTAGAGGAATACAGCGTCTGAAATGGGCAGTCTTGGAGCCTAAGACTTGGCTGGTTTTTTCAACATTCTCATGTAGCTTAATAATTTTTGGGGTGTCATTCACATATTTGATCCTGAGGTTCAGTTCTCCTTTTGCTGTACGACGTTCCGGTTCCTCAACTCAACTCTTGAGAAACTGTCGCTGCATTGGAGTTTGATCTGATTTAATGTAGATACCATCTTTGTTGTTTAGATTTCTTTTAATTCTAAGTATTTGTTTGGCTTCATATGGTGTATTGAAGGTTGCTCTCAGGGGTCTGATTTTGTTATCAGTTGGTTCACCAATGCGGCTGACCTTTATGTTGATGTCAGGAATGTGGCTATTAAGGCTTTCAATGATAGCTTTGGCCTGATTAAAATCGTGATCTAAGTCACCTCTACTTTCCTTAACACCAAAAAGAATTATGTTTGATGAGCGTTTTTCTCTTTCTCTCATTTCGAGTAGAATTGGCTCAATAGAACCAAGATCGGGTGTTTGCAGCAAAGACTACCGTTTGTTGTCTTACCGCCTTCTTGAGCTCTGGGACCTGGTCTTTCAGGTTCTTGGTATCAGCTGTCACCTGTGCATTGGTTTCGGTTTGATTTTGGTTTTGGTTTTGACTTCAGTTCTTTCGTGCTAGTTTCTAGATCTTCGATCCGTAGCTACATTTTTGGTAGCTGCCCAATTGCATCACGAAATACACGCAATCACCACAGTAAAAGCACATTACCCGAGACTGTGCAGTAAAAGCTCTTATTTCACTCGAAGACATTCCGGAGCAATTCCTACAAAAAACTCTCTTGCGCATATCACAAGGGCATCCAAATAGGTCCTTAATTTGTTCTTCGTAACATCATCGAGTGTACACTCCGAGCTGCACTTGGAACACGAGGCCATTGTCGAGGTTGGAAGCGTATTCACTATTCTTCAGTAATTGCTCCAATTTATAAATTAATTTGAGAGAAAACACTTTATATGAGCATTTAATTCAATATCTCAGAATATTGAACACAATAAAACACTTTGTAGCTAATTTATTCTGAAAATTACGCGAAAACAGACAGAGAGAATTTCCTGACATGCGGCACTTTTAAAAGTTATATATTGCATGCACTATCCAATTAATAGGTTGCGATGGAACAGAACCTGGTCTTCCTAGGTCTCCAGTGTAAACAGTCTGCATTTTTTTTCTATGGTTACATCTGAACAATTTGGCGCATGCCTCTCCTGTAATTAATTTGAAAGAATTGAGGAATATAATATTAGGTTCATTGACCATAATCAGGAATACTCCTGGGATATTTCAGAGGGTGCGATCTAATATGCGGAGAAGAGCAGAAGCATGTATTCTCGCCGGTGGTGGCCATTTTCAGCAATTTCTTTGGGAGTAACAGTGGTGTAGACTTTTTATTTCTTGAAATTGTTTAGTGTTATTGTTATCATAACTATTCGTGATTAGTTTAGAAGTAATTGTTAGTTTTTCTTCGTTTCTTGTTTTTCAAGAACTGTTACCTTGTTTCCACTAAAATCCTTTTTCGAAATATCTGTTGACCAACTTCAATTGAAAAACCGTCTGATTAACTATTATCAGTTAATGTGGTAACAGTTTTTGAAAATCAGGTATGAGAAAACAGGACCAAGAAAAGAGTTTTGGAATCAGTTACATATATATTCATTAGCCTACTAATTGAGCATTTTGAAGCCACTGACGCGTTTTAGAAATGGAAGAAATATTGAACCGATTTTAATCTCAGAAATGGTGAGAAACGAAGAAAAAGCAGGTGATGAAAAGTTTTCAAATTGAACAAATAATCAGATTTGATTTACAGAATACGTCAGTAGCATATCAAAAAGAGTTTAAGAGGCAAAAAGAAGATATGCCCTGGAAAAAATATCACTCTGTATACTTTCAGATAATTTCGTCAAATCTAATACTGTAGATTTCCGTAGGTGACCCGTGTATATAATTCAAGCTCGAAATCTCAATGATATGTCATCGATATGTGTAGAACCATTGAATTATTTTCAATAATTAATCTTAAAAACGGATATGGAAAAATACAATAATTAAAAACGTTTGTGAAATAATACATCTATTTGATTTTTTTTCTAAACACGACAGTGGTACACCACAAAAAAGTTTGGAAGAAAAAGGCAGCCTGACCCATGAAAAGATATATATTTCTGAAAATAGCTCTTGTGTCAATTTTCGTATGAAAATTTCGTAAACTGCAGTTTTTATGAGGAAAATACTGCAACATTTTTGAAACTTTAACACTCTATATCTCTAAAACGAAGCATTTTTTGATATGTGTTTATATGAATTTTTTCTGAACATGACTTACCTTTACCATTTATGGCATCTTATTATGAAACACCCTGTATACAAAATATCTTTCAACGCGTATTTTCCTGGAAACAATTTGTTTTTTTATTTTGAATTCTTTTGCAGAACAGTGTACTTATATCTATGTTATATCCACTGAAACCAATGTATATTCGTTTAAAATTATAAGAAAACTACGAGTGCCAAATAAAGGGTTAAATTCACGAATACTGTAGTCTTAATATAGGGAATGAAGTTTCATTGTCTCTTTGATGTACGTGTTCCGAGTTCCATTTCTTAGAATATATATTTCTTTGAACAAATTTTGGATAAAACTTATCAAGAATCATGTAAATTTCATGAATATTTTTTTGCAATTTGATCATAAAATTTTACTCGTCTTGAGTATCTAGTTCTGTTAGTTCTGATTGTGTCGTTTCCGAGTTGTTTTAAAAATTTTATTCAATTATGTAAGATTATTTTTGAGATTTACTTATTCATTTGTTACTTAACATTCATTGAGACAGTTATAGGCTAGTATTTAAAATTTGATGTTGATTAATACTAAATACTTGAAATTGCATTTGATTTAACTCTTAACTCTCGTATGAAGTATGAAGAAGTCTTCATTTGAAAATATAATAGTTTACTGGATATATTACTAAAAACCTTATTTGTTTTTATTTCCTGTTACAAAAACTTCCTTCAATTACTTGTTGCTAAATTGTGATACAATTCTGAAATGATAATGTAAACTAAAACAAACTAGATGACTAGATGTGTTGTTTATTATATTACCTAAGTTTATTAGCTTCGGTGAAAATAAAAATATTCCCACAGTTAAAATAAATAAATGTTCGAAAATCCATTTCATTATTTATATTTCGTTTTACTTTTCAGTAAAGCAGTTATGAACCGTCATAGCTGCTAAACGATTTTGGCAAGCAATTTGTCCATTCTTATCTAGTGTCCTCATGAAGATGAAATAAACAAGCAGGCCTGCCTTAGTTAACGCTCCAAAAGATATAAGGATACATTGCCCAATGGATTTAAACCAAGTATTTAATATAATATGAAAAAGTTATGTATCAGAAGATATTACAGAATATCACCTCTTAAAGTTCGAAAATGTTAGTTAACTTTGTTGTTGGAATGGTTATTTTCTATCGTAGTAAAACCGAGAATGATATTCTATTCGAATGTGTCCTTTCTTAGAGATTCCAAACTGATTTGAATTGAATGATAGTCCACCTACGGCTTTGTTGGTTAACAATTGTCTCACATCCAAATATGATTGATATCGTGTATGTATTTTAAATGACTTACACATCTGGAATGTTTTCAACAGCAGCACGCAAGGGCAATGATCGGCTTCCAAATTCGTCATTAATATACGCAGCTTTTCCATGAAGTACTGGGGCTTGTTCTACAGCATCTCTCCTGAAACTTGGGATTCCTGATGGCGGTTCGTGTTCGTTAGAATTTGCATGTATGCTGATGAGAGAAAGAATAAAAAATATCTGAAAGAGAGTGCAACAAGATTAGATATAATCTGCAGACAAATGGTAAATATAAATATTTTCCGAAGAACCACAAAATTTAATTAATTTGGTTCATACAATAAAGAACTAAAAACTTCCTCCTTGAGTGTATATATATATATATATATATATATATATATATATATATATATATATATATATATATATATATATAGAATTTTCATTATCTCGATGATCTCGAAACCTTCTCCATGCTGAAATGTCAAGAGCTTATCTTGTGGAATGCAATTTTTCTAATTCACAAACTATTCTTGTACAGGGTGGATAGATTTCGACGTTTTGTTCTGCTGCTATGTGAAATATTGTAAATAGAGTGTAGAACGATCACCCCTTCCCCGCAACATTTCAGCGTGAGCAATTTATTGCCGCAAACAGCTTCATGCTAGCTTTTTCCGTTTGAGAGTTATCTGAAAATTTTAAAAATTTTTGAAAGTAGTAAAGTGCCAATATCCTGGTTGTTTTTGAAGTTATGTAAAACTGGTTTTCACATTCTACAGGCACTTTTTTACGTAGAATCGAATCAGTTGTGGAAATTTCTTTTCTATCCAACGGTTTTTGAGTTATAATACATACTTTCGTTTCATTAAATATGAACACTTCAAAAATTAGTTCTTTCAATGAGAATTCAGATAAATTAGTTTTTTCATCAAGTTACAACTATTGTATGAGTATAATATCGTTTATAATAACGACGCGACCATAGCGTACAAAAATTTTGAACCCAAACCTGTCTTGACATTGAATATTAATATGAGTTTACATCCGACCACCAATATTCATTTTGAAGATTGAATATTCCATGACTACTGATTCAAAATGAATCAGTATAAGTTTGTTTCTCTGAAAAACTGCAGTTTTTTTAGATTGTTGCAGAAACCAACTGCGAAAATCGAGTCGACGTTGGGAATCTCCTGGCTGTAAAAACGACGATATTCTCAGTTTATAAGATTCATATCTATTTTTCTTGAGATTACTGACCGTGTTTTCATTCCAATTTGCCTGTTCGAAATCGATGGGTGCACGGTAACACTACCTATTACATCAATTGTTTCAACTTTTCTATCAACTACTTCAAATTCTCATTTCCTTGAGACTTTGATTGGTTCATCAGGTTTACCCTCAATTTATGAAATATATTTTTATGTCTCCTATCAGCAAAACAGCTACATATCATTCTACATATAAAATTCAAACTTTTCGTAATTTGCGTACGGCATGGCATGGTCGTTTCGTTATTACAAAGCATAATGTATTCACATAATATTTGTAACTAGATGAAAAACATCTAGTTTATCTATCTCAACTATTATTGTAAGCATTAGTTTTCGGAATATTATAATAAGTGCACAAAACATACTTAATCTATTTCATTCATTTCATGCATATTCTGTGAATAGACATAGGGTTACTAGATAAAATCAGAAAAAGTTATATAATTTTCCGTTTTTCATTGAAACACGTCCTGGATGAAAAATTTAGTGCACGTGTGATATATTTATGAAAAAGAAAAATTATTTCATCAAAATCAAAGTTGCCTGTGTCTCATATTTATAAAAACGCAAGTTTGCATAATAACTTAAAAACCGTTGGAAAAAAGAAATTCCGCAGTTGTAATTCTACTTAACTAATTTCGAAAATTTCTAAAATTCCCAATAAGAAAACAGTTACCCTGAATCTGTTCGCAAGAATGAATTTCTCACAGAACATGGAAAAGGAGGTTCATTTTTGTCTATTCTCCATATTTCACATAGTTGCAGTGCTAAAACGTCGACTGTCTACCCTGTAAATATGTGGTTTAAGGTTTTGATTTTTCCGCAGAAAGAAGGCATTGAGATCATCAAAAAATAAAAGAAATGAAAGTGTATGTCTATCACGTTACCATTGATGCTGTATTTATGTCAACACGATAACTCGCGTAATTTAGCATCATATATATATATATATATATATATATATATATATATATATATATATATATATATATATATATATATAATATATATATATATATATATATATATATAATGAGGTCTCGGAAGACATCGAAGGGGTTGCTTTAGTATATCTGTTCGTTTGAGAGTCGACTATTTTTATGAAAATTAAAAATCAAAAATTCAATTAAATTTCATTAGATTGTGTATTTCAAAAGAAAAATAGTATTCTTGAAACTTTACCTCTGGAGGTGACGTTCAAATAGAACTTCAGTACTACAAAAAACTAATGCCTAAATCGAATCAAAAATTAATGTGTATTTTGATAATAAAATGAAGACTTGAAAAATTCATCCTGATAACTGTCATGTAACACTACCACTGAGGAGTCGAGAAGACCGCGGGTTAGATTATTTTTAACAAGTATAGTTTTTTCGCTGAGGGAGTGATTTCGTTTTCCTGAATTTTTGTGCTCTTCTGGTTTTTTCAATCAATTATTTAGTCCCTATAAAATTTCTAAGATAAAACCCTGATTCTTCATTTTTATTGCGGAAAATAACTATAACCTGAGCTATAAGACTGGCTGAGTCGAATTTCTGAGTCTAACGCATGTTCAATAATTTTCCTCTCCCTCTTATCATTTAACAAAGCCTTCGATAAGGCCTCGACCATATATTGCGGTAACAACGGATGATTTTGCTCTGCCACCAACGGATGCGCTTTTTCTGTGCTACCACAAATAACTGCGGTAATGGAGAACTAATTAAGAAATTCCGCCAAGAAATACCTGTTGTTTTCAATGTGAGTGTATATGCTATACGCGTAAAGACAAGAGTCATACGCCAGTATCACTTCATCCAGACATCCCCGACAAAGTCTTAAAAGCATACTGCGTAATACATAAATTTCTTAGAAAACGAGATGGTATCATATCGCAGAAAGTGAAACTCTCCCGTTTATACAAGTGAATGACGTTAGTCGTCATTGCATCCAACAGGGAGTACAAGTATTTCGCTTATTATTTTATGGGACTAGGAGCAGTACCAAATACGCTCATATGAGTTTTAAAACAATTTGGTAATTATTTGATATAGTGTCGATAGTCAAAATTCACTGAAAGTGTTTACTTACTAATTTTGGGTCCTAGAATCCAAGTCTGAAATCATTTTGCCCTGCCCGGCTATCGTTTAGGAAAAAACAAAACCAAAATTTCCTTGAAAGTCCTACTGTTTATATCCTTCAAACTCTATATTTGTTTTATTAAAATGCCTTGTTACTATTACAATGGATAAAGTATACACACATGTACCATTAATTAGTAGTTCTACGCCCAAATATACATTAATTTCTTAGTAAGTGTTTATTTTCTTGACAGTTAACCCGCCATATTTACTTTCCAGATATGATTGCCCCTCAATTCTCAATATTAGGAAACAATTTCACACATTTACAGTCCAAGACCTACGTGACATGAATTCGTTAATAGTGACGTACTCGCCATCTACCGTCATAACAGAGAGGGATATTCAAATGGAAATCTCTTCAAACCAAACCTAACTAACCTAACCGAACCTCAAACCTAATTTAAATTAATAATTTTGAATTGAATAGGTTAGTAGGTTAGCTTAGGTAAAATTACATTAGTTAGGTTAGGTTTGAAAATATTCTCATTTGAATTTCGGTCTCAGTTATGAACGAGAGAGATAGATTCTATCTTCTTCTTGCATCGTTTTGAGCCGTACGTCGTATAACATTAATATGAAATCATTGTAAATATGGCGGATTAGCTGTCTAGAAAATAAACATTCGAATTAAAAAGCATTTTAATGAGAAATTGATGTATATTTGATCGTAGAATTACTGATTAATGGTACATGTTTGTATATTTTATCCATTGTAATAGTAACAAGCCAGTTTAATAAAGCAATTATAGAGTTTGAAGGATATAAACAAGAGGACTTTCAAGGAAATTTTGGTTTTTGTTTTTTTAAAAAAAAAATTAATAAGTAAACACTTTTCAGTGAATTTTGACTATCGACACTTTATCAAATAATTACCAACAATTTTTGTTTAAATAGTTTTTTCGACACAAAAAGCTGTACATTCGAAAAATTATTTTCATTTTTCAAATGCTTCATATCTTATAGGTTCCGAATTTGAAACTGAAAAATTCTTTTTATAATCAAAATGAAAAGTGTCTAACTCACTGTTTTTATTTTTCTCCGATATTAAAAGTTCCTCCCACTCCTCTATCATTACTTCTGCTACTTTCAACCATCTTTTTCTTTCATTATTCGATTCTTGTAGGTTTCGCAAGTCTAATCTCCCAACGATACTTTTTCTTATAAAACTAAGATGAATTTGTCGGTGTCCATTGCGAAATCAACTTTTCTCAGTTTATTTAGGTACAGCAAATATATAATAATCACACAAATTAGAACACACAACCCCGATTAGCAGATGAAATATAAAATATGAGTTCTATTTGAATGTCCAGTAAATAAATATGCGAATACTTCCCCAATAGTGTTTCACATGTAAAAAAGAATGTTCGGAACTGATAATTCTAAATATTACTCATCCCGAAGAAAAGATTCGAAGGGTAGTATACAGTACCGACAAATAGAAACGGAAACATCCTGAATCGTATAACAATATCGGAAATTCCAGAATATCTGTTCACAATATTATATTTTATAGGTAAGAAATTTATTCTTCTGAAGTATAAATGAAGCCGTTCCTATATCGGTCATAAATCTTATTTATAGTCACGAACTGTCATGTGATACCAATAATGGATTATTGGATTATTTTAAATATCTGCAAGTTAAAAAATTTGTGTAATGGAATTTGGTAATGAAGTAGCAATAATTTCTATATTTGATACTGACAGACAGCTCCGATGCTCCGTTGGAAAAACGAAATATGTAGTCACTTTTATTTGATTCTATATGTTGACCTGAAAATTTTCAATGGATTGTTGATTTCACCGCAAACGGATGATGTCTGGCCGCTCTCAAAATAACATTGGTTGCGGTTCGTCTAGACTACCTCTCCGATGGTACTACCGCAAAATCATCCGTTGCTACTGCTATGTGTGGTCGCAGCCGGTTCTGTTCAAGTTTCAATTTGTTCATTTATTACTGTTCCGTGAGATGTCACGTTTTCGAGGATTGACAGACGCTCAACTCAGTGACTTGTTGTATGATTTATCTGAAGATGCATGGAGATTTTGATTATGCCGGTAATGAACTAAAATTGAAGAAGAATTCCTATCTGAATAGAACAGAATTGAGTCATTCCCTGACAGCGAATCAGATATTATTCGTAATGAAGAAGGTAAGTAATAGTTCTTTTTTATTTATTATTCATCAAAAAATGGGGACTCTAAGTTATTTTCACATTTTCTGTTATCTAAAGATTAGTTCCATGTATTCCTTTATTCCATATTTACAATAGTTTTTGTCGGTTTCTTGCAAAAGAAAATGTGATCCATTAGAGGTAGAGTACACGATGTAGAAGTGTAACTGTTCGAAGTCGTAGTCGGGATCGTGCACTCATGAAAACTGATTATAACTCGAAGTTGGTAATGCATAAGTAGGCTGTACGACTGAGTGGACGGTTGAAAATATTTCAACAATCCCCTACAGAATGCAGCAGCAAATCATTTTTAGTGACATTCCGAGTACCACACCGATTTCGAACAGATCAATCCACAATGATAGCATAGCCAGTGCTTGACGCCTTTTCATAAACAGAGAAGTATTGAGAATTATTCAAAAGTGTACAATTGTTGAAGCAAAAATAGTGTTATTAGTTGAAGAGTGGAATTTGTAGCTCATTGAACTAGATGCTTTTATCGTGATATTTATATGGGTGGTACATTTGCGCAAAGTCACATAGAGCTTAACGATTTGATCTAAAAAGTGCATTTTTCAGAAACTATGAACAGAAATAAGTTTCGGGAAATCCCACGGTTTCTGATACTCGATGAATAATCTGCTAGAAGAGCTCGACTACAGAGCGATAAATTTGCACTTATTTCAGAAATTTGGAACGAATTCATAGAAACTGCTAAATGTGCCAAGTTCTTGTTGTAAGCCTTATAGTGGATGAGCAAGTGCTTCCGTCAACGACCAAGTGTCCATTTGAATATATGGCTAACGTTCTAAAAAAATGATACACGCGATTATGAAATAACCAGAGCCCTTCTTGAAAAAAAGGTAGAAACATTACGACGAAGAATTTTTTCACTAAAGGATTATAAACTGAAGCAATCTAAAACAAGTAGAAACAGCAAAAAAACGCGTCGTGAAGTTCTTGATGCAGTAGAGAAATCGATAGCTCCACTGCATAATTAGAAATTACTGAAGACAGATTCTTTCACTCTTTATATATCCAAGGAAAAATGTAGAAAAATGTTTGGATTCTTAGTCATCTTTATCCGTCTGTTGGGAATGCCAACAAGAAACTGTAGAGACGGTGTCATTCTATAACTCTACTGAATATGCACTAGATGGCGGGGCAGTACTCAACAAGAATTGCGTTCAGGCAATGGCCTATTCATATTTTTTCAAAATATTGTAGATCTGAGCTTCATGAGTGCATGTATATGCTACAATGAAGCTACGAATTGCAATTTCTCAGCAGAAACATTATTTTGAAGCTTGCAGATGAACTCAGATAACGTTAAGTCTCTAGCCGGTCAGGAGAAAATATTCCCTTGAATGATTTGAATGAAAGCGAATCAAATGACGCACAATCATCTTATGACGAAAAGCTCACTCGAATCTTCGAGAAGGAAGTACTGCTTTAGAGAAATACTCTAATAAAACTTTATTGTAGAAATCCTGTTTGCGATAAACTCTTAAATGTACCGAAAGTTTGCTGTTTATCTTAAGGCAATAACTGAAATTTCATTTCACATAATTATACTTCATATTTTGCAGAATTAAAGATAAATTGAATTTTCAAAAACAGTTTTTTGATATTCCAATCAAAGTGAAATGAAATCCTTTATTGCATGTCTATTCGATAATTAATTTTTTCAAGTTATGGATATCAAAATTCATCGATCGGTAAAAACACAGAAGTAGTGGGGTGGCGTTGAGCAAAGAAAATATTCAAGAGGATTCTATTGAGCTTTTAACGTGGAATCACGTTTATGGTAAGGTTTATTCACTCCACGTTTCATTTTGAGTTTTAACTCCCCTGCTGCCCTAATTTCACAATTTCTGATGAAATGAACACCTATTCAAATATTGACACTTATTCCGTCAGAAAATCACTTCGTTTGAACAAAAAATGTCCAATTAAGGTATAGTAGTTAAAATGACCCCTACGGCGGTTCAAGGCAGGCAAGATAGTGTGGCGATTAAGGAGTAACTCTAGTACTACTATTCGTAAAAAAATAATTTTTTGTTGGGGGCATTATGTAAATACATGCATCATCTAAATGAAAAAATGTAATAAATATTGTTATTTTTATACTGCTAATTTAACTGAAGTTCTCTAATAGGAGACATGATTTCTGTTTTATTTTTAAAATCTCCAAATAAAGTCTCACCCGTTTCAATAAATGCTTCCTTCACAACCGATCCATCTTCGAATGGTTTCTTGTGTTTCGTCAATATATGAGATATTTTGAATGATGCGATCGTAGCAGGTTTTGATTGTTTGACAGGTCTTGTGAACATGGTTTGTTCCTTTTTCAAACAAGATATCAAATCACTTACATTTCGTTTTCTCAATTCACTCTGTGGCGGAAAATCCTTTTCATAGTTTTTATGAACCATTTTATGATGCCTTTCTAAGTTACCACGCTTAGGTATTGCAACTGACGCACGACAAATAAGACAAATGCACTTATCCTTCACCATAAAAAAGAAAAATTATAGTTGAATCGAATTTTACTTTAAACCATTTTCAGTCAATTGCATGCTAAAACAGTAATCAAAAAATAATGAATGGAAATCTGTAGAAAAGACCGAAAAGACCGAACTATATATTTTATTTGAAAAATCCAAAAGTGAAATATAGTAATGTAGTACTATTGGTTGATTTTTCTGTGAATATCCTGAAATATGTCAATTTTTTTCCCAGAGTGAAATTGAAGAACTATTGGTTGATTTTTTGTTACCTATTGAAGGACTTTTTGTTACCTATTTCTCCCCTATCAACCCCTTAACTATTGCTGCTTCTATCCCAAATTTTTGAATAGGCAAAAAGGGTCATGTGATACCTTTTTGAAACGATGACCATGACCACGTAATCATTCATTTTCTAAAATAAAATTGAAATCGCGAATTGTTAGGAAAATTCCAAGTTTTCAGCAAACTGTTCGATATCCGTTTGAGTAAATAAATTCTGTTAGTTTGAAAATTTTTTTCTCTCATTTGTACGTTTGCGCAAATTTATCGAAGATCGAGCAACCCTTCACTTTTTGTTCTAAGATATATCAAGTCGATTTTGTTAAGTAGAGTTAATAATTCTACTGATCTTGAATGGGAAATAGGGAGCGGTATCATTCTCTTAAAACGAAGCTAGAGTTCTTCCGTTTGAAAATAAATAAAACCGATGTTGAATTTTGATGGCTAGGTCGGTTTGTTATCAACCGTCCCATTGAAACTGCTAGATTCGTTCACTTTTGGTTATTATAGTAAAAAGACAGGTGACTTGCGTTGGTAATATTTGATATACTTATGATAACCTGCAATAACGGTCATTTAGTTGATGATGGTGTACACCTTAGAGCATGGGTGCTGAAATTCGAACTGCTTGTGATCTACCTCAATATTTTTAGACTACTTACGATCGACTTTGAGAGGCTACAAGTATGTGTGATTCAGAGTTGTCGTACATACACGATACACCCTACCTACCCAGGTAGGGTGTACCGTAGCATATATAGAGATTAGCTTTCCGCACAATATACATTATTTTAGTCAAGAATTGGGTTAGGTTTAGTTAGGTTCTTCTCTATAATATCCATAAGAAAACTCATAGGTATTCAAAATTGCGAGTTTATTGGTTGTTACAAAACAAAAGAGTTACATATGGTGTTAAACTTAACTAAGGAATGACTTTGGATGTTGAAGCATGGCACTGCATGTCCTCAGCATACTTTTCATAAGATGGTACGTAACCACTGAGTGCTAATCGCAAGCATGATGACATATGATCTTCAGTTAGTCCATTGTGATATTTTGACTTAATTATCTTCATTTCAGAAAATGCAGACTCGCACAAGTAAGTTGACCCAAACATTGCCGTCAGTTAAAGAGCGATTTGCCTTAGATTCTGATATTTATCTTTAGATGTAAAACACCAGAAATTTGTGTCAGATGCTGTAGCTTTGAGATGTATATCTGATATAATCTGCACCAACTCATTTTCAACTGAACATGAGTTCATATTAAACTGACTTGCTATTTCAATAGAAAATTCCTCAATGTTTTTACATGAAAAAGGATAACTTATAAATGATGCAATATTTGCCAATTTACTGCAATCATGAAAACGCACTTTGTCTGAAAATACTTGATAATTCAGCCACATACGTAACATAATTCAACTGGGGAATCCTTGCTTTCAAAGACGGAAAATATTTCAGATCTTTTCTTTTCAGTTGATCTATCATAAGTTGCAATTTACTGTTGAATGCGTTTACTGGGCTAATCATCTCAATAATAGTTTTTCCTTTACCTTGAAGCTTCAAGTTAGAGGTATTTAAATGCATTGTGATGTCAATCAAAAATGCCAAATCAATCAGCCATTTTTCGTTTTTCAACATTCGAGTGTCATCATCCCTTTCGTCTATAAAAGCTGTTATTTCGGGCAATAAATCTTGAAACCTATCTAGGAATTTTCCGCAACTCAACCACCTGACGTCCGTGTGATGAACTAAATCAGTGTGTTCAGCTAACTCCCTATCTTCCAACTGCAACTGATAGAACCGTCGTTTCAAGCTACGTGCACGGATGGAATTCACAATTTCTGTTGCAATGCCCATAATTTCCTCCGTGTTGAAAACTTTTGAACACAAAACTTGTTGATGTATAATGCAATGGAAGGAAAAAAAATGAAGGATCATCTTCATTAGCTCGACACAATGTCACAAAACCGTTATTTTTTTCAATCATTGCTGGTGCTCCATCGGTTGTAATGCACACTAATTTATATATAGCTTGTAGCTTTTTACAAAATTGAAGAAAACGTCATATATCTTCGCCACGAGTCTTCCCCTTCAGAGAAATGATTATCCTTAGCCAACATGTCATTGAATACCATCCGAATAAAAAGACACAGCTGGGCAGTGTTTGTCATATCGGTGGATTCGTCGAACTGTAGGACAAAGTATGTACATTTCATGATATCATGCTTTATTTTATCTTCCATGTCCTGACTTATGACTTCAATACGCCTTGTGACAGACGGACGAGATAACTAAAGTTCTCTAATAGTAGACATAATTTGTTTTATTTTTAACATCTCCAAATAAAGTCTCACCCGCTTCAATAAATGCTTTCTTCACAATCGATCCATCTTCGAATGGTTTCTCGTGTTTCGCCAACATATGAGATATTTTAAATGTCTCGATCGTAGCAGCTTTTGATTGTTTGGCTGGTCTTATGAACATGGTTTGTTCTTTTTTCAAACAAGATATCAAATCACGTACTTTTCATTTTCTTAATTCATTCTGTGGCGGAAAATCCTTTTCATAGTTTTTATGAACCATTTTATGATGCCTCTCTAAGTTACCACGCTTAGGTATTCCAACTGATGCACGACAAATTAGACAAAGGCACTTATCCTTCACCATACAAAAGAAAAATTCTTCCTCCTAATCGTTATTAAAATGATACGTTTTTGATTTTGTCGCTGCACTCATTTTGTACTATTTAATAATAAACTTTGTATCGACGTAGTATTGCCTTCAAGTTACAATTCAGAATGACTCTAATTCCTGCAGGCGCAGCTTTATAGCGGCGTGAACGAAAGTTTCGAATGCTCCTGTCAAACGCGCCGCCCGAAATTTCTAGAAAAGCGGCAAGAATAAAAAACACGGCTTTTCTTTGAAAAGTACCGGGCGTTCCTTTGATAAAGCCGGCTTTTGCCGCTAACAGAGTGTTATTTTATTACGTAATAAATTTTTGTAGTTTATTATTATTATTAAACATTTTTTCTTCTCGAGATCAACTCAAAAAGCACTCACGATCGACCGTTTGAACACCCTTGCCCTAGAGGAACATATCAAAATTGTAACTTAATATTAAAAATACTAAATACTCTAGAGCAACTGCGCGCATTTTTAACGAAAAATAACTATAGAAAAAATTTTGATACATAAATACGTTCTTCTATGTATAAATTAACAAGCAATCTCATGAAGACTGGTTGCGTTATTTATAAAAAATGTAATCCCACCTACGTTGTGGATGACAAAGGAATCGATGTGGCCGTTTTGGGTGAAGTTGCCAGGATGGCGAATATACAATTTGTGAGGAGATTGTCGTAGCAAATATCGAGAGTATATCAGACAACCATCCCAGTATTTTGCACAAGTACAAATTCCATCCTTATGAAATTAGACTTGTACATTTTTCCGATTCAACCAAATCGATTTTGATCGAATGTTTTCCTCAAACGGAGATCGAACGGATCCATGAAAATCTAGAATTTTGCCGATAACAGAGATAAGGGGTTGATAGGGAGAGAACAAAACATGTAGCAAAAATCGACCTGTTTCAGGAAATTCACAGAAAAATAAAAGCCGGCGATTTATTCAGCGCGTTGCTTTTTCCTTGGAGGGCACTCTCTTTGTAAGAGAATACTCTTATAATTTATATTTCTTGCCGGGGACCAACGGCCACATCACTAGTTTTGCATACTTATTATAGGAATATTTATTAATTGTTATGCATGTAATTGCAATAGACGATGATAGTCAGGATATGCATCGCATTGAAATAAACATTATAGGTTAACTTCCTCACCAGTTTATCTACATTCTTTTTTCCAGTAACGAGTGAAAGTATCGAGTTTGAATTGATATCGGGCAGACAGTTCATATGTTTTTTGGACGAGTGAAAAAATTAAACTGCAAGTTGACAGAATAAAAGAAGTTGCCGTTTATGCCGAATTTTTGACACTTGCAAGGGAAATCAAACTTATAAGGTACCAACTGTTGGGCTAGAATCATGAAGTTTATTTAGAATCATTTTTACTTAGCAAAAATAAAGGAGAAAATCCGAAAACCCTGAATTCATAGTTACATCAGATATGAATCTGAAATTGATAACAAATACTCAACTCTCAATACCCAGGGCCGTTTATAACCGTATATCGCAAGGGAGTTAAAACGTACATCATTCTCCCCGTTAAACTAAAATCATGAAATTTGGATAGAACAGATACCTCTATAAGATAATAATCTGAAAACCAGTAATTTGTAATTACATCACAGATTAAAAATGCTATTATAAATTTATACGAAACCCTCGATGCACGAGTCTTTCTCTCAGTGGTCTAGTTTTTTTTGAATAGTGAGGATAAAATATTTTCTTATTTATTTTTATTGGTTGTTTTCACACAGTACCTGAGCTAAACGATAGTGCGAAAAAATAACAAAGAAGGTCAATGATATTTGATTGTGTTCAAACACGATCTCTCAAAACTGAAATCTTCATTACTCATTATCAATGTTTTTGTTGTCAGATATGACTGTCACTTTTTTCATGAAGAACTTTTCATTTTTCATTCACCTAACTAAGCGGTCTTGCAACGGGTTTACCACTAAGCCCACTTCTAGCGGATATATTTATGTCTAGCGAAGAAAACATTCCAAGTTGTCTGTTAAAATTCAATTTTGGTAAAGATACGTCGATGACACATCTATTTGTCTGAATGGTACACCTAGACAATTTGATCATTTTCTCAAATTAGAAAATGAAATTCAAATTCGAAAAAGAGGAAAACCATCAAATATAAATTTCAAATCTCTAAATTTGCACTCAAATAGCAAAATTAAATCCAACACCTTTGGTAAATCTACACAGTATGAATTTCCAAGGATTCTAACCACTGAAATTCACATAAAATTTTGGCGTACAATTGAATAATCCACAATGCATTTTCGTTATCTTTATCATCAGAAAATTAAAATTATAGCTCCCTACACCGGTTTTGATTGTGAGTCACTTGACAAAATTGTGAAACAAAAACAATTAAATTTAGTTATTAACCAAATATATCCAACAATAATCAAAAAAAACAAAAAAATTAATCCCTTTAACATATTTTGGACAATTGAGTGAAAAGGTCGCAAATATCCTTTCCAAAATTGAAATCTGAAATTGCAATGACAAGTCAAAGTCGACTGTATTTCTATTATGATGGTTTTGTGCACTGTAATTATGCTCCTGTCAAACCATCAACAAGTAGTATGATGTCGAAGGTTTGAATAGATTGCTTAACGCAATAAGAAGAAAACGGCTAAACTTTGAGCAAGCCGCGATTGGCTGCTTCATTACAATAACGCTCCAGTTCATTAACTTAACCTCGTGCAGCAATATTTACACACAGCACAAGTTACGTCAATCTCCGTACAGTCCTGGTATAGCCGCCCATGCAACTTTTCCCTGTTATCAAGATCGACCGTTTGAATGGGGTCAATTTGATGATAAATGAGCGATTGAAACAAGTGCAACGACCACGTCAAAATCATGTATCAGGTCTGCTTTCAGAACTGAAAAAAGAATTGGGAGCGTGTTATTAACCCAATAGTGGACGCTGACGTGCAAACGAGATGCGCTAGGTACGTACCACACATGTTCTCAGTTCACTTTATATTATCAAATTTTTGCGTGTGGTATCCAGTCTAAAAAACTAACGTACCTTTCTAGATTTGCTGTATCTAGTTTGCCCTTTCTGAGCCATACTCACTATCACTATCACTATCTAGTGAACGTCGAAATAAATGCCTATGAAATCAGCTCATACATTAGGAACGCTTATAGACAATTGAGCGAAGATCCTTCTAGAACTGACGATGCCCCCAGCAGATAGAATATCATGAAAAGAATTTTGACTTCACCGCTGATAGTGATGAGGAGGATGGCTTCGATGAATATGACAATCATCAGAATGATACTGAGCAATCTGGTAATGAGGCTGCAAAATTTGCGAGTGATAAAAGTGATACTAATTCTGAAAAATACATAAGATAAGTAGGTTCAGCAAAACTTTCTGGCTCAACACTTCAGCTCTCTTTCGAAAATAGGAGCCACGAACATATTAAAGATTTTTTCCTGAGATCTACACTAAATGCAAAGCATACTTCGACGGCGGTTGACATTTTTCTGAAGCACATCATTACTCAAATGGTCGGAACTTAGTTAGGTATACTAACTACTATATCAATACCAAACTTAAGGAAATGAATTGGGTGAGAGATTTCAAGTTCACTTCGCGATATAAATTTATATAAGTATCTCGGATTATCTTCATTTTGTCCATACGCAAATGCAATAACGCATAAAAACAAAATATGTTGGAGTTACCATTTGTAGGTCTGCTTTTGGTATGAAAAGATTCCGTATTTTACTCAGAACCCTTCGTTTCAAAGACTTGCGAACTCGTAGTGGGAGGAAACTCAGTGACAAATTAGTACTGGTTAGAGACTTATAATGCCAGTTTACTCTACAATTTCCAGAACAATTGGATACGGTGAGGTTGAACGCCTATTTTCAATGAAATAAAACTAAAGTATTTAGATTTTCACTATATTAACAAAACTATGACCGGTTTCACCACACTGTGGCTTCATCAGATAGATACAAACTAATGAACAGAGTTAACATATTCCATATATATTAGTCTTATTTCCTACCTAATATTACAATAGGTATAAGAGGTATGTTGGAAAACCCATCAGAGTTGCTTACTTTATGAATTGAAAAGATTGAATAAAGGACAAGGATTTAGATTTAATTGGCTATTAAGTAACCTACCTAAATTCTTTTCTTTGTTGATCTCTAAAATTTCCAATAGATTGAGTTCTTGTCAGTTATTTTCATTGTGTAAAATTTTGAAATTATAATTAAAGTTATTAAGTATTAAGGTTTTCTTCGAGTTAGTGATTAGAATAATGGGAATCTGATTTATGATAATTAAAACTACGTTTGTGCTCGGATAATCTAACTTTGAAATTGCTGAAAGTTCTACCAATATAAATTTTATTACAATCTACCATATTCTAAACACCGGATTTATTACTTTTATCAATTTTAGATTTGCAGTTTTTGATATGTCGGCCTAAAGAATTATCAGTTCGGAATGCTATATTGAAATTATAATACGAGAGGAATGATTTTAATTTTAGAATAGGAAAACCAATATAAGTTAAGCTGTTGTATTTTGTGTTAGAACTTTTTATAACTGAAGACCCATTATATCAGCCCAGCAGCCCAAAATGGACAAAAACAAATGGTTGAAGTTAGACATCAAGTTTCAATACAGCCAACGAGACAACTAAAACATCTTTTTAAAGGTAATCCATTCGGAGTTGCTTCATAGATTGCATTCAGTAGAATTTGAGATTTTAGATTCCGGAACAAGATTCAAAGTTCATTCATTAATTCACAAATATTATAGAATTCAGTTGCGAAAATTGAATAAATTATTGACTAATAAACCTGAAACTTCAAAAATCAAGTCCAAATTTTCCGATCACCAATTTTATGATAGGTTCAGTAACCTTTCAGATGCTAATTTTGCCGAAGATGAATTTTCACTTCTAGAAAAGGGTTTTAAACACAATTTAGAGTCAAATAACGCTCGTCTCCATTTCGATCTGCTAGGAATTGAAACCGAAATAGCCCTAAATTATTCACCACAAGCCAAACACCTAAAACGGTGTTTATAATATTGTAGATTGTAATAAAATTTATATTGGTAGAACTCTTCAGAGATTCCCATTATTCTAATCACTTCGAAGAAAACTACTTCAAAAAGATAACTTTAATGATAATTTCAAAATTTTACACAAAGAAATTAACATACAAACTTTCAATCCATTGGAAATTTTAGAGATCAACAAACAAAAGAATTCAGGTAGGTTACTTAATAGTCAATTAGATCTAAATCCTTCTCCTTTACTCAATCTTTTCAATTCATAAAGTAAGCAACTCTGATGGGTTTTCCAACATACGCAAAAAATTTCCCTTGTACTTGTACCTATTGTAATATTAAGTAGGAAATAAGATTAATATATAAGGAATAACTCTCTTCATTAGTTTGTATCTATCTGATGAAGCCATAGTGTGGTGAAACCGGTCATAGTTTTGTTAATATTGTGAAAATCTAAATACTTTAGTTTTATTTAATTGAAATTATGTATATCGATTTTCATCAAGTAACGACCTCCTCAATCAAATTATTGAACGCCTATATTATTTATGTTCAAGACAACATGACAAATAATAATGAAGGAAGGTAAAAATAATTATCTGATACTCTAGCGTTAAGCCTCCGTCTTAATGGAACATCGAAAGCAGAGAGCTAACGTGAGGACAATGGCACGAATGTAAAAGGTATAAGAATAACAACAATAATTTCATGTTCACACGGCTCCCTATATTTTTGTAAAAATCAAAAATCATTGTCTTCATGCAATAACTTGTTTCAATGTGATTGCGGGAACTTTTCACATAATAGGTACATTTCGAAAAATTCTTAATCCCTATTTTCTTGTTTGTCGTCCCTTTTTCTAGTTGTTCAGTCTATTTTTAGTTTTTGGAACTCAATAATAGTGAGAAGCTACTGAAACTTAATGTGCGACAAGAAGTAGTAGCTAAGTTGGATATTTTTGCAACAATCCACTTCTTTTTTGTCGTTCTCTTAGTAAAAAAGGTCATATTTTCAAGGTTTTATACAATGATTTATATTATATAAAATTTATATTAAATAAAGTATTTTTACTGAGTCAACGATAAGTTCGTCTTATGTAATCTAAACTATACGGTATTGTGATGAAAGTAAAGATTTGAGGAAGATGTATTACACAAACGCCAGTGTTAATCGTAAAACTGGAATGCTTCAGGTAAGAAGACGACTCCATAAATAAAAGATTATAATTTTGACAAATAAAGCATGAGATCTAATCACAAATAATGTGGTGTCCTAGGCAGCTAAAATTCGATTATATCGTTAGTCCAAATCATAAACGACGCTTAAATTTTCAAAGGACCAAGATTGAGTTTTATGGGCCGATTTACGAGCCATTATGCCCCTTTTCATTAGTTTTATTAGTTGTTTACAACATGCATTTTCTTTATTTTTCATTTGAAGACACTATAAAATGCAAGAACGTAGATTTTACTGGTTTTTAATGAATTCGGTTGTTATAACATAATTTTTTTCACATATGCTCGAATAGCTTTGCGATTCGAAATCACCGAAAAATTCACTGATAATAGCCTATTCACTAATTGTTATGAACTGTAGTCATTGATATAAATCTTAATATCCTCATGCGATTGCTGTATACGACAGCACCTGCAGTTTGCATGAATAATTTAAACTTCCAAAAAGAGCTATCACAGTTTTCTTTGAATTCCTGCTTAGTAATATAAAAGGCGGTGTAAACATATTAGTTTTTAAATTTGAAATAACATTGATTTAT
The DNA here is from genome assembly GCA_013387265.2 of Cryptolaemus montrouzieri. Taxonomy (NCBI): domain Eukaryota; kingdom Metazoa; phylum Arthropoda; class Insecta; order Coleoptera; family Coccinellidae; genus Cryptolaemus; species Cryptolaemus montrouzieri. The sequence continues at coordinate 65,766,999 of JABFTP020000021.1, forward strand.
AATATACGTTGCCGTTGGCTACGATTAATCTTCATTCGTATCTACCTTACGACACATAATTTGTCTTCCATATCTTTTTCTATATGGTTTTGACACTCTTCATGTTTTTCTGCTGTAAATACATACAGACAACATTGTTAGTTTATAAATCAGAAGTACACCGTACGATCTTACCAGACACGATTAAAGCTATTTAACATTTGAACGATAGCTCATTCGATTCGGAATGGCGTTTAGAAAAATGTATCCAAATGTATTTTAGGTCTTTGTAAAAGTTAAGAACGAATAAGACGATTTCGACCGTCAGGTCGTTTTCAAGTGACTAGACTACATATTTGAAATTCTTGAACCGTTGTTGTTTATCTAACTTAATGTTCAGTAGATAGAGGTATTAATATCTATTAAGGTTGGTAATATTTGGGTTTTTTCAACGTTTATTGATTTCCAAAAATTCTAACGTTATTGTAGTTTTGCGGATTTAATGTGTTCATATATTGTTTTCAGAAGATATATCTTTTTTGAATCTAGTTTCTAAGCTCGTACCTGTGTGTCCAACATAAGCAACTAGGCACTTGTTACATACGATTTTATAAACCCCTTATGATTTGAGTTTATCTGCCTTTTGTTTTGCGTTGAATATTAGTTTGCTCAGATTGGGACCGCTAGAGAAAGAGGTGGATATGTTGAATTTTGAAAAGTAGTTATTCATTGTGTTGGAGAAAGGACCCGCGTAGTTGAAGCTAGCCTATATTTTTTGGATGCATCTTTTATTTAATATAATAATTGTGAATTTTTTTTCTTAACTATGGATAATTTTGTCTATGAGAGAGTCGGAATATTGTTATTTGAAACAATTTTTTTGATAGTGTCGATTTCATTTTTGAAAGTTTACATGAACAGTGTAATTGAAAGAGCTCTATGGATCAATTTCAATTCCACTGTCTTCGACAATTTTCAAAGCCGAAATCAGTACTATCAGAAAAATTGCTTCAAATAAAAATATTCCGCCTCCTTTATAAATAGAATTATACAATGTGTTCTTCTAGAAATCCGCATATCTCAAGAGAAAGAACTTCCCATAGGATCACCCCCAGCCCCCTCCTATCCGATATTTTTATGGACAACTTCCAAGAATATAAATATAAAACAGTCACCTAGCGACAAAATATATAATATATGGTACCGATATGTAAATGATATTTAGGTAGGGTAGCAGGGCTCAAACAGGTAAGTTGATTAATTCTCATAGTTTCTGACTAAAGTTCACTCTCATATCTATTTCACCGTAGAAATAGAAATCAATACCCTATTAATTTTTCAGACATAAGTTCAACTAAATCGGCTGACAATTTTATTTATAACACAGTTTCAACTATTCTGGAGAACTCATTCAATCATTCAAACCTCAAACTAACAACTTATTTCTCAATGATTACAAAATTTTTTTTTCAAAATCGATTCAAATAATAATATTTCGCCCTTTTTATAGATAAAATTATCCAACGTTAAGCAAAATCAACCAATTTGACAATTATTATATTCAATTGAAGATGTACTATCAACAACACCATAGGTTAGTTTTTTTAATTCAACATTTCTGTAGCTATCCCAATCTAAGCAAACTGTTATTCAACTCTAAACAAAAGGCAAACTCAGAAAACAGGGATTTATGAAATCGTACGTAACGCGTGAACTGTTGTTTATGTTGGACAAACGGGTATATATATATATATATATATATATATATATATATATATATATATATATATATATATATATATATATATATATATATATAGTCCTTTGAACTCCTATAAGGAGCATAGGGCCTCTAGAAAGGTCTTCCATCTGGATCTATTTCTGGCAATTCCTTTCACTTGGTTCCAGGTCTTGCCAGTTGGTAATATTTCGTCGAGAATTGTTCTCCTCCATGTGTTTCGGGGCCTTCCTCGTTGTCTTGTTCCCTGCGGGTTCCATTCCAGCACTTGCCGGGTGGTGTTCGTGGTTTCCCTTCGCAAGATATGGCCGATCCATTTCCATTTTCGCAGTTTTATCTCTTGGCTAGTTTTGCTCTGATGGGTGATGTTGTAAAGCTCTTCATGGGTTATCCGTTCAGGCCAGTAGATGTGTAGGATTTTACGGAGGCATTTGTTCACACAGACCTGGAGGCTCTGCTCTGCTCTTTATGTTGCTCTGCTGTTTATGTTGGACAAACGGGTAGGAGCTTCGAAACCGGATTCCAAGATTTGTGAATAGGATAGATTTCTATCTAAAATCAACCTAACATAACAAATATATATCTTCTGACAACAATTCTCCAATATGTGAACACATTTAATCCACTAAACATACAATAACGATACTCGATCTCAAAATTATCCATAATTGCGACAAAGGAAAGACAATGAATCTGTTGAAATGTTTGGAAATCGATAAACTTTTTTGAAACCCAAATATTGTCACCATTAATAGCTAGGCAGCACCTCCTCCCTGCTCAACATTAAGTTAGATGATTAATATATTTTAAAGTAGATTAGTCTGTAGATTAGTCACATGAAAATGTTTTGAAAAAATAAAACTGTGGTAAGTATCTTTTAGAATTTCCCCAAATATTCACGAACTTCCGTCACATTTCAATGCGTTATTCCTCTCTAAAACCGAATGAAACGAAGTTTTGCTTTCTATAAGTTCATTTTTATCGTAATCAGTAGGTTCTTGGTTTTATCTCAGAAGAAAGATGGTCTACCTTGAATCGTTAGAAAACAGACCATGGGCGTTGCAGTAGTATACTGTTCAAATGGAATGTTGTGGATAGTCGAAATTTTAAATTGGCTGAGGAAACAGTAAATCCTTTAATCGTAGAAAATACCAGTTCTCAATATCCAGATGGTTTTCAGATATGATATCAGATTTCTTTCTTGTTATAGTTGTTACGGAATGGCTTGGTTATTGTCACGTTGGGTTCTACTGATAAAGAAGAACGCTTTGTAGTATATAAATATATTAAATTCACTACACTGATATGTTAATTTGTACATGTAACTAAGTATGCTGTTGTATGATTGACTATTGGACACTACGTTACTACAATATTGATTGGGTGAGATGTTACTGTGCTGAATGTTGATGATATAATGCCAGTTTTCTCGGTCATTCTGTCCGAGATAGGATTTTATGACCTGTTCACATCTGGTTGGGGCGTATAAACCCAGCTCCGATATGAACCGGGGTGTAAACCCGAGTTTTGTGGTAACAATAGTTAAAACATCCCTATTCAGTTCAAGATATCAAAATAACATTAACTAAGTATGCTGTTGTATGATTGACTGCAATATTATTTTACTCTATCGGTCATTCTGTCCGAGATAGGATTTTATGACCTGTTTTTCAGATCACTCCCATCCCACTTTCAATCGCAGATCTGATCAAAATGAAGGAAAATGAAACCGATTAGCTGTTACTGACGTATCAGTGATGGGTGAGACAAGATTTTCCTCAGGCTTTTTCTTTGTTTTCTTGAATCATATATCGGGTGTTCCGTGAAAAATGCCTCAAGTTATTGCTCTTATAATTCTTGATCGATTTGAATGAAACAAAAACCGAATCTGCAATGATATTGTAGCAGCCAGGAACATTCTTATTGATCCATCACTTCCGGAAATACCGGAAGTTGAGCTTCATATGGACTTTAATGGTAACCGATTGAATCATATCTGTATTCACTTAATTTTCATCTAGGTACTTATCTGTCAATTTCTCGTTAATAATTGCGAATGACGATTATAATTCTATGTAATTTCTCTGTTATTTTAAATGGTATCCCGCCACTTCACGATTCATTAGAACCTTCTGTTACGGTTAGTTATTTTTTACCTAAAATACGATCTGATATAATGTGAGTTATCTGAACTGAAATAATGACCAAAATACTTTCTAGGACAAAAATTTTAATCACAAACTGAAACAGTCGCCCATTCTTCAAATTACATGGATGAATTAGAATGTGAGTTTTCTTCCCAAATTTTCGATAGTTTTTGTCTCTCCAAAATACAGCATTTTCACTGATACTGTTTACTCAATATTGAATAAGTAATCGAAAAAAATGAAAATATGTGGTTACCATTCAAAAACATATTTCAGGAAATAACGGAACAAGGAAAATATTTCAGGCTGGTGAAATATCATTCAAGATGCAATTCGCTTTCTGTTTCATTGTTTCATTGAAATCGATCAACAATTGTAGTAGCTATAGCCAGGGGCGTTTTTCACAAAACACCCGACATAAGAATGAACGTTTAGTTCGTCGGTTTCTTCTCATTATGCTGAGACTACACTCTAGAGACGAGAGTGGAAGTCTTATCATGTTTTGAATGTGTATCCATTTTACATACGATGTTTTCCACCCATCGTAGATTGACTCATATCATGAAATTTAAAAGGTCCGATCTCTTAAATGTTAGCTCTATGAAGTATTGAAATTTCTCATATTAGATCAACAAACAATTAACAACAAGAAATCAAATACTCAGCAGTCTCATGGGCCCTGAAGAACCTTTTAGTTGGGTGGAATCCAGTGCCAAACTTTCTGTGAAACACTCCACAGAAACTGTCAATTTAATAATTGATTATTAAATTCCAATGATATATCTCACTAGGTTTAAAATACACGAGTATGACAAAATCCAATTTATCATGGAACCACACATTACAAATTTTATGTTTTGAATAATTTTCTAATAAAGGAAGTTCTCGATTTCTTCAATGTAATTTGATATTACAGTTCCAAACATATTTGAATTTATAGAAACCATCTATTTACAAACCGCCATTCATCAAGTTGTATAACCGAGCTTGAATTTCTTAATTTAAATTCAATTTTAGATTATTTTTCGTCCATGAAGTCGCGAATAGCTTCCAGCTTTTGAAGTATATTTCCCAGAATTTGATGAATGTTTTATGTTCAAAACAGTATTCAAGTAATCTGAGATGCGAAAAAGTACAAATTTTTCTGTGAAAATTTATTGCGCATATCAGCTTACTTCGAAATGCCCCCTATCTTCTCAAAAAAAAAATCATGACAGAAACGAGAAATTGCTATAGGTACTCAAAGAAGATTGTATTTCAAGACGGGCCTGAGTAAAAAATATCATTTAAATCTTCCTACACCAAATAAACCCCATTAAGATATTCCCTAATAGATACAGAATAGATAAATTTGTTCGAATGAAAATAAATGTTTATGGAAGTGGCTGAGTAGCAGATGCAAAACATTTATTACCACAATCATCATTCTTTTCAAATGCCCTTGCTCTTGATAATGGGTTGATAACCCGAAACATATGTCGATTAAATATTTCTGTGAAACCTATGCGAAGTATTTTAATCAATCATTTATAATCATATATATATATATATATATATATATATATATATATATATATATATATATATATATATATATATATATATATATATATATATATATATATATATATATATATATATATATATATATATATATATATATATATGAGTGAATAAATTTCATGCATATCATGTACAGCTGCAGGAACTGAACAATCAAGACTATGAAAATCGAATCAGTTTTTGCAATTGGGCAAGTGACAAAGTAGCGGAAAATCCAAATATGTATAGCAGAGCTCTCTTCTCGGATGAGGCAACTTTCTACAAGAGTTGACTTGTTAACAGGCACAACTTTCATTATTACGCCACGGAAAATCCACACCTCAGGAGACAAATAGATCACCAGCATTGTTGGTCCTTGAATGTATGGGCCGCTATAGTAGATGGATATCTAATTGGGCCGCTATTTTTCGACGGGCACCTCAATAGTGAAATGTATTTAGATTTTCTACAAAATCATCTACCAATGTTACTTGCCGATGTACCAGAGCATATAAGACAAGATTTGTGGTTTCAACAGGATGAAGCACTGGCACATTACTCACATCAGGTTAAGGAGCATTTGAATCATGTATTTCCAAACAAATGGATAGGAAGTGGTGGTCCTGTTAGATGGCCAGCTAGGTCTCCGGACCTTACAAGTATAGATTTTTTCTTGTGGGGTTATATTAAGGACATCGCTTACTAGATTCCCTCTACAACACAGTTGGATATGAGACAGAGAATAGTCACTTAATCCGCAAATGTTGTCGAGAGTTCAACGCTCTTTCCTCAGAAGGATTGAGTTGTGTCTACAAAGAAACGGGCAACATTTCGAACACTTATTGAAATAGTTCAACACCTTGTAGATCAATTCACCAAAAACCAATCTATTACGTATTTCATACACGACTATCTTAAAACATCTCCATTTCTCTGATCAAGTATAATGATATGTACTAATGAACTCTTCTTTCGCAACCTCTGATTTTATTATTTTAGTTTATTTTTTTTATTTTGAAAATGGTCGAAGATAAAGATAAGGTTACTTCTGCAAAAATATGGCACAATATTTTATGCGTTGACGTGAATTATAAAATACAGGATGTTCGATTAGAAAAAATCAAGATATGATATTTTTAAAACTACAATATTCAATAATTTTTTTGAGTCACTCCTGTATAAAGTGAGGATAATCTATTTCAATTCATCAATAAAGCTATCCTTGGGCAATAAGAAAACGGAAGGAAAAAAGTATTCATCCTCTCTGGCCGAAGGAGCATGCGATGATGTGAGAGCGTATTTTCATGAATTTTTACGGAAAAAAAAATATTGTGACGAAACGACCAAAAAAACTTATTACTTAAAGACATTATAGCAGAGTTTCGGACGCTCTTGATTCTTGAACAAAAAAGTCTTCCAATCTGAAAAACTTCCCAAAATTTTTTTTATAGAAAATTGGAACACCCTGTTTACTTCAAAATAAATTGCTGAAGTAGATTTTTACTTTCTAAATACAATACCGTTCGAACAAAAATGAAATCTTCAAGAGTGTACGAGCTACAGAGCACCGCGCCACTTGTGAATCACCCAGTATATACAAGGTGTTTCCGTTTTGATCTGCCAAAATGCACAGAATGATAGAAAATCTTAAAATATTGACACTTTCCTCAAGAACATACCTTCTCTGACCTGTCATTTTCGAGATACAGGGTGTAAAATTTTCGAAGAAAAAAGATTTATATTTGAATTACTCGCTCAATTTTACAGATATTGAGCTGGAATTCGACATTTGAGTGTTTTTCATCAACTACACGACGAAGTATTAAAAATTAGTCAGTTGTTTGACAGGGTGATGTATTTTTCGGGGTCATGTCGTCTTTTTTCCCCCAGAACTTTTTTACAGCAAGCCACTGACCATATTTTCCAATATTATCGAATTACTCATTCAATTTAAAAAGTTTTTTGTGTCATGCATATTTTTCGCATCTGTCACCGTTTTTGAGGAAAAAATTGAAATACTATTCATGTTCCGAACTTTTCTAGATTCTGGCTCATTTTCGTGTCGAAACACAAGTCCAGGGTGTTTCCGTTTTAATCTGCCAAACTTCACTGGTCGATGGTGAATCGAAACAAATTATGCCTCATAAATGTTTGGTTTGCAATAATACAGGGTGTCAAATTTCGAATTTTCAATAGAAAAATTGCTATAACTTCCGTCAGTTTGAACATATCACTAAACAGATATTTTGATGTGCAAGAATTGTCTCAGCATGAAACAAGTGGCGTAGCATGACCCTGTTTTTTTCGTGCGACGCATGATGTTTGAAATCAAAGATGAGGAGTTGGAGTTTATTACTCAGGAGGAATAACTCTCGCATTATGAGGACCAGCCCCGCCCATCTGAATCCACCCATGCCTTCTTTGTTCTAACGGTTCATCTTCTGATAACTGTGGCAGTTCGTTTTCCAGAAAATATAAAAATTTTCTCGAATTCAATCTTGCTTGTAAAAAACCGGACCGATTACTGATCGATTCCTGACTCCAATCCAAACATTAAGGCAGAATACCCTTTGAAATTTGCGGGCTCTATTCTCACGTGGATTTTCTTTAACCAAACGTGAAGAGTATGAAAGGTTACCACGTCTTGTGAAAATTGACTCGTCCGCCCATAAAATTCTCGTCAAAAAAATTTGTTTTTCGCAAAACTGCGTTTTGTAAAAACATTTTCCCTTTTTGGTAGATCCGTCAGTTCCGAATCTTGAACTGGGCTCAGATGATATGGTTTCCTGTGGTTTCGCTTTAGAAATTTTCTTATGGTAACGTAACTTATATTAGTTTGTTGCTGCGCATTTCGTGAACTAAGCTTCAGATTATTCGTGAATAAATTTAGAATGTCCCGTTCGTTAACGTTTCTTCTTCGATTCTTCCGATCACCTCCTATCTTCGCCAAACCACATTCTCGAAATTGTAACGAGCTCTTCTAGTAGGAAACCTTCTTCGATATTCTTCGGCAGCTCGTCTTGAGTTACCAACACACAAACCTCAAATGAAATGGATATCGGCATATTCCGCATTTGAAAACGAATAAGGCATTTCTGATTGGAAAGTTGAAAAATAAATCAACAATGAATAATTAATTTGAACCTGTAAATAACAATAATCGAAAGAGACAATTCTTCAATGACATGTTTGTACGAAAAGGCCATAGAATTTTCGTTTATGAATCAGTTGTCATAAACAACATGATGGGGTTCATGATTTAATGCGGCTCATGATTTTATTCTGTGGTTCGAAACCATTAATTGAAACTTCAGAAACCATACACATTCACCGCGTTTTTCAATAAGTTTAAACTTATTTAAAACGCGGTGAATTCCTGAAGTGTATGATTTCGAGGAAAGGTTTCAATCAATGGTTTCGAACCATATGCTCAGCACATACACACAAATCATGAGCCGTTCAATCTGAATTCAGTTCATCATGACAAAACCAGGAACATTTCAGACTATGACATTGCGTCCCTTGTCAATTCGGCATTCACTAAGGCACTCTGTATCGCGAAAACGAAACGTCGACCAATATCGAGAGGGTATGTTCTTTGAGTAAGTATCAATATTTTTCAATTTTCTATCATACTGCGGCGTTTCAGCAGATTATAACGGAAATACCCTGGACTTGTGTTTCGACAGGAAAATAGGCCAGAATCATCAACAAGTGGCAGCACGCAGCCACGTACTGCGAAAAATAGTGCAGAGCCACTTGCATCTCCTAGTTTGAATGGGTTACTTCAAAAATTATCCCCTCTCCCTAACGCTTCAAGGAAGCGTCTTGCAGCCCGTTCTCGAAAAATCCAAAAAAAGTAAGATTCTGACATCCTCTCCATTTAAAGTTGCACTGGTAGCAAACAAGGCTGTAGCCAATGAATCCAAGGCTGCAACTGATAGAACAAAAGCAGCAATCAGTCAAATGAGATCGAGAAAAAATATCCAGAGTTTAACTAGAGAAGAAACAAATCATAATACAGAATGTATCATTTGTGGGGAAACCTTCGATGTAGACTGGATTCAGTGTCACAAGTGCAAAAAATGGGCTCATGAAGAATGTGCGGACATTGATCCATCTTCATCTTCCAACTACTGTGATTTTTGCAAATCGACATAGCCATATTTTTTTGTGTCCGGGGCTACCCCTCAGAAATGATAGTAACAAATATTTGACAGTGCCTTCTAAACTTCATTACAGTAATAAAAATGAGAATTTTTATTTCTTATTTCATTACTATTGAGAGGAATATGTTTTGTTCATTATATAGATTGAAAATAGATCTTTTTTCTCAGAGTTTTTTTGTATTCCTGAGTTTTACTTATGTGGCTGAGGCTACCCGACTCTCCCTTAATTGCAACCACTTGTATAGTGTTTTCCACGTTACCAGTTTCATTGGAACGTCATCACAACCGATTGATAATATTTGAGCTACTCTCTAGAGCTTAGATACCAACTTGGAGCATGATAATGCTGTTAACATCTATACTTTGTTCAAATATCGTCTCCAAGTACAATTATGGTTATTTATGCGAAACAGAAGGACGAATTTCTATTTGTTAATGATTGATAGAATAATCTAAACTTATACTTCAAATCCGAAATCCAATGTTTAAAAACACAAATAATAAAATATTCCCTGTCTAAATATCAGGTATGTGTTTTGGTGCACCTTCCTTTGAGTTCCATAAGTTTTTCATATAAATCATGGTATGCGATATTTTATATTTCAGTAAAATTTAAGTTGACCGAAACATACAATCAAAAATCTTATGGTGGTTTGTTATAAGTAGCAAAATGGGGAAGCCGCATTAGGGTTCTTGAGCAAAAATATCGTCTGTCAGGCTCATCTTAACAGAATTTGATGTATCTATAGTTGAAGTGATTTGTCGTTTGATGAGTCAGAATGCTGTAAGAGATCCACAGCAACAACAATAGCAAACATGACAATTCCCCCTAAACACAAACATTGAAATGAAAATTTTATCGACAAATTTTTCCTTTACTTCGTATGTAACATTTTCTTGAGATTGTTAAAAAAACTTCTGTTGTCTTCAATTTCTGGATTATGACAAAGAACAGATTTTTCGTCGTTTCTGTCAAGGGCTCGATTGCTAAATAAATTTGTGGGAATACCTGACAACACCGTGCTAACCTCGCCGATTAATTTTTCGTATATAATATACGTATTTACTTTTTATTTCAGCATGCTCTCCCCACAATTGTGAATACTTTTTCATAATTTATACATTTTATTATTATAAATCTAATTTTAGTCCTCAAAATGTCAGAATGAAGACTATTCAGATTCAATAATAACTGCATTTTATCCCTCTTGAATTTAGTCAAAAACCTTTTTAAAAATGAGTTAGGTATCTCGATTAAAAAAAATCACAAAAATAACTTACCACTTTGAAGCGATCCATAGTAACTTTTTAAAACATGAGGGTTATGTAGAACAATTTAAAACTCCGCGCCAAATATACTTCTGCGACCCGCGGTGTTACCTGCAACATAAGGAAAAACACTTGTGTTAGGAATATTAGGTAACTAAAGCATGAGTTCCAGTGACCAAGATATTTCAGTGGTCTACTATCTGATTATCATTCTTGTCAGTCTTTTCGTACACTAAGACATTGAATTATCAGGTCTTGGGTATGAAGTGTTCATTGAATCGTCAACTGACCACATTCGATAAGAATTATTTGGATAGGCAAGGTTAATTAATCATTATGCAAATGTTACTTTTCAAATATAAACATTTCAAAGTGGTACATCCCGCCGGAAACAAATCAGACTTAGAAATTCTGGGAAAGTTGATTCATGAAAAATATTAACTCATTCAATCTATTACCTTAAGAAATAAGTCTAAATGGGGACAAAACTAGAAGGATAGTTATCATTACTTTTAACGTCGTACTCCTTTTCACCGAAAAAGATTAATATTAGGCGATATGTCAAACAACCCTTGAACTCCCTCAAGAGCTAAAATGCTCTATAGGTCCAACAAAGTGTAGTAGTCGCTTCATTTTTTCGAAAAACAAAAAATTCATCCTTATCTGCGGAGACGAAAATGGACGATATATCTGGCGAAACGACAGGAATATGAACGAAACTACGTGCCCAAATGGGCGTAAAAAACATCAAAATATTGTCAATACAGAAAGCGTCAACTTCAACTTCGATTCTCGCAGAATATTAGAATAAAGTCTGATTACCATCATCCCAAGCAAACATCAACTAGTGAAAGCCTTCAAATTATATCAGAGTTTAATTTTCTTGGCATTAAGGTGAATGAATGAATGAATCTTTATTGTGATCAGATACATGTAGGTATATGCACTCAACAATGGTTTTACACAAGATTAAATTGAGGCACCAGAAAAATAGAATGGACATCAAAAAATATAAATATGTAACACCTAATTGACTACACCTAGTAAAAATAGAGAATAACTATGTATATGCACAAGAACAAACACATAAGAAGTAAAATCAATATAACATAAATAATAAATTAGGACAGAAACAAGTTGTTGTTATTTAAAAACTCATCATAGCTAAAATAACCTTTCTCTACATTTCATCTGGGCTCTGAACTTATCAAGCTCAAGGCCCCTGAGACTCAGAGGTAACTCGTTATAAAATTTAAACATTTAAAGTTTGGTCCATTCTGTGATCTGCTCAATCTAAGATAGGGGACATGAATATCATCTGTATTTCTTGTATTGTGGGTATGTAAGTCACTATTTAGTTTTAAAGATTTTTGTTTTTTATGTGTATAAATCAGACACTCAAGAGTGAATGGGCTTGGGAGAGTGAGCACTTTCAACTTTTTGAAAAAGTTGTCGCCCGTCGCTGAAAGCGAAATATTCTTTAAAATTCACTACATTTTCCCCATACCACCAAACCATACCGCAAGTGGGTCTCACAGAGCCCATAATAGGCTTTTTTTAGGACACAACCAGATACGGATGAATGCAGATTTCTCAGCACAAAGATGTTTTTACCTAACTTTTTAGATAAATAGTCAGCATGTACACTCCACGCGAATCTAGAATCAAGATAAACACCAACGAATTTAACATTTGCAATTTCTGTTTGTCTCGAGCTAAAGACAACCTTTTCAGTCTTCGCACCATTCATGCACAATCCATTCCCCGAGAATCATCTCAAGGCACACGACTCCATCTCCTCAAGCATCCCCGCCACCTTCCCCGGGTTACCACAGCCAACCGAGACAGTAGAATCATCAGCAAATAGAATCGTCAAGAAACCCCTCAGGTACTGAGGAAAATCATTAATAAATATTAGAAACAGTAAGGGGCCCATAATGGAACCCTGGGGCACTCCTATCGTAACTTTCTCAGCACCAGACCAGACGCCATCCGCATACACACTCTGTGTTCGGTCAGTAAGAAAAGAATGAATCAGCTCTCTACTAATCTCATCAAAGCCATAGTACACCAATTTCAGCAGAAGAGCAGAACGAGAGACACAATCGAATGCCCTGGTAAGGTCCAAAAACAAGGACATCGAATATAATCTCATTTCAAAGCATTTAGTGGTGTAATTAAAGAATTCAATTATAGCATCAGGGGTACTCTTCAATTTTCGAAAACCGTACTGATTAGTTGAAAATGACCGCCTCGGTAGCTGCACGGTTAGTGAGCAAGTATGTAGGGTCATATTAATGAATTCAATTATAGCATCAGTGGTACTCTTTAATTTTCGAAAACCGTACTGATTAGTTGAAAATAGGTTATTAATTTCGAAGTAATTGACAATCTGATTGAACATAACCTCCTCGAGAATTTTCGAGAATACAGGGACGAGAGATATGGGCATTATCTTATGATTGATGATATTTTCTAGGTTGCTAAATCGGACCAAGAAACAGGAGATTCAATGTTGAGAAGTACAAAATCGAAGAAAAAATTCAATAAGTTTTAACTTGACACCACCAGATTTCTGATTTGGGGTTAACCGCCTCAGTAGTTGCACGGTTAGTGAGCAAGTATGTGGGAATATTAGCCGAGGTGCCTGTTTCGAATCCGGGTTCAAGTTATGGATGCTGTCCTTCAAACAAAAAAGTGAATTTGACAAAGACATACATTGAGTTGGGCACATGGCTACTGGCTGAACCCATATGCCATCGAAGGCCAGATAACTTGTAATCCAAAGTGGTACCAGTTATCATTGCACGGTCTAGGTGAGTGGTTTGGAGTCCACTATAAAATGTAGGTCCATCACAATGAATTTAAAAATATGAAAACAAGTTGGCCAGTTGCAAACTAAATAAGTAAAACAAATCACTTCAGAATAACGAATAATTAATTTACACCCAAAATTTCATTCAATTACAGTAAATGTTCAAAAATTCCACCATTTTGCTGAATATATGAGTTAGTCCTCTTTGAGAAATTAAATTGGACCCTTGGCATTACTTCAGGGTCATTTTGGAAGTAGTTGACCACATTTAAAATTCTCCTGTGTAACCCTTCTCGGGTGTCAATTGGTAATTGGAGTAAACTCTAGATTTTATAGCACCGCAAAGAAAGAAGTCGCACGGTGTCAAGTCAGGAGATCTTGTTGGCCAACTTGCAGGAGCGTCAGCTCCCCTTCTGATCCATAACCATATCAACCATTGCAAAGTTAGTGTACATCTTCGTGGGTAAAAAAAACACCAAAATACCTAGTTAAGAACTTAAGGAATTGTTGTGTCAACAATTGGTTGTCAAGCCTAATAAAATGACAATCTGCCAGACCACAGAAATAAATCCAAAGCCAACATGGTCAAATGTGATATTTTTGACTCGCTAGGGGGTTAAAGAAATGAAATCATGAAATTAAAGAACTGTTTTTTTTGTGATTGAACCGCTCATCATATCAAAATTTCTTAAGAGACAAAAAAGTTTGATAATTAGCCTAGCTACTCAATGTCTGAAAACAGTTTTGCTCAAACGTAGAAAATTGAAAAATTATGGTTGATTAAAACCACGTTCGAGGTTTTAGGGAGAGTAAAAGGTCATTGAGTCGATCACTAAAAAAAGTAAATAACGCACCCGATTGTGCATACCAAATACGATTTCTATCGATCGAGTCGTTCTCGAATTATTTGAAAAATAAGAGAAAGATCTTTGGATTTGGTGACTTTTAGCGGCCAAACGAAGAAACTTTTTATATAGGTAAGTTCACCTAAATCGACTTATTTCGAGCAGAAGAATCTGTGGTATAACGTTGTACGCGCAATTCACGGACACCCTGTATTTCGAAACTTTTATTGTTATGTCTTCTTCTTTCTTAATAGGCAGTTGCTGCCTGTTCAATCTTCTAAACATTTCCTCGGCATTCTTAAGTTATCACTCCATCTTTTACGAGGTCTTTCTGGACTTCGGCTACCCAACGGAGATTTATCCCTTGCTATTTTTACAATTCGAGAGTTGTCCATTGGGGTAATTATTTATATCTGGTGTTCCACATGTCCTGCGAATGTTCTCACTCCTTTCTCTCTCCCATAAAGTTTTTCCTACAATCTTCCTGACAACACTCATTTCTGCTGCCTCCATCATTCGCTTGGTAGTCGTTGTATCAGGTCTGGTTTCAACAGTATATGACATTATCGGCCTAATAGCAGTTTTATAAATTCTCGATTTGGACGTAGTCCAACTCATTTTTATGACATCAGTTTAATATGACCGTCCATCTTCGCAACTTTCAAAAAGGTATGTCCGATTTCAGCTACCAGCTCCGCAAGAGATTAGGATGCGACCTTTCTAATAATAAGGGGTTGTCAAATTAGAGCCAGGTACCAGCAAAAGGCAGATTTACCAGGACAAGAAAACTCAAACATACTAAGTCAACTGGGTTCTTTATTCAATATACACGAATATAAAAGATTTAAAATATTTCACAAACCACAATGACTGTCTAATTTTTCATTTTAGTTAAAAATGATACTGTTTTGATGAATTCTGAATCATTCAGATCCTTATTTTTATAACTCAGTATGAGATCATTCAAAAGTTTAAAATTATTACCTACTCTTTTATTTAACGAGGAATTTTGAACACTATTCATTTTTGCATATGCTTTTAACTGAAACCTAACCGAACCGCCAGGTTTCAACATAGTTTTTCGACTTATATGCAAAGTGAAACTTAAAGTTCTCATAAACTCTTAAATCACGACCGCGCTGGCTTTTAATCAACTCCATTATACAAACACACGTGTTCTCCACTACAAGTATCTATGAGAAATGTTCTAGAAAAACTAAAATACTGGAAGATAGGTATTGGTATCAATAACGAAAATGATCCTACACAATTATAATTACTAGGTTTTTCCAATGTGGGGCTGAGCGATGCGCCGGGGTCAGAACAGATTAGGAAAGGATTATACTTTCTTACCTGAGCATGGTACATTTGAAATATTTCGCGGAGGGGGACTGTTAGCAAAAAGGACATTTTACAACACAGGATTAAATAACTGACCATTTTGCGGAGTTGGATTACTTCGCTCGATTTAGTTTCGATGTTTATATGTTTATTGTACCATATTGTGGTGTTAAGGCATCCAGCCACTCTTGACGCTTTCAAAGTTTGATTCCTCACTTTCTGTTCCACGTTTCCAAAACTGACAATTCGATTTCCAAATATTGGAATTTTATGACCTGCTCAAACCGTACCATCCAGCTCCAGCTTGCATCTTAAAGGTATTTTCGATGTTGTCATACATTTGGTTTTGGCTGCGGAGATTATCATATTGAAAGTTTTTGCAGTTTGATCAAACGCATGTAGTAGACGTTGTAAGTCGTCTTCCGATTCCGCTGTCAGGGCTGCATCGTCGACATAGCATACAATATTGATCTCTTCATTTCCTATTTTATATCCTCTAAGTGTCTAAGTCTTATCTTCTTTATTATCTTATTCATGACAATATTGAGAAGAGGGTTCAATGAATCTTCTTGTCGAATGCTACTTTCCACCGGGGTCAAACCTACTAGTTCTCCATTCATTTTCGGGATCGTTTTGTTGTTCTTATATATGTCTTTGATAGTCTTTATTAGATTAGGTGGTATTCCTAAGTTGTAAAGTAATGTCATCATGTATCTTAGCAGAATGCGGTCGAATGCTTTCAATAAATCAATAAAGTAAATAAAAGCTGGTTTATTATACTCAACGGACTTCTTTGTTATTTGCCTTAACACAAAAACTGCGATGATGCTGTTCATTTTCATTGTAATTATTGATTGGTATGTGAAATAACAAAAGAATCTTATTCTAAGTTGAAACGTCTTGAGGAAAATATGTGACCTATATTTCTAGCTCCCACTGTTACCGAGCTGTAGTACACTGGCATCGAATTTGAGCCAATCTGTACTTTCAAGAAATAAGTTAATTTTGATGCTCATTTGAACAAAACACAGAGTTTACTTTTTGGCTCATTGTCGTTGCAAGACGTTAACCAATTATACTGGAAATAATAATTGAATAATAATCATTTGAAATTTTCAGAATAGCTTTGAATCATAAGTATATACCGATATGTGGATCTAAATTCACCACCACTCTAACATTCCCAATATTTTTTAATGGTCGTTCATCGATCTTAATCGTGTCATTCACATGAAACTAATCTAAGATATTAAATATTGGCACAACCAATATCTATGTATTAATTCCGCCTCCTGGCAACTGGTTTTGGAAATCTGTATTCATTCTTTTTCCATTGGACGTTGACGAATTAAAACGAGTTGTTTCATTATTGCTTTAAAGCAAATGATGTAGACCTAAAAATTTCTATCATATTTATTGGAAATAAATGTATGCTATTTTTCCTGAATTATGTATTCATAATTTCTCATTTGATAGCAACTATTTGAAGTTGGATAAATAACTGAATATGATTTTGATGACCGAATTTTCGCATGATTATGAAACAGGAAATTTCTAAAATCTTGAGTAATACGGTGGATTTCAAACTAAATGATTTCACCACGCAAAATTCCTCTTTATATCGTAAAAAACATGAGTGATCTATATACCAGGTGTCTATGATCTGATGTGGCTTCTGATAACTTCGTTATTTGCACAATTTCGAACAGTTGCCCATTCTACGAATTACGTAGATGAATGGAAAATGTAAGTTTTCTTTCGAAACTTCTTGATAAATTCTTTTTTGTAGGAAAATATTGCGTTTTAGATGATACTTCTTCAGCAGAATATACTCAAAATTGAATGACTGTTCGGAAAAAAGATGAAAAAATAGGGTTACCATTCAAAAAAACCCAGCGAACGTCAAATTCCGGCATTTTCGGAAGCGACAGACCAATGAAAATATTTCAGGTTGTTAGAATATCATTGAAGATGTAAATCGGTTTTTGTTTCATTGAAATCGAAGAACAATTGTAGAAGCAACAGCTTGGGGCGTTTTTCATGGAACACCCGATTCATAAAAGCAGTGAATTCCAATCTTCGATTGGAGTAGTAAGCTCTTGTGAGAGAGGAATATTGAAGAGATAATATTTGTTCGAATTCACTGTAGTAAGAACTCTTGATTCACTAATTTCCATTTCTTTTGCTAATTCACTTACTGAAATCTGAGGTGAAACGCTTTCAAACGGCAGACCATTAACTTCCTTATTATCACTTCTGATTGATGCTATATGATGAACATATTTTATGTTTGAAGAAAATTGCGCTTACACAAGAGAAAAAGTGATTTGTGAAGAAGTCAGTTTATTAGAAAACCCTTCTTGATAAATAAACACTTCTTCAAGTAAAATAAGCATGTTGACGCACACGTCAGCAGAGTAGGAAAACTGAATTTTTGATATAAATTTGAGGAACAATATTATATAGCAAATCGAAATGATGTGAGCAAATCAAATCGATTCTTGTATTTTCCCATTTGGTTTAATTCAATTCGAATGAGAAAAACTTGCTTGGATGAGAGAAAATTAAATGAAAAATTCTTTTGCGTGGAG
The DNA here is from genome assembly GCA_013387265.2 of Cryptolaemus montrouzieri. Classification (NCBI taxonomy): domain Eukaryota; kingdom Metazoa; phylum Arthropoda; class Insecta; order Coleoptera; family Coccinellidae; genus Cryptolaemus; species Cryptolaemus montrouzieri. Next base: position 65,785,435 of record JABFTP020000021.1, read on the forward strand.
TATCATTTAAAATTGCTTTTTTATATTGAGGTATGCTATATCAAAACAATGATATAAAGTTGCAGGTTCATTTGATTCTTATATTTCTTTGGTTCCCTTCTTTGATTTCCTCAAATAACGATATTATCTGTACATTTGAAATAACCGCGCAGGCTACAGTTAGCCACTTCCTACTGAAATGACTTTTCTACGAAACATGCATCGAAAACCTTACATGGAAACCCCTTTGGTACGGGTAAAATGCTTCTTCTTGTGTATCCATTACTTAGCTCTGTTGACGCAATGCCTACGAAGCTCTGGTTTCATGAATTCATTCAAAATTTAAATGTACCGTTTGAGTTTGACAGAGACTGTTACTGTGTTTTCTTTAAAAAAATGAGAACCGATGGTATTTGAAGTTCAGAATAACAACGAAAAATTACGTGGTTGAATTAGTTGCTTTCTCTTCAGTAGATCGATTCGGGTGGTAGTTTATAATGTAACGAGTGAATCTTTTCAGGTTAATGCAGGAGTACCCCAGGGATCCATACTCTCACCAACCTTTTTTCTGTTCAGATTGATGATTTAAAGCACTCCAACCAAAACAGAATCTTTGGGTTTAAGGACGAATGTATTCAGGTGTCTCGTCAGCGTCCTATAACTGCTAAGGAGTCACACCGACAAATATATCAACAGAGCATGTCACTGAATTCAGGCTTAGAGGATATATCAGAAGGGGCCAGTTGAACTTGGTTTTCATCTACAATACAATCAACGTTCTACAGAAAGGTCACTGCTGGTGAACCTCTTCTAATCATACATGGTCATCGAATTTGCTCAGATAAAAACATGCATCTACTGCTGCCATGACCACGTAACAGCCATTGCCAAATCTGCTTCTGCTAAACTTGGTTTTCTTTTCAGGACTAAGCCATACTTCACGCCATCACAGCTGATGATTTTATGCAAAGCACAGGTACGACCTGGTTTGGAATACTCTTCCCATATGTGGGACTCCGAACCTAAATAACCATTATATCTATTGGATAGTGTCCAGAAGAGAGCAGTGCGCCTCATGGACCACTCGGAGATCAGCCGTGATCTCTAGCCTCTTGTTCCACAGGTACTTCCACTGTAAGAAAGAAAGAATCCAGTTCCATAGAAAAACCAGGCTATCGAAAAATTCTCAATAGTGGACAGTCCATCTAACTACGCCACGTACCTCCCTCTATTGAAATTATTTTCATGTGAACACGAAAATTGAATCATCTTGGGCGGTCACACCTGTGGTATGAAAGCCATTGCCTCCTCCCAAGAATTGACAATAACCTGCTGTAAGTGTAGAGGTCTTTCGTAAAGCTGCCGAGAGTGTGTTGGATCAAGAAAATTTTGTTGGTTTGCATGTATATCCTGAAAGACCAAAGTGTGGTTCATCTCACAACAATAACTATGTTATTTATTTCCGCAAAAAAACACTCTATTTTCACAAATAACTGTATCGATAATTGAACAAAAATGAGTTTATATAATTTGAAAGTCTGACGTATAGTTGAATTCCTCTCAACAATCGATCTGGCATTGAAAAAACTGCCGCACATGTCGATGCAGAGCGATACTTCTGAACATATTTCACTCTTCGAATAGGATTTTCTCACCTAGCAGATCCTGCATCTCTAATGCAGTATTATATTACTAGAAGTAACACATCCATGTCAACCAACAATTGAATATTCTCGTAATCTTCGTTGCGTTAAAATAACGGAATCTTATCTTAAGAATATTTGGACAACATACAACTTAATGTGAAGAGTTTTACGTCCCATATCTAGTGAATCAATGGAGGAAAATAAATAGCACCAGCTTTTCCCTGGTGTTCCTATTAGTTCGTCATCCATAGGTTTTTTTATACACCTACTATATTGTATTCATAACAGCCAAGAGGTGAGTCCCGAATGCGCTTAATTCTGTAAGAGATCAATACACATGCCTTACTATAATTCCAAGAAGATTCATCTTCAATGCAGTTTGATGTCTTTTTACTGAATAAATTCAATGGCGGGAATTTTTCTGGAGAAAATTGGTCCAGCGGAAGCATGGAGGCAGGAATGGCTCCAAGCCATATCTCCTGAATTGCGGATCATGCCCTGCATAACAACCCCTCCATTAGGGTTTGAGCTGCCCCGCAAGACATGGACTGCACTCAATCGAATAAGGACGAACCATGGTAGATGCGCCGCAACCTTCCACAAATGGAACATGAGACCATCACCACAATGCTGACAGGCAGACAATTCGCCAAATTGTCCAAGACTGCCCCCGTAGAGCCTACAGCGACCGTCCGGAGGACTTTCTCTTTGCGACACCAGGATCAACCGATTATATTAACAATACTTTGACTTGGAGTTGTAGCACTAATTTTGTTCGTCATTTTTTTTGTGTCTTAACATTGTGTTTGTCATGTAAAATTTATGTTATACTCATTAGATGTGCCATACGATAAATAAATAAATAAATTCTGGAGAAAGATGTTGTTCAAATTGATACATTTCGAATGATCTCTTCAAGAGTACGCACACAAATAACGCAGGTTATTTGCTCGATGGTAACAATCGCCTGTTGAGCGCCAATAATTAAATTTGCTTTTGAGTGCACGCGCAAACACGAAGAAGATCGAAATTAGTTGCTGACGAAGAAAGGCGCTGACTTTTACCGGAAAGAATTCTCAGGTTTTGGTTGTTGGTTTTTGATGACGGATGTGTAATCCATCACATCGATTATGGATCCTGGTGAAATTACGATATCTCTAATCCCTTATTTTTTTAAAAAGCATAATGAAAACCAAATCTTCGAGTGAAAATTGCAACAAAATAGTATAAACTACAAATTTAGATTTAAATACATTGCCAAATAACGAATTACTTAGCAGACCATCAAGTTTTGATGAAACTTAAGGCCCTGAGATTATTCAAGATTCGTGGAGTAGCAATCTCTGTACAGGGTGTTACATAATAGTATGTCACAACTTGAGCGGGTACATCTATGGCAGTTTTAAGAAAAAAAGTTCATATAAACATACGTCCGCGAAAGCTTCGTTACAGAGCTACAGGGTGTTGAAATTTCTGAAAAAAAATTTTTTTCTTCAAAACTCCTGCAATTTTTGATATATTAAGCTCAAATTTGGAATGCAGGCTATTTTTTACAGCCTGCATCATTACACGTCCAAAATTTCAACTAGATTCTACAAGGTGTTTTTTCTTTTGCCCCTTCAAACTTTTCAGCAGTACGTCACTGATTAGCGTACAATCAATTTCCGTCATTTTCCTTCAATTTGGGAACTTTTTTGACACTTGTAATTTTTTCGTATCTCCGACCATTCTCGAACAAAAAATTATTAAACGATTGTATGCATTCGCTGAATTGAAAGCACTTCTAATTAAAAAAAACATGACTAGTAGGCTTTGATTTTTTCATTTATTTATTCATTTTGACAGTTGCTAAAGTTGAATCAGTGTCTGCTCGAATTGTTTATTAAATTGACGATCAGTTTTAAGACTTCGAAAGTTATTGCTGTAAAAAAAATTCCTAATTTTACTAACGCTGAATTGGCTGATATCGATTACATGTACGGTCTGGCTGACGGAAACATTACAGAAGCTAGGCGGTTATATTGAGTGCGCTCTCCAAATCGAGTAACACCAGACAGGCGAACATTTTCAAATATCCACAGAAGGTTGAGGGAAACTGGTACTTTTATTGCAAATAATCTTTTAAAAGGTGCAACTCAAACGATGAGAACTCCAGATATTGAGGAAGCAGTTTATTGTATTGATTTGAATCCTCATGTGAGTACAAGAAAAATTGGAAATCAGTACAATATTTCACATGTTCTAGTTTGAAGGATTCTCCAATACTTTTTATTGGACCCGTTTTATATTCAACTCGTCCAAACTCTACTTTCTCGAGATTCTCCTTCAAGACTGAATTTCTGCCGATGGTTCTAAGATAAAATCAGAGAAAACGATCATTTTGATAGTGAACTGTTAATGTCTGAGGCGAAATAATTGGAAATTATTTGATTGGGCCTTTTTTTTGCCTAATATACTAATTGGTCCCGCTTATCGGCAATTTCTTGAGGAGGAGTTACCTTTATGGCTCGAGGATGTGCCACTTTTGGTGAGAAACAGAATGTGGTTCAAGCTTGACGGGGCACCAGCACATTTCAGTGGAGAAGCTAGGGAATTCTTGAATAATATATTCAACAACCGATGGATAGGTTAGATTTCTATGTTAATGTGAACTCTTTGTCTTAAAATTGCACGTAGATTTACCCCCTCAAGTTGCGACATACTATTATGATGTAACACCCTGTATATATTAACAAAGAGAAGGCAGCAAAAAGAAAAATTAGCAATCTTAATTCTTGGAATGAAGAAATGGTAAGGATTGAGCACTAAAAATTACAATATTTGAAGGAAATGGCAAAGGAGGGATCATGAGTCAAACGATGATGACTACACCTGTTTTTTTGAAAAAGTTTGCTACCCAATGCTTGTAAAATTGCACATTGCCATTTTCAGGATGGATGAACTATCGACGAATATGCACGAGAATAATACTAACTTTATGTAACTACTCTATAGGTTTCCTTTATTCTGATGCTGCATATTATTCTTCTTCAACCAGTCATTCACTTTATATTCCAAACGACCAGATAAGTATTTAAGACTTTCCAATTGCTTATAGACTTAATAAATTTAGTACTTTTCGCATAGCTTTGTAGAATTTACTGCTGTTATTTATTTCCACTCAGAAAAAGATTTTTTTCATTCAATCATAATAGATATGGTCAATACTGTTTTTCACGCCTAATAGTAACCACAAATATTCCTTCTGGTGAGATTACTGCTTGTACCAATTGAAATACTTTTTATCAAACCCCATTAAATTTGTAGTAGTAGATGTAGATGAATATCTCAAGGGTTATTATGCTTTTAGATGCACCCGCATACAAGCAAAGCAGGTAGGTATTTACTGTCAATGCAGATTGGCGCAGGATTTTTACCGTAACGAATTTTTAATTCTTGTTTGCTGGTCGTTCGTGTCCGTTGTGAATTCCTTTGCATTGATGATGGATATCGAATCACATCGTGTGACAAGGTGCGGTTAGGTTAGATATCGTGCGGAATTTATGGAAGGAAGTATCTAATGATTTTTGTTAACTGCATTTTAATTTTCCTAGATGTAGATAAATGTCTCAAAGGTTATCTGCATGTATTAAAAAAAGCGTTGTTCGTGTTATTTCAGCGATTGCAATAAATGGTGATAGTCTCTGAAATAAGGTACCTGAGGCAATTAACGCCCTCTTTCCAATAACGCCAATCTATAAAAACGTACTTTAATTAGTTTTATTCGTGTCAACGCTCACGCACACTTAGAATACACCAACAGGAACACACCAACCGCAAGCGCTAGCCGCTCCCGCCGCCATCTAGTCAGTGACCCGCTGTATTTCTGAGACTCCGGTCGCAGACGCCACTGTTGTAAAAAATTGCTCCACAAAACTTTAAGTTTCCAGATGTTATATTCTACATTTTTGTTTGCTTTTATATTTGTCATGTAGTGTAGATTGTTATCCTTACATCCGGTCCATATTTTAAAGAGAATTTATATAGTTTAATGCAAAAAACTTTCGAATACCAAAAACCAAAACTTAGGTATTAAAGCCTATGTTAAATGACTGTTGGGCGTTATTACCATACGTGGACGCAATTAGCCTTTCTTACACCATGGAAAAAGTAGTAGATACTTAATTTATTACTGTAGTAATTCGGCTCTAATAACGAATACCTACTGCATTGTAAAATTAAATATACATGTCTAGAATCTGTTCAATATTATCTTGAATTCACTTATTCTTATATTCTACCTTTGCCTTTTCTTACAGCAAAGTATTTTGTTAATAAGTATGTATTCATTTAACAGAACACAAAAATGACACCACCTAGCCCGACGAGTAGTGAAAGACAGAAGTCGTGGACAGAAGAAGAAAGATCTCATAATATTTCAAGTACTCAATAGTGTAGATGACATGATGGGCAAGATTTTCTTGCTACCTCAGGTCACTAATGATCATTATCGTTTAATAACGCCCATTGTATATTAAAACATAATATATTTTATATGCATATAAACATTCGCTATGCTATTCTTTTTATTATTGTTGATGTCAAAACTTAAAGTTATGTGAAAAATGATTACAATTAAAAGTTTCAAGTTACTTTGTGTTTGTTAAGAAATGTCAAAATTTTTATGTTGAATGTTGATTTGCTACATTCCTTGCTATCTAATAAAGAAATTTATAAATGACTCTTATGTTCTATTAAATTATTCAAACACAAAGATTTTTTTTAATCGTGTAGCATCTGATTTTGCAAGCGTGCGCTAATCAACATAGAATTTTTAATAACGCCCAAATAAAGGGTTTTAAATACACTGCTGAATTATCATCTTTCAATTCAGAAATATATGTTTAATTTTCACATGACAAGGTTGGTTCCATTTTGAAAGTATTCATATTAAAAAAAAGTATTTTAAGTTAGGTGGGCGTTAATTGCCTCAGGTACCTTAATATAGACTTTTTGGTCTCGGTTCACTGGATGTATCCATTACTAAATGCATTGCATCCGTATTACTTAAAAAATCTCTTCATCTGAAAATGAGTCAAAAGGGTGGCAGTAGATCTTGAACGTGATCATAACCGCCGTTAATTGAATCCAGCGCCAAAAATAGGGGCTGATTAAACTGCTTACTTTGTGTCCGTACCCTAACATACAATGCTGAGATAACTAATTCAATCTAGATAACTAATTAAATCTTATCACCATTTGGTTTGGCTTTGGTTAATAATTTCAGATATTATTTCTTATTGAGAATTATTTGTTAATTTACAAATTAATGAATAATTCTCAAAATGTCATACACTACCTGAAATAAAAATGAGTTAAAAGGTTCTAAAAACGATTTTTTATGCAAATTGAATAGTAATTAATGCACAAATTATCGACACAGATGGCGTTAATTAATTTACCTTGTCCTTTCATCCTCTTAATGTTGGTAAAATCTGACCGTCTGAAACTAGCCCGAAAGGAATGATTCTGATCGAGTTAGTTAAAGTATTGATTTTCGTTGAAAGATAAAACATTTCATAGAGAAACGAATATTCCTGTCAGCCAAAAAAAAATGACCTCTAACCATTGAAGTTCAAAGAAATTATTATGGTTCGGGAATTATATCACAAATCTTTGTTGACGAATTTGTTCGTTGTTATTGATTAATATAGAAACACTAAGAGAAGTGCTATAATTTAATTATACGTTGTCTAAACAATTTAGAAATAATTGATGAGATTGTATATTAGACTTCAAGCATTTAAATGAATTATTGCGCCTCTAATACGCGTGATTGGTATTCATGAAATCTTTAAATCGCCTATAAATCATTTCGATTCGCAGGAAGTACCACTATAATTTGATCTGAAATTAGTTGAATACTTAATATACCGCTCGACAACTCATAGAGATTAGATGTATCGGATATAATTCCTTCATCATCAGGTTATGCGATACTATAAATAGTGCCTCAAAATTAGTGGGCAGTATTTCACCAGCTTATAGATGACTGAAAATGAAATCGTACGTTCCTAAACAGTGTTTTGATATTACGTACCCCTGCGTTTGTTTTCACCACTAATGCTTACGAACCACTGTTGACGACAACTTTTGATCCATTAAATGAATTTCACTTTATTGCTCAGAATATAAATTTGAAAATCATGTACAGGTGTACATAATTCAATGTTTTAATACGGCAGCTATGTAAAATGTTGCAGATAGAGAAAAATCACTTCCCGTTTCTGTTTTCGATAAAAGATATTGGTGAAAACCAATTCATGCTACCGCTTTTAGTTTTCGGGATATTCCAAAATTCAGGATTTTCTGGTATGTCAGATAATGGCTATATCTCGGTGTCGATTGCAGTAACGTCAATTTTTTTAGCATATTGAAACACACTTTCAAGTAGAAAGTAGGGATCTATTCTTTTCTATTTTGTTGTGAACTATTTTCGAGCTATGACGCTTCTGTTTTTTCAACTGTTGGTAGGTGGTTTAGGTATAAATAGAAAGCTTTTTTTTTTCCTTTTCAAAAATATTTCATATTTTGTAATTCTTCTGAAAAAACCCTTTTTATCGTAACATATATTCTCAATCCAATGTCAGAAGCAGCTGATGTGCATGCAAGAAGTATCACATTTGTTCAAAACAATAGACTACCTAACCTAACCTTCTACACACATAGAATTTTTATCAGTAAGGTCACAGATAACAATTAAATCTTATTGAAATATTTAATTAACAATTTGAAGTTGTTGAATTTAAATTTGAATAACAATCATTGAGAAATGATAAATGAAAGAAAAAAGTGAAATTATCATGAACAATCAAAACAGTAACGTGTGTAACGTTGTTACAGTAGGTGGCCAAATTATTGGGAACTGCGCTCATATTTATGTGATTTTTGGTTTTGAACAATTCGTTGAGTAAACTAAGTGGTTTTGAAAGTGTTATCTCATTTTATATTGTTACTGATATGATTTAGACAAGTAGCGACACTAAAACATACGTGAATTTATCAATTATGTTATGTTTCTTCCCATTCTGTTTGGTTGGATTGTCGTTTTTGAAATAGGTTTTTTTGTTCTTATTACTGAAATAATCAAAAGTGCTTCCTATTACCATACTTTTCTTAAATCTTATCTGTGAATCCAAATTTTGTAAAAGGTTCAACATGATAATGTCAAAATTGCTTCTTTTTAGTATTGAAGAGGTTTCAGGTAAGCTTCCAAGCAAATATTGAAAACTAAAAACATTGTTATTGCACCCCATAAATTCAACTGGATAATACGATATTGCTCCTTGTAACAGACTGCACTTTCGTTCTAGTTAGTGTTGAAAACCTATTCACCACATCCATCTGGAAGTTTGCAATCTGTTCAATACAAAGCGATATACGAGGTGTGTCAATTAAGTTCGCGGAAAAGTACCCGAATGGTCCGGAAAGTACATAAATACTTGAAAATACTTTATATTCCTTCGCAATAGTCTCCCTCGAGTTCGATGTACCTGCGCCACCGTTGAACCCACTGTTGGAAGCACACACTGATCCCCCCCGAAGATAGGTCCCTCAGAACCGCCGTCGTGATGCTTTGGTCTTCCGAAATTCCGTAATACCTGTTTCCTTTAAGATACGACTTCAACTGTGGAAACAGATGGAAGTCACAGGGGGCCAGATCTGGACTGTAGGAGGGTGTAGAAGTGTTCGAATTCCGTTTTTGGTTGAAAAATCATGAACTGCGAATGACCAGTGGGCCGGATCATTATCATGATAAAGCACCCATCCGCGTTCCGCCAATTCGGGTCGTACACGAAAGACACGGGCCTTCAGACGTCTCAAAACTTCAATGTAGAATACTGCGTTGACTGTCTGACCTGCTGGAACGTATTCGTTGGGTACAACTCCATTAATATCGAAAAATGCGATGAGTAAAGATTTCATGTCCGATTTTGACATTCTGGCTTTCGTGGGGCGCTTAAACCCCTTCTCTACCCACTGCATGCTCTGCCTTTTGGTCTCAGGGTCGTATTCGAACACCCACGACTTCTCACCAGTGATTACATTCGTCAATTCGAGAAATCATGTCTTGACAGATGAACAATCGGAGCTCTTTCTACTGTAAGCATTTTGGGAACCATTTTCGCACACAGCTCACGTATCCCTAAATCTTCGTATAGCATCTGCCGGATCGTCTCCTTGTTGATGCCTAACTTGTCTTCCAACATTCAAAGGCTTACCTGACGGTTTCCGAGTACTCGTGAGTGCAGCCGATCGAGGTTTTGTGCGTTTCGAGAGATGGAGGGAGCTCCCTCGCGCGGATCATCCTCCACTTTGCCGCTTCTGAACCGCTTCGCCCAATCGTAGACAGCTGACTTTTTCAGACACGTCGGTTAACTGTTTCATAATTTCCACGGAAGTTTCGCCGCGTTTCACCAAAACTTCAATCGTTATTCTTTGCTCAGTTATTTTATCACTCATCTTCACGACGGTGGGTCAAAATAGGTCGATGTTCAAAGAACAATAAAACACGAAATAAACAACCGATCAACACGAAACTTGCATAGGATGACGCAGAAATGAAATGTGATTCGAATTAAACCAATGCGAACGCTGCAGAGTTAGCAACCGCCGCAGCATTGCCAACTTTCGCGAATTTAATTGACATACCTCGTATATCACAGTAAATTTGTCATTAAGATATGACAAAGATAATTAGGGAACGAAACAAGTCTAATTCACAAGTTCAAACACACTTAGGCAATAACGTACAACTTCAATATTTCAAATCTCTTTTTTGGCAGGCAACTGATTATTACATGTTTTTCTAGGATATGTCAGAACACATGAAAACAAAACAAATGTTTTTTTGGCTCATATATTCCTCTCGTGAGAGATAAAATCATAGCAATAAATCAAGATTTTGCAAGAAACCACCATATATTGATAACCGCAGTTGTTGATAAATTTTTGCGAGTAACGCAAAGCGTTGGTGTTAGATGACGTAGGTTGGACCTATACTAGAATAGGTCAAAGGCTTGGGTTGTTCGATTCAACAGTTTCCAGAATGAGACTGGTAGTCATAAAAGAAGACCTGGGCAAGGATGACCTTGAGTTACAACGGCGATTCATGATCGTTATTTCAGAATTTTCCGGCTAAGACGCTACTGCTAGACATCTACAAATGCAACTTGAACAGAACGGAGAACTACCAATTAGCACTGAAACGATACGACATGGTCTCAGGGAATTTGGTTTGAGGTCCCGTGTCGCTGTTCAAGGCCTAGCTCTAACCGCAGCATATGCAAGAACCCGATTGAATTGTGCCAGGAAATAATGATGTATTTTCTAATAAGTATAAGATATTTATGTTTGTTTGATTGGTTTTAGTACGCTGAAAGTCTATCATGTCGAGAAGTGGAAAATTAACCGCTGCAGAAGCAAAACTGAAGAAAAAGGATTATGATAGGAAGCGGCGAGAAAAATTAAAAAACAGTCCTAAAAGTTTGGAAAAACTCAGAGAAAAAGAAAGACTCAAGTATTTAAAGAAGAAAGAAAAAGGTCAAGTCAAGTCTGTCAGTGCTATGAATTCACGAGAAAAGAAGCAAAAGCGGAAACAATGGCGGTTAAACAGTTCAAAATACCGGAGAGGAATCTTAATGTGCGTAAAAATCTAGCAAGACTAATGAATGAGACACCACCTGCCAGCCCAGTTTCATTGGTAGAATCTGGTTCGCGAGTAAATGCTGTAAAAGACGATACTGCGGCTTTTTACGACGAAGACAACAGCTAAGAAATCGACGAGCAATATTGTATAGAAGAATAGCAAAGCTAGAACAAAAATTAAAAGAAGAGTCTAAGAAGAGTGAAAAATATCGAAAGAAGTACACGCGGTTAAATGATAAAATAAAATTTTTCTTTCACCTGAGAAAAAAGTCAAAACACTGATAAAGAATACGAAGTTACCTGATCCAATCAAAAAGAAACTGATATTTTGAAATTATCACTAAACAATTAGCACAATCTTATGCTAAGCTAAAGACTCAGAAAGATAAACAAGCATACTATAAAAATTTCAATTTAGATCCATTAAAAAACACAAACTAATGCATTATTCTAAAAATTTTTCAAGAATCAAGATTATAAAACAAGTAAAACAGAAAACTCAAATCAAAAAATTTTAAAAGTGAAACAAGACATTATTGATTTTTTGGAGAAAGATGAAAACTCTCGAATGTGTCCAGGAAAGAGAGATTTCGTTAGATCAGGAAAATTAGTTAAGCAAAATCGTCTGTTAACTGATAATATGCGTAATCTACATAAAAATTTTAAATTCTATTACCTATAAGATAAGTTTATCAACATTTTGCAAGTACAGGCCTTTTTTGGGTAACTTGGGCAAACCTTAAAGAACGAGACACGTGTAGATGCGTCGTTCACGCAAACATTGAATTAATTATTTCAAAATTACATGAAAATAAGGTCTTCATACATAATAATATTCCAAGTTTGTTATCAGATATAACATGTGATATTTACTGTACTAAATGTTTATTTAGAGAGTGTATAAATTGTAAAGACAAGGCTTTAGAATACAACCTTCCTGAAGCTACTAAAATTATTACTTACCGACAATGGATGTACGAAAATACAACATATGAAAAAATGGTGAGACCAAGACGTACGCAAACCTTTGAAGAAAGAAATAACTGTTACTGTGAAAGAACTAGTTTTAGTATTAGAAGAGACATTAAAATCATTTTTGCTACACGCAGGAAACATTGCACACCAGTATCAAGTGATGACACAATTAAAAAAGGATTTGTCAACAAATGAAGTGCTTATCCACATTGATTTTAGTGAAAATTATTGTTGCAAATACAGGGAAGAAATTCAAGCAGTTCATTTTGGTGGTGGTCGACAGCAAGTTACGCTCCATACTGGCGTGCTATATTTTAAAAACCCTGATAATACTGTTAAAGCGCAATCTTTCTGTACTCTCTCTGATAATAGTCGACATGACTCAGTTGCAGTATGGGCTCATCTCAAGCCTATATTCGATTGGCTTAAAAATCAAAGACCGAACATGCAGACTGTACACGTTCTGAGTGACAGCCCAGTTAACCAGTATAAAAACAAATTCATTTTCCACATTGTTTCTCATCATTTGAAATATTTTTTACCAGGTATAAATAATTTCACTTGAACTATTCTGAACCTGGCCATGGCAAAGAGCACCAGATGGTGTTGGTGGCACCTTAAAGAGGTCTGCTGACCAAGCCGTGGCTGAAGGTAAAGATGTGACAGATTTAAATGTGTTGAATATCAATTGATTAGAAGCTTGCGATCGACTTTTCTGGGGTAACAACCTAATCTATCCTACCTATAGTTCTGGAATTTTGATAATGATGTGAGGAGGATTTTCTGTGACTCCCCGCAGCTATCTGGTCATCGTAAATAATGGAACCCTGAATGTTCAGAGGTACGTTACAGACAATTTAGAAAAATATGTTGTACTATTTGCGGCAAACATGAGTGAACACTTTTTGTTTATACATGTAAACACCAGACTTCACATAGTTCATATCGTTAGAAACACCCTTCAAGGTCACAAAATCACTTCTATGGAGTGAGTTTCACGAAGTCCAGAGCTTAATCCCATCCAATATGTCAGGGACATTGTCAATGTGAATTTAAAATAAGCAGCCACCAAACAAACCACCTACCGTTAATAAGATTCGGAAGAGATTAATCGAAATTTGGAACGAAATGTATCAGAATGCTATAAGGTCATTAGTTTTGAGTATGAATCGTAGATTTCATGTAGTAATTCTCGCCAGAGGTAAAAATATTCGGTATCAATAGGTTTTTAAGGATATTTTCCAGAAGTTTAGTTTTCTTACACAGTGGAGATGTTTATTCATGAAAATCTTTATGCAAGTATGACATAGAAACTTAAAACGAATAAAAAGGTACTGACTTCTCCACAAATCATTAAAAAACTTAATAATTTATAAATTATCAAAATAGAATATTGAAGTGGATGCAATTTCAGATTAAAATTAACTCACGAAATTCTTCCGTAAAGGTCGTGTGAAGCGGCCTTCAATAAACCAACGCATATTCTCTCGTGTGAGCGAATCAACTAATACAATTTTTGAAACTACTAATTTCAAATCAATTATTTTAAGTTATGGTGGCGATTGAACACTCTGAAGAATGAAACCCAATTTGTACATTTTCAATCATATCCAATTTTTAAAGAGTTAGGCAGCGGGTCAACTAACAAAAAGCTCAGTTCAGAAATCTGAACACCGTCTATTGAAAACCACAAAAAGGTCTTCGAATGAATTACTTGTATTTTTAGTGTTTTTATCATTATCAGTTATAATGATTACGCTATTTTTTTAGAGTTGATCGATCTGTTTTTTTTGGATTTCTAAAAATACAGCTTTGGTGTTCAATGTTAATCCTTCGAAAAATATATCTCTTGTTTATTTCTTCATTCTACGCTTACTTGAATGTCGATCAATTCTTGTTTACTTCTGAATCACTTTTTCTGGCAAAAGATATCTTACATCTATCTTAGATGGTGTACTACTTATCAATGCTACAGATGCTTCCCTGGAACATCGTGACAATAAATCAAATACTTCATGAGCTTTTCGACTTTTCTGATATAGGTAGAGTCAACCTCTTATGGTTAGGTTGAAGTTAAGAAGGTTGAAGCCGAAAGAACCAAAGCTGAGTTGAATGCAGCTCAAAGTTAATTGTACACCTCCTTATTTGTTTGCTTACTAATTCATGATGAGCTAAATGTGGCAGTATTACGGTTCCAAGAAAACAAAGGTATACTATCCTTGAACATCGTTTGGCGATTCTGAATCATATTTTTGTCAGAATTTCCAATACAATAATCAGATAAATTCTGTTTGAATATGACTTTCATACTCCCTTTGAACTGGTCATAAACGAGCACATTACAGCAAACCAGGAAAGATGTGAATTATACTAAATCAACGATTGAAGAAATTGGAGCGAACATACTAATAATCAGAATCGTTGGGTTCGTTTTCTACAATCATGCAAGCATATACACCTGCTGTAAATTCGTGCTGCCATGAGGGTTCACGAAGGAATCTCAGAGCTCCAGAAGGTGATTAAATCTCTGAACTCCCAATTATCTCAATCATCAGACCCTCTCCATCTTGGAATTTCGTTGATCCCTAGATCAACTTGTAGAAAAAAACTAACCACGAAGGTATGGGAGATAAAAATAACTCCGATGAACTGGCAAAATCATTTCACAAAACTATCCTTTTAGGTCCTGAACCGTTCTGCAGATTGAACAAACACCACAGACAGTAAGTCAAAAAACAGTACTGTAGTAAGTCTACAAGTCTTAAACAAGCAAAAAAAAATCATCGACTATTTGCCTAAAATGACCTATCCCTCGATGAAAGGAGCAATTACGGCAACGAAACCATTGAGTATATCCACAATAGATCGGGCATGTTTCGGGAAGTCCATTGGATGTGATATCCGAAGTAGTTGACAAAATTCACGATATAATTTTAAGAGATCGACAAATGAAAATGCACGAAATAGTTGAAATCAAGCATATGACAATGTATAGTCTTTTCAATTTCGCATGAAAATTTGAGAATAAGCAAGATGGCTGCTATGTTTAATCAGAGTGGGTGTTTTTCTTCGCAATCTAGATAGGTTTATGCATCTATTCATAATTGTAGTCGGAACCTGGATACAGTACTAAACTCGCTAGATAATCAAATCAGTGGATTTTTCTATACGAACGCGCTTGAAAAGAAGACGAAGGTGACCGGTAAGGTTATGGTCTTCTTTTTTTGGTATGTACTGAAATAATCTGCATTGATTATTCGAAAGAACTTTAAACAAGAACTGTTACTGGAGATCAAATGATCTGGACGGAACATCCTCATTTCAAAAAGAAAAAATCATTCATCTTTGCAATTTCAATGTCAAGAATCATATCGACTTATGAAACGACCCTCGTACATTCTAATATAGTTGTGTATTTTAATATGACTTTGTGTTATTCCTAAACGGCCTAATTGAATTATTCTTCCTTATTAATGTCATTTCCTAACTACTCCAAATGATATATGGTTTCTATAAGAAAATCAATTCATATTGTTTATCGTCTTCATTCAGAAATAAATCTGTTTTAAAACCGCTGAATTTTTTATTAATTAATTATGAAAAACGTTCATGAAATGCTGAATCTTCTTGAACATATATAGGCGAGACATCCCTCTTTTATTCTTTTTAAATGACTTTTTAATCCACTCATACGAGAAACAAGTGGAACATAAATGACTACTGGTTGGGCGATTATGTCTAAATATAATCCTTGTCTGGCTTTGGGTAAACGGACGGATGGTCACGAAGGTCGACAAGACATTTTTGAAATCATTATCGGAAGCCTCTTTGGATTTCTTAATGTAATGCGTCGAAAGCAAGTCGAAATTGTTACACATATTTTATAACTTTTAAATCATGAGTATTTATGCGAAGAAACGTTCATGCATTAATTTGTTCAACCAAATACGTGTAGGATTCATTTTTATAGCAAAAAGGCATAGTAATCCAAATCTAACGAGAATTATACAATACACAAAATAAAACATTTAATAAATACTCTGACACAGACAGGCTCTAAATCAGGGGTGCTCAAACGGTCGATCGCGAGTAGTTTTTGAGTAGATCTCGAGAAGAAAAGAATTTTTAATAAGTAGGTAACTAAACTACAAAACTTTATTACGTAATAAAATAACACTCTGCTAGCGGCAAAAGGCGGCTCTGTCAAAGAAACGCGCGGAACCTGTCAAAGAAAGGCCGCGTTTTTCATTATTGCCGCTTTTCTAGAAATTTCGGGCGGCGCGTTTGATTGGAACATTTGAAACATTTGTTCACGCCGATATAAATGTTGCGTCTGCAGGAATTGGACTCATTCTGAATAGTAACTTGAAGGCAATACTTCGTCGATACAAAGTTTATTATTGAATACTACAAAATGAGTGCACGAAGAAATATGAATCGTATCATTTTAATAACGATTGGGAGGAAGAATTTTTCTTTTGTATGGTGAAGGATAAGTGCATTTGTTCTATTTGTCGTGAGTCAGTTAAAATACCTAAGCGTGGTAACTTAGAGAGGCATCATAAAACGGTTCATAAGAACTATGAAAAGAATTTGCCGCCACAGAGTGAATTAAGAGAACGAAAAGTACTTGATTTGATATCTTGTTTGAAAAAAGAACAAACCATGTTTACAAACCTGTCAAACAATCAAAACCTGCTACGATCGCATCATTCAAAATATCTCATATGTTGGCGAAACACAAGAAAACATTCCAAGATGGATCGATTGTGAAGAAAGCATTTATTGAAACGGGTGAGACTTCAATTGGAGATTTTAAAAATATAACAGATATCACGTCTACTATTAGAGAACTTCAGTTATCTCGTCCGACTGTCACAAGGCGTATTGAAGTCATGAGTCAGGACATGGCAGATAAACTTAAACATGATATCATGAAATGTACATACTTTTCTTTACAGTTCGACGAATCCACCGATATGACAGACACTGCCCAGCTGTATATTTTTATTCGGATGGTATTCACTGACATGTTGGCTAAGGAAGAATTTTTGACAATCATTCCTCTGGAGGTGAAGACGCGTTGCGAAGATACATATGATGTTTTCTTCAATTTTGTAAAAAACTAGATGCTACCAATATATAAAATAGTGTGCATTAGAACCGATGGAGCACCAGCAATGACTGGAATCAAAAACGGTTTTGTCGCATTATATCGAGCTAATGAAGATTTCTCTTCATTTTTTTCATTCCATTGCATTATACATCAACAAGTTTTGTGTTCAAAAGTTTTTAACACGAAGGAAATTATGGGCATTGAAACAAAAATTGTGAATTCCATCGTGCACGTAGCTTGCAACGGCGGCTCTTTAAGTTGCATTTGGAAGATAGAGAGTCAGCTGAACACACTGATTTAGTTCTTCACAGGGATGTCAGGTGGTTGAGTCGTGAAAAAATCCTAGAAAGGTTCCAAGAATTATAGCCCGAAATAACAGCTTTTCTAGACGAAGGAGGTGATGACACTCAGATGTTGAAAAACGAAAACTGGCTGACTGATTTGGCATTTTTGACCGATGTCACAATACACTTAAACAACATCATTTTGGAGCTTCAAGGTAAAGGAAAAACTATTATTGAGATGATTAGCGCAGTAAATGCATTCAAAAGTAAAATGCAACTTATGATACATCAACTGAAAATAAAGGATCTGAAACATTTTCCGTTTTTGAAAGCGAGGATTCCTCAGTTGAATTATGATACGCATGAGGATGAACTATCAAATATTTTGGGACAATTCGAAATGCGTTTTTATGATTGCAGTAAATTGGCAAATATAGCATCATATATGAGATATCCTATTTCATGTGAAAACATTGAGGCATTAGGTACTGAAATAGCAAGTCAGTTTAATATGAACTCAGGTTCTGTTGAAAATGAATTGGTGCAGATTATAACAGATATACATCTCAAAGCTACAGCTTCTGATTTTCTGGTGTTTTATATCTGAAGATAAATATCCGAATCTAAGGCAACTCGCCCTTCAACTGAGGGCATTATTTGGGTCAACTTACTTGTGCGAGTCTGCATTTCTGAAATGAAGATAATTAAGTCAAGATATCGCAATCGACTAACTGACGATCATATGTCATCATGCTTGAGATTAGCACTGAGTGGTTACGTACCATCTTATGAAAAGTATGCTGAGGACATGCAGTGTCACGCTTCAACATCCAAAGTCACTCCTAAGTTAATTTTAACACAATATGTAACTCTTTTGATTCGTAACAACCGATAAACTCGCAATTTTCAATAACTATGAGTTTTTTCATTGATATTATAAAGAAGAACCTAACTGAACCTAACCCAAACCTTGAATAAAATAATGTATATTGTGCGGAAAGCTAATATCTATATACACAACGGTACACCCTACCTAGGTAGGTAGGTAAGGGTGTATCGTGTATGTACGACAACCCTGCATCACACATACTTGCAGCCTCTCAGAGTCGATCGTAAGTATTCTTAAAATATTGAGGTAGATCGCCAGCAGTTCAAGTTTGAGCACCCCTGTTCTAAATTGAATGATACCAACAAGTAAGATGGGGAAAGGAACTTTTGACGTTGTAATAAACTTTTGCTTCTTTTATAATGTTATTCAATCGAAAAAGATTTAGTCATTTTTTGACTACGAGCCCTATCATTTTCATATACGTGTTTGTAGCAAGCCGTAGCTCCTAGTGATTTGAATCAGAAATACATTCTTCGAGAAGATAAAGAACTATTTGTTTACTCAAAATGGAGTCTAGCACAAACAAAGTCAGACCAGTTTAAAGGAGGTCTAATGATTGTATGTGGTGCCCTCTAGATAAAATTCAAGAAGGAATTTCGCATGCTAAACAACCCTTTTATCCGCAATTTTACAATATTTGTTGCAAAGAATCGAAAAATACTATGGAAAGTCTGATTTATTTTTTCAACTCTGTCATCCTGTGATAGCGATTGTATAAAAACTTATAATTTTTTCACATTAGTTTTTACTGTAACAGACATTGCTGAAGTTTGGTACGACCTTCCCGAATCACCCTGTATGTAGCTTACGAATGCAGCTGCATTTTTATTTGAATTTTCTGAAGTTAGGTCAGGTTCTTGAATTATGGTTTTTATCAAATTCAATTGAATGTCTGAAAAAATTCTATTAATCTATTCTATATTCTTCTATCATCACAAGTGGTTCTTTGTTCCGAAACACTTAAATTGGAGAATTTTTCTATAAATCTACAATATAGTTTCGAAATGTATCCTTTACGATTCTGCTCATAATTTTTGTTTAAACTAGTATCCCAGGATGTGTTCATTAATTCAAGTCCTGCCACTATTCCATGCGTTTTATGTGTATATGTATATTAGATATCTCAAGATATTTGAAGATATAGACGTAGCGTTTTCAGAAGAAGGAAAGGTATTTACATTATAATGATCTTTAGTACCACTCATTTCTTTTAATATTTTGTCTTGTCGAGATATGTATTTATACTAGATATAACGAATTTGTTCAATTTAAAGTAATTTTATCTGATTCATGTGTTGTTTGAAACATCAGTATACATTTTAACTATGTTTTACTACCAAAAATTATAAAAATCAACGCTGTTACCGCAGTTTCGATCTTTAGGCAGGTATAAATAATAAGGTATAAATAACGTAGAAAGTGCAAAGTTATTTATAAGACTTCTAAATCTCGTCTATATAGTCTGCCTATGATAGATAAAAAATAATCCCAAACATCCATCTTCATCAGTAGTCCCACTAATGAATTACTTATGGAATTGAGTCAAATATTTAACCAGCAACAAATTTGAGGCATGTATCATGTATCATGTATTATATTTAGTCAGAGTATATAGACAAGATTTACAAGCCTCATTAATTACATTGTACATTGTGTGTTATTTATACTGCCTGAAGTTCAATCAAACTGCAGTAACAGTCGTAATTTTCATAATGTTTTGGAAGTACAAAATGGTTAAAACGTTTATTTGTATTTCAAACAACACATAAAGCATATAAAATTGTTTTGAATTCAGCAAATTCATTGTTCCTTCTGAGGAATATAAACATATATCTTCAGAAGATGAAATAACAAGAAAAATTGTGGTGCTTCAGATCTCTACGAGCTTATTACTCTTCAACCAAAAATGTGAATATCTCTCATTCTTCTGAAACAGCTACGTCTTAATCTTCAAAGATCTTGGAATATCTAATAAAAACATAAAAGGCACGATAATGGTGAACAGAAATATATCAATAAATACATCCCGGGATACTAATATAAAACAAAAATTATGAGAAGTATTATTATTGCTCTTCTATAGAGAGATTCGATTACAACTATAATAATAATTCTAACATCTCTCCTTCTTCTGAAACCGCTACATCTTCATCTTCAAAGATCTTGAAATATCAATCAAAAACATAAAACGAATGAGATGGTGCCCGGAAATGAATTAATAAACTCATTCTAAGGTACAATTATAAAACAACAAATTATGAGAAAAGTCTTGAACGATACATTTCTAAACTATGTATTAGGTTGAGCCACTAATAATAATAACAGATGAAATAGAATAATAAGTATAATTTTTCAGAAATTCAACTTAATCCAATAAAAACCGAAAATCAAGAAGATAATTCGGAAATTTTAAATAAATATGCAGCTCCATTCGTAATCTATATACAGGGTGATTCTAGACGATCGACTGAATTTCAGCAATGTTATATATCTATTTCTTGAAAAATTATAATTATATTATGTTCTTATTTTTCTTCAATATAGTGAACATGCTACGTAATATATATGCATGAATTTATTTCACCCGAATACGTGATAGATTTATTTTAAAAGTATAATTACATAGTAATGCAAATATAATCAGAATTATAGAATAGGAATTCAAAACATAACATTTGAGGACCTGTCTTTCAAATTTCGCCTAATCTGACACGGACGCACATCAATTGAATGGTAATGATAAACAAATAAACAAAAATATTGAATTGTTTTAACCGTTACTACTCACTAGTGGATCATGATTGAAACACAAACATACGTTTTAACGATGCTTCAATGCCAAAAGATAATAATAAACTGTTATTGCTTGATAATAAACTAAAGTTTAAGTTCTGAATAAGAAATTAAAAGAATTTAAAATTATATTGTAAGGACTATTACTTTGTCACGTTAGAATTTTATTTTGAATGGTTATGGTTGACGATAAATGTTAGAAAACGATCAAATTGTCTAGAAGATCCTTTGAAGCAGATGAGAATATCATCTGCATATCTAGACTAAGAAAGAGTCTTAACTGGTAAAGTGACGTTAAGAATGTTGATTTCTATATGAACATGATCATGTCTGCAGGACATCTTACCACTTAACAGTGACCCCATGGAACAGCGCTTGGTTGTTTATATAATTTAGTATTGTAGTGAAAATAATTTTGTTATAAATATAACACACACAACATCAACTCACAGTTGACTGAAGGATTTACGTGCGATTTTTCCAGGATATTTGGAGTTAATAGTATCGGTATTTGTAATGTTTCAGAACATGTTATATTTGTAAAGACTTAATAAGTTAAAGTTATTATTCAAAGAGAGTTGGTAATTTTTCAGTTAATTCTATTGAATTTTGTTTTTACTGATACAACTGGATGTTTAGGATTATTTTATTTATGTGTCTTAATTATATTATAAAGACGATATTTACAAGTCATATAAATAACATCGTACCTTCCCTACATTTTATACCTGCCTGAAATTGAATGAGAGATCGAATCTACAGTAACAGTCTCGATTTTTATAATTTCATTGGTAGTAAACAATAGTTTAAACATAAATTTATGTTTCAAACAACATCTAGAGCAGATAAAATTGCTTCTAATTCAACAAATTCGTTATTTCTTACTGACTCGTATAAAAAGAAAAAAAATAATAAAAGAGGGTTCCCCTTTAGATATCAACGAGCTTATTGCTCTTTAAGCAAAAAATGAGGAAACCTATTCTTTTTCCGAAAACCGCAACATGTTCGTCTATTCATTTTTGAAAGAAAATATTTAATAGGCGCTTTGACCTATACTTCCGTAACAAGCATATTTCAAACTTACAGAAAACGAAATATTTAGACACCATCAACATATGGAGAACAAAAAACGAGTTCTAACGAGAAAAGCTTATCGCTAAAACTCGAACCCTAGAACCATGATATTGTCGTTTATTTAGAAAATGTTTTCGTATGTACAAAATCCAATGTTGCAGTGGTATACTTTACAATGAAGTTGAATTGCTATATTCCTACTGTCCATTGCCATAATAATAGCCAAACTACGTATAGTTTAGGGCACGAAGGCGTATGTGACATTGCTAGCGGTTTTATTAATTGTGATACTCCAATAATACCTACGCTTTCTGTAGCGATAGATGTGTACCTCAAAACAAAAATGGTATCATAAGCAACGATCTTAAAAGTTTTCTCCAAGAGCAAAATCAAATTCCACACATCGTGCATCGAAACTGACATCGTAGTCATCATCTTATGTCATATATAAGATATAAAAAAAATTTGTAGCCTCATCTTCCTATAAATGCTAAAATCCTACAATTGAAGACAAGTGACTTGAAAAAATTTCATTCAATAGAGCTAGTGAATATACCAATAACCATACACATAATTGAAACGTATTGAACATGAAATTTGTAATCCATAGAACCCGTTTCAAATTGACACCAAAATAAAATTTCTCCTATTTTGACAAGCCAGAAGTTAAAGAGGAGAAAATACAATCTGAAGACGAAAAAGAACACTATGCCCAAAAATTTTATTTAAATACCATGATGAAGATCATCACATAATAGCAACATCTAAAAAGAGGAGAACATAAGGAAGGAAAAGATTCAAAGGAAAAATTAATATGAAAGATGAAATATTCAAGACTTCTGAAAAATCTACACGCAAAAGGTCTTTTCATTACTAATATCTTCACGCATATTTATTTTCTTCTTTTCATTTTTTGTCATTGCGATATATAAAACTTCGAGTTACATTTTTCTGTGAAATCACAGTGGATGAAACATTAGAGTTTTAGAGTTTCATATACGCGAGAAGTAGAGTTATTTTAGTATAATTTTTGAAAACCAAATTTTCTTTATTATTGTGAGTATTTTATTGATAGAACAGTATTACTCTCATAGGAATTACCAATTATTATATTTTTTAATAAAAATCCTTTTACCATCAAATTTCGTTTTCAATTCATTCCAACTACGCAGTGCCAAGAAATTAACGCACAAAAATCGAAAATTCAAATGTATTCAGATGAAGTTTAGATATGTTGAAGAATTATTTATCCAGTAAGCCACCAGCACTAGAGAACGGTTGAGAACAATCGGAACAAAAATGGTACTCGTTGAAACTAAAATAAAACTAACAATGAAAAATGTAAAACTTTTGGAAAAGATCCCAAAAACCTGTTATTACCAGGTATTTCCCCTGGCGAGGATAACTAAATGACATCTATGATTCATACTCAAAATCAAAGACCTTATAGCATTCTAATACATTTCGTTCCAAATTGCGATCAGTCTGTTCCGGGTTCCATTCATGGTAGGTAGATAGTTTTGCTGGCTTCTGAATTTTTGAAGAAAATTATTTTTCAAGGAACAATATTCAACATTCCGTAGAATGTTAAATATCCTCCCTTGAAGGAGCTAGTTTTCCGATCTACTCTTCATAAGAGTTGAATATTGTCCCTTGAAAAATAATTTTCTTCGATGTGTCTACACATTGCGAAATCTCGCATATAGTAACTTTTTGTTTTGAGATGTTCTGAATCTTTTTTTGAGAACTTATTTCTTTATCTTGAATGAGTTTGTTTGTTCTGCGGATATACAGTTTATTGTGGACTCCGAACCACTTACCTAAACCTTGAAACGATGAATGCCACTTCTCAGGATCAGATGTTATCTTGCCTTCGATGATTATGGACTCTACTTTAGGCCATGTATCCAAGACTAATGTGATATCTTCGTCGAATTCACTTTTTTGTTCAAGGACAATATCCATGACTCGAACTCGGATTCGAACCGAGCACCTGGGCTTAACGTATCCCTCTATGCTTGCGCACTAACCGTGCCGTCACCCACGAGGTCAAAAATGAAAAATTTTCACCCATTTTTGCTCCAAATGGTATAACATATTCTTCTGAAATATACGAAACGTACCTCAAAGCATTAATTTACTATGTTGACCAAGATCAGAGAAGGTGTTCGTAAAGTAAAAAGTTTCACTAGGTATATCTCTCATTTCGACGTTTGTACACTAGCGAACGTCGATCGCAGCGAAAAAATAAAGTCTCTACTCATCTGTTCACAAAACTCTATCCCTATCACCTTTACATATTCCCTGAAATAATTCAATCGGGTTTTACGATGTGCTACAGTTAGTGCTGGACCTCGAGCAGTGACTGATGCCTCAAACCAAATTCCCTGAAGGGTTGTCATAATTCCCTGAGAGATCATAATTTGCACTCCACTGTTCTGTCGAAGCTGCATTTGAAGGTGCCAAGCAGTAGCAAACCGTTGTCTCAACGAGATAATGGATGGCCTATAAACACCTCAAAAAAGTCTAAGGAACACTTCTGAATATCGATATATCGTATCCAGAACGATCAATATGGATGATTTTTTCTAAGAAATGAACACCTGCATCAATTTCTCACCAAATTATGTAGAGTGCCGCAACAGATTTCAGTTTATAATCATTTCATGTATTCAGTGTTTGAAATCAGTTAGTTGGCACTTTTTTTCTGTTGTAAGTACAAATAAAAGATTCAAGTTTTGTAATTGGATCATGGAAAGACGACATTTGACTAGAGAAGAGATATTACGAGCCGTTGGCATGCTCCAAGCTGGGAGCTCACAACGGAAAGTATCCAGGGTTCTGAGAAGTAGCCCAAGTGTCATAAACCGTTTATGGTGAAATGAAACATGTAACAGGTAGCGTAGAAGAACGCCATACAGGTCGTTTCAGGATTACTACAGCCGCCCAAGACCGATTTTTGGTTCATAATGTACCAATTTCCGACCAAACTGTGAGAAATCGACTGCACGAAGGACAACTCCACTCCAGACGTCCTTTAAGAGTTCCACAACTGACCCATGGAAATGGCGCTGCTCGTTTAGCTTAGTGCCAAGAACACGTAAACTGGGATCAAGAAAGGTGGGCCACAGTTTTCTTCAGTGATGAATCTAGATTTAGTTATTATCCCGATTCGGGAAGAATTCGAATAAAGAGGGAACCTGGAAAGCACAACCGTCTCCAGCATGCTCGAGAAGTTGTTAGACAGGGAGGCGGATCAGTGATGTTTTGGGGAGGTATACGCCTTGGTGGAAGAACTGACCTCGTTTTCATACAGAACAACCTCACGGGAAATTTTTACGCAAATGAAATAGTTTTACCTGTAGTGGTACCGTATCTCCAAACAATGGGTCAAAATCCACTATTCCAACAAGATAATGGTCCTCCTCATCATACAAGATTTGTCTTGAACGTTCTTGAAGAGAATTATATCGATCTTCTACCGTGGCCATCCTGCTCCCCAGATCTGAATCCCATCGAGCATGTGTGGGACACCCTAAAAAGAAATCTCCTGCTTAAAAACGTCTTCCATCATGAACAGGAGCTTCGATTAGCAGTTCAGGGGGCTTGGAATGACTTAGGCCAAAATGTAAAAGACAATTTAATATTGGGCATGCCGTGACGATGCCATTAATAACAGAGGTGGACCTTCTGGGTACTGAAAAACATAAGTGCTTCCATATCGTTTTGAAAATATTAGTTCAGGATTTTTTTTGTGTTTTACCAAATTTCGTTATTTTCAAATTTCAAACTTTTTTTTATAATAGGTGCTTTGGAGAAGTCAAATCTTATTTTGTTTTCTTGAGAATACATTATATACAATACATCCTAACAAAACCGAAAGATTTCTATAAATTCGAATCATCAAATTCATATTTTAAAGATATTGGTAAGTGTTCCCTAGACTTTTTGAGGTGTTTTTACTCGAAGTCGTCCTCGTCCAGGTCTCCTTTCATGACTATCACTCTACCTGCACCTACGGATCATCCTGGTCATCTAACACATTCTGCCGGAGTCGAATTTCGTGATTCGCGTTGCATTATTACCGAAAATTTAAATTTTCAGAAAGTACGAATGTTACTCACAAAAATTGATCAACATTTGGTGTTATCAATATGTGGTGGTTTCTTGCAGAATATCTATTTATTTCCTTCCTTTTTCAAATTTTGTTGGCATATGTCAGGACACAATCGAAAAAAACATGTGTTATTAATTAGTTGCCTACCAAAAAAAATTTGAAATATTCGAATTGTGCGTTAATTTCTTGGCGCAGTGTACATTTACCCACAAGAAATCATATGGCTGACACACGCTTAACGAACGTTTCAAATGATATTTTGCTCTAAATCCATGTTTTTCAATAGCTGTATTTACTGTAGATATTGAAATTGCCCATTTGTCATAATTATTATTTATGACACTGTCATATATCTTTAGTGCAACGAAACGGCTACATTTGCAGAATTTAATATAAACATACATGTCACACATATATAGTATAAATATAATAGCTTGTATAAAGAAACAAATTTTCCAAAAGGACATTCGAATGAGCAAGCTTAGACTTCTGTTATAAACTTTAGTACGTATCTTGAAAATTCTTCAGCTGAGATGCCCTCATCGACCTAGGTGTATTGACCAATTCTATGATTTTTCCATACAGATCACGTTGAGGCACTCTGTATAGATATCTCGCAAACATCTCAGTTGATCAAATTCAAAATGTGAATATGTTTGAAGACATTAAATGAAAATATAGGGTGCGCCAGAGAAAACCGGACAAATTTTTTCCGTTATAACTTTCGCAATTTTAGAGCTAGATTAATCGTTCTTGCTTCATTGGAAAGCCAAAGGACTAGGTTTTTAGAAAATGACCAATTTTTCAAGATCGCTGGAACGTTTTTTTCCACTAAGAAATTCGAATGGGACATTCAGTCTTTTCGGAACAATTTGTCATATTGACCTTGAAAATATTCCAAGAATTGGTAAAAAGGAACTTGAAGAATTTTTTTTTACTGGTGCAGCTGGAACTGTTAGAACACAGGTACTCGCCTTGTTCATAATCTTTTTCAAGCATCTACTTTAAATTTTTTGTATTACAATATCAATATACAATTTTAGGATAACATTCAGCGAATTTCTGCATTAGCAATCATCCCAATCAGAACTCCAGGAACCAGCTTAATTGTTTCCAAATGTCTCAGATATGCCAAATCTCAAGAACTTCTGTGAGAAGAATAATAAGACGCGATTTGGGTCGATTGACTCAAGCTGTCAAAGAGCACAGATTCGAGCGATGCAAAAATTTATTAATTAGATTTAGAACACGTAGACAAATTGAAAATATCTAGTTCACAGACGAAAAAATTTTCAGTGTTGCCCCACCTAAAAACAGCCAAAATGACAGAATTTGTACTCCGACGAATGAAATCAAGAGGAATGTGCCTCTAATTCGTTTATAAAGGGAAAGACAAAAATTTTCCAGGCATGTAATATTCTCTGCCGCTATTTCGAGGAACTTTAAATCAACTATTATTTTTAATAAACAAGGCATAGGATTAGATTCGGAAAATTATTGTCACATAATTCTCTATGTCAAACAGTTGAAAGAAAATTGATATTTACGTGAAATGCATAAAGTATCCAGATCATCGAAAATATTAAAATTTCAATTCTGAGTTTTTATAACTTGTTCGTCATGAAAATATAAAAAGTTATTTTACTTATGTTTCTCACATATTGTGACGTTGTAAGTATGTTAACACAATTTGATATAATTTAGCATCATTTTTCATGAATTTTTGTCGGATATATAATCAAATTTGTAGTTTTCCAAATCTAAATGACATCTGAGCGTAGCTCTGGTCCTACTAAAAAATCGACGATTTGTATGAGAGATAAACCCAATTCCAAGAAATTTTGTTAAAATGAATATTTTGCTACAAAAATAGGATTCTGAAAATTTCACGATGATTCATTTCCCTCCATTCATCAAATTCACCATTCACGGTAGCTTGCTGGTTTTGCAGGCTTCTTAAACTTCTATTGAGAATGTTCCAGACATATACGATGAGATTGAGATCTGGACTTCTTATAGGCCACTCCATTGAAGTAATATCGTGACAAAATTTCTTCGATGTGCTGCGGTTAAAGTTGGGCCTCGAGCTGCGACATGAGGCCTCAAACCAAATTCCCTGAGCTGCATTTAAAGGTGCCTAGCAGTAGGGAACCGTTGTCTCAACGAAGAAATACTTAAATACCGGTCATGGATCGCCGTTGTTGTTCGAGGTCGTCCTTGCACAGATCTCCTTTCCGGACTTTCAGTCTCCCTGTACCTGCAGATCATTCTAGAAACAGTTGAATGGGACACCCCAAGCCTTTGGCGTATTCTTGTATGTCCAACCTAGGTCAACTAACAACTACTTACGCACATTCTGCCGGTGTCCAATTTAGTGATTCGCATTGCATAATTACAGAAAATTAAAATGTTCAAGAAAAATCAACTTTACTCGCATAAACTGATCAACAAATCAATATTTGGTGATTTCTTGCTAAATCACATTTTATTCATTATGAGAGGAACATTTCTCCAAGAAAAACATCAAATTCCATTGGCATATCACATATACGAAAAAAAAAGTGTTAATAATTAATTGCCTAGCAAAAATAAATTTGAGATATTGAAATTGTGCATTAATTTCTTGGCGCCTTTTGATTGTTATATTACAACACAAGGCCAATGCACAATAATTATACAACTTGAAATTCACTTTTATTCTATTTGGATTTAGAGCACATTACGCTAGAAAAAACTTATTTAGCAGGCAGTGAAAACTTATGAATTTATGGTTTCATCGAGTAATTTCAAAACGAAATTCATGAAATGATATTGAAGTTAAAATATGAATGCCCTTCTTTTCTAATATTCAATTTGGTAACATGGATGTTTTGTTATAAAATAGAAATATTTTTAAAAATTGTCTACACCACTATTGTGTTGCTTTCAATATTCTTAATGAGTACCTAGAAACATATAACATAGAATGAAGTTCTGGGAGATGTTCGGTCGACAATATTTATGTTACAGAAGATAACTATTCACATTAAAAATCAATTAATATTCATTGAAATTCAGTAGGAATTATGTCATAAAATGAGTAAGTGATCGGATGATTGGACTATCCGAGCGACGTATAGAACCTGGTATACTCAATGTCCTATGCTATGAATGTATTCTTGAGATTCTATTACTCGATTTGTTTGAAAGGTTGGTGGCCTGATGAGTGGTTAAGCTGTATAGTGGTTTCGATTTAATCATGTAGATCCATCATTCTCCAACGGTCGATATATGAGTCATTGATTTACCATCTGTATACTTTTATTTGATGGTATCTCATAATTTATTCCGATCTAAAGGCACTTAACTCACCTTCAACATAATTATCTTTTCATGTGGTTTTGTCATCCTAATAATTCAAGTAGAAGCTCGACAACACAAGATGGTATAGGGAGATTTGTAAGCTTAAATGTTCAACAAAAAAAACAGTTACCATCGTCACTAAAGCGTAATTTTTCAATTTGACATTTGTTTCGATAACTACATTACGATCAATAGCTGACGTTGATATACTTACACTAACTATAAAATTATAGAGATCGTCCGAGGGAATCCATCTTGATTGGATAAGCAGTTTTCAGATGTGGAAGCCGGTGATCTATACTGAGCACAAGAATTTAGAGGTTTTAGTAAATAATAATATTACTATTTTTGTGCTTTTTATCTCTTGGCGAAAAAAATACACCTTTTTCTAGGTTTTACGTATTGGTTTTTATTGATGAAGATATAATTTATACCAAGACAAGTACTTTTACTCATTCAACGTTCGTCGCAAATGTGCAGCCATCTCGTCTATACAACCTTTTTATTTGTGTTTGCCCATACACTCATTCCCAAATGCTGTTTTCGTCATTTTGATAGTAAGCAAAATTTAATATACACTCGTTTTTCCGATTACTCAGTCATTAATCACAAAACATAAATACGATGAATGCGAAAAAAGGCACTACAGATAATTGCACAGTATCTGCCCATAACTGGTTTTAAAAAAATGGGCAATACATTCATTCCACGCAACATTTATGTTTTCAAACCTATTCGATTAAATTTTCATCAATCATAACTTTCAGAAAACTAGTCTGGAAAGAAGAAATCTTCTCAGGAAGATGAGCTGTAGACGTTTTGGAGAGGGTAACGTAACGGACGTATCTCATTCGTTACAATGAAGAATCAGTTTTAACAGTGCAAAATGGCGGAGGAATCAAGGCAGACGCTGATGCATTCGAAAAGTTAAGAAAATCCAACTGTCGAAATCGCCGCCAAGGTCTACAACAGTAATATCAAAATATATTTGTATATTCATTCATAGAACCTTAAACAGTTTTATCCATTTTATAGTGCTATTGGTAAGGTTTGTTATCTAATATCGTCGCCAAAAACAGATACGAAATTGAAAGTAATATTTGAATGGTGTCATAGACTACTGCTTCATATTTACCATAATCTCATACCATCTTATGAAGGTATTCTTTACATTTTTTGTCAAGAATTAACTGACTATTCAAAACATTTGTAACTTTATAAATTGATTGGAATTTGAGCACCAACATGAGAAAGAAATTGTTGAAATCTTCCGACAATACAGTTCAGAGCAATAATGTAAAGCAATCCAATTAAAAAATCAAAAACATAAAATGTAAAAATACCCAAGTCTTCCCAGTCGAAAAAGTGGAGATATATCATTTAACACCAAGGCAGTCTTTTATTTAGTATCTTTGTAAGACATGAATTGTTATCTAATTAGCTACCTTGAAACATTCAAAAAACCATATCAAAAGTAGACGATAGTAGATTAACTGTACAATAATGTACTATTTAAACTGTTTCATTCTTAACTGCACCTCTTCAAATCACTCAGCAATCGAAATAGATTAATTAGTCTTATGTACCCGTGCAATTACTAAGTCACTATATTTATTGTAGAAATAAAGACCTCTAATAATGATGAGATCTCTATGAAATTTGTTGATAATCCACTAAATACATAACAACTTATAAGAAAAGAATTGAATAGGGATTCCTTAAATATTAAATGAAATAATTGGCAAAGTTTAAATGAGATTGTATTTTGACTCTTGACATTTCTACATTTTATGTTCAGTGAGATCTCATATTTTTTGTAGATCGAAAATATTTTGAACGAGCTCGAGAAAGGGGTGGTACTGATGTGCTTTCTGCTCTGTTCAACTTAGTGAAGGCATTGCTTTGCTCTCTGATCGCAACAATTGAGCAAAGACCCAAAAATTTGAGGCGTCTTTACTAATTTAAACTTTTTCAAGGAAGGAGGAACTTGAGGAATGGCTCACTCCATGTCCTTCCTTAACTTTATGAGTAATTGACTTGATCGACTTTGACAATACTCATCAAATAATCATTTAAAAAACTACTAAAACTCATATTAAAATGTTAGGTACATTACCCAGGAGTAAAATTTCCCGCTCTTCCCATGTCCGGTCTCAAAATAAGCGTTGTCGTTTAAAAAATAATTATCCCTGAAATAACTTCGAAGTTCCAAGTCAAGATCAAATCCAAGGTCACAAATGGTAGCCAGGAAAAATACTTTAAGTTTAGACCAGAGAATTTTCTGCCTAACGAACATTTTCGGAGATTTTCCTTCGTTCCTGGACTTTTGAATACCCTGTATATATTCAGATACTATATATTATCATCCAATGTGTTCGTAATTGATCTGTCAAGTACGTGGAAGTATATGAATTTTCGTAGTAGAATCAATTTATAATTAATTATAGTTCTAGATTATAAGTTAAGATTGTTGGAATATCAAAACTGTTGACGAATAATCACAATTGAATGTTTGAATTTTATTCTTTTAGAAGAGCAGAATACGTAGCTTGTTATTTTGTCAGTCAAAATTCTTTTTCAAAAATATTCGATGTGTCTTTCTGGGTCTTACGTATTTCGTTGAATGTGATGTTGAATATAGTTGATTTTCCGATAGTGACCATCATGATAATTTTTAATGGAAAAGTAATACCCATTTCAAATCATTAAAATTCAAGGACTCCTCCAACGAAAAATATCGACTAACAAATAAGAGTCAGTTTCAAGCTAATACTATATACCCACCTAAATATTGAAAAATTTAAAATTTCAGTTTTGACTCTTCGTCAACAGTTTTAATATTCTAAGAATCTTAGATTTCAATTAATTACTAACTAATGATAATAATAATAATAATAACCAACAGAAACAGAGAAGTACCTGACGCAAAGTGCTTGACCGATTATTGGTCATCACTATGGTCGAACCCTAAAGAACACAATAAAGATGCGGAATAGATCACGAATGAAAAACAACGCCTCGATATCAAACATATGACCTTCGAAGGAATAACGGAGGAAGAAATCACAACAGTAGTTAGAGCGACCAACAATTGGAAGGCCACAGGTATGGATAATATCCACAACTTCTGGTACAAGAAGTTTGATAAGCTCCATGGAGCCCTAGCGAAACTGCTCACGTATGTTCTTCAACATCCAAAAAAAACACCCATTTTCCTAACACAAGGCTTAACATATATGCTACCTTAGAGCGATAGAACACAGGATCCGTCTCAATATAGGCCTGCCAACACTCTACAAAATACTCACCTTATGCATATCCAATCGAATATACCAACACCTTGACGACAACAATATATTAGCAGAGGAGCAGAAAGGATGCAGAAAGAAACACCACGGGTGCAAGGAACAACTCATCATCGATTCTGTGATAATGAAACAGGCACACGTAGGGCATCGGAATGTTCATTCAGCTTTTCTCGATTATCTGAAGGCATTAGATAGTACCGCCCATTCTTGGCTTGTTGAAGTATTACAGATATACTAAATTCACCCAGCCCTAGTAGAATTCTTGAAGACAACAATGACACACTGGCGCACGTCTCTGCAGGTCAACATGAACAATAAATCAATTAAAACCGACGAGATACCCATACGTCGTGGAATTTTTCAAGGAGACTCTTTAAGTCCACTATGGTTCTGTTTAGCTATGAACCCATTGTACTCAACGCTCAATAGAACAGGATACGGATTTAGGATAAAAACAGATAGGAATTATCATACAGTCTCCCACCTGCTGTACATGGATGACATCAAATTATATGCTTCGAACAAGAAGAATTTGGATGATTTCGCTGAAAACTGTCAGTGAGTTCTCGGCAGATGTTCATATGAAATTCGGGATTAAAAAATGTAAGACCCTGAACATTCAAAGAGGAAAGTCATAGATGGTGAAACACAACTTCCAAACGGTGATATTATACAGTGCATGAGGGATGGCGAAACATACAAATATCTTGGATACCAACAAGCCAGATTGCTAAACCAAAAACAATCAAAGGGAAGATTCGTTCAGAATACAGTCAGCGTCTGAAGACTGTGCTGAAATCAATGTTGAACTCGGGGAATCTAGTCAAGGCAATTAACACCTACGCCATTCCAGTGTTGCTTTACTCATTTGGAATAATCAGATGGACTAAGACAGAACTGGATGATTTTCAAAGGCAGACCCGAACGATGCTGACAAAGTACAACAATCATCATCCAAAATCGTCTGTGATACGAACAACTTTGAAGCGGAAAGAAAGAGGACGCGGATTAATAGATGTTGTCAATTTACATACCGAACAGATTAAAAATCTCAGAGAATTATTCTCTGTAAGAGCTCTCACTTCTGACCTCCATAGAGTGGTATCGTTGGCTGATAAGGGATATACACCTCTGAATCTTGCTACCAGAGATGACCTGCTGAATCTACCGTTCCTATCAGATACTGAAAAACAAGAGCAATGGTCAAGGAAGTAATTGTATGGACGACATAACCATGAGATGAATCAACCACACATCGACAAAGACGCCTCTAACAAATGGTTGATGAAAAGAGAATTATTCGCGGAAACTAAAACTACAAAAAAAATTTTTGAAGGACGGAACATTAGAAACAGATAAATGCAGAAAATGCCATATAAGATCGGAGACTATACAGCATATTACGTCCGGATGTGAACAACCGGCCAATACGGAGTATCTTCACAGGCATAATCAAGTGTGCAACATTATCCATCAGAAACTTGCACACAAGTACGGACTTCTGAATACCTTCCAGCCATATTACAAGTATCTACCAGCGCCTGTATTGGAAAATGACTAAATCAGATTATACTACGATAGGC
This sequence comes from Cryptolaemus montrouzieri, assembly GCA_013387265.2. Classification (NCBI taxonomy): domain Eukaryota; kingdom Metazoa; phylum Arthropoda; class Insecta; order Coleoptera; family Coccinellidae; genus Cryptolaemus; species Cryptolaemus montrouzieri. Next base: position 65,820,228 of record JABFTP020000021.1, read on the forward strand.
CTGTTATCGCCATACCGAATAATAACAACGTGCTGAACAATTTCCAGGAGAAAAAGTCCAAATACACAGACCTTGCTATTGAGATCAAGCAGATGTGGCACCTCGAGAAAATAGATATTGTTTAAGAAATTAGAATTGCATAAGAATACCTATATAGAAATGCAAAAAGCTGTAATTCTTGATACATGTAGGATAGTTAGGAAATTTATGTCAAGTATATTGTAATCGAGCCTATTCCTTTGATTGCTGAATCTGGGAGAGGTAAATTATACCCAGCTAACAGCTGAGATAGTGCATAAATCCACGATAATAATAATAATATAATAATAATAATATTTCATAGTATAGAGTGGATGAGTATTATATGGTAGTATACACGGTGTTCAAAGAGTCTCGACACGGAGGAAAATCTCGGAAAGTATCCAGCACACAGAAATTTTTAGGGACTAAACTTATGGTACTTTTATTGGCTATCATTTGTGACCTTTGATTCAGCCTTGATTTTGACCTATAAGGTTAATTTTAGGTCAAGTCGGTTTTTCAAAAGGCACCTCGTATTTTTGTCATCGGAAATGAAAAGAACGGGAAATTTTACATCCACAAATGACCTGATTCTACATCCTCATAACCTCGGGGTCAAGAACAAGGTCATATATTACACTGTCCCGAAGTAGCTGAATGATTCAGTAAGTAAGAGTTGAACAGAAAATGGCAAAACTTATAATACCTTTCCCTGTCTTTGACCTTGACCTTCAAAATTAATTCAAGGTTAAGTTTTTTTTCAAATTGAAACACCTATTTTGAACACCACAAATGGAAAGAGCGGGGAAAATCTACATATGACCTCGCCATGCACCTTCAAAACTTTGAACCCAAGGGCGGGGAGAAACAATAAACTGTACCCACAAACCTAAATAATTCGGAAATTGAAAGGCGGGCAGAAACATGGTTTACATGAAACTGATAGAATATTTCCATCATTATTGGATTTGCTCTGGAAAAATAGAAGGAATGCGACAATTGAGATAAAAAAGACCGATATCAAAGTCAATGCTTGGGCACGTAATAACAATAATGCGATTGTTGGACCATTTTATAAAAATCAATCTAACCGCTGCAACATATGAAAGAATGTCAAAAGAAGATCTTATCCCAGACATTCCGCAGATTGTAGGCAACGTATTTGAATAAACCTAGTTCAAACATGACGAAGCTCCTCCACATTACGGAGAGATGATTAAGCGTAATGAAATGACGTGTTTCCTGCAAGATATATGAAGTGGGTCCATCGGATGGCACGATTCCACATGCAATAGATCCTTTTTGCCACCGCCGTGCACATTGACGAAATATTGATTGTTAACAGCTCAAACATTTATTTTCTACCTAACCTAACCTGCTCGGTTGTTTCCCAACTTGCTTTCACTGGCTGAGTCATTTCTATCCTGCTATAACCGCCTGGGTTCTTACCCAACATTGTCATCTGATGGTGGTTCCATAAAAAAAGGATCGAGTTCAAAATTACCTTATGGGTTACAGTCGAGATTGAATCCAAGGTATCCAAGGGATAATAGCCAAGGGAAAATAATTTAGAGTTTTGTCTCAAGCGGTTTTGTACTTCCATTTCTACTAATTACTCAGCTATTCCGAGACAGTATATCATTTGATCTTGTCCTTGACCCCAAGGTTATGATGGTGCAAGGTAAGGTTATATGCGAGTGTCAAATTTTATGCTTTTACCATTTCCAGTGTAAAGAGTGGCTTGACCTTGAAATAACCTCGAAGAGCAAAGTCGAGGTTAAATCCAATTCACGATGTCATAGCCAGAGAAGTTTACTTTAGTTTAGTCCAAAAAATTTGATGTCTGACGGTTATTTTTCGAATTTTTCTTCCGTTCAGTCAGTTTTGGAACATCCGGTATAATAAGAAAGTTTCACTATGGTTCTCAATTTTATCGCTAATAAGACCACCACAATACGCAGAATATTATACAGGTGCCCTGCGGTTATTAGCTAATTAAACAGATACTCACTGTATCAAGCACGATGTCATGCGTACTGAAAGTCAAAACATTGACTGCAATGGTCGATCAACAATGTTTCGGATAACTTGAACCATAGCCGAACTAACTGAATATGGCTATATTCAGAGAGAGCTATGGCTTATCATATCTTCTCTCATTTGTTCTTTGTTTTTTGATTTGCCAAAAATTTTTGCGAACAATATAGCTGATTTTCTGCAGTCTCAATATAAATCCTACTACAATCGGATGAATAGTTTGTATAATAATACAAACTCGAAAAGGATTGAATCAAAAGTTTCAAACCATCAGTTAAGATAATTATTAATCCATTTCAAAGACATATCTTTGAGATCATGATAACTTGAAAAATTGCTCAAAAGTAATCTTTTCGACGAGGATTACATTAACAAAACAATTTGGCATGACCGAAAATATTTATTGTTAATAGTTTCGGTGAAATTTCAGCCATAAATTCAGCAAGAAAAAACGTCAGTGTGGTCCTGGTCTTATAAATAACTGACATTTTCGAAACCACCAATAGCAATACTTCCCCGATGATATGATTCCTAAAAAAGACTGATTCCTTCATCTTATGTCGTCACGTTTTGGTGTCGATCTTTCTGAAATTATACATGCTAATGCATTTCAAATCGTCAGGTTTATATCTTAAGAGGCAGAATTCAACATATTCGTTAAGATAAAACTAAATATTCTAGGTGTTTCGAACTTTATGCTGACAAACTAGATAAAACTATATTCACTGAGTTTTTATTAGAATTAAGAGTCTATCATGTATAATTCTTTTGTACGTGTGTATGTCACTGAACTCTTTAACGGCTGGACCGATTTTGATGAAAATTTGATTGAGTGTATCCTTTGGATGGTTTAGATTCATAGATGAGCCATGTTAGTGACACTGGGATAGGGTTCCAATACATTTATTTTTTGACTCAAATTTATTTCCTTAGATGTTTCACATATGACAACATTTAATCACAAAATTTCAGCCCTCAATATGTTTGAGACCATAATATCATGTTTTCACGTCTTAAATTTTGTTTTCTATGTTTCGATGTTCTATGCAGGACATTTGCGTGCATAATGCGTGCAAAACATCTATTGAAAAAACGTTTTGAAAAAGAAAACCATTTGCTGATCCCACAAGAAGTCAACGTTCGGGTAGGAAAACGTTTCCTAGGTCCGCTAATAATTGTATTCACGAAATTACGAGTAATTCAGTAGTGGCTCCTTGTGAGGAGTTGCTACACTACTGGTTGTAAAAGTTAGAAGGAATACAGAAACTAAAGACTAATTTAACTTTAACATAATACCATAGTCCTCTCGTTGAATTGTAATCCATTTTACAGAGTAATACTACTAACAGTAATACTAGTACCCAAGGGATGACCCAAACAAAAGTTGGCAATCGGATCCATTACTAAAATTCGTGGTAAACAATACAGGCAAAAATTTAATATAAACATTTGTTCAAAAGGTGAATGTATCGGTGGAATAAAAAAAGGTACTTAGATATTTTGTTTTTCCTGTCCACTGTTAAGAGGGGATTTAAATTGAAGAAGCAGTGGTGTCACTGACTTAGCACAGTAAAGTGAAGAAGCCAGTGGCATGGAAACTAGAATAAGCATTTAACTAATGAAATGAAGTTTACTTTGTTATATAGAACTAATATTCAAGAACAATTGAGCAATGCATATTGGCAGAGCATTGTTAATTATAACGACAAGGATAGTAAAAACAGGTTCGTATTCCCAAAACATATAAATACTACAGTATTTTATAAAACATTTGAGCTCCCACTTAGGTATACGATAAAATAAAAGAATCTGATGATACTGGAATATTTCAGTGCCGATTCAACTACGTAGCAGAACCTGACATTATAGTCAAAGATCATCCATAAAGAAACGGCCTCTTTTTCCAGAAAAACTTCTAAGGAAATTGAAACAAACATTTTTGGGGTTTTCCGGAAACTTTTTCAGCTAAAATTGATGATTTCCTGAAATATATAGCGGAAGGAACAACTGACGATTCTTCAAAATTGCAAACAGTAATCGTATTCTTCTTTATTGTTTGAATCGAAGTTTAAATAGAGGATGACCATCCAAAGCAGCGACATTTGAGTTATTTGAATTGAAAAAATTTGATTTTACATTTTAATGACAAAATGTGCTATCTGCAGCATTGCCGCACTTCAAGATCACGGGCTGCCACTGAAGCAATTGTATTCAGTTCATTAACAGAACTACTCGATTAATTATCATTTCTTCGAAGTCATATTCATTCTACTCAATTAGTCTATAAAAAGAAATAGTTGACAAAAACAGACAAAATGAGAGGAATAATTTAGAGATGATAATTCGTTCTTTTATCTCTCTGTAACTAATACGTAGTGACAAATATGCTAAAATGCTTGAATTCTGAGCAAAGATAAGTTGAAGTTTCCTTAGGCAACATGTACTCCACTTGTTGTCGACGTTTTCAATCTTCCACTTTTCTGCTTGAATTATCTGAGTGGTTTGATCCAAAAACAAAATAGCTTGGTCCTCTTGATTTTTACTTCAGGAAAGTTCTTCGAAAACAATTTTTCGAATTGAATTCAGAGTTCATTCGCAAGTAGGTACCAAATTACATTGTAACCGAATATTTCCCACATATTATATTAACATTGAAAATTTCTTGGAATACGCTGTAGAAAAAACAAGATAAAAATATTTTCTGTACTCAACCTTAGTGCCCTATGAAGATCCTTATGTTAAGGAATGAAGAGTATGAGGGGATGATTTTTCTCACCGAATTTACATCACAAACGGTTTTTTCGAAAGAAAAGTTTACGCGACCAACTTTTTCTCGGATGAAACACTCTGTATCTCAAGAACTTCATCGCAGACCCCACTATGCCTCATTGAAGAATTCAGAAAGATAGGGTCCTTAGGATAAAAATAGAAAATATTGAGGTTCAAAGCTGAGGAATGATCAATGACAATATATTTAAAAAAAGTGAAAAGAAATTTTTTTACTAGACCAAAAATTTCTAGCTATATATAAAATTGACTTATCAAAGCATTTCTTCCAACAACTAAAGTAGAATTAATTATGGATTTTTTCCATAGTTCTCGGACTGTATTAACAAAAGTATAAAAATCGAATAATTTATTGGGCAATTAGCTGGTACCCGATGTAATGCTAATTGAAAAGAAATAATGTTGGTAGAACTACCTTATTAAGTTATGAATGAAAGAAAGAATAATATTCATTTTCTTGACATTAATGAATTCATCATCATCGAAAATGAATGATATATAAAGAACACATATCCATGTTATTTATTTTACTTTTGTTGACTTATTATTTAAGTACACTAAGGTAGAGAATATTTTTGATTTTGGATTCTTGCCATCTGTCGCAACAAAACTATCGTTCATGTTGAATGACAATATTGTAAATCGATGACTGTTCACTGAAAAAGGGAGCGGAGTGAAACACAATGGATTTCCTTGTGTGTCTTACTCATTTGAGTATTGTTTTGATCATGCCACTACTTTAATGTTCTTTCAAATACAAATTACATGTTCAAATGTGCGCCATCTATTGAAAGTTAATTGAGCTATGCATTCAACCTTCGCCCAAGTACATGTATTAAAATATCAATCGGATGAATGGTATGGTAGCACATCAAATATGGAAAAACAAACTAACATTGATTTTCATATATTTCATTGACATCTTCTTATTGTTTGAAATTCGTACAACGCTTACTTAATACGAAACTACAAATTATGCATCAGAGTAGTACCTACCTCTTCAACAAAAGATTGAATGGGAGTTTATTATGTTCGAAATTTTACAGTATAATAAATGTGTACCAATTTGTTGTAAAATCAGAAGTGGTACCGTTAATCTGATCTGTTCTTTGGAAATCGTGGAACTTGTTCGCAATTGCATTCTCAAATTGATACAGAAATAATCCGAGATTCTTGAGGGCCCTTTACCAACTTTGTATATTACAATGAACAAATTATAGTATTAAACTCTAAGAAGAAGAATAATAATTTAATCGTACAATAATCTGAAAGCTGATATAAATTTGTGTGTGAATATACTTCTTCTATAGCATCCAAATACACTCATGCTGAACATTCTCAATCAATTAGTCCTTTCGAATGTATCCACAGAGAGAAAAAATATGGATTTACCCTAATAATTACATAGTCTTCCAGTTTTAAGGAGAACGCTCTATCAAGTTGATTTTGATTTTTCTTTTCACCTTCTGATAAAAATTTATTTGTTCTTTTGATGACATATATCAGAAATATTACATCGCCGACATGTTTCATAGCAACATATAACGGACTATTCTATTCTACTCTGTATGTTCTCAGATTTTATTCTAAATGTGATTTCAGTGAAAAATTGCTATTTCTTATTCAGTCAAAAAAAACCTGTGCATTGTTTTAATATCAGGAACGGATAATATCGGAAGAACCAACAATAATACAGCCGAGAGCAATTAATACTAAAATGAGAATAATGTATTCACAATATAGCAGACGATTATCAAGATTTCATGACGACAATAGCTAAGTCTGAAGCGAATTTCTGATGAACATTCCGTACTATTTCTGATGGAATATCTTATATATCCGTTCTCATGCGGCACTTCACATCTTCAATATTTTTTGGTACATTCAAGAAGTTTTAATTTCAAATAACTTTACAGAAAGACGTTCAGGGGGGTCACATCAGGTGACCTAGCGGCCATTCAATTGATTCCCGTTTACCAAGTCATTTTTCTATATGTATCAAATCGAATATTTAATATCAAGAACGGATAATATCAAAAGAACCAACAATAATACAGCCGAGAGCAATTAATACTAAAATGAGAATAATGTATTCACAATATAGCAGACGATTATCAAGATCTCATGACGACAATAGCTAAGTCTGAAGCGAATTTTTGATGAACATTCCGTACTATTTCTGATGGAATATCTTATATACCCGTTCTCATGCGGCACTTCACATCTTCAATATTTTTTGGTACATTCAAGAAGTTTTAATTTCAAATAACTTTACAGAAAGACGTTCAGGGGGTCACATCAGGTGACCTAGCAGGCCATTTAATTGATTCCCATTTGCCAAGTCATTTTTCTATATGTATCAAATCGAAATGTTCCTCAAATTTTTTTGGGTAAATGTCTTATTCAAACCAAATTTCTCGACTAGACATATCGAACTGATATTGATCAGAAGTTACTAAAGTTGGCTAAAGTTCAAACCGCAATGAAATAAAATGGATTTTACTCGTAAGAATTTTTCAAAGAAAAATATTCCCATCATTTTGTCCTTTGAGATGCTGGTCCATACAATTCTTTAGGTGATTGAATATTCTAGAATCCATTGTCGATTTCTTTCTCATATTATCTATTCATAATATCGAAACCATATCTATGTTTCATTTTCTGACAGAACATGTAACATAGTAATATTTGTACTGGTATCAAATTTAGGAAAAGCATGACCATTGAACGATCGCCATTTTGAAACAGTACGACTGAGTCACACAAAAATCTAGGGAAGTAGACATTTTTAATGATGTATTACACCTCATATTTTTCCACACTGTATTTTTAGCTAATAATTTTATTCTAAAAATTCTCAATATGCTGCAAAAAACTTTACCTCTTGAAAGTTTTGAGTCTCGTTTAAACACCACAATCTTTTAGGCCTCATTTTTGGAATCGGATATACGAAATATGTATTTACCAAGAACTCGTGACCTCCAAATACCTACTAAACAATGCCTACCAGATCTCCTTCTATGAATATCACGGTTTAAAATTATGAATAAAGTACAAACATTTAAACAAAATTTTATCATAAGAACAACTGCTTATTACAATACAAGTCAATCTTAGGGATGTACTGCCTACAATTCTGAAACCATAGTATTTATGTAATATTTTATTTGCTAGATATAAGTTTGCATTGTTAAGACGAATTGAATTTTATCTACGATATGTTAACGCCAATATTGAAAACACCAAAACGAGAAACCGATTGATGATAATGATAAAAATAAATGATGAATAAAATAAAATTAGATTTATACCCATTTACTATATTTGTAACGCGTTTCGGCGATACTGCGTATTCATTAGACAAATACAAAATAAAAAGTAAACTAAGGTAAAACAATGTATATATGATCTTCACAATCGAATCGAAGTGAATGCAACAACCTAATGCAAATTTACAAAACCATTATCTAAATCACTCAGCCGTAAACAAATTTGATATTAACAAAACCTACCTATAACTTCAATAAATTATTGAAGAAAACATGCAAGAAAGTTTGTATTTATTGATTTCGAGGGTTCCTAAAATTAATATCAAGTTTTTAGATGAATGTCAGATTTTGACATTTTGGTTGGAATTATGCTTTTTATTGATGATATAATGTTCATTGACTCTGACATCTCTTTCACGTTTATCGTTTTTGATGTGTTTGAATGAATTATTATTGATTCGGAATGAGTTGAATTTTTTCAGTGAATGTTTCAAGCTATGGCAAACTTTGCCAATTTTTGTTAGGCTATTATATTTGTGTTGATCTTTACATTTTGTTTACACCGATTTTCTTGCCTTTCATTTTATTTTTCTGTTAAGTAATTCAGTTATATTATTCGTATTGTAACCGATACTGAGAGCTATTTGTTTGATAAAACAAACTTCTACATCAAAATTATCTAAACATAACGGAACATTTAATAATCTGTGGACCTGCTGTGGAAACCATTCATTCAATGTTGAACAGAACGCAACGACGTCTAGCTCTTAGTAATTGCAATCCAAATATTATAATGAATTACTCGACAAAAAAACGAAAACACAAAGCAATAGGATTGGTATACTCAAAACTGAAGTTCAACACAGATATAGTAGCCTCAGATACGCTGGGAAAGTTATCCAACTTGAAACATTTGCTGGAAAAGTATTAATTACACATCTCATCCCGAATCAATAATAATCTATCCAAACACATCAAAACTACTAAAAGTACAAGGGATAATGGAAAGAAATCTGATGTATACAAACTTAGCTGCGTTAGTTGCATTAAGATGTATATTCGAAGTATTTACAGAAAATTCAGCATTTGAGTCAATGAAAACTAAAAACTAATTCTAATTACGCGAACCAATTAATTGAAAATCATAATATCAACCATAATTGTAGAAACTTACATTCTTCTGATAAAAACTTGATTTATTTTTGGGAATACCTTGATATCAATAGATATAAACATTCCGATATATCAATGAATGAACAGCTAAATTCCGACAATAATATCTCTCTAATTAATTTGTGTCCCATTGCGTGAATTAGATATGAGTTGTGTAAATTAGCCTAAGATATTCAATTTTAATACGATTACAACGAGTTACAAGTATAGAAAATATGTTTAATCAAATTTTCCTTAATTTATTATTTCAAATGGATTTGCATAAAGTAACGGCACTCGTGTTCAATTCATGAGAACAAAATTTCTATCTCCGATTATCCAATTTGTTTCATTATCCAAGGATAATGCCAAGAAGAGTCATTATCAAATTGACAATTTTGAAAAATAATGATGCATAAAAATGAATAAAAGTACATAAAAGTTTGTAACGAAGATAAAGTAAAATATATTTTATACTTCCCACTATTTTATTTTCACAAACAGAACCGGTTTCGACCGTCAGATCATTTTTAATATCGGTACCGATATTTAGATGATATTTTGGTAGGTTTCCAGGGATCAAACAGGAAAAATGATAAATTTCAGCAATCTCTGACACTCGTACCAGCATGAAGTTTACAGCAGAAATAGAAATTAATAACTCAATGAAGTTTTCAGACATGAGAATAACAAAATCGACTAAAAATTTCATTTATAACATCTGCAGAAAAAAACCTTCACAGACTCAACTATTCTCAATGACTTTAATCACAAACTTGCTGTTTATAACGCAATGATCCGTAGGGCCTATTATATTCTACTGTCACTAGCAGACTTCAAAATTGAAATAAATACTATCAGAAAAATTGCCTTGAATAAGAAAATTCCCTCGCTTTTTATGAACAAAATTATCCAACGTAAAGAAAAACATCAAATAACATAATTATTATAAAAAATACTTCCTTGAAAAAATACGCTAGTTTCAACTTCGCTGGTCCTCTCTTCAATAACTTGGGCAGCTATTTTTCTAAATTCAACATTACCACATTTTTCTCAAGTGGTCTGAGCCAATTATTATTCAATGCTAAACAGAAAACAGACGAAATCAGGAGTTTATAAAATTGCTTACAATGATAGTACGGTAGCTTAGCTTCGGCAGATAGGTAGGAATTTTGAAACCATATTCAAAAAACATTTATCCAATTCTCCAATAAGTAAACATATTGAATAACATTTGATAATATCAATATTCTTCATAATTGCGACAAAGGAAATAAAATGAATCTGTTTGGAATAAACTTTGTAAAAACAAAAGTGAAATCACCCTTAACTCATTAGTGCATACAGTCATTTTAAAAGGATCACAATATAAATTCATGTCGTAAATGTTCAGAGAGTGGTGGGGAGCCGGCAACACGTGCATCTTCTCATTAGACCTTTCTCAGAAGCATTTATGTCTTTGGTAGGACGTGAAATACGATAGTGTTGAATTCATTGACGACCATGGATCCCAGTTTCAATTCTACTAGAAATGGCGGGTAAGTAATATTCGATTACTATTTAACAAAAATATTTTGGAATTTTGAAAAATTCCGACGCCATATGGTCTCTTGCTTACAACTTCGATATTATTTTCACATTTTCTTACCAAGTTTTTTCTAATGTTTTTCTCGGTGATCCGCTTAAAAGGACTATGTGCACAGAAGTCATTTCTGTTTCCATTTCAGATTATCTCTGCATTAACTTTCGGAAATCGTAGAGGGCGATGATTTCTATGAAAGTAATACGAAAAGATATATTGAACCTCCCAATCGAAATACAGCAGAATCTGACGAAAACAGCGATGTTTCAAACCAAGAAGCTGGCGATATAAACCACCTACCCAGAGGTATTCTGGGTCAAGGATGCGAAATTTCTTTCGAGAATAGTGAAGATGAGGCATGAACAACTTTCTGCTAGAACAAGTGGAACCAACCTGAAGCCACCACACTTTCCCATTCATCGGAGAGTGATGATGAAGAAAATATACCACTTTCTGTTATACAACAGCTTTCCAGATAGAAGAAAGGTAAAACTGTTCAAAGAAAAAGAAAAATTCATAATTGGACGGGGGATACACCCAAATATTGTATGAACACCACTTGTGATCCTGTGCCTCCATCTCGCGATGCACAGTCGGCCGAATCTCCAGCCGATTTCTTCAAACTTTTTTTCACGGAGGCGATGATGGAAAATATCGTTCACCAGACTAATTTGTATGGGTCACAAAAAAACATTTCTTTAAATTTTCCTATGGATGAACTGTATGTAATCTTTGGAGATTTATTGGTCAGTGGATATGCCAAGTACCCTAATGAACGCATGTATTGGAATGCCACTAATGATACCCCTTCAATACTCAGAGACTCAACCGTTTTGAGCTTCTCTTACGTCATCTTCTCTTCAATGATAACAATAATGTTTCGACAGACAAACTTCACAAATTGAGACCACTTATTGACGGATTGAATCAAAATTTTCGAGAGCACGGCGGTATAGATGAGCATCTATCGATTGAGGAGAGCATGATACCATACTATGGAAAGCATTATGCGAAGCAATATATCAGAGGAAAGCCAATCAGGTTTGGTTTTAAATTGGGCCATTTGTCAGGTGTTAACATTCGAAATATACACTGGTAAATCTGATAATGAAAAACAATTTGGTTTGGGTGGCGATGTTGTTTTATCTCTAATTCGATTAGCAGGACTGGAAGAGAAAAAGGGTCATAAACTTTATTTCGATAACTACTTTACTGGTATTGATCTGATGTCCCATCAAGAGGACATCAATATTTGTGCTACTGCTACTTTACTCCAAAATCGTTTAGAAGGATGTCCTTTTCCAGAGAAGAATCTATGGAATAGAGAAAAAAGAGAATCTTTTCAGTTTTTATCGAACGAGAAAATTCTGATGGCTCAACGGAAAGACAACAAGGTGGTCACGATGGCCACCAACTTCGAAGATCAATCTATGATGACCGCTAGACGTTGATGCAAAGAAGCCAAATCCAAACAGAATGTTCCCCAACCAAAAGTGGTATCAAATTACAATAAATACATGGGAGGGGTTGATAAGATGGATGGATTAGTAGCTGCGTACTGATCGAGAATGCGGCAAAGAAAATGGTACTGGCCCATTTTTCAGTATTTGTTCGATGTGAGTGTGGTAAATGGCTGGATTTTGATGAAGAAACTGAGACCTGAAGATTCAAACTGTCCAAATCTTCTAACATTCAGACGTCGCATAGCCGTGACCTTTCTGGAAAAATATGGGACCAGATCAGTCAGAAACTGCCGACAGTTTGTCAACAATAACGATGTTAGATTCGATAATGTGGGATATTTGGTCATATACTCAGAAAGTGACAGGACATATAAAGTGCCATAAAAATTCGAAGTTCATATGTGCAATATTGGCTTATACTCTAAAAACTGTTTTTTCGATTTTCATAAGAAATAATGCCAAAAAATATGATGTTAATGTAATCGTATTTAGTTTATTCAAATGTGTTACTATCTTCAATATTTCATTCATATATTTATGCATATAGTCCTTTTAAACGGATCACCTTCTTTTCTAAACTGAGAGAGAAAATTTGAAAATAGCGAAAGAACCACGTTTCAACAGTAAAATTATATCCATTTCAAGAAAAATTATAATTAAATCAAAAATTTTTTCCACATGCACTAATGGGTTAATAGCCTGCTAGAAATTAATACCTCTCCACCACTCAATCAAATTTGGCTAGTAGCGAAAATGACCTGACGGTCGAAACCGATCGTGTTCGTAAGAATAGAATTATGGAAAGTATGAAATATATTTTTTTCATCTTCGTTGAAAATGAGTTTCCATAAAATAAATAAATCATCAATATTAGTCAATAAAAGTTTATGTCTGTTCGAAGTTTCGAAAAGCTGGCAGAATGATCTCTTATTTTCCTTTAAACCCATTTTTTCACCAGATTACCGCCTAATTATTCTGAATAAATTAAGAGTTTTCAATAAACAACTCAATAGAAACACTCCATAATGTAAAGCTAACCTGAAAGTAATGCAATGATTGTCCAGAGACTTGGATTGCCTTTCCCAAGGGGTGCAACAAAATTTTGCTTCTGTGATGCTTGAAGTTTGAAGAATCGAGTTACACCTAATCAGCGGATTGATCCCAAACATTTCAAACTCACATGTCGCAATCCCTTTTTTGATACAGACTTAAGCCTATCCTTCTATTTCACCGAATTGAATAAATTTGTAGTATTTCGAGTTTAATGAAAAATAATATTCGCTGCTACTTAACACCTATTATAATAATTTAACCTTTCAAAAATGGAATATGAAAATGAATCTATTTGAAAGGACTCCTTATAATGATTTTTGAATGAGAAGATACCAATGGTAGAAGTAGTTGAGTTCACAAGTTCCAAATAACCTCAAAATCGGTTCCGCTCGCATCAAACATTGGATTAGTGGGGGTCGAATTTTGGAACACATTGTATATACGGTGTATTGAACGCTAAAAATAAAATCAATAAATATTTGAATATTCCTTAAATTTCATACGACAGTTAGTGATTGTGCGTTAATTGCTTCTTGTATAAATAAGATTTATCTACCGTTCTACGGCTACCCTCAGGACGTGATAATGACATTATCCGAATAGCGGACTTCAACTACGTTTTCTGAATTCTATTAGCATAGTTTTCGTGTATACCAAGAAATACTTCGAATTCTAATTAAATGGATTTACCGAAACGTTATATTTGAATGAAAGTCATGTAAGTGCAATAATACTTGATGAACATCAATGCAGCTTAAATATTTCATCCAGAACACAAATTTTTGAAATTCTTTGTATTTCAATGAATCACAATGTGTTTTATTCTAAAGAATTCGAAAAGGTTGATTTAATTCTTCATTTAGGCACCTTCTGATGAAACTCTTGTTGACACTTATCGAAAACATGAAGCCATCGATCTATTTTTGAAAAGCAATATGTGACGTGCAAAACTCTGTGTATTCTCGAAATTCGGTGCCACTCTGTCGTTCCGTTTCAAAACGGCGGCCAATTGCGAAATTTCCCCATTAAAGAAATTAATCTATCTATCTTGTTCCGTCAGAGAAGGAAGCTTAAATATGGTTTTATTATGAAGAAATAAAATGAAAAAATAACACAACAAAAACAATTATGGAACCGAAATTATGCAAAACCGATACATATGCTTTCATTATATAAAAAATATCGTGATGTCGTTGCACGTTGGACTGAAAAAACCAATAACAAATAAAATTTGGATCAAAGTTAGTAATATTCCATCTAAATAATTCTCAAATGGCCGGCTCGGTGGCGTAGAGGACATGATGCTCGTCTCCTGCGCAGAGTTATCTGGGTTCAATTCCCACAAAGTATGTGCGATTTTTCGGGTTCTGGAAATCGCTTGAGTGTCCATCTTTCACAGGAGATGTAAAACCGTCGGTCCTGTCTAACAGAGATGTGTTGGACACTAAAGATCCCTTACCACGACACGAGAGAGGTTCGGCAAAATTCTTGGGTTAGTGAGGTGACAGAATGCTTCGGCGTGTATTTAGCCTAATGGCAGAAATAGAGCACGTTAAAGGATAAAAAAACAAATGTAGCTCTGTGAAAGAGAGGGTATTGCCATGCAGGTGAGCATTGGTTACAGAGATAGTCGAAGATCTAATTACGAAGTACGAGAATTTTTTAATCAATACATCTGAACTGAACACCTATTTACTAACCCATCATTTGCAATACTTTGATGTACGAAGAACATGGTCATGTTAACAATTCATCTAGAAGTTGAAGATCGAAGGTAGATGGCAATATCCAGTTAGCCATCTCAGTGATTGTTGAAGAAAATTACTTTGTAACTAACACTTGATATGGGAATAATATAATCCTACGTCTATGCAAAATATTTGACACAAAGAAAAATTACATCTTCACAAAATTAGTCTCGCAGAAGAATTGAACAAGATTATATATATATATATATATATATATATATATATATATATATATATATATATATATATATATATATATATATAATTCATCATTCAATATTCAAAATTCGAGCGAATACATCAAGGAGATACATATAAATATCTAGAATTTGTTCGAGAGAAGACAATAAACCATAGCAGCACTAAAGAAAATATTAGGAGTTTATATTATAACAGATTAAGAATTATTATCAAGAGTCATTTAACTAGTGAAAACCTTTTCAGATCTATCAACTCCTGTGCAGTTTCTATTCTTACATCTTCTTTTGGAATTATTAAATGTTCTAAAACTGATCTAAACGAATTACAATGTCAAACGTGGAAAATGCTTTGTAAATATCATAGGCACCACCCAAAGTCAGCAATTCAAAGAGTTACACTACCTAGACATCTTAGAGGTCGTGGACTAACTGATTTGAACAATCTTCGTAGTGAACAGATTTTTCTTCCACGTTCCCATTTTCATGATAAACAGATTATAATCACATCTGACCTTGCCAATGCAGATGGTAGATTTTGATATATTTGATAATAATTCTGAAAGAGAAGGTTGGATTCAGAAGGAATTACACGAACAGCAGCCTAAAGAATTGCAAAATTATTAAATTGTTAGTATCTAGAGAATTGTTCGCTGAAACAGAAGGCTTGGCAATTGCGATCAAAGATCAGGTTGTTTTTGCAAGAAATTATAGAAAACACATCATCAAGCAGAATATAAATGATTCTTGCCTTAGATGATATTGTTCTTCAGAAATAGTTTTTCATATATATTATCATCTTGCTCAGTACTTGCCTCAACAGAATATTTAGAGAGACATGCTGTCGATAATATTATTCATTTCAATTTAGGAATAAAACATAACCTCACTCCCAAGGAAAAAATGTTACAAATATGAACCTGGGATTATTTGTGAAAACGACAAATATAAACTTTATTTTGATAAAACAATTCTAAGCAACAGAGCTTTAAATCACAATAGGCCAGATATCATTCTTACGGATGAACATAATCGAATAACATATATAATTGATATTGCTATACCCGACACACATAATATAAAAAAAGAAATACAATGACAAAATTTCTAGATATATGATGCTCGCCGTCGAGATTAAAATAATGTGGAAAATGAAAAATATTTATTCTACCGATTATTTCCACAGGAGTTATTCTAGGAATCTTCACAAAAATATTGAGATTATAGGTCTGAAGAAAAATTTATTTAAATAATAACAGAAGATAACAGTCATCGAATCTTGTAATATTCTTCGTAGGTTTCTTCCCGAAAAATTAATGAGGTAGATATCATAGGTTATATATATATATATATATATATATATATATATATATATATATATATATATATTTTATTTATAAATGAGCTGATAATTTTATCGTTTATATTCAGAGCAGTATTTTTTTCGATTTCAACTGAAATTCACGAAGTGTTTTCTTTTCCGAGGCCATGTCTCCTTTTGTCCTTTCAAACAATGTTGCAGTACGCCAGTACGCGTACAATCAATTTTCGTCATCTTCGTTCAATTTAGAAACTTTTTGACACCTGTAATTTTTTCGTATTCCCAACCGTTTTCGAGTGAAAAATTATTGAATTTGAATTATTTGAATTGTATGTTATTCGCTAAATAAAAAAAATAATAGAAATACTCTATAGGTATCCCCAAAATTTGATTTATTTGATAGATCGTCTTCTGAGACTCAACTTATACTTATTCAATATCAAACTGAAAAAAAAGAACGATTAAAACTGAATAAATTGCTGGAAATGTCGTCCTTCTTCGCATATTATCACGCACTCCTTAAAATATTCCTGGGGTATTTCTTATCGTGTCACAAGAGGTTATTATTCGATTTCTCCGTTCTTCTACAGTGTTCACTGGAGTGGTATAAACTAAACTTTCGAGATATCCACCAAGAGAAAGTCTAAACTATTTCAGTCTGGGGACCTAGAAGGCCATAATTCTGGCCCACCCCGAACTATCAATCTGTTGTTGAATGTATTATTCAATCATTCCATAGCTTATCCGCTAAAATGTGCTGGTGCCCAGTCATGCATGAACCACATTATGTTTCTCACCAAAAGTGGCACATCTTCGATAGCTCCTCCTCAAGAAATTGCCGATAAGCGGGACCGTTTAGTATGTTAAAAAAATGGCCCAATCAAATAATTTCCAATTATTCCAAACCAGACATTTAGTGAGAATTGTTCTTGATGATGAGATTCTTCAATCAAATGGGGGTTTTCCTCAGCCGAATAATGATTATTGTGAACATTTGTGATAGCAGTTCTCCAAAAGTTAGCTTCGTCTGTGAACATTATTTCACTATCAAAATAAACATTTTCTCTAACTTTATCAAAGAACTATTGGCAGAAATTCAGTCTTGAAGGAAAATCTCGAGGAAGTAGAGTTTGGACGCGTTGAATATGAAACGGGTACAATAAAAAGTCGTGGAGAATCCTCCAAACTAGAACATGTGGAATATTCAACTGATTTCCAATTTTTCTTGTACTCACATGAGGATTCAAATCAATACAATTCAAAACTGCTTTCTCAATATCTGGAGATCTCATAATTTGAGTTGCACCTTTCAAATGATTATTTGCAGCAAAAGTACCAGTTTCCCTCAACCTTCGTTGGATATTTGAAAATGTTCGCCTGTCTCGTGTTACACGATTTGAAAAGCGAACCTGATATAATCGACCAGCTTCTCTCGTGTTTCCGTCAGCCAGACCGTACATGTAACGGATATCAGCCGATTCGGCGTAGTAAAATTAGCCATTTTTTCTTACAGCAATAACTTCAAAAGTCTTAAAACATTAATTCAATAAACAATTGGAGCAGATACTGGTTCAACTTTAGCAACTGTCAAAATAAATAAATGAATGAAAAAATCAAAGCCTACTAGCCATTTTTTCAATTTGAAGTGCTTTCAATTGATAATTTTTGTGACATTCTCTGTATTTTGTAGAAGGAAATATATACTAAAAAAAAATCAGCGAATGCATACAATCGTTTAATAAGAACGGTTGGAGATATGAAAAAATTACAGGTGTCAAAAAAGTTTCTAAATTGAACGAAGATGACGAAAATTGATTCTACGCTGATCAGTAGCGTACTGCAAAAAAGTTTAAAAGGTCAAAAGAAGACATGGCACCGGAAAAGAAAACACCTTGTAGGTTCTGATTGAAATTTAGTACGTTTAATGATGGAGGCTGTGAAAAATAGCGTGCATAACAAATATGGGCTAAATATCTCAAAAACGGCAGGAGTTTTGAAGAAAAACAATTATTTCCGGAAATTTCAATACCCTGTAGCTCCGTAACAAAGCTTTTGCGGACCTATGTTTATGTGAACTTTTTTTCTTAAAATTGCAAGTAAATTTACCCCCTCAAGTTGTGACATACTATTATGTAACACCCTGTATGTAGATTGGTAATTCAGACTACTTACTACCTTGATCAAAAAGTCCCCGGAATGTATTTATAGAAATACCACATTATTCATCAAAATCGATATTGTCCCCCTCAGAGTATTCTTCACTACTAAACACACTTATGCCAACGTTCAATATTCCAAACCTTTTTATAATTCAGTTTTATGGCCATCAAAACTGTCTGATTTTTCCATTATCTCCTTTTGGCTGCCAAATCTCGTTGCACGTAGTGTTTTTTTAAATCGATTAAACAGAGGTGCCAAATTATGTGAATATGATGGCTGTTGGATGATATTTGTTTAGTTTTTGCTCAAAAAGTCAACGGATCATGATAACGTATGCGACGGTGCGTTATCGTGGTGCAAAACCCACGTTTTTCCACAAATCTTTCCTTTTAAGGCGAACTACTTCACGAAAATGTTTCATGACACTTGAATAATAGTCAATATTGACTGCCTGACCTTCTGGTAAAAATTCGTGATACACGTTGCCGTGAGCCTTGCCTTTTTTTTACTGAAAACGACGTGTTTTCTTTTTGGTCTCGGTTCTTTGGGTGAAAGCCATTCACCCAATTGATTTAAGGGTTAAGTGTCGTTTTCATACACCCACGTCTCATCCCCAGTAATAATGCGTGTGATAGAAGTTGGATTGAATTCAGCAATAAAAATCATGTCTTTAGGGGGATCAACGCAGTTTTTTTGGAAATAAACTAAAGTCTTTGGGAACCAACTCAACTGCAACACAACGCTAGCCCTAATCATTGACTACAATATCTTTGACAGATCCAGTCGCCGCCAGCTCTCTGATAATAGTTTTGTGGATGTTGTCGAACACTTCTTTTACTATCCCGGTGTTTTCGTTAGTTTCTGATGTCGATAGCCTGCCAGTACGTTTGTTATCCTCGATGTAACCTCGACCATTTCTAGAATGTTCGTGGCACTGGTAAACAAGGGAATCGTTGCCGAAACAATTTTTCCAACATTTCCAAGGTTTTACTGCATTGATTCGCTTTATCACAAGATTTAATACAAACTCGTTGCTGCAAATTTAATTCCATTTCACAAATTTTAAATTCAAATCACGTACTTAGATGAAAAAGGGGCACAAATTTTACAAATGTGGATGTATGATGCCAAAATTTGGAGGAAATGCCAATGACAGATGTCGCAACCTTAATAAAAAATTATGAAACTCAAGTCCAATGACTAAGAGCGTCATTCGGTGAAAATTCCGAGATATTTTTGATCAACATGGTATTTCATCAAATTAAAAAATTGCTACGAATGTTACAGCCTTCAGAGACGAGCAAACGCATGAGTCTAATGTGAAAATTTATATATTTCTCATTTATTATGAAAATGATCATCGTATAGATTATCTATATTGAGATTCATTCAATTATTGAATAACCAAACTGTAATGAATTAAAATAAGCATATACAGTGAGATACAAGGGGGGTTTTGGGAGTATCACGGAGAGCAACCGTAATGGACTTCACATTGCAGTGATTCCACAAACTCTCCCAACAAAAACACCTCAAATAGCGCGAAATAAGAGATGAAATGTTTTTAGTTGAGATCCTAATTCCAAAGTAAAAATCAGTTCTTTTATATCAAAAGGCCTCTGTGGATGCAAAGAATGGGGACGAGTTTATATTCGGCAGTATCCAAAGGAATTTCCTGAACACGGAAGATTTTTCGTAAGAAGAAAGTGAAGAACTATGTCTCCCTGTTTTCTTCGATAATAGGGCGTGTGGAAAGCCGCGAGTTCTGGAAACTACTTTAAGAAAATGCTATACATTTATTTTGAAATGTGCTACAAATGATTGCCGTTCAGTTACTAACGGTAATCCGATCATGAACAAACGATTACATTCTAATAATTACATTATGAATTGAAAAATGAATTGAATTTTACTTAATAATTGCGATTCGTAACGCGTTTCACTACACCGTAGCTTCTTCAGACGAATGAATATACAGAACGCTTAAAACACAGTGATGAATTTACCAAGTAAAAGCCTCCCAAATTCAAATGTTTTCTTATGATGAAGAGGCATTAGGTACATTTGCTTGATAAAATTAGTTCCAGGTGTCTTCAAGTAGTCATATTCACATAACGTACTCCGAATTTGTCAAAATAACAACCTCAAAACACGTCATTCAACAAAATATACCGCAGACAGTTTAGAATCAAAGAGGAGGTGTTCAGATTATTTAGATACAATCATCTGGGTTTGCATCCAATTGGTTAACCGTACATAAGAGTAGGTAAAATTTGAAAAAGAATTTAAGACGATGGAAGAAAATGTTATGTCAGATGTCTACAATATCACTTGAAAATACAGCTTCTACAAAAGCTGGCATAGTAGGATATTCATCAATATCGCAGACTGCAGTTTTGGGTTTAGTTGATAGAAATGTCGTGAGCGCAGAAAACATTATTTTCTGATGGAACCAAATTTACCTTATATGACCATGTTAATCGACAAAATTACCGTTATTGGTCACATAGGTTCATTGATGAAAGAGAGAAATACATATTGAATAGACTCAAAAGATAGTATTCGAACTGGGATTCAGGAAATAAGCTTAAGTCGTATCTTATTTTTAGACGCAAACTTAACTCTATAGTGATA
This sequence comes from Cryptolaemus montrouzieri, assembly GCA_013387265.2. Classification (NCBI taxonomy): domain Eukaryota; kingdom Metazoa; phylum Arthropoda; class Insecta; order Coleoptera; family Coccinellidae; genus Cryptolaemus; species Cryptolaemus montrouzieri. The sequence goes on from JABFTP020000021.1 coordinate 65,841,652, forward strand.
TTTGTCGCTCTGCAAAAAATACAGTAGCTCAGTTTCTCAATGTTTTTGATTTACATAACATGCCAAATACAAGTGTCTAGATCTACCATATCTTGAACGAATATTTCCAAATATTTGGGTAAGTAAAATGCATATTCAAAAGAATGGACAGCGAGATATCCGGATCATAATCCATTTGACTTTTAGACTTATTCAAAAAGTAATGTGTGTAAATCGAATATGAACAAGCAATAAATAGCATGGTGATTCATTATATCAAAACGTAATAAGAGGAAAGGATTTTATTTGCAGGTGTGCAATACACTTTACCGAATGCTTTCCAATTTTAACAAATCTTATACTCGATTTATTTAATTAACGCTTGAACATAGTTGAGCTCAGTATAAAAATGATTGTACGCACTCTGAAAATATGACGAAAAATACAGAACTTGCATCAACACAAATATTTCACCATGATGGTTCACCCTATATTTTGATACGTACAATGCGCAAAAATATAATAGTTCATCTGTCCTAACGATTTTCACAAACGAATCATAATACAGAAATAATTTCTCTAAAATGCATCTCACTAAAAATTTCATTTATATATTGTATGAAAACATAGAAAAAAATGTTGGGAAATATCCAAATCGATTTGGCATCCACCTCATGTTGATTTGATATTTTTGATAACAAGTTATTTTAATACCGAAGATAATTAATATTTTTTTGTGCGCAACATAAATCGATAATTACACGCATTATATGGGTAATCAATAATTATATAATAAATTCGACTCGACACATGCAAAGTTGAATGAATACTGAAGAATTTCATTTCGCTTACCTCGTATTGAAATAAAATTTAAATTTTTCTCACTAAAAACTAGATCACGACCAATTAGAATATCTTCAATCTAAACTATGTTAGTTTGTTAGTTTTCAAAGTGTCACTAGAAAACAAATGAGCTTTGGGTTTAGGAGCTCCTTCTTATAAGCTTGGAGTGGGAGAGGTAGAATCCTTAAAGAAGAATAAAACAAGAACTAACCATAGACAAAAACATCGGGGGGATTGGTGACCCCTTATGGGGAGGACTCCCCGATAGGTCCATCGTTTACAATTTGATGCATCTTATGCTTACATTTGTGTGCACCGATTTCGAGAATGGCAATGATTTACCTTGAACCTGAATATCTCGACCTTACGGACAGGTTGGAGTCGATTAATCTCGTGCTTTAATTTCTTGAAATGTAACAAGTATCTTTCCGATTGATAGCTTACAACTGGTTCAGATAATCAGATCAAAGCTCATTAATCCTCTGACTTTACTATTTCGCTTTTGTGTTGATGGTTGTTGAAAAGTCATTCCACCCAAATATTTCAACGAGGTAATAAAAACTTAATTATCATACTATTCAATGATCCGATTTTATTATTACAGTGTCCCATTCCCTGCATAAAGTATGCCTGAATAGTATTCTCATAAATTATTTTATGAAATTATTATAAACAAAACTAATTTTGATAAATATCTCGTTTTTCTTCACCAGTTGTGAAACATTTTACTATTAGCAAGTGAAAATTGAATTTCATCGTTAGTTCTGAAAGTTCATGAATATTTCTATAAACGCTCCTTCATTGATATTATATTCTTCATATATATAAAAAAAATTTGATTCTATTCATATTTGATTAATTTATTTATTTACTCGTTTGGAAAAGGGTTAGAAAGAATTGGGAGACTACCGTTAACTGGGACAATTTCCACACTTTTTTGACACAAATAGTTACAAGATTATTGCTACGGGTTGTAGAATCACTCAAAACGTATTTCGTCATACAAATTGGCGTCTTTGCTTTCGAACCTACTCATTGGAAAGAAATGAAAATAGTTGAAAGTGTTTTTGTTAATTTTGAAAATTGTGTAAGGGTGGGGTTACTTAGAAATCACGGTTATTTTCAAATAAGTTTCAAAGAAAGTGAACTGTAAACATATTTCGACGCCTAACTGAACTTGAAAACCCGAAGCTTTGATTGTCCTAATGATATTCCATTATGGAACTAACAAAATAGAAAAATATTTCGAAGAAACATTTCATCAATTTTCATCGCCACAAATTTGGCATTCATAATATTTTTTGTTTTGAAAGCTCCATTGCATGATGCACATATCCATCGGAAGTACGTCTAGCATCGTATTCATGCCTTTTCAATAATGTAGGATGTGTAATCAGTTTTGCAAATTGCACATTCATCATTGCAAGAAGAGCACAAGTAATGAGGGTCTTCAGACCCTTTGCTGCATACTCCGTAAACTCATTTCAAACACCTCACACAACAAATCCAGTCTAGACCCTTCAATGAAGAAAATTCACGATCGCAATGCAAACAGTATACGGCATTCTTCGCTCGATTAGTTTTCTAGGCCGAAGGATTTAATCTCTTCGTTTGCTTGTTTTGCTGAGCTCTTAGTTTTCAAGACAGATAATGGCACTTCTTCTGGGTCATCAGATTCATAGGAAGGTGTATTTTCTACCACATCTGGTACTAAAACCTCCAGAACCAGAGTCTGGTGTGATGCTTGCATCTGTTGGTCAGAGCGTACGGATATCTGGAGTCTGGAGGTTAGGTTAGGTTAGGTTAGTTGGTCTGGATCTGGAGGTTAAATCTTTTTTGAATCCTCGAGATCTTTTCAGGAAATCCAATAAACTTTTGTCCAATAATCTTTCTGAACTAGAGAGTTGAAGATAAGAGAGTTTAGATAAAACAATATTAAATTGTCGGGACTTGAGTAAACCTGGGAATCTTTCTTTCAATTGTAATGGAACCTTTGCGTCTGGACTCCTTCCGGCAGTTGTCCAAAACTGATCGCCATTTTTTTCATTGGACCGAAAAAACTGACATCCAGAGGCTGAATTAAATGTGTCGCATTGGTTGGAAGAACCCCCCTTTATGTCATATATTGTTCTCAAGAGCAGCCTTTATAAGTGTGCTGAAAAAATGGGACGTTAAGTTCTCACTAATAACAATAACCGTTTCCTCTGGCTGAAACGATATTTCAGGGATCCAATTTTCGAATTCGAATAAATCGTTCCATTTGGACACCCTTCATTCCAGTTTTCATATAAATTTAGAATATCGTATAGCACCATGGATGTAAGTAATTTTCTATTTACCGTTCCACAAACTATACTACTTATAGAGGTTCTGGAATATTCTTGGATTAAGAGCATCCCCTTTTTGTTCCTTTTGGGAACAAAACCTTCTTAGAGCCGGGGTCATCTGTTATTCTCGTTTCGACATTGTTATAAACATTACACGATGTAGTATTTAATGGTCAAAACTCAATATTGCTAAAAATCTCTCTAATTTGGGCTTCACCAACACAAGCACGTTGTTTTTTATATTAGTAACCGTACATGTCCTTAATTTGTTTCTAGCAGCAGATTTTTCAAGAAACGGAATCTAACCTAACCTGTTTGGTTAGAAATACCGCTACAATTGACGCAATATCAGTACTCGTAATCGTAAATGAAATCCCCAGTCAACTATACTCAATAGTCAGTCCAAGACTTAATTATTTACAGTTTCCTCTACAGAAGCCAGACTCGCAATTCGGACTACAAAATTTCGTTCAAAAGGCTCTTGGCCTGTTCTCAAACGATTCAAGGTACACCAAATATCGTATTACTTTATGTTAAGGATTCTTGTTCAAATTAAGTTCGGTTGGTATGAAAGGATATTCATTACGTACTTCTGTTTTTTCATCTCCTAATTTTGAAATTACTGTGACACCCCACTGCCAAACGAAGATCTGGTTAGACTGAAAAATGACTCATAAACACAATAATTCAGATTACATTTTTCGATCATAACTCTCTACCGACTAGCTCGTTGAAATGTACTCGCGACGATAGCGGCAGGGTTAGGCCTTGCTTTTTACGTTAAGAGTTCTTCCGGTATGAAAAAATATTTATTACTTACACAATGTCTTTCTGCTGTTGCTGTTACCATTACTCTTATGATCACAACATACTAACCGACTAGCTGTTACTAATGTAGCAGCGACGGTAGCGGCACGGTTAGGTTAGGTCTTGCTCCTGACGTTAACAATTCTTCTTTCCATTATATTCGGTATTAAAGGATATTTATTACTCACACCACGTCTTTCTGCTGTTTTTCCCTTATTAATTTTCAGTTTACTGCCATTTTTCTACAAATCGAAGATCTGGGTAAAATGAAGCATTCATTGCGTAAACACGATAATTATGATTACACTTTTTGTTCACACTCGTTTCTTCTCATTATCTTGAGCTTACCCTCTAAGGGCGGTCGTAGGAGCTTTCTGCATGTGTGCTTTTCCCAATCGAATAATCGTGTTTCGACTCACATCAAAATTTGATTTATGGGATAATCAATGTAGTCCCCAGTTTTTTGTACCTCTCTTTCATTCAAATAAATAAATAAATTCATGAAAAAGACGACCTACTCTGCTAAAACCAGAAAAAATCCTCCGACTTGGGCGGAGGATTAATAAATATTAATAAATCAATTTGAACAATTGGTTGATCCCTGCTGATAATATAGTTCATGATGCATCATTAATTTGTCTATTCTTCATAGGGATCTGTCCAAGTCTGTTCTCATCAACTATATTAGTCTTCAACAATCCAAACAGTTTAATCATCATTCAAATAACTTCAGAATCTACAACGAGAGTAGTACAAATACACTCACTAATCCTTTTCGGCCTAAATTTTTGAGGTATTAATTAATACCTTCAAGTTGAACACCACATTTTCCAATTGAATATTTTACAAATAAAAGTGTAATATTTAACATTTAATGCCTACTTTTATTATTTCAATACAATTCATTCCATGAAATGGTTATAGCAAATTCTCGGCATACTTTTATCTTCTTGTTTAGAGTGGTAAGTTTAACGAGTTGTTCATGAATTACTACATTTTGTAAGCGAAGAAAAGTTAGTTCACTTTGTCGGCAGAGTCCAGCAATTCCTACTATATTGCTACCTGAAATAAAAAAAAACAAATAACAATGGTGCATTGAATTCACTGAAAACAAATAGGTTGATTGTAAAGAAAGATGTAGCAATTACAACAAGGCAATAATCCCTTACCCTGTTAACCAAATGTTACGCGAGCCTCACTGAGAAAATTGGCAATGTTTCATTCAGTCAAAACTTTTAGAATAATATTTTTATAATGCATTTTGTGTATTTATCATTGTTGTTTCTAAGATCGGATATGACCATCATTTTGTTGAATTATTCATTGTCTTCTTTTTTTATATATACGCCAGCAAACATTTTTCATTCGAATGTGTGAGTAATTTTCGTTCACATCATGAACTAAACTCGATATAGAACAACCCATTTATTCTTCTACTTCTCACAAATAATTGCAGAAAAAGATTGAGCCGCTTCCTCAATGTCACCCGTAAAGATCGCTGTCCGAAATGTGCATTGAAAACTAATAAACTGTTAACTAAATGAAAAAAAACAATATTAAGTACTTCCAACAGCTTTATTTTTTAAAACTACGACCGCTTTCGACCATCAGGTCATATTCAAGTGACTAATCTATAGATTTAAAACTACTTATTAATTTATTTATCTAACTTAAAGTTGAGTCGGGAAATGTATTGCTGTCTAACTGTCTATTAAGGGTGGTTTTGTGGATTTAATATGTTCACATATTGATGAATTGTTATCAGAACCTGTATGTTCTTTGAATTCTTTGTCTGAATTGTATACTATCGATATTGAAGATAGATTTGAAACTTGTTAAATGTAATTTAACGTGAAATAGGGAGAGATATTCATGTATATCTGACTATTAAGGGTGGTAATATTTGGATTTTCACAAAGTTTATTGATTTCCAAATATTCCAAAAGATTAATTTTCTTTCCTTTGTCGCAATCATGAAAAATTTTGAGATTATCTAACGTTATTGTTTGTTTTGTGGATTTAATGTGTTCACATATTGGCAAATTATATATATTCTTTGTATCTGTTCCGACGCTCCTACCCATTTTATAAGCCCCCGATTTTTTGAGTTTGTCTGTCTTGGTTGTTGAAGAAAATACTCATTTTGAACTCTTCTTTCGATGTGCTAAAAGCGTTGATGCCACGAACCGGTGGGGTATTTTATGAAGAATCATAAAGTGATATCGAAATCAGTAAAAACATTCTTCTTATTCAGTTCGGACCTGAATTTCTCCTATTTGAGTTCGACGTTTCTTTCGGCTTCAAAATTTTCCCAAAAACGCAGATACTGAGTACGCAAAATTGAATCCATATTCTCGAAAGAGCCTGTATCTTTGTGACGTGTTGGCTTGTAGTATATTCAGAAAGGTTTTTTGTGAGCACAATGTCCTCTATTTACAATAGGCCTATTTACTTTTCCTCGACAATCATCCTGACTATATGTATTTTATTTTCTAATTCATATTATTAATGTTGAATATTTACTTTCATTAATTTTTTATTGTTGAATAGTCGAATAAGTTCCTTGAAAAAATTATCATCTAAATCAGGTGCGTTCTAATTTCAAGTTCTCAAGGGTCACTACCAAAACCCTATTGTTCGAAAAAATGTATAGTAAAAATTATAATTGAGTTACAATTAGAAACAATGTAATTAGAATAATAAGTAGCTGTATTAATTCTTCTTTTTGCTCAGTTAGTAGACATTTTCTATAAGAATATACAGTGTGTCCATAGTAGAAATTCTTCATGAAAAAAACAGTATGTCCATTAAGTACTTTTTTGTTCGATAGCTCCGAAACTATACATTGTATCGAAGATGTGTATAGGGAAGATAGGTAGAACTTAAACCGTTCTTTCTCTAAAAATTATTTATACGATGTTCCGTTTTAGAGATCAAAGTTATGTTTTCTTAAATGGAAGGGCCTAGATTTTGCATCATTTTCATATTTGTCAACAAAGTTTTCATACGTAAACCAAACGGTTCTCGAATGATTCGAGATATTGTAAATTTTTGGCCGCTCTTTCAATCTTTTACTATTCTCCCCTGGATTGTTAGAAAATTTTCACCGAGACACCAAAACTTTTTTTAAGAGCAGAGTTTTCGTTTACATTGTCAAAATTTAGAATCATCTTACCTTTCTTATTTCTAATTTCGAATAGCACATACTATATTACATGGTTGGGTCTGAATAAGAATTTCAATACCTATCGAATGGTGTATTGGTTCGTTATACCTATTTTCAACGGTACTGAATACAAAGGGGTTTTTGATTTTCTTGCTCGAAATATTCACCTTCTTCTTGAAAACACTATTCAAGCCGATAACTGAAATTTCATCAAACTTCACTCAGGACTTAAGGAGTTATTTTAATAATCTTTCATGAATTTTTCGATTCATGTCATCAATTGTGACAGGAACAGTTCTTATCATAGCATGTTATAAAATTTCATAGATCAATACAGTCCATGCGCTTTCTTCAAATCTGTAGATCTATTTCTCTTTAATGCTTACTTTCTATCCTTGAGAATATTTCCTAAGAAACCGCAATATGCCCTGGTGATTCAATAGACTCTCCATTGTGGTTTATCTACCAAATTTTGAACACTTCCTCTCCAGATATGGAGGAGCCATTTATGCTAAGAATAACTCATCAGTTTATTGGTGTAATCTGGTTGATTTACTATCAAAACAATTGCAGCCATCCCTTTTTGAATATATATTTAACATATGTTCGTATTCATTGTAACAATATTTCTTGTGACTTTCTTATTCTCACCTACAAGTAATTCTTAGTTTTCTCAACATCATGAATTTTAGTGAAGAGGAATTAGTCAATATGGTGTATGCGGCTACATATCCAGAAAAGAGAGATCCTCGAATAGAATATTTCGAAAATTTGATTATGTTAATTATAAAGAGACACGCCCCTACAAAAACGGTCTTGAATGGAGAAAATCAACTGCGAATTTGTCTGTCTGTGATGAAAACTCCGAAAATAAATGTATGATAAGTTATTACAGACTTACATTTAAAAAAAACCTGAGTATTTAAGACATTGAAAATGGATAAATATCATTCATACCACGTTCAACTTCACTAAGAACTACTGGAGCAGGATTTCCAAAAAAGAATATTGTTTTGAGAATATTTGCAAACTCGATTAGCAGAAAATGAAAATTTCTTTAAATTCATCTCATTCATTGGTGAATGAACTTTCTATAGAAATGAATTTGTGAATAGACATAATTCTGATTTTCACAGTAAAGAAAATTCGCACATCAACCGAATCGTCAACAATTTTGAGCATAAATAGTGTGGAAAATTATGAAGTTGTACCATATTTTCTTGAAAGATGGTTGAATAAATTTTTACGATTTTTGAAAATAGATTTTCCACAAACAGTTCGAAATGTGGTTTCGTTTAGATGGAGCTCCCTCAAAGTTCGTCAAGAAGTCAATGCGATGTATCATAACAGGTGCATTGGTCGAGGAGGGTTTATCCATTGGCCTCCTAGGTCTTTAGATTTCACGTCAATTGACTTTTCCCTTTTCGGAGCTGTGGAATCTGAAATTTATATAACTGTTTCTACTACAATTGACTATATCAAACAAAGGATTCATGAACCATTCCGTATAATAACTCCAATAAATCTGGGTAATTTCAAAAAAACTTTATTCGTCGACTTGAAAATTGTTTTCAAGAAGAAGGTTGACATTTGGAGCATTTGTTGTAGTTTTCAATAAATTTCTCGATGAAAATTGCAATCTAAGCCCATTTTTCATAGATAAATTCAACTGAATAAAAAATTCTTTTCCATTCGAGAACCGTTGAAAATAGGTATGGAAAATCCATTAACTATTCTATAGATATTGGAATTTTTATTCAGCTTCAACCATTTAATTCAGTATGTGCCATTTGGAATGATAAAAATAATGTGGTTTGAATGTTTCCAAATTTTGACAATGACAACACCCTGTATAATTTCTACTTTCATCCGCTTTGCTTTTTACAAAAACTCTGTTCCTTAGGAAAGTTTAGGTGTCCCGGTGGAAATTGTCTGATAATTCTGAGGAGTACAGGGTGGCCAAATTTCGATGTATTTGTACGGCAGCTATGTGAAATATTGCAGATGAAGAAAAATGAACCCCCTCCCCTCTCTTGATCTTATTTTCAAGGACTTGTTTAGTGGTGCCAAAATTTTGCTGATATCTCTGTCCGTTCTGGACTTATTAAAATTTTCTCGAATTTTGGGAAAATCGTCCTTCGCGGATATCTCGATCATCATCAAAGTTACATAAAAATAAGTTTGACATTCTACATGCACTTTTTTGAGTTAAATACAGTGCTGTGTAAAAATTTTTTATTAGCCGATCGGTTTTCGAGTTATAATGCAAACATGATTTTTTTCAATACAAACCATAGGAAATTTTACCCTATTGCATGCATTAATTTTTTTCCTTTTCAAAATATATAACAGTTGTATTCAATTATTGCATTCAATACCTTTTCCAGAGAAAAATCTAAAATTGCCACAATTCCATTCATTAGTTGCTTGCCCATCAAGAATTCATATTCTTCTATGACTAAAAACCACAGATTTTAAAAATATTATCTGAGATCATGGTTATTTCTATTGTTTGATTCGATTTAGACCATAATAATCGATTGTAGTCTTTGAGTTTGACACTTACGATTCCAGTTTCAGTATAGGTATTAATGTTTATTGCATATCGAAATATCTGCTCGTTAGTTGTATGTTCCAACAATTACGTTGAAGAATTTGTTCACCTGAGACTTTGATTGTTTGAAGATGCAGAATAAAGATCATAACTATGAAAATTATGAAAAGTTCGATATGATGGAATGTTATATTTCTAGTGAGTATGATTCAGCAGCAACGGCCGAAACATATTTTAATCGGTATCCTGAAAGGCGCCAGCCAAATGAATCTATTTCTCTAAGAATATATATATATATATATATATATATATATATATATATATATATATATATATATATATATATATATATATATATATATATATATATATATATATATATATATATATTATTTGAATATAATTCAAATAACGAGTGAAAAACCGGAGGAAAAGACTCGTTTCTGTCGCTATTGCACTAGCAATAGCTTGTCTGTTTATGTTGTGTTAGTGTGTGTACATAAAGAGTACAAAAGATTTTTCTGCTTAGCCGCTTCATTCTCTAACACATTCTCTTATCAAAAGTCGCTCATTCAGAAAATCAAGAAGTAAACAATATCATGTAAGTGATAGAGAGGAAGCAACGATCGAAGTTATGGCTACTATAACGGCCAAGCCTTTAATTTTGAGTAGACAAATAGAAGCAAAAACAGGAATATCGAGACGTCGGGCGCTCGGCATTCTGGAGGAGAACCACTTTAAACCCTACAAAATGCGAGTCTCTCAATTTTTTCAGCCATAGGATCCCTCTCGCTGACTAAATTTCTGCAATTGGTATCTAGAAAATAACCACAGATTCTTTTAGAGAATTCATATGTACAGATGAAGTCCGTATCACTAGCGATGGGATATTTAATCACTTCAATGAACATTTGTGGTCCGATGTAAATCCTCAATGCCATACTGATGTGCAGCATCAAGGAAGATATGGTTTCAATGTGTGGTGTGCACTGAAAGATAGTCGCGTTTTGGCGTTTGAAATTTTTGATGAATATTTGAATAAAGCACGTTATGAAGAGATCATCAAAAATAATATCATTGAAGGATTTCTCCATCAACTTCTCTTAGGTTAGATCAAATATTCTTTTTCAACACGATGGTGCCCCATCCCACCAAATAAGGGTCATCGCTGATCTGTTGATTTTGAATTCTGGACATAATTGGATAGGGACTAAAGGGCCTGTGAGATTCTTCTCTGTGGGGTCATATTGAGGATTCACTCTACAAGAGGAGCAGTTACAATTCAAAAAAGTTGAAACAGAATTTCAGGGAATGACTTGATTCTGTTAGCAATATTCATATTTACACTACGGCAGTTTCAAATTTCAAAAAATTAATATTCATCGTTAATTCGATTTATAAAGAGTAGATGTGATTGTTGAACTCTAAGACCACAGTTAATTACAATGATCTGAATCAAACCAAACCGTAGAAATAATCTTGATCTTAAAAAGTTACCTTAAAATCTGTGGTTTTCAGTGATAGAACAATATATCGTTGATGGTCATGCACCTAATGAATGGAATTGTGGAAATTTCAGGTTTTTCTCTGAAAAAAGGTATTGAGTGCAATAATTATCTACAAGTGTTATGAATTTCTGAAAAGGAAAAAAATTGCTGCATCCAATATTTCACATAGCTGCCTTACAAATACATCGAAATTTGCCGAAATTGAGCAGTTTGAAAAAAGGTCTAACAAAATCTCAAATAATTCAAAAGCCGTTAGGGTCAGGTATACAAATTTCTCAGAAAACTCACATTAATTCAGAATGAGAAATACGAAAAGGATGTTAAAAATAGGGCATTCTGTTCGAAAAAACTTAACTTCGATATAAATTTCTGAAACGGAACACCCTGTTTATTCGGAAATAATTTTGAAATATGTAATGGTTTAAGATCTCTCTATCTTTCTTTCACACATTTTCAATTCAATGCATAGTTTCAGAGATATTGAACAAACACGCTAAATGGACACACGGTATAATGAATTTCAAGAACAGACAAACAATAACAGGAATGCATAATGTGATCATTGTGGTTGACCGACTGCATCCACGACCGATGGAATGTAAACCTTCAGTTGCGCTTAGGACAAAATCATAGATGAAGTAACCTAACTCACAAGAACGACATTCGAAGAAAAATTTCCCAGTTCTATTTAATAACCTTCCTGGGCCACAGTTATGAGAACTTCGGGCCGTCAGTTGAAAAAACTTATCGATATAAGCAAAACATTCAAAACCATATAAGGTATGGAGAGATTTATTTTTGCGGGTACCTATCCTTTTTAAAATTAATGCAGAAATGTTAGATTCGGACACTCCGCAAAAAAATTAACGCACAATTTCCATATTTCAAACTTCTTTTTGGAAGATAACTAATTATACACGTTTTTTCTTCAGATTTTTCCGAACATATGTCATCAAAATTCGATGTTCCTTGCTGGCACCCCTGTTCCGCTCTTGAGAAAAATGAAAGAAATATATTGAGTTTGCAAGAAACCACCACTTGTTTATAACAACAGTTGTTCATCAATTTTTACGAGTAACGTTTGTTCCTCATGAAAATTTTAATTTGCGGTAATAATGCAACGCGAATCATGAAATTCGATACCGCTGAACGTGCTAGAACAGTGGGATTAGATGACCTAGGTTGGACTTATACAAGGATACACCAAAGGCTAGGGATATCCCATTCAACTGTTTCCAGAATGACCAGCAGGTAAAGGGAGACTAGTAATCATGAAAAGAGATCTAAGCAAGGATAACCTCAACCAAAATCGGTGATCCATGACCGTTATTTAATGGGGGAGTTTGGTATTGCATTTTTTTTAAGAGCAATATGTCGTGAATATTGTGTACAAATTTTAATTCAATCCGAGTAAAACTAAAGGAGTTACAGCGTTTTACATGAGCGGCCGTGAGGACTCTTCTTACAGATGTTACAACAACCATAAAGCCAATCTATTAAGAGTCTCAACCAACTCATTTGGAAAATGTCTCCAAAATCAGTAAGCGGTACTGCAATCGTCGTTGAAATTGCAGCAAATATAGCAGCACACAATTTCAATGAAGGATGAATTGGGCATCTCTACATGTCCAAGTGCTCACCAGTGGCCGCGCCTAACTAATGCACTGCGAATAATTTGAGAGAACGTACAACAAAAGAAAAAGAATTCACAAGAGAAAAAAGATGTGTTTCAGTGTATGGAGCTTGCATAGAAGACTTTATGTAAGTATAAAAATTTATGTTCTTTTATTGATGGTTTATTTCGAATTTTCACATATGAAAAACTTTAAATCAATTGTCTCGGAATCGTAATTTTTTAATTTCGTGAACATTAGAACTCAAAATCTACTGAACCGATTCTTTCGAAAATTTGAACATTACTTCTTAAGATAAGTCAACAGGTAGTTTTTTTCTATTTTTAATAACAAATTAAACAAAACCTTCAAAATGCATATCAATGTTTTCGTTTCAGATGACCTAATAACGCAAAACCACTTTTTTTCAAGGCGCCACTGGCTTATTTATCAATAGTTTCTATTAAAAATTTTCCTGACATACTTCTAAAGTTGAACAATAATATGTACTTAAATTTAATAAACTTACATTACTCATGTCGCCGTAAAAACATCACAAAAGTATGCTTTTTTTCGCCTTCAAAACATTAATTAAAATAAACAAGGACATTCTTACTCTCCTTGTTGGGACAACGGTTCGCTATTGCTAGGCACCTTCGACAGAACATTGAAGTGAAAAGCACTGAAACAATACAAGTCTCAGGAAATTTGGTTTGAGGCCTCGTGTCGCAGCTCGAAGTCCAGCTCCAACCACAGCATATCGAAGAACCCAACTGAATTTTGGCAGGGAACATGGCAATTACTTGAAAGCTAACTGAGACAAAGTGTTGTTTACAGATGAATTTAGATTTTGCCTTTTTCATTACGATCGAAGTTTTCTAGTGTAACGACGCCAAAATGAGAGATATGACTAGTACAACTTTTTGTCTATCTATTGTTTTGGTGATGGTTAAATTATTGTTGTGGTGAACGCTTGCCCTGATCTGGTCTTCATACGATACAGACATTTTAGAAGAATATATACCATTTGCGGCAAACATGAGGGAACACTTTTGTTTATGCATAATAGCGCCAAACCTCATCAAACTCATTTCGTTTAGAAACTACCTGCAATATCACATAATCAATTCAATAGAGTTGCCTACACGAAGTCCAGACCTCAAATCCATCGAACATGTTTGGGATATACTCAATAGAAGATTAAGAAGCCAGAAAACTATCCAGATATCGTGAATAAGGTACGGAATAGACTGAACGAAATAGATCAGAATGCTATAAGGTCATTGATTTTGAGTATGAATCGTAGGTGTCATGCAGTAAATCTCGCCCAATATGAAAATACTCAGTATTAATTATTAGTTTTGTTTCACTTTCTATGAGTACCAGTCCTTATTACTGGAGGAATACTGCAAAAATAACTCTTCAACATATCTGAGCTTCTTCCGAATAAATTTGAATTTTTGCCTTTGTGCGTTAATTTATTGGCTTAGTGTACATTTAGTTCAGTCTATAGCCCCATTTTCATCTCAGTCGTTTCCATAAATAAACAAAATTGGCCCGTTTGAACTAATTGAAAAGTTGTAAACTTCTTTGAGAAGCCAATGAACCAGATTTCATCGACTGAATTGTATGCTATAGATATTAAAGATATGAAGTTTCAGGATGGTGGGACATGTCATATATCATTGAAATATTGAATTAATTGTATGAAAGTTTCTTAGAGTGCATAATCCCTCGAAACATCATTGTCATTTAGCCACCTAAATCTTGCTATTTGACACTTTTGGCTTTATATCTATTGGGTTATCTCAAAAGTAACATTTACATCTTCAAGCCAGAGGCAATTCAACGATAAAATAAAAGATGATTAGGCATGTCGGTGTGAGAAGCTACTGTGCTCAGATGTCTTCAGCAAGTTTGACAAGGCAATGAAGATTTACCTTCGGAGCGGAACTTTGATAGTGTATAACATTTTGTGATGCGCCGAATTGATTTGTGGATACTGATGAGGATGCGGATACTGATACGAATCATAAGTATCTAGATCCGCAAATACGGTAGAACGAACATGAACTTCTTTATACAGTCCGTGCTGATATAGTTGACCTTGAAACGACAGTTGGCACTTTGCGTTACTAATACGACATTTTCCGACTTGCACTGCATGTATTTTTGTTTATAGCTTGGTGTAACACATACAGCATGGATTATTTAACTGTTACTGTTTGAAGTAGGTTAAAATGCAATAAAAAACGAAAAACTTTAGTTTTTTCTTGTAATATGGAAATATTTCACGGATATGGCAAGTGTAAAATTTGTGATCAGAATGATTTTCGTGAGGGCAACATCTAGAAAAAAAATCCACTATTTCGATGTTATTGTAGCAAATACGTGATTTTAAGAATAAATTACAAAATTTAATGTTAATTGAACTCATTAGGTTTGTTTCAACAGTTGTTCTATGACTGTTCTGAACTGATTCCGGATTAAATATAAGCACAAGAGAGAGGAATTACTAGTTCAGAACTGATTCGTCATCAACGATTTGACTGCGTTAATAAGTTGCTTTTAACCTTTTAACAGACAAGTTGACAACAGAATCTAAAAATAAGATCGAAAGTGGCATACCCGCGATAATTCATTTCCAGGTCCTTCCTAAAACCACGAATTCATTTCACCATTCTAGAATCAGTTCTTAAATAATTCGTCGCAACAAGGTGTTCACCAATTCGGAAACAATTAAAATTAATTCAAGTTTGTGTTGGAACAAACGTAATAGTATTTAATTGCTAATTATTTCACAATTTTAAATAAAATTTACTCATATAGAAGATCCCTTCAGAAAGTAACAGATAGAATATAACTGTATACGGCATATCACTAATTATCTTTCATGTCTTCATTTAATGAAATACCCCACCTAAATAAGAATGCCGAATATCTCACATTGAAATTGTGGAATAAACGCTACTATCATAATCGTTACGGCTCTGTCCATTGTTTTTGAAATGGAATTTTCTGGTTCCTTGGACCCTCAATTAGTGAACCAATTTGTTTATATTTGAATGGAAATTTCCGAAATTACAGCTATTCAGAAAATAACATCGTCAAAATACCAGTCAATTCACCCCGTGAATTTAAATCCTAACTTTTATAGTAGGTATAAATAACCATTTCTTGGAACAACTCAACGCATAATGAGAAGCATCTTCGTGAAACATTCTAAAGAAAACACAAGGACTCACCTATTTCGGAATTTTAAATTCCAACTAGCATTTGCTAGCAATTTCATAATAATTTTTATTTTTCATTGTTAATGTCGTATTTTAATGAAGATTTCTTTGGGTTGTATTGTAGTTCGTCCATCGCAATAGTCGAGATTCAGAGAATTTTGTCCTTTGCTTCTTTAATTTTTCTTTAAACTAGAAAAGAACATATAACTGCAACTCCAATATCCTTTGCGATATTTGGTAGGAATTAACAGGATCGATGAGCTCCCTCTTCAATCTTATCTGATTCACCAATATTGTCATGAAATATTTATTATGTTATATGAAATATAACTCAAAATTAATGATTTTGGATTTAGTCATTAAATTATTGTTGGGTACCTTAATTATTATCGAATTTTATGAGTCTGGACCAATGTTAACTACCATTTAGGCTTAGATTTTCTTTTCTTCGCGGGGCCCTTGAGCCTAAATGAGGTCACTCTTGAGCAGGGACTATGTCAACGTGTATGTGTTATATTGTTTTATCTGGCTGCTCCCACCAGTCTGATGAATCTGATGGTACATTGGATCTTCACTAGTATTTTCGTTTTCTGTATCTGGCAGACTAGAACCTCTTGAAATCCTGAAATTGAAAGTGCTACGATGTTTCGTCCTTTGTGTCACACCATCAGTATAGTCATAGCTATCCCGATGGATTCATATCATTTGAAAACTTTAGATTTTTCAACAACACAAAATCATTAGACGTGTTTCGAAGAATTTTTCCAATCACTAAGTGAAAGAAATATACTTAATGAGATGGAACAACTCGTATAGAAATATCTCAAGAATGGATGGAATGAGTTTTATGAAAATTTGTCTACGGAGATTTTCTGGGATACGCTTGCGAAGTAGAATATTGTTAATATTTTCCACTCCCGGTTCTAACGGAGGCATCACTCAATTATCTTATTTCAAAAGTAAACACCTATTTTTTATTCCAGATTAAGGTACGTTCAATTCGAAGGGATGTTCTTTCTGATGAATTTGCATTTCATCAACATTTTCATGTGAAGCATAAATAGCAAAAATCTGTCAAAAATGAATGTTACTTTATATTATCTTGTATGAAAGGGTGAGGATTTACATATTTCTTTTCATAACCCACTTTGTGCGAAATTCGCTGTGTAAAATTAAAAAAAAATTAGGCAACTATTCGTAGAGAATTTGAGGTATCTTCACTAAAATATTTATTCAGAATCTGTTAAAGAGATGTTAGAAATTCAATAATTATGTTAATGGTTTATCCTACCTCTTCCAATCAGAATCAGTACTATGAAATTAATATAGTTTTCCTAATGGGGTCATAGCAAACATAAAATTCCAAAACACCAAGTAAAGGTATTGTGTAGGCGAAATAATCGGTTGGAAAACCGAATTTCTTGGATACTCGGATTCATCTTTAGTGACTATGTATTGGGGAAAATTGCTGAACTTATCATAGAAATTTGTACCTCAGTTGAGAAATATGGAGAAGTTGTAGTTACGATAGTTGAAAAAATTTGGATTCTAAACATCGACTCTAATGAAGCCTCATCTTATACACTTTTTGTTCACAACTCACTCACAGACTGATGTATCAGCAACGGGGAGACGAATTATTTCCTTGGTATTTTTCTATCCATTCTCTTGAATTATATGAAAGATTATATATGGTTTCGCCGTTCCTTCTCTCTTTTTCTGAGCTTAAACTTTAGGCGCGATCGTTGGAGACTTAGTGCGTTTTGTATGTTCATACCGTGCTTTCCTTCCATCGTGTTTTGACTCTCATCAATTTGACATTGTGGCATAGTCCATGTACTCTTACAATTTTACCTACTCTCTTTTCCATTCGAATAAGTAAATGAATAAAAAACGAGTGGACCTCCCTACGAACCGATAATATACCATAAGTTTAAACAAAGTGTCAGCGAGAACGAATAAATACGAAGTCCACGAACACTTTGGCGTTGATGTTTCTCTTCGATTTCATCGCTGTAAACTGACATTGTCTACTTAGTGCATAATTGATCCATAACTTTGTTCCTGTTAAATATTTTGAAGAACTATTTAAAGAAAAAGTGGGATGCTAGGTTGCTGTATTCAAATTATCTTCAAATATACAAGAGATTCATAACAAAGTTTTATTTCTTAAATAAAATGCCTTATTTTCATCATTCATCATTGAACGTGTTTACCCGAAATAGGTAAATTTCTTCAGAGCAGTATATACCTTCACTGAATCGTTTCAGAATTATTTCACATTTTGTGAGAAAATGTTAAAGAAACAAATTATTTCTTTTATTGTTCTCATAAATCCAAATATGGATGAACAATGAGAAATTGTTGTACAGCTATACAGAGTGTTCTATGATAGATAATAAAGCAGTTGAAGTTAAAAATTATTTTGTATCTTATGCTAGAATTTTCTCTAGAATTCCCAAACATAGTCTAATCCAGGGTAGTAGATCTCGAGAAGAAAAAAATTTTCAATAATCTCCTACCGGCAAAAGGCGGTTTTATCAAAGGAACGCGCGGTACTTGTCAAAGAAAGCGCGTTTTTTATTCTTGCCGCTTTTCTAGAAATTTCGGGCGGCGAGTTTGACGGGAACATTCGAGGCTTTCGTTCATGCCGACATAAATGTTGCGTCTGCTAGAATTGGAGTCATTCTGAATTGTAACTTAAAGGCAATACTTCGTCGATACAAAGTTTATTTTTGAATAGTACAAAATGAGTGCTCGAAGAAATCTAAAACGTATCATTTTAATAACGATTGGGAGGAAGAATTTTTCTTTTGTATGATGAAGGATAAGTGCATTTGCTTTTGTTGTCGTGCGTCAGTTGCAATACCTAAGCGTGGTAACTTCATCATAAAACGGTTCATAAAAACTATGAGAGACGGTCGAACAGGAAATGAGTATGGCGCAAATAAAAGTGGAAAAATGCTTTCAATTAAATAGACTCCTGCTGAACCAGGAGAAGACGCAGACCATGACCTTCTCATTGAGAGGGCATGGGGACAAGAATACTGAGGGGGTGAAATTTCTTGGGATTCTGTTGCACCATAAACTGAAGTGGGATTCTCATGTTCACGGAGTCTATGGAAAATTGTGTAGTAGCGTCTTTTTGTTCAGGAACTTGAAAAACTGTGTACCGGAACAGTCTTGAAGACTGCATATTTTTCTTTGTTTCATAGCACTATGTCCTATGCAATAATTGTATAAGGGGGATAGCCACATGCATCTGATGTGTTTGCTATACAGAGAAGGGCCATACGAGTTCTGGCTGGCTTGGGATATCAGGAAGACTTTAGGTTTGCTTTCAAAAGACTTGAGATACTTAAATGTCATGTCAAAATATGAAACGAAATGAAAGTCTATATCAAGCACACCTGAATATCCACTCTCATGATACCCGTTATAAGCATAACTTCATAACACCACAATATAGGCAAAAGAAAAGCCATCGTTCTTCTGGTTTTATTGCCATTAAGTTCTTCAACTGGATACCCCACTCAATAAGAGCATTACCTTTCAATTACTTCAAAGAAAAAATTGAGAGGCATCTACTCAAGGGTGCTTTTTACAGTATAACCGAGTTTCTAGAATATAACCATAATGCCATTTTAAATTTGTGAAATATATAATGTAGCGATTTGTATTGTAATGTGTGTATCATATTCTTATTTTTAGTTTTATGTTGTTTTATGCGATGCTTCTTCCTGTTTTTGACCCAGGACAATATCAAACCTTGACGAATGTATGTGCTTTGTATGCTAATATTAATATATTTTGATTTGATTTGATTTGAACATTATGTTAACTAATATATGGATGCAATTGGATGGGGTGTCTGGCCATAACTTAATCGATCTGTGAAACGATATAAACGCTGTTTCCGAAAAAATTGGTCCGTTGTGGAAATAATGTTCAATGGCTTTCAAGTCTCCATATTTACCTTCCATGAACAACTTTTATCTATGATGAGCAGTAAAAACTAAATTTCACCAGAACGAAGTAAATACTACCACTACTGATGATATGATACATACACATACAGGTTATTCTATGGGAATTTTCTGAAATACCAATAAGCTTTTCAGTATCTATCATGTTTTTTATGGCAGTTGAAGATACTGACCGGTTAAACTAGTCACCATTTTTTCTGGTTACTAGTTTCAATATAATCAGATATCAAGTGATCTATTTAATAATGATCCCTGTTTTGTAATTCTTATCTCAAACACGATTTTCGAAAATACCTTTAGGATGATTCGATCTATAGTCTCCATTCCTCATTCAAAATAACGATATCGGTTTCAAATTAAAAGGTTATTTATTCATGAGTTTGAGTTCATTATATGATTATTCTTTCTTATGTCTCCCATTATTCCATTCAACTTCTTCAATTGATTATGAAGTTATGACTCAACGACAAATAGTGGATTAATCTTAATATTTGCGACTAGCTAACCCAGTTTTCTACAGAATTTTCAGGTTCATTTTCAATTGAATTTTTGTTATGAAACAAAAATGAATCGAAAAATGTATCCTTCCTATAGTTATTTACCATGTCATTCCTAATCATTAATTATTATCAAAAATACATAGAAGAGGAAAGATTTTTGCAGCTTGTCTGGAAATAATTGTCCCTACTATTTTCTGATAACCATCAGGAACAAAACAAAAGGAAATGAACCGAATAAATGATTCCTATTTTCATTTATGATTCAAAGATAATACAAAATTATAATTTTGCACTGTTCATTTCTAGAAAATTTCTCAGTACAAAACAACAACCAATTATTTATTCCACATTTCGTTTCTGAAAACTAATTGGGTTGTAACAGACAAATGAGTGAAAAGAATTTATGAAATACGTTGTCTCTATCATCAGTGAAGATTAGAAGTGCATGCAGAAATTGTTTTGAGTGTTTTGTTTGTTTGACTTTTTCAATTTCATTTATCATCGCTCTAATTTTTACTTTAGAAATTTCTACCTTCTATAAGGAACAGAATGAAAAAGAACTGAATATTTTCATCATTTAAATCATGAGTTATGATCATGAGTTCATACTGAAGTCTCTCTCCCAAATTTTCACTGATTTTCCAATTTTCCATCAGATTTTTCAATTTTTATTTCCATTTCACAAAAATTTTGAAATTGATCGCCAAATCGATCTAGTTCTTGTCTAGCAATGAACGTACCAATAGCATTGCATTTGTATTTAGATACGAATTAAAATTTTTCAGAGTTGATGTAGGATGAAAAAAGAAATTTCTTAGGATTCCAGGAAAGAAATCCAATCTTAGAGGTAGTTCGCGTTGCTTTGGAATTACAGAATAAATTTGTTAATTAAAGAGGTATAGGAAATTATCAGAAGAAACTGAAAAATATGGGCACATAAGCAAAATTTCTCAGAAAGATAACATTTTTCTGGTAGATCTAACCTAAAGAATTCGTAAAATTCGAAAATAAATATTGTAAATTGAAGAAAAACTAAAGCTCGTAAAGGAAATTACTAAATTATAAAGTTGTAGGTATTTCTACCTTTTTTTCGTTTTTTATTTAATATTTATTTACATTTATTTATTGAGTTTATTACTTTTCGAGATTTATCAGAAAAATATGAAATCAATTTTTTTTGTTTTCGCCATACAAGGATAATTGTCGGAGAAAAAATAAAAAGTACTTAATTTATTTTTACAACAAAGTCATTTGTTTCTGTAATCACCTCCCCGTTCGAATACGATTTCTTTCCTGCCAGTCATTTCTTCATATTGGGGAACAAATAAAAGTCTAAGGGTGCCAAGTCTGGAGAATGGGGTTGATGTGAAACGAGTTTTAGTCTAACGTATTTCCAATAACTTTGCGACTGGTGCGTTGTGGTGATAGAAAAGGAATTTTGTGTGAGCCAATCTTGGACTATTTTCTTTCAGCTTGGTTCTCAAACGGTCCAATAACGATGAAAAATATGCACCTGTAATAATTTCAAACATTTTCCAAATGGACTATGAGAATTATTCCATGAGAATCCCAGTTGACATTTCCTTCCCGGCTAAAGGAACGGTCACGCCTTTTTAGTGCATATCCCTCCTCAGAAAACCATTGCTCAGATGGTCCTTTGGTGTTTGGGTAAAGTGATGTCTCATCCACAGTGACGAAACGACTCTTGAAATCTTGCGGATTCCGCTGCAACATTTCCAAACCGTCATTGCAGCACATTACTCGATTTTGTTTTTGGTTAATTGTGAGCAATCGATACCCCTATCTTGCAGACACCTTTCTCATGTGCAAGTTTTGATGCAAAATATTATACTCCTGTTCATCCGAAACGCCCACGGCACTAGCAATCTCACGCATCCTTACTATTCTATCATCCATCAGAATATCATGGATATCTTAAATGATTTCTGGAGTAGTGAGCTCATCATTCTTATCGAATGCGCACAATCGCCATAATGTTTATTAACCATTTCTCTAGTCCGCTGAGGCGTTTTGCCTTTTGTTCAATCGAATACACTTAATTCTTTTTCGTAACTTTTTCGAAATTCATTCGAATTCCCCGATTGAAAAGAATTCCAAACACAAAGAAATAATCCACTCCGACTAAAACTTGGTGAGTGCTCTTCCAAGACATGGATATCTCGACAAGCTCTGAAGAAACTAATTTGGACTCATATTTTTCTTGAGTAATGGTACTAACATAGTGAAGAATTATTTTGACAATGTCATCAATTTTAAGTGTTTGAAATGAAATAATCGAATTTCTTTCGGTCGCATTTTCCTTGAAAAGTACTTTTAATTTTCATTCTCGATGATGGTCTGTTACAAAAATCAATTGCTGGCATCGAATGTAGAGAAATATTTTTGTTGTTAATTCGTGTAAGAATGCCTGCAATCGAATTTTGTAATATCCATATTTGAGAAAAGAAATATGACCTAACCTTTCCATATTCGAGAAAATAAATATTCAAAAAACGTGACCAAAAACAATTCGATACTGGAATTTTCAGACACACAAATTTTATTAAACTATCATTTTTACTGTGGTAGTACAATTTCTTAAGAAAAAAAATTGTATTTCCGGACTGTCTGTTAAAATGTGACAGCTTATTTACAAAAAAATAATTCTTGTTGAGAAATTGGTACTGAAACCAATAGAGATACACTCTTCTTCTGTACTTCTATACGACTATATCATTTGTTTTCTGTTAATATAATTCTAGGAAATCTAGCCTTGGTTGGACTATTGTCAACAAATAAATTCTCAGAATTTTAGTTGTATCGCATGAAAGCTTTTCAATAGCAGTGATGATAAATAAAGGTAACATCAAATATCCATCACAAGGATCCTACAATTTCCTACTCATTTCCACCCCTTCACTCCCTACATTGTAGTTATAAATGAGATAAAAAACACAAGGTTTAACTTTAATCTACACTTTATTAGAAAAAATTCGACGACGTTTCGCTGACACAGCAGCTTTATCAAGAATGAAAAACAGAATGAAGAGTATGGTATTATAAACAAATCGTAGAACAAGTTGGATGAATAACAGGAAAATCCACACCGAGCCATTGTACAGTTAGTATGAAAGGTAATAAAAACTAATTAAACAAGTTAAGTAGGGGTGAGTAATTCACATCTACCTGTTCATTCAAAAGCTTGTCCGAATGTTTGTATCTATTTATTTCTAATGCTTCTAGGAGATTTAATTTTGAACTTTTGATTTTATATGTAATATGTCAAAGTTTTTATTGAATGAAAGGTTTTCTTTTATTAGGTGGTTTGAATAATTTGAATCAGATTTATTTTTATCGAAGCTACGTTTATGTTCAGATGTTCTTATGCCAAAACTCCTATAGGTCCTACCGATATAAATTTTATCACAAGAACCGCAATTGAGTTTATAGATTCCTGATTTACTCGATTTTTCAACACGAGATTTATTATTTTTAATATGTTTACCTAAGTTATTAGAAGTTTTGAAAGTTATATTAAGATTTTGTTTGACGAGAAAGGATTTAATATTTGTACTTGCAGAACCGCAGGATGTTAAACTGTTGAATATTTTATAGTCTTTATGAATAGAATATACTTCATTTATTGCTTTCTGATACAGTTTTTACGAATGATTAGATCTATCATAACCGGATTATATGAATTATTAATGGCTGTATAAATCTGTTTGATGATGTTTAACTCTTTATTATAATCTTCTACTGATAAAGGTAAATTGAGTAACCGATGTACCATGCTGTTTAAAGCTGCAACTTTGTGTTGAATTGGATGTAATGAGTAGTTATGTATAATTGTATCAGTATGTGTTGGTTTACGAAAGACCGAAAAAACATGATTATTATTTTGTTTAGTGATTTTAAGTCCAAAAGTTAATGGAATCGTTCTGTTCAATTTCTATCGTGAATTCAATGTTCAAATGGATGGAATTAATGAAATTAAGAAATAAGTCTAATTGACGAGTAGTTCCAATGAAACATACTAAGATGTCGTCAACATATCTATACCAATAAAGAAATTTGGAAATGAGTGGATGTGTATGAATTTTCTGTTCAATATTATTCATAAAATCTCTGCTAAAAGTGGACTCAAAGGATTTCCCATGATCAAACCATTTTCACTACTGTAATAGATGTTGTTGAAAGAAAAATAATTTTGTTCAATGCAAACGTCCAACAGATTCAATATTTCTGATTTAATTATGTGGTTAACATGATTCGAATTCAAATGTTGTAGTTATACGTTGAGGATACTAATTTTTGAAAGACACTGTGAGTGGTCTCTTCTGATAAATGACCTTCAGGTTATAATCAGCAGGGCTCTGAACGTTTACATTGTGACTGACTGGGAAGACGACGATATTGTGTCCGATAGGCTGCAGGAGACAATATCAACTATCCAAGAGTGGTATGAGGATGAAAAACTTGGTAAAAACCCTCACAAAACTCTTATGGTGCCATTAACTAGGAAAATGAGGTTCAAATCACCTCTGATTATAAGTGGGATGTTCATTACAATTTCGAAGGAAGTAAAATAACTGAGGGTTACCTTAAATAGTAAGCTTACGAATTCGCATCTGCAAAATATATTACACAAGACTAAATATTTCTTATGTTCATATCACCTGTTTTGAAATGGGAACTTGAGCCGAAGCAACTTCAGTAACTATATCTGATGGTGGAGACACCACTTATCACTTATGGCTGCATTGCTCGATGGAAATGCAGCCTTGAAAACCAATCTCAACTTCTGCTTTCCAAATAGCAGAGAATGGCCAGCATGATGATCACTGGAACATTTCGCTCTGCACCTACTGCAGCCATGGAACTGATACTGGGTCATGTTCCTCTATACCTGATGATTAGAGGAGCAGGCTGAAATTGAAGACAGCGAGGTGCTGGGTATGAGATCTGAAATAGCAGTACCCAAAACCAACTTTGGACTGCTATTCTTGATCATGATTTCTAGCGGACAGGAATGGACCAACTACAGGGATCGTCTACTTGGGGTTCCTGTTGATTCACAGACGGTTCCAAGCTTCTCCGAGGTATTGGAGTTGATGAATATGGTCTAGGTGGTATGAAGGAGTGCTAGCAATGTGCTACGGAGAGAAGACATTGGTATCTGACAACTTCAAGTCGCTTATGGTGCATGATAGTTGTTCAACCCTTGCCAGACTGGAAGGAAGGGACAGGCTTCCCCTGATGTTATCAGAATCAGGTTTGAGGAACTCGGATCTCACAAACTAGAACTGACTGAGCTATTGAGCTCTCATCCACAAATCTTCTAATCTTCTAAGATGGTGCTTGGAGGAGAAATTTAAAGAATAGAGTGCCACAATGGACTAGTGAATCGTAGTAGTAACTGGACTGCCAATCAACCCCCACTCAACTATCAATATCTAGCTATCTAGCAATCATCATAGCAAGCCTTTAAGAAGGATTTTGCCTCTCAGTAAAACAATTCGGAAAATAAACAGGACTTCTCTGTCGTATCTGTTGTAGAATCCAAATAATATATATATATATATATATATATATATATATATATATATATATATATATATATATATATATATATATACAGAGGCTATACCTACCAACTGGAATGGATTCATTTAGATTAAAGATGACAGCCTTTGATCTGGAATGAATCTGTTCCATTTTTGCACTAATACTTGAATAGCTCTGGGCGATAGATACAGTTTTCAATCAAAAATAAAAATTCGTTCACGGGGATGCAGACAAAGATAATACTTTTCTTTCGAGGTATCACTCGACCCATCTACCCTCTTCCAAATTTTTAAGGGTGGTCACTCCTGCTCTAGGGATTGAAATTCGAGATGAGGATGGTACTTGATGATGACTGTCATTGATCAGCATGGATCTGTTCCATTTTACTTCACTGAAACTTGAATAGTCTCAGGGTAATAGTTTTCCCTATCTTTCAGTTGCTCACCCTGTATCTTTTACAGTTTTCAATTAAAAATGGAAATTCGTTCAAGGCGATATAGACAAAGATACCACCTTTCTTCTGAGCTATCACTCGACCCCTCTTCCATATTCAAAATGTTCAAGGATTGCAACCCCCGCTTAGGGGGTTGATAATTCAGGTAAGTTTTGATCAGAAATGAATATCCTGGTAGATATAGCCTCTGTTTAGTTTTTGTTGAAGCACCCTGTATAAATATATTTTCAAGAAATCAGACCGATTCTGCGAAAATAATAATGTACTGTATTTAGCAGTAAAGGGCACATACACATTCAAGATTGTACGGAATTCAAGGCTCCTGAGCACTCGACCATTCTTCATTTTTAACAAGGCAAATTTTCATCAAATAAAAATACTATTGGATGAGCTTGTTGAGGATCGCAGGAGTATCACAACTTAACCGTTGATTTCCTCTTAAAGCGAATTGAGTTGTTTTGTTTTGTATTAATAATATTGCATTTGATTTATTTGAGTAATGGTTGTTTTAATTAAAGTTGAAGCACTGCTGTACTAACTTAATTTATTTTGTTTAGATTTTACACGTTTTATAATATCTTAAAATGATTCTTCCTGGTCTGGTATACACACATCTATAATGTCTTCCTGAAACTAACTAAGGTTGGACTTAACATTTAGGTAGGGATGCACACGTTTCATTGGTTTGAAAAATAAGAATAAGAATATTTCAGAAATATTGCAAACAAATATCAAAAATGTGGCACTACGTAACTGGGCAAACCCTAGACTAATAAACCTCTTCCGGCTTATTGTACCAAGAGCTGTTAAAGGGACATTCATTGCATCCCTATGGTGATAAAATAATAAATTTTATGATGGTATTTGAAATAAAATTATGAATTGGGAAATTATCCTCTGGTCATTCCAGCTTAGTAGAGCTTATGTTAATATTTACAATTTGTTTCATTTCTTAAATCTTAGAATATATATACAGGTTCTTTACAGAGCTAGTTCACCAAACAAGATTATTGCCAACAGAGGTTTCTTAACGGTTACAGCATGAAACGATAGGCTTCAGTTTAACTATACTCTGGAATTTTTCATTGATTTTAAATATTATTTCTTCATGTTGTTATAACATCAAAAGATTCTTATAGGTAGTGAAAATATCATTTAGTAAATTCTTGAAATATGCCATACGCACTAGAAATTAAGAAGTTTAAAAGCAAATTTCCATCAGTATAATAACGGTAGCTACAGAAGAATATTCATCCCATCTTCGTTGAGAGCTGTGCAACAAAAATATATAACACACAAGGAATTGATAAATAAATTCATGAAAACAAGTTCTATGAAGAGAGAAATGGCAGCCGCTCGGAGTCGTAATTGAATCATTGTTTTGTCTATCTCGTAGATCCAGTAGGAATAGTCTGTACAAAAACAAATATAGATAAACGAATATATATATATATATATATATATATATATATATATATATATATATATATATATATATATACAGTATTGTTTAGAAATGTGTACGAGTTTTTAAACACCATTGAGTCTAAACAGTAAGAGTTTTCTAAATTGGCACTAGGTATGTATTTTCTGTAGAAGCGAAAATGGCAAATCGTACTGTTATGTGTCGTATATTTGCTTTGGGCTTAAATTATTATGATCCAAATCAATCTCTCAGAAAAGTGAGATTAGGTGTAGATCATAAATTTCGGCGCTACGGTTCGTCACTCGACCAGGAATAAGTGGCACGCCGCAGGTCCACACAAAGATAGGAATCAAACGGCGAAAGGGTGTGATATCGCAGTATCACCTTAAAACAGATCCGCTGAGTTCGCTATAGTAGGACTTTGGTGAAAAAATCTGAAACTGCACATAACTGACTAAAACTATTAGTGAAGGAATTGATGCGAAATAGCCGTAATCTTCTCCAGAAAAGATGGTTGTAGATTTCAAAATTTGAATGATATTCTCATCTTTTTTACAATAGAGTATCATATAATTCTGAGAATGGAGCTCATCAGCATTTCGTTTCATATTACGTTAATACGAGGGCAAGGATATTTTGAGATGCCATGAGTGAAACCTTCAACATTGTGATATCAAAAACCCTCATCCTTAATTAGTGAAAGCCTTCAGGTGAGTCGCTGCTCCCACAGACTGAACGTGATAACGACTATTTCTCATCGAAACATGGAACTGTCCACATAATGTGTGTGTGTGCGTTGATGTACTGCGATTACAAAGTTGATTTGACTGTAGAACAAAGGCTTGAACGGTTGCTGCGTGCTTTGGTTGAAAATCCATCACGGAACTGTGTTTCGATGATATAGTGAATTTAAAACAGGAAAGATATCGCTTAGTTATGAGCCATGTGCTGGTAGGCCCTATTAATCAGTGACTATTAACGACATTGAACGAGTGCCACGTATGACCGAAGAAGATCCAAGATAGTCTCATCAAGTAATTAAGGCATTGGATTCGCAATAGTCAATTCAACATTACATGAGCATCTTGTGTGAAAAAATTGTTAGTCATTGGGTCCCTTATACGCTGAACGATTTTCAAAAAGCATAGCGAGTAAGAATCTCGATGAAAAAATTAGAAGTGTTGAATATCGAAACTCATAGTATTCTGTCCTAAATCGTAACAGGTGATGAAAAATACATTCCATTTTTCGATGTTCCTACTCGACAGGAAAGTCGTGCATTCATGAAGTTGACCCAATTCCAACCATTGCGAAAAGGGAAATATCTGCCAAAAAAAAATGTACGTGCAAGCAATTCAGCTCTTATAGTGACAGTGAACTGGTACACTACGAAATGTTCACTTGCAGTGCTTGAATCAATCAGTATTCGCAGGACAATGTTGCTTCACGGCAACGAATCGTCAGTCACGGTTCAGTTGACTTCTAACGTGAACATAAGGTGAAAGTCATTCCATATTCACCCTACTCGCCTGATTTGGCCATGTGTAATTTTTGGTTGTTCTTTAAACAAAGAAAAACATTTAGATGGTCGATGTTTTATGGTGGAGAAAAAATAGATGCAGCAATTCTTCATTTTTTGATAGCATTGCCAAACATGACTGGCTTCAAGTTTTTCAGCTGTGGAAGCTTCGGTTACAAAAGTGCACCGATGTAGGTGCGATCGCTTTGAACATAAATAAACCAATTTGCATCATACGCCTCGTGTAATTTTGAGAGCATTGAGCATTGCCTATGGCTAGCTTCAAGTCTTTCAGTTGTATAAGCTTCGGTAACAGAAATGCATTGGTGTAAGTGGGGATTACTTTGAACATAAATATACCAATTTTCATCATACACCTCGTATATTATATCTCAAAATATAGACCTCGTACGGGATCGTATTTGCAGAAATGTAAACAAACAACGTATAAAGACAGCTTTATTCCAAAGAAATAAGGTAAGTGCATATTTCTCTGTATGTGAACCAGATATTGTGATGATGTTTCTACACAATGGTGGGAACAATTTTCCTTCCTTTCCTACGATATATTCTCAATCTACCTTATCCACGAAAAAGCACTGGAAGGACTGAAAATTTGGCAGAAAATTTTCAAAATGGCAAACCAACATACAGAGAAAATTCGTTCAAAAACTCTAGATATCCACAAAAATTTGAAACAGTGCAATTTACACTGCAATCATAGAAAAATCAGCCAATATGATGTAACAATTTCATACATTCTGCTTTAATTGTGCTTTCCAATCGTCTTCTATTTGAAGTGCAATTTTATAGATGCCGATGTGGTAATCGATGAATGAACTAAAATTGGGAGCAGAATTTTAAGTCACGTTACATGAGAAAGAGGAAAATGTGTATAGAGAAAAAAATATATTCCGACGCCATGTAATGGACCAAAAAAGAACAACGTCTACGCAACGAGATAAAGTGATAAATAAAAGAGTTTAAAAGTTCGCGGGGGGTTATGCACGCGATTTGAGCTCTAGTAGCTCAGTTCAGAACTACGTATGGTAGTGGGATGTATTTGCATCTTAACAATTATCCATATATTAAACGTTTTATAAATAACGATATCCCTTTTCAAAACCCTGCTCACGATCCAAGCTCTTCAGTTAACCAACGCTATTTGTTTGCATAAACATCTAAAGTCGAATTGGTGAGCCATAGGTCAAGATAGATAAAGTCGAGTTCAATATTCTTGTTCGCTTGTCGTTTTATATTACGGTAATCGCATTTTGATCGTTATTGTTGAAATTTGTAAGTGTGTAGTTCTTGTACTTGTAAATGTGGCAAAGACAGCTAACACCAAGACCTATGATCGCCTTGCCATTCAATATTGACTACCATATGAGCAAAGCAGAGGGCGTAGACTAGTCTTCGATATAATGAAAAGTTTGAATAAAATATTTAATTTTATATAAAAAAAAATATGTTAAAAATATGCTTTTATTCATCTCCGTAAATGCCTTAAAGTTATTATCAAGTATTGATAAATATAGAATAAAGATCTCTACTATATACAATATTAATAATATACTAATGCGCGTAGCTGCGAGAGTAGTAAAAACTCGAGGAAAATGAAAATATTCATGAATTAGTGAACCAGCTTCATATAAAAATAACTTTGTCTAATTCGGCTGGATTTAACACATGCAAAAACTACATATGCATCATTTACCGGTTCAATAAACTTCTTCTTTCCTGATTGGAAACGCTATTCAGCAAACGAATGATAATTCAGTAGGTGGCCACATTATTATTATTATTTATTATTATTATTAAGTTTC
Organism: Cryptolaemus montrouzieri; assembly: GCA_013387265.2. Taxonomy (NCBI): domain Eukaryota; kingdom Metazoa; phylum Arthropoda; class Insecta; order Coleoptera; family Coccinellidae; genus Cryptolaemus; species Cryptolaemus montrouzieri. Next base: position 65,872,961 of record JABFTP020000021.1, read on the forward strand.
ATAAAGAGTTGAGATTTTGAAATCTATAAACTCAAATAGTACACTAAATATTCAGTGACAAAAATAAAAGTGAAATGAAAAAATGAGAATCAACACTTAAAGATAACTAAAAACTAAAAGCTAAAGAAATTAATCTGAAGTAATTATTGGCCGATTTGAAATAAACTAAGCAACTCTATTATTAATGAACCAATTGTCCTAAGAATTCTTAAAGGCATTCACTGATGCAGAACTAACTACACTATTCGTTAGACGGTTCCAAACATTCATAATTTTGTAGACGACTATCAGATCTCCTCTTAGTCGTTTATGAACGAAAGTAGGAATCTTTATAATCGACAAGCGTTCCTCATGGCTTGGGCGTACGACACCATACGACATCCTAACAGCCCTTCTCTGGATGGATTCTGAAAACTTCACTTCTTTAGTTAGCCAAGGATGCCATACTGAACCAGAGAACTCCAAAATTGGGCGGACGTAGGTTTGTATAGTTCTGCAGCAGTAGAGGGATCACATCCATGAAAAGATCTTTGAAGTAAATAAAGTGTACTTTTGGCCTTATTAGAACAGTGCATAACATGATGGTTCCAGGATAAATCGGCCGAAACAATTACTCCTAGATCGTTGTGCATTTCTACACTTTCTATTTGGTGACCATTAACGAAATACACCAAATGAGGATTATTATCAGGGGCAGTTCCCGGATTTCTGCATTTTGAAGATGGTGATTCCTCAAACGAAGGACGTTGTTGATCCCATATTTATTTTTTATTTGAATCTTCTTTGTCTTGCTTTTATGAGAATAGCTAACTTGACGGTCAAATCATTTATAATTTGGCATGAAATCAATGTGAATAGTAACAAACATGTAATACACTAAATTCTAACATTTAGTGACGCTTCTATGCGTCAGGGTATTTTCCTTAATTTTCGAGTTCTGATGATAAGGGTTTCAATCTCGCTTCCATCGAACATCTTCTCTATGAACTTACAATTTGAATTCTTCAAGAAGTGAATGAACACACATTTCAAGATCTTGGGCGGCCACACTTGTGGTATGAAAGGATCGCCTCCTCCCAAATGTTAAGAATAAAAAAAATCAGCTAGCACTTGCTAATGATCCCCATCTTTGCAATTTCCCATTTGGAGAGCTCCCTCATGTTTTATAGGGTTCATGTCGGTTCCAAATCCTGCATGAAAATGTAATCATCAGCATCGGGGGAACATTCATTGAGCTGATGTAGCAGCCAGGTCCCTAGTACTCGCTTGTACTGATTCTGTTTCATCCTCTCTTGGTCTCGGAATCTAAACTAAATTGTTCTCAGGACATCCTCTGACAAAGCAACATTCAATCAATCAAAATTTAAATATTGAATCGTCGGAAAAATGAAAGCTGGAAAATGAAAATAAATTACCAGACTATTCAAAAATGTTCTATTCACACGATTTCAATTTGCAATAGTCATATTCCGGTGTTGTCTTTTGTCATATCCCAGTTGGTTCTTTTTCATATCCTCGATGGAGTGTAATTACTTCCGACGACAATCCATCAGGTTTACGCATTGGAACTGTTCTTTCCGAAACTTCTGCACCACAGTCGTACAGTATCACAGTCAGACGATCGGTGAAAGAAGTGGTGTTCCTTTTCCTGCAACATTTTGCTACACGGTCTGGTTCCAAAGATTATTTATTGTCCATTTTAATCTGAATATGTTTGACTACATTGAATTTCCTTAAACAGTTGCCTTAGCGCTTTGGGAATATGTGGAGTGCATAACTATGTTTGTACTTTCCTACGTACTAAAAAAAAATAAAACGTCGAACCGTTTTGATCCACAGATACAATTTGGTGAAAGCATGCCTATAAAAGTATTTCTTACGTTTTGAATATTTCAGCAATGAATACTATCAAAAAATGAATAAAATTCAAAAGGCGATAATACAATAAACCGTTCTTTTCGACAATATATTGATTCAATGAGAAGAAACAGTTCATAATTGACAAAATGACGCATGTTTGCTATGTTGCCACTTGTCTAAACAATAAAAATGATATCAACTGCAATACCAAATGGGAGAACTCTTTCAAAGCTCCTTTGTTTACTGAAACAATTTTTTGATATTTTAAACTGGAAATTACATAAATTTGAACAAAAAAATAGATATAGAGAAGTGGTAATAGCTGTTATTTTTTATAAAACGATAAACATTTCAATCAAGTAAGAATCAAATACAAAATGACTAGCTTCAGTTTCAACCCTGTTCAGTTCAGTCAACGTCAAAAAAATTAAATAAAAAATATACTACTACCAGATTCGAACTCGGAAGGTAATCTCTTCCATAATATTGATGAGTTTTAATGCCTTTACAGCTTCTTCTGTAAGTCGAGATAATTTAACTATTACCAAGCCAAGCATAAATGTTCAAACTTCCTAATTATCAGACTTTACATATACCATGAAATTAACAAATTTTTGCATATATCCGTCAATAAGATATTACGATTTTAAGAGCATTAAGAAGTCTTCGACTGATAATCGATTCATCAAACGGATCGATTTTTAATGGCGAATTTATGTTTGTTTAATGGGCCAGAAAACGATCCGCTAGTTCTGTCTGTTTTGAAGAAACTTTTTCCAGTTAGAATCTATTTTTATCACTTTTATTAATTATTAAAGTATTCTAGAGTAAATATATCAGCAAAATATAGTCTCTTTTATTCACGATGCTCTAAATGTTTTTAATGGAATAACAAAATAACAATCCGATAAATGAATGATAATAATTGAGTTGGCACTGGGTATTCTTTTAGTGTGTTCAAAATACCCCCCCACAAAAATTGTCGCATCATCCTACTTTTACGACAATACCATATAAACTTTCAGGTTGGTCATTCAAGAGTCGCTTGGTAACTTTCAGAGATGTAAAATAAGAAGATATCATTCAAAAGAGATGAGTTTATGATGGAAAATATCAACAATTTTCGAGTTAATGAAAAATTTAAAAATTCTACCATCTTCAAACATTCGAAGAGACCAATCAACTAGCATCGAAAGGCTACTTATCATTTTCAAAATCGAGCGTGTCCTTCCCGGGCCCTAATTACTGCCGGTATACGTCTCGGAAGCCCCTCAACCAAATTTTGGATGTACTCTTGAGTAACTGAGTTCCAAATTTCAGAAAGCAGATTTTCTAGTTATTTGAGTGTTCTACAAGGCATCCTACGTTGCTGAATTTGCCACCCCATGTTGTCCCACATATGTTCTATGTGATTCAAGTCGGGACTTCTGGCTGGCCATCTTAAAATATCAATTTCGGCACTTTGCAGAAATTCTGTAACTACTTTAGCGGCATGAGGCCAAGCATTATCATGCAAATAAATGAAGTTTTCGCCAATCAATGGGCCAAAGGGTACAACATGGGGTCAAGGATATCTGCGATGTATCTGGCCGCTGTCATTCTTCTATTATTTACTGGGAATATGGAAAGAAATGCCTCCTCACACCATTATTACTGAGCCCCCTACGAAGTTTTCGGTTTGTCGGATATTGCATTGCTGATACCGTTCCCCAGGACATCTGTATACAGACATGCGTCTATCATTTGATACTAGACAGAAGCTGGACTCGTCGGAAAACAGAACATTGGACCATTCTGGAATACCCCAATTTGCATGTTCCCTCGCAAACTGAAGTCTTGCAACTCGATGCTCTCTGGTGAGACGCGGGCCGGTAAAAGCCACCCTTGGTCTGATATCGTCTTCTCTAAGCCTGTTCCTAACAGTTTGCAATGAAATATGCACATTTCTGGAAAGTGCAATTTCATTTTGTAGCATTCTAGCTGTACAGTGCCGAACTCTTAGTGCAGTTAAACGAAGACAACGATCATCATCTGGTGTTGTTATCCGATTTCTTTCCTGTCAGGTCCTTCTTCCTTATTCCCCTGTTTCGTGGTACCGATTAATTGCTCTTGAAATAGTGCTTTGGTTAACATTCAACAAGTTAGCCACATAACGTTGGCTTCGCCCCTCCTCTAGAAGTGTTACAATTCTTACCACTTCATGATCACTCAAATAGCGTCCAGGACGTTCAGCAGCCATTACAATAAATTCAAAGATTCGAAAATCAAGAAGAAACACAGAAAACTTGCATTAATTTAGCGTGAAAACTGAAGAGAAATTGAATAAATACTGATAGTCAAATAAACTCATTCTTGTTTCAGACGTGTTTGAGATCATATGGAAACAAATGTTACTACATAGATAAGATTTTTTCCCCTCATATGCCCAACTGCAATCGAGCTGCTTAATCGATTGTGGAATTCAGAATACCAGGTTATGCGACAATTTTTGTAGTGTGTGTATTACTAATAGAAAAGGTGATGACTGAAGGCTGGCGTTTCCTTCAATAATCTTCTTGTGTACCGGATGTTTTTAGTACGGTAGTCATATGAAATATTGAAAATAGATAAAAATGACTCCGTCCTCCATTTTCGAAGAAAATTCATTGATGGAAGTAGATCACAGGTATCTTCGTTCATTTTCGGGTTATTCCGGATGTCTCGATTTTCCGGGATTTCTCGGCGTATGCCAATATCTCGTTTGCTATCAAAGTTTGGTGAAAAATATTTTAACATTCTGAGGCACTTTGTGGAGTAGAATGCAGGGACATATTAATTTTTTTCTGTTGAAGAATTTTGCAATTATATTCAAACCTGTATTTTTCTTAATGTACACTATAAGTGAATTTGGATAAAAATTTTTCTCTTCTCCAAATGAATAAAGCATGACTGATGAGATTCTTCAAAGAAGTGAATTTTTCCAGAAATGAAAATTCTTTAAACGTGCTTTGATTACATCTAGTATGCTGGTACGAATTTGCACAAAACATCCCAAATGTATTCAATTCTATGATCAGAACAATAAATGTCAACATTTATTCGTTACTCAATTCACGTTGTTGATTCACAAATAATTAGCTGAAAACTTTTGATTTCGTGAATTCTTAGAAAACTTTGAAAATTTTCATAAGTTATAATGCTACGTTCAAAATGGGTATGATTCTGATGGAGCAATAGAAAATTATTTTGTTCGTTTTCCTAACAGGAGGCAACCTCACAAGTCTATATTCTGAAGATTAAAACAGAATCTCATAAACACTGGTTCTTTCAAAGCACGCAGTGAAAAAGATATAATAAACCAGATAATGAAGGACCTACAATGGAAGATTCGGGAGTTTTTACTTCGAATTCATCAATTTCATGTAGACATGAAATCTCAATTTCTACAGCCTTGGGATTATAGGCCACGGTTGCCGATAGTATCAGGAAAGTCAGGAGAATATCCCGAACTCTACCACCAGACTATATGGACTGAGGAAATGAGGGTGACCAGTGACGAATTATTCAATAGCAATGATTAACATAACTGGTTCGATATTGAGCCCCATCGGGAAGTGAATGTTCAACGCTAAGGGTTTTAATAATTGCTGATATTTCCCGAGTGATAAGTAATAAATAGCTTTCGTTCGTTCTTATTATGCGTGGGCTTCATTGTTGTCAGCACAGTTGAGAACATGTAGAATGTTTTGTGTAAATTCGCACCCGCATACTACATGAAACCACAGAATGTTCGAAGAACTGACATATTTCACATTACTTAAAGAAGAAAAAACCGGACGTTTGTTTTTTTCCGTTATAACTTTCGCGATTTCAGAGCTAGATCATCCGTTTTCACTTTATTGGAAAGCTAAAGGACTAGATTTTTCAGAAACTGTATCGAAATTTCACTTTCGGTGTAATCCAATATGGCTGACTCATTCGAAAATGAGCAGTATTTCAGGATCGCTGAAACATTTTTTCTTCCACTAAAAATTCGAATGGGGCATTCAGTCAATAATTCAGTCTTTTCTCAACAATTTGACATATTGATCTCAAAAATATTCCAATAATCAGTGAAAAAGTAACGTGAAGAATTTTTTTCATTCTGATTTTCAGCTGAAATCGAAATATTTTTTTCACCTCATGGCGTTGGCATTGTTTTTCATTGATGTTCTAAGAAGACAAAGAACCATATTTCACTAAAACCAACCTAATATTTGATTTCCGTTCGAATTCAAAATGGCCGACTTCCTCAAATATTAACAATTTTCCCTGCGATCGTAATGAATCAACTGCTTATTTCAGTCACTATTTGGGAAACAGTCAAGCAGGTTCCTGGAGTCCTGATAGAGCTGACTGCTAATGCAGAAATACGCTGAATGTTATCCTGAAATTGTCAATTGAGTTTGCAATACAAAAAATGTAGAGTTGATGCTTGAAACAGATTATGAAAAAGGCGAATACCTGTGTTCTAACAGTTCTAGCTCCACCAGTACCTGGTCTGCTTTCTAATGACCCTGTTGTCCGAAATTTTTCCTCAAGATCATAGATTGTACTTCTTTCGTAATTAGGGGCTGAAAAGTGGCGTAATATTTGCCTAGCAGTATAACCACGTACAAATAAACATTCAATGAAACGCTTATCCTCATTTGTTAAAACCACTGTTAACAATTTCAAACGTCAAAAACAAGCAACACCAAGATAAAATTCAAGTTCAAACCAGATGTCGTCTAAAACTCGATGACATTTCATTATTTTTGTTTATCATAGAGTTAATGCATGCAGCCTATGTTCAGAGATTTCACAACGGGAGGTGCATATGATGGTGGAAATGAGAAACATTATTGACGACAATTGGCACAATTCTGAATCAATATTCGAGTTCGACTCCTCAAAATGATAGGAAAGGTTCAATCTAGTGATTGAATCACATAGTTGATTCATTACGATCGCGAGAAATTTTTTAATGCGCGGGAAAAATTGTTAATATTCGAGGAAGTCGGCCATTTTGAATTCGAACGGAAATCAAATTTGAGATTGGTTTTAGTAAAATATGGTTCTTTGTCTTCTTAGAACATCCATGAAAAACACAACAACTTCAGGAGTGCCAACGCCATGAGGTGAAAAAATATTTCGATTTCAGCTGAAAATCAGAATGAAAAATATTCTTCACTCTACTTTTCTTCCAATTATTGGAATATTTTTTAGATAAATATGTCAAATTTTCATAAAGGACAAAATTATAGACTGAATGCCCTATTTGAATTTTTTAGTGGAGAAAAACGTTCCAGCGATCTTGAAATATTGCTCATTTTCGAATGAGTCAGCCATATTGTATTTCACCGGAAGTGAAATTTCGATACAATTTCTGGAAAATCTAGTCCTTTGGCTTTCCAATGAAGCAAAAACGAATGATCTAGCCCCAAAATTGCGAAAGTTATAACGGGAAAAAAAACAGTTTTCCCTTTTCTCTGGCGCAGCCTATATATTTAGAAAGAGAACAAAATACTTGTCCTACTTTATCCAAATTCGTCGACATCAAGAAAGAACTAATTCATATCATTATTATATCGATTCAAAAATAAATTGAATACGTCTCACCATTCTATTCAAAAATTGCCCGTAGAATTTCAAAATAGTTCTATCTCAACTTTAATAGCAACTGAGATATATATATATATATATATATATATATATATATATATATATATATATATATATATATATATATATATATATACAGGTGCTTCAACGAAAACTAAGCAGAAACTATATCTACCAAGATATTCATTTCTGATCAAAACGCAAAAACAGGTCAATTTTTGTTTCAAGAGGGACATCTTTTGGGGCACAATACTTGCGTGAAATATCAACCCCCTAAGCATTAAGTACCATCCTCATCTCGAATTTCAACCCCTGGAGCAGAGGTTACAATCCTTGAAAATTTGGAAGAGCGTAGTTGGGTCGAGTGATAACTCGAAAGAAAGGTATTATCTTTGTCTGCATTCCCGTGAAAGAATTTTCAATTTTGATTGAAAACTGAAAAAGATACAGTGTGAGCCACTGAAAAATAGAGAAGACTATCGCCCCAAGACTATTGGAGTATTAGTGCGAAAAACTGGAATAGATTCATTTAGATCAAAGATGACAGCCTTCGATCTGGAATGATCCATTTTTTTGCACTAAAACCTGAATAGCTCAGGGCGATAGATAGTCTCCTCTATTTTTCAGTAGCTCACTCTGTATCTTCTACAGTTTTCAATCAAAAATGAAAATTCGTTCACGGAGATGCAGACAAAGATATTGCCTTTCTTTCGAGGTATCACTCGACCCATCTACCCTCTTTCAAATTTTCAAGGGTGGTCACCCCTGCTCTAGGGGTTGAAATTCGAGATGAGGATGGTACTTGATGATGACTGCCATTGATCAGCATGGATCTATTCCATTTTACCTCACTAAAACTTGAAAAGTCTCAGGGAAATAGTCTTCCCTATCTTTCAGTTGCTCACCCTGTATCTTTCACAGTTTTCAATTAAAAATGGAAATTCGTTCAAGGCAATGTAGACAAAGATACCTTCCTTTTGAGTAATCACTCGACCCATCTCACTACTCGAAATGTCCAAGGATTGCAACCCCCGCTTAGGGGGTTGATATTTCAGGCAAGTTTTGTACCCCAAAAGATGTCCCCCTTGAAACAAATATTGACCTGTTTTTGCGTTTTGATCAGAAATGAATATCTTGGTAGATATAGCCTCTGTTTAGTTTTCGTTGAAGCACCCTATATATATATATATATATATATATATATATATATATATATATATATATATATATATATATATATATATATATATATATATATATATATATCTTCATTCTCTTGTCAACTTCTCTATTGACGTCTCGGCATCATTTTTGAAATAACACTACAAGAACTATGAAGTCATCAGATGATTTTGATGGCTAACCGATTTGAAACGAGGAAGTGTCTGTAGAATGTTAAAAGAATTTTTATGTTACTTCTACAATAAGTAAAATATCCGCGAATGAGGAATTTACCAAAATTGGAGAAACTATGAATAAGATATCAAAAAAATGTTGCAACATTAAACTGGTTCCTAAAAAAGAAATCGAAAGGAATTCATTTTTCTATAACTATAATATTTCATATAGCTGGCATATCGAAATTTGCACCTCCAGTACAGCTTTGTTGGCTGATTGTTAATCGAACCAGTCGTTTAGAATTTGGCCATTTAACATTGGAGAGAGTTTGAAGGGCCACTTCGTCTCTAGCAAAATGCTCACAACGCTTACACAAATATCGGGTTTCCGTGATAAACGCCCTAAGCTATAGCTCCTACAATTGTTGATCAGTTTTAATGAAATAAAAGCCGAATTGCATCTTGAATAATATTCTAATAGACTGAAATATTTTCAATGGTCTGTCACTTTCAGAAATACTGAAAGTTGACCTTCAATTGGATTTTTAAATAGTAACCCCATATTTTCAATTTTTCGATTACTTGTTCAATTTGGATTACCTTCTAATGAAGAATATCTCCTAAAACGCAAGATTATTTGTCCTCAGCACTATCTTGTAGATTTATCTATTTCATCGTTCTTCTTAAGGAAGATCATCGAAGAAATCTTGTAGTTTTCGAATGAGAATTTCCATATAATTGTTCTGATTCTAGTTTCCTTCAATGAAAACTGTTCCTATCAAACGATTCGAATAAATGGCGCAACAGATGTTCACACCGAATATCTACGCTGAAAATTATTGTTCATAACATGTATCCGCATAACAAATACGCGGATTGTGCAAGCTCCAATATCTAAAATTATTTCAATTGAAATGACGATTGCTGTGAAAAGTGAACTGATGAGACAAAATGATGGTTCTGGAACAGAATAATCCAAATGCATTCTATCGGTCAAAATTTTCAAAAACCCGCTTACACTGTCCTGTTCCACAATAACTTGAATTTTTCGAAAAACATAAGGGTTGTATTTATGTTTTCGTAATCAGATTGAACAATCGCTGCTGACGTCGCGGTTTCTGCTGAAATCTGTCGAACAGATAATTCTATCAATTCCGTTCTTCTTTAATCTTCCTTTTGAGAAATGGATAGGAGGTCATTTTTCTAATACTACACTACATATATCACATAGCTGCCGTACAAAAATATCGAAATTTTTCCATCCACTACAGCTGTTGGTTGATTGTTGATCGAATCAGTCGTTTAGAATTCGGCCACTAAACAGAGAGAGTTCAAAGGCCACTTCGTCTTCAACAAAACGCCCACAACGTTTACACAAATATCGGGTGTACCATGAAACACTCCCCAAGCTTCTACAATTGTTGTCAATTTTAATGAAATGAAAACTTAATTGCATTTTGAATAATACTCTAATAGACTGCAATATCTTCAGTGGTCTGTCACTTTCGGAAATATCGATAGTTGACCTTCAGTTACACTTTTTAAATGGTAACTCCATATTTTCAATTTTTCCTATTACTTGTTCAATTTGGATTACCTTCTAAAGAAGAATATCTCCTAAAACGCAAGATTATTTGTCCTCATCCCTCGATCACCAAAATTATTGTTCAGCTAGCTCACATTCAAAGCTGCGTTGTGAGAGGCAGCACTATCTTGTAGATTTATCTATTTCTTCGTTCTTCTAAAGCAAGATCATCGAAGAAATGTTGTAGTTTTCGAATGAGAATTTCAATATAATTGTTCTGATTCTAGTTTTCTTCAATGAAAACTGTTCCTATCAAACGATTCGAATTAATGGCGCAACAGATGTTCACATCGAATATCTACGCTGAAAATTAATGTTCATAACATGTATCCGCATAACAAATATGCGGATTGTGGAGGCTCCAATATCTAAAATTATTTCAATTGAAATGACGATTGCTGTGAAAAGTGAACTGATGAGACAAAATGATGGTTCTGGAACAGAATAAACCAAATGCATTCTATCGGTCAAAATTTTCAAAACCCGCTTACACTGTCCTGGTCCACGATAACTTGAATTTTTCGAAAAACATAAGGGTTGTATTTATGTTTTCGTAATCAGATTGAACAATCGCTGCTGACGTCCCGGTTTCTGCAGAAATCTGTCGAACAGATAATTCTATCAATTCCGTTCTTCTTTAATATTCCTTCTGAGAAATGGATAGGTCATTTTTCTACTACTACACTACATATATCACATAGCTGCCGCACAAAAATATCGAAATTTTCCCACCCACTACAGCTGTTGGTTGATTGTTGATCGAACCAGTCGTTTAGAATTTGGCCACTAAACAGAGAGAGTTTAAAGGGCCACTTCGTCTTCAACAAAACGTCCACAACGTTTAGACAAATATCGGGTGTACCATGAAAAACTCCCCAAGCTATAACTTCTACAATTGTTGTCAATTTTAATGAAATGAAAACTCAATTGCATTTTGAATAATATTCTAATAGACTCCAATATCTTCAGTGGTGTGTCACTTTCGGAAATACCGATGGTTGACCTTCATTTAGACTCTTTAAATGGTAACTCCAGTTTTTCATTCATTTTCGATTACTTGTTCAATTTTGAGTACTTTCTGAAAATGAAGTATCTCTTAAAACACAAAACCATTTTTCCCTATTCCTTGATTACCAAAATTATTGTTCAGCCAGCTCACATTCAAAGCTGCGTTGTGAGTGGCAGCACCATCTTGTAGATTAATCTATTTCTTCGTTCTTCCAAAGGAAGATCATCGAGGAAATCTTGTAATTTCCTCATAATTGTTCTGTTCCTACTTTCCTTCAATAAAAACTGATCCTATTAAACGATTCGAACAAATGGCGCATCTCATGTTCACAACGAATATCTACGCAGAAAATTATTGTTCATAACATATATCCGCATAACATATATGCGGATTCGGCAGGCTCCAATATCTAAAATTATTGCTGTTGAAATGACGATTGTTGTGAGAAGTAAACTGATGACCAAATGATGGTTCTGAAAAAGAATAATCCGAATGCATTCTATCGGTCAAAAATTTTGAAAACTCTCATACACAGTCCTGTTCCAGAACTTGAATTTTTCGAAAAACATAAGGATTGTATTTATGTTTGCGTAAAGCAGATTGATCAATCGCCGTTGACGTCCCGGTTTATACAGAAATTTGATAGACAAAAATTACCTTAATGAAATTTGAATGTAATTGAATGAATTTTTTTGTATCTACAACTAGTCTGTAACTCATCTGCATTTTTAGAAAATTTCGATGACCTTCATTTTTTTGCAACAGCAATTCATCTTTTCTTGAGTAAAAACGGTAAAAAATGTTTCAAATGAAGAAAAAATAAATTATATTTACTCTTATCCAGGATATTCAAGAATATTTAGCGTCAGGTACATCCATTTTGAATGTCCAGCAGTAGTCAGCTAACATGTTCGGACTCCACTTGCCTTGGTACCTTTTTTCCATGTTGGATATGTCCTGATGGAACTGCTCACCGTGTTCGTCGCTAACGTCTCCCAAATTTAGAGGTAAAATACAAATGGGAGTATAAAAAGTGAATCTTGAGCGACGTGCATCCCATGTCCTTATAAGCCGCTAAGAGATTATTGACTAACTGTTTATAGTTTTCGGCCCTGTGGCTTCCAAGAAAATTACGAACAGTATGGAAATTCGAAAACATGTTCTTGCAGATCGGATCAAGTTTTTACTCAAACTCCTATTTGTGGCCCTACAAATATTCCTTCTTCTATTTTGGCATCACTGGTTTTTGGGAATTTTTGTTTCAAGTAACAAAACCATCTCCATTTTTATCCATAGCTTTGACAACATTTTTCATTAGTCCGAGTTTGATATGCAATGGAGGTAGCAATACATCTTCAGGATCTATTGAAGGAGTGTAAAGAACATTTCGTTGACCTGGTATAAGAGCGTCTCGCTTATGCCACTCATTTTTGACATTTGAATTTGGAAGGCTTTTACTTGGTAGAATTCCATTATCAATAATAAAAACGAGTAATATTTTTCCAGTAAGTTTACTGAATAATTGTGATTCACAATTATTCCGTAAAATTCCTCTTTTTTGACATAATGATTTTTTGTCTCGACTATCCTACTCACGGAGGAAACAACAAAATTTCGTATATCCAAGCTATAAACCTAGCAAAATTGCAGACACTTTCAAATCTCCACATATTTTCCAGGAATCTTGGTTATATTTAATATGTACCAGAAGTGATTTCATATTTTCATATGATTCTTTAATTTCATTATTTCAAACGTCAACTCCGTGATCACTGTGGGAATGTCACTGCAAAACACTATATTGCCATCTTGAGAAAAAAACTTGAAAAGTGCGTATGTCGAGTTCTGTATACGGATATTCTGGTATTTTTTCCAGTAAATTCCAATCATGAAGTCGGCACGCCAGCAAATCTGCCTGTCCTTTACTGAGATCCAAATCACGTACCAAGTCATTGAGATCGTTTTGAGTTATAAAATGAGGTTCTCTGTTTGAAGTAATGGGGTCAAAAGTCAGATCGGAATCTGAACTGTCGGATACATTCTCTTCGGTCACGTCATTCATAATTACTGGAGGCTGAGGAACAGGTAAATCATTACTATGTAGTCTTAGGTCTTTGAGCAGATTGTAAATTTGGACAGTTCACAGAATGCCTAGATTTGTAATTAATACCTTTTATAGAAGTTTGGCAGAAATAACAATCTGATACATTGTCTTTCGGTTCGGCCCATATCATTGGAACTGCAAACAGCATATGACGAGATCCTTTAGCCCATGATGTTAATAAACTGTGCACAGCAAACACTAGAAGTCTAGGTTTCGTCATAATTTCGAGCCGGAAAACCAAAATAATTAAAATAACAGTTTTAACTAATAGTGTCAAACTATGACGTTTACTTTTAACAGTAAGTTGACCGCAAATATAACAGAAGTTATCAGGATGGTTTACACACACTCTCGGCATCTTAGTATGATGTTTAACACTAATCTAAAAAAAACTGTTTTAATTTCAATATTTTTTCGTTAATTCATTCGGAAACTCACGTCGGTAACCATAATTTGCGAAATCGAGTAAGTCGATGTTTTATGGAAACTGAGGGTGATTGAACAAAACTAAGTATGAGGTTCATATGCGGGTAGGTAGTAGTGTTTGAAAATATGACTTGATTCCATTTAACAAATTCACTGTTTATCAGTGTTATGGGTTCGCTTCTACACTCAACACGATAATCAATTCCGGTCTTCTTTAATCTCCTCTTTGAGAGTTTTCGGTTCTCGGAATAAATCATATTTGCGTCTTTCGATTCTGGAAAACTTACGGAGGTCTGATTCATATTAGATTGAAAATAGGCTTGTATCATGTCTGTGTTCACTTGATCTTTATAATTCTGTGAAGATGCTCCGCGATTTTCAATGGTATTCCGCCACAGAGCTTACTTCACGATTCATTAGAATCTTCTGTTACGTTTTAAGCCCTTTTTAACCCAAAATACGAAGTAATGTGAATGATCTGAACTGAAATAATTTCTAGGTCAGAAAAATGTTATCACAAACCCAGTCGCATATTCTACGAATTACATCGATGAATTGAAAATGTTAGTTGTCCTCCGAAATTTTTCGATAATTTCCTTTCTCGAAATCAAAAATGAAAATATGGGGTTACCATTTAAAAATTCCAAGTGCAGGTCAACTTTGGGTAGGGGAGAGTCGGGTAGCCTCGGTCACATAAGTAAGATATTTTCAATCTATATAATGAACAAAACATATTCCTCTCGATACTAATGAAATAAGAAATAAAAATTCTCATTTTTATAACTATAATGAAGTTTAGAAGGCAATGTCAAATATTTGTCACAATCATTTCTGGGAAATAGCCCCGGGCACAAAAGAAAAGACTGTGTCGATTTACAAACATCACAATAGTAGAAAGATGACGATGGATCAATGTCAACACATTCTTCATGAGCCTATTTTTTGCACTTGTGACACTGAATCCAGTCTTCATCGAAGGTTTCCCCACAAATGATACATTCTGTATCATGATTTGTTTCTTCCCTAGTTAAACTCTGGATATTCTTTCTCGATCTTATTTGACTGATTGCTGCTTTTGTTCTATCAGTTGCAGCCTTGGATTTATTGGCTACAGCCTTCTTTACTACCAGTGCATCTTTAAATGGAGAGGATGACAGAATCTCACTTTTTTGGGTTTTTCGAAAACGGGCTGCAAGACGCTTCCTTCAGGCGTTAGGGAGAGGGGACAATTTTTGAAGCAATGCATTCAAACAAGGAGATGCAACTGGCTGCGTGTTGCCACTTGTTGATGGTTATGATGCCTGAATAGTGGTCGACTGCTGGGCGCAACTGGTGGATGGTTGCTGGGTTGAAATAGATGATGGCTGTTGGATGCCGCTAGTGGATGGCTGCGGATTGAAACTTGTGGATAATTTTGATCTTATGCTGGTTGATGGCTGCTCAGAAGTCTCAACCAAAACTGGTTCCTGTTCTATATTGGTCATTGATGATGGCAAAAAATCCAAATCAGTAAAAATCTCTCTATTGAATGGATAAATTCCGATGCATTTAAACCCATTTTGTGCTGCTTTCCCTAGTCTAGCTGCCTTAGTGAGAGCAGGATTGACAAGGGAAGCGATGTCATAGTCTGAAATTCTCGCTCCTGGGTTTTGTCTCATCCATGGTACTTGCTGAACTGAATGCAGACTTGAACGGCTTGAAAAATACTCGGTCTAACGGTTGCACTTTGTGAGTTGTGTGTGGTGGTGTGCTGAGCATAAGGATGTGATTAGCACGAGCAAACTCTATCACTGCCGATTCTTTATGGCTCCTATATCCATCGAGAATCAGGAAAACAGGGTGTTCCCTCGAAGGCTATGCGTGCTGTTTGAAGTGCTGGAGCCACTTCAGGAATATCTCACTGTTCATCCATCCACTTTCATGTGGAATAGCTATGCTTTCCGGTGGAGCTCCAATCATCAATCGACCATCTTTATCCATCCGTTTTCTCGGTAAGATGGAAAGAGAAGGTAGACAGTGACCAGTCACACTCATAGCAATTATCAAGGAGATACTTCGTCTCCTCTCACGAGATGTCAACTTCCTCACTTGCTTTTTTCCCTTAGTAGAAATAATTTTCTCATTTTTGTGCACCGTCGAGACTCTCGTTTCATCAGCATTGTAAATTTTCGAAGCTGGAAAACTATATTTTTCCTGAAGCTGGAGCAGCTGATCATAAAACGATCTACTTGAGGTTTATTGAACCCAGCGGCTCTCGGGATACTGGTTGATTCTGGAGTTCTGAGAGCAATATCTTGGGAATCTTTTTGAAAAGCTGTAGTAAAAATCTTTTCCGACCATTTTTTTCCCTTGTTGAATCTATAAGGAATTTTTAGTTGCCCTGCGAATTGGAAAGCCAGTTTCAAAAATTCCGCTTTCGTAAGTGACATCAGCCGATTATCTAGATCAATAACATGTTCATGAAGTTAAAGAGCTTGATCGTTAGAAAATGTGTGCTCCAACCTCCCCAATTTCGGCTTGAACTCTGTTTCTTCTCCATTACCTATAGCTTTTATTTAATCCTGGAGCGTACTTCTTGGAACACCATACCGTTCAGCAGCTCTTCTTATAGATAGATTTCTCTCCTGAACACTCCGGATCGCTCTTTTCATAGTATTTTCATCCCAACTTCCTTTAGTTGTTTTTCTCTCTTTGAATTTTGGCATTTTCTGGGAAGAAAACATCAGATTTTCACTTATTACTTCCCTATTGCAGTACAAAAGTGACTTTAACATGAAGATAAGCAGACGACTCGAACAAGTGTCCGATTCTACCCGACCGATTCAATCCTATGATGTCATGTATATCGCCAATATGAATATGAACAGCTTCAAATATTTAACATATTTTTGAACTATAATGACAACCTCTCTGAATTAGTAAAATGCCATGGTAAGATACCCACATTGTAACGTGCTAAAATCACGTCACAACAATTTGAGTCAAAACACCTGATTCCAGTCAACCCTCTTTATATGTCACGCCACTGGTTAACAATCTGATGCGCATAATCCGCATATGATAAGTACATGTGCTACGAGCATTCTTCAGTTTAGGCGTTCCCTTTCTTTGGAGACCTTCAAGCGAATTAGTTGAACTTGAAAACCCTCCTAAATTGCAGTTAATTAAATTATATTAAAATTCATATCTTGTATCTCATATACTGTGTAGTGGCCTATATCAAAGTATAGGTCCTAGGTGGAGACCCGTATCTAGAAAGTCCTAGGTGAGGAGTTCTAGATAGAAAGTCCTATGTGTGGAGCTGTACCTAGATAGAAGTCCTAGGTGAGGAGCCCTAGATAGACATTCCTAGGTGGAGACCCATAGATAGAAATTCCTAGGTGGAGATCCCTAGATGAAGACTCGTACGTGGAGCTCAACAGCTGAAATAGAGGTTTTCCCCAAAGGCAGCAGTAAGACCAAGAACCACCAAGATAAGTCTTATTGCCTGTATTAACATATTAAGAAGTTTTTGTGACACTATGTATCATTATCATAATTTATATAATTGATTAAATATCTAAGCGAAACTATCTTGACTTTTCTTCCAAGATTTCAGTAACGAGTATTGAATTAGAGTCTCATTGCTCATTTTTCTCTGGGCTTAACCAGAGTATTAAAGTTAATTTTGTTATAACATAGTACAGAAAAAACTGAGTTTGAGAAGTGTGCGGCACAGACAAAAGAACCGATACTAGTATATGATCGACTGTCACGCGTTGTTCACTGAACTCACACGGCTCATAGACTTACACGTATGGTTATATGTTGCTGCCGTTATTTTGAGGTGGCGCCTGTTAATGTATGTAGAATGATCTAACCTAACCTAACCTAACCTACAGTGAATTTCCACTTCAGCTATCAGGTACACGAGGCTTGAGTAGTACAGTTTCACTATATTGCGCTATGCCTGACTAGTCACACAACATCAGTGATGAAATAGGTGGAGAGGATGTTCTTTTTGGGATCGGACTGACGTACGTTGAGCCAGGGTGGAATCAAAAAGATCCAATGATCACATGAAGTTGACCTCTTCTACCCATGGGGAAGAGGGGTAGTCTTGTCACATGACTATTTTTTTTGTAATCTGTGACCTTGCCGTAGTTTCGTAGTTGGTACTCTCCGCTGGCTCGAAACTTTTTCTTTATTTTGTACCATCCGGGCCTGAATAGGCAGGATGTATTTGTACAACCTTATTTTTAGTTGGAGAGGAGTTGGTAGTGGTAGTAGTAGTATTGGTGGTGGTGGTAGTAACCAAAACCAAAAATTGTCTTTCCTTAACCTATTTCCGTTTTGTCTCTACTGGAAGGTAGAGACCCGGTAAGATTAAATTCAATTTGCGGATGGGATCTGCGAATCCTTGATGCGTTTCACTGTGTCTGTGTCCCTAACGCTGGGTACTAATATATTCCTAGGTGGAGACCCATAGATAGAAAGTCCTAGGTGGGAGCCCTAGACAAAAATTCCTAGGTGGAGATCCCTAGAAACCGACATTAGTGTATGATCTACTGTCACGCGTTGTTCACTGAACTGACACGGCTCATAGACTTGCACGTATGGCTATATGTTGCTGCCGTTATTTTGACGTGGCGCCTGTTAATGTATGTTTGCGGGATTTTCTGGAACAAGAGGGTACCCGCCGGCCGGGGCTACCCGAATCTCCTCTACTACCGGAAGTCACATACCAATGAAAATGCTTCAGGCAGTTAGAATATCAGTGAAGATGAAATTTTTTGTTTCATTGAAATCGATCTACAATTAGAGGAGCTATAGCTTGGCCGTTTCCCACAGTAGACCCGCCATATTTGATAAATTTGTTTTTTCATTTGGATATGCTGCCAATCGTGCAGGTTGCCATGGTATTTGGCATCAGTGACTAAATTATAAACATATTTGACAAATGCCATCAACATTCGTCCACTCTAATGGAAAACCCTTACAACTAATGAACAAACATTCAAGTAGTTAGCAGATTTCATTATCAGATTAACCGAATTTTGTAAACAAAAAGAGACAAATACTTCATTGACTTCTGCCGAATATTATCATTAGCGTATTCATATCATAATCGCGATGTCATATAAAGTTGCTTTGGTCTTCAGTGTAACAACCAGCCCCGGATCTACGATTATTTCGAACCGGGGCAAGAACTTGATATGTCGCCCCTCTCTCGAGCGTTTGATTAACACTAGTATATAATAGGTGACATTTTTTATGATCGAAAGAATACTCTTTAATAAATTTGTACTCTTTATTATCTATTAGCTAATAACATTTTCTTTGGTGTGACATCAAATTAAATATAGCAATCTTATAACAAGACAACAGACAACCAAGACATTTTTTTAATTTTTCTAATATTTTTGTTTCTGTCTCATCCTACTACAGCTTTACACGGCGTGCTTTCTTTTCCGCGAAAGAATCTATCAGCTCATCAAAGTCCGTCTCAAATGAAGTTTTATTTTCAATGGCTAAAATCGCGAGGCCAGAACGTTCTCGACTCATTGTTGAACGCAGATAGGTTTTAATTATCTTCAGTTTGCTGAAACTTCGCTCACAGCTTGTAGATGTCGGTAATGTGCAGTATATCCTTAAAGCTACTAACATTAGGAAACGCTTCTTGCAAGTTATTCTTACACAGATGTTGTAACAGGTCGAATGCTTTTGATTTTTCATTAATTTCCGGTACTAGGTCTTTGAGTACAGCAAGTTTCTGGCAAAAATCAACTGCATTCAAGTCTTTTGAATATTTTCGTGCTATATCGGCTCCATTTTTCTGCAGATCATCAGTCGACATATTTAAAAACGCGTGGCCACTGAGGAAGGCGAAATTTCCATGTAGTCTCTCTGCGCTCTCTACCCTTGTTTCTATTTCTGTTGAAATTTTGTCAAATACTACTTTTCTAACTTTGAAAAATAGCCCATTCAGGTCTAGATTTGTTGATTCGTCTTCGCAGAATTCGTCGTGTTGCCTTTTCTTTTTGGAAATTCGTTTATTTTGAAGGAGTGGCTCGATTTTTAACTTTTCTGATATAGTTGCAGCTCCTTGGATCCAATTTTCTATTGGTTTTTCTCTCATTTCTTGTATGATCTTAAGAAGACTTTGCATTATCACCACAGAACGTGAAATGATAATATCCTCTTTTTGTATTTCAACGTTCACTCTATTAATCTCTCGAAGAATGTTATTCCGAATTGATAAGTTGAGGATGAATTTGAATTTCATCACCGCATGTAGTAAATGACCAGCTTCATACTTCGATTCAGCTGCTGAAGAGGATTCTTCAATTTCTTCTAGAGCTTTGACAACTTCCGGTAAATTATTTAATAGAGCAGTAACAGCTTGGTATTTAGCTGACAACTGGTTTTAATACTTCCTTTGAAGTTTGTTTTAGTACAGTTTTGCATTATTTTACACCGCGGGGTGGATCCAACAAATAAACAATATAGTTTTTGTATAAGCCCAAATACGTTAACTGCTTCTGGACATGATGAAGCTGAATGCACGCCCACAAGATTCAAGGAGTGTTCTAGACAAAGTAAAAACTCGGCCAGCTCGTTCACTTGCAGAACTCTGGATTACACGCCTTTGTAATACGCCAGCCGTATTAGATTTTTGCATATCCAAACCATCAGCTTCTAATTTTTCTAGAATTCGCTGTGTGATATATTCTCCAGTTTTCATTTACTTCAATAAAATCAATAAAGCTCTCCTTAATAATATATCCAGTTTCTGTTATTTTTATATATCGAATAACCAGGCTCGTTTGTTCTGAATGAGATACATCTGGAGTGCAGTCAAACATGATGGTAAAGTAGTTGGCCTCCTTGATCTCATTGATAATGGTATTTCAACCTTTTTCGCCATCATATCGATTATTTCATTTTGTATTGTTTTCGACAAATAGAACACTTGTACTTTTTTGATGTGGTCTAAATGATACTTGAGAGTAGGTTCGTATTCAGCGAATAGACTTATCAAATTAAGAGGAAAATTTTCAGTGAGATGACTCAGTGTTTCTTTAGTATCTCTAAATGAAAGACAGTTTGTGGCAAGGTACATGACAGCATCCACTACTACATGTAGAATAATTGTCCATTTTTCTTGGTCAGAGTGAATTAATCGCTCAATATCGTGATCAATGTCCTGGCACAATTTCATTTGCCACTTAATAAAACATTCTTCATGCGTTTGTGAAACTTCATGCTCAGTTAATATACGCTATCAGTGTTTTCAACTAGGCTAATACAGAATGTACTAAATTAACTTTGAAAATATTCTTTTTTTTCTGAAGTACTAATACTAAATGCCAAATCAAAAATTTTAATCAAAGTTAGTAAACGTACCTGCAAATCGACTGTATTAAGATATTTATTATTATCATAAGTAATACCGGCAAAACAACATTTCGAGCACAATTCAATAAATCCTACAGAATGTCTATGGAAGGGGTGCTCAAACTTGAACTGCTGGCGATATACCTCAATATTTTTAAACTACTTACGATCGACTCTGAGAGGCTACAGGTATGTGTGATGCAAGGTTGTCGTACATACACGATACACCCTACCTACCTACCCAGGTAGGGTGTATATATATATATATATATATATATATATATATATATATATATATATATATATATATATATATATATATATATATATATATATATATATATATATATATATCACCTTTCAGCACAATATAGATTATTTTAATCAAGGTTTGGGTTAGGTTAGGTTAGATTCATTTAGATTAGTTAGTTACTTATATATATTTAGTTACGTTCTTGTTTATAATATCAATGAAAAACTATTAGCTATTCAAAATTGCGAGTTTATTGGTTGTTACAAAACAAAAGAGTTACATATTGTGTTAAACTTAACTAAGGAGTGACTTTGGATGTTGAAGCGTGGCTCTACATGTCCTCAGCATACTTTTCATAAGATGGTACGTAACCACTGATCGTCAGTTAGTCGATTGCGATATCTTGACTTAATTTTCTTCATTTCAGAAAATGCAGACTCGCACAAGAAAGTTGACCAATACATTGCCGTCAGTTCAAGAGCGATTTACCTTAGATTCGGATATTTATCTTCAGATATAAAATACCAGAAATTTGTGTCAGATACTGTAGCTTTGAAATGTATATCTGATATAATCTGCACCAACTCATTTTCAACAGAACATGAGTTCATATTAAACTGACTTGCTATTTCAGTAGCTAATTCCTCAATGTTTTTACTTGAAAAAGGATAACTCATAAATGATGCTATATTTGCCAATTTACTGCAATCATAAAAACGCGTTTCGAAATGTCCCAAAATATTTGATAATTCAGCCCCATACGTAACATAATCCAACTGAGTAATCCTTGCTTTCAAAGACGGAAAATGTTTCAGATCCTTTCTTTTCAGTCAATCTATCATAAGTTGCAATTTAGTTTTGAATGCGTTTACTGCTCTAGTCATCTCAATAATAAATTTTCCTTTACCTTGAAGCTCCCAGTTAATGGGGTTTAAGTGCATCGTGATGTCAGTCAAAAATGCCAAATCAGTCAGCCATTTTTCGTTTTTCAACTTCTGAGTGTCATCACCTCTTTCGTCCAGAAAAGCTGTTATTTCGGGCAATAATTCTTGAAACCTTTCTAGGAATTTTCCGCGACTCAACCGATTGCCGTCCGTGTGTAGAACTAAATCAGTGTGTTCAGCTAACACCCTATCTTCCGAATGCAACTTAAAGAATGGAATTTACAATTTTTGTTGCAATGCCCATAATTTCCTCCCTGTTTAAAACTTTTGAAAACAAAACTTGTTGATGTATAATGCAATGGAATGAAAAAATTAAGGAAATGTTCATTAGCTCGACACAATGCCACAAAACCGTTTTTGTTTCCAGTCATTGCTTGTGCTCTATCGGTTGTAATGTACAATAATTTATAAAGCGATAGCTTGTAGTTTTTTACAAAGTTGAAGAAAACGTCATATATATCTTCGCTACGGGTCTTCCCCTTCAGAGGAATGATTGTGAAAAATTCTTCCTTAGCCAACATGTCATTGAATACCATCCTAATAAAGATACACAGCTGGGCATTGTCTGTCATATCGGTGGATTCGTCGAACTGTAAAGAAAAGTATGTATATTTCATGATATCATATTTTAGTTTATCTGCCATGTCCTGAATTATGACTTCAATACGCCTTGTTACAGTCGAACAAGATAACTGAAGTTCTCTAATAGCAGACATGATTTCTGTTTTATTTTTAAAATCTCCAAATAAAGTCTCATCCGCTTCAATAAACGCTTCCTTCGCAACCGATCTACCTTCGAATGGTTTCGCCAATCGATCGAGGGTTAACGTCATAGATTGCTCCAATATCGCTCCTGCTGCAGTTGCGTGTGTAGAAAACCTTTAGGATTTATTCATAAATCAAATTACGATGTGTTCAAAAGCCAACTGGGCATTTTAAAATCAAATGAATAATCGATAGAACTACGCCGCACTGGATGCTAGATGCTTCGCGAAACAAGTATTTTTTTTCGAAGTAAAAATTCGTTAGTCGCAGTATGTATGAAAACGAAAAATTTGCTACAAAAATATTTTCAAATTGATACACGCACTCTAATTTTTAACATATTATATTATGATTTTGGCGCCCCCTGAAACTGCCGGCCGGGGCAGTGTCCATTTTTGTTATAGTTATATTTTAAATAAGCTTGTTCATTACTGAGTTCTTTGAAGACTGAATTGTCAAACGGTTGTGCTTCATTACATTTGATGTTTGAGCGTTCATGGCCGGAATGAAAACAAGAAAAGTTGTTTATCTAATTTTCGGTATTCATTACAAAATATGACATTAGAAACTCCGAGGAAGATGAGGTAAACTGTTGATGCTTCCGTAACAGTTTCATTTTCAAGTCTCCGATTTCTTAGAACACGGCCTAACGTGACATATAGATTTCAATTCCTAATTGGCAATTATACAAGTTCTTTATTAAAGGTTTTCGACATACAGTTGATGACCTTCGAGGAACACAAGTGTGAATATCTCGTTTAAATATTCGACTCAGGGCACACCCTACTGAAAAATTCATCTACAAAGTTCCCGTATAAAAATAGAAGCAGGTATGTATTGAGCGGGTTGGGTTCGATGATCAACGGTTGAATAGGTAGCTTAGACAGAAAAAAATAATTAGCTTCATTGAAGTGACAGAGAATCATAAAAATTGATGAAAACTTATGCAAAACAAGCTCGATTCAAGCTTTCTACAAAAATAATGAAATTGTGATCTTAATCCATAAATATTGATTATAATTCATAGAGATTGTCTTAATAATGAATGTTATAATATTAACAATTCTTCTTCAATAATTCTTGAAAATTTTCTAATTCCTTATTATTATTAGATTATAAATATAAAAGTGAAAATTTAATTTCTGTCATAAACAATGCCAGTTTGACATCCAATAAATTACTAATATGTAATTGACAAATAGATGAATTGCATCCTGACTACAACAGGAATACTATTTTGCAGTATCGCTCAAATGAACGTCAGTTACAAGTTCTCTCTTCCACATTAATTTATTTAGCAGTGAAAAAATATATATGCAGTGATATCGAATAATGTACCTACCTAAAATACGATAAAAACGAAATCTACAAAATGGATGCATTTCCACCAATTTTACTCCGCCAGAAACTATAATTTGAATGGCAATATGCCTGATGTAGAAGAAAATACATCAGACGGAAACGTTATCAAATCTCTGAAACCTACAACAAAATATACGGGGATATCCACCGGGACCGTCCGTTAAAAACTTTTTGAGTTCCAATTAAAATATCAAGCTAAAATTTAAATGCGGCCATAACTAGCGATTTCCAATTGGATTGAAATATTTTCGAAGTGATGCCATTTCCGGTTATACCGGAAGTGGGTAATCACTTTGTTATTTCAAATGGCAATCTACCTTTTTTATTATACATCTAGAATTGACATTTGAGCAAGGCATAAAATATCGAAGTTGTAGGCACTTATCTGTCAAAACTTTTGACAGATTTAATTATTTTTGTTATAAAATCGATTTTTGAGGAACATTTAAAAAAATTGTTGCTCGTAGATCTTTTGCACTACAGACACAATTTTTGCTTGGGTGGATAGAAGAAGGATCAAGGAATTTTTTAAGAAATCTACACATGTCAAATGTTTATTACGCAATAACTCAATTTTTTCAAATTGCACGTGCCAATTTTTATATCGCCATCAGATGAAGCGTCAAATTTCAGATGGAATTGTTAAGCATGTACTATATCCATCTCTTATAATTCCGAAATAATTTGGGAATATATTGAATTTTGATGATTTTGCAAGAACTAACAGAGAATGCTTTGAAATATTTGAATCAAGTAGCTGAACTGGCTACGCTTACCTGGCAGGTGCCTAAAATTAATGTACTTGTCACTCCGTTCAATCGAATTTGATATTTCATCAAGAATTGTCGTTATTTCAGATTGAAAATATCCAAGAAATACAACACATTTGGAATAAAACCACTGGTTATTCAAACGAAAATATATTTAATCTTTTTTTAATTCATTTTAGAATGTCAAAAAGTAATGGGTAGAAATTGCAGGCAATTCAATAACCAATTTCCAAATTTACCGTCTATGAGTTAAATAAAATTTCGAAGCATTAGAAGCAATTTTCTACAATTCGGATGAATAATAATTGTAGGAACTAAGCGAAAACCAACCATCGAAGATAATTACATTAATACGAATAAATGATAGCAAACATCATAGGAGAGAACTAATTTACGATCTGAATAGATGTTCAATATGGGCCCCATTTTGCTCGATACAGTTGACAGCTCGTATACGAACATGATGAGTTGCCCTCCTAGTTCCCTCAGGATCAATATTACGAAAAGCATTATGAATGAGCTCTAGTAACTCTTCTTTACTTCTTACAGGAATAAGATATACTTCACTCTTGATTTTGTCCCATAAATAAAAATCAAGGGGCGTCCGGTCCGGAGAACGCGGAGGCCACAAATTTGGTCCTTGATTACCCCACCATCTATCATCGAACATTTCTGTTAGCTGCCGATCCACAGCTCGTGCTTTATCTGCTGGTGCACCATCCATTTGATAATAGCAATCCCTCAGAATGTTAAGGGGTAATCCATCTAAAAAATTTGCTAAAAAAAAGTTCACGTTGAATTTATTTTGGAAATCAATAACCTCAATGAAATGTGGATTTTCTGTGGCCCAAAAATGTCGATTTCTCCTGTTGGTCATTCCACTTTCATTGAACTTGGCTTCATTAGACCATATAATTTTTTGCAGAATTCTCTCATCTTCTTGAAGCCGAATTAATAAATTTTCACAGAAATTTAGCCGCTTGGGAAGGTCAGTTGGTTTCAATTTTTGTAGTCTGATAAAAGAACACGGGTGCATATTATATTTCTTGAGGATCCTTTGGTTGGAAGTATAACTCAATCCAATATCCATTGATGCTGACTTAATGGACGCATGTGGATTGGCACGAAAATACGCTAGCGTATTAATTTGATTGTCGTCGTCCTCGAGAATTGGTTTTCTTCTAGTTTCTATGTATTTAGTTCTCCCAAATTGCAGAAAATTGCTTCTAATCCTTCGAAATTTTGTTTTACTCATAGGCGCCAAATTTGGAAATTGGTTATTGTTCTATCCATCACTTTTTGACATTCGCCATGAATTAAAAAGAGATTAAACATATCCTCATTTGAATAAACAGCCATTTTATTATCAATCTGGTGTTTTTCAAAAATGTTCACTTCAAATTACCAACAATTCTTGTTGAAATATCAAATTCGAATGAACGAACTGACAAGAACATTAATTTTAGGCACCTGTCAGGTGAGCGTAGCCAGTTCAGCTACTTGATTAAAATATTTCAAAGCATTCTCTATTAGTTCTTGCAAAATCATCAAAGTTCAATATATTCCCAAATTATTTCGGAACTATAAGAGATGGGTATAGTACATGCTTATACAATTCCATCTGAAATTTGACGCTTCATCTGTTGGCGATATAAAAATTGGCACGATTTGAAAAAATTGAGTTATTGCTGTTTGAAAAAGGCCAAATTGAAAGAAAATCATACAAAACAACACAATGAACATTTGACATGTGTACATTGCTTAAAAAATTTCTTGATCCTTCTTTTATCCACCCAAGCAAAAATTGTGTCTGTAGTGCAAAAGATCAACGAGCTACAATTTTTTTAAATGTTCCTCAAAAATCGAGTTTATAACAAAAATAACTGTATCTGTCAAAAGTTTTGACAGATAAGTGTCAACAACTTGGGTATTTTATGCCATGCTCAAATGTCTGTTCTACATGTATAATAAAAAAGGTAGATTGCCATTTGAAATAATGAAATGATGACCCACTTCCGGTATAACCGGAAATGGTATCACTTCGTAAATATTTCACTTCAATTGGAAATCGCTAGTTATGGCCGCGTATGAAATTTCAGCTTGATATTGTAATTGGAAGTCAAAAAGTTTTTAACGGACGGTCCCGATGGATATCCCTGTATAAAAGAGAAGTATTGAATTTAGATTTTTACCCTTTTAGGAGTATTATTTTTTTATTATTCTTCACTGCTAAAAACACACCCATTAGGGTAGGGGAAACCCGTAAACCCCCTTTTTTGAGGACAACTCGTAAAAATCGAAGTTTTTTCTTTCCTAAAATCATCTTATTTGAAAACCCACTGAACATAATCGTGCATTGCAGAATATTGAAAAATAAAAAAACAGTATTTGGCTCTGATTACCCCTTTACTCGAATATTTGTGGCCTAAGCCACCAATATCCCCTCCGATCTACCGACAGTGGTCGCATGAGCTTTATGGACTCACATTCTTCAGTTAATACTCCTTGGCAACAGCTCACGGTTCTTACCGAATTCTTCTTCTTCATTTTCCTTCCCCTTTTTCACTTTCATCTTCTAATTATAGATTTTTTTAAACCAAGTTTCCATGGCTTCATTTTTTCGATTTTTTTGGCTCAATGTCAACAACCACTTTACGTAAAGTTGAAATGCTGATCTGCAAGTTTTTCCTCTTTTTTTCTCTTCTAACAAGTCTTCATTAAGAATAGATGATAATATACTTACTTACTACTTTTTACTTTTTCTTTTTTTGTTGTAACTTGGGTCTTTGGATGGAAGGACCTGGTAACTTCAGAATCTCATCAAAAGATATTTTCAATCCATCGTTCACTATTTGCTGATCTAAACTACGATACTTGTCTTGTCGATACTTCTTTCCTCATGACAATATGCTCTTGATGCTGATAAGTATTCTCTTTGGAAAAACTTCTGAAGCGAACATATCAGTGTTGTACGGGCAAATAACTGTTGATTCGAATTATTTTATTACTTTTCTTTTGAAAGCTACCAATTTATAAGCTTCCTTGAACAGTTGAACCAACTGGTATGGAAGTATTTTCTCCAAAATGTAAAGTTACTGGCTGCATTCATTATTAAATGAATTCTTCGAAGAAGAATAAAAAGCGAGGGTTGAAGTATTTGATAAGAAGATATTTTAAAGAAGTATTCATTTAAACTAGGTGACAATATTTTAAGATAAATGAAAAACAAATGATTATTCTACGTCCATATTGGCTAATAAGTTCGATAATGATAACTAATGAAACAACATTCTAGAAATAAGAGCCCACATGTTCCAGGCCTTCTTTGTATATCAATGCGCACTCTCTCAAATATCCCTAGAGAACTTCTAATGATATCACATGAAGCTATCATCATACTTCTTAATTCTCTCAAAATATTTACAGAAGAGCTGTATACCAATGTTTTCAGATGTCCCCATAGAAAAAAATCTCCAAACTGTATAAATCTGAAGACCTTGGAAGCCAAGATTCTGGTCCACCACAATTTATACATCGGTTATTGAATACAAAATTCAAATATTCTCTCGATGCCATACTAAAATGTACTGGTGCTCTGCCGTGCATAGACCACATTCTGTTTCTGATTTGAAGTGGCACATCTTCTAGCAATAGAGGCAATTTTTCTAAAAAAAAATGCTTCGTAAAAGACACAATTTAGCTTGTTTGTCAAAAAATTGGTCCAATTAGGTAATTCGCAATAACCCCGAAATTAATTGAAAATTGTTCTTGGTAGTGACATTCCTCAATAGAATATGCATTTTTTCTATCCAATGATGATTATTTTAAAAATCTCAAGTGTTTCTTAAATAGAAAGGCTCACTTGTGAACAAGTACAATTGTGTGTGAATTCTATCCGCAGAAGAAAAATCTCGAGGAGATATTACATGGCCTTGTTAGCTATCATAGGGGTACATTAAGAATTGGTTAAAAAAATTCTCCTGACCAACACAAAGGAAATATTTATCACTTTCTCAATTTTTCTGGTAGTCTGCTGGAAATTCTCATCAATTAAATTTCAAACAGCTTCTTCTATTTCCGGAGGTGTTCTAGTCCGATTTGAACCTTTCAAACGATACCTCTTTCTCTCAATCTTTTAGTTAGACATCTGACCCCTGACATCATTACCCAACATGTAGTGTATATCGGCCAATTCGGCATAAGTAAGAATCATTTCAAAATGTATTAATAAAAACAAACAGGTATTTGAAATGTATGCACGACAGATCGATAATTGAATTTCAATGTAATTAACTATTCTAGTCACCCCATATACTGTCACAAGAGTCGAGTTGTTTGGTGATGTAGATTTTTGTAGATAACTCTTTGTCAAGTTTCGGAGGAAAATCTTCAAAACTTTGATATCAAGAAATTTTTGAAAATTTAACACCCACTATCTCGCGATAGAAGCATTGCTTAACCTATGTTTATATGATATTTTTTCTTGAATTCACGAAAGATTCACCTCTTTGATTTACGACATCTCGTTATAAAACACATTGTACATTCAAAGGAATATACATATAGCTATGCATTAATTTCAATACTATTCATTTGTCTTGCCAAATAATAATTGAGCCTATGTTTATTTCCGAAAGAACTTTCCTTTTGATATAACTCAAGCTTTGATTAGAAGTAATACGACTCGAACCGATAATAAAAATTAAAATGACTGAGCAAAAATCTCGTTCAAAATAAGTATATCCGAATGAACACAAGCTTTTTGGGTATTGCGCCGAAAATAAAAATAATTTTTGCACTACCTTTCTAATTCTTTTTTCTTTGGCAAATCCACGTTTCTTTACAATATTTCTTGTATTAATACAACACACATTATTTTTTGCATGGGAACGAGTATTTAAATGATATCTTTTTCACAAACTCAATAATAATGATTAAAACTTACGTTAACGCAACGCAGCTAGTGTAGTTTCTTATTATCACTGAAATGGTAATATTTCCATACAGAAAAATAAATTGATTGGTAGAGTTAACAACTAGCACTCTACTTGCAGATGCAGAAACGTGATGAGAATTGTAAATTTTATCATCCATAATCATCGAAGATGTTCTAATTTTACTGAAAAAGAACACGATGTTTGGGATTTTCGTTTTATATATTTATATTCATTCAGTTGATATAATGGTTACTGGTATTCTTTGCTAGCATTTTACTTTTTTTGAATAATTTTGAGGCTTAGACAACTATTCGTATATTTACGGTGTACCTACTTGAAGACCAAAATCGTATCTTAGGTACCCATTCTTACCTATCGTCCTGCGTTTTCATAAAATTAAACAATTTATTGTAAAAATAAAACATATAAAAAACGGGTTGCCATCAAAAAAGCCAAATTACGAAACATAGTGCTCTCACCGAAACATTTTTTAAGATCTAGTATAAATCAAGTCAGTTATCTTAGATATATTCTATGGAAGCAGCTATTCAACAAGTTTGTCATAAATTGTTATCCACCACCTAATTATACCTTTGTTTATCCATGGTAATTTAAACGGCTAAATTTATATGATAGAAAATTCGATTGATAAATTCATAACAGAACAACTAGAAAACGATGTCCTACTACTTAATCAACAATTGCATTTCCAACACGACGGAGCTCCTCCTTACTACTGCGCACCAGATTGTGAATACCACAATTTGCAAATCAACGTCACAATATCCTGGTCGTTGTATTGGAAGGAGATGTCCTATGAAGTGACCTGCCCGATCTTCCTACCTGAACCCTCTAGACTTTTTCTTGTGGCGAACATCTTATTTCCAAAATTTTGCGATTCACCCAGCTGAGAATTTCGACGATCTACGACACCGAATTCTCGATGAGTGTCGTCGAATAACTCCAAATATGCTGAACCATGGTATACAAGGTTTCCTGTCGAGATGGTATTTCTGTACAGAACTAAATGGATGACAATTTGAACATTTGATTTTTTATTATTTTCATGATAAAACAAAATCTTTTCAAGATTGTAGTAATTTGTAAAAAGAACTTTCAAATGACATTCAAACAAAACCAACTTTTCTTATCTAAAACCTCAAGGAAAGTGAATTTACTGGTTGAGCAAGCAGGCGCTCTCTACCCTCGAAAGGTTTCCATACGAAACAAACATCTTGAAAAAAGCCAAATATTTAAGGTGTAATTGGGTAAAAAAAAGGTTTTTTTAGTAGAAATCATTTTTCTCATACACTAGCGTGTATGACGAGCTTTTGAATGAGGTATCGCCCGACCACTTTGCCCAATTTAATTTTGAGGGATTGAAGTGCTCCCTCGAAGAGGATTGCTCAAATATCGATAAAAAAATATCACCCAAATAAAAAAATTCGATATTAATTGAGAATCAACTATTTTTATTTTAGCCGTATTGCTTCGAAATTAATGTTTTTGAACTGGATACTCGGGGTAAATGATGCAACCAAAAATTTCTTTGTTGAAATTGAAAAGTTTTTGAGATTTGAAATTTTTCATAAAGAAAACCAGCTTCAAGATCTCGAGAGGATTTCCTTCAAAACAAAAGTTGATTTGTTTGCGATCTTCTAAAATGCTCTCTTCCTATGTCTCACACTCATCGTCTTATCATATTAATTTTTTCAGTTGCACTTTTATTACGTGTACGGTACAGTAGGGGGAGGGGGGGCACATTGATTCACGGGGCACATTGGTACAGTATCTATATCTCAAAACCGATAAACGCTACACAGTCCGGCACATCACTAGAATGCTCAAGGACATTCACAAGAATGACAGTTGTGACGTCGCTCGCCGCCAGTTTGCCGTTGGGCCTCAACGGTCACTAACGTGTTGGAAGTGGCGTGCGCGGCTGCCTACAAAAAAAATACGTGAAATGTAATTGTGTCTCAGGAGGACACTCTTAGTTGTTTTTGTTATTATTTGATACTAAAGGTAAGTAAATATAGTTATTATTGTATTTTAAAATGTTTTTGATTGCAAGATTATTATATATTTGATAAAATTAATTGTTTGTGGAAAAAGTCCTTTGGGGCACTTTGATACGGTAATGTGCGGGGTACAATGATACGTATCAATCTGCCCCTCTAGTGTATTATAGTGCCCCGTCAAAATAATAGTTTATTTTATTGTTTTTTCTTTTTTCAGAAAATGGTGCGCACTTACAAACCCAAAACTGATAGAAAAATATCAATGAAGAAAGCATTGAAGATGCAATACGTGAAGTATTGTCAAAAACTTTATCTATACGCAAAGCAGCCGACAAATATGGCATCAAAACTGCAACCCTACAACATCGCATCGAAAAGGCCCGAAAATCATTTGAAGCTACCAGACCATTATCTACAATTGAAGCATCCTCTTCATTACAAGCAGAATCTTCTTTATCACAAGC
Organism: Cryptolaemus montrouzieri; assembly: GCA_013387265.2. Lineage (NCBI taxonomy): Eukaryota > Metazoa > Arthropoda > Insecta > Coleoptera > Coccinellidae > Cryptolaemus > Cryptolaemus montrouzieri. The sequence goes on from JABFTP020000021.1 coordinate 65,905,797, forward strand.
AGGTCCATCTTCATCACAAATAGCACCATCTATGGAGATGGCACAAATAGCATCATCTTCAGCACACACTACTACTGCAGCTTTATCACCACACACTGCTACAGCTACTTCATCAAACATATATGGTTCCAAGTATACCGTTGCACAAGTTTTTTCAACCGAACAAGAAAAGGCATTGACTCAATATTTATTGAATTGCAGTAAAATGCACTACGGCCTTTCATTGAAACAGCTTTTGACTTTGGCATACGAGTACGCAGAATCCTCAGGGTGTAATTATCCAAAATCCTGGAAAGAAAACAAATGCGGTGGAAAAGATTGGGCAGCTGGCTTCAGGAAGAGAAACCCAGAATTGAGTCTACGAAAACCAGAAAACACAAGCGCAGCAAGAAGCTTTGCCTTCAATAAATCTGCTGTAGCTCAATTTCATGATAATTACGAACGCATAATGAGACAATACAATTTTACACCTGATCGAATAATAAACTTAGACGAAACAGGCATAAGCACAGTCCTTTCTACTCCTAAAGTTATTGCTGGAAGAAAACAAAGACAAGTGGGACAAATAGTTTCTGCAGAACGCGGAGAGTTAGTTACTTTCTGTGGTATTATTACTGCAACTGGTTCTTCCCTTTCTTCAGTATATGTCTTTCCAAGAGTTCACTATAAAGATCACTTCCTAAATGGTGCTCCTGATGGAAGTCTAGGGTTGGCAAACAGAAGCGGCTGGATGACTTCAGAATTGTTTATAAGAGTTTTGAAACACATTCAACGCCTTACTTCGAGCAATAAGGATAACCCAATCCTAATCATTTGTGATAACCACGAATCTCACATTTCAATAGAAGCTGTTAACTACTGTCGTGACAACGGTATTGTTTATTTGAGTCTTCCCCCACACACGTCGCACAAATTGCAACTGCTTGATGTCAGTGTGTTCGGACCCTTCAAAGGCAAATTGAAGATAGCTTTCAACGACTGGCACATTCAAAATGTTGGAAAAACTTTGACCATGTACAACATTGCTGAACTGTCCAAATTAGCATATTTGGAATCATTTACACCAAAGAATATCATAGGTGGTTTTTCCAAACCTGGAATATGGCCAATTAATAAACTGGTATTTGGCGACGACGACTTTGCACCGATAGACATTTTCAGCACAGGTTATCACGATTTGACAGATGAGAACACTCACAACACACAAGATTTACATTTTGTAGACTCAGAAGCAAGTCAAAATAATGAGGTTGTTGATAGAGAACAACATAAAACTCCTACTTTGGATGCCGACCCAGTTTCAGTGTCTGATGCTGACGATCCTTTACATGTTTCTTCATCAAAGGCTATTCTTACTCCTGAAGTAGTTAGACCTTATCCAAAAAGGCGATTACTGACAGTGTCTTAAAAGAAAAGGAAGAGAAAAGGGACGATCAAGAATATACACTGAAACACCAGAAAAAATAGATTAGAAAGCTTACGTAATGAAAAGAACAGGAAAAGAGAATTACAAAAGCAAAACAGCATGCAAAAGAATTGAAAACAGCGAAAAATCTGTTGGGATTAACTGAGCCAAAAAAGAAAAGAGAGTGACTTCTTTGCCTTCAGAAATAGATTCCGATTCTAGTCAAGATGAAGTCGTGATGACGAGTGATAGTGAAGACATTGAAATGCCGTCGGAATCGGAAGAAGAGGTAATTAATGAAGAACCAGTTAATCCTGAACACATAAATATTGGAGATTTTCTGCTAATTAAATTTGAGAAGAAGAAAACTGTGATTCACTACATAGCCAAAGTTGTATTTAAGTATAGTGTGACAGAATATGAAGTATTATATCTCAGAAAAAGCAGGGTCTTCTAAGTTTATATTTCCAATTGTGGAAGACAAAGCAAGTGTGGATGTTAGAGATGTAGTTTTGCAATTACCAAAACCAACTTTCTCCTAAGGCACATCTCGAACATCGTCGCTTTATTCATTTTCGGTAGGTTTAACTCGATATAATGTCCAGTAGATTGTTTTGTAATTTTAATATGAGAGTTTTATGATTATTTTTGTTAAATTTTTGATGTTTGTTTAATTTTTCAAGAAAAACATTGTTAATTACGATAGAAGGTTTTAATATTATATTTTCATTAACAATATTCAATGTTAAAGTCTGTTTACTTAGTAAGTATATAACTGATTATATAATTAAGAAAATAACAGAGAATTTAGTTTTGTTGTATGATGACAATATTGTTTTTTGTGATTTTATTCCTTAAGTATCTTAAGAGACTGATTATGGCTAATGTGCACTCTGAATAAAAAGTATTTTGCGATCTCAATCAATAAAATTGTTTTATTTCTTAATTTTAAGTAAAAATACAGTTTATATTGGGTTATTAGTCAGTTTAAATTTGCATTTCATATGGATCTAAAATACGTATCAAACTGCCCCACCCCCGTGTATCAAAGTGCCCCACTGGTGGGGCAGAATGATACAAAAATGATTTTTTCTTAAAATGAGTTTATCTCTATACGTTGCCAGTTTTTGCGGTTTTTGCGTAGCCAAAATATAAGCTGACATATCAGCCAATGCACACATCAAAACAAATATTTAAATATAATGGTTTATGGTCCTCAAAAAAGAGATTGAATTTTTGTGTATCAAAGTGCCCCCCCTCCCCCTACTCACAATTTTTTCATTGTATTTTATAATGTACAAAACCAACAAATATTCAAATTGTCTGAAATAAAGAACAAAACTATTACAATTCAAAACATATTTAGAGTAATATCAATAGCAGTGCCGCTTTTCAATGTTCTGCTCACCATCAACACTTTCTAGAAAACCAATGCTATTTGTTTACCACGACAAAGTTTCAATGACACCATCCACTGCTACATAGCAAGTATATTGTGGTCCTGCTTTCTTAGGAAACAGCATATATCTAAGAACAACAAGGTAGAATCGCATTGAATGAAGTTTACCATGTCGATAAATTGAAACAAAAATTCAACACCTTAACCTACGTTGGCATTACAAGAGAGAAACTGAAATCATTCTTGAGTAGCAATCATTTCAACATAGCTTTCCAAACTAATAATAATTCAGGCAAATATATAAAAATAATAAAACCAAATTAGGTAAAAACAATAAATTAGGTGTTTATAGATTGAATTGCAATGACGTTGATAATTTCTACATTGATAGAAATTTTAATATTAGAATATCGGGACATAAACGCAGTTTTTCAAATAAAAAATCAGATTCAAATTACGCGAATCATCTCTTAGAAAATAATCACTCTTTCGACCCACAGTTTGAAATTTTGCATACAGATAATAAATATTCGAAGGTAGATCTTTGGGAAACTTTAGAAATCAACAAATACAAACACTCAGGTAGACTCATCAATGAACAAGTCGATTTAAGCCCTTCACCTCTACTGAATCTCTTCGGGGAGCAATCTATTCCTTAATTTCATTGGATATACCTGTCAAAAATAACCACTTAAGAAGAATCAACCTAATAAGCTTTTAATTACTTAAGAACATCTATATTTATATTCTCATTCTTATTTTCTGTGCATTCATTCGTCTGAAGAAGCTACGGTGTAGTGAAACGCGTTACGAATCATAATTATTAAGTAAAATTCCAAAAAAACACATCACTTGTTTTTATTATTGATAATGGAATTTTATCAAGTAAAAGCCTCCCAAATTCAAATATATCTAAGAAGGTGAGCATCAAGCTCATTCTCATGACGTTTCACATTACGCTGGATTTGTTATTGTATTTCGATAGTAATTGGTGAAATTTGTAATTTTGTACTTGTAAATGTGATGAAGGCGGTTTAACATCAGCGCAATATGATTGCCTCGTCATAAATCTACAACCATAAGCGAGCAGAGCTTGTTTTTCTTCCCAAGAATTTGTTATTCTTTACGACCCGATTTCCGATTTTCTGTTGAGGTTTTGAACCTTTTGATTAACTGAACTCGGGTTATAATTCACTCTCAAGCGGAATATCATAAGAACCCAAACGAAATACTTGAAAGTGTTTTAGGAAATAGCTTAATATGGGAGCATTCTTACTTATTCCTAACAGTAAATAACAATGAATTATATTGAATAATTTTGACCTATCGTCCTATGAAACTTGAATTGACATAAACATTTCTAAGAAGTCTAGTCTAAAAAATTAATTATTCAGTTTCGTGTTCGATGAGCGTTTCTGTATCATCAGTGTGAATATAACTGGTTGGTTCCCTCAATATTCTGTTTTTTATCTACAGGCAACATTTTGTGGTCACGCTTAATTTCGTCTTCAATCCAACTAATGAACTATCTGCGTATTCGATTCATCCTATGACTCACTGAAATAATGCGTGAAATTATAAATTATTTCCCAATTCGTAATCACTTCAGGCAATCGCGGACCACGAAAAATACACTAGCTCACATAAATATTTTTCTATTGTCAACACTTATCAGCTTTATATGTAAACAAATCTAAGAACTAGTATTTTACCTGCTCCATCGTACAATTTGTAACTTCACAGATGTATGTGAAGAGGATGACTACACAAAAATTTGATTTCATGTAGCTGATCTAATGATGGAAACTGTAGTTTAAGTAAAAAGATTTTGAGAGCATCAATATTAAATAAAGATCATGCATAACTTTCAATGAGCAGTGAAACATTCTTAATTCTTAGGGTTTTCTCAGTGATGAAAAAAGTATGGATTTTTTATTCAATACCAAAACCTTTGCAAAGGTAGGACATACAAAATTTCCTAACCAGCATTGATTATTGAACTTATTCTATCTACAAATTATTTTTTCTCATCACGAATTAACAAATCCCAAAAATCATAATCTATTGAAAATTCATAAATAATTGTAAACATTTCTCAGATTCGAATGCTCAACATTATCTTTAAAAGGTTTTTAAAGTTTCTGAATCTGAAATGACAAATAACATAATAGCAGTATAAAATACTACGATCTGGGTCTGTAAATGTTTCTTGAGAAGCGTATACATTAAAACTTTCATCCCAGAAATGTTGCAGAAATGATGAGATTGAAATTATAAAACATCCTGTATGAAAAATTCCGATATTTTAACGACTTCCAAAGTCAGTGTCATGCAATGCCTATACCTGTTAATAAGTTATGAATAGATGTTGAAGAAACATGAAAAATTGTAACCAGATTGCGTGTACAATATATTAAGAAAAATACCATGATTATCCTATACTTCTTAAGATTCAGATATATCCGCATCATTATTTTCGAACGTTTACCACTTTTTCCTCAACTGAGGCCAATGACCCACCAATGATTAATGTACTCAACAATTCATCCTGAATCTTAGAAGAGGATCCTTATCACGTCATATTTGGCCATCAATCTGTACAGATGATTTTCTATTTCTTCGAGAAAATTAATGATACAAAAAAAGAAAATATTCAAGGTTATACCAGCTTTCACTCAGCAATAATTCATTTTGAAGAATAGTTAACAAAGATATATTTCACTGTTGATTGTTCCCACTGCTAATCTTTTTAAATCATAGAACAAATTCGGCTGCAACGTTGGCCCTGGGTACACTGCATCTTCTTAAAATTTCAAATAGTTCATGACTTAGCATTGATAACAAAAACTGGAGAGACTAAGTGTCTATTTTATTACAAGGTAGGTTGAAAGGAGAAATAAAATGTATTGAAAAATAACTCGATACTTTTCGGAAACAAATTTATTCACTCCGAACATTTTAATAAACCCAAGAAATGATGTACAAGAATAGATAATTGACAAAAGTTATATACAACAATATTTCGGCAGAAATTTTATTTAGAATTTAATCTCAAATTTCCATATTCTTAATAGGCAAATATGAGAGATTCCTTTTCAGCTTTGGCTTCAGACATATGAACGATAAAGTGAAGATTATAATGTATCAACAACTTTTAGAACAAGTTTAGATTAACACTAAATTCTATTTATGTAAAAACTAATAACTGTTGACTAAAGAAATTTTAGGAATTTTTAAAGCGAAATAGATACATCATGCCTAAGAATGCGAACTCTTTTTTGCTTTTTTAATGTACTTTCAACAGTAGAGTCAAAAACAAACCCAATTTTTAAATTATTTTATAATTTCTATCAACTGTATTTGTAGCTTTAAGTGCCTAGTACTTCAATAGTGGTTTGATGTGCCTAGACCAGTAAAATCACAATGGTTTTTTGTTATTCATCATCAGTGTCTTCTTCACTAGAATAGTCTTCAACTGGAATTGGTCTCAAAAAAGGAGCACTGGTCATTTGTCTATATCAAAAAAAAAACATCAATTTTGATATAAGATTTTACTTTATCAATATAATATTCAACAATTAGCATAAATCAAATAATTCTCTACCCTATGATCAAAAACACATCTATAACAACAAACCTAACATTGAGAGAATCACTTGGTATTCCTTTACACTAAGTGAGCATCCTCCAAGCATTGATCGCGATCATTAGCAGTCAGATCGACGGGGAGCATTAATGTTCGCGAACGCATTGGAAGAATACTAACTGTCCATATATTATCTTTTATCGTTTCCCAATGAAAATTTATCTACTCTTTGAAACAACTAATATGTACTTTAAAATCAATAAGAGTATATAAAGCTTCAGGGTTCGATAGTATGTTTCCAGAATTCTTCAAGGAAAAATGCTTTACGATTGCTATTATCTTTCTATAATGATTAGTTTGTTGCTTCAGGGAATAATCCAGTAGATTTCAGAAAAGCTAAGGTTATTACAATTTTGAAATCGTATAAGAATTCAGAAAATCAAAACAGGTATCAGTCTATAACTCTCGTTTGTTTCTTTCGAAATATTGAAGACTTCGAAATTAACGATTAGAAAACTGATTCATTGTTCAGATCAAGTTCTGAGTCTAACAATCATTAACGTTAATCAGATTTCAGAGTAAATTGAAAACAGGAGTCGTATTCTTGGGTCTCCCTGCAGCATATTGTTGAGTGGAAACATGATCTGGTAAAAAAATTGTAACAGATTGTTGACTGTAGTAAAACTGTTTAGCTAATCAAGAACATATTGTATGACGTCATAGTCATAGTAAAAGTATGCTTTTCGAGTGGAATTCTGTAAATTCCAAACTGCGAATGTAGGGAGTGAGGAAACTCTAGGTTATTTAGTTTTGGACTGTCCTATATCTCCATATCCAGATAATTACCTACTTATACATATGGTATCAGATTCTTTTTTGTTCGAGTTGAAACTTCAATACCCATTTAGTATTACTTGCAACATGTTTTCTGTTTTCACTTATCGTTCAAAATACACACAGTAGCTGTTACTGATTTATCACCAATAGACAAGACCGTTTTTCTCAGAGTTTTTTTTTCTCTTCTCTTGAATCATAAAATATTACATATGATTCACTTGTTTCTTTCAATTTCTCTGAACTTACTCTTTAGGAGCAAGCATTGTAGTGTAAGCTTAGCAAGTTTTGAATGCTTATCCATTCTGTAAAAGTTGTAATTCTCGATCAAGTTTTGAATCTCATCAAAATTTGACATCGACAATCAAGCAAAGCTGCAACGATTCAAACTGTACTATGAAACACAAGGAGGGAAAGGAGGATGCATAAAATGTGGGAACCATCATTTCTGAGAGCAAGAAATTAATATAATTATTGATTGTTATAACTACTCCTTCATTTTATTGAAATAAGATTTGTGTAAAACAGTGAGAGAAGCACTCTTCTTGCAGAGTAGACTGCAATTGCTCGTTCACCAAATTTTCATGGTCGGAGGGAACACGTGTTTGTGCAGGGTGCGTAACGAACGCAAATCCTATTGGTGATCCAACAGAAGACTGAGAAGTTTCCGTGACTTATATTTTTATATTTTTTATATTTTTATATTTATATATATATATATATATATATATATATATATATATATATATATATATATATATATATATATATATATATATATATATATATATATATATATATATATATATATATATATATATATATATATATATATTATATAAACTATATATATATATATATATATATATATATATATATAATATATATATATATAGCATTTTTCATAAATATATAAATATATATCACGGAAATATCAGTCTTCTGTTGGATCACCAATATATATATATATATATTATATATATATATATATATATATATATATATATATATAAGCAATTATTTCACCTCTGATGAAAACTAGTAATTCAACACAAGGTATAATTGCTAAAGATTTTCATCAATTTTACTCTTTAAACATCGATGATAATTATACTTACGCCAATCTTCGATAATGATTTAACCATTCCTCAACCATTTGAGCTACTAAAAGTGGTCTTTTATGTAGGAGTTGTTGTGCAACTAACAAACCTCCCTCTGATTCACAAACATCCATCCACTGTCGCAAAATTGACTCCTCTTTACCCATCTAATAAGAAGATAAACTTTGTATGTTTTTTCCTTCGGATTTGTTCACTCACCTCCGATTCTGTCAGAAAATGGATGGGCAGCAATTTTCGGTCTCTATCCATCAATGGTAAAAATATACACTGTAGTTGATCAGTTCCCAGATCACTTTTGGGTAACCTTGAATCTAAACGACTGAAAGGTTCCATGGCAACAAGGGCCGAGAAGTGACCTCTTGTATAACCCAAGGCGATGGGTGTTCTCACGCAAAAACTTTGCTCACATAATAGTGGCAGATAAACTCCTGAAAAAGATAATTCTAACACTATATTCCTTATTCTCCTGATCTTCCACTGAAAACGTTCCTAATTAATTATCATTACTTGTTATTATGAAAATACTACACAATTTTTATCTCAAAAAGTGTATGACATTAGTTAAGGATAAGGTGGTGTAACACCATATAACAATAATGTCGAAAATTGAACCTCACCTTCGAATCTTGCATATCCCAAAGCCTCTCCCCTGAAACTCTTTACGTACTTAACCCCATAAACTATTATTGGTCTTCGCAGTACATGAGCTAATGCGAAAACATGTAGCTGCTCTAAGCTGGTACCGGGTTGATTGGCTAGCGATAACAAACTAGTCCAATCTTCTTCCCACTGCTCTTCTTCAAGGGAGTACTGAAGAAATGAAGCATGACTTGCTTCATATTCTTTCCATCTAGGGTAGAACCTGAAAACATAAAACACTTGAGATAACATAGGAATAATGGGGAGTTAGAAATAAATTAGATATACCAATCTCTTTTCAAATAAATAGAAAAATTAATCATGCAATTTCGTAACTATTAAAATATCCAGAATAGTCTTTAAGGGTAGATGTGAAACTCTACGATATGAAGTACAGAGCTACTTAACAATTTTCAGAACACAACAAGCTCCTAAAGTCACAGAATATCAAAAATTTTTATACTATTACTCAGTCAAATATACACTGTGCGCAAAAAGTTACAGATATTGAAATATTTTCTAGAGAAAGTGAAAGTACCAATCTATTCAACATGTATGGTATCTACTGGTAAAAAATATTAATGTTTCAAAATGTTAAGTTTCAAATTTAGGAGTTTTAATAACAAAATAAAATAAAAATTAAGTATCGGAAAAAATAATAGAGGACAATGTGTAAAAATGGAATTTTAAATCAAGAACTTAATTTTATATTGGGTATTTCTACGTCTCAGTTTAATAACATTATCATTTCTAGCAAACTGCGAATAACAAGGGCTATGCTTTCCTGCGGAATTCAAGACCATAAGAATGGAAGTAACCCCATAATCGCTCAATGTTTACTAGGTGTGGCTGATAGTAACATAGAAGTGGTCCCAGCAGATCCTAGAATGTTCGGAGAGATTTTAATCTGGAAAACGTAGGAAAAACAGATCATGACCAATTCCATGATGCGATCGTTATCGGCTATATATGCTGCTTTCAAAAGCGGCTTTAAAATTTCGAAGAACAATGTTTTCAAGGTAGATCTGCCTAGTGACAGCACTCTCTACTACCTAGCCATGTTGAAACGAAGGTCAAAGGAATCCAAAATTGTTTTTGCGAATCAAACGCATAATCCAATATGTTTTTTGAATTAGAAAACAATTTTAAATGAATATAAATTTAGACGATGAGCTGGGGGACGATACGATGTTCTTGTTGTCTGAATTGGGTGAGACTGTCACATTTAATGACAGATTTGGCAAATATCTTCTATGGTCTTTATATTAAAATTTTTTCAAAAGGACAAGATGGGTTGTCGTGACTGGCACCTGATTAAGACAGACAGGAAAAAGAATATCGATAATTTTTATTCCCAATATGTTTCAATTGATCTATCAATATGTCTCAACTTCTTTTATAAACATAATCCTCATCAATGTGTAACGCTTCTTCTGAAAATCTAGGATTATGGTCCAAAAACTATTTCATTTGCCTTTACTCCTGGGGTTCCTGGTTTCGTTTGGAAACTCCAATCTGGTAAATAAGTCTTCCAGTAGCAACCACGGTGACAATTTTGAATCGGAAGTCAATACCCATTTCAAATTATTAAAATGCCATGAAACTCCCTTTACTACAATTCGGATCAATGACAAGCTGCGTATTCAGAACTAACTGTTTTTCTAAAAAGTCTCAAGTGTTTAAAAAACTACAGAACTTCATCCTTTGGAAGAGAGAATGTTATCTAAAGCTTTTTTCTCTTATAGCTTTATAAGAACAATTACGAATACGTTAGACTGAATAAGATATATATTTTTCGAGATATAAACGTTTGAATGAGGTTCATAAACTTGATGCCAAGAAGTCCAACACAGTAAACAGAATATTATCCTAATGTTTTCTGGTCATTAACTAATTGCACAAACACTCACTGTAAACCAAAAAACTACACAGACTTTCATCACCACTAAATTAAATATAAAAATATGAAATTTTAAACAAATCGTATACAAAAGAGATTCCACCGTTTTTTACGAGTTTAAGGACTAAACGATCGTCAACCTTCTAACCACTTGAATCATGACCTATTCAACTGAACACTGTCAGATATAGATACAGCTGTGGCCTAGTCAATGTTCCTTTAAAAATTACTATTTGAATCCTCCCTTTTTGCATAAATTCTATTCTTATCAATTTTGGTGTTCTTGCCCCTATCGCAAACGAGCTGCATAGTATGCATCGAGAGATAAACGTACTTAACTGTTCAGTTAATGTTACGATCCTTTCAAGTGATTGTACAAAGTGACCATTCACTTTCATTTAAGCAACTGCACTTATTCCAGAGAACCGATTTCGCGGTCTGCTTATCCCACTTAGGTCAAGATCAAGTTCTTCCACAACATGCAACTGCTACCTTCCACTTAGCAATTTGCACTTGCCTACATAATACCTTCTATTTCAACTGAATTTGTCGTAATATCGTAATGTTCAGACAACATGCCAAGAAATAATTATTAGGCAGTAACATACTCATAATTCCTAATACCCCTGATTTTTTGACGACAGTGTAATACAATTTTCAAACAATATATTTTTATTCATGTTTGAAGCTTGATTATACTTACATATGACTACCCTGGCTCAAACTGTCAGCTAAAGTCCTCCTGAGATGATTATCCCTATCAAATATACCCCAGGTTGCCTGCATCACAGAATCTAACAAGCAGTCGCCAGCTGATCTGTTCCACAAGGCATGAAGACGAGAGCCCAATCTGACTGTTAATTCTAAAGACCAATTTATAACAGCAGGGTCAGATTCTAATTGATCTTGAGCATCTTTGTCCAAGAGTTCGCTAAAAAGTTGATCTTGAACTGGGCCTGGTAACTCGTCAACTTCTGTTGGCAAACACAATTCTAAGTTAATTCCACATTTAAATATTCTTACTTAGCAAATGCAGTGAATGCGAACATAAGATAGTGAAAATGTACAATAATGGGAAACGCATTTTATTTTGTTTACAAGACGACAAATAAAAGAAAAAAAATTATGTCATATTAAATTCTAAGGTTGTAGACGTTAAAAATATCGATTGATTTATATCTTATTTTGTATCTATCCTTTCATTAATTTTCGACTTATTTTATTTTCACAGTATTTCTTGCAAATTAAAGTTCCGTAACTTACTATAGCAGTGAATATTGCACAGAGCAAAAACAAAAAAGTACGTTTCATTAAAATTCAAAGATTACGAAAATTTTTTGGCTATCATCAATCAATGTTTCGAAGAGATATTTAGACCCATTCTCTCCCTAAAGAATTGCACCATCATTTTAAGAATTGTGACAAGTTGATTAATTTTAATTGTCCATAAAAGACTGAAACAAACCTTATTTTCGATCAAGTTATCCTTGAATATTTCTTCCAAGTTTCTGGATAATGGCTGTTACGGAAATCGACAACATTTTGAATTTGAATAAAATATATCTTTCAGCGATTCCAAACGGTGGTAGAGAAATATTTTCATTAAAAAATAAGTCATTTTCGCATGTAAATAAAGTTGCACAAAGATGCTATACTCTTAAGAAGGCAACGTAAAAAAGAAGTTATAGTATGTAAAATTTAAAATGAAAATTGAATATTCAAAATTTGATTAGTTCATATGAAATTACCTGCAGGTAGGGCGAAAGTAGGAAAATCTGTCACGAAACTGCAGGGAAAGTGTCCCTTTCTATTTCGAATTGAAGACGCAAAATATCTTCGGATATCAGCTGCAATATCTGGCGCAACGTAACTTGGAACCCTCTTAATTCCTGATCCTGAGCCCCCTATTTGGGATAACAAAACAGCCAATATATCTTCCCTCTGAAACCTGAAACGGTGAATTATGAATCATGGAAACTATATTATAAATCTCCAATAATGAAAACTTTATTAGACGAATGTACAGATTTCGATGATTTTATTTGGTAGCTAAGTGAAATATTGTAACAAGAAAAAATTAATTCATTTCTCTCCGAGCTCGTTCTTCAAGACAAACTCATTATCATAGAAATATTTCGGTTATCACCTTCGGTTTTCGTGTTATTTCGAAATTCTCAATTTTTCATCGATTGCCTATGTCCGGGTGGTTATAAAGTCACTTTAAGAATTTTTAGGCATTATCCAGGCATTTTTTGTGAAAAATGCAAAAATTTTTTGTTCAACGGTTTTCGAACTAAAATGAAAATTTGCGTATTTTCAAATGTAAACCATAAGCAGCTTTGATGATGACAAATTGTTTTAGCTTTTCAAAAATATTTAACATTTCTAAAATAATCTAATCTCTTGGTTACCTACTTCTAATTACAAAATTTAGAAATATTGGTTTTCTAGTAGGTCGATGTCAAGAATGCATTTTTTATCTTGAATTAACAACATAGGAGATCATGACAGAGGAATCTGTCATGATCGGCACACATAGTGTGCCGGTTTGGCAACTTTTTTATGCTCAAATTTTTACACAGAAATGAAGAGGTTTTCATAATTTCAATGAACTAAAGAAAAATAATCTCTGTCACTCACGAAAAACACTATGTTGCCAAAAAATCTCGCTTGCAGTCACATTGCAAAAGTCCATGAAGTAGTTCAGAATACTCTCTATTCTATGATGCTAGAATAAAATATTGGAATTTTCGAAAAATTTTCTAGTAGGTGATGTCAAATGCATAAAGATTTCATTCTGTGCTAAATGTGACTTTTATCCTTCTTTATTACTCACCATAATCTACAAAAGGTAACATATGGGACATAAGTTTTGGGAAATAAGTTAACAGCTTCATCAACAAATTAAAAAAAATTTAGTCAAACTTGAACTTTGGTTTTTCTTTTCAGGTCTTTCGATAACGTAAAAAAACTACATACTTCATAGTGGTCTTCAATAGCGCACAATTTGGTATATTCCTCATCTTCCTATGAACGATGTTGCAGACACTATTGTTCGACCTTGAGGAACATTAAAAGGATTATCTTGCTTCGATACATAGTACACATTAATTTATTCCAACCAGTTCCGAGTTTTCCTGACTCCTGAGTCTCCGAAATCGAGCACCATATCGAACATTTGACAGTAAATTTTGCCTTTGCTTTGAATTTCACCGCATTCAGACATTATCAGACGTGTGAAATCCATCTTTACCTTATATGTATATTTCATCTTCCATTACGTCACATGATTTCTAACAAAATTCCTTCTCCTCAGTTCTGCAACATCTTAGTATTATTTCAAGCTGTGCCTGTGTATATTTGGGACACTTCTATCTTTTTCTTTGCAATCGGGAGATCTTCACGGAAGAACTGCTTTTGGCATTGGTTTCTATGAAAAATGTAAGAAGCCCAATTTGATCCTCGTGTACTTTGGAGCAAAGTTCGAATCACGCGCAGTTGAATAGTAAATCCTTATAACGACCACTATCAATCAATACATATAGCAATTTTGGCATTCAACGACAGGGTCGATACGCATATAATGTGTGATGTATTGAATAGGAAGCTGGTCTGCGAGATTTTAAAGACCTATGGGTCCAATTATCCTTGATTTTTAAATTATAATGGAACTAAGAATTATGTGCTTTTAGCTCAAAAGAATACTCCATATTTTCATCATCGTGGTGCACCACTACACCAAGCCAGGTCAAGGAGTGAGGTATTCAGCTTAAATTTCAGAATAAATTGGATCGGTACTAGAGGACCAGTGATGTGGCTCAAACGATTAACCAAATTTATTCCTATTAGACTTTTTTTGAGACACGTTGAAGATCAACTTCAGAAAAAGAGAAATAAAGCATAAAGAATTAAAACAAAGTTTTAGAGAATGTCTTGACTCAGTGTCAATCTTGAAAATTCTTATCGTAATTCGGTCCGTCACTAATAAGGGAAATTCTTTCAAACATTTGAGATAGAAAGTATATTTAGATTTCTAGTGTAAGCTGCTATTACAAATTATTTTTCTCTGATGTTTCGTCTTATTTCCGTTCTATTCTTTCTTATTATCCAACAATTTGAATATGTTCCTGTTGATAGGTTGCTCATTGATTTCAATAGCTTGTTACATTCTATCTTGGATATTTTATATTGTTAACACAATAAAATGTGTATTTTTGACTTCGGCGTTCTAGAAAACCTTTCAACATTTTTTTTTCAAAAAAAGGTAACTAATCAAAAAATTGTTTTTTCAAGTATATTTCTCAAGGAGAGAAAATTCTTAAGTCTTACGAAAACAAACTTGCATATGGTTTTCATTAAAAAATATACGAGTTTGCATCATAGCTGAAAACTGTTTGGCAAAAGAAGAATGCCGCACGCCGGTATGCCAAAATATTCTTACGTAACAACAGAGAAAGTGGCAATCTATAAAAAATCGAAAATTTGAGTAATTCAACGTTACTTGAAATTTTTTTATTAACTTCAATATTTCACCAAACTACAGGACAAAAACAAAGGTATTAGCCTACCCTATTCAAATATAAGCTTCATTTTTGTGTGATTTTACACGCATCTCACCAATTTTTTACTTTCCCAATAAAAAATTATTTGTTCAGTTACGCGAAATAAACAACCTATTGACTAAATTGAACAATTTGGTGAATTTATGTTGTCATTTAATACTACACTTGCAGGTACAGTTAACCACCCCACATCTTTAAAGAATTACCATGTTTGTCTATGATAAGAAATACTTGTTTAATTGATGTTTTGTTTGAAGTGCAGTAGGGGTACAAAGGGTCTTGACTCCAATTCCTATATCCACCTCCACGTAGTGTACCCTGGAATTTTGTGTGAAGTTGCTGAGCTCTTCTTGGTGGACGGGCAGTGGATCACAGAAGCTAACGGAGAGGGGCCCCAAACCAAGATAGGAGACATGGTACCGAGGGCTGCATGATGCTGGGGGAGCAGTATCGCGAACGATTCGCTGTGGCACCAGGCCCAACCTGCAGGTAAAAAGGGCCTTCTTCCTAGCAAGAGGCTCTGCGGGGGGACGACCGTTTTTTCCTCAAGACTAGTGGGAACAACATGAGGAAGCAAAATGAAAAAAAACAAAACCCGAAAGACACGCAACGCTGAGAGAGACGCTTGCGTCTTTACCAGCACAGCCTGAGAAATCAGGTACATCCGGAACGGTCGTGACCGAGGACCGAAACGTATCTCCTACTGAGGGGGTTCCTCCGAGCTCCGGACATGGTGGGCCCGAAAAAACCAGCGACTGACCCCACAATAAGTCTGGCGCAGAAAAGAGGAAGAGAAAGAGGGCTAGGGAAACCGGAACCCTTTCCAACCTCTTAACATCTCAGCTGAGGGACCGGCCAAAAACGCCAACGTCTCTTACAGCGGAGCTGCGAGGGTGACCATCAGGGTGTTACTGATCCGGTAACATTCCCTGACAGGGCCCTCACAGAGCAGGAAGCACAAGCGACTGAAAAGTCTCTTGGAAAAATGAGGAATGCCACTCCAAGTAAGGAGGGATATCCATTATTTAAAAATAACACATATGTGGCACCAGGTGTCCTGTCAGTTGTCTGCGAAGACAACTATAACAGGGACTGACTGAGAGCCAGGGTCAAAACCCTAAAGCTGGCGAAAGGCCTCCGACCGAAGGAAACTAAGGAAGGGGACCTACTTGCCAAGCTCACGAAAGTGAGCATGCTTCTGGGGAGACCACCAGAGCCGACAGGGCTGATCCTAACCAGGATGCAAAGGGGTACCCCGAAGGTAAGAACCAAGATATGGCGAGTCTACGGGAGCAGTGAAAATCCGTCTTCCACACAATTAATACTGGGCATAGACGAAGTCTCGTTGGATATTATAAAGTCGAAAGGGAATCGACTTCATACTGGCCTTAGGACGGCATCTTTTAAGGTGCCTAAAAACCCTGATACCAGTTCAAAAACGGTGGCCAAAAAGGGGGGGAGGTCTTCATCAAGTAGTACTGCAGAGGATAAGGCACCGGAAAAAACATAGACCGGGAACCTATGGACGTGGGAGGAACAGTCGGGAAGGCTATTCCGGGCCCTGGCTCCTCCCTTCCCGATAGAACAAAATCTATCGGGGAGAGGGGCCTGAGCACGATGCTGCGCTCGGACTTACCTCCCACAGAAGGCCCTAAGGAGGCGCATGCGGCTCCCAACCGGGTGCCGCATGCGAATCCTAGGAGACCAGATACTACAACGGAGAAGAGCCCCCTGCCATCCTTAAAATAACAGGGGACACAATTAGGAGTACGCAAATAAACTTGCACCACTGCATAGCCGCAACCGACATATTAAGTTCGTGGGTTGCAAAAGTGCATATATTCATATCACTAAACCAAGAACCTTGGGTAAGGAGCGGCGTGGTTGGGGCCTGGCGGCCTGCGATAGAGATCTTTTCTGCTGCAGGGACGACCTGACCCCTAGGACATGCGATCTTGTCTCTAAAAATATTATAGCTTATATATTACCTAATTTCTGTTTCAGAAACCTGGTAGCAGTCAGAATCAATGGAGAAGGTTACACAAATAGTACCTTTGTGAAATGTTCAGCATATTTTCCTACGACTCACAAACACCACCTCCAACAGAAGAACTACAGGAATTGGTAAACTACTGAAAAACCAATGACTGGCCACTCGTCGGGTGTGATGCCAACGTTAACCATATTCTATGGGGAAGCCGAGGCAACAACATCAGGAGAGAAAAGCTAGTCGAATATCTCTACAGCACAAACCTTACACTACTCAACGAAGGAACTTAATCAACTGTCGTCACATCGAATAGAAAATAAGTCTTGGAGCTGACTTTATGCAGTGAACAATTCACCCCCAAAATTCAAAACTGTAGAGTGGCCACAGAAGTGATATCCTTTCCGACCATCGACCAATCTGTTTCGACAACACGAATGTACCGAAACAACGACCAGTGCATTACAGGAACTCCAAAAAAACCGATTGGAACGGATACCGGGAACAACTATCGGAAATGGTGGAACCGACAGCTAAGACACCGAGAAATATTGTTATGGTCACTGAATGTACCACATGTTGATAAATTTGTCTGTGCAAATTTCGAATATTCCATGGGAAAAACAGTGAATTAATTCCCGAGTTTTACATCAAATTATGTGTAAGAGTGAGTTCTAGCAAGTGCATAGTGTTTGAAAGATTTTTCGAGAATGGTTTGGACGTGGGTGGAATGTTTTCCATGATTTGTGGGGTTGTTTGAAGTCTCATTACTTCGGGTGCCATATGTTTGATGGATAAATCAATGGAAAATTTAACCAAATCTTGGATGAAATCAGGAGCATCAAGAAAAACATGGATAGAGCCATTATTACTCCAAGTATCTCCAAAGATCTGCACGAATCATCATCTTCGAAAGTGGATGATAAAACTTATGCAGCTTAATTGAAACAGAAGTTTGTTTTGGATACAGCAAAACAATTGGAAGAACAGAAACAAACTATGAACTCTGTAATCGATCTCAGAAAGTCTGAAGTACACAACCCAGAAGGAAATAAAACAAGAAATCGTAAAAATGAATCAGTGCTTAAAAGGAATAAGTCTTCCTCAGAGAAGCGAAGGAGTAACATAATAGTGGGTAGAGCATCAAATGATGTTGAAACGGATTCAAGGGAAGAAAGCGCAATGCTTGGCAATTTGTTTCTCGAGTAAAGAAGGATACCGAGGAGGAAGATATAAAAAATATCTAATGGACAAACTAAATTGCAAAGATGAAGATATTGGAGTTGAAAACTTAAATTCTATGAGCGATTTTCATGAGTCTTTCAGAGTCAGAACGGATCTGGATAGGGTATCAGATGTGATGAATCCAGAGATATGGCCAGCTGGAGTATTGGTAAGAAGATATCGGTATTTTAGTCAGACAACCACAAACACACAAAGTTCCATCAGTGCTTAGAAGTGAAGTTTGCACTTCAAAGAAGGTATTTACCATTCTGCATCAGAATCTCTAGTCAATTGGTACTGCTTTCAACAAGATCGAACTCCTAGCCAGAGAACAAAATGTGGATTTTCTTGCAGTTACGGAACATTGGAAATGCTTAGAGGAAATCAGTACATATCGTTTTGATGGATACAGATTGGTCTCAAGTTTCTGCCGTGAAAGAGGGAAGCATAGGGGAAGTGCAATTTTGTGTCGTGACGTTTATGAGTATAAAAAAGGCCTGACCTTGAATCGTTAAGTGTATCAAAGCTGTTTGAATGCTCTGCAACTCAGGTATCTAGTGCTAGTCTCAAACTCATCATTATTTGTATATATAGCCCTGATACGCCTCCTTTTTGTGATGTAGATTTAGTTTTTGAAAACCTCATTATCATTCTGCAAAGGATGTTAATTGAGAAGTCGAAGTTCATAATTACTGGTGATTTTAATATTGATATTCTGGAAAATTCTAAAGAGACACGTTTTTTCTTATCAATTCTACAAATGTTTGAAATCAATGTAATGATTAGGGAGGCCACTCATTTAAATGCTTGTCTTGACAATATTCTCACCAACCTTGATGGTTCTTCCTCTGTTATTGAGGGCCACATGTCTGACCACTCAGCTCAGAAATTCATCTTTCAAGACATGCTGCCTTGTTCCCTTAGTAGTGAATCAGTCAGGCAAAGGCGCATTAGTAGAGTCCGTGGAAGTTTTTTTGCAGGATCTTGCCGGACAGAGCTGGGATGATGCTTTCAGGCATGGCCCTTGTGATGTCAATTCAATGTGGCAAGCCTTTTCTACTCAATATGAAAAGATTTTCGATAAAAGTTTTCCTCTTGTCCAAGTGAAGAGATGCAATACAAAGAAAAAATTTACATTGAGTCCTAAAGTTAAGTACTTAAAGAACATTTTGGATAGGGTTTATGTAGTTGCCAAATCCAGACCTGAATTCAAAACTTCATACAGTAAATTGAAAAAGAAGTATGATTTAGCTATTTCAGCTGAAAAAAAGGCTTATTTTGGACATGTCATAAACAGTGCACAAAACAAATCCAGAACCACTAGGAAGGTTGTTAATTCTTTGACAACAGATCAGAAGAGTAAAGAAAACTGTTTCATGAAGGATGGTGATTCATCGGTTTTGGTTAATGAAATGAACAAATTTTTCTCTAATCTTGCTCCAACTCTGTGCAACTCTCAAACGGCGAGTCCGGAGAAGTCCAGTAAACTCAAGAGACTGCTCAGATCATTTTATGTCTTTGATGTCCTTCCGTCTTAAATAGTATCAGCTGTCAAATACCTGAACAAGAAAAACTCATGTGGTCATGACGGTATACCAATGAATGTAGTTAAAGAGTCAATTCGTATGATTTCAGTTCCTCTGGCCTATATAATGAATCATTCTTTCAAGGAAGGTGTTTTCCCTGACGAGCTTAAAATCGCTATTGTTAAACCTCTGCATGAGAAGGGGACGTTAACGTGATAGAGAATTACAGACCCATAAGCCTCCTATCTTCGTTTTCTAAAGTTTTTGAAAAGGTTCTAGCCAATAGATTGTTAAAATTTTTCAAGAAATTCAAAGTGATTGTTGGGTCTCAGCATGGTTTCATGAAGGGAAAAATACAGAGACAACTATTTACGAGCTCACTCAGTCGATTGTCTTGGCTCTGGAGAGGGGAAGGTTCCTCTGGGACTTTTCCTTGATCTGTCCAAGGCCTTGGACTGTGTGCATCATGAAACACTTCTGGCAAAGCTGGAGATCTGTGGGATAAGGGACAACCAACTGAAACTCATTGAAAGTTATCTGACCGACAGAAAACAGAAGGTATCTGTTACTGTCAATGGTGTGGTTTATGTCTCTGATGAGGAAGATATCATTATGGGTGTACCTCAGGGAAGCATTCTTGGTCCCTTATTATTTATCATATATATTAACGACGTTGAGATTGTTCGGGCTTCTAGTCAGCCTGTTCTATAAGCTGATGATACTAATAAATTACTGACCTAACCGGATCTCCACACCACGGTCGATTCTTGTGTGACATTATTGAGCCAAATAACAGAGTGGCGTTCTACAAATAATCTTATTCTCAATATGAACAAAACAGAATGCATGTTTTTCAGAACTGAAAGAGCACAAATAGAATTTCCTGTTGCGTTGAGCTTTGATGGATCCGAGGTGTCCCCTGCGGTTTCAGTAAAATTTCTTGGGCTGAATAGTGATACCCATCTTAAGTGGGGTCAACATGTTGCAGAGACCAGAAAAAACTGAATTCTGTAGTGTACATGCTTAATGTCTTAAAGGCTCAAGTAGAGCAGGGAGTGCTAAAGAATGTATACTTTGATTGTTTTCATTTCATCTTAACTTACGGACTTATTTTTTGGAGTGGTTCGTCGCATATGGAAGACATTTATAACCCAAAAGTGGGCTGTCAGGGTAATGTTTGGGTTGGGGTATAGAAAATCATGTCGTGGATTCTTCAGGAGAAATAATATTCTTACTGCTTATGGAGCATACATATACAGATTATATGGCTTTGAAATTGTTTAATAAATTGACTAAGGTGCTTCAGAGAATTTCAAAATATGAGGATTTTTGAATATATTTTGAATTGTGAACCCTATGAGGTAAATGAGTTTATGATATGGTGTGATAATGATATTAAAGCTTCGTGAGATTATATACAATTAGTGATTATATACATTGATGTTGTGTGAAATGTTTCTATTTCTCATATCTTGATTTCACGTTTTCATTTTTTATTGTTGTGAGCTGTGATAGATATCACAGCTCACTTCTTGTAGCAATAATTCTATGAAATGAATTCATCTTTATCTTTAAAAAACATGAAGGATCTGGAAGCTGCATCACCTTGGCGTACAATAACAGTTGCCCTATGCAATACAATAGAGGCAGGAAGAAAACACCCTATGGTGGACAGCAGAACTCACTGCCCAAAAAGCAGACGCCTCCTAAACAAAGCGATTCGCACTAGCACAAAAAGCGATTAGGACAACTACAAGACAGCGCAAAGAGCATACAAAGGATTAATTAAAAATTCCAAAAAGAAGCATGGCATTCCTACCGCGAGGAAGTAGAGGGTGTACCAGAGGCAAACCGTCTACGTGGCATCCTCTCTGCAGCAGGACCGACGGACATCCAAAGTATTGATACACCGGAAGGGGTAAAACACAGACAAAGGATGAAACACTGATGCACCTGGCGGAAGTTCACTTCCCGGGTTTCCTCATCGACAGCACCGCAATCCAGAAATCTAATGGACATGCTGACAAAGCAAACTGAAACGCAGCCTCAATGGTAGTTACAGTGGAAAACGTTCGATGGGCAGTAACTATCTTTCAACCACCAGGAGCAGATGGCATATACTCTGCACACTTGATAAAAGGTATGAACCAAATATTTATGCATTTAATCCACATCTTCAGATCCTGTCTAGCATTGGAATAAGTTCCGGATCCCTAGAAGAGGTTTCCGGTTGTCTTCATTCCCAAGCCCGGCAAGATCGTACACAAAATCACCAAAGGTTTTAGACCAATTAGTCTCACATCCTTCCTACTAAAGACTATGGAGAGACTAGTAGATAGATATCTTAGAGAGAATACCCTAGTGGAGCGCCCCCTACATGTCACTCAACATGCCTACAAGCAAGGTAGATCAGTCGACTCAGCACTACACTCTGTAGTAGGGTATATTGAGAAAGGAGTGCAAAAAGGCGAAGTCACTCTAAGAATATTCCAAGATATAGAGGGGGCGTTCGACAACACACTTTATAAATCGATAGATAAAGCTATCGTAAATAGAAAAGTAGACAAAACCATAGCAAGGTGGGTGGGAAGTCTATCTACCAGGCGAATCGAGGCTCACCTCGGCGAGTCGACCGTCCGGGGAACCAGCGGGGGATGTCCTCAGGGGGAGTACTACCTCCTCTCCTCTGGAATCTTGTGCTGGATGTGTTTCTGGAGGCCCTTGCCGATGCTGGACACTTTGCGGTGGGCTATGCCGAAGATCTCGTCCTCCTTGTTCGTGGGTAAAAACCTCAGCACCATATGTGAAGTTGCGCAGAACGCTCTGCAAATGACTGAACAATGGTGCAGAGAGGACGACCTGTCTGTTAATCCAAACGAAACAGACATGATTCTATTCGCTCGAAAAAGGAAACTACAGCCTTGCAAGGCACCCGTTCCTTTTAACGAGGAACTAACACTAGAAAAACAAGTGAAATATCTAGATGTGATGCTTAACGCCAAACTAAATTGGGACAATCACATCGAAAGACAAACACAAAACACACTCTGGGCCTGCCAAAGATTATTCGGCCCCAGATGGGGACTCAAACCAAACATATTGGTTATACACGATAGTGATAAGACAAAGAGATAAAACGGAACAAAATAAACAAGATCCAAAGACAAGCATGTCTAGCAATCACGGGAGCCTTGAGATCCACACCCACGGCCCCTATGGAATGTCTTCTGGGCATCCCTCCACTACACATAGTGGTGGAGGCGGCCATGAGGGCTTCTTTGAGACTGTGGGAGGGAGGCATGTGGACACTCCACATCCCTCAACAAAATTAGAGAACTCCGACCTGACCTTCTCACAAGAAGATATCAAATGAGAGCCACCTACCACTTCGACGAACTTCAAGATCGTCATTCCACCTAAACAAATTTGGACCACATCCCACGCTTTACTCGCCCTACAGGGCCCCACCTGGTTTACGGACGGGTCCAAAGCCGGAATGGGTTCAGGCATCGGCGTCCACGGCCAAACTTTATTTATTTTATTTTTGCTCCGGGAGACCATGTTACCGTAACACAGGAAGAAATATTTGCCATTTTCCGGTGTGTACAGGAAAACTTACACAGGAACTACAGAGACGCATACATCTACATATGCTCTGACAGCCAGAACGCCCTTGGATGTCTGAAAGATACGAAGGTTACATCCAAACGGGTTGGCAAAGGAAAGCAGCACTTTGACAACTCAGTGCTACTAACACAGTTACTCTGATTTGGTGCCCGGCCCATCAGGGCCTTGAAGGAAACGAGATAGGGGACAGCCTTGCCAAAAAAGGAACAGCTGTTAGGCCGATGGGAGCAGAACCAATTCTGACCATCCCATGGATCCACGTGCTCTCTTTCTCTCAAAACTGGAATACCACCGAGACCCTGCGACCGAGACAGTCGAAAAGGATCATAAACAGGCCACAATCAGAGAAGAACAAATACCTACACCTCCTAAGACTAACCGAAACCACACAGTGCCGTGGTTGCCTAGAAAATGACGAAACAACGGAACACATACTCTTCGAATGTCCCGCTCATAAGGTGACCAGACTGAACACCTTGGGCACTGAAACACCTAGATCCAGGAGGCCCCTACAACAGTCTTGCAAGCTTCATCAAACAGTTTTTGCAAGACACATAACAAAACACGTCAAGCATAATGGGCCAAACAGCCTGAGTGCTGCCCATGAAGGAGCCATGCAAGAAGAAGTGCAGTAAGCGCCATAACTTGAATGAATAGTTTTTCTAGAAAAATGCAAAATGGTTACTATATTGAAGATACATTAAGTGTTAATAAAAAAAACTTATTCACGAAAATATGACAATATAGTAGACTGTGCTATTATCGTTTTATCTCCTTGTGTATCTTGTTGGCTAATGATAGATTTGATAATAAATTAATTTTCTTCAATGAATTCGTGAAATATATTAATCTATTATTCATAATCTGACTTTGTCAGCCATTTCCCTATTGTTCAATTGAGTTTCTTTGTTAAGTAGAAAGTAACTCAGTTTTGGAAAATTGCTTCTGTATTGGGGTTGTGCAAATCATGTCTGACAATGAAATGATCAGTATGGTTTAATGTGCATTATTTCATTATTCTCATGTTAGAATACTGAAAGCCTTTTGCACAGGGGTTCGAAGTGCATCAAATATTGAACAACATCAACACAGTGGTAAAATCACTAATAATCCACCAAAATGCATGTATTCTGCGAATTTATTTAAATAAATACAGATTATTAAATTTATCACCAAATGATAGATTTGAAAAAGTTCATTTATGCAGATAAGTATTCTGGAGCATACAGACATATATAGGGACACTTAAATAAGGTAGATGGATAATTATGAATGTGAGTGAAATAAAACACTAATATATCTCACCTGATAGCTAAATGTACTAAGGTATGACCAATGTCAAATGCTGAGCTTCTATTCAATATAGCAACTTCTGATGCAGTTAATGTTCGTGCAGGATCTCCACCCGAAGAAAGATACTGTTCTACAGGTATAGAATTTCCTTCAATAATACCAATGCAAGCATTTAACCAATTCCAGTCTGCATTGCCTCTCATAATTCTCAATTTACGCTCCGTTTCACTTTTATTATCTTCTATAAAACAATATTTTATTGAATATAATAATACAAATCAAGAATTGGTATTGGTTTTTAAAGTTTCACCATATTAAAATTCACGATTGTTGAGATTACGTCATCTAACATAACTGCCCACTCCCTGGTTGTTGAAACTATAACTTAAACAATTTCCCAAAATGTTCCTTTACCTATTATATCAATGGAGGGCATTTGGATATCATTCACATTGTCTATGCTCATTTTATGATTAGTGGGTGACATTTTATGTGAAGAGGGGGGTGGCCTTTGAGAATTATTCGGAGCAAATCCACACATAGAACATTTTGTTGTTTTTGGCCAGTTTTCATAAGTACACATCTGAAAAATGAGTATATTGTATTCGTATAAATCGAATTACCCTAATGTGATTATTCAAATGTTTCAAAAGTAAGCTTAATAAGGAAGTATTTAAGATTTATATTAAAGTGTCCTTTTTAATTCAAAATTAATGGATGAATTACCTATAACAATATTCCAGATACTGTATAAATGGTTATCTAAAAATACCACTAAAGTTCATAACTATCTAAAATTTCAATAAGAAATGGAGAAAATGGAAAGCATCATAAAAAGTCTTAGGGTAAACGTACGGCTCAAAACGATGCAAGAAAGAGATACACTCTATCTCTCTCGTTCATAACTGAGACCGAAATCCAAATGGGAATATTTACCAAACCTAACCTAACCTATTCAATTCAAAATTATAAATTTGAATTAGGTTTGAGGTTCGGTTAGGTTAGTCAGACTTGGTTTGAAGAGATTTCCATTTGAATATCCCTCTCTGTTTTGACGGGAGATGGCGAGTACGTCACTATTGACGGGTTCATGTCACGTAGGTCTTGGACTGTAAATGTGTGAAATTGTTGCCTAATATTAAGATAAGAGTCAATCATATCAGGAAAGTCAATATTGCGAGTTAACTGTCAAGAAAATAAACATTCGAATGGAAAAGCATTTTAATAAGAAATTAATATATATTTGGGCGTAGAATTACTAATTGATGGTACATACAGGTGTGTGTATATATTATCCATTGTATTAGTAACAAGGCATTTTAATGAAGCCATTATTGAGTTTGAATGACATAGACAAAAGGACTTTCAAAAAAATTTGGTTTTTTTCTAAACGATAGCCAAATGATTTCAGATTTGGGTAATCCTGCTGTTTACGCTGACCACTTTCACGCATCCAGCACCGAGTCAAACAGAAGTTTCCCGCAAGTACAGATACATATTTTAACTTCTCTCAAACAGGATAGTGCGGTATCGCACAAGATGTTTCCAAAATCTAAAGAGTTTCCAAGATATTTATATGATATTCGAATCTAACCTCTCATTTCAATAAGTCAATAAGTTTAACATGACGAATGAGGTTGAAGGAAAATATTTCAGTGCAGAGTGCAGAATATGAGTTGCTTCAGAGAACCTACACGATTTCGCTGATACTACAGGATAATACATTGAGAATTGTACACTGTACAATATATTGTTTTCATTCATTTGGAGGGTGCCGCTAACATCCCAGTTATATTAATTCATTAGTATTCATAGATCTAATGAGATATTGCTGATGTGGTTTTCGAGTTATTCACGAATTTTGATAATTTCCTAATTTCACATTATTTAGACTATTTTAGGAAATTTCCAAAATGCCTTTTCCCTTAGTTTGACAGATAAAGACAACTATTTTTTTGAGAATACTCACACTTATTTAAGAAATACCTAACATAATCATATTATTTTCATTATATATTTTTCATGAAAAAAAGTCAATATTTTTCGCATTATCTCCTGCAAAATAAAATGTTCACTTTCGTACCATAGAACTTCGAGAGTTCTTCAATGGATAGCGATCGTTGTAATACAATTTGCGAGATTACATGAACGGAGTTGTTTTCCACAATCCAATACAAATTAAAGTTTTCATTCTATTATTTTGCTCATTGCTATTACATGGTTCTCAATGTTCTATGTTTCTGAAAGCTACTTCTCCTTTTTAACCGACTTCAACAAAAATTCAAAAAAGAGGGAGATCCCCCTATGTGGGTAATTTCAGTAGAAGTACCAGGTTCGAATCGTTATGGATATAGTGTAAATGTTGGTGTGTTTGTCCCATGTATATATACAAAAATTACATTAGAGAGTTTGGATACATAACCGATAGGTTGAGTCCATAACCTCTGAAGACCAGATAGCTTGTAATCCTCAGAGATGGCAGTTTTCATTCATCATTGTACGGTCTAGGTGAGTGGTTCGAGGTCCACTATAAACTGTAGGTCCATAAAACAAAAATACAAACAAAAAAGAGGAGGAAGTTATCAATTCTTGGGGATGTTTTTTTTGCATGAAAATTGAACGTCGCACCTTCGTCAGTATTGAAATAAAAATAGTAGAATTCTCTATAAAATTCTCTGCATCGGCTCGGAAGATGCCTACTGCAGCTAAAGGTTAAATCTCGAATGAAAATCTTTAGAGATCACCATGAACAAGCCCGAAGCCAGAAATTCAATGAAAAAAATTGAAATTACACTTTAATGTCTATGTCAAACTAAATAGAAAAAAAATTCGGCTCATCTACTGCAATCTATTCAAAACAGTGGCTGAACAATGTGAAAATACGTAACTTCAATAATAACAGAGATATTGAATAACTCAAAAATTACTGAAGTTGAAAAATCTACCAGGAAAAGGGATCTGGCAACAATGGCTGAAATTTAAATCGTTCGGAAACATTTCCCGTCGACTAGGTACACGATGCGCGAAATGGTCAGCGTAAACAGCAAGATTACCCAAATTTGGATTCTGGGACCCAAAATTAGTAAGTAAACACTTTTTCAGTGTATTTTGACTATCGACACTATACCAAATGATTACCAAAGATTGAACAATAGAGAAATAAATCGCTAATTATCGCATCAAATAAATAATGAACTTATTCTCATTAACACCAACGTCAGTTGACATTTGCCATAAATAATCAATTATCAAATCTTATGATTCTACCACATGAATGAATATTACTATTTGCCACTTATTATTGATATATGTGAAAGTTTTCATGGTATTGCATTTATTTCGCCTAATTTGCATCTGAAAATAATACTAATGATCAGAGCAAACATTCAAAATACCTCCAATTAGTGGATGCCCAAACATATTCTTATAAGCAATATTTTGAAACAAATCTTAGCTGAAATAACTGGAGCTTCATTAAAAAAATCAAAAATTGGAATAACAATTAATTTTGTTATTCAATGACATTGAGTAGTTTTTAATGGTAATAATAAGGTTTTCGCAGATAAATTAATACTTACTGCACAACTCCATTTCTCCAAAATTTTCCTGGTATTTTCCTCATTAGTTAAACTTAGTGGTGGACTATTATTACATGGATGTGAAAGACTTTGAGCCAGATCTGAATGTGGCATAATTTTCAATGTTTGAAATTGTTCATGTACATTACTAGCTCCTAAGAAAGATGCACCACATTGACCACAAATTTGCTCTGTTGAAAGATTTTTGAATGCACAGGTTTCACATTGCCATTTATTTCTCTTAGCCTTATTGACACAAGGTCCAGCTGCTAAATTGTATGCATTATCTTCATTGTGTAGTGAGTATATGTTCTCACTAACAAAAGGTCTGGGGCCTCGACACATAGTACACTTGAGAGCAGATGGAAAATTCTCATAAGTACAATACTCACATGACCACTTCTTTTCCTTTTCACTCATTTTCACTGAAAATATAGGAAGCTTAATTATTGAATATATTCAAGATCAAATAACTGAAGAAACCCACAATTGAAATCACTGACCTGACCTATCTGAAGAAAAAGGATTCCAAATCTAAAGGCAATGTGTGTCAGGAGTTTATCATGATTTATTTTAAGAATTGATATAATAACTCTGAACCAAGTTATGGAAGAACAGAAGTCACACCTGGAACATAAAGATGTCTTGTAACCTGGAAATAATTAGTGCACAAAACAACCAATTGCTTTGGCAACATCAACATTTAACACTTAGAAAGTGACTGTTCCATTGCTTATGTCAATATATATGCTTATATTACATCTGGATACTTTCAGTATGAATGAAAAACATCTAGAGTTTGAAAGATTCAAGGAGTTATCACCAATTGACTAAATTCATTAGTTTGTTATAATGGTCCTTCACCTTACCTTCAAGCAAAAAAACGGGAAAATATGCGATGATGAAGCGATTTAAGTTGAAGCAATCTATTATGCTGATGGTAAATGGAACGAATAATTTGGATACCATTTGGTGCTGATTCTCAAGACGTCAAAACAAAATTCATTAGAACACAATATCGTCAAAATAAACTAAAATGAACCCTATCTTCACAATCAATCACAAATTATAAATTACCCCCACTTTTCTAGATTAAATGATTTTAAATTCGAGCATTTAAACTACTTTTTTTATTATTCTGTATATTATAATTCTTAATTCACTAACACGATACCTCTATGTTAAAGCAATTACCACAGAAAGTTTGATTTTCAAAACAAACCATCTTAATGGAACAATTTCAATTCTTGTCATACATGTCATTACCTAGGTCATCCTGCAATCGCAAATCGCATTACGCAAAGTTCAAGTTGCGAATCGCAATTCCACTCGATTCGGAAATCGTGAATTGGGCCAACAAAATAGGAAATTGAATGTCAAAACCATAGAACACAATACAAGTGTTATTTTGACTGTTGAAAATAAATTTTTTCGATGTACAATGGGCTTAGTGATAAATATCACAAGTGAAATCCATAAATTTTCGAAATAACCAAATCGAGTATCGTTAACGATTTTCGATTAAATGAAAATGGTGAAATGCACCTAAATTGGATACATTTTTCATTTCTATTCATCTATTATTCTACTTTATTTTACTCTATAATTTATATAATTTGTTAGTTTTATCTGAGTAGTTTATGGACGAAATGAAAAACACTGAAACTGTATTGAAAATTCTCGTTTTCATAACAATAAATGTGAGGTAATTTTGACAATATAGATTCGAAAGCACGTATTTCTTGAATGATTTGCGATTACTCAATAAAAATAATATGAATAAAAATTCAAAATAATTATGACCCAAACATTCACCGACCGAAATCAAATATTGAAAAGTGAAAAGGAAATTATTTCATTATTTCATTATTTCATTGCTATTGCCATTCCACTCCATTGGGGCATCTAAAGAAGAAGAATAATATTTATCTTGATTTTGATTGTATAACCTCAAACAAGGAAAACCAATACATTGACCAATATAACCAAACTATTCTTTTACAAATTTCAACTACATTCAGAAGTTTTCACCTGTTCACTATTATCGCTATTTATTTTCCGAATTTTTAATTCTATCATGTAGTCTGGTCTCTCCAAAGAACTTATGAAATTTTAGTACTCTCCAATTTGCTCAACTTGTTATTAAACTGTCTATGACAACGTTTGCTAAATGTAGTCATGTCTGTTTTGGCGAAAGTGATATTCGGTTCATCTTGTGTATTCGCTGTGAGCGTTATTGGCTATGTACATTACAGACAAGCTGCTGACAGGTTGGTGGTTCAGAATAGATTTAATTGACTCACAGCCTGTATTTTGTTGTAGGGAAAGAATGTTCGAAGGTGTCTTACGCGATATTGATAGGCAACAAAAAAGAAAAATTGAAAATCTCTTCATTCTTCAGAAACAGCAAGAATTAACAAAACAGTTGAAGAAAGAGGAAAATGATTTCAATAATAGACTAACTTGATGTAATACTTTTATTAGTTGATACAATGTACAGTATTTATCCAATATATATATAAGATGGTTGTAATTACTGCATTTCATCTCCATCTGCCCAATGAACTCTTCTAGTATCCATATTACTAATATCCATTCCAAAATTTTTATTGTATTCTTCATAGGCTTGCCTCATGTACTCATCTTGGTAATATCGCTTGTATTTCCTCACAATAATTATACATGCTATAGCAAATATTACTTGAATCAAAACCCATGATATGACCAAACCCATCAGTAAGGAATAATCGACACACACTTCGTTCGTTTCATAATCTGAAAAGTAAAAATACTGTTGCTACTATTATAAGGGTTACATTTAATTTTATCTCAGAAAATCTCTTCATGAATGGTAGATTGAATTTTGTTAGATAAAATAGTGTTATAATGATAGAAATCATTGGGTTCTATTACAAGAAGTAAGAAAAGAAAAGATTTGATTTGGAAAGAAGAAAATGCTGAATATATAATTGTATACTGCTGGTATCATAAATTATTGACGAAAAGATATAATTTTCATTTATATACTCACTATATCCTGCGACCAAAACTTTGTTGTCCCCAAATGTCAATCTGTCTGGTGCAAGTTGATTTCTTACTATTACCATAATTTCCAGTGGTCTCTTATAGAACTGGGAATTTATGTTTTCGAATTCCGAATGATTAAGTTTCAGTATTTTGGTCCCATTCGGATATTGAATTTCTGCCCTTTTTTGCCGGTAAAAACCTTCACAGTCAAGCTGTAACAAATTCTTGGCTATTTTACACATTGCTACAAGTTTATATATTTGAGCTTTATCTAGCTAATTCAGTGCTAAAGTCTCATATAGATTTTCCATCTTATTTTATTATTATTCCAAATTGAGAATTTTTTCATTCTGTATTCAATAAAAATAACGGCATCATCTATTAAATTAGGAATATTATGTAATTCAAGCACACAGTTTTATAAGCAATTTTTCGGGAAACGCGGATCTAATCTAATTCGTTTAAGTTTTTATGAATAAATTGGATATATATATATATATATATATATATATATATATATATATATATATATATATATATATATATATATATATATATATATATATATATATATATATATATGAATTTTAATAAATTAGTTTAGTTAACTAATTTTTGATATATCTTTTCTGCTCACCAAAAATAGCTCCTTCTATAGGATTGATAGCATTGCATAAATTACGAAAATATATTTTGACTGAATTTGGATTAAAATATAGGGCAAATTATTAGACAGTAATGATGTTTATCGACTTGATTCTTGATTACTTGTCAATGGGTCGATTTCGTTTGAATATAGAACTTAATAACTAATACCGTCATATTCAAATAATGGATTGTCATCATTAATATGAAGTTGATATTCAATTTGATTATCAAAATCCATGGATTCAAAAGTCAACTGAAATTAACGTATTAATTTTTATTACCAAAAATAACATAATAAAAGCAAAGATAACACCAGACAAATTAATAAATACAATTTACCGCTCTGTTCTCTGACTTTGACTCAGAAGCAAACATTGTAAACTTTAATGTTAGTGAGCGTTTTCGGAACGAAACCAAAAATATATTTCAAATTGTGAACTTTATTCTCTCGATTAATTCTTGGAATATAGGGGGTGAGGTTTAAATCATGTTTTGTTGACGTTTATACCTTTTATATGTTATGTGATACATATGCATCAATTGTGTTTAATAATAATATGTGAAACACGATCTGTCATTTCATCGCTCGTAACAAAAAAGATCCATTAAGCGACAAATGAAAACGGATCATACGTATAAGCCTCCAATTTTATACTTTTGTTCCATTATAAGTCAAATGAAGAACGTACCTATGAATTATTTATGATTTTTTTTTATGATAACTAGATTAGATTAGTACGCCTATATATTCAGTCATCTGAAATCGTCTGACAACTTTATTGATACGCCTGCTAAAATATAGGCCTTATTTGGCGACATAAGAAAATTATCTCTAAGTATCCGATCTATCCCCATATTTATTTCATGACGTTGTTGTACATAGTCTCGCTCGTGGCATCCTTCGACGTAGTCCCTATTGGATTTAACAACACGCCCCCAACGCCATTTTCAGTTTAGTAAGCAGTCCTGGTACTCGCTTTTCAGCCTTCAAAACGTCCATCGCATTTATTTCATTTATCTTCAAAACGGTGATCTCTAAGCAGTACTTTTAATCTTGAAATCAGCCAAAAGTAGCAGGGAACTACATCAAGACTATACAAAGGCAGGCGTAGGTGTAAGACCTTGTACTTTGTCAAATTGTGCTACACAAAGTTCAACATGAATACACTGGCTCCTTATCGTGATGAAGGAACCCCTCAGAGCCAACCAAAAGTTGTGGCCGATTTCTTTTTATTGCGCCCCGTAGTCTTTTCAGAACCTCGACAAAAGAGGGGTTGAGGAACATAGTAGTATAATTAGTATCAATATTGAGTTACACCAGTATTTCATATCATGAAGGCATACTCTATTTAGGGATATAGAGAACCAAGGCCTACTTCTGTCGAACCGAAGCATTCCAATCGCTTTTAGATAATTCGTGAAGATTTACTGGTTACTGCCATGCCTCATTGAGGTCGCTTGGACGTTCTGGTGCTGTGATACTAAGGCAGGTCGGATGCTTTTGGTACAATCCCCATACATACATACTCAAACATGCATCAAACAAGTTATTGTAACAGAAACTGATCCAGGATGCGGAATTAATACAAATGTGAGCTCGGAGATACTAAGGTAGGTCGGATACTTTTTTTGCAATCCTTGTAGAGGCAAATATTTCAAAAAAGTTATTGATTTAGGTTTGAAACTTGATATAAATGTGACTGCGATGCATAACAGTAGAGGATACAGAGGATGTTAAGATTTGCGATAGATCAACTGACACAATAGAAGAATACTTTACGGATTTCTTGCTGTTAGTGAGACAACTAGAAAATATTTAATTAATTTTTAATAAAATAATTAATTTAAGTCATTAATTAATACAATAATGAGATATTGTAAGAGCTAGAAAAAGATGACTTAAATATTCGAAATGTCTTGACAAAGAAACGCTAAAAGGGCAAATATAGTAGTAGAGTTGAAACTTGAATAATGAGTAATAAACCCAGAGATTTGATGTTATTACTTTTATGGCAGATTGTAACAGGTGATGGTCACAGTGCACCGCTTTCGTAGCAATATACTCGGTTGTAGCTGTCCAGTGAGGATCAATTGTGTGTTTTATCAGCACTTGTCCTATCAATTTGATGAATAATATAGTTTTACAACTCACGACTCAAAACTGTTACGAATATTTCTGCATGAACAAAAAACATTCAATTAAATTCAAACAAAATTGAGCAGTAGGCTTTATATAAACAAAAATAATCGAGTCGATGTCCAATGCAATAAAAAATATATTAAATTTAAAAATTTTTTTTTCAAAACTATACCGAATCATACAGAGAAGAGCGTCAATTTTGTGAAACACTTCTCTTACAGGCTTACATCTGTTGTCGTAGCCAATATTCATCTATAAGAAGCATGGAATATTGTTAGATAATTAACGTTGAAAAATTACTCTTGATATTGTTTGTGAGTAAGAAAATTTATGCATTTTGAATTAGATATCTTATGAAAAGTGGTAAAATCGCCTTTTGGGGAAAATAATTTACAAGCTCAATATTTATTTTTTCACAAAAACACTTATCTCAGTAAACTCTTCGAAAATACTCATACCAACCTTCGGACACTGTACAGGACAAAATTGTACAATAACACTGAAGCGCACGGCATGTGATGAAGAAAACTTGAAAGCTTGAAATGTTCCAATCAAAGTCGTTTGACTTTCATTCTTGAGTTTCTCTAACGCTGGAAAAACATTCAAATCCACGGGACATCCTCTATCATCTATAAGCAAAATTGATTCTTCCCCATTGGCGGTCATCGCCACTAGATGATTAGCCACTATGTCATAGTTTTCTAAAACAGTCAAATTTCAAATATGCCCTCAGAACGAGGGAAAATTATTAGTTCAAAGCACCTTTCGAAGAACTCTCTATGATTAGATCAAGTTCTTGTCCAATTTGTGTATCAGATATTTCTCGCCCTGTATAGTGATCCAAAATTTTCATTTGTACTAAATTATTTTCTCCATTTGAGGATGATGTCGAATTTATTAATGAACTACCTTCTGTGTTTTCTCTGAAATTTAAAAACGAATACTAATGAATATGTCACATTTTTCGAAGAAGTTATTTTTATTCTATACTTGGAAAAAACTCTATTCGAATGCATTTCCATGATTAATATAATATCTTCAATGTTTAACGATCATGACATTTTCATATTGTTAACCTGACCTACCGTTATTGCAGACATACATAGTTATGAAATTCGATCAGGAAGATCGTTGTTGCAATGTTATCTCGTTTGCTGAAGGTTATCACAAAAATATCTGATTATTTTATTCGTTATATTGTGAAAATAATTATCAATTTCAAATTATTTGTAATGTAGGCGTTACAACTTACGGAGTCACATTCACTCCAGTACCAACAACTAGTTTCGAATCATTTCCAAAAATGCATCCGATTTTTATAAGTCTATCTCCTTGAGTTTGTATGAATTTATTGTACTGTATAATTAAAGATGCACTAAGTAGTTTCCTGAAAAATGAAAATGTATTTAGAAGAAATAAATGGATGAATTTATGAAACAAAAGATAAAAATTAAGTCAAACAGTATCGCCTAAGATTGTAAAAATTTTAGTATTTATGTCAATTATATATCGGGTGATCCGTGAAAAAGCGCCCCAATCTATAGATTCTTCAATTGATCATCGATTTCAATGTAACAAAAACCGAATTGCATCTTGAATGATATGACAACAGCCTGAAACATTTCCATTGGTCTATCACTTCCGGAACTACCGGAAATTAACCTTCTCATGTACTTTTTAAATAGTAATTCCATATTTTCCTTTTATCATTTTTAGTACCTTCTATTGAAAAAGTACCACTTAAAACGCTTCATATATATTATATGAAAAATGAAATTACCGAAAATTTTCGGAAGGAAACTCAAATTTCCAATCCATCGATGTAATTCGTAGAATGGCAACTGTTTGAGTTTGTGATAAAATTTTTCTGTCCCAGAAAGTGTTCTGGCCATTATTTCAGTTCGGATAACTCACATTATTATTTTTAGTAAAAAAGACAGAGCTTACTTTACGATTAATTAGAATCTTCTGTTACGTTTGGAGTTTTTTTACCCAAAATACGAAATAAAGTACGTCGTCCATTCTACGAATTACATCGATGAATTGGAAATGTGAGTTTTCTTTAGAAATTTTCCGATAATTTCTCTCTTCTCAGAAAACGCAGCGTTTTGAATGATATTATATTCGCAGAAGGTTATAAGCAAATGAAAAAAATGGAAATATGAGGCTACCATTTAAAAGTTCAAGTGAAGGTCAACTTTTGATATTTGCGGAAGTGACAGACCTATAAAAATGTTTCGCAATGTTAGAATATCATTGGAGATGCAATTTGGGTTTTGTTTCATTGAAATCGAGGAACAGTTCAAAGAGCTATAACTTGGGGCGTTTTTCACGGAATACCCGATATATAACACAGTGAACTACTTCAACTATTTATATCTAAGAATAGTTATTCATTGAACAAGAGAAAAAAATATTAAATTTTATCTTGAAGTTGTATTGGCCAAAAACCGAGAGCTAAAATCTATTTTTTCCGTGTATAATATACAATTTGTTTCTGCGAGGGGAAGATGAACGAATTAATATTGAAGAACATATTTTTTCATTACAATAATATTGAATTCAGAAATTTATCGATGTCAAATTTGAGTCTTTAAACTGGTAGTCGGTTACACTTATAGCGATAATTAGAACAGCATTGCTAAGAAAACTTTTCGAGTAGTCCAATATCTGTCAATGTAGTTCTGCAATTTGATTTAAAAATTGCGAACTTCGTGGTTGTTCAGTAGTTCTTTTGAATAATATAAAGTTGAAAAAAGTTTAAATACTAGTTTTCTCCGACTCCAACGGAGTTAGCAGAATCAGCATAAGTAGCATCACAAAAATGATTGCCAACTAAATCGCGAAAATTTACGAAACCGCGTATTAGATATTAATGGAATGAGAGATAAAAAAGACATGCTGTTCTTTGCAGAGCAATGAAAGCCATCCACAGTGTGGTAGAATTCTTCAAGGTGTGAAAGTCTGTTAAAGATATTTTAAACTAATTACGTTTCTGAAACAAAAAATGAAAGTTTACACGTTGTTGTATTTGTAATTGTAGAAGCTTGTCAAATACGCTAAATCAATTAGAACACATTGAAGAGTCGGGAGCTGTATTAATTGTGAAATTAAAGTAGATAAGGATGACGTGAACAGAAGGTTAGTATTTATTGAAGAATACATTGCATTGACCTTCTTCTTGCAGCAGCATAGGATGGCAGGTAGTGCGTAAAAATTAATTTTGTTAAGTACTCGTTGCCAATCTTCTTCAACCTGAAAATGGTAACTCATTTACAGATCATTCATTTCGAAGATCGTCTGCTACACGTATAGTTGAATCTGGAGGAGATTTAATGACACTAATATGACATGGCGGTTGGACATCATGAACGGTCACTTAAGGGTATATTGTTGAAAATGTATCTTACAGGACAGAAGTAACTAATAGTGTTTAGAACGTGTGGCAGTGATTAAATAACACCCGATTTGTGGCCGATACATTAGCGACAGTTGTGTTCATGTCAGAAAAAATAAAATTTCATCACAATGATATAAAAGAAATATATCTCTTGTATAATAACATTTTCTAAGATTAAATATGTATCATTACTTAAAAACTACTACACACTTTCGGAAAGAAAGTAGTCACTTTTTTCCTGTGTAAAAAAATTATTTCATGAAAAGTTAAATTTCGTTGTCTGCCAATAAAGATAAAATGTCAAACGTTTTTCCTTGCACAGAATAAAGATATTTATTGCTTTTATGCAACGCTCGGCGGCGTTTCGTGAAGCGAATGCCTGCTCGAGATCAGTTTGAATAATCAGATAAAACTGATGACGTTATGAACGTTGTTGCGCTTGCATTCATCGTGGGAGAAGTAGGCAGACCGGCTCCTGCGCATGCGAAATCAGCGGATTCACGCCGTCTGCAAACGAACTTCAGTCTTGCGTACTTACGTATGCTATCGTTTCGCTTTCGTTTCGTATCACTGGAAGTTATCGTCAAATTGTGTTGAATTATTCATAGGAGTGTTTATTTTAATTGTGTGTGAGCTTGTGCTTGTATTAAAAGATTAACCATTCAGATCAAGATCGATATTAACTTAATCATTTTCGTCAAATATCGAATTGATTACCTTTTAAACAAAGTGGCTGCCACGGTGGCAATCAATTTAAGGAAATTGTAAAAAACTTAAAAATAAAACAAAAAAATACCTACTTACTGTAAACTCTGTTTACGAAGAAGTAAGAAGAGTGCACTTGATAATTTATTGTCTTGATAAGTAATGTTTTTTGTAGTGGACAAAGCTTGTTTGGTGGATGGACATAAATTCATTCAAACCGTAATCGCATCTCAGTGGAGCACAAAAAGAGTAGTTTTAGTCATGAAACAGTTCAACCGGAAGTAGTTATAACAAAAAATTCTTCCGAGACTCTTGTAGCGTTGTTTGTAAATGAAAGTGAAATATAGTAACGCATCAATCTGCAGGGTGGTTGAGAAAGCTATTTTGGAATAAGTAGAGGATTAGCATTTATCCTTATGGAAATGTAGGGGTTAGGGATATTATAGTGCTGCCACTATGTCTGGTGTCTATACAGGGCTATACCAGAACACAAGTAAAACAATGAGCTGCAAAGTATAAACACTATGCGTCACATAACTTGAATTTGGTGATCAATGATGCCAGATCAAATATTCCCAAAAATGGGAACTTTTTCAATACAGTAGAAGAATCATTTTGTTATGCTAGGGTCAGTAGAGGATCGCAAGATCTGAATACGGGGCCACGAAGTATATGTAGGAAAAACTTCAAAGATTAAGTTACATTATTACTGAGATGTTAAGTAAACGGTCTTCCATAGGTTAGGTTAGGTTAGATTAGATTTCACAAATCCATAATTTAAAAAAATCCTATGGGGTCACATTCAAGTTGCATCTGTTTTTCTAATATTTAATTTATTTTTATCAGTGCCGGACTGGCCAAGGGAGCAAACGGGTAAACAGCTTTATTTTATGAATAATAAATTATACTTTATACCTACCTACTGTTTGGCCCTATTGCTTCTATAATTCCACATTGACTTGAAGTTAAGTGAAGTTTCAAATTCAACTTATTAAAGCCTTGTCCGTTCACGTGACATTCTGGATGGTCTGAATATCCTTGCATATACATTCTTCCCAAGAAATTAATTTCAGGAAGGTAAGTAACAGTTAAATATTCTTCAGTACATGTAACTGTAACTAAAAATATTCAAAATAAATGGATTATACTTAATTGAATTTTGAAGTGAAATATCCTGTAGGGGCCCTTGGCGCTCTTGCTCAACAACCAACGATACGCCAGGGTCTGTGACGTTTTATTACATATGATCAGCCCAACTCTATCGGCCCAATTTGTATTTCCTTCTTTCGATCGAATTTATTTGCTCTTTCTTTGACGTTCTGTGAAAAATATGATGCCTTGAGATTTTTCCAATTGACTTAAAGCATGAGATGAATCAGCTCTTGTGTTACTCGTTGTGCTACTAGACTTGGATGTGCCCCAGTGAAAGTTTTGTGTTTTGTTAGGAGTATGATGCAATATGCTCTTCTCATCAAGAACGCATAAAATAAAGTCGATTTGTTCGTTCATGTGATTATCGGAATCTCTCATTGCCGAACATGCTTTTGATAAAAACCATTCAGTAGAATTTGAGAATGTAAAATTGATACAAAATGTTCAAAACGCGAATACACTGAACGCTTTTGAAAGTATTCATATAATGAAATGCAAACATCCTTTGTACAAGAGCGCCTATTTATAGCGCATTCGACTAATCTGGACGATGGTTCATCGAAAGCATCTAGTAGCAGAGATAGATTGAATATAAATGATAGAGCCATGTTGACTTAGATTTAGTGTACTATCATCTCCTGGTGATGCCAACCTAATTTGGAAAACGCGCATCTAGTTTTGAGATTGAGTTTTGGTAAAATGGTATTCAGTGTTTTAACTGTGATTCCTAGCATATCCATGAATTAATTTTTTTTCTTCATGTGAAGTTGTTAACAAGTGACTTTATATAATCTGAATCAGGTGATCGCGATAGTTACTACAGCATTGGGACAATTTTTACAGTGTCATCTCGCAATACTCAAAACAGTCATCATGGCATGTGCCATAAGTCTTCACTTTTGAAAGGGAAAAGCCGAATCATGTAGACATGATAGATATATTTATTGGTTCTATTAAAATAGTAGTTGTAGAACATGTCAATTGTAGAGTGAGTTAAAATTAAAAATACAGGTTTACGATTTAAATAACGTTCAGTGTATGAACAAATAGATATATAAATATAGCAAATGACGAGACAAGGACAATACAATATCACTTGCACATCCAACAAACACACAATCACTAAAATTCAATTTTATCTTCGAAATATTCTTCTAAATTATAATACGGATTTTTTCTAAAGTATTCATTCAGCTTCTTCTTCAATTTGATGTTTGGCCAGTTCTTCATTTTCCTTGGCAAATGATTATATACTTTCAATAAGTTATATTGAGCTTTCTTCTGCAGGAAAGTATATTTTGTCTGTGGTGGCTTCAGGTCATCTCCACCTCTCGTCTCGTATGAATGTGCTCCTCTGAGTCCTCGAATAAATCTCTGTTTGAAGCGACAAACATGATAGCCTCATAGATATACAGACTAATGGCAGTTAGTATGCCTCTATGTGCAAAATGGGACCTACACGACTCACGGCAATCCAAAGATCACTCTTAGGCACCTCTTCTGCAGAACAAGAAGACGACTGATTTGTGAGGAACCTCCCCAGACAACAATTCCATACCTGAGCCGACTGTCCACGTACGCATTATCAATTGTATGTATCAATTACAGAATATTGTTCTTATAGCGAATACGTATCTAGCCATATCGCTAGCTAAATTATCCACGTGTAATCCCCAGTCAAGCCGATGAACAACGGTTACACCCAGGAACTTGAAGCTACCAGTTGTGGACATACTTCTGCTCTGATCTTGAAATCTCATGCTCTCAAAATCCTTTCCTCTACCGAAATTAACCACCTGACTTTTGTCCCGATTGAGTTTCAAATGATTTCGGGAGAACCATGCCTCTGAATCTACCAGTATCATTCACATTTTAGTTCCCAGCGAACTTTTGTCATCCGCTGATACTATCACAGAAACATCGTCAGAAGACGATACACTAAACTCCATCAGGAAACCGGGTAAATCATTGGTGTGAATGATATAGAGGCGTAGCCCAAAAACCGATCCCTGGGCCACACCCTTTCCTACCAGCAATGGAGCTGATCTAATCATTTCATCTGATACCGGCTCCAACTCTACAGCATATTGGGATCTGCCATTCAAATAGGACTTGATAAGCTTCAAGGGCAATCCCTTGACCCCGCACATATTCAGCTTGCTAAAACGTACGTCGTCTCTGATATTATCAAACGCACTACTTAGATCCATGCACATTAGTTCAATAAATTTACCTGAATTGAGTCTCTCTAAAATATTTGAGATGGCCTGATATATCGCCCTACTTGTAGATTTTCCCTTTCTTAAACCGTTCTGGGATTCTACCAGTACTTTGTGTGTTTCGAAGAAATCAACAATTCTTCTGTAAATGACTTCTTCGATAATTTTATCAATATTGCTAAGCAGCGATATTGGCCTATAGTTATTAATATCTTGTTTAATCCCTCCTTTATGCACGGCTCGAACTTATGCTTTATTTAGCTTATCTGGGAAAACTCCAGTGTCAAACATTACATTTATGATGTGTGATAAACTGGGGATATAATTTCCGTGTGAATTTCAGAAACTTCACTGGTATGCCATCAAGTCCCGTTGATTGGGTGTTCTTCAAGGACATTATAGCATTGTAGATCTCCACTGGCTCAACCGAAGCCAGTACAATACTACTACATAGGTAAGTTACTTTATTCACTTCAACCTCAGCACTTGTGTCACCGACATTGTTCCAATCCTTCCCAACAAAAAAGTTGTTCACCCTGTTCAATACCTCTTCTGAGCTTACATTCCCCTGAGCTAGTTAAGTACTATACTGCCTGACAAGATTCCACCCAGCTCTGTTCTTATTCCTAGTCTCTATTATGCAGCTTTTTTGCCTCGTGAACAACTCTTCTCAAAATACTACTATACTTTTTGAAGTATTCATCTGTCACTTCACCTGCTATCTTCATCTTATAGAGTTGCAACTTTCTCTTCAATTAAATCTTTATTCCGGCTGATATCCACGCCTTCGCTGTTTTAATTTTGATTGTACGAGATGTAAAAATGCGGTCACCTAGAGACAGAAACATGTCCAGGAACCTATTATATGCTCGATTAGAATCCAATGCCTGAAAAACCTTCGTCTAATCGACGTCTCCCAATCCCAACTTGAATGCTGTCAATTTATCTTCAGAGTATATCTTTTGCTTATTTGGTACGTCAGGCAGCTTCAGCAACCTCCAGCCAACAGGAACCTCCACAACCTGAGCATCGTGAAGGGAGAAGTCTGTCAGAACAACAACACCACTTGTACGTTCTTCAAAGTTCGCAAATATGTTGTCAATGGTAGATGAGTAGTTGTTCATCCCAAATGTTGGTTC
Organism: Cryptolaemus montrouzieri; assembly: GCA_013387265.2. NCBI lineage: Eukaryota > Metazoa > Arthropoda > Insecta > Coleoptera > Coccinellidae > Cryptolaemus > Cryptolaemus montrouzieri. The sequence continues at coordinate 65,948,908 of JABFTP020000021.1, forward strand.
ATATATCTTTTGTGCATATCCATATTTATTATAAACTCTCTGAGCCTCTCTTTCATCATTCTTTGTGATCCCCACTGTCGATTCGATACACTGCAGTTGTTCTGAACGACATATTCTGCTATTCATATTCTTCATTCTATCGTTCATATTTTCCATATAGGTTCTAAGTTTATTCCCAATTGAAAGCTCCACACCAGCCTCTGTAGGATTCCCTATCAGATTTTAACCATAAGAACTATCATCATGAATACTTATGATGTTTTGATTTATTTTTGTTTCTGTTTGTTTTCTTTGTTTCCGTTTCAACCTAATATGGATTTTATCGTTTTCCAATTTTAATTCTTCCATATCCCTAAGGAGTTTCTTTATGTTTCAATCCATCTCGAGTAGGTCCCTTTCAGTACTCCTCCTGAGTACCTCCTTCCGAATCAAATCATCTTCTAGCTCCTGGTTCCTTTTCTGCAGTTCCCGAACTTGAAGGTACTCCAAGAAATAACACTCCGCAGGAGAAACCTGAATCTCCCCGTCTTTCACTATATGGCTACGTATAGTCAACTGTTGAATGTTATCCAATTTCCCCTGATTATTTTCTGTTAAAGTTGGCCGGATAACATCTCGATCTATCCATTCATTTGACTCTGAAGACAGATTAATGCACATGCTCTCATTCATATTGGCTTCAACCAATCCGATATTCTTTCCTCCGAGAGGGTCATTTTGGTAATTTTCCAAAACCGCAGATTTCTCAACCTCGCAGCGCTTCATTTTATTTTCAGCCTCCAGAGCCAGGACGGTTTCAATCATGTTCTATATATATATATATATATATATATATATATATATATATATATATATATATATATATATATATATATATATATATATATATATATATATATATATATATATATATATATATATATATATATATATATATATATATATATATATCTGATATACTTTGTTCGCACAATATTTAAACTTTCCCATTATAAACTTAAATGAAAAACAGTTGAATACGGCCCTGAGTCAGTTCAAACAACACACTCGTACGTTATCTCCAGAAGTATCCACAGATGTTTATCTTTGTATTTTCTTTTCTTTTACTTCTCTGATATCAAGAGATAAGAATTCAGAACAGTCAAAATCCAACTGCCAGAAATAACTTCAGATCAAGAGTAAACCCATAAAAAAGGCACTAGTATCAATTTCAAATGTTTAAACTGAAAGATCAAATTTTTAACTAAAAATTGATGTAAGTTCCGAAAATTATTGTTTCGTTTGACTTGAGAATTTAAGACTTTCAATAGAACACTTCTTTAGCTTTATAAACTTCTTCTAACTTACTTATCGATAACGGCGGTCTAAAATAACATTTTGTCATCTTACGATAATGCACACTAACCAATTAAACGTTCAGAAAGTGAAAGATGAGAAATGTGATAACCAACTGCAATCAATTGGTGAAGATAAAATTTCAGTTGTTTATTAAAAATTCACCTCACAGAACCACAAGACTTAACATGTTTGAGGATGGTCTGTTGAAGAGATCCCAAAACAGAAATCCTCACGAAGTCAATATTTAGGATTATCGACCGTGTCTCGACGTCGAGTACCCGATCAACCTACACCAAGGCCAAGATGCTGATTAGACCAAGTGAAACTACAACTCTTCCCATCATTCGCTCGAATATGCCTGCTCCCCTACTTGGAGAAATCATTCTGAAGTGCACCAAATTCAAAGAAGATCTTTACTGTGCTAAAACAATTTTTTTAGTATTTTTAATCGCATACTTACTGTTTAAACACCTTGCTTTTTCATAATAGAAGGCATTCTTCAATTCAACAAGAGATCTAGGACCATAGATCTTAACGTCTTCGCTATGTAATAAACAACTGTACTTTGTAGTAGGAGTAGGACGGAGACTAAAGCCACGGCAGTGAAATTCTTTGAGGTTGTTGCATAAGGTTTCGCATTCCGTTTTCGTTTTCTCTTCGTAAATGATATCGACGTGCTGTAGAATAACATCACCATATTCTTCATAGGAACAAAATGTATTTTTTGAGATTACTGAAAGAAAGAACCAGTTTATTGGGATAAATATGATTTTTCACTTCATAGTTGTAGGCATGTTGTTAAAAGCACTGCTCTGTAATTAAGACCAATGGAGTTCCATTCTTTTGGAAATTCCCCCAGATCCTCATCAAACTTAATTTCAACGAAAATGCCACAGTATACCTGCCGAATTCCCTACAGGTAGTATAGAAATTCTTTTTTATTTTTCCCCAGCCTTGTTTCTTGAATCACTTGTCACACACACACACACACACACACACACACACACACACACACACACACACACACACACACACACACACACACACACACACACACACACACACACACACACACACACACACACACACACACACACACACACACACACACACACACACACACACACACACACACACACACACACACACACACACACACACACACACACACACACACGCACCCACGCAGGCACACACACACACACCCACCCACACACACACACACACACACACACACACACACACACACACACACACACACACACACACACACACACACGCACGCACATTGTAAGTACTGTAAGTACATTAATACGAAAGAATAACAATTAGAATAAAAGTTTTCCTACCTTCATTTTCAGCACTGCATTGATTTTCAAAATATTCTTCATCGTCTCTTGCTATCCTAAAACTATTTGGTAACAAATGTCTATCAGCATTACTTAAAGTACATCGACCTTTGGTATTGGATTTTATATCATAACTGTTAGCTATTATTTTGAACTTGGCTGATTTACATTCGAAATTCTTGTTGAGTAGACAGCTTTCTTGGCACTCGTTTCTAGTTACTTTATTTGGCAAGGTTTTCGTATCATTGCCTATCAGGAGAGCACCTGGAATTCTTTCGAAGAGCCAAAGTTGACCATTGCAGTTTTTGCCTAAAACGAAGAATCAGATAATATAGTCCTAGTGCTTTAAATTTTATTATAGTAACTACTTGATAATACTATTCACTTAGGAGCGTGTGGTCAGAATATGTCGATCGTGATGAATTTGTCAATCTTCATCAAGTTGCTCAATTGAATTGAACCATTCATTTTAACGAATTCATTTATCATGAAAAAAATTGCATACTTTTATGAAAATTTAAATGTTGGTGCGAGGATTGTTCGAAAAGTATATAACCTATCTTTATATCTCCAAGCCAGAACGTTTGAGTGACTTCTATGGGGCATGGACCAGTAAGTCTTCATAAAATCCCTAAAACCGTCTGTACCCGTCAACTTCTTTCTGTATATGAACGATGTGCGATTGTTTAAAGTGTCTATTTACGATTTTCGTATTTCCTTTTTGTGAAGAATGACGGCAAAATGTGAACAACGAACTTGTGCTAAATTTTGCTTCAATCCAAATAATCCTGAATCAATATTTCAGATAGTGGAACTAAATTATCCTGACGTCCTATATTTAGGCCACCACTTACTTCTCTGAATTTCGGGGAATCACCTATTTCATTGATAGGACGATCTTTAGAGTAAGGGATATTTAATATTTAACAGTGAGGAGAGTTTCATAAGGCGCTTGAATATTTTTACGTAAATATTATGTTTCGATGGTTTTCATAGATCTTTTTGTAGTTGTGATGGATTATTCAAGTGCAGTCAACTTTATGAGGTAAGTTCTTTACTTTTATTAAATATTTCGGGTTTGCTTTTTGCATATATACTTATAAACTATATATTCCTCAAATCATGTGTAATTCATTAAATTTTTATGATTTGAGAGGTGTCAAAAATCAGTGTCCTACATGTAGGTCGTTTGGAATATATATAGCGATATAATTATCGCTGTTAAATTGATATTTTGTGTTATTTTCAAAATTAATCTAAATATAATGAAAAAATAATATTCAGAGGCTTTCCTTTTCAGCAAGCACTTGCTATGCTGGAAGAAGAAGATGAAGACAAGGGGGATAAGCCAGTCAGAATTACATTATTGCCTCCAGATAATGCATGCTACAATGTGTCTGTGGAAGACTCGGGACCTGACTATTGTGTAACGTTGGAAAATCTAGTTGGTAGTCAACTCAGGGCCAGTGTAGAAGTCGAAATAGATACCGACGATGAAGATAATATTACTTTTAGTGAGCTTCAAGAAAATTGGAGGCTATTAAAACATTACTTGAAATTTTACTGCTTCGTTGACTTCATTAGAAGAAAAATATTTTGGGGAACGTCATAATACAATCGACTGGTACCAAAAGCAATGTCTAGAGACAGATTTATCCTTATTATATTAAATCGTCATGCATGTGACAATGATGATCTCTACGAAAGATAAATTCACGAAAATGCTAGCTTTGATATTCTTAACCAACGCTTCGTGGATTTTGCACCACATGAAGAAAGGCACAATGTCGATGAAACAATAGGGCCAAATTATGGCTCATGGTTGCGAACAATTCATTAAATGTAAACCCATCTGATATAAATATAAGCTTTGGACGGGTATCACAAGCACAGGTTATGTTATATGGGCTTAACCATATTAAGGAAAGGGTTCAAAAATAGGAAACTTTGGTTTAGGCGATTCAATTATATTGGAACATGCAAATATTTTAAAGAAAATAGGTAAATATCCTATTTTTCGTCAACTTTTTCACACCTCTTCCACTGCTGAAAACCTAAAACATTTGACATTCAAGCTATAGGAACTATTAGCGATAACAGGGTTTCACTTTGTTCTGTGTTATCCATGAAGGTACTTGAAAAAATGCTCTTGGATCAATGGCTTTTTGCTGCTGACCATGCTAAACGCATTGCTGTCGCTTCATGAAACAGTACCTGTTAATGAATACATGGATGGCGTGGATCGCAATCATCAAAATATATCGATTATCAATCAGAGGAAAGAAAGGTACTTTCCGCTTTTTGCACATTTAATTTTTGGATGAAAATAATGCTTCGCAACATCATAGATTGGCTGGTGGAGAAATGCACCACTTGGCATTTCGAAGAAGTAAAGTAAGTTATGTCTATACTAGGTAGGCAAGCAAAATCAGATAGACCTAACAGAGTGACCAAATATAAAGGTGAAACACGGTTCGACCGACTAGGTCATTGGGTGAAACCGCAGGAGAAGCAAACTTGCTGTCATCAGTGTCATAACAAGACAACAACCCGGTGTTCCATACAAAACTATAAATTGCATATTATAAGTTAACTTGTTATTTTTGGAATATTTTGAAATGCTTAAGATTGTTAATTATAGTAGCCGCAAATTAGAAATACAATATTTACCATTTCTTTATTTGCTCAAATACGCTATCCTTTGTTCCAGACATCCTACAACCAATGAAAGCGAGCCACGCTCTGGTCGGATCTACACTGCAGAAACAGATTACGAGTTGCTATCAATGGAGGTAGTCGATTAACTATGCGAGAAGTAGAATGTGATATTAAAGTATCGAAAACTAGTGTATGGGGGGTTTCAAATGAAAATTGACAGATGATTCGTTTGTGTGAGAAATTCATTCCAAAATTCCTGTCGGATGAGTCAGAAACTGGTTTCTCTATTGAAAATAGGTAATAAGGATGAAAATCTCTTGAAAAAACTGGTGCTAAAACGTGGATCTTAGTGGGAATTTCCATATGAATAAGGACTGGAAAAAGGCACGTCAGAGTCAGACTAAAGATAATGTTGAGTGTTTTCTCATTATTATGATTTTCCTGCGAATTTTGGCTGGTTTCAGGCTTGAAGGGCGCCGATCTGATGACAAAGATTTGATTATGATGGTCTTGGGCACCATGGTGAAGCTGGTGGTCAGACAATCGACAAGGAATATTATGTCGAACATCTGAAAAGACTGCACCGAGCCAGACTACGTAGAAAAATTAATGATATTGTTGATGGATTCATTTTATGGAATTTCATTTTAATATAAATAAAATGAAACACTTTTGTCTAATTTACACAATGTTAAGTTTTGAGACACACTACCGGTTTCGACAGTTACATTATTTTCAAGTGTCTAGAACTAACAGTCACTAGCGTAGTGCTAGGCAGGGCAGTGCCCCAAGACCCCTAAGTCAGGGGGGCAAAACCTTATTAGCAATCCTCTTATTGAACTACCGAAAAATTGGCTTATGAACACTTCGTGGCTCCTCATAAATATTTTCCATTTCGGAACACTACCTGAAAGGTACCCTCTACCCTTTCGGATTAAGGCAATGACATTATGGCTTCTATTGTACTATACTTACTGGTCAAATTTAGTAGTTCGATTACTTGATAAGTTAGATCGATATTGTTTTTCAGATTGACACATGTAACTTCTAACCTAACCTAACCTCCTCCATCATTATATAGCGAGAACGTTTACACAATGTATATACACAACTCTTCACTAGATAAACTGATCAAATATCAATAGTATCTCTCAGCACCTTCAGGACCACGTGTACCAAGATAATGTTCAAGCCAATCAAATTATATCTTCTTCGAAATACTACCCCCGCCCACTACCTGTATTTGTTTGAGCATGTTTTTGAGGAAATGAGGGTAGTTTGTGATAAAACAAGAATATTCAGCATCTGGGTAAATTTCATCCTCCCCAGTTAAATAAAAGATTCACGGAACTTAACAGGGAGTGTTTACTTAAGCCCATCAATAAAGCCATTACCTCTGACCCTAGGTCGAGTCTCGAAGTGGGAATAAAACAGGTAGATTTTCGTCGAGTCACAAAATGGGAAGCCACGAAGTGGCACGACAGCGAAACATTTGCCCACCTTCGGAAACTAAATAAAATAGGTAGCAAATTGTCTGCAACACTACTTTAATCATGGCAACTCATTTAAAAGATACAGAGAAATTCCCGACAAGTTTCAACTTCTATTCGCTTGTGGGAAATTCCCCTATATTATTTCTGTTGTTTGTGCTTTGTTGCCACCCAAAATCTTTTTAGAAGGCAGCAAATCCATATATGAAAAAACTAATATCAACCAAAAAATACTAATTATAAATTGTATCTATTAGATGTATTTAATCACATGTATTCGGCATACTATCCGTGTTGAATTTCTATTGCACCTGAGATTTTTAAATTTGCCGCCATCTTCGCGGGATTCTACTCGTTTGTCATACTAGAAAACATTATGATATTTTCGGAATCGGGGAAATCCCCGGTGATGTTTCGTACTTATAACGTTGCATTATACAACGTTTCGTGTTCCCTGTGACGTAGTAATTTTGCATAAATTAATGAACTAAAATAATGGATTAAAACAAGAAACCTAGTGGTGCATTGAAACGAAAACAACGCCAGGAAAGAAAAGATAGTATACAAAAGTTACCAAAAATTGTAACATTTTTTAATCAACCTTCTACCAGCCGTTTTGTCTCGAATATTTCGGTTGGTAGTGACAGTGAATCAGATAATGTGACCATTGCGGTGCTGGTTGAAAATCTACTCAGGAAGATTCGATAGTTAAAGCAGTGAAAGATGCCGTTGTCGATCATATCAACAAACACGATATCTGCATGTGCATGTCACAGGACTCTCAGGTAACAGCAGAGAAATTTTGAACCTCATCATTTTATGAAAATCTCAACGATCAATCTTTTTACGACTTGCGAAACTTTACAACCAAGATATTAAGTGAAAATGAAAAACGCCAAATTCTTGATATGGGGCCTTTACAGCCTTCAGGGCCTTTTCCGATAGACGCCCACCAGAGCAACAGATGTTTTTCTAAATCGTACTACTTTTCAAATTCTAAATATGGACCAGCTCATCGCTTATTCGCTTCGCAAAGTAATAATATATGGTGTACGGGCATTCGGGATTGGAAACATTCATCAGAAAAAATGAAACAATACAGTGTCTCGACTGGCCATACGGAAGCATGTGCTGTATATGAACTTTGGAAAAAAGTGATACTATTAACTGAACTTGAAAATGAAATTTGTATTCTATTGTTATTTCAAATTTTTATTCGTGTTTTGTTTTTGTTTCTAGGATCTACAAGATATCTGAGTGCAATAATTCAAAATGAAATGATGAGAGTTTGGGGACCAAACTTGAAAACCATCTGCTAGAACAAATTAGAGCGTCACCTTTTTTTGCCATCATCTTGGATACGACACAGGACATATCGAAAGTAGACCAGCTAAGCATTGTTGTGAGGTATGCATGAATAAACAGATCGGAAAATGCACAGCCAGTTGATATAGAAGTAAAAGAAGTGTGTCTAGGCTTTTATGCAGAATTCCAACATGGGGCGGCAGATTTAATCAACCAGTTAACTACATCATTTATTGACAAAAACATTGATTTAAAAAAATTTGTGGGTCAAGGTTATGATGGAGCCAATGTGATGAGCGGTGTGTATAATGGTGTTCAAAAACATATTAAGGATATCCAGCCTAACGCGGAGTATGTACATTGCGCCACACTCAATTTAAATTTGATGTTAACAGCTGTATAGAATTACAGATTTTTTCGCAATGTTTTTTGATAAAATCAAAGTATTATCAGAAATTGTTTTGAAGAGTTCCAGTAAAGATGAGCGTAGGCAAGCACAAGGAATTGAAACAAAAATGCTAAATTTCGAGTTCCTTGCCAATTCATGCACCATGTATTAAATGACATCGAGTTTTAGCAGAGACAAATTTATAAAAATGACCTCGAATCCTTCTAGGCAAAGCCAGTGAAACTGCAAGAAAATATAGTATAGATCCCAACTTTAAAGAAAACAGGCAAAAGAAAGTTAAAAAATATTTTGATGAATTAGCTTCTGATTACCAATCACAACAGGGAAGAAATATTTAAAATTTCTATTTTTACGAATGTACTAGACACAATAATAGCTCAATTAAACGCACGTTTTACTGGTATGAGTGCAACTAGTCAAATATTCAATTTTCTAGAAGCATCATTTTTACCGGAAGTGAATTAAACTATTTTATTACAAAAGTGTGACCAATCCAAAGTAAACATTCTAATATAATAGGCCCAAACTTTGCTCTTCAATTTTAATTAACTAAGGCGTGGACTATTCACCAATTTTGTAAAGAAATAATGATAAAGTATGGAATGCTAGAATACGACCTGACAGAAGTATTTACAGCAATGTTACTGTTCCATACAGTTCCAGTTACTTCTGCTGAAGCTGAATGGTCATTTAGCAAATTGAAAATAATCGAAAATTATTTAAGGAATACTATGGGCCAAGCTCGACTCCGACATTTATCTCTAATAGCGATCGAAAGCAAAACCGCATCTAACCTAGATTTAACCGAAGTGATCGATACTTTTGCGAAAGCTAAAGCAAGGAAAAGATTAAAACTGAAATTTTTAACATATTTACATACGTTTATAAATAAAAATTTAGATAAGGTTGACTTCTATTTATTGCTTAATATCAATATGATTAATCCAAAAACACCTCCTCAACTGTAAGTGGATTTGTTGTACTCGACACTGTACGATAAAGAACTGTTGATACCTAATTCTGATTATTTTTGATAAAATAGCTTGGCTTTGTGAAATATGTATAGGTTAGGTTTATATATTGATAAAACCTAACAGTTTAGGGGCCCCAGTTTTTTTTGCCCTAGGGCCCTTGATCACCTGCTACGCAACTGCTAACAGTTGTAAGAAAGAATGTGCTATCTATATCTATTTTATGTGTTGAGTAGTGGGAGAGATTTAATTCTAGTTGACTATTGGGAGTGGTGATTTTTGGTTTTTTACAAACTTTGTTGATTTCCAAACTTTCCAACTAATTCCTTGCCATTCCTCTATTGCATTTTTAAATCATCAATGTAATTTTGTGATTTGTAGATTTAATATGTTCGAAAACTGCTGATTTGTTATCTGAGGAGAGAAGTTCTCTGAATGTTGATTCAAAATTTCAACCTGTCTGTACCACGTCAGCTGCACAATCAATGCATTCAATTCTGTATATTCCGGACTGTTTGAATTTATTAGTTTTTTGTTTGGCATTGAATAGTTTGCTTATGTTGGGACAACTGCAGAAGGAGGTTATTAAATTAAATTTGGCAAGATAATAGCTGATGTTATCAGAGAGGGAGACATTGTAAGTTAGAATATTATTTTTTGATGCTATTTTCTCTATAATATTGATTTCCGTACTGATGTCGGTTATGGATGAAGAATTGAAAAGGCTCTACGAATCATTTAATTACACTGACAAATAGTAAGTTAAATAAACGAAATCGAGTGATATTTTCAAACACTACTGCCTAACAGCATATGAACTTCATACTTAGTTCGATTATGCGAATTTTGCTTACCGACTTGTGTTTCCGAATAAATTAACGAAAAAATATTGAAATTAAAACAGTCTTCTCTTAGATTAGTGTTCTACATCATATAAAGATGCCGAGAGTGTGTGTAAACCATCCTAATAACTTCTGTTATATTTGTGGTCAACTTACTGTTAAAAGTCAACGTCGTTGTTTGACACCATTAGTTAAAAACAGTTATTTTAATTATTTTGGTTTTCCGGCCCGAAAATCGGACAAAACCTGGACTGCTAGTGTTTACTGTGTACAGTGTGTCACTTAATTAACATCCTGCGGCTAAAGGATCTCGTCATATGACGTTCGCAAGTCCAATGATATGGGCCGAACCGAAAGACTATGTATCAGATTGTTATTCCCAACAAATTTCTATGAAATGTATTAATCACAAATCTAGGCACTCTTTAAACTATCCAACTCTACAATCTACTCAAACTTATCCCACACAGTAATGGTTTACCTGTTCCTCCGCCTCCAGTAAACATGGATTACGTGACCGAAGAAAATGTATCCGAGAGTTCAGATTCCAATCCGACTTTTGAGCCCAGTACTTCAAACAGAGACCCTCATTTTATAACTCAAAACGATCTCTATAACTTGGTACGGGATTTGGAGTACCGACTTCATGAGTGGAATTTACTGGGAAAAAATACCAGAATATCCATATACAGAACTCGACATACGCACTTCTCAAGATGGCAATATAGTGTTTTGCAGTGACATTCCCTTAGCGGTGACGCAGTTGACGTTTGGATATGAAACATTTGACTGGCGGTTGTTTATAGATTCCTCAAAGGTTAGTTTAAAAGCTGTACTGTTACATAATGGTAATAAATACCCTTCCGTACCGGTCGCTCATGCTACATATGAAAGAATCATATGAAAATATGAGATCACTGCTAGAAAATATTAAATATAACCAATATTCCTGGAAAGTATGTGGAGATTTGAAAGTAATTGCTATTTTGCTAGGTCTACAGCTTGGATATACGAAGTATTGTCGTTTCTCTGTGAGTGGGATAGTCGAGACAAAAAAAATCATTATGTCAAGGCTAGACCCTCTTATACCAGGTCAACGAAATGTTCTTCAAACTCCTTTAATAAGTCCTGAAGATTTATTACTACCTCCATTGCATATCAAACTTGGACTACTGAAAAATTTTGTCAAAGCTGTGGATAAAAATGGAGAGGTTTTTGTTACTTGAAACAAAAATTCCCAGAAATCAGTGATGCCAAAATAAAAGAAGGAATATTTGTAGGACCACAAATAGGAGACCTACTGGCTGATGAAGAGTTTGAACAAAAACATAACCCGATCGAAAAATCCGCATGGACATGTCTTCGAAATATTGTTCGTAATTCTCTTGGAAACCACAGGGCCGAAAACTATAAAGAGTTAGTGAACAACCTCTTAGCGGCTTACAAGGACATTGGATGCAATATGTCGCTCAAGATTCACTTTTTTACACTCGCATTTGGATTTTTTTCCTCAAAATTTGGGAGCCGTTAGCGACGAACACGGATAGCGGATCCATCAGGACATATCCTACATGGAAAAAAGGTGCAAGGCACCTTAGTCCGAACATGTTAGCTGACTACTGCTGGACACTCAAAAGGAATGTACCTGACGCTAAATATTCTTGAAAATCCTGAATATAAGTAAATATAAACTATATTTTCTTCATTTGAAACATTTTTTTACGATTTTTACTTTAAAAAGATTAGTTGCTGTTGCAAAAAACTGAAAGTGAACGAAATTTTCTAAAAGTGCAGATTAGTTACAGACTAGTAGTAGATACAAAATAACCCATTAAATTCCATTTAACTTTCATTAAGGTCATTTTGGTCTATCAGTGTTATGAGCCTCTAATTTATATGTAATGTGGTTGAAAGAATCCATAGGGATTGTGGAGTCTGTAGATGTTTATTTACTATACGGGTGATTCACCAGTGACGCGGGCTCTGTAGCTCGTACACTCTTGAAGATTTCATTTTTGTTCGAACGGTATTGTACTTGAAAATCTACTTCAGCAATTTATTCTGAAATAAACAGTGTGTCCCAATTTTCTATAAAAAAATCTTGGGAGGTTTTTCAGATTGGAAGACCACTTTTTTGTTATTTTGTTGTTGATAAGTTTTTTTGGTGAGTAGTTTCGTCACAATATTTTTTTTTCCGTAAAAATTCATGAAAATAGGCTCTCACATTATCGCATGTTCCTTCGGCCAGAGAGGATGAATACTTTCTTCCTTTCGTTTTCTTATTACCCAAAGATAGCTTTATTGATCAATTGAAATAGATTACACTCATTTTACACAGGAGTGACTCAAAAAACTTATTGAATATTGTAATTTTAAAAATATCATATCTTGATTCTTTCAAATGGAACATCCTGTATTTTATTATTCATGTCAACGCATAAAATATTGTGATATATTTTTGCAGAAGTAACCTTATCTTTGTTTTTCTCTGAGGACCTACAGTTTATAGTGGACTCCGAACCACTCACCTAGACCGTGCAGTGATAACTGCCACCTCTGAGGATTACAAGTTATCTGGCCTTCGGAGGTTATGGACTCAACCTATCAGTTATGTATCCAGACTCAATGTGATTTTATATACATACGTGGGACAAACACACCAACATTCATACTACATCCATATCTTACCTGGGATTCGAATCCGGGCCCTCGGCGTGGGAGTCAGTACCTCTACTGACTTACCCACGGAGGGAGATAACCTTATCTTTATTTTCGACCATTTTCGAAATAAAAAAAACTAAAATAATAAAATCAGAGGTTGCGAAAGAAGAGTTTATTAGTACATATCATTATACTCGATCAGAGAAATGGAGATATTTTAAGGTAGTCGTGTATGAAAGACGTAATAGATTGGTTTTTGGTGAGATGATCCACAAGGTGTTGAACTATTTCAATAAGTGTTCGAAATGTTGCCCGTTTCTTTGTAGACACAACTCAATCCTTCTGAGGAAAGACCGTTGAAGTCTCGACAACATTTGCGGATTAACTGACTGAAAGGCGTCGACTATTCTGTCTCATATCCATGTTATAGAAGGAATCTGGTAAACTATGCCCTTAATATAACCCCTCAAGACCTAGCTGGCCATCTAACAGGACCACCACGTCCTATCCATTTGTTTGGAAATACATGATTCAAATGCTCCCTAACCTGATGTGAATAATGTGCCGGTGATTCATCCTGTTGAAACCACAAATCTTGTCTTATATGCTCTGGTACATCGGCAAGTAACATTGGTAGATGATTTTGCAGAAAATCTAAATACATTTCACTATAGAGGTGCCCGTCGAAAAAGTGCGGCCCAATTAGATATCCATCTACTATAGCGGCCCATACATTCAAGGACCAACGATGCTGGTGATCTATTTGTCTCATAAGGTGTGGATTTTCCGTGGCGTGATAATGAAAGTTGTGCCTGTTAACAAGCCCATTCTTGTGGAAAGTTGCCTCGTCCGAGAAGAGAACTCTACTAAACATATTTGGATTTTCCACTACTTCGTCACTTGCCCAATTACAAAACTTGATTCGATTTTCATAGTCTTGATTGTTTAGTTCCTGGTGCAGCTGTACATGATATGCATGAAAATTATTCACTTTCAAGATTCTCTGGACGGAAGTTTGACTTATATCTGGTAACTGAGAAATTTCTCTTTGGCTTTTATATGAGTCCTCTGTCACTGTCAACAAAACTGATAACTGGTTTTCTTCAGCTGTAGCAGTTTTCGGTTTTTCATGTTTTTTGTAAGCGTTATTACCCGTTTCGATAAATCTAATTAGAAGTTTTTCAAAGCATCTTGCCTCACGATGCCTCTTATCAGGAACCCTTTGTGCATAAACTCTACTTGCCAACAAAGAATTTCTATCACACTCACGCAGAATAAAAATCATATCAACCATTTCTTCTTTGCAGAACTTCATGGCAGTCAATTAAGAAAATTGGGTTCAAACCTCAGTTTAACGATGTTTAATAACGAAACGCTGATAAATTCACAATGTAAAATGTAGAATATGATATGTCCGGACACCTGAGAGAAGGCACAAATAAAAAAAATGTCAACACATACCTCGATTTACGTTTTAATCATCTTGATTTTATCATTCGTTAAAAGAATAATCTTGTTTAGGTTTCATTTTTTGCGACTTGAATCATTACAGAAGAAAAAAACTTTTGTGTGAATAATGATGCATGTTGATGAGTTTGATACGGTTTGTAGAATTTTCACAAATAATCTAATATTTCGAGAATGATCGAAGATAAAGATAATGTTACTTCTGCAAAAATATAGCACAATATTTTATGCGTTGACATGAATAATAAAATACAAGGTGTTCCATTTGAAGAAATCAATATATGATATTCTTAAAATTACAATATTCAATAATTTTTTGAGTCACTCCTGTATGAACTGAGGATAATTTCAATTCATCAATAAAGCTTTCCTTGGGCAATAACAAAACGAAAGGAAAAAAGTATTCATCCTCTCTGGCCGAAGGACCATGCGATGATGTGAGAACCTATTTTCATCAATTTTTACGGAAAAAAAATATTGTGATGAAACTACTCACCAAAAAACAAAAAAAATTACACATTTGACATTATAGCAAAGTTTAGGCCGCTCTTGAATCTTGAACAAAAAAGTGGCCTTCCAATCTGAAAAAAACACCCAAGATTTTTTTATAGAAAATTGGGACATCCTGTTTACTGCAAAATAAATTCCTGAAGTAGATTCTTACTTTCTAAATACAATACCGTTCGAACAAAAATGAAATCTTCAAGAGTGTACGAGCTACAGAGCGCTGCGCCACTGGTGAATCACCCAGTATATGTTATAGGTATAGATTATTATCGAGTTGATGATGGTTGTACCAGTGAAATTTATTGCATTGTTGCATTCAATTTCAGCAGTGAAGGTTATTTTATTATGCATTTTATTTAGAAAATGTAAAAACTGATCTATTCGCCTGTTTGAACCCACAAGAATATTATAAATGTATCTATACCATAAAATGATATGTTTTTAGGCTAGCTTATTATTGTTATGGAGTTTGCGGAATTGTTCATGAAAATATCTGCTAATAAGTGGTTGAGTGGGGATCCTGTGGGGAGTCTTGAGTTTTGTTTGAAAAATGGTTGATTCAAATGGAAATAATTTTGTGTCAATCATGTCTCTGAAAGATTACAAAATTCATCTATGATGTGTGGTGAAATGTTATTGTAGTTGAATATTTATTTGGTTATAAGCAGACATTTATCTGTTGGAATATTTGGGTACATATTTTTTATATTAAAAGGGACAATAGCAATAAACAGGTCACAATAAATCTGTTCGGAAGTTTGGAAATTATCAAACTTTCTAAAACCCCAACATTCACCATTATCAATAGTAAACTAGAATTGAATCACTCCCCACTACTTATCATTTAAAATATGTATAGTTAGCACAATCCTTCTCACAACTGTCAGCTCTAGAGACTTGAAACTGACATAACTGTCGAAACCGGTCAAGTGTATCAAAGATAAACATTATGGAGATCAGACAAAAGTGCTTCATTTATTTATAATACGTAGAATAGCTCTGGGTAAGAAATATGGACATATGGACGAATACTTTTGGTACAATCCTCGTACATTTCACGGTTTTATCGCTTTGACTTCGAATAAAATATTATATTTTACTATGCAAAAAAAATTTCTAGGATTACTAAAACTTTAACGATAGGAACGTGGAAATTTTATAGGATTATATTTCACGCTTATCGACAGTTTGCCCTTGCCAATTATAGCTTATAGGTCACTGAAGCAAATAGAACGCCATTGATTGTAAAGTGGAATGAATTTTATTTCACACAACAGTGCATATATACCTTCGACTGATCGATTATTTGCTTTTCAGTGATATTATAATTGTAACTTACTTTTTATAATCCAGGCAAACCAAACATACACAAAGAAGGAGTGTAGTACCTACTAATTATCGCAGAGTTGAAATTCATTTTAATCCCTTTCTAAAACCTCAAAATAACGTGCCATGGATTTCGAGTCTAACTTCATTCTGGGAAGCCCAAAATTAGTTTTTGTTTTCTTTTATAATAGGATTAAGTGGCTCTGAACCATCAAAATCGGTTCAGCTGTCTCGCCACTTTTGCTCGTCAATATTGTGAAGTTTACAAACTCAATTAGGAAGGTGGCAAACTCCGAAATCTAACCTAACTCGTATCAGTCGAAAATTAGTATTCCAAATAAAATATGCCATTAATGAATGAACGATAAATTTTGAATCAATTGATTTTTGAAAATTTTTTAGTGTTCTCTTCCATACTGAATTGAGAGTTTAAGACTATAAGGTCTCTAGCTGAATTTTCGTTTATACTACCCAACACGGTCGAATAACCCGAATTCGAAATTGTTCTTTTTCTTTAATTTAGTCAAATCAATTTCAATATAATTAACTTAACCTAAAAAGAAGAATAATCAAATTACGCTATGATAAATTTTATTAACTTATTTATATAGGGTGTTTCGTGGAAAACACCCCAAACTATAGCTCCTACAATTGTTGATCGGCCTGAATGAAAAAAGAACCGAATAGCATCTTGAATGATATTCTATCAGCCGAAAACAGTTTCATTGGTCTGTCACTTCAGGAAATACCGGAAATTGAACTTCGCCTGGACTATTTGAATGGTAACCACATATTCTTATTTTTCTTTCCATTATTCATTCAATTTTGAATACCATTTGCTGAAAAAGTATCACTGAAAACGCTTTATTTTCCAGGAAAAGGGAAATTTTCGAAAAAATTTGGAAGAAAACTGACATCGATGTGATTCGGAGAATGGGCGACTGTTTGAGTTTGTGATGAAACTTTTCTGTCCTAAAAAGGGTTTTGGTCATTATTTTAGTTCGGATTTCGTATTTTGGGTAAGGAAAGGATTCAAAACGTAGCAGAAGATTCTAATGAATGGTCAAGTAAGCTTTGAAGTGAAATATCATTGAAAATCACAGAGCAATCTACATAGAATTATAATGGATGTCATTTGCCATCATTAAGGAGAAACTAGGGTACCTACCCGCTAATTCTAGTTATTATTTGTCGAGTCTCTTTTACCGAAAATTAATAAGTATGGAGGACGAAAATTAACTGAATACAGACATAATATATGACATGACAAGTTTATTTTCAATCTAACAGAAATAGTGCTCAAGCATTTCGACACTATATTGGGAACGATTTCCAGATCGCGATTAACCAGAGCTCTGCAAGTTTACCATACTCGAAAACTATTATCAAAAAATCGTTCGATATTCTACATATATTTTTTGAGTAAAATTCAGTAGCGAGGAGAAAAAAATGTTGGGTTACCGGATTTTACTTTCATTGTCAGGAAAATCCTAAAATTGTCTCAATATCATTCACTCGGTGAGAATCTCTTAACGATTCATATTTTTCTATAACTGAAAACAACAGTTTTTTTAGATCCTGCCCAAACCAATGGTTGTTTCAATGACTTAATTAAATTGAGATCATATAATTATCCGTGGTCTTAGAAGTTGACACTTCTGTTCTTCATGAATCAGTGATTCGTACTGAATTTCAGGTGAGAATTACTTTTTCTGCAATTCGAAACTCCCATCCATAAGCACCTAACTCACATCAATATGAGTCTATGAAAGTAACATTTGCAATATTCCATTCAAATTGCTTACAAAGAGAAGCATGCAAATGAAGTATATTATAATGAAAACATAAGGTCAATAACATTAAGCTTTTGTCAAAAAAAAAAAAACCATCATACGAAAAGCAACAAAAAAAGTTGTGCCTCTCTAATGAGGGAACACAATTTTATCGATAGTGTTCAAAAGTGTGCCCATTGTTTTCAATGCATGAATTACATCGCCAAGAAATATTACAGCAGCCATTGAAAGTATGAATATTGCTAACAGAAGCAAGGCATTCTGTTTCAACACTTCTAAACTGTGACTCTGCTTCTCAGGTAGAATATATCTTCTTTATAACACCGAAGAAAGAAGTCTAATGGCGTCGGCGTCAAGTCGAGGGAACGCGGTGGCCATCTCACTGGACCTCTAGTCTTCATCCAATTTTCCCCAAAATTCAACAGGTCAATGATACCCCTGTATTCGATCTTTGAGCTAGGGGTTCTAATAATATTAATATTGATGATAACTTCAACACGACCCCCATTCAGGTTTTCATCAAAATAAATTAAAGCTAAAACTCGGTTTTCTTTTTGAGCACATAATACAATAAATTCATAACTTCCTTGATGCTGCAGATCAATATGGCGCTGGGGATTGACATCAGACCAAAGATGCTAATTATGTCGATTAAATATCCCATCACTAAATTCATCGGTCTATATGACATCTTTAGAAAGTCTGGGCGTTCAACGAGCAGTATATTCTGACTGCCGCAACGCGGGCGTTTCCTTTTGACCCATTCTTTATTCCGAGGAAAACTGATATAAGTATATATAAAGAAAACTCTCAAAATTCGGACAAGTTTTGAAAAAATTAGATTTTGCAAGAACAAAATTGGCGATAGTAATGAGATATTTGGTTGATGCTTGTTTTGTTTTGATTCTTATAGTCTACGAAAATTTTGGAAAGAAAAACACGAAATAATCACTGACGAATATCGGAAAAATCGCGCATATTTTAAAAGCCATTGTTCAAATACTCTCGATCGTGATTGGATTGAAAACCTAGAAATATAGGATCGGAAAAACTTAGACTAACTACTAATATTTTAATGTTTTAGCATTTCCGGTGTTAACTTGCAATTATTTCTCTTCGCATCTCCTAAAATGGAAATAACTTAATCAAAAACAAATTGAAAAGTCAGGAAATTCATTAAAATTTAGAAGTCATTTGCCTGCTCTTTAACATTAAAAGTAGAATATCTGATGTAGAGTGCAAAAGACATTTGGACGATAGCTATAAATTTTACCCCAATTTTCTTTGTAATTTGCTTAGATGTACATATTACTCATTCAGGAATGATTTTCCATCTTTCGAAGCAACATTAGTCATTAATAAATTAAAACTTACCTCGAAAACAAACTTTTGTGAACCAAGCTACAGAATCATCCGCTATCAGCTTCAATTCTTCATTTGTATCCACGGATTTCTTGAACCAATAGCAGGTATGTTCCTTGTAATTTAAGACAAAACTTTCACAGATCTTATTTTCATGGCACTTTTGTATACAACTAATAGTAATAGGATGTGTAGTATCTCTAAGAAGTAATAAGGCAGCATTATTATCCAATGGTTTGAAACCAATTATTTTCTCAAAGTGAAGATCACTTTTTTCACAATCCATTTGCTTGTCACCTGGAATTTATGTTAATTGTATTAGTTTAGACAAAAGTTCTTAATATGCGAGATAACTTTGATATGGCGCAGCGGGGGAGTGAAATCAAAAAATATAATCAAAAAAGGCAAAAATGCTAATCATGTACTAAAGTGAAGTAAAATTGAATGGTAATATTTTTTATCAAGAGTGAGAAAATTCACGTGCTTCTGGAGGAAGGGCAATGGATTAAAATCTTCATTTCGAAAAGACTATATGTGTGATGTATTGAAATGAAAGGTATTAAAACCAGATGAACATGCACAAAATGTCGATTATTGATTATCAATTGATGATTGGTGTATGTTTGTAATATAAACTATCAAGTGAAATGAATTGGTATCACGATCAACCCCAACTATTGAATTTCATACATATTTTACTACTCCAACTATCAACTTGCATATGTACATTCTATCAAAAAAGTGCCAGGAATTGATTATTTAAAAAATCCGCTTGAAACGATTTTCAAAATTTCTGTTGTTGCTAAGTTGGAACAACTATATTGACTATACTGACGCGGAGTTCGAACGCGATCTGTTATATAATTCTATAATTGAGTATTCAATTTTAAATTGTCAGATATCGAACAAAGACACTGTCTCAAATTTTGTATTAAAAATGGAATTTCGTCAAAATCGTCATATAGATTTCAGAGAAATAGGCAATAAACTTTCAGTGTCTCACAAATCAATTCATAACATTTTAAACGATTGTTTGAAATCGAAAAATTGAATCGCGTAAAGGTAGCTGAAGACATGCTAGAACGAGTCAGTGCCGACCCCACATCCATAAAACGCATTGTAATTCAAGATGAAACATGGGTTTATGAGTTTGATATGCAAACCAGCAAACAAGCTTCGGAATGGTGCCTTCAAACTGAACTGAAACCAAAAAAACCACGTCAAAGTCTATCAAAAGTCAAGATAATGTTGACTATTTCCTTTGATTATAGCGGTATTGTGCACTCGGAGTTCTTGCCAGAAGCTTAGACGGTAAAAAACGAATATTACCTGAGAGTCATGCGGCTTTTAACCCATATAACCCTGAAACTATCGTTATTTTATAAATTGAACTTTTTTCGTGGATTGAGGTTGAAAGTATAATAAACCATTTTCTTGAATTTTCGAGTGTTGCTATTGGTCGAAACTATGCGTCCTTTTAAAAGGACAATAGTACTATAGCATACTCATATGAAATTATCGATTGATTTCAAACTAAGTCTTTATTTTTATCAAAAGAACATCTGAACATTAAATAGTATGATAAGAAATAAAACAATCTTTTGGATGCAAGCCAACATCACATTTTTGGCAGAGAAAATTTGCTTTTTATGGCATACTGCACATCGTCGCTAATTGTTATAATAAACAATGAGATGATTCAGTCTATCATAACGTGAAAAATCGTGTAAATTTCTAGGAGTTTTTGAGGGCCTCTCTTTTTCATTCTCATGTTAGATTCTAATAGTTCGGTTGCTATAGATCTTCTGAATTCTAGTTGGTCGAGTTTTCCGCCATTGTCCTTATGTAAGGGTTAAGAGTTTTGCTCAGCCATGTCAATGCCATGAGCAAATAAAGGAAAATACAATTTTTTTCTCTGATGCTAACTCTTGTGTCACCGATATTTTGATCGTCAGGGTCCACCCCTCCCATATTTTCATTGTGAGATTTTATCAAGCCTGGTTGATCTATATAAATATATTTCTTCTCAGATTGCGAAAACCTCTTTACTCTATTTACCGGAACTACTGTTGAAGCATTTGATGCTATATTCACAAAATTGTTGTCATTCCATTTGGTGATGATGATTTCGTCATCCGCCAAAGTATGCTCAAAACAACCTTGATCTTTTTTTTTAGTACACTTGAACTAGATAAAGGCGATGAGGGGGGTTTTCCCCTAGCGTTCCATTAGCTTTTAGGCCTTTCAATTTCAATTATTTGAGCAACGAAAGTGAGGTGAAGTAATTGTCAAAGTGTAAATGAAATCCTTCAAAAGGCATATTTTTCAATATATTTGCATATTGTAGAACTACTGATGCGGCAAGAACCATATGTTTGTACTGGCAACGTACTTGAAGAACCATGGTATAGGTCAAAATGAACTATATAAGTAGTCGGAGAACACCAATGCAAAACATATATCACCATCTGATAAAATCATAAAATGCATGTTCAAAAAATTGAGTTCAGAATGTCAAAAAGTGATGGCATTTTCGAATATTTGTCCTTCAAGTCCAGGTTTGTATTATCATTGCAGTGAATGTTGCTCATTATATGCTGGAATCTATCACGCGGTATAGCTTCACATACCATTTTATTGTTGGTGGCATCCCTATTCTGCCAGAATATCTTTTTTCGTGGAAGAGGTACATAGCCACTAAGCAATAGAAATCCAATAAAACAAAGTACCTCATTTCTTGTGATATCCCCGGCACGATTCTTCTTCTGGGCGAAGGTGTTTGATAATTGAAGAATAAGATCGATCACTTCCTCATCGGAGAATTGTTAGATAGTAGCAGCTAGTGAGAGATTGTAATCCGCCGATGATCTTGGTGTCCAATGCGGCAGATGCGACTTTTCTAAATCCAAATCACCTTCTTTGTAATCGAAAATTTTCAAAAAATTTGGTCTTCGTTCGACAAGCTCTAAGAGAGGTTTATCATCATCGTTATCCCAGTCATCTTCAGTTTGCATACGTACTTCAGCAGGAGCTCTGAGTTGAATTCCTGGTAAATTGTCCAATAAGACAATGTTTTCATCTCCAGAGTCTTCATCTGTATCGCATTCATCATTGGCGTTCTCAGGAGGATGAATTGCTATCCCTTTTGGAACCTCATTCTCAATTTGTTCGATCTCTGCCATTATTTCAGCTAAAGGTAGAGGTCTGAAACGATCTTCTTTGTACCTGAAACAAAAATATTCCAATTGAATGTGGGGTTATGCAGATGGAAATATTCAGCGGACTCTGTTGAACTCAAATATCAGATGAAATGAAATCATACTCTACAAAAATGAAAGAATTTACTTACCACCTCTTGGACATCTCGATCGATATAATTAAACTTCACTTCAACACTGGCTTATCACAAGCAAATTCTACGTCTGCGCGTCGTAACCCATTTGAATAGATCACTTGTTATGCTTATAAGGTAGCGTCATCTATAATCGAGAACTTCATCCGAAAAGAGTTAGGTTGACAACCTCAGTCCTTTTAAAAGGGCAGTAGGGCTAAATGGGTCAAGAGAGCAAATTCGTCGAAACAGGCTAGATTTGTTGAAAGAAAACTCATGGATTTTTCACCACGACAATGCACCATCTCACATCATTGTGAATGAATTTCTGACCTAAAATTCAACAAATACCATCGAACAACCACCGTATCCATATGGCGCCAGCCGACTTCTTTCTTTTTTCAAAACTCCGAGGTACCACCCATTTTGAATCGATAGAAGACACAAAATATATTTCGCGGCAAGAACTGAAGTCGATTCCGGAAAAAGCGTTTAAGAAATGTTCGCATGATTCGATTATTCGTTGGCGTAAATGTAGTATTTCGGAAAAGGCAAACTTTGAATAACAATAAATCAGGATGGAAAATAGATATTTTGTGTTTCATTAACTAATTCCCGGTACTCTTGTGACAGAAAGTATTTCACTAAAATGAAATAAATTGGTTTATATTACTTTTTCGACCGTCAGTGTCTTCGTGGCATGAGTAGTCAGCAAATTATATACATGCGTCGACAGGTCAGAGCCCGCTTTCATCTTACGCATCGACCTTACTCCCTGGCGGTGTTTGCCTTCAACTTTCTTACTGTTATAAACGTATCACTGCATGTTCATTTTATTCCTGTCGTTACGTATTAAATATCTCCAACAAATATAAAGGCAAAGATTGCTCACTTTATTTTCATTAGCATAATTATGCGCATGTGAGAACATGATTTTAGAAGTTGATCTTTCACTTATTTATCACCAAAGTGCAAACGTCGGAAGCAAAAAGATGTGGTGGTATTACGATAGATAGGCGTCTTCTTTGATCCGCATCGACCGTATCCCAAGCAGTAGATTTTATATGTTCTTTATAAAAACTAATGTAACTGCGTCTACTTTTCCGCGTCATACAGATCGATCTCTCGGTAATGCTAAAGCAGTAAATCGAAGGGCAGCATTTGCTATGCATCCCGATGAGTCACTTATCAAATCGCTACGAAAATTAGCGATAGGTGGCAGGTGTGTCGGCATGCCGATTACTACGGATACAGTGGGCTTACGGATACAGGGTGTTACATAATAGTATGTCACAACTTGAGGGGGTAAATCTACGTGCAATTTTAAGAAAACAGTTCATATAAACATAGGTCCGCAAAAGCTTCGTTATGGAGCTACAGGGTGTTGAAATTTCCGAAAAAATTTTCTTTTCTTCAAGAGATATGCAGCCTGAATTTGGAATGCAATGTATTTTTTACAGCCTCCATCATTACACGTCCTAGATTTTAACTGACATTCACAAGGTGTTTTCTTTTCCGAGGCCATGTCTCCTTTTGCCCGTTCAAGCTTTTTTGCAGTACGCCACTGATCAGAGTACAATCAATTTTCGTCATCTACGTTCAATTTAGAAACTTTTTTGACACTTATAATTTTTTCGTGTCTCCAACCGTTTTCGAGTGAAAAATTATTGAATTTGAATTATTTGAATTGTAGGTTCGCTAAATAAAAAAATAATAGAAATACTCGATAGGTATAACCAAAATTTGCTTTTATTTTGATAGCTCGTCTTCTGAAATTCAACTTATACTCATTCAATATCAAACATCATTCTCCACTGAAATGTGCTGGTGTCCCGTCATGCATGAACCACATTATGTTCCTCACCAAAAGTGGCACATCATCGAGCAATAAAGGTAACTCCTCCTCAAGAAATTGCCGATAAGCGGGGCCGTTTAGTCTGTTAGGCAAAAAAAATGGCCCAATCAAATAATTTCCAGTTATTCCGACCCAGACATTTAGTGAGAATTGTTCTTGATGATGAGATTTCTCAATCAAATGGGGGTTTTCCTCAGCCCAATAATGATTATTGTGAAAATTTGTGATAGCAGTTCTCGAAAAGTTAGCTCCGTCTGAGAACATTATTTCACTATCAAAATGAGCATTTTCTCAAATTCTATCTAAGAACCATCGGCAGAAACTCAGTCTTGAAGGAAAATCTCGAGGAAGTAGAGTTTGGACGCGTTGAATATGAAACGGGTACAATAAAAAGTCGTGGAGAATCCTCCAAACTAGAACATGTGAAATATTCAAGTTGTTCCCAATTTTTCTTGTACTTACATGAGGATTCAAATCAATACAATTCAAAACTGCTTCCCCAATATCTGGAGTTCTCATAGTTTGAGTTGCACCTATTAAATGATTATTTGCAGTAAAAGTACCAGTTTCCCTCAACCTTCTGTGGATATTTGAAAATGTGCGCCTGTCTGGTGTTACTTCATTTGGAAAGCGCACCTGATATAATCGCCTAGCTTCTGTTGTGTTTCCGTCAGCCAGACCCTACATGTAATGGATATCAGCCAATTCGGCGTTAGTAAAATTAGCCATTTTTTCTCACAGGAATAACTTCAAAAGTCTTGAAACTAATCGTTAATTTAATAAACAATTCGAGCAGACACTGGTTCAATTTTAGCCACTGTCAAAATAAATAAATAAATGAAAAAATCAAAGCCATTTTTTCAATTAGAAGTACTTTCGATTCAGCGAATGCATACAGTCGGAGATACGAAAAAATTACAAGTATCAAAAAAGTTTATAAATTGAACGAAGATTACGAAAATTGATTGTATGCTGATCAGTGGCGTACTGCAAAAAAGTTTGAAAGGGCAGGAGAAGACATGGCTCCGGAAAAGAAACCACCTTGTAGATTCTAGTTAAAATTTAGGACGAGTAATGATAGAGGATGTAAAAAATAGCTTGTATTCCAAATTTGGGCTGAATATCTCAAAAACTGCAGGAGTTTTGAAGAAAAAACCAATTTTTCCGGAAATTTCAACACCCTATAGCTCCGTAACGAAGCTTTTGCGGAACTATGTTTATATGATTTTTTTTCATGAAACTGCACGTAGATTTACCCCCACAAGTTGTAACATACTATTATGTAACATCCTGTATATAAACGGATCAGATGAATGCGATCCGTCCGATGAGTACGATGAGTACCTTTATTGAACAGATTTATTCAACTCAGATTTATTGAAAATTTCAAAACTCCATTATCGCCATTTTTCTTCATTTGAAAAAATAATTTTCAAATCAAGCGATGAATCCTTCTAGGCTTCAAGATTATTTATATAAAATACACTGGATGAGAAAGAGGAAGACATGAACTATTTTCAAGAAATGAAACAAAGTACAAAATCAGTATATAAGTAGCTATGCAAGACCATGAGCGTCGTACAATATATGATTGTTGAATGTTCAAAAAGGGAAACCTCAGAATATTGAGGAAGATTTAATTTAATTGTCAGTAAAAGAAATAATAACCACTGTGCTTCAATAAGCAGCTACAGAAATCATCCGAAAATGCCTTTGAGCAACAATCCTGTTCAGAGACGAATTGGTGAGATGGTTGAAAAAACGGATTATCTGCAGGTTTGTTAATTCTCAATTCAGTTGGACCACCAATGAATTATTGTTATTGTCATACGGAAGTTCATTAAAGATGAGAAAAAATGACAAAACTTTGTTTCCTATAAATGTGGAAACAAATACGTTAGGAGAAACCATATTCCATGCTCTGGAGTTTTTTGTACCAAAAAGAAAATCTCCTCGATTAATATTTCGTCAAATGCTATGTATGATACACCAACTATGACAAGGTGTCTCATAAGTCATGTTTAAAAAAATAAGTTACTGAGGTGCTTGCTGTGCATTGTAAACCAAAAGTAACTCGCCAACAGACAGATTGTATAGTCAACTTCGCGTTGCCAATAATGAAAAAGATCAAAAGGTTGTTGCCTGACAGTATTTTGAAATCTATTTGGATCTGTGATAAAATTCCTGGAAAACAAAGATCCAGCAGTGAGAAGAAATAGCATTGCTCCATCCGTATCCAAATTACTATAAAACTGATGGAATAGCTGCAAAAAGAAAAAAGGGAATTCGAAGGCGATGATTTGCTTCCTTACTGTCAACATTTAGAAAACCTCAACAGATATTTCGAGAAACGATTCTTGAACATTTTGAACATGGGCATTTCAAACTGAGTTTGGATCTTCTTTTAAATGTTAATACAGTAGGAGAATTATCTCAATCTACGTAAATTCAATAATTTTAGCTGCAGAAACCGATTTCACAACTGTACCTAAGATTATGATTGATCGTTTATCGATTTCTGCTAGAATTCCTACATTCCTATGTAACCGAACATGGATTTATTGCTGTAGCAATGCAGGTAAAAGAGAAATTGCTTTCATCTCACTGAATCGACAGTTGATTTTAATTAAAATCGAGCCTAAAATTGAAAAGCTCTTTGAAATGTAATAAATTCAACGTTCTCATAGAAACATTCCTCAATACAACTAAGTATGCCATTTAACTACTCCCATTAAAACATTTTTCCATCTTTATTTTAATCTCAGAAATAGTCATAATCCTATCTTACGACTGAAATATAGTTTTTAATATTCTATTGCAGAGTACAGTTGTTCTGTCTGACTAACTAGTGCTCACGTCCATCAAATTGATTCCCAATTAAATTATGCCATGGGCATATGTAATAAGTATTACCATTAGTTCAACACTAATTCCTTTATTGCAGGTCCTCTGTAATATAATTCCTCCAAATATCCGCAGACAATTAGAATTGAAAAAGAGTTGGAACAAATATCAATCTCTTTCAGAACATTTTTCAATTATCCACGAACTTTGGAGTTCACCTATTTTGAGATTGAAATCTCGGAAACTGATTTGGTTGCTTGATTTTCTCCGCACTCCTTTCGATGCGTTGAAAAGAATGCAGTTCCTCATACTAGATCCCACACAGGAACTTTCAGGTTTTGGTCTCAGATGAAAAATTTTGTTTACCTTAACTCGTCTTAGAACAGGCCAGGGTGTTAAAATAATATGCATTTTAAGTGGAATTTTGTAGACTAGGGGTGCTTAAACGGTCGATCGCGAGTGCTTTTTGAGTAGATCTCGAGAAGAAAAAATTTTTCAATAAGTAGGTAACTAAACAACAAAAATTTATCACGTAATAAAATAACACTCTGCTAGCGGCACAAGGCGGCTTTATCAAAGGAACGCGCAGTACTTGTCGAAGAAAAGCCGCGTTTTTTATTCCTGCCGCTTTTCCAGAAATTTCGGGCGGAGCGTTTGACGGGAACATTCGAGACTTACGTTCACGCCGATATAAATGTTGCACCTGCAGGATTGGAGTCATTCTGATTTGTAAGTTGAAGGCCATACTACGTCTATACAAACTTTGATATAAATTACTCGAAAAACATAAATTTTAGACATGTAAAAAATCTGAAAATAAATCCATATTGCGGAATAACATATTGTGTTTAGTTAGCGATATAATGCTTTAATGAGTTTCCATGGTCTAAATAGTCAAATAAATCAATTTTTGAATTTTCAAAATGATATTCATAGTACTGTAGAAATGAAAACAAACAATTTAAGAAAGAACGCAACATATTTGATTAATAATCTTGAAAACAACGTTTACTGTTGAGAATCCTTTACATATATAACCATTCGCATGGACTCGTTTAAAGAATTTAATCATAATCTAGCAACACAATGGTCCATACAGCGTTCTTTATTCCTCTCGCCATTAAAGATTTCAAAAGTCAATGTAATACCATAAAAAAATTTTGAATATCAAAATTCCGCTTACTCTTATGAATCAAATCATTCAGCGTTATGAAAAACAATCAATCTCGTTATTGCTCTACTGCAGGGATGCTGAAACGGTCGATCGCGAGTTTTTGAGTAGATCTCGAGAAGAAAAATATTTTTAATAAGTAGGTAACTAAACTACAAAAATTTATTAAGTAATAAGATAACACTCTGCTAGCGGCAAAAGGCGACTTTATCAGAGAACGCACGGTACAGGTCAGAGAAAAGCCGCGCTTTTTATTCTTGCCGCTTTTCTAAAAATGTCGGGCGGCGCGTTTGACGGGACCATTCGAAATTTCCGTTCACGCCGATATAAATGTTGCGCCTGCAGGAATAGGAGTCATTCTGAATCGTAACTTGAAGGCAATACTACATCTTTATTAGGATGGTATTCAATGACATGTTGACTAGGGAAGAATTTTTCAACAATCATTCCACTGAAGGGGAAGACCCGTGGCGAAAATATATATGACGTTTTCTTCAATTTGGTAAAAAACTACAAGCAACCAATATATGAATTAGTGTGCATTACAATCGATGGAGCACAAGCAATGACTGGAAACAAAAACTGTTTTGTGGCATTGTGTCGTGCTAATGAAGATTTCCCTTCATTATTTCATTCCATTGCATTATAAATCAACAAGTTTTGTTTTCAAAAGTTTTAAACACGGAGGAAATTATGTGCATTGCATCGAAAATTGTGAATTCCATCCGTGCACGTAGCTTGCAACGGCGGCTCTTTAAGTTGCAGTTGAAAAATAGGTAGTCACCTGAAAACACTGATTTAGTTCGTCAGGTGGTTGAGTCGCGGAAAATTCCTTGAAAGGTTTCAAGAATTATTGCCCGAAATAACAGCTTCTCTAGACGAAACAGATGATGACACTCTGATGTTGAACAACGAAAAATGGCTGACTGATTTGGCATTTTTGACTGACATTACAATGCACTCAAACACCATTAACTTGGAGCTTCAAGGTAAAGGAAAAACTATTATTGAGATGATTAGGACAGTAAACGCATTCAAAAGTAAATTGCAACTTATGATAGATCATCTGAAAAGAAGGGATCTGAAACATTTTTCGTCTTTGAAAGCAAGGATTCCTCAATTAAATTATAATACGTAAACATTGAGGAATTAGCTACTGAAATAGCAAGTCAGTTCAATATGAACTCATGTTCTGTTGAAAATGAGTTGGTGCAGATTATATCAGATATACATCTCAAAGCTACAGCATCTGATACAAATTTCTGGAGTTTTATATCTGAAGATAAATATTCGAATCTGAGGCAAATCGCCCTTCAACTGACGGCAATGTTTGGGTTAGGTTACTTGTGCGAGTCTGCATTTTCTGAAACGAAGATAATAAAGTCAAAATATCTCAATCGACGAACTGACGATCATATGTCATCATGCTTGTGATTAGCACTCAGTGGTTGCGTACCATCTTATGAAAAGTATGCTGAGGACATGCAGTGCCATGCTTCAACATCCAAAGTCACTCCTTAGTTAAGTTCAACACCATATGTAACTATTTCATTTTGTAACAACCAATAAACTCGCAATTTTGAATAACTATGAGTTTTTTCATTAATATTATAGAGAACAACTAAACCTAACCCAAACCTTGACTAAAATAATGTATCTTGTACGGAAAGCTAATATCTATATATGCTACGATACACTCTACCTAGGTAGGTAGGTAGGGTGTATCGTGTAAGTACGACAACCCTGCATCACACATACTTGCAGCCTTTCAGAGTCGATCGTACGTAGTCTAAAAATATTGAGGTAGGTCGCCAGCAGTTCAAGTTTGAGCACCCCTGCTATAGACAGTTCTAATTGCGAGTGTGGTGAGGCTGATGAAACTATAAGTTATTTAGTCTTGGACTGTCTTTCATTTCGTTATTCAGATGGTTTTCAACATATACATATGGTATCTGATTATTTTTCTGTATTGAATTGAAACATTGAAATCCATTTGGAATTTTGTTAGATTTCGACTACTTTCATCAATCGAAATTTTGATAAAAATGAAGAATGAAACGTTAACATAATCGTTCTATTTCCTTTTTGGTTCACAACAACAACCTTACAAACTAGCTGTTAGTCATGTATCAGCGACGGCCGAGACACTAAGCAATATAGTTTTTTTATATGTAAGTCTCTTATTTTTCCTTCGAAAAATCTAATTAGTAAATATTACATATTAAAATATAATCGTGACCATACCTGCTTCAAATTCACAAAATTCTGTAAGTGAGATTAAAAAGGCTCAAAAAAACATACGCGCAAAGTTGGCGGTGGAAAACTATTACTGAGAAAACATTGAAAACTTCTATTAAAGGAGCAATGAAAACAACCTTCGGTGAAATGTTGAATATTCATCCCTGAAGGAAGTAGTTTTCCGATCCACTCTCATAATCAACGCCAACCAGTGTCACATAGTAGTGGTACAATCTAGTGGGATGTCATGAATAGGATCAACAGACTGCAGTTTTGATCTCGTTTAACCTCGTCTATCTTGCTTACCCATTCACAACATCAAGCCAAATTGCCACAGACTCGTATTAAATCTCTGGAACGTATCCAGTACATGCATATGTATACATATACAATTGGCACCCTCCAACGAACCCACACAGAGACTACCAGAGCCATCAGGAAACGATGAAGACAAATGGCAGATCAAACGGAGAAAACTTCAAGAAGTCAGACTAGTTAGACATTCACCGTAACGCCGCACACTGAGCCTTCCACTTGTAGTGGTCAAAATCAGCTGAAGCTCCAGTACTTGTTTGGCTGTTAAACCAAATTTACATTGTATATTTTATCGCTATATGTGTAAACCCATTGAAGACTTTTATTTAGGAAGCAATATTCAACCTTCTGTAAAATGTTAAATATTTCCCCTGAAGGTTTTTGGTTTTTCCAATGCACTCTTCAGAAACATCGTTTACCAAGGCCACATAGTAACGATACAATCTAGTCAGATTTCATGAATAGGAGAAACAGATTGCAGTTTCGGTCTCGTTTGACCTCGTCAGTGTTGCATAACCATTCACCACATCAAATCAGTGCACCTATCGTCGGAACGTATCAAGTACGTGCTTATATGTATACCTACATACACAATATTGTCTCTTATATAGTTTCCTTGGGAAGTTACAAATCGGGAGACGATCCTTTCAATCATCATAGCATTGCTGGAACTCGGACAGTGGAATAGCCTTCAACTGGTCGTTTGCAGCTGTTTGGACGTTTTCAAATGTCCCAAAATGAGTTCCCTTAAGGTGCTTTTTAATCATCGGGAAGAAGAAAAGTCACAAGGACTCAAATCTGGTGAAAAAGAAGGCTGAGGAGACACAGAAATATTTTACTGACCAGAAACTTCATTGTTAGATTGAAGCGTGACATCGCACATTGTAATGATGCAATACTCAGTTGTTTCAAATGTTTGCTCGCACACGAAATACTCTATTTCGAAGTCTTCAATCTGACTATCAACCGTCGATCTAAACGCACAAGATCCCGAACTCTCTTGATATTTCATTGCTGTTTGTCATCAATCGACTCACTTCCTTCTTCTGAAAATCCCTCTAACCACCGAAAAACCAGGGTCTTTGACAAAACACTTTCTCCGTAGGCCTGCCAAAGTTTTTCAGATGTTTATGTTGCATTGTGTCCAAATTTGAAGCAAAACTGCATACCGTTGCTCAAAATTGATGTATTATAACTCACAACTCACAAGAAAAAACTGTTTCACGAAAACTAACGCTACGGACAACAAATGACTGAAGCGAGTTCAACTCATACTGGAGGCGTATCACATGCATCTGATGCTGCTCAAAGCGTCTTGCATCACGCGTATCCGGATCGGGGATGACGTTGCCAGTTATATTACTTTATTTACAAACCTCGTATATTGTTCGAACTGCTTCACAAAAAAGAAGATCTAGTGTAGTACGGATATATTTTATTATTCCTAAACGCACGAAGTTTCATTTCCTAATATTGTTACATTAGACTATATTACAAGGAGTCATTTTACTCTTGAGCCTTTCTAAACTTTGTCCCAAGTTGTTCTGTTGTTCATGACCCTGCTTGATTCTTCTCTCTACCGTTTTAGTTTCTCCCGTTTAGATGGTTCGTTCAAACCGCAGAATAGTTCAGGACCTATGTGGGTCGTTTCAGCAGCCAGTTCATCAGCAATTTAATTTCACCCTATACCATCGTAGTCCTGCACTCACCAGAGCGAGGGAGTGTTCTGATGGATTATTTATTTTAGGGAGTAATGTCATTCTCAGATGAAGACGTCTCATAATTATGAGAGTTCATAACTTTAATCACCTGAATTTGAGAGTATATGAAAATGAAATAATAACAGGGATATTTTTCAACATAATCTCCGCTTGGGGCTATATATTTGCTTGGGTGATGCTAGAAGATTTTGATGATCCCTTTGTGATAGTCTTTCCGAAGCCCTTCGTAGTACTCCTTCGTTTTGGAGATGACTTATGAATATGTTGGAAACCTTCGTCGAAGGAGCTGAATTTTCATATTTGGAAAGATATAGAAATGACTGAGTTTTAATTCAGGAGAATTTGGTGGATGAGGTAGTAATTCATATCTTTACTCCACTAGCTTGGCTGAGGTAACTGCGGAATAATGGGCTGATACATTGTCATGATGAAACAGAATTTTCTCCTTGGTGAGATTTGGCCTCTTTGTTTTTATTTCCTCGTTTAATTGGCATTGATGAGTTATGTTCTCCATTAATGGTCTTTCCAAACTCAATGGTGGTCCTTTTCCAGAAGACGGAGGCTATCACTTTTCCTGATACTGAAACCACTTTGGTTTCTTGGGCGCAGGCCGATGGCAATGCACTACTAACTGGATTGTTACCCCGTTTCAAGCGTGTAACAATGAATCCATGTCTCCATGTCCGTAGTAAAACGTCGCAGAAACTCATCAGGGATTCGTTCAATGAGCCGAAAATTAGCCTGGGAAAGTTTAACCCTTACGCGTGTTGTTCTGTGGTCGACCCATCTTGCAAGATGCGAAAAACTTGTTCAGATGAGATATCTTCGCTATCCTTTTCAACTTCACTTGGCATTCCTCTAATAGAATATCGTTGACGGGAGTTGTTCTGGGCGGAAGGCATTTTCCGTGCTTATTTTTCTGCCGCAACTCAGTAAACCACTTATGAAACGTCTTAAGTAAAGAAAAATCACTATAATCTCGAGAGATCTTTTGGTTTTCGTTGTGGCTTTCTTGCCTGAAGGGAAATTTTCCTGTTAGTACTCGATATTCATCTTTCTCCATTTTAACACAGAGGGAGCAAGTCATCCGGTTTGATTGATTATGATATCAATTAACATATCAATACGAAATTTCATGTTTGCGCTTTCAAGTATTTGTCTTGTTATCTCTATTGTCCAAACATTATAACTTGTGTATCACCACTTCATTTATTTTGCCAGACTTGCATAAATCTGTGTAACTTTAACTTTTCTTCGTAAATCCTCTTAGGAGCACAAATTTAAATGTTTCTGCTTGCATAACTCTAGAAGATGATCCCTAGGCACTGAAGCTCTGTACTTTGGTCCAAGTATGTCCACGCACGAT
This sequence comes from Cryptolaemus montrouzieri, assembly GCA_013387265.2. NCBI lineage: Eukaryota > Metazoa > Arthropoda > Insecta > Coleoptera > Coccinellidae > Cryptolaemus > Cryptolaemus montrouzieri. The sequence continues at coordinate 65,983,227 of JABFTP020000021.1, forward strand.
CGCACAATAGTTTTGGATTCATCAGGGTAGCAGATGGGGCATTTCTTGTTCAATTAGCCTATTTTCTCCTTTGTTGTAATACGGTCTTTTACGACCACCTCAAAGAGGGTATAATATCATACTTTAGCGGCATTATCTGATAGGTTATTCTGGAGCTCTATAGCTCAAAATCGCCAAGTATTCTTCCTGAAAAAGTGGTACAACCATTTTTCCTTTCTAGGGAATGTAATACTACTATCAATCCCTTCCTTTTTCATTTGTTTATCAAGGAACTCAGGCTTAATGCTACAGTGCATGCAGCTTGTAACTGAAGCTTGTTAAGGATGGTAACTTCTGTTGTTTTTGTTCACCATACGAATGATGCATATGACGATGAGTTTCATAAACGCAATATATAACCATTAGGTTATCATTGGATGTAATCCACAGGTTTTCTCAAAATGTCCACAAAAAGCCGATAAATACGATGAAGCTTTGTAGAAAGTTTAATCATTCTGTGAATTTAAGTTCAATTTGAGGTTACTCCTAGATACTCAGCCCTATCCGAGAAATTGTATCATATGTCTATTCGAAAGTGGAGCTTTTAGATCCAGCTTCTTGCGTTTTGTACATTGAATAGAAGTAGTTTCGTTAGAACGGATACAGAAGATCTTTTCAGCACACCATTCATTCACCATATTCAAGGATTTTTACATTAGGTTGGTTATGATCCTTCATGCTTCCCTCTAATGATCATAACTTGGTCATTCGCTTAACCGTATCCGTTATAGCCAGCATTGTTCAGTCTTTCTAAAAATCCATCAACAACTATTAACCGATTTAGAGGCGATAGGACTCCTAGTGTCCCTATATCTATGATATAAAAATAAATCGCAAAATGTGTTGGTAAGCGCATAATCCAACAAAGCCTGGACCAATTTGGCCAATTATTTCTTTTATGTTCGTTGAAGTTCAATGATGATTTTTACGGAGAGAAAATTTAAATAATTGCCGGAAAAACCCTAAAATAAGGGTATAATATAAAAATGAATCGCAAAAATTTTTTTTATGCGCGCTTCCCAGGAGTGGGCGAACCTATTACACCACATGAGTAGGCGCCTGGGAAGAATTGAAGTGTCTGTTTACTCGCTTCTTGAAGAGGGCCAAATTGAAGGATGTTGGGAACATGTTGGACGAAAGCGAGTTCCACAGCTCACCAGCCCTGTAAACAAAGGAATTCTTATAGAGAGAGGTTCGACGGGTCGTTAAATGTACCGCCATATGATGAGAATTACTTGCCAGCCTAGTGTTGCGGCAAAACATGAGTTTTCCCGGAACAAGGTCTTTCAGCTCCTTGGAGCATCTTCCGTGGAAGAACAGAGAAAGGTCAGCAACTTGTCTTCTGAGAACCAGCGGTTGGAGATCGCGGGTGATCTCCGGGTGGTCGATGAGGCGCACAGCCCGTTTTTGCACACTATCCAACATCCGCAACGAATGTTTGGGCGCAGATCCCCATACATGGGAACAATATTCCAAAGCAGGTCGAATCTGCGCCTTTATATAGAAGCAACAGCTGAGATGGCGTGAAGTATCGTTTGGCTCAGAAAAGAAAACTAGTTTTAGCTGATGCTGACTTAGCTAGTGCTGATACATGTTCATGCCAGCAAAACCCAGAGTTGACCGTTATTCCGAGAAGGTGCATCGAATCTTTGGATGCAATTTGTTGGCCTTGCATCATTAGAGGAGGTTCTCAAGCGGGCACCTTTCTAGAAAACGTAGTTGCTTGCGTCTTGCTCGCGTTGAAGCTCACCAGGTTCAACTGACCCCACTCATATATCCTCTATAAATCAGAGTTTAAGTTATTAATTTGTTGACATCTCTGACGATGAGATTCCGGAGTTGTAATCGGCCGCACTACTGAAAGATGAAACCAGGGTACAATCGTCTGCAAAACCGAATATCTTGTTCTCTGTAGGCAACAGAAGATCGTTTATCTGCAACAGAAACAAGGTTGGCGAAATAATGGATCCCTGAGGTACTCCTGCTTGCAACTGGAAACAATCAGAAGTTATACCGTCGACCATAACTTGTATTGATGTCAAAATGTGTTGGTAAGCGCATAACTCAACAACGCCTGGACCAATTTGACCAATTCTTTTTTTTAATGTTCGTTGAAGCTCAAGAATAGTTTTTACGAAAAATTCAAATAACTGCCGGAAAAACCCGAAAAACAGCCCTTATCTTCTTCCCATACAAACGTTTTCTAACTAAAACGTAGAAACAATATTAGCAACAATTCGCTCTCAAAATAAAATTGCTCTTGCACTCACTTCTTTGGGAATCGCAGCAACTTTGCTTGAAGGTGGTCGAACAGCCCATTCAGCACTAAAATTGCCAATTCATATGTAAAGCAATGAAACTCCAAACTGCAAAATTTCGAAGAACAGTGCAATGGCAAAGGTTTTGCAGCAATGTTCATCGATTGTTTGGGATGAATGCACGATGGCACATAAAAAATCTTTGGAGGATTTAAACAGAACCTTAAAATATCTACGGAGGAATCATAACCGATTTGGTGGTGCAATGATTCAATTAGCAAGAGATTTTCGTCGAACATTGCCAGTGATTCCACGATCAACGCCAGCTGATGAACTCAATGCATGTCTTAAGTCCTTCAATTTATGGAAATATGTCAAAGTACTTCATTTAAGCAAGAATATGCGTGTCGAGTTGCTTTATGACCAATCTGGAAACATATTCTCTAAACAACTGACATTGGTAATGGCAAATTTCCTATAGACATGTTGACTGGCTGCATTAACTTTCAACTTTCCTTAAAGTTTTTGTCAGTTAACTCGATCAAAAGATGAATTTATTCAAAAGGTGTTTCCAGATGTTTCTCAAAATTACAGAAAGCATGATTGGTTGAGCAAACAAGCTATATTGGCTGCAAAAACATGGATGATGTAAATGAATTAAATTTCAAAATTCAAGAACAAATTACAGGCGAATCGAGGATATATAAATCAGTTGATTCGGTTACTAACCAAAATGATGTAGTCAACTATCTACCGGAATCTTTAAACTCGCTGCCAGGATTGCCACCACACAATCTTCAATTAAAGGTTGGATCGGTAGTTATAATCCTGAGAAATATCAACCAACCGCGTCTTTGAAACGGCACACAGTTAACGATATAAAATTATTAACAACGTGATAGAAGCAACTCTACTGGAAAGTATAAAGGAGAAGATGTTCTCATAACGCGCATCCGAATGATTCCGACTGATGTGCCATTTGAGTTTAAACGACTACAGTTTTCAGTGCGGCTTGCTTTTGATTGTTGTTGTTTATGACCATAAACAAGTCCCAGGGGCAATCATTAAGTGTTTGTGGTATTAATCTAGAAAACCCATGTTTCTTACATGGTCAATTGTATGTTGCCTGTTCCCGTGTTGGAAAACTATCAGATTTGTTTGTCTATGCGCCAGGTAATCAAACAAAAGATTATTTACTTTTAAATGCTTATATATGTTTTATTCAATTATTTTTTATTCACAACGCCCTATTACCAGGGTGACGGTTCTGTTCAGGAGAATTTTTTGCCCCGACTATAAAATAGGTAGGTACAAAAAACTGCCACAGGACGATATTTATAAATACATGAGCCCTTGAAGAATAGGAGACATCTGTTGAAAAGTTATTGCTATGTACGTCTTCGCTATGTACGGTTCCTTCTCAGTTCCATACGGAAAATTTAGAAGACACCACTCATAGCAAACGTTCGATGTTTTAGATGGTAACGACGTCTCAGATTATCTGAATCTTATGAGCTCGAAGAGATAATTGTTTGTTAAAATTGAGTACTCTGTGATCGTGAATAAGTATATGCTCAAGAGGGTGCAAAAAGGGGGTTGACCTTACAATGCAAATGATCACACTGCAACAATGTTTCGATTGTTTTGGGCCGAAACCAAAACAACATAGTTATATTTAACACTTCACATTTTACTGAGCTCAAAATTTTGGGATATTGAAATATTTTCTTGAATAAAATGAAAGTCTATCCATTTTTGCGGAATTTGAGTTCATAATAGTGGAAGTACCTCCGCCTACTGCTTAACATTTTCTGGCTGTGTCTAATGGTTACGAATGGGTCGTCATAGTAAATCCTAGGCATAATGGGATTCAGATTTGAAGAATCAACCTAGTGATTTTGCAAAAGATTCACAACATGTTGCTTGCAAAGAGGAGAGCATTGTCTATATGAATGAATGTTCTTGTATATAATATTTCTTTTCCCAATTCCCGGAAAATGTATTGACACGTTACTTAGTGTCATAAATTTTAAGACTTTATTTTCATTTTATTGAATATATAGTTCGGAGATGTCAATAGAAGGGATCCACAGGAAATACAAATATGTATAAATTTTCAAAATCTGTTTGAAAGACATTGTAGCAGAAAATAGTTACGAATTATTTCATTCTAGTAGGCTATCATTAAGTTAGATGCAGGTAAAAGAGTTATTCATTTATTTTGTCCCGATTAAGAAGCAAACATTTTGCATTATCTATATTGAAGTTTAAAACCGCAAATCCGGTGTGCGATCCCAATGAAGAAAAAATGAGGACATCTAAATGATAGTATTTGAAGATCTTACATCAACATATCTTGATGAAGAAACCTGCGAAAGAGTGTGCAATGGTGCTCGGCGAAGTTTTTCACGCAATATAAAGAAGTAATCAACTCAAAGGGTACCTATAATTTGTAGTTAATGAGGAAGGATAAGAGACGGTTTTTATTTCATAATACATTAGTGTCTACCACATAATATTTTCTAATCAGTGACACTAATTTGTCATTCGAATGACAACATTCGTTTAATAATATGGGTGAATAAGTCATTGGAAAGTATTTTGAAGATTGCAATTGTCATATACGATTTAATTTTTCACTGAAATACCAGAAACTATAAGAAATACTTTATTCTTAATTAAGTGAAGTGTACTTATAATTTCTTGCGATTTCCACATCATAATATTTAATATGAAAATAAAGATGTGTTATTTTGATACGTTTACAATTAATTCTGATAGGCAACTAATTGATTGAATATCAAATAACACTTCGTAATAAACTTGTTGAATAGTTGCTTTCATAAATTCTCATTGAAATGACTGATTTAGTTTCATTTGGGACTTCACAACATTTTGCAATGAAAGAATACTATGCAGGATTTGACATTTTCTTACATTTTATGTTTTCGATGTTATCTCATTTCTTTCTATAGATTTCATTTTAACAGTAATTGGCTTATGTTGTTTGTGTGGCATTTTAGATAATTTCAATTTGAGTGAAGTAGGAAACACGATTGGTAAGAATAGGTATCTAAGAATTTTTGCTGTTCAAATACGTCGCAGATAAGTACAAATAGATATATACATATGCCACAAAATTATCCAAACGGCATCCAAATCAATATCAGAGGGGAAAATAAGACCAAACGGCAAATAAGTAAGGCTTTCAAACCATTAATGGCAAAATGACAATTGGATATACAATATGAAAATCTCATACTTTGATAGCCTCTGCAGACATATCAGAGCAGATGGCTTTGATAATTTTTCTCCGCTCTCGTGCAGCCATCGTCTGCATCGACAAGAAGTTGACTTTCAAATCAAGTTTATTTGGCTAGTGTATTATATTACGAAGGATATTTTTTTTAAGTTTTGCAGGAAGGTAGGGGGAGACAATAATCAATTGTCACTACAGAAAATTTGCTCCAACTTTTGTTAACTTAAATCCAAAATTTAAGTTCGATATGTGCAGTGATGCAGCTATAAGTGAATGTCAGAAATAGCAAATTTATTAAAAAATTGCATTAAACGCAATTATTCTTCCATACTTTACGAATAATTGTCTCAACAAGAATGTCTAACTCGGTTACTTTGTATTTTCGGTAATGAAGCAGATCTGTCAACAATGACGCGTTGTTATAAAGCATTCTAACGTGAAAAAGTTACTCTTAATCAGCAACAGAGCACTGAAGAACCTCCCGCAGCGAGCAAGAGCAGCTGGCTCCAACACTTTCCTGAAAAATGGAAAACAGCGGATGTGATTGTCAACAGGAAACCAGGTAAGTCTGCTTTCTTTCCACAGCATTATAGGCCCATCAGTCTCCTGTCAACGATCGGCAAGACTGTAGAGGGGATCATCCTGCGACGACTGAAGGATCACGTGGAGGCCCACGCAATCATCCCAAATGAGCAATTCGGCTTTAGAGAAAGCCACTCCTTACAACAGCAACTTCTCCGAGTGGTTGAATTCAGTCAACCGGTATGATACTATTCGAAAGCGCAAAAGCGTTCGATAGAACTTGGCATGGAGGTCTACTCTTCAAGATGTTGAGCAAACTTCTTATCTGCCCTGGTGCGCTTGGTCCAGTCATACCTGAGAAATAGACTTTTCGTGGTACGAATAGGACACACCCGCTCTTCCACCAGGAGGATGGAGGCAGGAGTACCACAAGGATCACTACTAGCGCCGTTGCTGTTTAATCTCTACACATCGTACGTACCGAAGACCCCGAACACGAGCTAAGCCCTCTACGCGAATGACACGGCCATAATGACCAGATCAACAGCTCCCCACTTGATAACCAGAAGACTCCAAAAGGCCGCAGACCAATTGGAGGAATGGTTTACCAAGTGGCTGATCACCATAAGCCCAGAGAAGAGCTCGGCACTCTATCTGTCCAAAAGAAGACGTAGCCCCGAGGAGCAGATCACCATGAACGGCCAACTCATCTCGTGGGCCAACAAGGCCAAATACCTGGGAGTCATACTCGACCGGCAGCTGACATGGCGTCAACATGTGGAAGACTGCACGAGCAAGGCGAAGGCAGCCCTCCTGTACCCCCTGATGAACAGGCGGAGCAACCTGAGCGCAGCGAACAAGCTGAAGCTCTACAAGACTATCATCAGGCCCATGATGACATACACGTCAACGGTCTGGGGACATGCAGCTGCATGTCATAGCCGGGGACGATCCAAGAGCAGATAATCTTGGTGAGCATCGGTTTCGAGCTCCTCTTTGATTTCTGAACGTTTTCGTTTATTGGTGGAAGGTAAACTTCTGCAGCAGGATGATATTACATAATTTCGCTGACGCCTTGGTACTTTTCAAACTTTTTTTGGCTTTTTCGATACCACCTATTTTCTTATATTTCCTTCTTCTGGAATTTTAAGTCAAGCTTCGAGTTTGGCTAATGTGACGGAGCCATCTTCAACCAAGGCGTTAACTCGAGTAGCTGAAAAAGCTTTCGCTGTCAACATCCTGGATATTTTACCCTTATTTTTAGTACTCTTTTGCCCCACCAAAGTTGTATGATAAATGGAACCGTACTTTGGAGCATTCTTCTCCGTTTTAAGAGCTCTAAACAACGCTTTCTCAGCATAGAATATTCGTACAGTGGAAGACAGATGGTGATTCAGGATTAGAGTGCTGTTCATAACTTCATCAACGAAGATCGACATCCGATATTGAGGTATAACTTCGGATTTCAAAATGCTCAATTCAAAAAAAAAACATTATAGGAAGAATTGTGGGTAAGAAAATCAATTTTCTATAGGATATCGCATCTATTGGCAGAAGAACAGAAATTTATAGCATAAAGCAATTAGAATTTAGTGTCGAGAAACTTTACACCGCTTCAATGCCAAAACTCTGAGAAAATATGTACATTCATCAATAGGGTGAATGTTGCATTCACTCATTCGTATCAGAAAATAGACTTCAGTCGTCTGTTTGAGTGGTCCAAGCTGCAGAAAACAAGACAAATGTCATCGGCTATTAGAATGGTTTCGAAAGCAGGTAATATTGCCACAACTCCCCCATCTGTGCTTTTGCTTGCTACTTGCACGATGTATCTTGGTTCCTTGAGTTTATCTCAACCTTTAACTTAGACTGAGAGAATGGAATTCGCCATGGATGAATAATTGTCAAAGGAACTATCAAAGATATAATGAGTGACAGTTTGTTATTGCAGGAAATATAAGTTTAGGTTCGAACCTTTCGGTTCATTCAGATCAGCTTATGCAGCCCCTAGTTCTAGATTCCACTTGGGGAGATATAAGATATACAATGCACGTCCTACTGAGGACACATGCTGATAGGAGAAAGGATCTGCTCCCCTTACTCACAGCATGTTCATTGCTGTCTAAGGACAGAACCTGAGCTCTAGGACACTATCTAATAGACACAAAGAAATATAACCATATTCTGGCAAAGATTATCCTACAATTTAGCAAAGATATACTCCAAGCTTCCCAGAGGTGATGAATAATAGACCCTGAGGATTGTATTCCTTTACGACACAATTCAAGGTTGCACACCTAGACTAAGATATTGAATTTTCAACGAATTCATAGTCGAATTATTAGTCCACCTGAGTACTCTTGATCATACTAAATCTTAGGTTTTAATGATTTTTTTCTATCAAAGGTTCCAGTCGTCAGAAAAAGCAGACCATGTTGTAAAAACACAATTTCGAATGTACGTCTTCGCTATGTACGGTTCCTTCTCAGTTCCACACGGAAAATTTAAAAGACACCACTCATAGCGAACGTTCGATGTTTTAGATGTTAACGACGTCTCAGATTATCTGAATCTTATGAGCTCGAAGAGATAATTATTTGTTGAAATTGAGTACTGTGTGATCGTGAATAAGTTTATGCTCAAGAGGGTGCAAAAGGAGGTTGACCTTAAAACACAAATGATCACACTGCAATAATGTTTCGATTGATTTGGGCCGAAACCAACACTTCACATTTTACTGAGCACAAAAATTTGGGATATTGAAATATTTTCTTGAATAAAATGAAAGTCTATCCATTTTTTCGCAATTTGAGTTCATAATAGTGGAAGTACCTCTGCCTACTGCTTAACACTTTCTGACTGTGTCTAGTGGTTACGAATGGGTCGTCATAGTAAATCCAAGGCATAATGGTATTCAGATCTGAAGAATATGGAAATAATCAACCTAGTGATCTTGCAAAAGATTCACAACATGTTGCTTGCAAAGAGGAGAGCATTGTCTGTATAAATAAAGTTTCCGCCAACAGTGATTTGAAAAATTGATTAAGTAGACTGAACAATATATGTAACCAGTCATTGATCGACTACAAATTATTTAATCTGAACGTCCTCCCAAACATATTCCAACAAAAACCATAATTAAGCCACTCTGAATTGGAACCCTTCTCTACCTAAATCGTTGAGAGAGCTCTCTTTTCCAGACACTAATATATCGACTATTTGCTACGCGAACTACATTTTGTTTCGACTACAAAAACTACATAATGCGGTCAATTTAAACATCCGAAAGTACAAAAATTCACACCCTGCTGAAATTTGGAGAATTATTTAAAACACCATCATAAATAAAATTGATGAAGACCTCGTCGATTCTACGCCTGGAAAAAAATTTACTCCAGGTCGAAGGTCACAAAATAGGGTTTTCACAAAACGGTGAGTTTTATCATGAAATTAGTTCAGAGAAATATAGTAAATCAGATAGTTCTCTATGAGAAAAGACCGAATATTATTTTCCTAAGAGCCACCGTTTCTGAGGTATAACAATTCAAAAGTTGGAAGAGTTGTAATCGTCATAATATCCACACGTTTTTATGATAATAAAAGATGTCAGCAAGGGTTGAAAACTATAAAAGCAGTGAAAATTTAAAAAATTAGGAAATTCATGCGTCTAATTCATAATTCTCCAATAAACGATATTGTTTATTGATTTATTTTATAGAAATTCATTTTAATATAAATTAAATGAAATACTTTTGTCTGATTATGTTTATTTTCACTACACACGACCGGTTTCTATAGCTACGTAATTTTCAAGTGTCTAGAGCCAGCTTCGTTAGCCTAGACAGTAGAAAATGACTCCAGACACTTGAAAATGACGTAACTGTCGAATTCGGTCTTGTGTATTGGAAATAAACATTGTGGGAATCGGATTAAAGTGTTTCATTTTATTTATATCAATTCTCTAATACTTAGACACATCCCATGTTTCCTCGTTGGTATCAAACCAATTCTCAACTTGGTTGGTGATTGAACATTGGTGCACGACAGGCCTTGAAAATGTATAATTGCGTAACGAAACAATCCAACTTTTTTGCAACCTAATTGAGAACTACATCCATTTTTACAGTTGCAGAAAATTGAATTTAGCAGTTTTTCCAGATCAGGTGGGAGTAAAGTGTGAACTAGTTGTAATGCATAATAAAAAACAAGTACTGTTTTTCATGAATTTTACTTAATAATTGCGATTCGAAACGCGTTTCACTACACCGTAGGTTGTTCAGACCTGTACAGAAAATAAGAATGAGAATATAAATATAAATGTTCTTGAGTAATTAAAAGCTTATTGGGTTGCTTCTTCTTAAGTGGTTATTTATGACAGGTATATCCAATAAAATTAAGGAATAGATTGCTCCCCGAAGAGATTCAATAGAGGTGAAGGGCTTTAATCGACTTGTTCATTGATGAGTCTACCTGAGTGTTTGTATTTATTGATTTCTAAAGTTCCCCAAAGATCTACCTTCCAATATTTATTATCTGTATGCAAAATTTCAAACTGTGGGTCGAAAGAGTGATTATTTTCTAAGAGATGGTTCGCGTAATTTGAATCTGATTTTTTATTTGAAAAACTGCGTTTATGTTCTGATATTCTAATATTAAAATTTCTATGTATTCTACCAATGTAGAAATTATCACAGTCATTGCAATTCAATCTATAAACACCTGATTTATTGTTTTTACCTGGTTTGGTTTTATTATTTTTAAATATTTGCCTAAATTATTATTAGTTTGGAAAGCTATGTTGAAACTATTGTTACTCAAGAATGATTTCAGTTTCTCACTTTTAATGCCAACGTAGGTTGAGGTGTTGAATTTTGTTTCAATTTATCGACAGGGTAAACTTCATTCAATGCGATTCTACTTTGTTTTTATTTAAAATATTATTTATTAGTTTGGGATTGTAACCATTATTTTTGGCTATTAGTTTAATCAAATTTAGTTCTTTGTTGAAATTTTCTGGCGATAACGGGATGTTAATCAATTTATGAATAAAACTATTGAATTCTGACATTTTATGTTGATACGGATGACACGACGAGTTATGTATTATAATATCTGTATGTGACGGCTTATGGTGAATTGCGAAAACATGTTTTCCATTTTCATTCGAAATTGTTACGTCTAAGAAATTTATCGAATTATTGCTTTCTATTTCGGTTGTGAATCCAATTTTTGGATGTAATGAATTTATATGATTTTCGAAAATTTTTAACTGTCTATCTGTTCCTGTGAAGCAAATAATGATATCGTCTACATAGCGATACCAGTATCAACAATATTTACTGAATGGATGATGTTATTGAAATGGAAATAATTTTGAATCTGTAATAATGAAAGAATATCTGATTTAATGATAGTATTGACATGATTCTTTTCTAATAATTCTTCAACTAAGTAATACGTATCTTTCGGAGGAATGTTGGGAAATAGATTCTTAACATCGAAAGAAATGAGTTAGGAATTAGGTGGTATAATGGTATCTTTGATATTGGCAATTAGTTCGTATGAATTTTTGACCGAAAATTTAGATTTAAAATTGCAATGTTTTATTAGCAAGTCGTTGAGAAATTTTGAATTTCCTTAATTTTATTGGATATACCTGTCATAAATAACCACTTAAGATGAAGCAACCCAATAAGCTTTTAATTACTCAAGAACATTTATATTTATATTCTCATTCTTATTTTCTGTAAATTCATTCGTCTGAACAACCTACGGTGTAGTGAAACGCGTAAAATTACTTAAAACACAGTACTTGTTTTTATTATTGATAATGGAATTTTTCCAAGCAAAAGCCACCCAAATTCAAATAGTTGTAATGTATTTTCGGCCAACTTCCAACCCCAGTCTTTTGCATAGTGAAAGGTTACTGATGGGTATGTCGTTGCCAGTTTCGGTTTTGGGGGCTTTTTTTCCTTCTTTGAAGAAGGGGGAGTTCCAATTACTGTAAATTTTGAACGATACGCTAATATTCTTGAAAATTATTTGTAGCCAGAAACATTGGCGACGAAATCCAAAGTCTCTTTGCTTTTGAAGACTAAACGTTATTCCAAAATTGACTACGGTATGTAAAATTTATTGTCTTCATCCGTGTCTGAAGTTTCTATATTTTGGTTTTCTAAAATGATGACTTGAGGATCTGGTAAATTCGATGGAACAGGAGGTGCAAACGCTACTGCAGGATTTTCGTCCTGATTAAATGGATGAATTCCATTCCGTGGAATCCATTAATTATATTAGCCGAAGTCATGCACAAAGGCCAAAATGTGACAAAATAATATTGAAACGTTACTTGTTAAGGTTTCGCTCCGGATGCTGATAAAGCCATTCACAAAATTCTTCATTCAAACTAAAAATGGTTGGGCCACCCAGTCGCTTTACAGATATTCCATTCTGACCAAACTGTTCGGTGGGGAATTTTATATCTTACAGTATTTAAGTAGTTGTCGGTCTGATTTAACCAAGGGTTGTAATTCGTGATTGGTATTGAACGGTAAATAGAAAAGAGTGATGTTATGCCGATAAGCAGCTTCATTAATAGTGCAGTCCAAATGACCAAAGACTACGTCAAATATTAATAAAATACACCCTTCAGTTTTGAACAGAGCAAAGTGCTGAATAAATTCAATAAAAATATGTGTCATCGATATTCTTGGTGCTATTCTAGATATTGCACCCGCAGGTAGGTTATCGACTTACTCTAGTTTCAGCTCTTTTCCTTTGAATATTATCATTGGTGGAATATAATTTTCGAATCATTGACGTAACCAAAAACGTTCTCATTCTTCACATGTTTTGGAGCTACGATATAAATACGTTTACATCATTTTAAGGCCAATACACTTTGCTGATGGTGGATTATTAATCGACATCCTTTTTCGTCCATATTGTATATGCGATGAGGTGTACTTATAAATATCTAACTGATTTAAACTTTGATGCAAATCTATAAAATGATCATTTGCTATAGCTGAATTTAGTTTTTGCGCCCTAGATGGGTTCATTATTGGGCTTTTCGTCTTGGTGGATTATTAATCGACATTCTTTTTCGTCCATATTGTATATGCGGTGAGGTGAACTTATAAATATCTAACTGATTGAAACTTTGATGCAAATCTATAAAATGATCATTTGCTATAGCTGAATTTAGTTTTTGCGCCCTAGCTGGGTTCATTATTGGGATTTTCTTTCTGAAAGGTTAAGATGTCGACGAAGAAATTGGTCTAGCCAAGTTCCACCTGCACTGTGTTTAACTTTGATAAATTTGTGCTTTATGTTATTCATTTCGCTGTTTCTTAATACTTGATGTCATATCAAAGTTGGCGTTAGAGGTAGTGCATTATTGCGCAGAATCTAGTACCTAATTCGATTTAAAAGATCAATTCTTCATTTAAAGTGAGAACGGTTGGGCCACCCAATCCGTAGTATAATAACAGCATCTTCTGATTTGTATTGAGACCGTAGTTTGCGAACCTTTTTTTCCAATTTTCCCATCTTGCAAGCTAGAAAAAAAGGAAGCTCATATTTCCGAATAAAATTAAATGACTTGTAATGTAGCCCATGGATCAGTTAAGTGATATGTCCAGGTAACTTGATAATATTTCCAGAATCATACAGGTTTGTGTATTTTCAGCTTTTTGATCAGAATAGTTCTCATCAACTTTATTACCGACTATCCTGTTTAACGTTGCAATATAAAATAAATGATATTTAGGAGGAAACGCCTAAATTTCGGTCCTTGTTAATAGAGGGAGGTTACACACAAGTGAAAAAACTGTTAGTTTAGTTTACTGAAAACAGTAAATGTGGCTATTGGTTGAAAATATAACTGTACTGGGTCATATTTCCAGCCGGGCTATATTCATCGACACTTTTTTAGCATTTACTGTCAGGACCATCCCTATGGTACCGCCCATGGGGGCATGACAATACTATTCAAGAATCCTATTTGTCATCAACTCCTAAAAGTTGATGTAGTTGGCATTTTAGTACTCTCGCAGTCGCATAATCTCAGAACCAAATCAAAACCTCGATAAGAGGCCGTTTACAAACCTATTTGACGATCATATTCCCACCATAGTAGCTCGAAACTATTTCATGTCTGGACGCTTTGAGTCTTTCTCACAATCAGACGATCGATGCCCCCCAACGTTCGACGCACATCCCTAGCGATCATAGCAAATTTCCTACTGTACTTGACTAATTCGTCACGAAAAATGTGGACACACATACCACAGTATGGTTCATACTGAGCTGTCCTCGGATAACAATCCAGTGTTTATGGAACACCTGTTAGAGTCACGATCCAAAATTTTCTCCTAAAATTGATTGACTCAAAATCAAATTCTACCTACAACAGCAATTGCAAAACATCTTTATTACTGGGAAGCCGACCTCTAATATCTATAATATGATAAAAGTTTTCACGAAGCATATCACTGACGCTACTGAAACAGCAAATCAATTGGAATTTAATGTCAAAAACTTTACACCGTTTCAATGCTAAAAACTCTGAGCATATCCCTGACGCCACTGAAACAGCTACAACACAGATTCAAATACCATTTGATGGCATGGTTCTCCCTTCTAAGGTGGCCGAATTAATAAGGCAAAAAAACATACACGTTCAAGTTGGCAGCAAACACGCGCAGCAATGAAATCTTTTCTGAAATCAGAGAAATTTTTTCGCGAAAGCAAATGACCTGTCATTAAGAAACTTGAAAATTCTAAAACACCTCCTCTTCCGCCCCTAAAATGCGGTGACTGCACTTTCACTTCAGAGACAGAAAAAGCTGACATTTATGCCAGATCACTTCAGAGCCAATGCACCTCGTTTCCAAGTGCACCTAATTTCCAGATGTTTCATGACAATATTCAAAGAATAGTTTCTCTAATACCATCACGTCATTCCTGAATTAATTCCTTCAATGACTGACGACATCACATCTATCCTCAAATCCCTAAAACCGTGGAAAGCCCCGGTAAAGACGGCATACGGCATAAAAATCTCAAAATTCTACTTCAAAACTGCATAGTATACCTCAACATTATTGTCAACTCTATTCTAAGACACCAATATCTTTCGAACATCAGGAACAAAGCGTTAGTTGTATGTTTACCTAAGTCAGGAAAACCACTTGGTTCTCCTACGAGCTACAGGCCGATCCCATTGTTGCCTTTCATCAGTAAAATTCTGGAAAAAATCAACTTACCTCGTATAAACTTCCACATCGAAAGGCATAATTCCAAATTTCCAATATGGGTTTCGGAAAAATCACGGCACTGAACACCAGCTCCTTCGTATCGGCGAATATCTCACCGATTACTACGACAAAGGTTGGCACGCGTCAATGCTTTTGCTTGATAGCGAACAGGAGTTTGACCACGTCTGGCACGACGGTCTCACATACAAGATGATCAAATTCAAATTTGCCGCATATCTCACGTATATTGTGCGTTCATTTCTAACGAACTGGTCCGTTTCTGTCCGTGTGGTTACAGCATATCATGGCCTAGAATTATTTCACGAGGCGTTCCACAAGCTTCTATTCCTTCGCCTAGTAAAATTTCTAGGTGTTCACCTTGACAAACGGCTCATTTGTTACAAGCGAATACCGCTGTTCAAAGTAGAGCCCGAGCTGCCTTTTTCCAACTTCAACCTTCTTTCCGAAGTACGGAAGTGTACCCCAGAACCAAACTTCTTCCATTCAATGCAATTATGAATACATTAGAGTATATTTTCATATGCTATTCCAATGTATGCTCCGAGAAACGTTTCAAAATATTAGAATCTACGTATTTTAAGTTGTTGTGAGCATACATGTCAGTCCATGAGAACCCAACAGTCTCTTCTCTAACCAACTACAAACCAAAACGGTACGATACCATCAAAGACCGTGTTCCTGGTAATTGATTACGCCAGGGTGCTCAAACGGTCGATCGCGAGTGCTTTTGAGTAGATCTCGAGAAGAAAAAATTTTTTAATAAATAGGCAACTAAACTACAAAAGGCAGCTTTATCACAGGAACGCGCGGTACTTGTCAAAGAAATGCCGCGTTTTTTATTCTTGCCGCTTTTCTAGAAATTTCGGGCGGCGCGTTTGACGGGAACATTCCAGACTTTCGTCCACGCCGATATAAATGTTGCGCCTGCAGGAATTGGAGTCATTCGGAATTGTAACTTGAAGGCAATACGACGTCGATACAAAGTTTATTATTAAATAGTACAAAATGAGTGCAGCGAAGAAATCTAAAACGTATCATTTTAATAACGATTGGGTAGAAGAATTTTTCTTTTGTATGGTGAAGGATAAGTGCATTTGTCTTATTTGTCGTGCGTCAGTTGCAATACCTAAGCGTGGTAACTTAGAGAGGCATCATAAAACGGTTCATAAAAATTATGAAAAGGATTTTCCGGCACAGAGTGAATTAAGAAAACGAAAAGTACATGATTTGATATCTTCTTTGAAAAAAGAACAAACCATATCAACCAGACCAGCCAAACAATCAAAAGCTGCTACGATCGCGTCATTTAAAACATCTCATATATTGGCGAAACACAAAAAACCATTCGAAGATGGATCGCATTTATTGAAGCGGGTGCGACTTTATTTGGAGATTTTAAATATCAAGCAGAAATCATGTCTGGTATTAGAGAACTTCAGTTATCCCGCCCGACTATCACAAGGGGTATTGAAGTCATGAGTCAGAACATGGCAGATAAACTAAAACATGATATCATGAAATGTACACACTTTTCTTTACAATTCGACGATATGACAGACATTGCCCAGCTGTGTATTTCTATTCGCATGGTATTCAGTGACATGTTGGCTAAAGAAGAATTTTTGACAATCATTCCTCTGAAAAGGAAGACCCGTGCCGAAGATATATATGACGTTTTCTTCAATTTTGTAAAAAACTACAAACTACCAATATATAAATCAGTGTGCATTATAACCGATGGAGCACCAGCAATGACTGGAAACAAAAACGGTTTTGTGGCATTGTGTCGAGCAAATGAAGATTTCCCTTCCTTTTTTTCATTCCATTGCATTATACATCAACAAGTTTTGTATTCAAAAGTTTTAAACACGGAGGAAATTTTGGGCATTGCAACAAAAGTTTTGAATTCCATCCGTGCACGTAGCTTGCAACGGCAGCTCTTTGAGTTGCAGTTGGAAGTTATGGAGTCAGCTGAACACATTGATTTTGTTATCAACACGGGCGTCAGGTGGTTGAGTCGCGGAAAATTCCTAGAAAGGTTTCAAGAATTATTGCCCGAAATAACAGCTTTTCTAGGCGAAAGAGGTGGTGACACTCAGATGTTGAAAAACGAAAAATGGGTGACTGATTTTTGACTGACATCACAATGCACTTAAACACCATCAACTTGGAGCTTCAAGGTAAAGGAAAGACTGTTATTGAGGTGATTAACGCAGTAAACGCATTCAAAAGTAAATTGCAACTTATGATGAAACAACTGAAAAGAAAGGATCTCAAACATTTTCCGTCTTTGGAAGCAAGGATTTCTCCGTTAAATTATGATACGTATGCGGCTGAATTATCAAATATTTTGGGACAAGTCGAAATGCGTTTTTATGATTGCGGTAAATTGGCAAATATAGCATCATTTATGAGTTATCCTTTTTCATGTAAAAACATTGCTACTGAAATAGCAAGTCAGTTTAATATGAACTCATGTTTTGTTGAAAATAAGTTGGTGCAGATTATATCCAATATACATCTCAAAGCTACAGCCTCTGATACAAATTTCTGGTGTTTTGCATCTGAAGATAAATATTCGAATCTGAGGCAAATCGCCCTTCAACTGACGGAAATGTTTGGGTCAACTTACTAGTGCGCGTCAGCATTATCTGAAATTAAGATAATTAAGTCAAAATATCGCAATCGACTAACTGACGATCATATGTCAACATGCTTGCGATTAGCACTCTGTGGTTACGTACCCTCCTATGAAAAGTATGCTGGGGACATGCCATGCCACGCTTCAACATCCAAAGTCACTCCTTTGTTAAGTTTAACACCATATGTAACTTTTTTTTTCGTAAACTCGCAATTTTGAATAACTATGACTTTTTTCATTGATATTATAGAGAAGCACCTAACTAAACCTAACCTAAACCTTGACTAAAATAATGTATATTGTGCGGAAACCTAATATCTATATATGCTACGGTACACCCTACCTAGGTAGGTAGGTAGGGTGTATCGTGTATGTACGACAACCCTGGATCACACATACTTGCAGCCTCTCAGAGTCGATCGTAAGTAGTGTAAAATTATTGGGGTAGATCACCAGCAGTTCAAGTTTGAGCACCCCTGGATTAGGCCCTCCGTCCGCGAAAGCGAATTTCACTTTAGTCGATCATCACCATTTTCTGCCATTCTTTTATGTACATGAAGACTAAAGTCTACGGCTGGAACTCCAAGAGGAGGTTAAAATCCGACATTGGCCCTGTTCGCGAGGTGCATAATTTCGAAGATTTTCCTCCTTTTAGTCTAGAAAAAAAACTAACGGTATATGATCCCAGTGAGTTTATGGAATCTAACTTATGTAATGAGAACATTTTCGTTCTCATTACATAGGTATAGACGTTCACTTCATGTTGAAATCTTCAACTAATCTCTCTGCTAATTTACTAATTACCGAACAGTATTTGAAAATGTTTTACTTTAAAAGTTATATTTAAAATCTTCATAATCATTCTTCCATTACTTGGAATCGTTCAAATTGAGTATCTGAAATAGGAAATAGTGTTTATACATCAACAGCTTTCATCATATTACCTTCACCTTCACACTTGTTCTTCCGGTATGATATATAGTATTGGTTCTTTTTGAAATGGCGTTTTAATTGCGGGAGAATTTGTTATGGTGAGTTGAATTATTTTCATTCATCGTCAGGGAAGAAATGAAGTTCAATGGCGCCAAATACATTACGAATTAGCAGATCAACTGTTACGTTCTTATATCGAAAAGAAATCGATCAGGGAACAGCTTTTTATTGAATTAAATAATTGAAAATTTTCGTAAGAATTCATATAAATAAATTGAAATTCTACTTTTAGGCAAAGCTTCACTTGAGAATGAGCGGAGCGATTTGGCTATCTTATTTTGTTTCAAAATGTTCGTACTATTCCAAATTAGGTTTCTATGGAAAAACAAATTGAAAAAGTTTACCGGAAAATTGGAAAATTCGGGAAAAGTGAAAATTTGGTATAAAGAAAGAACTTTAACTGACTATTAAAACAAAGAGACTGATCTTTTCCTTGTTTTTGTTTTGTCTATTATGGAAATGTTTTAGCAGAAAAAATTTCAGGACGAAGATGAAAGGAATCGGAGAATTCCGACAAACCGCAAAAATCAAGAGAAAATAGTTCTGTGAACTCTTATAACCAACGATAGAAACGTTAAATTAAGTTATAGTTATAATAAGTAGTTGGTTATAATTACAAAGGAAACGGGGAAAATTTGAAGTTTGATTCATCAAAGATTATACTTTTAACATAGCATTCATTATGATCTTGGAAAAGTTTACAGGGACAGAAAATTGTTGGCAGTTATTAAGCAAAGTCCTTAAATTGAATTGAATTGAAAGAACTGCATAAATAATAACACTGTTATGAAATGTTGAGAGATTTAAGAGCATACTTCATTTTCCTGCTTTATTTGTCTGATAAATAAATGAAGATTTGATATAAATGTATTAACCTATATTTGTATCATGTTTCGACAACACTGCGCCTTCATCAGAAAAATACAAAATACCTATTAAGTAAAGTTTTTTTTATTTATGATTGTAAACGACCACTCATGTTCAAGTTTTGCTTCATTTATTCATACACATTGCTTGATGAGAGTACAGAAGTACTTATTTCTATCACGTACTGCTATTTCTGGTATGGAAAAATTATTCAACTATTCTTTTCATGTTATGATGTACCTTTTCGCCGTAAAAACCAGCTGTACTCTCTTAACATAACGTCCCCACGAATTCGAAACTGTTCTTCAAGTCTTTTTATATCCTGTCGGAATCGCTCCCCATGGTCATTCATTACTCACAGCTTCACCATTCAAATGAGAAAAAGAGAAGTACGAATTAATAAAATAAATTTTCAAAGACTTCTGCCAACCCAACTGCAATCAACGAATTGTTCACCATCCAAGAAATTTTCTATCACAGCTTCTAATCCGAAATTTTGATTTTTCATTAACAAAAGTATTTGTGGGCCAATAAAATCTATACTTTTAATTTAGTTCAGAGGAAATATACCATAATTTCAGAATACCTTTACTATTTTCATCTATTTTCTAATGAAATTTTCATTGCATTTCATAAATTATATAGATGAGAATATAACGACTTCGGAGTCAATTGAAGTATTACTTTTAACGATTTGACTCTTCATTTTTTTTTTGATTGACCAATTTAGTCAAATAATCAGTACAATCTTTCAGCATAAAGAAATCCATACATTCACATGGCACCAAGACACAAGAGGGTTAAGAACCATCATCGACTACATAATTGTAAGGCAAGATACTATCCAAGACATCCAAGATACGAGAGTCTACAGAGGAACTGAATGTGGTTCAGATCATTACCTTCTTATAGCTAAGATGGACATCAATAATAATAACAAACAATCATGAGACTGTGCACAACAACAGAAAGTGGAACAAAAAAGATATAATATAGGCAGTCTTATCAATGAAAACACGAAACTCTTATACCAAAACCGGCTCAATCAGGAACTCAACGATAACTATCTTACACAACAGACATGTGCCCTATATTAGAATCAATGCACACAGCTGTACAGAAAGCGTTAGGGTATGAAAACAATATACAAAGAAGGAATGACACGGTTACATGGGATGCAAAACTGACAGAACAACAAGATAAAAAACAGACAGCGTATGCAAAAAGATAGATTGCTACATAGGAGGAACAAGATCATCAAAAGCATGGAAACTAATCAGGTCACTCAAAACTATCACCATTAATAAAGTCAACATACAATCCATTCAACTAGAGACATGGAAAGATTATTTTTCAAAGGAGCTAAAAGAAGATATAGAGCAGTACCAGTACAAATTCTCCGAGACAATATCACGTACAAGGTCAACACGTTGAATTAGACGCCGCCATGATATCGAAAGCAGTTGGTTTAATGGAGAACAAAAGATCCAGTGGACCAGAAGGCATACCTGCAGAACTCATAAAAATGGTACACCCAAATTAATCACCCACATAAGAGAACTTTTCAGTAGGCTTCTGAACGGCGGACCAATTCCGAATATCTGGAAAGAAGCCTAGATAACACCTATCCATAAAAAGGCAGCAGAAATAACTTTCAAAGCTATAGATGCATCTCAGTAACTAGCACGATGAGCGGCTTATATGGGAGAGTCATCAGAAACCTGGTAGAGCAAGAATACGAACCACTAGAGATGGAACAACAATCTGGTTTCCGCATTGGTCCATCCTGTATAGATCAGATTTTTACAATAGTTCAACTCAACGAAAAAAAAGTTGCCACCAACAGGGAAGTTCACTTGTTGTTTGTGGATCTTTCAAAAGCTCACGATACAGTACCAGTTCAGAAGCTGTGGAAAGTTCTCGAGAATTCTCTAATAAACAACACCCTTATCAATGCAGTCAAGCAGATGTACCACCAATCGACTTCTAGGATCTAATTGGGGAGAAACTTGTCGGAGAAATTTGATGCTACCAAAGGACTTCGACAGGGGTGCTGCCTGTCTCCCACGCTGTTCAAGATATATCTGAACCAAGCATTAACCAAGGTCATGTGGCGAAATGGGTTTTCAACTAGATGATAACAACAATCTCTACACTCTGCACTTCGCAGATGACCATGTTGTCATAGCCCAAGACAAGGAAGATCTGGAATTCATGGCAAAGCGTCTCTTCAAGGAATATGAAGACTGGGGGATGGCAGTAAACCAGAGAAAAACGAAATACTTGTGCGTTGGAAGAGAAAAAGAAGACATGCGGTTAGAGGATGGAGAAAATATAAGAGCTTGCGATGACTATGTATACCTGGGAACCAAGGTGGAAAGAAGCGGACAAACAGAAAGAGAAATAGAGGAGCGGATTGTGAAGAGAAAACAAGTAATTGGCAGCCTGAACTCAATTTTGTGGTCTAAGAGCATATCTCGAGAAAAGAAGCGACTCCTATTCAACTCGGTTTTCAGTGTAGTGCTGTACTAACTTGGCAAATCAATCAAAAATTAGAAAGACGACTCTTGGCATTAGAAATGGACTTCTGGCGAAGATCTGCTGGCAAATCCAGATTCACAAACGATCGAATAAGAGAAATTATGCAGATCGATACAACAATTATAGAAGAAATCCAAAGAGGGCAACTGGTCTGGTATGGTAATGTCGAAATAATGGGTAACGACCGAATGCCCAAACAAATAACGAAGTGGTCCCCAACAGCGAGAAGGAAAAGAGGAAGACCAAAGACTACATGGATCGGCGGGATAAAGAAAGCCATGTCAGAAAGAAATTTAGGACCAGGAGATTGACAAGACCGAAGAGGCTGGAAATTGGGAACCGTAAGGCGTAGGACGCTATAAAAAACGGAATAATAAATATATCAGCACAATCAATAGCTAAGAACCCGATGTATAATTTCCGAACAAACTTGACAGAGAACAGAAATAATGTTCGTATGCAAGATTACGTTTCAGGATTTTTGCATTTTCTGCATTGCATCTCTAATGTCTTTTATAACCTAAGAAATTCGTTAAATTAACAAAGATGGATTTTTCAAGATAACGAAACATAAGATCTCCAATGAATTGAATAAAACAATGTCCAAATTTGCAATATATTCACAAACCTATGACACTTTGCACCACGCTGTGATAAGCCTAATATATTACAAAAGCAGGTACTCAATAGAAGAAAAATCCAAACAGAGTTATTCGTTCTGAAAGCTATATTCAAATTATGCTGAGTGAAAATACTCAAATTCAGACTGAGTTTACCAAGATAAGTTTGTATATTATACTTTTGATTGGTCTCTTTAATACTACGGAAAACTTCATGCATTGCATGTTGAAATTGTTTACGATAAAGCATGCTATCAATCATACTAGAATTATAATCATTATCGGCCTCTATTTGTTTTATAATATTGAGCCGTTTTAACACATTATAATCTGACATTGCTATCGCGTAGTTTTCTTTCTCCCATAAACCATGTCACATACAGATATAACCATTCATAATTCTTCCGCACTACCACAATAACATAAAAAGCTGCTTACTACAATATGATACATAGACTCACCAAGATACCAAGGTATAAAAAATAAAATTGAAAAAATAATTTCTTTAAACAGCTCAATATTATAAAAAAAACAGTGGTCAATAATGGTTATAATTCTAATTTGATTGATAGCATGCTTTCTTGTGAATAATTTCAATATGCAATCCATGAGGTTTTTCCTAGTATTAAAGAGACCAATCAAAAAATAATATATTAAATTATGTCGACAAACCCAGTCTAAGCTTAGAGTTTTTCATTCCGTCGCATAGTTTGAAAATAGTATTCAGAAAGGATTACTCTCTAAGTATATTAAAAACTGTAAATCGAAAATTCATGAAGGAAACAAGTTAGGTATTAATAAGATCTCTTGTGGAAGTTGTAATAAAATTCATATCGATAGAACTTTCAGAAATTTCAATATTAGGTTATCAGAACATAAACGCAGTTTTGACTAATAAAAATCAGATTCTCACTATGCAAATCATTTACTTGAATAAAACCATGCTTTTAATGACATTTTCCATATTTTACATAATGAAAATAATAGATTAAAACTAAACCTATGGAAATCAATAAACAGAAAAATTCCGGAAACTTGTTTAATAGTCAATTAGACTTAAAGTCGTCAGTATTACTGAATCTCGTACGTTGTTAAAGCAACCTGTTTGGATATTCCTTCTATTGGCTAAGTATCTGCTTTCACTAATGTAATATATAATACATCCTTTAAAACGTAGTACTTAGCTGATAATGGTATGGTGAATAAAGTGAAAATTTTAACATCATTGTTTTATTCAATTGAAAAATGTATATGAATTTACATCAATTAACGACCGCCCCAATAAAATCATTGAAAT
Organism: Cryptolaemus montrouzieri; assembly: GCA_013387265.2. Lineage (NCBI taxonomy): Eukaryota > Metazoa > Arthropoda > Insecta > Coleoptera > Coccinellidae > Cryptolaemus > Cryptolaemus montrouzieri. Next base: position 66,007,545 of record JABFTP020000021.1, read on the forward strand.
ATATTGAACTATGAAGAGATATCGATCTATTCATTTCTTCTTCAGATCGATCAGTGCACTTTATTTCGAGATATATTCTAAAATTCGCCAAAAATCAACTATTTTTTATTAAAATATAATATTCCCCTTCTATTTAACGAAAAGAACTATACACAAACAATATTAGTGTGATTGCTATTTTAAAATGATTTCCAAACGTCAAACTTAGGCCAAAATTCATAAAACTTTACATGAAACATTGTGGAACATAGAAACGGGCATGGAAATCAAATCTACTCGGTCTGTTTGTGTTCCACGACCTAATGATTTAATTTTCCGAAGAAACTGCAGGTTTTTGATAGAATCGTGAATAAACTGGAAACGAGCTAATTTAGCCATAGAGAAAAGTATACACTATATATTACAATCAATACTAATTTAAAATACGCTCTTAGAAAACTTGAAGTGTTTGAAAGAAACGTTTTCTTGACAATTTGGTTTTATTGAGTTGACAAGTGATTTTTGAGCACCATGTATAGGAGAAAACGTTGCCCCCAAAAATAACACTAAACTAACAACAAAAAAAACTTAAAGAAAAACGTTTAATCTTACACAAATCTGAATCAAATTTTTTGGGCAAAAAATGATGACACACTTTAATCCCAAAATTTGAAATGGATCGACAAACCCGTTCTCCAGCTACTTCTAATGTGCCCTTTAGCGCTGACTGTATGTTTTTTAAAACCTTTACCGATGTACAAAAGTGAGTTCAATTCACCAGAAACTGTTAGTATTCAAAAGGGTTTTCTCAAGTTTTAGATATATGTTTTCGAAATATTTCGAATTTGCAGTGAGGAATAATTATACGATTAGAAAGTATATACTTCATACGAACATTTTGTCTTCAGCTATGAATCATTAAATGTGTCATACAAAATTAAAATTCATATGATGAGAAAAGCTTACCCGACACACTCAAGATGAAAATTGTTGTCAAATATATTGAATTCATAATGTAACATATCGAAATTAGGAAAATTCGCACTTATTTCAACTCCAAAAGTTCAAATTGCAAAAAAAAACAAAAAAAAACAGAGGAACAATTTTTGAGAAAACGCCGCAGGCAAGAATCTATCGAATACTGTTTATTTCAAATAGGTACCTGTATGGCATAGGTAACGCAGTATCAGTACAAAGCGCTTCTGTTACGTAAATATTAACCTTGTACCATTTGCAGTTGCATAGTATTGTTATGTAGGTACTATCATATTAGTTTTGCAATGAAAATTTGACCAAATGACATGGAAAATCAAGAAATACTATCGTTTCCACTTTCCCTTTAATTGATATTTTCAGCCCACGTTAATAACTTTAACTCAGTGAGTTCATTTTATCCAATATCTCCATTTTTAATAGTCATATGAATACGATGGTGTATTCATACCAAAAAATATTTTTTTTAATTTTTATTTGTACAGGGTGTATCTTAAATGATGAATATGTCTTTATCTCCTATATTTGAAGGGTTATTTTTTTACGAGGAATTCAATACACTTCCGCGAAAACGTGAAAATGCGCGAAAAGCTCACACAAAAAACTCTCAACTGTATGTATGTACATCGCCTGATAAGGAATGACGAGCCAACAAATTATGGGTTTATTTATATATTACAAAAATTGTGAAATAAATGTGTGCTCTGTTTTTTTTTTTCAAATTAAATTCACAAATTATCACATTCGACAAATTTTGAGTGAGAGTTGAACACTTCACGACAACTTAATCAGTGTCCATAATATCATGCTGCTTAAGTTTGCCTTCATCAAAAACCGAATACCGAACTTCATCCTCAGTTAATCGCCCACTTTCGGCATTATCAGCTTTATCCACTGTTCTTACAACTGCGAGAAGATGTTTGGCTTTATCTTCCAATTCAAGAGAAATTGATGCCGTTGAGGTCAGAGAGACGAAATTAAAGAATCCAACAAAACCAACAGATTATGAAAAATATCCTCGTTTGTCGATACGCGCGAGAGCTTAGCCGAAATCTCCTAAATTCTTTGTTCACCGTCTCTGGGGCCTCTTCCTGCATTCAACCGATCGGCATGATTATAGAATCGATCAAATTTTGTCCATGAATACTATTACATTGTATACATCATACAGGGTGCTTTCGTTTTAGTCTGCCAGAATGCACATAATGATAGAAAATCCTAAAATATTTACACTTTCCTCAAAAACATAGCCTCTCTGATCTGTCGTTTTCGAGATTCAGGGTGTCAGATTTTCGGAGAAGAAAGATTTATATTTGAATAACTCGCTCAATTTTACAGATAGTAAGCTGGAATTCAACATTCGAGTGTTTTTTTATCAACTACACGACGACGTATTAAAAATTTGTCAGTTGCTTCACAGGGTGATGTATTTTTCGGTGTCATATCGTCTGTTTTCGCCTAGAACTTTTTTACAGCAAGCCACTGACCACATTTTCTAATATTTTCAAATTACTCATTCAATTTGAAAACTTTTTTGTATCTGTCACCGTTTTTGAGGAAAAAATCAAATACTAATAATACGATTTATGTTCCGAACTTTTCAATAGATTCTTTTTGTGTCGAAACACAAGTCCTGGATGTTTCAGTTTTAATCTGCCAAACTTTACTGGTCGATCGTGAATCGAAATTTAAAGTGTAAAGTGACTCTCAAAACAAATTATGCCTCATAAATGTTTCGTTTGCAATAAATAATACATGGTGTCAAATTTCGAATTTTCAATAGAAAAAATTGCCATACCTTCCGTAAGTTTGAACATATTACTAAACTTGATATTTTGATGTGAAAGAATTTTCTCAGCATGAAACTAGTGGCGTAGCATGATCCTGTTTTTTTTCGTGCGACGCATGATGTTTGAAATCGTAGATGAGCAGTTAGAGTTTATTACTCAAGAGGGATTTCTCCTGAAACAGTAAAATGGCTGTAATTTCTTTGCCATACCCACTTGAAAACCGGAGCGATTCCCCCTCCTAAGCAAAATCTATACGTCTCTGGAATTTTTCAGAATTGATCAACCTATTGAGCAATCATCATTTCTCAAGAAGAAAAGAATTTTTCCCCTTTCTTAGGGTTTCTATCACGAAATTTTCGTGATAGCTGTTATGATTTTCACGAAATGCAAGTATATCATTTGTTAATTTACGGTCCATGCTGTTGAAACACAGACTTATCGAAATGATGAAAAAAAGGGAAGTACATTTTCATCAAAGTCACAATAAAGAATCATTTAACACAGAAAAAGAAGAAAATATGTCGAATACTGAGCTGCTAAAGAAACCGTTCACAGTGTGCTCCGTTCTGTTGAATGCATAATCTACATCGAGTCCAGTCATTTTAGGTTTTATCTGCGGAAAAATTCCTATTGAGCTGAATTGTTGTATACACCTTTATTACGGCATAGGTATGAGGATGTGAAAATCTACATTGATATCGTGCCGGCTAAAAAAGTTAAAAAGGCCAAAAGGTCACGAAAATCAGTTTTTCGCAAATATCTCGCGATCTATTGCTCATAGGTCAATAAAGGTCGTTTAAAAATTGTTTGCCGTGAAATTGTCTACAAAAAATGTCTCTTGTATTTTTTTTGTAAAATGAACCGTTTTTGAAGAAGAGACTAGAATGCACTCACATACGGTATTGTATACCGTACGGTGTATACCAATACAAGGCGTAAACCCTATTGCTTTTTATTCATGTCTGTAAGTGTGTTGTTAGTAAAATCTAGTACATACACAGACATATATCATTAGTAATACTATTGTAGACAGGACAATTCGTGCCCGTGGAAGCCTCAAAAGACCTCCACTAGTAGGCAGATGTTACGTATTTTATTGAACCTTTATACCTGCTACTTTTATACCTGCTACTGCCTGTCGGGCTGTATTTAGCTCAGTTGAAAATTATTTCTTGAGTGTTAAAGACGTTATTTTAGTAGTATTGCTCTTGAACAGTTTTCATAATGAGTGATACATATTTTATATGCAAAGAAGTGATATCGGATGGTGATGTAGTAGAAGTTAGGCGTGGTTTTCAGACATTAAAAAATGCTAGTGTCACTAGAGGTGATGGTAATATTGAATATTTAAACACTGTGACTTTTGTTAATGTTCATAGCAATTGTCGTAAAAATTATTCGAACAATTTGAGTATAGCGGCTTCTAAACGACGCCAAGAAGAACCGAGTACATCAATATCTCCATGTAAGAAAAGAATCAGCTCCTTTGATTTCAAAAAACTATGTTTGTTTTGTGGAGAAGAAGCGAATGAAGTAATTGAGAAAGAAAAAAAAAAAATATAGACGCGTTATTAGAGAAGTGGATACTCTTTCATTTAAAGAATGAAAATGGAAGAAGTGTAAAGGAGCGTGTGAATTTTGAGTATGACTTAGTATCTGTCGAAGCTAAGTATCATAATAAAAGTTTCTCAAATTTTGTATTAGTCAGAGGAAAGGGTGACGCAGGCCGTCCATTAGATGAAAATATTAGAATTGTCATGGAAAATATTTTTCATTACATTGAAAATAATGACGATTGTCAATTCACATTGGCTGAGTTAAAAGATATAATGAAAGATTACGTTGCAGATGATAAAACAATAATGAAAAAATTGATTGCTCGATATGCGAATAATATTGTAATCGCCGGCTCGGTGGCGTATGGGATATGATGCTCGTCTCCTGCGCAGAGTTACCTGGGTTCAATCCCCACAAAGTCGATGTGATTTTTCGGATTCTGGGAATCGCTTGAGTATCCCTCTTTCGGAGGAGATGTAAAGCCGTCGGTCCTGTATAACAGAGATGTGTTGGACATTAAAGATCCCTTCCCTCGACACGAGAGGGGTTCGGCGAAATTCCCGGGTTAGTGGGGTGACAGAATTCTCCAAGTAACGCTGTTGTGGCTAATATGCCCATCGTGAAATGTAAGAGTAAACCACACGCTGCAGATTTAGCTGCAGTTTCACACGTACCTCTTTTTACTTACAAAAATAATGAAGTAGCCGGAATGAGTAAAATTATAGTTGAAGAAATCGATGATAATGTTATTTCAAATGAAGAAATTTGTAGTGAAGTCGACTTATTGAGGGCTTACGCAAAGTGGAAAGATGTCATCGGTCTACCAGGGTGGAATGGATTTTTAGAGAAGCTAACAAAAAATAATAAAGACTTTACAACATCGATCATAATGTCATTCATCATCCTGCAAGTAATAAAAATACAATTTACACCACATTAGATTGTGCAGTACGTAGTGCCAAATCACATGGACAAAATTATTGCATCCTTACTTTTGATCAGCCATTTTACTACAAAGCTCGCGCAATTGTAGCTGCTGCTGATGTTCAATCTGATATATCTAATGTTATTGTAAGACTAGGTGGTTATCATATGCTTATGTCATTTCTTAGATCTATAGGATATATAATGGAAGAAAGTGGACTCAAGGAAGCTGTCAGTGTTATTTATGCTCCAAATTCAATAGACAAAATGTTAAATGACATGCTTTTGCAAAAAGTGTAAGAGGACATCGACTTGTTAGAGTTGCACTAATGAAGCTTATATATGATAAATTAACAATCGATCAAAATATGCAGGACTTTTTGGACTGTTACATCATGGATATTCTGAGAGAAACGAGTGCATCGTTATAATATAGTCGCTTTCTCGGCGCTCTACTCCGAAAACTGTTAATTTTACAGAAAAATCCAAGAGACATTTTTGTAGACAATTTCACGACAAACAATTTTTATAATGGCCTTTATTGACCTCTCAGCAATAGATCACGAGATATTTGCGAAAAACTGATTTTCATTACCTTTTGACCTTTATAAATTTTTTAGCCGGCACGATATCAATGTCGATTTTTCACATCTTCATTGCAATGCCTGTATAAAGGCGTATACAAAAATTCAGCTCACTAGGAATTTTTCTGCAGATTGGGGTTTAAAATAGCTAAAATGACTGGACTAATCTCTTCTCAAGCGACATAATAGATTTTGAGATTGCATTGCCGTTATTACCGCGCAAGAAATTGCACCCACCAATGATCCTATTCCTAAAAGTTTCGACATCATTTACATTTATTGCGTGCACGAAGTCTTTGAGTGCGCCCCAGACGAAAAAATCTAATGGGTTCAGGTCTGTGGATCGCGGTGGCCATGCAACAGGTCCATTCTGAGGAACATCATCAGGATTCAGACGAGTACATCTAGCTATCAAACTGTAAGGATAGTTTTCGTCTAGCCAATTATGAATCATTCTCGCATTATGAGGACCAGCCCCACCCATCTGAATCCACCCATGCCTTCTTTGTTCTATCGGTTCATCTTCTAATAACTGTGGCAGTTCGTTTTCCAGAAAATCTAAAAATTTTCTCGAATTCAATCTTGCTGGTAAAAAACCGGACCGATTAGTGATCGATTCTAGACTCCAATCCAAACATTAAAAAGAATTCTCTTTAAAATTTGCGGGCTCTAATCTCACGTGGATTTTCTTTAAACTAAACGTTAAGATTATGAAAGTTCACCATTCACGTCTTGTGAAAATTGACTCGTCCGTTCATTAAATTCTCGTCAAAAGAATTTCTTTTTCGCAAAACTTCGTTTTGTAAAAACATGCAAAAATTTTCCCTTGTTGTTAAATCCGTCAGTTCCAAATGTTGAACTGGGCTCAGATGATATGGTTTCCTGTGGATTTGCTTTAGAATTTTCCTTATGGTAACGCAAAAATGTCCCGTTCGTTAACGTTTCTTCTTCGATTCTTCCGATCACCTCCTATCTTCGCCAAACCACATTCTCGAAATTGTTAGGAGCTCTTCTAGTAGAAAACCTTCTTCGATATTCTTCGACAGCTCGTCTTGAGTTACCATCACCAAACCATAAATGAAATTGATATCTGCATATTTCGCATTTGAAAACGAATAAGGCATTTCCGATTGGAAAGTTGAAAGATAAATCAACAGTGAATAATTAATTTGAACCTATAAATAACAATAATCGAAAGAGATAATTCTTCAATGACATGTTTCTACGAAAAGACCATAGAATTTTCGTTTATGAGTCAGTTGTCATAAACAACATAATGCGGTTCATGATATAATGCGGCTCGAAACCAGTAGTTGAAACTTCACAAACCATACACATTCACCAGATTTTCAATAAATTTAAACTTATCATTTCAAAAACGCGGTGAATGTGTATGATTTGTAAAGTTTGAATCAATGGTTTCGAACCACAGAATAAGATCATGAGCTGTATTGAATCATGACCCACATCATGTCGGAGAAGCTATGTTCTTTGAGTAAGTATCTATATTTTTCAATTTTCTTTCATCCTGTGCGTTTTAGTAGATTATAACTGAAACACCCTGGACTTGTGTTTCGACACGGACATAGGCCAGAATCTATTGAAAAGTTCGGAACATAAATCGTATTATTAGTATTTAATTTTTTCCTCAAAAACGGTGACAGAATCGAAAATAATGCAAGAAATAAAAAGTTTTTAAATTGAATGAGAAATTTGAAAATATTAAAAAATGTGGTCAGTGGCGCGCTGCAAAAAAGTTCTGGGGGAAAAAGGACGACATGACACCGAAAAATATATCACCCTGTAGAGCAACTGACAAATTTTTAATTCGTCGTCGTGTCTTCTTCTTCTTCTTTTTCAGCCCTTCTCTGTCCACTCCTGAACATAGGCCTCCCCTTCTAGCTTCCATCTCTCTCTGTCCTGTGCTATATTATACCATCCTCTTCCTACTTTTTCCTTTATGTCATCCAGCCACCTTCTCTGGGGCGCCCCACTCCCCTTTTGTATAAGCGTGGTCTCCATTGAGTTATTCGCTTAGTCCATTTTACATCCTGTTGTCTTGCTACATGTCCAACCCATCTCCACTTCAATGCAGCTATTCTCGTGATTACGTCCTCTACGCCTGTTCTCCTTCTTATTTCCTCATTACGTATGTGATCGCAGGCTCCTCCAAGCATAGTTCTTTCAATTGCGCGTTGTGTGGTTCTAAGTTTGTTAGCAGATCTTATTGTGAGAGTCATGGTTTCCATGCCATACGTTAACACTGGGAGAACGCACATATTAAAAACTTTTCTTTTGAGGTTAATGGGGATTTGTTTGTTTTTCAAGACAAATCCTAGTTTTCAACAGCAGCCCAAGTCATTCTTATTCTTCTTGACAATTCTGCAGTTTGATTGTCTTTACCTATCTTTATAGTGTGTCCAAGGTATAGATATTCATTCACTTTCTCTATAACATTGCCGTCGACTTCAATATTGCGTCCTCCGTTGTCATTATTTTAGTTTTTGTCAGATTCATTTCCAATCCTACTTCTTCCGATGTTCTTTTGAGTTCTAGCATCATTTCGTGTAGTTGTTCTAGGTTATCGCTTATTAGAACTATATCATCTGCAAACCGGAGATGGTTCAGGAATTTTCCATCCACATTTATACCTTTTCTATTCCATTCCAACTTCTTAAACACGTCCTCCATTGCAAGTGTGAACAATTTTGGCGATATCACATCGGCCTGTCTCACGCCCTATTTATCAGGATTTTTTGGTTTGCATGTCATCGTCTAGTCTCACCTGAATAGTCGCTCGTTCATATATATTCTGTAGGATGTTTCTATATCTCGAATCTATTCTAGCATTATCGAGGGCTTGAAATACTGCCCACAGTTCTATAGAATCGAAGGCTTTGTTATAGTCTACAAAGGCTAGGTGTATTGGCACTTTGTATTCGTGACATTTTTCAATAAGTGTACGAAGAGTTTGTAGGTGTTCTGTTGTGCTATATCCTCTGCGAAACCCTGCTTGTTCTGCCGGTTGATAGCTGTCAAATTTGTTTGTCAATCTGTTTGTGATAATTTTGATAACAATTTATAAGGGTGTGGTAAAAGGCTAATAGGTCGGTAATTATCTATCTTAAATTTGTCACCTTTTTTGTACAACAACACAACGTGTGCATTGTTCCATCCTTCCGGAGCACTACCTTCTGTTAGGCATTTATTTAGTAATATTTTATTGCTTCCAAAGTGACCTGTCCTCCCAATTTTAGCATTTCGCTTGTAATGTTATCTTCGCCTGGTGCCCGGCCGTTTTCATCTGGTTGAGGGCTAGTTGTATTTCATCAATGTTAATCTCAGGCATGTCCTCGGAACCGACATTTGTTATGTTACTAAGGTTCGTTGTTTCAGGTTTGGGTTTCTTAGACAAATACAGGTCAGTATAGAAGCCTTCAACAATCTGTATTATCTCCGTTTTTTCATATTTTATTTCACCTTGGTTGTTTTTCAATTGATGTATTCTGGGTCTACCGGTGTTAGTAATTCTCTTTAAGACTTTCATGTTACTGTTGTTTTCTATGACTTGTTGTATATAGTCTGTGTTGTAATTTCGTATGTCTTCTCTAGTCTTTCGTCTTATAGCCCTGTTCAGTTCCTGTATTCTGGATTAAATCTATCCATTACTTTCCTTTCTTCCATTAACCTTAGCGTGCCTTGGCTTAATTTTTTAGGTTTTGTTCTTGCCCTGTAGCATATGGTCTTTGTTGCCACTTGTATGTCTTCCGTTATCTTTCTTTCAAGACTGTTAATGTCTAGTCGAGTTAAGTTTTCTTCAGGTGTTAGTTTTTTGCTTAGTTTTGATTGATATTGAACAATATTTTGCTTTAGGTCTTCATTTGTTGGCAAGCGTTTTGGACGTATCAGCTTGTTTCTTTCTTTTTTGGCCACGATTTCTATTTTTGCTCTCAATAACCTATGGTCACTGTCGACTTTAAATTTATTGATAACTGCTACGTCTTTTACAATATGTTTTTTATTCGTTAGTATATAATCGATCTCATTCCTAGTATTCCCGTCCGGGCTCTGCCATGTCCATCGCCGCTGTGTTTGTTTCTGGAAGAAAGTGTTCATACAGTATAGGTTTTGACTTTGATTGTAGTCTAATAATCTTTCTCCTCGTTCGTTAATCGTGCCCAATCCATGTTTTCCTCTATTCGGTAGGTTATCTATTTTAGCATCGCCTACTTTTGCATTAAAGTCACCTATTATTAGAGTGAAGTGGGCTTTTCATCCTTCTCAGCCATTGAGATATCTTCATAAAACTCTCTATTTCCTCATCCTCTGCGGTTGAAGTAGGGGCATATACTTGGATTACTTGAAGTTTGTAACGTTGTGATATCTTTATAGTTATGTATATTACCCTGTTAGAAATTGATCTCATTTTAATCACTTTGTGTGTAAGCCGTTTATTTACTAGGATTGCAACACCTCCAACATGTGCGTTGTTTTCTGTATTTCGTTGGTACATTAGATGTCCTGACTTGAGTGTGGTGCACTTTTCACCTGGTAAACGAGTTTCACATAGACCCAGGATGTCCCATTTGATGTGTTGAAGTTCTTCTTCTAGCTCGACTAAACGATCTTCTGATTTTAAGGTTCTGATGTTAAATGTGGCGACATTGAGAGAAGTTTTTGATGGTCGACTGGTATTCGTAGATTGTTTAAGCGAATGTTTGCCTCCCCCAGAATCCATGAGGCTGACCTGCTGAGAGGTGTGGGATTATGTGCTAGGTGCCCGACCCACCTGGGGTACAGTTCCATACGTTTTAATATTCGCCATTATAGGGGTATAATGGCCTTGATCTTCCACGCTGGCCAAACGTGTTGGAAGATGGGTAGGATAGGTTTAGGATGTGGTTCTTAAAGATGAGATGAAGGGGTTAGGACATGGCCTCCCTCGGGGGTTTGGAGACGAGGGTGGGGCCACGGCTCGCATAGGCAGGGTCGCGTCCCTGTAGTAGACCTATACTCTGTCAGGACCACAAAGAGTGTCTACCTGCTACACGTCGTCGTGTAGCTGGTTGAAAAACACTCGAATCTCGAATTTCAGCTCGATATCTGAAAAATTGAGCGAGTTATTTAAAAATAATTTTATTTTCTCCGAAAATTTGACACCCTGTATCTCAAAAACGACAGGTCAGAGAGGGTATGTTCTTGAGGAAAGTGTCAATATTTTAAGATTTTCTATCATTCTGTGCAATTCGGCAGATTAAAACGAAAACACCCTGTATAATGCATACAATGTATTAGTATTCATGGACAAGATTTGATCGATTCTATAATCATGCCGATTGGTTGGATACAGGAAGAGGCCCAAGAGACAAGGAACAAAGAATATTTGAATTTTCTATCATATTGTGCATTTTGGCATATTAAAACGGAAACACCCTGTATAGGATATACATTTCGTCTAGTTCTCAAATGTGCGACTTTTGATGTTCTCGCCACTGGTAATCATTTGCAAGATTACGTTAAAGTTGTGGATTAGGACTTTCTTGACGCTTGTTGCGTCCGAAGCTATCGGCCGATTTCTGAAAAACCATCGAGCTGTGTTACCATCGTTTGACGACCCAGTTCTCTGATTCAGCATATCGACCACAATACCCACTTTCCCCTCTCAAGATATGAGATGAATGAATGAAATTTTTTTCTAGTATTTACAATTTCTTTCTCTTCTTTAGTTCTACCCTCCGTTTTGCAACAGGAAGACGATAATCGATATGGAGACTGTTGTTCATAAATCTGATCCAAGCATGGACATCTCCTACTTAGTAGAGTCAAACTTGATGACCTTCTGATTTACCAAAGGTAGGTTGTTCGTTTCTGATGGTTTCGTACCACAAACACAACACCAGAGTGACAAAGTTGTATTGGTGATAAATTGCCATCAAGAATTGAGAAATATAATTCATGATTGTCAGTGAATGATGTTCCATTGATTGTTACTGTAATGGGCTGAAGTGAAGCCACCTCATCTTCAATGCACTTCATTTCAATTGAGATTCTGTCCAAGTGATCGAAGATGATTGGGTGGCACACCTAATAGCAGGTGAAGGTCGGTGTGATCAGCAGAAGATATCAGCTGCAGCGGAACGGAAGAAATCATTATGAAACTTTCATCACTGAGGTTAGGGTCATTAAATGGCTGCTTGTATACACTTTGGTTTGACGATTCATCACAACCCCACTTCCACGACAAAGTAAAATTTGGGCCCTCAAAGCCATGCTACTTTGGAGGAGAATGCTAACTTTGCTGTCAGAAATCGAAAGCTGAGGGTAACATTCGTTTTCGTCTCTGTGCGAGAGCATTCAGACGCTCGGGTCCTACATCAAAATGCTCTACACGCTTCCTCAATAGTGAATGACATTCAAGAACCGATCTAGCTTCTTCAATTATGATTTAACAAACTCAATGGCATCAACAATTGACGTTTTAACGCGAAGAGAGACTGCAAACTGTAGCTGCTTGTGATTTTCCTTGATGAGTTGTCAGGGTGCTTACACTTGAACCGCTGGCGATCTACCTCAATATTTTTAGACTACTTACCTGAGAGGCTGCAAGTAGATAGGGTGTACCGTAGCATATATAGATATTAACTTTCCACACAATATACATTATTTTAGCCAAGGTTTGGGTTAGGTTTATGTAGGTTCTTCTCTATAATATCAATGAAAAAACTCATAGTTATTCGAAATTGCGAGTTTAATGATTGTTAGAAAACAAAAGAGTTACATATGGTGTTAAAATTAACTAAGGAGTGACTTAGGATGTTGAAGCGTGGCACTGCATGTCCTCAGCATAATTTCCATATGATGAGTGCTAATCGCAAGCATGATGACATATAATCGTCAGTTAGTCGATTGCGATATTTTGACTTAACTATCTTCTATTTCAGAAAATGCAGACTCGCACAAGTAAGTTGACCCAAACATTGCCGTCAGTTAAAGGGCGATTTTCCTCAGACAGGGATATTTATCTTCAGATATAAAACACCAGAAATTTGTATCCGATGAGCTTTGTGAAGTGTATCTGATATAATCTGCACCAACTCATTTTCAACAGAACATGAGTTCATATTAGACTGGCTTGCTATTTCAGTAGCTAATTCCTCAATGTTTTTACATGAAAAAGGATAACTCATAAATGATGCTATATTTGCCAATATTCTGCAATCATAAAAACGGATATCAAATTGTCCCAAAATATTTGATGATTCAGCCTCATACGTATCATAATTCAACTGAGGAATCCTTGCTTTCAAAGACGGAAAATATTTCAGATCCTTTCTTTCCAGTTGATCTATCATAAGTTACTTTTGAATGCGTTTACTGCGCTAATCGTCTCAATTTCCTTTACCTTGAAGCTCCAAGTTAATGGTGTTTAAGTGCATTGTGATGTCAGTCAAAAATGCCAAATCAGTCATCGTTTTTCAACATCTGAGTGTCATCGCGTCTTTCGTTTAGAAAAGCTGTTTTTTTCGAGCAAACATTCTTGAAACCTTTCTAGGAATTTTCCGCGACCCAAACACCTGACGTCCTTGTGAAGAAGTAAATCAGTGTGTTCAGCTGACTCCCCATCTTTCAACTGCAACTTAAAGAGCCGCCGTTACAAGCTACGTGCACGGATGGAATTCACAATTTTTGTTGAAATGCCCATAATTTCCTCCATGTTTAAAACTTTTGAAAACAAAACTTATTGATATATAATGCAATGGAATGAAAAATTAAGGAAAAGATCTTCATTAGCTCGACACAATGCCACAAAACCGTTTTCGTTTCCAGTAATTGCTGGTGCTCCATCGGTTGTAATGCACACTAATTTATATATTTGTAGCTTGTAGTTTTTTACAAAATTGAATAAAACGTCATATATATCTTCGCCACCGGTCTTCCCCTTCAGAGGAATGATTGTGAAAAATTCTTCCCTAGTGAGCATGACATTGAATACCATCCAAATAAAGATACACAGCTGGGCAGTGTCTGTCATATCGGTGGATTCGTCGAACTGTAGAGAAAAATATGTACATTTCATGATATCCTGTTTTAGTTAATCTGCCATTTCCTGACTCATGACTTAGATAAGCCTTGTGACAGTCGGACGAGATAACTGAAGTTCTCTAATACCAGACATGATTTCTGTTTTATTTTTAAAATCTCCAAATGAAGTCTCACCCGTTTCAATAAATGCTTCACATTCATCAACAAATGCTTCACAACCGATTCATCTTCGAATGATTTCTTATGTTTCACCAATATATGAGATATTTCAAATGACGCGATCGTAGCCGCTTTTGATTGATTGGCTAGTTTTGTGAACATGATTTGTTCTTTTTTCAAACAAGATATCAAATCACGTAATTTTCGTTTACTTAATTCACTCTGTGGCTGAAAATCCTTTTCATAGTTTTTATCAACCGTTTTATGATGCCTCTCTATAAGTTATTACGCTTAGGTGTTGCAACTGGCGCATGACAAATAAGACAAATGCACTTATCCTCCACCATACAAAAGAAAAATTCTTCCTCCCAATCGTTATTAAAATGATACGTTTCAGATTTCTTCGCTGCACTCATTTTGTACTATTTAATAATAAACTTTGTATCGACGTAGTATTGCCTTCAAGTTACAATTCTGAATGACTTCAATTCCTACAGGCGCAACATTTATATCGTCGTGAACCAAATTCTCGAATGTTTCCGTCAAACGCGCCGCCCGAAAAATTTCTAGAAAAGCGGCAAGAATAAGAAACGCGGCTTTTCTTTGACAAGTACCGCGCGTTCCTTTGAAAAAAGCCGCCTTTTGCTGCTAGCAGAGTGTTATTTTATTATGTAATGAATTTTAGTAATTCAGTTACCTTTTTATTAAAAATTTTTTTCTTCTCGAGATCTACTCAAAAAGCACTCGCGATCGACCGTTTGAGCACCCCTGAGCTAGACACTTCATCCATAAGAGCTTTCACTCCAACTTGGATTTTTTTTTCTGGTGGGACACCAACAGAAGAATTCATGTTTGCAGCCACCACATATTATATTCTCCTCTGAAGGAGCTAGTTTTTCAATCCACTCTTCATAATCATCGTCAATCAAGGCTACATAGTAGTTGTGAAGTCTGGTCGGATGCCATGAATAGAAGCAACAAACTGCAGTTTCGGTCTCGTCTGACCTCGTTTATGTTGCACATCCCTTCAAATCAGACAGCCAGCTACTCATCTCAATCCGTTGGAGTTTACAAGTACATATATATGTATACATATATAGTTGGCGTCCTTCAACGAACTGACACAGAGCCACCAGTCTTTGAAGGGCATCAATTGTATATGTATACATAAACATGTATTTCTTGCACTCCAACGGATTGAGATGAGTAGATAGCAGTCTGGTTTGGTGTTGTTGATGGGTGTGCAATACTGACGAGGTCAGATGAGACCGAATCTCTGCTCCTATTCATAACATTCCATCAGATTGTGCCACTACTATGTGGCCCTAATTCTACGGAACGTAGATTATTGTCCCTGAATAAATAACTTCTTTTGCAGCATACAACTTCTTCTTTCTATCTAGCGATTCATTTCCTCTTGAAATTCATACGATCATGCGGAACTTGCTTCAAATTTTTTCGAGAGATTTTCTTCCGAAATTAAAAATTTATGATCAAGACTTCGAAAATTATTCAAGACTACATAAATAACAGCTCAGGACATTCCAGGAGGCATATTCTTCAATTCACCTCATTTTTGCAAACAGAATCATTTTCATGCTCTGTAAATAAAACTATTTTGATTATTAAAAGTATCAAACACATTCGGCTTGCGGGAGGCAAACGGATGCATTCTGTCGCCTGAAACACTGAGCTTATTCGCATAATGTTTCATATTATGGTTGATCTGTGACAGCATTTCGATCATCATTGTTGGAATTTGATTACGGAGTTATTAGATTTACAAAAGTATGCACATACAATGTGATAAAGACGGCTCCCTCCCAAAGTAACAGTAAGTGCACAGATTTCTCTATATGTGTAACAAAGATTATCATCTAATTTCTAACTCTGTGATGGAAATGAAGAATATGACTTAAAAAAGATATATTCCTACGTCACGGAAGTGAATCAAAATAGAATGATGGATCCGCGGGTTTTAGGTAGAATTTTTTATAATTAAAATGATTTTAGTTTGGATATCGCAAAAGATTTTGGTGAGTACATATCAAGAACTATCGTCATTTCATGCAGATATATCCAATTGAATATTGCTTCAGCACCTGTTGGAGAGTATCCAGATTAAAACCCCTGAAATAGCTTTTTCTTGAGGATTTTGCATTAAGTTGTCAGATTGTTATATTTCATTTGCATTTCTGCGTTTGTACCATTGCAATGTGGTCTTCAGCGTTCTATCGAAGGAAATCATTAGATTGGACTGTGAATATCCAACTCAAATAAAATTCTTTGGCGAAAGAAACTATCAAAAAAGTGCATAGTAATGCAACTCTAAGTTTGTCGATATTGTCAAAATTTTGATAGCCACAGAAAGTTGTCAAGTTGAATATCCCGAAGTATCGGTATTCAAAATTAGAAATGAAATGACAGTGTAAACATATATCATGAAGTAACTCAGCACAATTGAACTCGTCCAACACAACAAAAACTGAGTAATTCATTAGATGATGTTGGAAAATTGACCTATTTAGTATCTATGTTCTATCAATTTTGACTTTTAATCATCATACTTTAAAACTTCATTCAATATACCTAAATTATTCGTGTACTAAATCCTCAACTCTACAAGTTTTTATCTACAATCTGGCGCAAAAAAATGAAATGGGTGAGCCTGATAGTGGAGGTAGAGCCCTCAACGTCGGAAATGGGAGGTGCATGAGCATACAGGCTATGCAAGCCCTCTTCGAATTCTGGGAGAAACACCAGTTATGTGATGCCACTATCATTTTAGATGATGGAACTGAAATTCCAGTGCATAGAGCCGTGTTTTGTGCATGCAGCTCATATTTCAGGTAAAAGTGAGAGTATTATACATATATAAATCAGGATGATTGAACAAATTTATTGAAGTGTTATATAGATCCGAGTGTTCCACTTCAGCAATTCTACTTTTTAAATATTTGACCAACCACAAAAAAGTATTATCCGCAGGTATGTACAATATAATAACGCAATACATTGAAACTTTTCTTGACCTGACAATGATGAGACTATGAAAAACTGTCTGCCCAATAGAGGTGCCTACCTAGAAGGAAAAATGAAATTTAAAAAATCTATTTCCATACATTTCACCCATATGAACATGAAATGTATTATATATCAAAGTATTTAAAAGAGATATGATTTTGATTTTTTCACAAACTCATTGAAAACAGGCTCAAAAAAAAACCAGAATTGTAGCTTGATGAATGGTCATTCTGAAATGCATGTCATGAAAATTTAATTTCAAATCTAAAATAAGCCCCAGTGATGTTGCGTCCCTCTTTTTCAAACTTGATTCATCAAATTCTTGATGTTTTTGATTCATCCGCTTCTGTTTGTTTTTCATACTAGCACTTTCTTCGTTAAGTATTGAATCATAGTATACAGGGTGTGCACTAAAGAGCCCATTAGAATAACCTAGGAGACCTGTTTATCGATACTTTTTCAATTCTAGGATTAGCGTAAATTAATACTGATCTACAATTTGCAAATGTTTTCAAAGTGGCAACACGTCCAGTTACACCAGACATCGACTATAACTTTGCTTTTTCAAATGACATGGCGTACTTTTAACTTTTTTTCTATTAAAGGGCATCCTTTTTCAAGTATCTTTTGCTAAGATTTGTCCTTTCTGAAATCAATCACCATGCTATGATTTTTCTGCAAATTCTTGTAATTATGGTGTCCTCTTTGCCCAAAAAATTATAAACTTTTTCATTTTAACGATGAAACTTATAATACGTTATATACAGAGTGCTTAAAAATCACTTGTAAACTCAATAACACTAAACTGTCAAAAAAACATTTTTTTCAAATACAAGTAGGTATTTTTTTACCTTATTCGAACCGTATTTTGAATTAGTATTGATTGGTATAGGTTTTCCTATGCCAAACCTAATATCTTAAATGGCCTGTTTTAATTTCATTCGCGATTTTTCAAAAACTTGCAGTTTCTTCGGAAAATTAAATCAGGACGTGGATTATAGAAATAGACACAGTAGATTTAATTGCTATTCCACAATATTCAATGAATTTCGGCCTCAGTTTGACGTTTGCAAACTATTTAAGCATAACAATAACACTAGTTTTGTTTGTGTATAGTTTTTTCGTCCAATAAAATGGTAGATAAACACTCAAACGAAGATATTATGAATTTATTCATCATTCATGGTCAATGCCAATAAATAATGAGTCGAACTCGGAGAAAATTTATGGAAAAGTACTCGAATCTACAACCAATTGAAAAACAAAAACCATTCAGAAAAATACAATCAAATTTTGTCACAAATACAGAAAACTGAAAGTTAGCTTACTTCAAATGATAAAGATGTCGTTTTAGCAAAATTAATTATAAAACAAAATTTTCAACATTTATTACAAATGAAATTGAAAAAAAAACCGTAGAGAGATACTTCTAATGGGCCCTTCAAGGTGGACACCCTACATATTGACCAACTCTCGAAATCTTTGCTGCTGACACTAATAGCTCTCGAATTTCATAATATTTCGAATAATACAAATAGATGTAGATCATATTCTGCAAGAAATCTAAAATTACCTTACCTGTCACTCTCTGCCATACAGCTCTCATAAATTTATTGGCATCTAAGACCTTAATTTCTTTAGTTCTTGAATATCAGCAACAGAATCCAACCACGAAAGGTTGTATTACTGAAGTGTTTTTAGGCGTAAAGGCTCTGAGATATTTTAGTTCGATGTCTCTAGGATTAAAGTTTGCGATGAAAACAATAGAATATTTCTTCTTTCTTTCTGTGTTCTTCTCTAAAACCTTTCAACCATTCAATCATTCTATTTTTCATTCTTGATAAAGCTGCTGTGTCAGCGAAACGTCGTCGAATTTTTTCAAATAAAGTGTAGATTAAAGTTAAACCTTGTGTTTTTATCTCATTTATATCATGGATCTACATCAAGTAACGGCCTCCACAATTCAAATGTACAAGGGTTTCTTCCAATAATATAGCATCAATCGTGAAGGAAGCCTTCGTACTTTCACCAGACTGAGGAGATATAGACAGTAAGTTGGGCAATTATTAGGTTCTTTAAAGGGGGAGTATTGCACAATTTATATCGAAGTCAAGTCATCCACTGTTTCGATTTGTCAACCCAATGCTTCAAAATAACCTTTGATTCCATCCACAGCTTCATGCCCAAACTAATATTCATTTCAAACATGATTTTTTATGGAACTTCACTGATGTTTGGTGAGTCGTAATCGATTCATCAAATTTTATATTTTATCTGTTTAGGAAATGAGCCCTGTGTTTCCTTATCTTATACCACCACATATCAGAAACATATAGATGCCCGAGTTTTTCCGCTATCAGAATATTGTTTCCCATGTTATTGTGTTCATACAACTGAAAGAATTTTCAACCTTAACGATCTGGGAAAAGAACAACGTAATTCCTTATTTTATTACTTCAAAAGGAACATTTAAGTTTCATAATTTTTTTATGATAATTTTCATTCAAACAATGTTCATGATTTTCGCTATCTAAATATTGTTTTCCATATTATTTTGCTTAATAAAGTGGCCAAATTTTCAATGTTTTCTCTCTCTCTACATGTTCTCTGCATGTGGAGGAATAAATTAAGAAAATTCTTTCTTCATTTCCCAAATGGGCGACAATGAACGTTCCTTCAATGCTATAAGCAGAATCACATGGAAACCATATTTTGATACTGAAAATCACACCTTTTTGAATGGAAATTATAGTGAATAAACTATAAAATCTATATGCTCCTCGCACGTGGAGTAATAAATTAATGAAATTCATACGTGGTCATGGCGGTCAGTGAATTTGCCCCCTTCGACATACTCACCGTTGTAGAAATTTTATTCAGGCATTGGCGTAGGTTAACTCCATAATATGGCAGAACTTTGTCCTATATATGTCAAATATTATCTTAAATTGATGCAGGACTTTCCTGGTTCGGAGAAACAACGCTAAAAGTTCTGAACAACAATCATCAGCTTTCAATTTTTTTCTAAAAAAGAATATACCGATTGTGTCTTCCGATTATACCCGCTCATACCTACATTTAATTCTTGAGTAAAACGTTCCTCCATCCACTGAAGACAGTTATGCCGATTAACAATTCTATTTATGTAGAATGTCGCTTCATCAGAAAGTATAATAGTATCAACAATTTCGGTTATCGTTATCGGTTATTTCCTTACAAAACTACATCCTTCTCTAAGGATCATCGTCATGTAATTCTTGTACTAACTGTATTGATCTAAGACCAGTTTTGGAACAGAAGTTTTGGTTTTTCTTGTAAAATAAAAAGAAAATCCAGTGAATTTCCTCATTTGCAATCGATTTTTAATACTACCCGTTTCATTGAACTTCTAAAATCGTTGAATTTTGTGATTCAATGATTGTTTTTATAGTTTATTTACTTTATAGTTTATTAGTTTTATCGAGAAATGCCGAATATAAAATTATGCATGCATCTTGTGATCTTTTAGATACATACAAGTCCATAATCTAAAAATATTCAATTTACGCACAGTTTTCAGCAGTTTCAAGTGTTTCCGACTTTTTCAATCATGTGATCTGTGCGAAAAAGGAAAAGCTATCTCTCGAGGGTAGAACTCGCCATTAAATTTTTTTTCTATTCTATATATAAATTTTTCATTCTATTCATCTATTTTACCATTCAGAAAATTCTTTCTCTCTTTCAATTTCACGTCTATCAAAACTATAAATTTTACAATCCTCTAAATAAGAGAACTGAATAATTTCAAATTCATTCCAAATATCTTTACAATATATCTTCTTGTCTACCCTGTACTTAAGAATTAAGGTATTACGACACATTTGTCCAACCCTGTATGAGTTCATAGAAAGCTTTAATAAAGGAATGTATTTTTGATTTTAATGATTTCTAGGAATGGTATAAATCCAGTAGCCTTGCGAATTTCACGAAATGAATTATAATATGAGAGCGGTTTGATAAGTCAGTGATTTTTGAATAAAACAAATTTTATTCCGCAAAAAAATATCTTATTTTTCTACATAATCAGCTTTTAGATCGATACACTTAGTCCAGCGTTTTTCTTTTTTTTATTCCCTCCAAATAATAGGTTTTCTCAAGGTTCTCAAAATACGCGTTTCTTTCGATGATGACTTCTTTATTCGACTCAAATCTCTTACCGCCTAGCTATTTCTTTATGTTTGGAAACAGAAAAAAGTCGCAGGTGGCTAAATCTGGAGAAAATGCTGGATGGCGTAGCAGTTCGTATCCCAATTCGTGGATTTTGGCCATCGTGACTAGACAAGCGAGCACACGTGCATTGTCTTAATGGAACAGCATTTTCTTCTTCGCCAAATGCCGCCGTTTTTGGTTCAAATCAACGTCTAATCTATTCAAAAGCTTTGAGTAATATTTGCCGGTAAGCGTTCTACCTTCCTCGAGGTAATCGATGTGAATGACACCGCGTGGATCCCAAAAAACTGTTGGCCTTCTTTGGTCCTGTTTCGATTGTTCCTTGATCTCTGGCGTATTGTGATAGATCCATATTTCGTCCACAGTAACAAAACGGTGCAAAAACTCGTTCGGATTACGGCTGAAAATCGCTAAGCACTCTTTAAAAGTGGTCACGCGATTGCGCTTATGCTCAAGTATGAGCAATCGCGGCACTCATCTCGAGGAGAGTTTTTTCATGTCCAAATATTCGTGTAAAATATGATGTACCTAAAGCATGAGCCAACTCACGCACTTTCATTCTCCGATCGTCCAATGCTCACTTCTTTTGGGCGACCTGAACGTTCGGCGTCACTAGTGCTGGTATGACCACAACGCAACTCTCTAAACCACTTCTTAACCAATGAAATTGATGGAGCCTAGTCCCCGTAGTATTTGTCAAGTCTTTCCTTAGTCTCAGTGATAGATTTTTTTACGTGAAAACTAATGCTTAATCAGCACACGTAATTCACTTTTTTTCATTTTCGTAAAAATCACGAGGTTTTCTAGTTTGATAGATTACAGTTGACGGCAGCATTGTTAAATTTGAAGTAACTGCGCGGGAAAGTCAAAAAGTCACTGACTTATTAAACCGCCTTCGTATCAGTAGAAACATCAATATATACACTGCGCCAAGAAATTAACACTCGAAAATTCAAATTTATTCAAAAGAAGATTAGATATGTTGAAAAATTAGTTTTCCAGCAATCTACCAGTAGTAAGGAATGCTTGAAAACAATCGAAATGAAAACACTCATAGCAATTGAAATATCAGTAGTGAGAGATTGTTTGGAAAAAGACCAACTCCAATAAAGAAATAACAACTGAAAATCCAGAACCAGAAAGGATAATAGACTTATGCTGTAAGAATAAACAAGTCAATCATAAAAGCTTACAGGAGAAACTAAGAGAAAGCCCACGTCTGCCTCTAGACCCATCAACAAAGTCCAAAATAACCATCATAGGTGATGAATATTCTAAGGGCTTCAGAGGTATCCTTGATTCAACTATTGATAGATCCAGATTCCATATAGAGGCGCTCATCAAAAATAATATTGAAACAGCAGATTTAACAGGGACCCTATTTGAAATAACAAAGTTGTTTGTTTGTTATTCCTGTAACGTGCTCTATTTCCGCCTTTCGGCCAATGACACGCTAGGGAATTCTGTCACCTCTCTAACCCGGAAATTTTGCCGAACCCCTCTCTTGTCGAGGGAAGGGATCTTTAATGTCTAACACATCTCTGTTAGACAGGACCGACGGCTTTACATCTCGTCCGAAAGATGGATACTCAAGCGATTCCCAGAATCCGAAAAATTGCACCGACTTTCTGGGGATTGAACCCAGGTAATTCTGTGCAGGAGACGAGCATCATATCCCCTACGTCACCGAGCCGGTTTTCATAACAAAGCTTCACACTGAAAGGGTTTATATTATATTCATGTTTAGCACCTGTAACGTTAGCAACCAAAGGACGCTGAATGCTTGTCTGAAGAATGTAATACATATAGCAAAAGATGACAAACTTAATAGTCATTGTTGACCAAGAAATGCCAGAAGACTTTCGTATTATAAGGAAGATCGATAAATTCATCAGAAAATTTCAGAACAGGACCAAAAATTGTAGTGTTGAATTATTTTTCGATTATAAAAGAACCAACTCTAATATTATAAACTCATTGAAAACAAAATTTCTTCACCAGCCCATATTGTCTAAAACCTCAGTTTTGAAAACAATTATTACTGAACAAAAAACATTTTTTCGTGATCTATATGAAGAATAATAAGACTTGTAATATAAACAATAAATTAGAAGATAAGGTGACATCCAACAAGATTAACTCAACGTGTCTTTTTCACCTAAACATTCAGTGCTTAAAAAACAAGGTGGGTGAACTAAAAGTTGTGCTCTCCACAATCGATGAAAAGCCAAGTTATGTTGCAATAACTTAACACTGGTATACAAACACTGAAGTACAATGCATGAATCTCAAAGGATACAGACGATTATCTGCGTTTGCTAGAGAGACTCTAATTCATGGTGGTACGAGTATTTTTATAAAAGAAGAAATTGTTGACGTTGAAGAAGTGAAAGATGTTGTACAGAAGAGTGTCGAGGGTATTATCGAGTTCTCATCGGAAGTGCATAGAAAATATAAACTTATCATAATTACTATCTATAGGCTCCCTCAGGGCAACAAGGATGTGTTCTACAATTTTTGGCTGAAGTACTAGATCTGTGTCAGAATAGATTTAGGAATTATAAAGCAGTACTACTGGGTGACTTTAACATTAATCTTTTGGAACAGTCGTTTCAAACAAAGGAGTTTAGGATTTGCTGGTAGGATATGATTTTACTCCAACTATTACAGAGCCAGCAAGGATAACGCAATCGAGTGCCCCGTTGCTAGATAATGTTTTCATAAATTTCATTAACTCATCACAGGGGGTGGTAATGGAGACAGCTCTGAGTGACCATGAGGGACAATTGTTGAAGATCGTAGATGTCCCAGATGCAAAGATGGAGTTTGTTCCTCAAAAAGTACGTTTATTTTCTGAAAATAAAATAATTCAACTTAAACAAGAATTGCAATCAATAGATTGGCACGAAATGTTTTCCTGTGAAAATGCTGAAGGTGCGTACAATATCTTTCATGAAACTTTTATATTTCTCTTGAAGGATATATTTCCAGAAAAACTCATTAAATCACAGAAAAAGAACAAGCAAAACTGGATGACTCCGGGTATTATAAGTCACTCAAAAACAAGAAGAAAATCTATAGAAACATGAAGAAAGGGCTAGTGTCAGGGGAGGAATTCAGAAGCTATTCTTTTATATTGAAGAGAGTTATAGCAGAATCAAAATAGAATGGAACACCTATTGGTAATTCAACAAATCAAGGAAAAGCCATGTGGACTTTAATAAATTGGTTAAGGGGTGCTAAGGCGAAACAGAAAGAATCAATTCTCCAAAATATGGGATGCAGGAATATACCTGCAGAACGGTTAAAGGCTCTAGATGAGATAAATAAATTCTACATAAATTCATGTCCGGACCTTGCTACAGACATACGTCAGATCTCTGAGAATATATCAATAAATGAAAAAGCCTCTTTCTCTCTCCCACTAATCCAGAAGAAGTCAAGCGTGTCATTCTGAAACTGAAAAATAAAAATTCAGTTGGTAACGATGGAAACCCGATAAGGCTTTTAAAAGTATCACAGAGTTCATTGCGAAACCATTAGCCCATATTACAAATCTCACCTTCAATACAGGAGTCTTTCCAGACAGGTTGAAAGTAGCCAAAATAATCCCTATAACTAAGGAACAAATACTTTCTACTTACCAAAATGGTTTTAGAAGAAAACAGTCTACAACTCGTGCGGTGTACCAAGCACTAGTTTACATCATGGAATCCATAAACCTGAGAAGAAGAACACTAGCTATCAAAGGCCTTCGATAGCGTGGATCTGAGGTTCATCAAGCTTTGAGAGCGCTGCAGGGCTGGTTCACTTCGAATAACTTGATGCTCAAAGATAAAACTAAATGAATACTGCTAGCTAAATTGTAGAGAATTGGAATGAGAGGCATACCATTGAATTAGTTAAATAGAACATCCTGAGTCTTCGGCCTATTGTTGGTTAAGTCCAACTTACGTCGTCTAACACCACGGCTTCAGCACATTCTGCCGAGGTCGAATTTCGTGATTCGCGTATCATCATTACCGACAATCAAAATTTTCTAGAACAAATATTACTTACAAAAATTGATCAGCAACTGCTATTATCTTCATGTAGATTCTCAATTAATTTTTTTCATTTTATTCCTCATGAGAGGAACATATGCGCCAAGAAAATACATGGAATTTTGTTGGCGTATATCCGAACATATCCATTTGTTGATAACTATTTGCTTTCCAAAATTAAATTCGAAATTTGAAAATTATGCCTTAATTTTTTAGCGTAGTGTGCATGTTCAACATTTATCTTGTAGTTCAAGACAAACATGCCATTGATTTGTTTGCAATAAAAATGCTTTAATTTCTCCCAGCAATACCTGTACAATTACAGTTTTAGAGAGCATTTTCCCATAACTGAACTGACAGACCCTCATTATTGTGTAATAATATGTGCATATGTATATTTTAATTCCTGTAGAAATACGTTAAATTATCTATGGATCTACTCACTTGGTAAATTACGTGATGAAAATTCAAATGGCTCAAACAAATCAGCTCTTTTTATACTCTGCTATCTTCCTTACACTACCAATGGATATATTGCCGCTATAGTGCGATTTTCATGCCTTCTTTGAAGTGCTCATACCGGACCGCATATCAGCTCAGGCGAAAATATGTCAATATCAGAGGACATCCATTTGATGCACAGATGACGCCAAAACAATTCAGAAAACAGGTGCTAGTACTAGATACAGATAATGAGTACCCTTGGATTTGGCTCATATAATCATGCAAGCACTTGTTGTACTTTCGTGTTGCCAAGAGACTCTTCTCGATCTTCGAAGAGATGCACCCCGAGGACAGGGCCAATGTCGGATTTTTACTGACTAAAAACCTTCTCTTGGAGTTCCAGCCCGTAGGCTATAATTTCCATAGTGCAGAAATGAAGGATACTGAGATTAGACAGTGACTTAAATGTCAATAGGCTTACGCGGACGGAGATTTTTAGAGAGAAGAGAACCTATTTAATTAACTAGGGAGCACGGTCGAGGAACTATATCGATCTCACGTGGAATAAAAAGAAAAATAGCATTTTCCAGTGGTTCGTTATTAATGAAATGGTAAAATTGAAAATTACGGTTTTTACCAATAAAAAAAAACAAAATCTGATGGAACAATCAAGTTGTAAAAACCAAAAAGGTTCAGTTATTTTTTATATCGATCGGTGAATTATTTTTCGAGCTACATCGGAAAAACAGTCAAGAATCGACTTCTTCTTTTACAGATATTTCTTGCAAATTAGGGTTTAGCAACTTGTTATTAGGTACTACACGCACATTGAACTGTAAGGCCTTGAAAATAAATTCAACAAAAACTGAAGTTCGGCAATATAAGTTGCATCGGGCATTAGTACGAATGAAATCAAAAGAAAACCGCAGTATAGCGGCTTTGTTTGATTTGCATTGCTGATATTCATTCCTGTTTTTACTTGCTCTTATATTTTGAGACTTGCTGTCTTTTATGTTCGTCGAAGTTAAAGCTGAATGAATGCATTCAGAATAGAATCATAAATTAAAAAACAAATTCTTATCCTACATAAATGACGTAAATGTTGACCTATTCCTCCGTCAATTGTGAACTGAGTAACAACATTTTTTTTTCGAAGATGTATACTCTTGATGTGGTCTATTGTCATCGAGTCAAGAAAATAAGATTGTATCGTATTTACAATGTTTTTCATATATTTTGTGAATCTGTTCAGATATTTGCATCTGGTAGTCATCATCTCATATTGCTCAGCGGATGAATGAAGTTGAAGGATAATTCTTCAAATATATTATAGGCACGTTAAGACTGTTAGTTGCATGTTTGTTTTCGAGTTATACCTTTTCAGAAGAGCTAATTTAATTATTCGAATGGAAAGGACAATTACACAACAAAAAAAATCTAGCCTATATTGCTCAATGTCAAATTTTGATGTAAGTCAAAAAAAAACCCTTGCCTACAGGCAAAGGTAGAATCTAGTCTGGGGAATCAGCTAAGAAAATCTATAGACTTTTGTAAATTACTTAACTCTTGTGGTCTACAGTAGAAGAGAAGAAAACTTTCCAAACAAAAGTCTTTTCTAATAATATTCCTAAAGATATGATGAATTTCGCATAGGTGTATCTTGGTTATTATCGGAGATATGGCGATTGAAAATTTTCTACCCCTCCAGCCTGATTAGTAAGATAAGGGTTAAATTAAAAACTTTTTTGAACAAAGGTTCTTGACAATAACATGCCAAAGAATAATATGAAAACCATATAGCCTTATATTGGTTATTACCGGAAATATAGCGATTCGAAAATTTTCAAACCCCCTCTACTCCGTTTCGGAAGTTAACAGTCGAATCAAGAAACTTATTGAACAAAAGTCTTTGATAATATCATGCTTAAGCATAATATGAAAACGGCATAGATTTATCTGGGTTAATACTGGAGATATGGCAATTTGAAATTTTTCAACCCTTCCTTTACGATATAGAAGCTAAGGGGTTCAAGGGTCATGATCGTTGGAGAAAACTCGAAATCTGCCAGAAATTCCATCATGAGGGCAACTGCAATTGGTAGTATTTCTTACGAAATGTATCCAGAAAATATGATCAGGAGCACCATTTGTAGAATGGTAAACATTCAAAACACGCAAAGCCTCTCACGATTGCCCCTAAAGTGAACTTATGATGGAAGGTAAAACATGCTACCAAACTCGCTTTTTCAAGCTTTTTTTTTAGTCTGCGAAGATTATAGTAGCTGCTATTTTATTATTTTGCATCTATATGAAATTCCTCAAAAAATATCTTGAGATTCATATTCGTGTCGAGAGGTTGTAAATCACGGAAAAATCAACATTGTCAGCTTATGCACTTAAGACGAATTGCGACAAAAATACCTATTTGTCAAGTTAATCTAAAAAATTGTATAGAAAAATAAACAATATTATTATTATTATTTATTATCGTGGACTTATGCACTCTCTTAGCTGTTAGCTGGGTATAATTTACCTTTCCCAGATTCAGCAACCAAAGGGAATAGGCTCGATTTCAATATACTTGACATAAATTTCCTATCTATCCTACATGTATTAAGAATTACAGCTTTTTGCATTTCTATATAGGTATTCTTATGCAATTCTAATTTCTTAAGACTATCATGCAAAGTTTTGGGTATTAACCCAGTCGAGGATACGATGACAGGAACAATATCTACTTTATCGAGGTGCCACATCTAATTGATCTCAATAGCAATGTCTCGTGTATTTGGACTTTTTCTCCTGGAACTTGTTCAGCACGTTGTTATTATTCGGTATGGCGACATCCACCAGCTTTGCTGTTCTGGCTCTCTTATCATACACCACTTTGCCCGGCATATTATTCGTCACCATCCTGTCAGTGATAACAGGCCTATAGTAGTATAATCTCATAGAGTCATTTTCCAATACGGGCGCCGCTTGATACTTGTAATATGGCTGGGAGGCATTCAGAAGTCCGTACTTGTGTGCAAGTTTCTGGTAGATAATGTTACATACTTGATTATGCTTGTGAAGATAGTCCGTATTGCCAGTTGATCACATCCGGACGTAATATTCTGTATAGTCTCCGATCTTTTATGGCATTTTCTGCACTTATCTGTTGACAATGTTCCGTCCTTAATTATAAATTTTTTGTAGTTCTTTGTAGCAATGACTTTGTCTTGAATGGCCATAAGGAATCTTTTTGTTTCCGCGAATAGTTCTCCTTTCATCAGTAATTTGTTGGAAGCCTCTCTGTCGATATGTGGTTGATTAATCTCATCGTGATGTCGTCCATGCAATTCCTTTCTTGACCTTTGCTCTTGTTTTTCACTATCTGATGAGAACGGTAGATTTAGCAGGTCATCACTGGTAGCAAGATTTAGAGATATATATCCCTTATCTGCCACCGATAGTACTCTGTGGAGGTCAGAAGTGCGAGCTTTTGCAGAGAATTCTCTGAAATTTTTGATCTGTTCGGTATGCAAGTTGACAACATCCATCAATCCGCGTCCTCCTTCTTTTCGCTTTAAAATTGTTCTTATCACAGACGATTTTGGATGGTGATTATTGTACTTTGTCAGCATCGTTCGGGTTTGTCTTTGAATATCATCAAATTCTGTCTTAGTCTATCTGATTATTCCAAATGAGTAAAGCGAAACTGGAATGGCGTAGGTGTTAATTGCTTTGACTAGATTCCCCGAGTTCAAAATTGACTTCAGCACAGTCTTCAGACGCTGACTGTACTCTGAACGAATCTTCTGCTTTGACTGTTTTTGGTCTAGCAATCTGGCTTGTTGATATCCCATATATTTGTACGTTTCGCCATCTTTCATACATTGTATAATATTCCCACTTCGGAGTTGTGTTTTACCATCTATGACTTTCCCTCTTTGAATGTTCAGGGTTTTACATTTTTCAATCCCGAATTTTATATGAACATCTGCCGAAAACTTACTGACAACTCTCAGCAGATCATCCAATTGCTTTTTGTTCGAAGCATATAATTTGATCTCATCCATATATAGCAGGTGGGAGATTGTGTGATAGTTTCTATCTGCTTTTATCCTAAACCCGTATCCTGTTCTATTGAGCACTGAAGGCACTGGGTTCATAGTCAAACAGAACCATAGTGTACTCAAAGAGTCCCCTTGAAAAATTCCACGACGTATGGGTATCGCGTCGATTTCAATTGACTTATTGTTCATATTGACCTGCAGGGACGTGCGCCAGTGTGTCATTGTCTTCAAGAATTCTACCAGAACTGGATCAATTTTGTATATCTGTAATACTTCGACAAGCCAAGAATGGGCGGTACTATCAAATGCCTTCAGATAATCGAGAAAAGCTGAATGGACATTCCGATGCCCTCCGTGTGCCTGTTTCATTATGACAGAATCGATGATGAGTTGTTCCTTACACACGTAGTGTTTCTTCTGCATCCCTTCGGTTCCTCTGCTAATATATTGTTGTCATCAAGGTGTTGGTATATTCGATTGGATATGCATGAGGTGAGTATTTTATAGAGCGTTGGCAGACAAGTAATCGGCCTATACTGAGAGGGATTTTGTGTTCTATCGCACTTAGGTAGCATATATGTTAAGCCTTGTGTTAGAAACATACGTGAGCTGTTTTGTTGTTATATATACCTGTGGCCTTCCAATTATTGGTCGCTCTAACTACTATTGCAATTTCTTCCTCCGTTATTTCTTCGAAATCCATATGACTGATATCAAGGCGTTGTTTTTCATTCGTGATCTATTCAGCATCTTTATTGTGTTCTTTGGGGTTCGACCATAACGATGACCAATAATCGGTCAAGCACTGTGCGTCAGGTACTTCTCTGTTATTGTTGTTCGCAGTTTTGCTATTTCCCTTATGAAAATTGGCCGCGCTTTGGAGGAACCTTTGGTTTTGATGTTTCCTTTCAGTACACTTGATGTATCTTGAGAGCCTCTTTCCTTTTGCTTGGAGTTTCTGCTTCAAAGTGTCCATATACACGTCGATATGTTGTTTGTGATCAGGGTGTTTTGTGTTCGTACCAATTTTGCGTATATGGGATTTCAAGCGCCTCGAGGGCTTTTTGTTTCTCAGGAATTCTGTAAGGCGACCGATCTCAGCTCTAATATTGTCAATATCCTTCTCCAGACGTTTTTGCCATGGTGGTTTTCTGACGCTTTTTGGCTCAGATCGAATCAGAGTTGTGGGGACTAGTTGGTTATGTGAGAATTTTTTCCAAGGTGTTCTGGTCAGTGTATTCTTCAAACACTGAGTTTATGCTTGCTAGGATGATATTGGTGTTCTTGTTCGTCTTGAGTTTGGGCAGAGTAGGTCGTTTAGTTGGGTTACTATCACTGAGTTCAGTTATTGCTCTGTTGAGTTCTGATCGTGCTAAATACATAAATTGGACATGCTAGTTCATCTCAAAGGGACAGTCTATGTTGATATTCGTTTCCATGGTTTCGATGTTATCTGTAACAATTTCATTGACGGTTGGTATACCGTTATGAGTATCATCTTCACTTCTGAGTTCCATTATGACCTCTTCTCGTATGCTTTGCAGCGTTTCTGAAGAAAGTAGCCTATTTGTAGTATTGTAATAGAAACGCATAATGAAGGAATTCGTTTCTGGGGTCCACTTCATGTGTTCCTAGGGAGTCCGGCTCTCGCGGTCGTAGGCATAATGGCTTGCGCCACCGTTGAAACATCAAGAGTCGCTTGGGAGGTATTGAGGTTGTTTCCCACTTGGTTTTGTGTTGCAGTATCCCTACTCGATATCACGCTGCTTCCGTCGCTAACTGAGGGAGGCTGTGACTCACTTTCCGAACAAGACCCTCTTCCTGAATCTTGAGTGGCAAGTGGTTATGGTGGTACAATGTCGATTCACCCGTTTATTCCTTAGATTGTACATCATTGGATAAGTTGCATTTTATACCTACTGCCAGGTTCAGCTTGGGTATCTCGGTTCCTGAGGGGGAACGAGATTATTATTATCTAGATGTCAGCCTGAAATTGAAAACTTTGAAATTGAAACGAAACTGTATCGTCATGCAATCCTTTCATACATATGAAATGAAGTGTACCGGGTGTAATTGAAACTAGGGCTACCCCTGTAGTTTTCTTATATTTTTAATATTTTGATGAAATTTGGGAATCGCATAGAGGACAACATTTTGAATTTGATAAGATTAATATGTTTGACATTTCATTTCTGGATATGCCGGAAAAAATACCAACTTTCGATTTCCAAATTGGAGACCCTGTATTTCTTTGCTTATTTTAATTGTTCATCTCATCCTCATCCCCCTGACATATTTTTCAAAGAAAAACAAAACACAATCTTTCTTTTTTTCAATTTTCATCTTTTGTTCTAGAAGCCCATGAACAGTGACAATTTTCTTAGTTCATCATCTCCTATCACGATTGTATCTAAAAATTTTATTGCTCATGTTTTACAGGGTGTCAAAGTAAATAACAAAAGGGCGAACAGCGAAAACGAAATAATTATAATAAATGTTCAAAAATACCACCATTCTCACGAACACAACATCGAACACGATCGATGGTTCTCACAACATTATTTAACTGTTGGGCTGTAATGCCTGCAATAGCCTATCTCAAATGGTTCTCCAATTCTTGTTGGGTTCTAGCAGGTGTTTGGTAAACCTCATTCTTCAAATGGCCCCACAGGAAGAAACCTAGTGGACTCAAATCTAGCGATCTAGCTGGCCATCTTATGGGACGATTTGTACCTATCCATTTTCGGGAAAAATGTCGTCGAGATACCGCGAGATCTCCCTTATGTTGTGAGGAGGTGCACCATCTTGTTGACAATATATTTCATTCAAACAGCTAGTAGCAACTCGTCCAATTCATCTTGTATTTAGGTCCTCAAAAACTCCAAATATCTCTCCCTTGTCAATGAATCTTCAAAAATTATAGGCCCTATTAAATATACCAGTAGCTGGTATTTTGCCTATTAAACATCCCATTGTTCGTGAAATGTGATTCCTCACTGAATAAAATCTTTATAGGATATTTTGGATCATCCTCCATTTTCCTTAAATAGTCTTCACAGTACTGGAGTGGCCTAACACTATCGTTAACATACAGGTGTTGGTGTAGTTGATATTTAAATGAGCGGTACTTATGTTTTTTCAAAATTCTCCATGCGCTTTGGTGGCTAATTTCAAGCTCCTGGCAATTTCCTTGTTGATATGGTTGGAATAATATCAACAAATATCAGTACGTCTATTTCGTTATCTTCGTCGGTAACGAAATCCTCCTCTTCAGCATGTTGTACCTCACGAAATTCACGTTCAACAAATAGGTTCTATTCGGAAGAATTATTTCCGGATAGCGCTCTCTGTATAATTTTCAGCTTGAACGCACTCCTTATAAATAAGGAGCATATAGACTTTTTCACTTTGGGGGTACTAATTCATACTCAAAACTGAATTCACTAATTCGCAATGTCGATAATTAACAACAATGGAATTTTGATATGTCACATTGATATTTTTATGATCACAGAATATAATAAGTATGAACAAAAATTTTGCGTCGCCAACGTAGTTATTGTTATTATTGTTAAGAATAGAGTGAGTGGTATAAAAAAAATACTTCTTCTGTAATACCGGGTGGCCCGATACGATTGTCTCCGAAGAAAACCTACTTCTTGAGGAAAAACAGAAATTTAAAACTTTGACACCCCGTGAAAAAGAGCAATTAAATGTTTCGATACAATCTTGTATTTTCGTGATAGGAGATGTTGAAATAAGCCAATTGTCACTGTTCATGGCCTTCTAGAACGAAAGATCAAAATTGCAAAAAAAAAGGTTGTGTTTTGTTTTTCTTTCAAAAATATGTCCAAAGGTCGTAGGATGAGATTAACAATTAAAATAATCAAAAAAATACAAGGTGTCCATTTGAAAATCGAAAATGAGTATCGTTTTCGGCATAACCGGATCGAAATGTCAAACATATTAATGTTGTCAAATTCAAAATGTTGTCTTCTATGGAATCCCCAAATTTCATCAAAATATTCCAAATAGAAAAAAAGTTACAGGGGTAGCCCTAGTTTCAGTAACATGTGGTATATGCCTTTGATAGATGTCTGGATTTTCTTTAATTTAATTTAATTTAATTTATATCTTTCCTATTTCGAAAATCTTTTTTTTTCAGAGCACTGTTCACTACACCCCTACATAACGAGTACAAAAGCAGGGTGCAATTACCTGGTGTCTCAAAAGAAATGATGCAGACTCTTTTGGAATATATATATTTGAGAAAACTAGACATTAACGAACAAAACGTTTATGATGTTCTCATGACGGCCGACTATTTAAGCATTTTGGGCGTTTTGGAAATTTGCTGCGATTTCTTGGAAAATATTTTACGACCGACTAACTGCATTGGTATAATGTTATTTGCCAGGAACCACTTCTGCCGGGATTTAGCAGATAAAGCATGGAAATATATAATGAAAAATTTTTCCCAGTTAGCTGTTCAGAGTGATGAAATGCTTCAGTTAACTCTAGAAGATTTCCAAGAAATTATCAATGCTGATTATTTGAACGTGAAAAGCGAAGAGACTGTTTGGGAAACTATCCTGAAGTGGATCAATCACGATTCGGAAAACAGAAAGGTGCACATCGTAGACTTGATGAAATGCATTAGATTGGGATTGTTGGACACTCAATTCTTTCTTGAGAGAGTCAAAGACCATCAGTATGTTACATCATGCGAAGAAAGTCGACCTATGATCATTGAAACACTGAAATTTTTATACGACTTGGAAATGATAACATCTAGGTAAGAAATAATCGAATTGTTTCAAATCACACTAACAAAAATTGGTAGGTGCCGCAGACAAAGAAATTAATCCCTATAATCTCAGTGTTCAAGTTCTAGCTTTCATAGATATCTGACTTCAATTCAACTGTGTCAGCTGCACAAGTCAAAATATGTTCAAGTTAGATTCATCTCAAGTAGATATTTTAATTAATTCGGGTGGATATACATATAAGAAATATCAATATGACGAAGATCACTTAGGTAAATGTATTGAATGAATTTTCAACTTTAGATATAAAAAATAAATGACAGTGATGCTGATTAACTGGATGAATTTTTGCATACAGGGTGCTTCAACGAAAACTAAACAGAGGCTATATCTACCAAGATATTCATTTCTGATCAAAACGCAAAAACAGGTCAATTTTTGTTTCAAGGGGGACATCTTTTGGGGTACAAAACTTGCTTGAAATATTAACCCCCTAAGCGGGGGTTGCAATCCTTCAACATTTTGAATAGGGAAGATGGGTGAGTGATGGCTCAAAATAAAGGTGGTATTTTTGTCTACATCGCCTTGAATGAATTTCCATTTTTAATTGAAAACTGTAAAAGATACAGGGCGAACAACTGAAAGATAGGGAAGACTATTTCTCTGAGACTATTCAAGTTTCAGAGAAGGAAAATGGAACAGATCCATGCTGATCAATGGCAGGCATCATCTTCATCTCGAATTTCAACCCCTAGATCAGGGGTGACCACCCTTGAAAATTTGGAAGAGGGTAGATGGGTCGAGTGATACCTAGAAATAAAGGTATTATCTTTGTCTGCATCCCCGTGAACGAATTTCCATTTTTAATTGAAAACTGAAAACATGATTTCAGAAGTTTCAATGCTATACATATTTTGATTCCGTGTATTTCAATCAGGAAAAATCTGCATTTCAACAGCTTTGGGATCACCGAGAAGTATGCAAAAATTGGTTCATGCTGTTAATTGCATAGAATTAAGAGTTATTTTATCAACACGCGCAAATAAAAATGATTATCCATCTCTTATCCAGCAGATGAGACCTTCCTTAAATTAGTGATACGTTTTCGATGGTCCAAAAAAAATTGTTCTTGTCGGAATACTTCATAAATTATGGATAACAACCAAGAAATTGAATTTTTGAAAACGAACTTAAATCTCCAAGAATATTTTTGAAATAGGATCAATTCATGATTTCGGAATATTATATGCTCCTTTTTTGAAATCGAAAAGAAAAATGCGCTGGGTTTCTCATGCATACCTCTAAATTCTTTTCGAAAATAAAAAAGCAATTCCTCGAAATCTGGATATCTAAAAAAATATCCAGTAAAACATTTGATTCACGCATTAATTCGCATCATTATGAAATAATAGAATGTGATGAACTCTTTTAAGGTGAAAAATTTGATGAAATGAAAGTACGAAAAAGTTTTCTTTGGAATACGTTCTCTGCCAAAGTTATCCCTCATGCCTAAGTAGGCCTAGTTTAGGGAGCTGAAAGATAACTTCGTGATTCTCCAATTGACACGTTTTTCTTAGAAATTTAAGCTGTTTAAAAAAGTTCAGAATAGATATCTTGAAATAATTTTGCAACTGCGTATAATGCTGTTTTTATGAATGACACTCGTCACAACACAAATGCGACTATTGTGAAAATATGCGAAATTCTTACAATATCATTTCTATATTGCTATTTCTACTTCATGAGAATTCACAGAAACTTTTCATGAATGCGTAAAAATATTACGACAATATCAGTAGCAATCTTTAAATTATGTGAAGAAAACACATTTTCATTTCCAACAACTTTTCACCGAGAGAAAGCCATGAGAGTAAACGAATTTTAATAGAGCCATGAAAAATTCCTGAAGAGCTTTGTATGACAGGTACGGGGGTGGTATAATTAAGAAGTGTCTGCCCCTAATAAATTCCTTTCGAATCAGTCGTTACTATGAAAATGTGGCATTCATATCCCATTCACATTCTATCGTTTATGAAAAAATTGAAAATATTTAAGATTTTTCAAACAACCGCACAGGACTGTATCCGTATGGTATTTCTCCATCAAGAAAACAAGAGCTTTATACCGAGCGTTTTCTCGATATGAGCGCGGAGCTTACTTAGCTTTTCAAATCGGCTCCTTCGATGTTTGTTTTCACCAATTTCTTTAACGAGGTTCGAAATTTAACCTAATCTAATCCTAATAATTCTAATGTTGCTGTTTAATATTAGGGGCTTAATATACTTGGTATCTACAAATTCCTGGAGAAGGTCGTTGTTGACACCTATTAGTAGCACAATTTCATTTTTGTTTTACTATCGGTTGGATAATTCCAATTTAGCGTCGAGAATTCACACCGAAAGATTTATATATATATATATATATATATATATATATATATATATATATATATATATATATATATATTGACCTGTTTTTGTTTTTGATCAGAAATGAATATCTTGGTAGATATATATATATATATATACAGGGTGCTTCAACGAAAACTAAACAGAGGTTATATCTACCAATCTACCTATTCATTTTTGATCAAAAACAAAAACAGGTTATATCTACAGAAATGAATATCTTGATAGATATATATATATATATATATATATATATATATATATATATATATATATATATATATATATATATATATATATATATACAGGGTGCTTCAACGAAAACTCAATTTTTTTGTTTCAAGGGGACAACTTTTGGGGTACAAAACTTGCCTGAAATATCAACCTCCTAAGCGGGGGTTGCAATCCTTGAACATTTTGAATAGGGAAGATGGATCGGTTGATGACTCAAGAGAAAAGTGGTATCTTTGTCTACATTGCCTTCAACGAATTTCCATTTTTAATAGTTTCAGTGAAGTAAAATGGAACAGATCCATCCTGATCAATGGCAGTCATCATCAAGTACCATCCTCATCTCGAATTTCAACCCCTAGATCAGGGGTGACCACCCTTGAAAATTTGGAAGAGGGTAGATGGGTCGAGTGATACCTCGAAAGAAAGGTATTATCTTTGTCTGCTTCCCCGTGAACGAATTTTCATTTTTGATTGAAAACTGTAGAAGATACAGAGTGAAAGAAAGAGGAGACTATCTATCGCCCTGAGCTACTCAAGTATTAGTGCAAAAAAATGGAACAGATTCATTCCAGATCAAAGGCTGTCATCTACCGAAACACCATTCACATCTCAAATTTCAACCCTTAGAGCAGGGGTGACCACCCTGTGTTATTTTTAAAACAGAAGGTAGATCCAGTTATAACCTTCTGAGAAAGGATTTTTGTTTGTCTCCACAATGGTGTGCAAGTTTTCGTTATCCATCAAAATTACTGGGTGAGCAGCTGAAACATTGGCATGATTATGAAGGATTATGAATCTTGAAAGAAAACGATGAAACTATCAGTCATAGTAACTTCATTGATCTTTGAACATTCTTTATACGATATGCGAGCAATGCATCTAGAGTTGAGTTCACATGTACATGCGTTTTTATCTGTTGACTGAAAGGAAACTTTTTGTTTTCACAGGTGATACTGTATGATTATCGTCCTCATGTGAAATGACTCTTATTTGACGATACGAATCAACACTACGAATCAGGAACGCAGATGTTACAATGATCATATTTCCTCAACAAAAAGATTGATTCTCAATGTTTTCGTACTTTTTCTAATCAATTTCATCTTCCCAATTTTATTCCACATTAGTTGTGAAAATTATGTTGCATTCATCACAATAGTTTCTCTTCTATTCGAAATTTAGTTTTCATAAAATCGTCATGGTTTACTCGATAGCTGAGAGGGTTGAAATGATTGAACTATTTTTCAGTTCTGATAGTTGCGCGAACAGAACAGCCAATATCTTCAAACAACTACACGAAGGTGCTAAAGTGACTTCGAAGTATGTACTAGAATTGCCAAATTTTGTGAAACTGGATCGGTGCAAAATAAGAAGCGCGTAATTGAGCGAAGCTGTGGAAGTGGCGGTGCTTGGTCAAGCGGTGGTTGATCCTACCCTAAGCCTGCGGAAATTGGCAGATGTAAGTGGTGTAAACCAAACGAGTAATTTCAAGAACTGAACGAAGATGATTTCGATGGAAGACTTCAATTCTGCGAGACCATAAGTGAGAGAGTCATGAACAATCCTCATTATTTATTTCACTTGTGTTTTTCGGATGAATGTACATTTTTTCTGAATGGAACCGTAAATCGCCATAACTACCGTTATTGGCCAGATTCTAAGCCGCAAATATTCCACGAAATTCACACTCAGCAGCCTCAAAAACTAAATGTTTGGGTTGGTATTTATGGCGATCACCTCATGGGACCGTTTTTAATTCCTGGGAATTTTACCGGATAGTTGTATTATCAACTATTGGAAGAATTTATGGACCCAGCAATAACGGAGATCATTGAGAATGACCCCCGCTTTTCGGAGAACGAGGTTGTATTGCAGCAGGATGGAGCGCCACCGCATTTTGCACAACAAGTTCGAGTATTTTTGGATGATCATTTTCCTGATCGTTGAATTGGAAGGAGAAGCCCAACGGAATGGGCCCCACGATTTCCGGATCTCAGTCCAGAGATCGACTTTTTCTTATGGGGCCACCTCAAAAGTATAATCTATAAAACTGAACCTGCTGATTTGAACGACCTGAGACAGCGCATCGTCAATGAGTGTCACCAAATCACACCTGAAATTTTACAGAATGTCCGTGAACGTTTCACCCAAAATTTTTTTATGTGCATGAAGGTTGGTGGCCAACAATTCGAACATTTACATTGAGTTTTAGTGACTTCAGTTTCGTTCATTTTATCGGATAATAAAATGCAACTTCTACTCGTTAATTTTTTCCTTTCGTTTATTCCCCTCTTTATTTTTAGCCATTGTATTAGTTTTTTTATCTATTACATTTGAAACCGGATGTCTCAAACGAGTAACTGTCTTTCAAAAGGTGTTTATTCAGTGAAAAATCAACCCCTGTTCGATACTGGTCGAAGATAGATGGTATATCATGCATTGCATCTTCAGTCACTTTTCCGTTTTGCATCCTCTAACTCCTATGGAACTCAATGAGAATAGAATTATTGCGAGCAGTCATGAAGGCAATCCAAATCCTTTACTTGAAAGGTATCACTGGATCGAAATATTACCCCTGCTCTAGGGGTTGAAATTCGAGATGAGGGTGATTTCGGAAGATGACAGCTTCTGATCTAAAATGAATCTATTCCAGTTTTTCGCACTAATACTCCAATAGTCTTCTCTATTTTTCAGTGGCTCACCCTGTATCTTTTACAGTTTTCAATTAAAAATGTAGGGAAGATGGGTCGACTGATGACTCAAAAGAAAGGTATGTTTGTCTACATCGCCTTGAAAGAATTTCCATTTTTGATTGAAAACTGTAAAAGATACAGGGTGAGCAACTGAAAGATAGGGAAGACTATTTCCCTGAATCTATGAATGAATGAATGAATGAATACATCATCAGAACAAGAAATGTTAGCTCTTTCAATATGCCACCAGAACATTTTCATCACACCTAAGGTTTTTTAAAAAAAATATTGATTTTGGAATGTTAGTTTTCAGTTCAATCATCAAAGACAATTCTAAATACTAGGCGAATAACGTCTGAATTAATGTAAAAAAAGCTGATACAATTACAGTTGATGAAATATGTTAGATTTCAGTTCAAAACTTCAATAAACTCTATAGGGTGTTACATTTAATATTGGTAATCATATCACTTCGAACCCATTCACCAAATCTTCTCGACGCCATTATGGTGACTTGTGAAATGACAATTTGGATACTTTAATATGTTTCATGAAATAGGGTACTTGCTCATAAATCGATATCTCTCACCGATCATTAAATATTTGACGAATAAAGTTGGCGAAATTTAGAAAATAAATTGTCTACGGTGCGGACGTACGTACAGAGCATTACTTAATATGCCAGACATTCCATAGAAACCTCCCTCAAAAAATAGGTCAATAATTTCTTTTCACATTGAATTCAATGAATGAGAGCTCACTTGGATGATGATTACAACAAATTTTCAGATCAGATCGGATTTATTTATATGTTGAGAAATTATTTGTCTTTCCATAATATAGTAACCATAAACGTGTAACAACTCTCTTATCCAGGAACAAAGAAAATGTTTCCAAATTCAGTGGTCACATAATAAATACGAAATATCAGTTATTTATTCTGGTACTTTTTTGTTTCTCTTAGTGTTAATATCATTTGAATCCCTCTTCTTATGTAATAAGTCTTTATTGTTGCTAATCGTTCGTTTTTTTGCTGAAAAACTATTTTACCAGCTGACAAAATATGCATATATGGTATTTATTTATGGATTATGCAACTGAAGTGGCAATGCAGCTAGATAAGAATACCGAAGGCCTTTTTTCCTACGAAGACATTCGAACAGTAAGACTTTTTCTCGAACTTTTCTGTTTCTATAAGAAAATGGCACTTTTCAAGCAGTATGAAGCTAGAAAGTGCAGGTATTCAGCCGGCTAATGAAGTTCTCCTAGCTATAGAAAATGACCAGCAAACGAGTATAAGAAAAATCGCTCGTGATCTGGGGTTGACCCAAACAAAAACTTTGCGAGTTTTGAAAAATGAGAAATACCATTCATATCATTATGAAAAAGTGCAGGAACTCCAAGAATATGACTACAACCTCCGTCTGACCTTTTGCCGTTGGATCGTTGGACATCAGCCACATGTGTATAGAATATTATTCAGCGATGATGCCACTTTTACGAAAAGCGGTGTATTCAATTGACGCAATTCACATGAATGGGTACAGGAAAATCCTAGACCAAGACGCCAAAACCATTTTCAACATAGGTTTTCGGTGATTATTTGGTTGGGAATGGAGAATGGATTTTGATTGGTCCTCACTTCTTTGAAGATAGACTAAATGGCGACATTTACCTAGAATTTCTTCAGAATACGTTACCAAATTTCCTGAATGGAAATGAAATACGAGGAATCTATTTACAACACGATGGGGCTCCATCTCACTTCACCAACAATGTAGTCAACTTTTTGAATAATACTTATCCTAATAGGTAGATTGGTCGATAAGTTGGCCACTTGAACACCGGATTTGAATCCGCTCGATTTTTTCTTATGAAGCTATTTGAAAGATAATGTTTATCAAGTTGAAGTTCTTTCAAAAGAACATTTGATCCAAAGAATTACGGATAGTTGTGAAATAATATGGACCTAATTCGAAGATCCAATGGTAGCATTGTAATGAGAGCAAGAAAATGTATTGAGCAAAAAGGAAACCATATTCAAGCACCTGATTTGAACCGACTATCGCTAAGTTTAGGTTTCCAAGTTCCTATTTCATTCTAATGTTCCAGATGTGTTTTTTCCATGCGTTATTGGATAAAATTGCAATATTTGTTCCTTAATAAAAACTATGTGATGAAAACTATCATTCACCCGAATTATCGTTATGTTCTTGGACAATTCTAAAGTGTTGTTAAAATGATTTTTTTTAGGTCTTGAATTTTTTCTTTTCTCCTGAAACTTAAGAGTAGATGTTAGAGCGAATCGACCAAAAAGTATACAGTATTAAAAAATCAACTCTTCTTCACAGAATTCCTCGAGGTGTGATAAGAATGTTTTATACGGTCTTAAACGATTTCTCAAGATTTCACACTGGATCACACTGGATATTTTGT
Source organism: Cryptolaemus montrouzieri (assembly GCA_013387265.2). Lineage (NCBI taxonomy): Eukaryota > Metazoa > Arthropoda > Insecta > Coleoptera > Coccinellidae > Cryptolaemus > Cryptolaemus montrouzieri. The sequence goes on from JABFTP020000021.1 coordinate 66,049,889, forward strand.
CTGAGCGCTATACTGAATGTTGTTTTCCGAATTTGTCCCTACGATCCAAAGAGTCAGAGGACAAATTCAACGAAAACATGTTTTTGCGAAATATCAATTTTTTTCCACACAATACTCAAGGTGTGATAAAAATGTGTTTTATGTTGTTTGGATCATCCATATTTCTATTTTACAAATATTTATTAATTTTTTTATTCCAGTGATATACAGGGTGTCATTTGGGCATTTGAACGAAAAAACAATTTTTTTCTATCCGGTCCTGGTTTGGAGTGAAATTAAAAATCTCCTATGATAGACCTCATCAATTGAATTCAACGTTGAAATTTTCATCAAAATATATCAAGTCGTTTAATAGTTATGAGGGAAGAAAAATCTACCACTTTCATAAAAAACACCCTGTATAGTCCGAAAGAGACGATTTAAAAAATATCTCCCTTTCCTCCTGAATCACCCTGTATATATAACTGTCATGAATTATAAACTGAACATCCAACAACTATTGATTGAAAAAATTGAAAAAAAATATATCATCAACACATACTTCAAACCTTATATTGAAAACGTAACCGATCGAAATGTTTCTCTTATCCTCTCTTTCATATCGTCAGCCGTCGTTAGCGGAGTTCAAAATTTCCTTTACATACCTCCATAGGAAAAAGTCAAGGCAAAGATATGTGGATTCTGATCATCGTAATAATGAAAATTGTACCGGTTGTGGAGAGTGCATTCATCCGAGAATATATTTTATAAATTTTCATTTCTTCTAATCATTTCCGGCATCCATAAACAGAACTCAAATCGACGTTCAAAATCCCCCTCTATCGGAGGGGGATTTTGAACCTCCTGACGGACCTGAACATAATACACTTCCTCTAATTCCCGTTTCATCGGCAATCTTTCGCTGACTAATAGTTGGATTTTCAACAGCGGTCGCTACAACTGACATTACGTTTTCTTCATTTTCTGTCACCCGCTTTTGTCTATACGTTTTTGGATAAGCTACGTTGCCGGTTTGCCGAAATGTTTGTAGTAGTTTTTGTAGGGAATTTCTGTCTGGATGTCTTCGATTTTGGGTATCTTTCGGTGTAAACTCTAGACGCTAAATTGGAATTATCGAACCGATAGTAAAACAAAAATGAAATTGTGAACACTATGCACTGATACGTACTCGAAACTCTTTCTGTTCAAGATGACATTCTTATAGTACAAACAAGTTTATTAAGCACCTAATATTAAACAGCAACATTAGAATGATTAGGATTAGATAGGTACCAAATGAGTACAAGGAATCCGATAAAGAGATCTCGATTATTTAATTACCTTGATGCGATTTGCCTGTATTGAGCAACATCCCTTCATTGAAATTAAGTTGATAATGGAATTTTATTCACTGAATGTGATGAAATGAATAAATATTATACTTTCTTCTGGGTACAAACCCGTGTAACTGTAAAGTTATAAATAGGATTGAAAAACTGGAATATTTCTTGAAATTCGATTGAAATTGGCTAAATTTTCGAATATCCTCAAAACCGTTGAAAAAAGGTATAGGAACCTAGGTACTATTCGAAAGGTATTAATATATACCATCTACTCAAACCTTTAGATATAAGGTATGCCATTTGAAAAATACAGTGAAATGAGATTTGAATGAGCCACAACTTCAACAATCGTTTTCAAACACCCTGTATAACATAGATCAACAAAATGTGTCATATCTTCAAGCAACAAATAAGAATTTCTCTTTAAAAGTTGTCAAATTTCAGAAAATGTCAAAAATTTCGGAATCTATTCAAGATAGGTATATGGAATTTCGAACAAACTCGCCATCATTTTTCCTCACAAGGTTAAAAATGAAACAAGATATAGGGTGTCTATTCAAAAAATCATAACTTTGGTATGAAATTTTATTATGGAACGCTTGTATGGTCTAAAATATTTTTAATTTGTATTCACTGAAGCACTACATATTACTGCGCAAAAAAAATTCCAAGATAGGCCATAAAAAAATATGCCTAACATTCTGCCGGCCTATAATCATAATTGAATATGCCTCACGTTGGATTGTCCGATGTGCAGAGGGGTCGAATAATGGCTCTCGTTGAAGGAGGGGATATAGCGGCCACAGTGATGGTATCACAGAGGGTGATTTCAAAAACCTACGCCCGATACGTGGAGCTACAATCTCTGCAAAATAGGCCTAGAAGAAGTCGTAAGAAGATCACTTCTGAAGAACAAGACCGCTTTTTGTGCCAAATTGCAAAAAGAGGCCCTAGTGCGTCGCACCCCATACTACAAAGGCAATTTCTGGAAGCAACAGGCATCAGTATATCAGCTAGAACGATATGTCACAGACTTCGTTCAAGGGCTTTATACTGCAGAAGACCCTTGTTCCAGAACTAACCAAACAACAAAAAATTAACAGACTTCATTGGTGTATCGAGCACCAAAACTGGAGTATTAATAATTGGCGAAATGTTCTTTTTTCGGATGAGACCAGAATTGGTGTTCGATCAGGTGACCGCCGGATTCGGGTTTTAAGGGGTCGTGGAAGACAAGCTAGACTCCGAGCAGCAAGGCAAATTCCGAAATACCAAGGGGGCAGTGTGATGTTATGGGGTGGCATTACGCAGGGAGGCAAAACAGATTTGATTTCGTTTCCTGCGAGTTTAACGGCTAAAAATTACGTGGACCTAGTATTGGAGCCCATAGTGACACTCTGGCGAGGTGCCCACGGTGAGAATTTCACTATTATGCAAGATAATGTTCCTTCGCATACCATCAACCTCGCGCGACATTATCTTGAAACAGGGAATCGCTATTTTGGACTGGCCAGCTTGCTCTCCAGACCTAAATCCTATTGAACATTTATTGGATAATCTCAAAAGGAAAATTAGATCGCGCCAGGATAATCCAAGAACCACACAACAGCTCATCCAAGCCGCTACAGAAGAGTGGCAGAATATCACCCCAGAGGAGGTAATACAAGCTACTGACGTCGAGAAAAAAACACCTACTCCGTGAGAAAACAATTTTTAGTTTTTTACTACATGTGGAAAGTCTCTCATTTTCTTTTATTTGTTTCTTTCTCAAAATAAACCTTAATTTATTTCTTTTTTCAATTGAAATATCTCAAAAAGGATCAATTCTAACAATCCTTCGGAATTTCCAAAATTCCTATGGTAATATTCAAAATATCGGGTGATTCCATATAAATTTGGTTTTATATATATATATATATATATATATATATATATATATATATATATATATATATATATATATTTCTTTCCGAAAATAATAATGAGGTAGAGTCATAGGTTTTCTTTAGTTTATACTGCTCAGAATCTCATTTCATATTTTATTTATTTGTTTATATAAATGTAATATAATTAACTGACAATTTTGTCATATTTATATTCAGAGCAGTATTCTATTCGATCGTTCACCACTTCACACAAAGGAAACTATTAATGAGTAACATTCAGTGTTACTTGACTAAGGTCCGTACACTGGATTTTTCCGGGGAGAAAACCTCTGACACTACTCGTTGGTACATTGATATCATTGTCTGATGATGCTATAGTATGTATATATTCTGGTAGATTGATATATTCTCATAACATTTAACGTTATCCTAATATATAATTACTCCAGGATATGTTTTGATTATAATCATTGCCTGGCAATGGTATTAATTACCGGGTGGTGGATTTATATTTTTTCATGAAATCAGTTTGATTGCATGAACAGATATATGGGCAACTCGTCGGGGTAAAATATATATATATATATATATATATATATATATATATATATATATATATATATATATATATATATATATATATATATATATATATATATATATATATATATATGTATACCGGTGGTTCACCACATTCGCAAGCAGGTATAATTCTTTTTGTCTCAAGTTTACATATATTGACTCCTCGCGAAGTTTGTCGCGGCCCAGAGCACCATCTTCAACGGGGTTATTTCGATCGTTTTGTACCGTTGATGTGATTCACAGACCGGCGAAAGATGTTCCCCAAGTGTTGGAATTTTTAACCTTCTCACATCTGTTTGTTATTGTTCATATCTTTCTCGAAGTCCGGTAGCGGGTTCACCGCTACGGTCCATAGAGGGCGACTCTTGTACGTATGTACGAGATGCGTCCTTTCTGGAATCGATAGGGTACCCCGATGTAGCTTGTTATGATGCTGAGAAGCGATATGCGACACTGGTGAGCTCCTAATAAGGACGAAACTTCAGTATGCCGCTTCGTTTCTCGGCATCCTGCTTAGTTGCAATATTGTGGCTCTTATATATATATATATATATATATATATATATATATATATATATATATATATATATATATATATATATATATATATATATATACCTCCTCTGGGGTGATATTCTGCCACTCTTCTGTAGCGGCTTGTATGAGCTGTTGTGTGGTTCTTGGATTATCCTGGCGCGATCTAATTTTCCTTTTGAGATCATCCAATAAATGTTCAATAGGATTTAGGTCTGGAGAGCAAGCTGGCCAGTCCAAAATAGCGATTCCCTGTTTCAAGATAATGTCGCGCGAGGTTGATGGTATGCGAAGGAACATTATCTTGCATAATAGTGAAATTCTCACCGTGGGCACCTCGCCAGAGTGTCACTATGGGCTCCAACACTAGGTCCACGTAATTTTTAGCCGTTAAACTCGCAGGAAACGAAATCAAATCTGTTTTGCCTCCCTGCGTAATGCCACCCCATAACATCACACTGCCCCCTTGGTATTTCGGAATTTGCCTTGCTGCTCGGAGTCTAGCTTGTCTTCCACGACCCCTTAAAACCCGAATCCGGCGGTCACCTGATCAAACACCAATTCTGGTCTCATCCGAAAAAAGAACATTTCACCAATTCTTAATACTCCAGTTTTGGTGCTCGATACACCAATGAAGTCTGTTAAATTTTTGTTGTTTGGTTAGTTCTGGAACAAGGGTCTTCTGCTGTATAAACCCCTTGAACGAAGTCTTTGACAATCGTTGTGGCTGATATACTGATGCCTGTTGCTTCCAGAAATTGCCTTTGTATTATGGGGTGCGACGCACTAGGGTCTCTTCTTGCAATTTGGCACAAAAAGCGGTCTTGTTCTTCAGAAGTGATCTTCTTACGACTTCTTCTAGGCCTATTTTGCAGAGATTGTAGCTCCACGTATCGGGCGTAGGTTTTTGAAATCACCCCCTGTGATACCATCATTGTGGCCGCTATATCCCCTCCTTCAACGAGAGCAATTATTCGACCCCTCTGCACATCGGACAATTCAACGTAAGGCATTTTCAATTATGATTATAGGCTTTTTTAAATTTTGAAATTCACAGTTTCAAATCTCACTGACGACTGAGTACAATGTCCCGAACATGTGGTGATAATTCACAAGTAGTCAAAGATCCATGGTTAAAAACAATCAATAATGTGAAATGCCGAGTGATTTGGCTGAGGAGGTCGTTACTTGATGAAAACCGATATACATATTTTCAATGAAATTAAACTAAAGTATTTAGATTTTCACTATATTAACAAAACTATGACCGGTTTCACCACACTGTGGCTTCATCAGATAGATGATGCTATCTGATGAAGCCACAGTGTGGTGAAACCGGTCATAGTTTTGTTAATATAGTGAAAATCTAATTACTTCAGTTTCATTTCATTGAAAGAATGCCGAGTGATTCATCTTAGATTAAACAAAACTAGATGAAGGAAAACCATTCATTTTCAAAAAATTTATTTCATTCTATTCAATGTTTTTCCCTTCTGAACCAATCCACAAGCATAAAACTCTTCTGAATGAAATGAAGAAGTACAGAGTGGCACATTTTTGCTATTATTATTCTTCATTCATTTTCTAGTCACAGTTATACATCCATATAAAGAACTTGTATTTCAGAGACGGAGAAGTGATAACGCCAGAAATAGCTAGACCAAGAATACCACATGAAATACTTTTTGCCATAGGAGGATGGAGTGGTGGTTCTCCCACTAACTTCATAGAAACCTATGACACAAGAGCAGATAGATGGGTTCGAGTAGAGGAAGTAGATCCAACAGGACCAAGAGCATACCATGGAACTGCAGTGGTTGGTTTCAATATATACGTCATTGGAGGCTTTGATGGAATGGATTATTTTAATTCATGCAGGTGAAGTCAGATCTATGTATTTTAAGAGAATGGGTTTCGCGTGGTCTTTTTATGCTATTCATTCCTTGACTATTCGAAAAATTGAAAAAATCTAAACGCTTAAATGTAATCTACTAATTGACATATAATTTCCCAACATATCTCTTGTTGCAGATGTTTTGATGCAGTGAACAAGGTTTGGAAAGAAATCGCTCCAATGCACGTACGCCGCTGCTATGTGAGTACTGCAGTTCTTGGAAACAAAATTTACGCCATGGGTGGATATGATGGTCATCATAGACAAAACACATCTGAAAAATATGACAATACAACAAATCAATGGTCTCTGATAGCGCCAATGAATATGCAGAGATCAGATGCAAGTGCTTGTACTTTGAATGGTAAAGTTAAATTTGAAATTCAGCCAGCATTTTGCAAGCTAAAGTACAACAAACAAAAGAACAGTACTGCCGCAATCGTTAACTAACATCACCTTATAATTTGATTTACTTGATTTTCCAAATATAAAAGGAATTTACTTTAATCGAGATAACTTCGCCCAATATTGAAACATTAATATAATTATATCCATTCCTTTCAGAGAAAATATATATTACTGGAGGTTTCAATGGACAGGAGTGTATGCATTCGGCAGAGATGTACGATCCTGATACGAACCAATGGACGCTAATTAACCCCATGCGGTCACGAAGATCTGGAGTATCTTGCATAGCCTATCATGGTCATGTGTATGTTATTGGAGGCTTCAATGGTATATCCAGAATGTGCAGTTGCGAAAAATATAATCCTCAGAGCAATAGTTGGTCACCGATTCCAGACATGTACAATCCTCGAAGTAATTTTGCTATTGAAGTTATAGACGATATGATTTTCGCTATAGGTGGTTTTAACGGTGTTACGACAATTTACCATGTGGAGTGCTATGACGAAAAAACTAACGAATGGTACGAAGCTACGGATATGAACATATACAGGTCAGCTTTATCAGCATGCGTCATAGATGGGCTACCAAATGTTAATGACTATATTCACAAGCACAGGGACAGACTGATGGAGGAAAAACGTCAAAAACTCATTGCGATTGAAAATCAGCGACAGATGGCAGGTGTGGCGAACAATGTGAATCAACAGGAGAATATTGCTGCAGCCGTAAACGCCAACATGCAGCAGCTGAATATCCTGCAGCAGTTAAATACAAATGTAAACCCAGTTATACCCGAACAAGACGATGTAGCGGTTATGGATGTGGACGATAATGACGAAGACGGAGTCTTGTAATGGCTATTATTTTTCTATAATTTCGAGAATTTAAAATTTTTATGATGCGATAATGGACTATATCTATGTGACTGTGCTTTTATAACTAGAATAATTAGGTAATCCATTTTATATTAATACTGTATATTCACATACTTTTATACCTACATTTTTCTCAATATAAAAATATAGTGCTTTTAACCCAAATGAATGGGGAAATGAATCAAATAATTCAAGAAATATTTCGAATAATTGATGACTAAATATTTTCAAAAATTCAAATATTTTGTGAGGACTAGTAATGTCATAATTTTAATTCAACATAACCATTAATTTGCATGTCCTGTGTCCAAAATTATTGCTTTCCCAGGAGAGCAAAAACTATTTATTTTGTTGTGATGTCCTTGTTTGTACAAATTTTATTTACGTATTTTATCTAGTTAAAGTTAAGTATTTTATTATACTATTCCTCCAGCAAGTTTTAAAGGTTTCGATTTTCTTATAAGAATTGTATGACAACTAAGATGAAAATGCAATCATTTGATTTGATCCTAATTTGAACTTATGACATTTGCAAATTAAGGTAACGATATGCAAAATCCTAGTACTAGGCACCTTATTGCCTTGAATCACCTGAATAGTTGTATCTATCTTAAGGCTTATATTGGAACGATATTTCTCTAGTTAATCCAATTCACAAATGAAATCAAGTCATCACACATCGAACAAAATACCTGAATGCATAAGTTGTATATATTTTTCGTATTTGAGAAAGACATTAGTAACAGCTAAACGCGTTATACTGTGGTACACAATTGTTTGAATCTTAGGTTCTCAACGTGGGCATATTCAGTCTTGCTTAGCTGTTTGGATTTGTTATACAGTTCCTAGAAAACAAAAATCCAGAATTACGTTACGTCATCCCATCGAAAAAACATGTTCCATATTCAACAGACCTGTGTGAATTGTTTAATATCTGTTTCCCACTTCAAGATGATGACATAATTTTGATTACAACAAGAAAATAGCATTGCTGTCCTAACTTATTTAAGTGACTTCTGAGGCGACAGTACTCCATTGATATGGCAGTTGAAAAACTTTCAGATCTAGCCTGGAGAATTTAACCAAGCTTTGATCTTGCAGCGGATGGTCCACTGATGACAAGCTTAGAGTGTGTGAGTCTTATAAAGCCAAGCTAGTAGCTTTCAGATTCTACCACTGGTTATTCTTGCGCCATAAGTGACATGCAGTTGCATCATGATAATGCCTTCGGTGCAGCTTGGCTATCCATAATGATTTTTATTGAACTTCATAGCAATCCTTGATAAGCGGAAGGTAATCAGTCGGCAGTGACATATATTTCTGCAAGAACTAATAGAACTAGTGACAAATAGGAATTCAAAATTGAATTCAAGAATGGCTATCAAGAATTTTGGCTGCAGAACCCAATTTCACAAAGGATTATCGTAGATTTTTTTAGCTAAGTGTAGATTTAGTGCTGTAGCAAGCTTGCCAACTAACGAGAGAAACGCGGCGACTTTCCTTGGTTTTAAATAAAATCGACCCTGATATTGAGAAACTATTTGAAATGCATGAAATTCATCTTTCTCATTAGATATATTAGAAGTCTTGAATCGAATTAAAAATATTTCTCAATACAATGTGTCTTAATTGCTACCATGAAAATGAATTTTGATAAATGAAATATATATCAATATCAATGGAATATCAGTCTTATGTATATCTTCTATATTCCACATGGAAAGGAAATATCGTTAAATAACAAATTATTGCATAACATTTGATATATTAAAATCTCAATCCAAATTACAATTATACTCTGAAAATAGTGCGGCAGGTAAACTACTATTTTACATGTAAAAAACTAATTATTTTTCATCTGGATGTATTAATTATCATTATGTATGATTTATAGAAACATACTTGGGTTCAGTCCAGCAAAGAATTCTAGACCAATTTCTGAAAAATCCTTTACTGTGGTACTTGCGATTGGTTAATCCTAGGAAACATTTGGATGAAAAGGGTAGCTTATTCCACTCTTTCTTCGTTAGGCCTATCGAAACCAATAAAACCTGCTGCATCAATATAATTAGTATAATTACAGCTAATATGATGCTGTAAATAGCTGACACAAAAGAAATACCAAGCCTGAAAATGAAATGTATTTAGAGTTTATAAGAAATGAATTAAATTACAGTATGTCTTATACTTAATATTTAAAGTGTTTCAAGATATTGCATTGAAAGTTAACCAAAATTGAAACAAATTTATTTAGAAAATTTCAGGCTCCAATTTTATTTTCAAAAGTTGTACTCACTCAAATTCTTGGTAAACTTCAGAACAATCATCTGGTAATAAAATTGTTTCATATAGTTTGAATGGATGGCATACAGATGTTAATGTTAAGTTTGAGCTGTATAAAAGAGCAGCAGCCGCAAACAATAAGGACATCATAAAAAGGCATTGATTCTGTCTTGAAATACAACAGTCATACCTGAAATGTAAAAACAAGAAAACATAGAAACTCAATCAACAGAGATTTCTAAGCAGCCAGGAGCAGGTTAGCAATTTGCCATACTAACACTAAAACAAAAAAACACTCACCAAACACAGTGATGATCCTTATCAGGCACAGTGGTTTGGCAAATTGAGCAATTGTGAAATCTTGTTCCTGGTAAAGAAAACATCTCAGAATCATCTGTAGATTTATGAAAACGACTAGCTCTCATTTTCAAGGTATACAAACAAAATAGAAAAGAAGCAATTAGTATACTCAGTGCAATATTCTCCTCTAAAAGTATCTCCAGTAAAGGTATCACGACAAATTCAAAAATAATGTACAGGAGTACTATCGAAGTAATTGTCCATACAAAAAAAAACTTTGTTCTTGGAGTTATTCGTATCAAAACTTGGAATATATATAATAAAAATACTGTAATAGTAGAAAAAGAAAAAATTGTCCACCATAAACTTTGTGCTGCTATAATGAAGATAATTGGCAAGATAATGAGAGGTAAAATTGAATCAACTGCTACCAATTTTGCTCCTCCACGCCAAGGTATTCTTAGTCGATCTTGAAAGGTAGCCATGAATCTTAGACATCTGTACCGGGGGAATCCATTGCAAGTTATTAGACTGCAAATATTAAATATGAACGATAGAGGAAAATCAAATGAAAACTTACCTTTCAAAGCCCTCATCTAAGTCTTCACAAAAACAGCAACATGCTAATATATGACTTTGATTTTTATCTTTATCATAATATTCGCAACAACATAGCGGCTCTGCATCGTTGTCACTCATAACACAAACACTTCCTTAGTGTAAATCAAAACAAACCTCTACCTGAATTATATTGAATTTGTATAGCAAGAAGGAATTAATTAGCCTTTGTTGACCATAACAGTAATGAGTGATTTCGAATCGTCATTCTAATTAGTTTTTTACGTGTTTAGTTTACGAATCGCTACGCCTTCTCAATGGATATATCAGTCAGTAAAATAATTGAGGTTATTTTATTCGAGTTTTCATGGGTGTGGGGTGAGGGTAAGAATAGATACGAATGGTAGTAGTTAATTTAATGACCTTACTGTGATATATTTGGTCTACCACTGTAGAGTAATTTTGACAATTCTGTCTAAATATCCTGTTATTTTGTTATTGTTGGTTTTGTGAGAAATAAGACCATGAACTATTGACTTATTTGCAAAAGTAAATAAAAAATTTATAATTTCTAATTAAAATGGGTGCAATTATAAGTAGACAACATGCTGGCGTGGAAGAAGTAGACGTAGTTTCTAATCATGCCTACAAATATCCTCCTAGATCAGGTAAGGTTTCAACTTTCATTTTGACCTGTTTCTTCGAGAATATTGAACCACATACTTAATCTTTGCTTCATTTATTGTTTAATATACTTTCAGGAAATTATTTCGGAAGTCATTTTATTATGGGAGGAGAAAGATTTGATACACCCCAACCAGAATCTTATTTGTTTGGTGAAAATTCTGACCTTAACTTTTTAGGATGTAGACCCACTCCTGTGAGTTAAACTACTAGTCACCATCTGCATTCTAAAGTGATTGGTTTGTATAATTAATATTATCATTTTAGTTTCCATATCCTCCGCCTCAACCAAATGAACCTACAAAAACATTGAAATGTTTAGTAAATATAAGAAAAGAATCACTGAGGTTTGTGAGATCTCCAGTGGATGCTGGCAAAATGCCAATCAATAAGCAAAAAAAAGATCTTAGAGACATTGAATCAGGAAAAGGATCACCTGTGAATATTGAATTTACATTTGACTGTGATGTTAGATGTGCAATCACTATATACTATTTTTGCACAGAAGAATTTGGCCCAAATGGAGTCACGTAAGTATATTTATATGTGTTTCTGTAAAAGGTTATGATATAACCATGAAATTCCTACAGGTATGTGCCTAGAGACCCAAGTCTTGTGTCAGAAACATACCATTATAAAAAAGGTGCAAATCAACAATTTTGCCAAATGAGCCATGTGTTTGATCCTGCTGCATATTCGGATGATGAGCTTTTATATGATGTTGATAGAGAGATAATACCAATTGCTATTCATATTGTAGCAGAAGGGCCAGAAGGTAAAATTATAGTAGAAACCAGCTTAAGTTTTACCTTAATACTGTCTATTCCATTACACTGCTTTGAAAAGAACAAGTACCATATAACCAATTATTACATCTTGAGATGTATTTATCAAAAAACTAATTTAAACTAGTTAACTGTATGAAAATATGAACATTATGCACACTATTTTCTTATCTTGATGTTGTCAACTTCTTAGAATATCAATTGCTTTGTAGTAGTCTATCTATATCATGCTATATATTCAGGAATGACGAAACATAGTGAATGTTGTAAAATATTTTCACAAACATTTACTATCAGTGTTTTGTAAGAAAGTTGGTGGTAAGAAACTTGTTTTACTCCAAGGAGTAAGATGGAATACAATCACCGATTGCACAAAATCATAGATGGAGAATAGAGGTGTATTGATACAAGTCTGTCAAATAATGAAAATGAAATTGCCAGGGATATTTGCAAAATTATAGATAATCACATAGTGGTAAATGCTAAAGACTTTTTAGCAAGGTTGCAACTAGTTCCAGTGATTCTTGATAGTATGCAACACAATTAAACCACAATAGCTAAGCTGAAGAAAATTATATCCCAACTTGCATGAAGTTTTAGTGTATATACCAAGATGATTTGCAAATATGAAGGATTGAATATTTCTTCAGTTTCCTCCTTATTTCTCTGTCAATTATTTTTTTAGAGCTTTCAAGTTAGAATTACTTAAGACAGATACGTCAGTACACACTGGCTTGAAATCATGACTATTCCATGTTTTGGTGTAAATCTAACTAAATCCGCCATCGACCATACACCTTAGTTACATATCTTATTATTGAGCTGTCAGTGAATATTGTCCCCAGTACTGGTTCTAGGATATCCAGCCCTTCTTGCAAGTCTCGGGAATATCCTGTCCTGTTCTGGAGCTTTCTGGGGTTTGCAAGGTCTGTTGGCCCAACTCTGGTTGTGAGTAGAGACAATCTGTCTCTTTAGACTGTGCCGCATGAGTTGCTGAATTTGGTCATATAATGGTTTCTCTTTTGCTTTATTGTCTTCAGATACATTTAATGATATCAGGTTTATGATTTTTGATCCTTCCTTTCATCCTTTGCTAATTTTGTCTCTTAGTATTCGGAAAGATATGTACTCACATTTTATGATATTATTTACATATGTACACTATACTGCTGATGCCACCCTTTCCTTAGCTTTCTTCAACACATAGATACTTAATTGCTTCTGGCCTTTACCTTTCATCCCAAAAAGCGCAGATTTCTATTTTTATTCAATTCATTTATGATCTCTAGATATTTGATTCTGAAAGATTGGATATTTCATGTGGTAAGACGTAAAATATATTTCTTGTTTCATTTCTCTGTCCGTTTTTTCGGATATATCATTCTTGTTCCAAGGGAACCAAAACAAATGTATGTAAAGCTATATTCGTTAAATATGCAGACCTAATTTATGAAAATGACAAAACCCCTGCACTAGATAACATCAGCATCTATAAGAATTTCAAAATGCTCCCACTGTTCCACTATGACCAAGCCATATGTCCTCCCAGAAAATTCCCTTGGTCAAAGGTCTATTGACTCAACAATTATCTATTTTTTGTATATTGGTCTACAAAACTCAGTCATAATTGTTATTTATTCTTTTCATATTGTTAAATACTTATCAGATCTGCAGTGGTGTCAACTCATTCGTTTAATTATTTAAACTGATGATTCTTCTTGTGGATATATATTTGTATTTATATTTTGTAATAATAATGTACTGTTTCTGAAACTTTCCACAGATATGAAACAATCCCATACTACCATCGCCACCGTTGAAAAAATTACTGATGGCATATTCCTCATCAAGGCTTTGAAACAGAAACTTTTTGTTGATGGTTTGTGCTATCTTCTTCAGGAAATATATGGCATCGAAAACAAGAACAATGATAAGGTAATAAAAAGATAGCCTATTTGTGAAGATAATATTTCATCTTGTAAAACTAAGATTAATTTCATTTAGAACCACTTTTAAAATGGTTTTTCCTCTAAAACATTAGCGCAGCTCTTCTGAGCCTTTATATAGAGTAGAAATCAATGATATTATTTTTTTCTGGACTTCCATTCAATTAATTAAGTTAGACAATATTTCTGGTCTTTCGATTCTTGCTGCATATTGATCGTGGCATTCTGATGTATGTGGATGTGCAATTTGTAAACTATTCAATTTATTGAAAAACTGAACGATCTATAACATTATTGTGTGTCCATAACTATTCACTGCAAAAATGAGAGGTGTGAAACAAATGGAAAATGAATAAGACAAAACCATGTTAATCTGTTAATTTCTATCACTACTTCAATACTCAAATTCAATTGTGGTACGACACTCGCACCACTTATTGTAATTTAATTGTATTATACATATAACCTTCTTATAAGTGAAATCAAGGTGTTTGTTTGCTCTTTTAGATGTGCTCGGGAACTTTGCCCATTTACACAGGTGGACCAACAGTTTATAGTGGATTCCGAACCCCTCTCGGAAACAATGATAACTGCCACCACTAGAATTACAAGTTGTCTGGTCTTCAATATTTTATTCCTTTTAGGCGATTCTTGCAAATTCAACACTTTTTTGTTCAAGGACGACATCCATGACTCAAACTCGGATTTGAACTGAGCGCCTGGGCTCGGAATATTCCTACATACCTGCGCAAAAGCCGTGCCACCGCCCAGGTGGTCCTGGAAGCAAGTTTACAAAGTTTTATCGCTATCGCATGAGCAATATTATTAATCCTTGAAGGTTCCCTAACTCCCAAAAACAGAATCCACTAATAAGCACAGAAATTAGGGAAACTTAGCTGAGAAAGGAATATATTTGAAAATAGTTTTTATTTATCAACATTAAACATAAAACAACATTGAACCTTTTATGAACAAAAATTATCAGAAACCAATAACAAAGGTAGGATAATGCAGAAAATGTTTGATCAATAAAAACACCATTAAAAATCATTACATTTAAAAAGATTTCTATCGACACCATTTTACCATGGCGGACACTTTGTCACCACAATTAGTTTTGAATGTAAAAATGTGAATTGAATCTTAATTGTGAAAAATCGAATTGCGCATCATTATGCACCTGACAAAGATACAGAAAAGAGTTTCGTTTTCTATATTTCTTCTTCTGTATTCAGTTTACAAAAGAATGGGTGAATGAATAACTTGACTACTCAAACTGTATAATTTAATCATTTTCAATTAAACGATAAGTTGTTCTTTATAAACTAAAAGACTTGTTTTTTCTATGATCACGTGAAAGATTCAATTTCATAATTATTTTCAGAAAATCTAATCGAATCTTTTTACCTATATTTCTTGCGAAAATTGAATCATCGTTAAGAATGTATCATTTATTATTGTGTAGTGTAAATATTTTAGGTTATATTCTCTGTTCTCAGCTTTCGCAAGATGATGATCTTGAAGATAATGGTTCAGAATGTGTGATATGTATGTGCGATGTACGCGATACATTGATTCTTCCTTGTCGTCATTTATGCCTCTGCAATTCTTGTGCGGATTCTTTGAGGTATCAAGCTAACAACTGTCCAATCTGCAGAGCACCTTTCAGAGCTCTGTTACAGATAAGAGCTCTTCATAAGTGTGTCTCGTCCAACCTTGTTCCCATCAACTCATCAGATGTAAGTAAGATATTCGACTTGAATTTCTTCTTATCATACACAGGAAAAAATAGATCAGATATCAGTTTCTGATACACTTTCGAAAAGGATCGAATTAAATGAATACTTTGGAAACCTCAACGAAGATACAAGGAAAGATTTCAATTTATTAATTTCTAGGGAGTCTGTGATAACATTCCACCAGGATATGAAGCAATTTCCCTAATTGAAGCATTGAATGGACCTTGTCAACCTAGGCAACCACCATCTGCCATGCCAGATTTAGTAGAGACCCCGGAAAGTGAACATGCAGTTCAAGCAGCTCAAATTTTGAACAGACATGTCGACAGAAGTTCATCCAAGAATAAAAACTTAAATAGTCCCGAGGTAATAAATAAGTTTTTCGCTTATTGTTTAATTATTGTATGTTTCGGTGTTCTTCTGTATTTGTTGGAAGTATTTTACTGATACTTAATATATCTCTAGCACTCGAAGGCTAGTAATGTACCTTACATATTTCCAAAAGTACTTAAAATGTTATTTCAATGTACGTTGTTTTTAAAAAAATAATACACTCAATTTGCTTGCACAAGTGATAGCGTGGAATATGGAAACACAGCAAACAAATCTTGAAATGTCAAAACAGTGTCAATTATATATAAATTTAGGTTTTCTTTTCATTAAAGAATATTATGGTATGGTGTGCGGTATATATTTGCGATTATACGTTTGGTGTATGAAATATCTATAAAAAATTAGTCAAAAAATAAGAATTTCTTGGAAATTCATTGTAGCGCCACCTACTGTCCAATTTGAAATCTGAACCATCCAGGAGCCCACTTAAATTCGCACTCAAATTTTCACCAAAATCGATTCAGCCATTCACGAAGAGTTCAGCGAAATACACACGGTAAAATTATATAAGTGTTTAAAGTGTACCAGACTAAGATAGCAATATTCCTGAATCTAATAGAGGTCGCCAAACACAACTACTTATAACATATTTTCCTATAACCTACTCTTGCTGTGATATTCACTCCCTAAGTTTAAGAAAAAACTAAAAATTTTCAAACAAAATCTATTTCGTTCTACGAATTTTGATGAAAGTTCGTAAATTTCAATAAAATACATCATGCCAACATTCAAACTCGATACCATGAACAGGTCCAAAAAAGTGCATATCTGGGCCGGCCATGTTGGTAAATTTTTCGTTAGGCTATTTGTGTTACCGACTCAACTGAATGGCGAAAGCTATTTCGGAATTAATTCAGAAGAGTTTGGGCGAGGTTCCATTGACTACTCGGCATAACATATGGTCTTAACCTGACTTACCCCAATCAAAGGATAGGCCGAAGAGAACCCATCGCATGGCCACCTAATCTGAATCTTCTTGCTTTTTAATTCTAATCCATCACAATTAAAAAGACCTGGGTCCATTGAAACAACCACCTAATTCATTTTAGAATTCAGAGGTTCTCATTTTTGAAGCTAATGTGAATAAACAATTTTTTTAAAACTACAATAATATTTCTAATGAGCATATTGCTTTTTTAAGGGGGTTGAGGTGAAAACAGTTGGATCGAACAATTCCTCAATGAAAATTTCTAATAAACGATCTTCTTGCATGCTTTTTCTGAATAATTGTATATTTTCAGTTGGTATTTGAGTTGAACCACGCACAATTTCATCTCAGGATTTCGCGACTCCTTGCGTACTCTTTGAGTCCATTTTATTTGTTACTGATTCATTTCTCACATTAGGCCTTTTCTGCATAAAATAATTGAAGAAATCTAAATAATTTAATGGAGTTGACGAAAATTTCACCCCGTTTAAAATTACGTTAATTTCGATAAATGCTGTCTTGTAAAATGTCATATTTTATTCCCGAAAATTCATCAAAATCCTTTGAAAGAAATTTTATCTAAGTCTTTTGTTTCTTCAACTTCGGTTGTGAATATCCCAGCAGGGATGGGTCACAAGAAACGAATTAAATGAAGTTGTGACATTATTTTGACGAACTCTCATTCCTGAAGATTGCTATCTTATACTGAGACACTCTATATATTTATTTACTAACTCTTAATCTCTGCGGATAGAAAATTGAAAGAAACTCATTATGAGAAAATTCCATTCACTTTCTGCAATTATTATTGATACTTGTTCATTTTTATCGGGTAAACATTTCATATTCTTGTGTTAGTTCTATTTATCCGAGTGCTTGAGGATACAAGATTTTTTTCACGTCTGGTGCGTATGAATAAATCATAATTAATCTTCCTAATTCACTGAAAAAAACTTGGACAATTCATAATTGAAGCTAGCGATAAAAAGCACGATAAAAATGGGTATGAATCTATTCATGCAGCAATCGGAAAATCCGAACGATTTAAATTTCAGCCAGGGTTGCCAGATCCCTTTCCTGGTGGATTTTTTCAACTTCAATCTTTTTTGAGTTATTCAATACCTCGGTTATTATTGAAGTTACGTAAAAAGTATTTTCACCTTGTTCGGCCACTTTTTTTGAATAGATTGCGGTGGATGAGCCAATTTTTTTTTTGGCTTGACTTGAAATAAAAGTGTAATTTCAATTTTTGTCATTGAATTTCTGGTCTCGGGCTTGTTCATCTTGATCTCGAAAGATTTTCACTTCACGTTTCATCTCTAGCTGCGGTAGGCATCTTCCGAGCCGATGCAGAGAATTTTATCGAGAATTCTACTACTATTTTTATTTCAATACTGACACAGTTTTTGATGCTAAATTTTTACCCCAACTTGTTATGCAAAAAAAAACTTCCCACGAATTGATAACCTCCTCCTTTTTGTTTGTTTGCTTGTTATATGGACCTACAGTTTATAGTGGACTCCGAACCACTCACCTATACCGTACAATGATAACCGGCACCTCTGAAGATTAAAAGTTATCTGGCTTTCGGAGGTTATGGACTGAAAACTAACCTAACCTAACCTATTGGTTATGTATCCGGACTCTCTAATGTAATTGTTATATATAAACGTGGGACAAACACACCAACATTCATACTACAACCATATCTCACCTAGGATTCGAACCCTGGTAGCTCTACTGACTTACCCACGTAGGGAGATCTTTTTTGAATTTTTGTCTGTTAAAAAGGAGAACCATAGAACATTGAGAATAATGTAATATCAATGAGCAAAATAATTCAATAAATGCTTTAATTTCTAGTCCAAGAAATCTCGCAAATTGTATTATAACGATCGCTATTCATTGAAGAACTCGTAATTCTATGGTTAGAAAGTCAACATTTAATTTTGCAGGAGTAAATGCGAGTAAATGCGTTTTTTCATGAAGAATATGTGATGAGAATAATATGATTATGTTAGCTATTTCTTAAATGAGTGTTCTCAAAAACAAAATCTATGTCTTTATTTGTCAAACTAAGGGAAAAGGAATTTCGGCAATTTACAAAAAGTCTAAATAATGTAAAAAATTTTTGACCTAAATTTCATAACCAAGATATCGAGTATGGGTGAAATCAGGAAGTTATCAAAATTCGGGAATAACTCGGAAACCACATCAGAAGTTAAAAAATTCTTGTTAGATCTATTAATACTAATGAATTAATATAACTGAGATATTGTTAGTGGCACCCTCCAAATGAAGGAGAGGAATATATTGTACAGTGTACAATTCTCAATTTATTACCCTGTAGTATGAGCTAAATAGTAAAGGTTCTAGCTTACAAAAATATTCTGAAGAATTCATATTCTGCACTCAGATTGTCAGAAAATGTATACCAAACAAGAGGAAATGATTTCCCTCAATTTGATTCATCATGTTGAACTTACTGAAATGAGAGGTCTAATTCGAATATCATATGATTATTATGGAAACTCTTTAGATTTTGAAAACATCTTTTGCTATACCGCACTACCCAGTCTAAAAGAACTCAAAATATGTAACTGTTTATTTAGATAATCAAGCGCGGCTTCTTGAGCTCACTTGCGAAAAAAAGGGGCATACATGTCCCTTCCGCTCCAAAGAAGTTACGCCTCTGATTAGGAGTGTTTTGCTATCGGTTTCACTTCAATAGTACGTCTTATTCTTTGCTATTTCATTTCCAACAATAGGCAATCAAATCTCCGACGTGAGATAAATCGTGACAACACTGACTAAAATTTAAATCATTCGAAAACATTTCCCGTCGACTCCGTACACGATGCGCGAAGTGGTCAGCGTAAACAGCAGGATTACCTAGTTATCTTTTTTATTTATTTCAGTATGGTAGCTTAGTCATAAATCGTGACCAAGATGGCAAGGAACCTATTCAGCTCCCTTTCCTTTATGACAAGAGTGAAAAACCATATCGATCAAAGGACAACATGAAACATATAAATGAAAAAATTCCAAATAAAGATGATGTGAGTGTTTGATCTAAATCAAAAGAATTTAAATCTATTTGCACTCCTTTCAGAATGTGGATGAGGACAGTGAAACAGAGAAACTATCGCCTCTTTTACAAAAAAACAATAGTTCAAAGAATTTGACACAGTTTGAAATGACAGATTTAGAATCATATGATGTTGATACTGACCATGACGATCAGCTGAAAACTTCCGAAAAACTGAAAAGTAAGTATTGATAATGATAGGTATAAATATTTCAGTTTAATATAGGTTTATTTGGTTACCAGAATATATTCGATCAAGAATGGATATATCATTGAAAATGACAATACTTTATTCCTTGTAACAAATTGGTTATTTTATAAGATTTCAGTAATGTTGACTTTTAGAAGTTCAATGAATGGACATATATGGTTTTGAACTTATGATAATAATGAAAATATTAATTGGTGTCTGCACACTGTTGTTTCACAATATGTTATTATCGTATCACATTCATATTTGCACTTGATGTAACCTTTTCAGACCGACCTGAAGAAACTCATGGAGAAGACTCAGATTATTATACCCCAGAAGATCCAAATCCTACTTCAATCTACGAAGATAACATTCCAACAAGTTCTCTTGAGAGCACTCCTCAAAAACATTTAGGTACACCACATTCACACTCTAGTACCAGAAGTAGTGGGGATAGTTACAGTAGTGGTAATAGTACCAAAAGATTACTTACTGTTATTGCCAATGATCATCCTTCAGCTGAAGTTGTTCACATATGAAGGAATGCATTTGGCAATTCTAAGAATATAATATGATATCCCGTGTTTATTTATTATCAGCGACTATTCTTGATTTGATAGTTGCGAAATCAAAAATGTATGTAAGTGTTATTAATTAATTAATTTTGTTTATATCACTTTAACGGAAGTATATTTTTCTTTTGATAATTTCTTCTATTAATTTCTCCTACAAACTAACTTTCCTCTGCTTATATTCCTGTAATATTGCAATTATTGTAGGGCAGTCAAAACAGATGTTTTAAAATCATAATTTGACCTAAAAAATGTATTACTCAAAGAAAATTTTGGCAGATTATATTAGGAAACAATAGGAACAATAAGGTGTCAAATATTTCAATAAAACAAGCAATCTTTGATTATTTTACTTCGATCCTATGATATATGTATGAATTAGAATATTGCCTTTGACAGTCTTAATTTATTCATCAATATGAAAAATATTTCCCTAACCAATATACTTCATTTATATGTCGAAAGCGATACCACTATTCAAAAATGGCTCCATCCGAAAATCTACCCCTCATGTAAAGCTAGAACTATGTAGCCACATTTGGAGATCTTATTGAGGAAACTAAATAAGTCCATGCTAAAGAAATTAAGCAGATATAATTCTTCTGTAATTGGTTATAGGGGATGAAAGGGTAATTACTCAGTATGAAAATAGTCAAATATTTATCTCTTTTAATAAAAATGATGGCAGCACCATACACTTGAATGAAGCATGAATAATTTCGATGCAAAAATAAATAAAAATTAAAATATAATGCTATATATAATCAGTTTAACTATAAAATAAGTTGAGCAAGTGTATTGTTTAAAATTTTTATATTGTGAAAATATTTTAGTGGTACAAAAATATCTGCTATATATACACACAGGAATGGCTTCAAAGGTTGGCATTCCAGTAAATTATTAAGAAAATAAATATCATAATTTTACCAGAATGCTAAATGTGACTTGATTAATTATAAAAGTATTATCTGCAATGATGGCACCCTGAGTATTAATATTATGTTCACTTTTTGAATATTCAGTCCAACTCTTCTCTTACACAATAAAAAAGTTCATGAATGAGACTGCATAATCTTGTGCTTTACTCGTGGATCAGCGAGTACATAGTTATTTGGAGTAGCTCGTGGAATTTCAGGCAATTTATCGCCTGGATGTCTATGACTAACCAAAGGAGGCTTTCTAGTAGTTTTGTTTATTTTAGAACTGCTCAAACCTGATACAGGGTATTTTTGGCGGGTGGTACTACTTATTGATTGTCGCTGAACCAAATCACTAGGATGTTTAGGAATCACAAAAGCTTTTGTTTGTTTAATTAGCGACCTATCATTGCACAACGCCGATATTAACGGCAAGTCTAGTTTCTTGCTTTTCTCTCTTAGAGTGCGTATATCCAAACCAGTCGGTTTATCTGATGTCACTTCACTAACTGTTTCACTAAAACTTTTACTTGCAGTTGGGGAATCCAATTTTCTTTCATTTTTTTCTGGAACCGGAGGAGGCGGCGGCGGTAATCTTCGGAATTTCGGCGGCTGATTATCCAAAGAATTCAAAATATTATCATCAGATTGTGTCCTCATAAATCGAGAAGGTCTATTAGGCGGTAATGGAGGTGGTGGAGGTTCAAAACTACCAGTTGAAGATATGCTTGGTGCTCCATAAACTGGAAGCTGAACGTAACTGTCAGATAAGTTCTGAGATGAAGAATATCTACTTAAATATGGAGTACTTCTATAGAAAACTGGTTGATTTTGCGCGAGTGCGGCTAAAATTGATCCCTGTTTGGCTTCTAGATATTCTTGTTTACTAATAGCGGGCTCCTTCAATGGAAAAACTACAAAATCAACATCACTATACATTTGTTGGTGATACTGCTCTATCTGTGACCTCGATAATTGGCTGGTATACACAGTAGCAACTCCTTTAGGTGGTGGAGGAGGCGGATGCCTCGGAGCAGGAGGAGGTGGAGGAAGGAAAGTACAAGGAACTAGCACACTAGCTTTACTAGCAGCCACATCCAAATAATTATTTGGAGATATTACAGCATTCATTTGAACAGGAGACCTGGGTAATTTGGGAGGTATAGGAGGAACAATAGAACTTGGTCTTGAATAACTTGGCAATGAGTTCACACAAACCTTACTTGTTTGTGCAGTAAGCATACTGGGTGGTCGTGTAGTAATAAATCTTGCAGATGCTTCTTCAGATGAGTATGTTGGAGGTGGTACAGGTGTTACATTGCTAGGATAAGGTGGTGGATGTCTAAGAGGCAAATCTGACAAGCAACTGCTATCATCATAATCAGCGCAAGTACTTTCAATAGAAGATTTCGTCATCTGAGCTGGATATGGCGGAGGAGGTGGTCTGAATCTCGATTCCACACTATCAGTTCTGACTGGGGGTACAGGAAAATAGGCTTTGTAACTCGAGGGTAACGTTACGTAATCGGAGTCAGAATCCAAGGTATGACTCACATTTTTGCAACTTGGATACTTTCCTTTACCAACTATCAAGTCTGATAACTCTTCCGCTGATAGCAGGGATTGCTGTTTATCTGTTGGATCGCTACCATCACCATGAAAGGAACCAGAATTGCTAACATTAGAATTTGATCTATCTCTAAAAAGCCCATCTATTTGGTCGCCTTGTGTGCTATACTGTTCGCTGGAAGATAATGTGTAAACTCCACTGGTATGGCTGCTAGGTGCTGGACCAGATGTATAAACCACTTCCCTTGTATCCAATTCAATGCAAGTGGCATCACTCAGGGCTGAATTCTGGGCCGTATGGGAATACCCAAGCTCTAGACTACTACTTGTTGATAACCTTCTCCCACATTTGGACTCTAGAATAGAAAGAAATACAGATCATCATAAGAATATCAGACAAAATAAATATAAGTATGGATAATTTTATTAAGATTACTTTTCATCCTCTAATGAAATACGTATCAGATAAAAGTAAATTCTTTAAACAAGTTTGGCTGTAGAACTATTGTTAAGTGGTTATGTACTTGAAGATTCCTTGAAAAAATCAATCAAACATAAGCTTCTAGTATAAAAATATTTCACAAAGCGTTTCATCTACTTTGTTAATGAGTAAAATTAACACTGTCTGAAAAAATTATATGTCACAAATAATATATCTGATTTAGTTGTAATTTGTAAATTTGTAAATTATAAATTCAAGACATATATATCTTTCGTGGCGTAGTCAATAAGTTTGAAGTCTTGTTTTTCTCTATTGTTCTCGCAATTTCAAAGCGTATAAATCATCATGGGAACACCATAATAAAAATGGAATACTAATTCGTCAATGTGAAATTCCATGAATAATATTATAGGATATAAGATTATTTCTATTTAGAATGACTTATCAATATTATTTAAAATGCTGAGCATATAAATTCCTTTAAATTATTTTTCTAAAATGTATGTATGCTACAAAATGTGCACATTTTGATTTTAATGAAAAGGTAGATCTATGATACATGGAATAAAACAGTAAGATGATTGTTACATTAATTATAATTCTGCATAAAATTCTTTGGTGCCTGGTATATATATATATATATATATATATATATATATATATATATATATATATATATATATATATATATATATATATTCTTTTGAAAAGAGAGGATTTACAAAAATTTGAATTATTGTATTTACAATAAATGCTTATATGTCAGAAAAAACACAAGTGTGCGCTCAGGAAATGTAACAGGGGAACCATACTATCTTGTATATGATTCAATAAACGAGTGAAAAAACCCTGTCGCTATTGCACTAGCAATAGCTTGTCTGTTTATGATGTGTAAGTGTCGTGGGTACATAAAGAGTACCAAAGATTTTTCTGTTTAGCCGCTTCAATCTCTTGCATTCCATGATTTCCAAAACAAGAGTGAAAGGAAGGGGTTTGGTGAAACTTGAAAAATCATTCAAATGCAATGAAACCCAAAAATCAATAAGATCTAAATGATGATGTTATTTTAATTTATTCATGCTTTTTGAGGTGAGGTAATATATATTTGAAATGGCAAACCGCTAGAATTTGAATTGTCTGATGATAATGAAAAGACAACAACACAAAATATTTATTTTAATAATGGCGAAGGTTACTCTGCAGAAAATAATTTATCAATACTTTGTAAATTATCAAGTGATCCTTCAAGGTTTCTTATACCTTTCCACAAAAATTATCGTCGTCAAGGTCAAAATAGCGATGGCGTCCCAGGGTATTTAGAGCCGACTCTTAAGTCGCTTCTTGAAGAGGATCATGAATTCTTGAGAAAAGAGATTGGAGGAGTGGACAATAGGACCATCATTTGATGGTAACACTTCAAAAACTGTCATGAAAATAAGATCTTATCGGAATCAAGCCTACTAGTTCTTTGAAGCAGTTAACCTGTGTTCCACGGACCCCAAGGAGTCCTGGAGAATAATATGTATGAGGGTCCACAGAGCCACATCTGAAGATTTCAACAATAATAAATAAATGTCACCTGAAACCCCATACTCGCTACACTCACAAAAAAGAAGTGAAAACCAATTAATAGGAATATCTTGTGATTCTCTTTTTCAATTCTTTGGGTAAAGAAAGATCATGAGAAAATATCAAAAGAAGCACTAAAACATTTACTAATTTTCTCTTCTGCTCTTATATATATTGAAACAAATATAGAAACAGCTTTGGACCACGAAGTGATTCGAAGTTCTATAATTAAATATTTTAATTTGGAAAAATCGCATCCATAATAAATGGTTCTTTCCCATGAAAAACTGGAAGGAGAACACGACCGCTGGGAAGAATTCTGGTAATCAATTATGGAATTGTATCTTTAGAATTGTTCATTCTCATGAAGCAACATTCACCCTGAAAAAAGTTGTCAATCGCCTGAATTTAAAGTTTTGGGCCGCGAAGAATCCACATCAGATGCGCAAACACTATTCCAGCATATACGAAAACTCAATGTGTTATCCTGCATAGTGAAAAATAGAGTGTTACGACTTTATTTCTTGGCTGTAGTTTAACGGGAGCAATGCATCTGAATTTTTTGATGGACGATTCCATTGTCGCTCTGGCTGTGCTATACCACAATGATATGATCCTGACATATCTCATGGATCAATATGGTTCTCCTAAGATTTATTTATTTATTTTATTTATTTATTGATACAAGCTCAACAGGATTACTCCCAATTACAGAGCCGAACAAGTATAGACAAATTTGCTCAAACCTAAAAAACAGATTTAAAAAAAACTTTCAAAAACAATAATAACATAAAACGCACTGCACTGATGATGCAAACTCAAATAATAGAAATACACACCAAACAATCAAAACAATTTAAGTGCGTGAACTAAGTTTTGCTAGTAGATTTCTTTTGAATGTAGCTTGAGAATGACTGATATCAATCGAAGAAGCCACCGGTTGAAATAGTGACGGCTTCGATTGATAGGTGAGTTGAAGAAAACGCCCGTAACAGCTCCAACGACATAAAAAGTGACATTGCCTCTGCCAGCGAGCCTGGGTACCAAAAACATCAGTCTGTCAAGCAGACACGAACAACAGATGGAGTTATTCAGAAGTCCATACAAAAACATGCAGCACAAATATTTCCTGACACTTCTACGCACTATTCTCAACTAAAGATCTCAAGTACTCCGGGTTTGAAACCGTGCGATTACTTTTCATGGGAATAATTGAAAAGTAAGGTCTATAATTCAAAAGTTGAAAAAATTGACGATTTGGAGATAAGAATACGGCACGAAGTTAATTCAATCACCAAAGAAACTATCCGTCAAGTCAACAACGAATTCGAAGATCGATTGGCTATTTGTCAAGTTGTTGAAGGCGCTCATTTCGAATATTTGAAGTGGAAAATTATTGAACATTCAACTGCATACACATTGTTTTGGTTTGGTATCAGCTTCGTTCAAAACATTTTTTTTAATTAATTTTGGAACCCATCATTTCGAGAGTTCATTCGCAGGTAGGTATCAGATTGAAACATATCTGATTATTATATCGAATTAAGTTTTTTTCTGATGAAACACCTTGTATCTGGAGAACTATTCATCGCAGACCCCCACACTATGACCCATGGCAGAACTCAAAAAATAGCCTTATACCTTAAAAAAAGATAAAAAATTTTTTACTTCACCAAAAATTTCTAGCTGAAATAAATTGACTTGTCCACGCATTTTTCTCAAAAAATGAAGTGAGAACAATCATGAATTAGAATCCATAACTGAGAAGTATTTTCAGTCTAAAAATATACGATTTTTATCGAAGATAGATTCATTCAATAAAACAGACAATATAACCAAACACTTTTATTTATTTTACGGAAGAAAATAACTTTTCTAGAACTTTCTTGGTTTTTTGCATTCACACAAAGGAGACATAGCAGAACATATGCATTATATATAACATCGAACATATAATGTGCATTTTTGGAAAACTAGTCGACAATTTCCCACAAAAATATTGTAGAAGTTTTAGACAAACGTAACATCTCATCAGCCTCCGAAGTTTTAAATCTATCACAAAGCTTGAAGGTAAGTAGTCCGGCAACCCGAAACTGATAATAACAAAAAATTATGTATCGAATATCCCAACTCAGGGTCATTCATTGCGACCAATGTGCGATTACTGGCGGTTTTAAAAACAGTGCTCTATCATTCTCCCCCAGACAGCCGCGAATGATTTTACGAACGTTTTGTGTCAAAGCCAACAGAGGCGAACAATTTTCGAAATCAAAAAGAAACATAATGAAGAATACAGGAGCAGTACGAAAGATTTAAAGACCGGGATATCCTAGCTAGACTTGCGACTACCCTATTGCAAAATAAAAAAAATCGCATCCGAATTTCTAGATACACTTTTGTGACAATCCCTATTTTTCAATAAAACAAAAGTATATTTCAGTTATCCATATTTTTTGTCAGATTTCTTGAAACTTTTATTCGTATTTCATCGAAAGAAACATTTCTTACTTTACCCAAAGGATCTTTGATGATTCGATTTAGAAATCGAATAGCTTTATCATTGCGGAAGGACAAACTTACTTGTCTGCTTCGGCGTAACCACAACTGTACTGCAAGATGAACTGCACTGTGACCCCGCAAATTTGATGCTAGCCGTTTTCACAGAACTTTCAGAGCATGGTGGCTTCGGAACTTCATCTTCGTCTTCCTCTTTCAGCGCAAGAGAAGCAAAGGTAGCGGTGGCAGAAGCAGCAGAAGTTCGACTACTAGCAGGCGTACTGTCCAGCAGGTGCACTAGAGCCAAACTTTCCATAGATTGAGCGGGTGGGCTTGTTATCATAATCTCAAGTTCGTCCTCAGAATGTACTCTATCACTAACTATACCTGATGTTGTATTTGAAGAAGTAGATGAAATGACGGATATTCTCTGATCGCCTGCCCATCTTTGACGTTCTTCTTCCTCCCTCTTCGCTTCGTTCAAACGTGGAGTAACTGCCATACTAAATTGATGGGTCGCTTTGCAAAGAGCTAGTAATAACCTACTTTTTTCATCACTACTAGTATATAAAGTTAACTTTTCATGGCAAGTCCGTATTTCAAATTTTTTTCTTTCAAAACTAAGTTTGCCAATGGAACTCCAGAGAAAAATTGAAGGAGGATTATTATCCGGACATACTCGTAATCCTCTAGCACAAACAGCAACCAATATAGAACCGGGAGTTGTTTCAACTTTAGAAGCCTTTAGACGAAACATATGAGCGTTTACGGGCTCTTGTAATTTATATGATTCTGCTATGAACTTGTTTCGCGCTTCAGCTCTCGACAAGCCCATGTGGGTACGGTGGGTAGTTTCAATGGCACGAAGAGCAGCAGGGCCTCGCATATTCGGAGGTACATAGTCTTCTGGTCTGAAGCAGATAGATTCATGGTAGTCTCCAAAGTCCGCTTGAAGAGCCAACCCCGCCAATTGGGTTGCTTTTTCTCCTGCTGCCCCTGATGCTGCATTGAGCCGCAGCTGCAAGTAGTAATGATGTCGCGTGACATCATCTCTGAGTAAAAGAGGACTGTCGACGTAGAATTGCACACGAAAATAAAAAGCGAGAGCTGGGCGACCATTCGCATCAAGACCATGGCTGTGGGATGATCTCCAACTCTTCGGGGCATACTTCGACAACTTGCTTTCTGGTTCGGCAAACAAGTATTCTCCATCTGCAAAGAAAAAAACGAATCAGTAAATTATAAATAGAACACATATTTCTTTTTGTTTCGGAGACTATTATCTGAAATTATCTTAAAAGAATAGAATAGTCAATGAAAAATAAGAGAAATCGAAGCATCAACAAAAGTTGAACAGTTGAAGTATTAAAACATGTCAATGATCTATACTTAATATTGCCAATTTAATTTTACTGTCAATTCATCCATCGTAAGAAATCGAAATAGTGGATTGAATAAGGAATAAAAAATCTATTAACCACTATTAAATAGTGCAAAGTGAATTTAACAAGGATTAATTCATCGTATGTCATGTCGTGTATCAAATTGAATATCATTATGATTCATTTATCTAATGAGAGAAGCAATGAATTGCACACAATAGATAATCAAAGCAGCATCAGGAACAACAATTGAAATATCCAAGAGGTTCATCACTATTAAATACTGCCATTTGAATTTTGTTGAGATTCTTCCATCTTATTAGATCAAAATTGTGTATATGCAGAATAAAATACAAACATAATAACTTGAAATGTTAAAAATATTAATGAGTTCTTCTATGTATTGGTATTTGAATTTCATATCTTACGTGATAATAATAAATTGAATACAAGAGAACAATTGGAATATCAAAAATATATTAATGATCACTATTAAATATCGCCAAATAAATTTCACTGTGATTTATCTGATGAAAATAGTGCAGTAAATACCGCTGAAAATAACAGTTGAAATATCAAAGAAAATATTTATTATCACTATTAAATATTAAAATTTTTAAATTCCACGAACACATTCATCTTTATGGATCAAAATAATTAAACGCAATAGAAATCGAAAAAAGAACAGCCGAAATATCCAAATAATGGTAATGATCACTATTGAAAAAAGACGATAGAATTTTCTTGGGATTCATTTATCTTCCAAGATCACAATAGTGAAAGACGATACATGAGTTGAGAAATTCAAAACAGGAGCAACAAAAAAAATTTCAATTACCACTATTGACTGTGGACTAATTTATATTATTAGATCAAATTAGTGAAATGACTAACGACTAAAATTGAAAAAAAAAGAATTTGATTTTTTCGAATCCAACAAACGTTAATGATCACTTTTGATAGTGTCAACTGAATCAAAACTTAGTGGTAGCAAATTTTGAAAGAATTATCACGTTCGATTCTTCACGACATGACTTGTATCTTTTTTTCTGAACGATTTACTTCTGCTTGTTCTATTTGTAAATTCATAGGCATATAATTTATTCAAGTTCGATTCACTCAAACAACATTAATCATACGTCAACTCTTAACTATATGATATATGAATAAACACTTCTACATCAGATTCTTGACATGTTTTAATTTGAATAACAAGTAAGTTGCATTATATATTCAGTATCTGTCGCCTCTTTTATTACATTATTATTGCAAATTACGAAACAGAGCTCGGCTTATGCTTTTACTAGTTACTTTTTGTGAGCTAGTGTATATATGTATATCTTGCTGCAATGCAAAACTAACGGTGAATTTAAATTTAAACATTCGAGCTATTCCACTTTTAATATATGTTTTCGGCCTTCAAATTGGTTCTTTCGTTAGAGATCCGTCATTATAATTCGATGTGTAACCTGTTACAGTTCAGATCACTTCGGATTTAACACCGCTCTCATTGGGACGACACGTTGACCTGGCTCACTAGATTTATGTGAGAATTTCTGTCGTTGTTTATCTCCGGAAATTCCTGCCGATTTTATCATGGCGTATTATCTATAGATTAGAAGGACTTGAATGATTGTTGTTGCAATAAATTTCTGGAGTTTCCAGGAAAAAAATTATATAAGGTATATTTTATCAACTTCTGTCGATTGTCACAAGCGATGAGCTTTTCGCTGTATTATGCAATATCATCATCAGGAGATGTATTATAAGCATTATTTAAATGTACTTCTTTATTTCCGAAATGTTACATATTCAAAAATTATTACATGGTCATAGATAGAGCATGTTAATGGTTTTCCTATGATACACATAGTATATAGCCCGGGAGCCAGCGACATGTTTCTGTTTGTCATTTCCTCCCGATCTAAGATGTCAGAAATGCTTTCGAGAAGTGCCGCGAACGTCGACTGCGGTAACATGGGTGGTTTGGTAACGGCTGCCCCCAAAACATTTGAACGAGCGCTGCTCCTCTGTTTTTCACCAACTGACAGTTTTTCCAAGTTATACGTCAGATCCTCTCAAATACAACTTTAAATAGTCACTTAGAAAAATGTTTCAAGGGTAAATAAAATATAGTTATTCTGTTGCGTGAATAGAATGTTTAAGATAAATCATTTTGCAATTTTTGCTAAAAAAAGAACTTCCAAGTTAAAATCATTTGTGAAGAAAGATTGAGCAATAGCAGTGAAATATTGTGCCTTCAAAATATTAACAATTCAGTTGGAAAATATGTGGTTCCACCTTAAATAAACTATTTTCAGCAGTACCATAACGATTTGCTACTTATAGACACTTCGCTCCTCAGTCAACACAACATATCACAGTAAATAGTTCTCATGAATAAGTATGGATTTTTCATAAAAAATGGTAAGAATCAGGAAATAAATAAGGTAATTATTCAAATCAAGTCTTTTTCTATAAATGAATTAACCAATTTTCATGTTTATTTATCTGTCTATAAAATGATTTGATAAGCCAACTAATCATTTTGTATATAGCTAATTGTCAGAGAAATAAGTCTTGATTTATATGGTAACTCATTGAGGTAGAATAGTCTTCTCATTACACTTCTCGAAAAAAAAAGCAGTTTGTTGCAGAGTTAACGGCCACTATTTTGTTGTAATCTGAGCACCACCGTTTTGCTAGAACAGCTTTTGTTTTAGCGATATCCCAAAATATGTGAAAGAGCCGAACAAATAAGCATCCACAATATAGTTATGGGTCCTAATTAATCGGAAAAACATAGGTTTATTAATTAATTTTTTTATTTGTTTTGTTTCTACACTCATTAAGATATATCTAAATATTTGTAGTTCACGAAAAACCTGAATTGTGTGTGAAGACTTTGAAATTTCATTATGAAACTCCTTTCTCTATACTAATTGAGTTTTTAAGATAAAATTAGATTATTCTGAAGTTCATGAAAGCCCATAGTAAAGTGATTATTCCGTTAATGTTTTTCATTGACTTTTGTAGTTTTTATGTGTTTCACATTAATTGAAATGAATTTACATTCAATAAATTTGCGTTTCCGATAATTTATTGGATAATGTAGGTTTACACATTTTCATACAAAACGTTTGGCACAAATTTGATCAGTAAATATTTTACTCAAAAATTGTGTAAAAATAACATTTGATTGTTCCAGGCGTATGAGGGTTTATCAAAATACTTTTGGTAAGTTACTGAGGTAGAAAATTTGTTAGAAAATAGTTTGCCTAATACTTTTAATATCAGAATGATCAGCTAGTCGTTTTCCGGACAAAAATCCGTCTACTGGTGTATTTGAAAAGAGGATCATCCCTTGGTTTCTGCGTCACATATTTCACTGCGTCAGCTGATGGGTTTCTCACCTACTATATCTTCGTTTAATGACAAGCCGGATTCTGATAATTTCTTCTTCAAAATAGTTAGGCAACTCTCTGCAGGCATGCTTCCTATTATGTTCACAAGACCCAAATTCCAGAACATATTTTTAATGTATGAACATTCACATTCATGAAGCGCATGTTTTTGCATCAAGTCCATTCATCGAAAGTAAGGCTGAATTTATGGTTATTCTTTCCTAGATTCATAACATCCTGCGAAACTTTTATTTTCAAACTCATGCCATAATCCATAACAATCTGTTTTATGGAGTTAGGCGATGCAGGTAATTTGTAGTCATGCCATCTTTGGAAATCATCCTTGTAATTCTTTCCTCCAAAGAAACTTTTTGTAGTGACGAAAAGTAATCAGATATTTTCTGCCTCTTCGTACCGGTTGGAGGAGGTAGCCCTACTGACGCGGAAGCATTGATCAGCATTGAAGAATTTAATGGAACCAGAGTCTTGTTTTCTGTCACTTTTTTATGAGAAGTATCAATTTTGTGCTTGGACAGTAAATGTACATGTAAGCCTTTGGGAGATCGTGCCGTTGTTTTCAAAATAGACTCACACAATTTGCACGGGACAGTTTGTCCATCCTCTGCCTTCAAAAAGTATTTCCATACCTCTGATCCACTTTGAAACTCTTTATAAACTACCTTTGTTGTCATTTTAACACAAAACGAATAGACCCAGAGAACTTAAACAGACAAGGAACTATTTTAAACTGTTATTGGAATAGTTTATTAATCTGCAGACTGCCATGCACGCTGACACATCCAGGCTCGTAAAACAATGACAAATTTACGACAATCGGAAAACGTCTCGCCTTACTCATCCCTATCGCTCTGTGGCCCTAGCGCCACGTGTTGCCGCCGGGAATAGGTACATTGTTTACATAAGTAATATCCCTGTGAAAGCACTGAAAGCTAACCAAAATTGACATAATACCAATCTTGCAAATCTTGCGAGATCGCGCATGATTTTGGGTGCAAGATTGATCATGCAGAATAGGTGCGAGATCTCGGTATTGCAAGATCTTGGTATATCGAAATTGCATTCCCTATTTCTCTGAACTAACCTAACCTAGCTGACATCTCGTTTTGTTCAAAGTAGCATGCAAACTATCAAACAGAACAAAGTTTCAACCGAGAGGAAATCACATTTTCTTTTTTTTTTTTCATACTCTTATGAGTAGCTGACGTATAATCCGCTACGTTGCAGCCAGCAGACTTTTTTTCTCATTTCAATATTATATCAAAGTTTCAACAGGGAAGAAGTGACAACAATTGGATTTTTTTACGCATGTTAGAAGCTGCCGAAGCAGCTGTTCGTATGAACAGCTGAGCAGTATAACCCACTGCTTTACTGACGTATTTTTTCATTTCAACAATGTCAATTATTGACTATCAGTTTCAACCGAGGAGAAATAACAAAAACTCGATTTTTTTACGTGTTTTGGAAGCTGCTGTAGCCGAACCCGTTAATGGTGCCGCCCCTGACGTTCACAAGACATCGCGACACATTTGTCTGAAGCATTTCTCAAATTTTGGACCGGGAGGAAAATGGTCATAAAAATCTGTTGCTGGTTCTCAGGTAAATATCACTTCGATCATAATACTTGATGTGGAGTTTCAAATCATTCGAAGGTACAATTCAACAGAATCTATCTGTGCGTGTAGATAGCTTCTATTTATTGTGCACAAAGTCAGCTGGTACAGTGATCGAAAGACCAGTTCTGAGCCAGTTCTTACGGAATTTTCTACGCCTTCAATCGTTTTGAGTGAAAAGTCTGAAATAATGCGAATTTCATTTAATTATTTTGTATTGTTAGGGTTTGTTTCTAATTTGAATGGCAAAAAATTCAATGGACAATCTAGAAAAATAGTCCAGAAATTAAGGATCATACTTTAATTGTGGGGGTTGAACGTGGAAATAACTGAATATTTTCTATCATGCGAGCACATGTTAATGTTGTACTCGAGCGCACGGCACTTGTTAAATACTGTTCACTCGGAAGGACATCACATTCTGTCTCGAACATGAAGTGGATGCGGGTTAAAATTGGCTTCTGAATGTAGTGAGTAAAGCCGCGATCGTTATCTTACAAATGCAGCACAAACATGTCTACACAGTGGGGGCGACAAAGAAGTACCACCTCCGCCGAATACTGATACTTCCATAAAAATAAGGAGAAATCATTTTTTTCAGCATCACGAGTCAGTAACCAGTAGAAATGAATGGGGAACTTGCATTTTTACAGATGGAATCTGGGAACGAAGGGAATAGCGTCATGTGGAGCAATTTCAAGAACCAGTGTTTGGGAGGCCAATTTACCACAAAATTTTGTAGGCAATTTATTTCATGGAATGCTATGCCAAGTCTTATACTTGCTCATGGGGCTCCTAAATTTCAAACGCAGTTGAGAAATAATTTTTGTTTATTAATGAAATTTTGCATATTTTAATTTTCTTTTCGTTTTTTCTCATAAATTTTGTTGACTTACATCGTTTGACTAAATCGCTAAATTATTGAATATATTTCATTTTTCTATTATCGCTTGTCCGATTTCGAAGAATAAAGTTCATCCCAATAAATAGTTGTGGATTATATTTGCCTATGTGATTCGTTTCATGAAGTCGACGAAATGAATCTGTTATGGATTTAATGATTCAGTAACGTGTTGCATTAACAAAAGTTTACGAAATATTCAGGTATTTTGAACGATATGAGAAAAATTAGATGAAGAAGAAAATAGTTTTTCAAGTCCAGATAAGAAACGGAAAACATTTTCTTCCGGAAACAAATCCCGATGACTTTGATAGAACTCTACTTCCTTGTTATATCGTGAATTGTTACGTCGTGGATAAAATGGTATCTACGATAATGCGGCTTGATTGAAGAATGGATTTATAAGACCACATGAGAGTATTCAAAAAGTTTCAAAAGTAATTGGGTTGCGATGGATGGAAAAATGAACAAATTGGACAAGTGTAAGTAGAAGGTCAAAGGTGTATCAGTAATTAAAAACATACTGAAGAAATTGATAAATATTATTGTCAACTCCCAATGAAATTCTGTACCTCAAAGATTTCTGATATACCGACAATCAAAAGCACCGCACATCTGTCATCAAATGTCTGCTAACATTCGTTGAATCCATGTTTGTTTAATAGTTTCAACTTGTAATTTATCGTAAAGCTTTTGATGATTATGCTTATAATTTTCTACCATGGTTTGCTTTGACATATTTTTTATCATGATTTCAAGACAACAAGAATGAATAATTAATTTGAACTTCATATGCCTGCGCAATCCTGAGAAAATGCGGATAAGTTCATTAACGCATTTTTCTGATGCTAGTACAAATGTACAGGTTGAATATACAGGGATATCCACCGGGACCGTCCGTTAAAAACTTTTCAAGTTCCAATTACAATATCAAGCTGAAATTTTATACGCGACCATAACTAGCGATTTCCAATAGGAGTGAAATATTTTCGAAGTGATACCATTTCCGGTTGTGCCGGAAGTGGGTCATCACTTTGTTATTTCAAATGGCAATCTACCTTTTTTATTATACATCTAGAACCGACATTTGAGCAAGGCATAAAATACCCAAGTTGTTGGCACTTATCTGTCAAAACTTTTGACAGATTTAATTATTTTTGTTATAAACTCGATTTTTGAGGAACATTTAAAAAAATTGTAGCTCGTAGATCTTTTGCACTTCAGACACAATTTTTGCTTGGGTGGATAGAAGAAGGATCAAGGAATTTTTTAAGCAGTCTACACATGTCAAATGTTTATTGCGTTGTTTTGTATGATTTTTTCAATTTGGCCTTTTTCAAACAGCAATAACTCAATTTTTCAAATTGCACGTGCCAATTTTTATATCGCCATCAGATGAAGCGTCAAATTTCAGATGGAAATGTATAAGCATGTACTATACCCATCTCTTATAGTTCCGAAATAATTTGAGAATATAAAGAATTTGATGATTTTGCAAGAACTAACAGAGAATGCTTTGAAATATTTGAATCAAGTAGCTGAACTGGCTACGCTCACCTGACAGGTGCCTAAAATTGATGTACTTGTCACTTCGTTCATTCGAATTTGATATTTCAACAAGAATTGTCGTTATTTCAGATTGAAAATATCCAAAAAATACAACACATTTGTAATAAAACTACTGGTTAATCAAACGAAAATATATTTAATCTTTTTTTGATTCATTTTAGAATGTCAAAAGTAGTGGGTAGAAATCGCAGGCAATTCAATAACCAATTTCCAAATTTACCGTCTAAAATAAAATTTCGAAGCATTAGAAGCAATTTTCTACAATTCGGATGAATAAAATTGTAGGAACTAAGCGAAAACCAAACATTATAGGAGAAAACTAATTCACGATCTGAATAAATATTCAATATGGGCCCAATTTTGTTCGATACACTTGACAGCTCGTATACGAACATGATGAGTTGCCCTCCTAGTTTCCTCAGGATCAATATTACGAAAAGCATTATGAATGCGCTCTAATAACTCTTCTTTACTTCTTACAGGAATAAGATACATTTCACTCTTGATTTTGCCCCATAAATAAAAGTCAAGGGGCGTCAGGTCCGGAGAACGCGGAGGCTATAAATTTGGTCCTTGGTTACCCCACGATCTATCCTCGAACATTTCTATTAGCTGCCGATTCAAAGCTCGTGTTTTATGTGCTGGTGCACCATCCATTTGGTAATAGCAATCCCTCTGAATGTTAAGGGTAATCTATCTAAAAAATTTGCTAATGTTCCTCTCAAAATTTCCAGGTATCTTTGTCCATAAAGATTTTCGTCATAAATGTGATAAGCCAACAAATCATCCATTAAAATTGCAAAAACGTTCACGCTGAATTTAATTTGGAAATCAATAACCTCAATGAAATGTGGATTTTCTGTGGCCCTAAAATGTCAATTTCTTCTGTTGGTTTTCGACTTTCATTGAACTTGGCTTCATCAGACCATATAATTTTTTTCAGAATTGTCTCATCTTCTTGAAGCCGAGTTAATAAATTTTCACAGAAATTTAGCCGCTTGGGAAGGTCAGTTGGTTTCAATTTTTGTAGTCTGATAAAAGAATACGGGTGTATGTTATGTTTCTTAAGGATCCTTTGAATGGAAGTATAACTCAATTCAATATCCATTGATGCTGACTTAATGGACGCATGTGGATTGGCACGAAAATACGCTAGCGTATTAATTTGATTGTCGTCGTCCTCGAAAATTGGTTTTCTTCTAGTTTCTATGTATTTTGTTCCTCCAAATTGCAGAAAATTGCTTATAATCCTTCGAAATTTTGTTTTACTCATAGGCGCCAAATATGGAAATTGGCTATTGAATTGCCTGCAAGTTCTATACACCATTTTTTGACATTCGCCATGAATTAAAAAGAGATTAAACATATCCTCGTTTGAATAATCAGCCATTTCATTATCAATCTGGTGTTTTTCAAAAATTTTCACTTCAAATTACCAACAATTCTTGTTGAAATATCAAATTCGAATGAACGAAGTGACAAGTACATTAATTTTAGGCACCTGTAAGGTGAGCGTAGCCAGTTCAGCTAATTGATTCAAATATTTCAAAGCATTCTCTGTTAGTTCTTGCAAAATCATCAAAATTCAATATATTCCCAAATTATTTCGGAACTATAAGAGATCTGTATAGTACATGCTTATACAATTCCATCTGAAATTTGACGCTTCATCTGACGGCGATATGAAAATTGGAACGTGCAATTTGAAAAATTGAGTTATTGCTGTTTGAAAAAGGCCAAATTGAAAAAATCATACAAAGCAACGCAATAAACATTTGACCTGTGTAGACTGCTTAAAAAATTCCTTGATCCTTCTTCTATCCACCCAAGCAAAAATTGTGTCTGTAGTGCAAAAGATCTACGAGCTACAATTTTTTTTAAATGTTCCTCAAAAATCGAGTTTATAACAAAAATAATTAAATCTGTTAAAAGTTTTGACAGATAAGTGCCAACAACCTGGGTATTTTATGCCTTGCTCAAATGTCGGTTCTAGATGTATAATAAAAAAGGTAGATTGCCATTTGAAATAACAAAGTGATGATCCACTTCCTGTATAACCGGAAATGGTATCACTTCGAAAATATTTCACTTCAATTGGAAATCGCTAGTTATGGCCGCGTATAAAATTTCAGCTTGATATTGTAATTGGAACTCAAAAAGTTTTTAACGGACGGTCCCGGTGGAAATCCCTGTATAGTGTAATTCAACCACCTCTCTATTTCAAGATGGACTGATTTTGGCAGAATAAGTTGAGACACGATTGAAGGGGGATCAATTTCCGATTTGGTTCGGAACACGTAAAATCAACCCCCTACCCTCAGCAACACCTAAGTCAAAATTCATTATAGGAACAATGGGTCGAATAACATATCTTTGCAAAGGTCTTTTAATTCTCAATTCAAAAATGGTATCTCTATGAACATTTAGTATCACACAGAAAGTCCAAACACAACGAAAGTTTGTATTCCAACGAAAATTTGCCAACCCTTATATGTCCAGAAATACTGATTACAGTCGAAAAAGCTGGTACACGCCAAATTGGAGGGGGACCAATTTCTGAGTTAGTTTGGAACATGTGAAATCAACAACTTAAACTAGCAGCTCGAAATCATTATTAGGAAAGTGGATCAAGTGACATATCTTTGGAAAGGTCTTTTAATTTCCTATTCAAAATTTTTTCTTAATGAACATTTAATATCATACAAACAGTCCAAACACAACAAAAGTTTGTTTTCCAACGAAAATTTGACAATGCCTAAATTCAAATTTGGTTGTCAAAATGACCTTATCCAATATCCATTCAACGATACAATTATAAATTTTCTGCTATCATTCTCAAGTGACGATTCTTGTCTTCAGCATTTGCAAGTTTTTAAAACTCAAGTAAATGTAATAATTTGAGGTATTGATAAACATCAATCTTTTACATGGAACGAGTCTTCTGAATGGAAGTTTTGGGCTACTTACAAACGGAAAACACTACTTACATCAGATAATTATCATGGGTGTCTAGAGTATCAGCTTCAACAGTCTACATGATCGTGAAACATCACTAATTTCACTTTTATATGTCACTTTTAACATATGTCATCATTCCTAAAAGATTGTCATTCAATTAGTCAAAGCTTGACGTTTGTAAAAGTTTTGCCCGTTTTCAAAGTTACGTGTTTATGAAAATTGGAAACGACATTACATTACTATAATGTCAAGCATGAAAAAGAAGTATGAAATTCTGTCAACTATATCAAAACTATTTTCATCAGCCTTTCAAGCAAGACGATGAAGGACTTCGAGCTTAGTACAATATCCCATTGATGATTGCTTAACAGGGAAACTATACACTAGAAGTAGAAGCAATAGAAGAAGTGAAAACTAAAGTTGTCAATTCTGAATTCAACTTTACCGTCCAATGAAGTATTGTTATTATCATACGAGAAGTTCATTAGAAATGAGAAAATATGTCAAGAACTATTGTTTGCTACAATTTTGGAAGATGGAGAAGCTATATTCAATACTCTGGAAAAGTTTTGCGTGGAAAAGGTAATTCACTTGAAAAATATTTTGACAGTTGTTACAAATGGCGAACTGAAGGGCGTCGAAAAGTAATCACAGCATGTTCAAAACATAACAATTCTGGACGTACTCTTTGTGAATTGCGTGATTCATCGCCAGCATTTGATTGCAAAAACTCTGAGTGAGCGACTTTGTAGATCACCGCAATACGTCAGTTAATGAAATCAGAAGTAACTGAGGAGGAAGGATGTTACTGATTACTGCTGCTACTGATTTGCCTGCATCGTTTTCCTCGAAAAAAAGACCCAGAATTGCGTGACAACCTCATCTCATCAAAGAGCAATATTGCGTTCTGGACAAACCTAAATAAATAGGTTAATGACGTCAATCTTCACCTTCAAGATGACTACTTAAACTTGATTAAGGAAAAATAGTATGACTCATTTCGTAAATTCGTAAATTTATCAGGAGTATCATTCAATAACGAGAACTTGCTACTTTACTGTCAACACTTGGAAAACCTCCTCAGAGATTTCAAGTCAAGACTCCAAAACGTTTTAACCATGCTCAGACTGGGTTTTAGATCCTTTTTCGAATGAAAATACAGCAGCATCACCCCCGTTAAAACTAATAGAACTGCCGACAAATGAGGAATTAAAAATGAAATTCAAGAATATCTACGAAGATGGTATATTGATGAATGTTTTTGCTTATATTCCAATTTTTCTATTTAGCTGATCATGGATTAAGTGCTGTAGCAACATTGGTACCTACAGAAAGATATCAGCTTTATGTTACTGAAAGCGATAACCTACCGCTGTTTTCAAGAAAAATCGAGCTAGCCTCCTTAAGATGCATCAAATTCAACCTTCTCATTAGTTATGTCATAATTTCATGTCTTGAATGTCAATAAAAATATTCATGAATATAAATTTCCGTCATAATTGCTCTCATTGAAACATTCTTTTTCCATTATTCATTCTAATCTCAGAACTAGGATAGAGTTCATATCCTTTATTAAGACTATAATATAGTATTTTAATATCATACTTTCAAGTTTAATCGTGGCAATAGCTGTTTTAAATTCGCTAGTAATGAATTTACAGATACGAAAATATTGGAAATATAATTTTTGTACGGCTGTTTGACAAGGGAACTTGTTTTGAAAATCAAGTGGAAAATCTAAGACGACCAAGAGCTGATATTGATTGTTTAGAGAACAGGATTAATTACTGGCGTAAATAATATAGATTACATCATCCTTTTGAAAGTTTTCTAGAGTAGGTCTACCTCTGTCTATGAAGAACAGTCCAATCAGAATAAGATATCAGCACGATTGGCACGAAGGAAAATTATAAATACTATTCAATACAAAATGTGTTCTGGCAATTTTAATAAACAAAGTGAAATTTTGGCAAAAAATTATTGAGTCCAAACTTCGAAATCTCAACATTGCTAATAGTTAGTACACTAGTTCAAATTGGTGTTTATTGTTCATAAAGTTCGTAAAAATATGAGCGACAGTTCATTCGATTCAGAATAACGTTTAGCAGAATATATATCAGAATAGCGCATGAAGAATTTGTAGAAAGTATTAGCAATTCACCATGAGAAACAAAATATTCAGTTTTCCACAAAAAATTCAGATACTGTTAATAATTTGAAAATCACCAAAAAGATTCTCAAAGAAGACAAAACTTCCCATTAAAAATCCTAATTCACGGAACTCTCAATTTAACGTTGAATATAAGACTCTGCATGACGTTCACCACACGCGTACTTCGTCTTCAAAGTAACTACATCACCTAAAACAATTTTTTGGAAGTATTGAATATCAATTTAAGTATTTGACATAGAATATGGCGTTACTGAAATATTTCAAAGAATGATTTTTTCACTGGAAAAAGTTTTAATTATTTTTTCAAAATATGATGATGTGATTTCGGAAACCCGCTTCTAATGAAGAATTGTATTATGTTCTGCGCTCACTCCTCTAGACTAGATGCTTTTTTGATCATTTCAAGTTATGAACAGTTTTTGTATTATTTACTGAAAGAAGAAATTATCCCTTTTTTCATCGCTGTGCATGCACTCCCCACAAAAATTATCGCATCACCCTATTTTTACGACAATACTATATAAACTTTTAGATTGGTCATACAAGAGTCGCTTGGTAACTTTCAGAAGTGTAAAATAAGAAGATATCATTCAGAAGAAATGAGTTTATGATGGGAAATATCAACAATTTCCGTGTTAATGAAAAATTAAAAAATTCTACCATCTTCAAACATACGCGAAGAGACCAATCAACTAGCATCGAATGGTTACTAATCATTTTCAAAATAGAGTGTTTCCTCCCCGGGCCCTAATTACTGCCAGTATACGTCTCGGAAGCCCCTCAAACAAATTTTGGATCTACTCTTGAGTCACTGAGTTACAAATTTCAGGAAGCAGATTTTCTAGTTGTTGGAGTGTTCTACAAGGCATCCTACGTTGCTGAGTTTGCCACCCCATGTTGTCCCAAACAGGTTCTATGGGATTTAAGTCGGGACTTCTGGCTGGCCATCTCAAAATATCAATTTCGGCATTTTGCAAAAATTCTGTAACTACTCTAGCTGCATGAGACCGAG
This sequence comes from Cryptolaemus montrouzieri, assembly GCA_013387265.2. Lineage (NCBI taxonomy): Eukaryota > Metazoa > Arthropoda > Insecta > Coleoptera > Coccinellidae > Cryptolaemus > Cryptolaemus montrouzieri. The sequence goes on from JABFTP020000021.1 coordinate 66,092,882, forward strand.
CATTATCATGCACGTAAATGAAGTTTTCGCCAATCAATGGGCCAAAGGGTACAACATGGGGCTCAATGATATCTGCTATGTATCTGGCCGCTGTCATTCTTCCATTATTCACTAGGACTAACTCTGTTCGACGATTGAAAGAAATGCCTCCTCACACCATTACTGAACCCCTCCGAAGTTTTCGGTTTGCCGGATATTGCATTGCTGATACCGTTCCTCTGGTCGTCTGTATACAGGCGTGCGTCTATAATTTGATACTAGACAGAACCTGAACTCGTCGGAAAAGAGAACATTCGACCATTCTGGAATACCCCAATTTGCATGTTCCCTCGCAAACTGAAGTCTTGTAACTCGATGCTCTCTGGTGAGACGCGGGCCGGTAGATCCCACCCTTGGTCTGATATCGTCTTCTCTGAGCCTGTTCCTAACAGTTTGCAATGAAATATTCACATTTCTGGAAAGTTCAAGTTCATTTTGTAGCATTCTAGCCGTACATTGCCGAACTCTTAGTTCAGTTAAACGAAGCCAACGATCATCAACTGGTGTTGTTATCCGATTTCTTCCATATTCCCCAGTTTCGTGGTACCGATTAATTGCTCTTGAAATAGTGCTTTTGTTAACATTCAACAAGTTAGCCATGTAACGTTGGCTCGCCCCTCCTCTAGAAGTGTTACAATTCTAACACTTCATGATCACTCAAATAGCGTCCAGGACGTTCAGCAGCCATTACAATAAATTCAAAGATTGGTAAATCAACAAGAAATACAGAAAACTTGCATTCATTTAGCGTGAAAACTGAAGAGAAATTGAATGAATACTGATAGTCAAATAAATTCATTCTTGTTTCAAACGTGTTTGAGATCATATGGAAACAAATGTTACTACATAGATAAGATATTTAGTACTCCTTCGGCGGTACATATATATGTCCAATAACATATGTTGACAAAGCGATAAAACTGCGATGGAGCTGCTTAATCGATTGTGGAATTCAGAATACCAGGTGATGCGACAACTTGACACAATTTTTGTGGTGTATGTATTTGAGTACATGGAATTTCTACTGCCAACAAGAGGGTCATGAGAAAAAGATTGCCCGAGTTTTTATTTGAGGAGAATTTTATCAAGAATAAACACCGAATTGTAGACAAAGTATGTTGTTACAATTCATCAGAAAGAGCAGAATGCAAAAAGAGCGGAATATATTCTTCAATTCCGAACTTACTCCTCATTTAGAATTCAATAAAGATCCCTTGGTTCTTTTAGGCGATTTTAATTGCATAACAAGCTCTTTGGATTCTCTAAATAGAACCACGAATATATGTAAACCCCTCATTTCGATGTGAATTGTAGACATAGATCATCCAAATTTGAGAGAAAACTACTCGAGTTTAAAAATTAATAAATAAAGAAATTAAACCCTTATCTTTTCAGACCACTCTGCAGTTGTAGTACATTTATTGAAAACAAATGAAGTCAAACACATTTCTATCTGATATTTAGGTATTTCTAAGGTAAAATTTAAACTTTTGATATTCGAAAGAATTATGAGGATAACATCACTTTGTATCAGTTTCAATTGAAATTTCGGGAAACGCAAATAATTGAGAATGATGCAAATTATATATTGGGATTTTAGAGAAAATATCTTCCAGACGAAATACTTACTCGCGATATCAGATGAAGTTAAGGCAATAATTTGAACACATTTTTACTTTGCGTTTATAATAAGTTCTGAAAAAGATATATTATTTAGATTATTAAATTAGTAATTCACAACGAATTATTTCTGCATATGCAGATGACGTAGCTGTATTCCTCGGTAATGACGATCAAGTAGACAATATCCAGAACATTTTGAAAATTTTTGAAAGAGCTTCTAACCTAAAAACTAACTTTCAAAAGTCTGCCCTTCTTGCTCTGGGTGAGTCATCTGACCATCACAGTGAAAATTTTAAAATTGTTAAAGATATAAAATACTTGGGAATGAGAGTAACGAAAAATTTCAACGAAATGATCAATTTGAATTGGCATGCGGTAATGCAAAACATTCAAATAACCCTGATTAACAATAGCATAAGGAATCTTGACATAATAAGAAAAATATGGTTTATCAATACATACTTATTATCAAAGGTATGGTATCTTGCTCAAGTGTTACCGCTTCCTATGTTTGCTCGCAAAAATGGTTCAGATGTTAGGTAAATATATCTGGCACGGTAATTTATATCGGGTGGCTCGCCCGCAACTATGTTTGAAATATAATCAAGGAGGGTTAGGTCTCATTGATCTCGAAATTAAAGCCGGTGCATTGTTTTTAAAAACCCAATATGCTTCTGCGGATATTACTTGTGACAAAATTTCCTATAGGTCCTTATATTCTGAAATTTTTGAAGGAACGAAAAATTTCACGAAAGATCGTATATTCAAGAAGGTTATCGAATTTTGGAATCTGTTAAACTTAGATAACAATCATGAGTTGTCAACAAAAAAAATCTATAAAAATATTCTTGAAAAAAATCCGAATTCCAAATATAGTATCGAAATATCCGCACCTCAAATGGAATAAAATATGGCCCTTGATGAATAATAGTCTGATTCCTACCACCTGGAGATCAACAGTATATAGAATTTTAAACGAAGTAATTCCTGTGGCAACAAAATTGAATAGACACGGCATGTGTGACAATACCCTATGTTCATTGTGCCAAAGCGAAGACACTATTCTACATAGGATCCGTTCTTGTGGTCTTTCAAAGGAGAGCTGGAAATCGAATTGTGAGCCAAACTACTCAGTTATCTGATATTTAGGTACTAAATATTTTATTATTTCGATTCTTTGAACACATACTTTGCGTTTATAATAATTATTTAGATTATTAAATTAGTTTTTGCTCAAAAACACTATTTCCGATAAACGTTTATTTTCGTTTATAAATCTGAAATACACTTTTTCATGTCTCCAACTTTAAAATGTCGGAAAATTCTATACAAAACCTCTACAAAGCTGAGCTGACAACCGCTGTTTTACACCCTAGAGTAATTTTTTTCAAAAAGCGGATACTCATAATTCTTACTTTGTATATACACTGCGCCAAGAAATTAATATAATAAAGAAAATGATGAAATAAAATGAAAGAGATAAATTGAGATTTTGCAAGAAACCAAGACCAGTTGATAAAAGCAGTTGTTGATCAATATTTTCGAATAACGTTTGCTCTTCTTGAAAATTTTAATTTTCGATAATAATGCAACTCGAATCAAGAAATTTGACCACGGTAGGATATGCTGAAGCAGTAGTGTTAGATGACCTAGAATGAACTTATACGAGAAAAGGCGAAAGTCTTGGGGTGCCCTATTCGACTGTTTCCAGAATGATCCGGAGATACAGGGGATTTGTAGTCATAAGAGGAGATCTGGACAAGGCCGTCTTAAAGCAACAACGACAAATCATGGTCGTTTCATTCAAGAATTTCCTCGTTTAGTGTACGGTTTACTACTTCTAGGCACCTTCAAGTTCAGCTTCGACAGAACAGTATAGTGCAAATCATCACTGAACGATACGACAGCTGACTGCGGGCAAGTTCTGTTTACATATGAGTCGATTTTTTCTTTTTACTTTGTACACGACGTTCTTTAAACGAGATGAATACGCTCGTTAAACGCAGTTCGGACGCTCAACGATCGCAAGCCTTCTCTTTAACTTTGCACACGATTTTCGCATTTGTATCCTTATAAACGCGCAGATACATCGATACGGACGCGCGTGAACGCGGCTTGTAGCGTAAGAAACGCTCTAACGATAAGCAGTATTTAAGAATTGAAACCACAGTCTTACGATGGCATCACTCAAAATAACCGCTAGCTGTGAGGCCATTTCTAAATCGTAGAAGTAGAAATTATAGCATAAACATTGAGTAATCTCATTTACGAAAGAGAAAAGAATACGTGGTCGTTACGACACATTTGAATTAGTAACATGGGTAAAAATTTTAGAATTGTTAACGTATTCCACATAGACCACAAGACCAGAGTCAGCTCAATCATGAACAAACGAGGAAGAGAGGTTTGCTTTGTACTAGAGTTATGAAAGCAATTACACCTTCAATTGTTGATCAGCATACTAGTCCTATTAACTTTTCTGACACATCAGTGGTATTTCCTCCTCTTCCGAAAATAGCAGCAGTAATACATGTACATGAAAAGAATGATGCTGCTAACATACGTTATTATCGTCCAATTTCAATTTTAACTGTCTTCTCTTAGGTCCTTGAGAAAATCGTGTTTAATCGTATGGTTGACTTTTGAAATAGATTTCAAAATTAGTAATAGTCAAAATGATTTTAGGGCCGGACGTTCCACTCAAACAGCTGCCTTTGATTTTGTTCTGTTTTTCTATAAAAGCTTGAATGGAAGTCTTCTGGTGGCTAGACTTTTTTCCACTTATTGCGGGCATTTGACCGCTTGGCCATAAGTTTCATAGAAAGTAGAATCTATAATATAGGTTTAAGATGTGTGTTTCTTGATCGGATTACGCAGCTTCATTTCAAGTAAACATTCGTCACTCAGGGTTCGGGATGCTTGGACTTACAAATTTGGGACTAAGTTAGGGATTCATTAGGGCTCCGTGCAGGGACAACTACTGTTTATTCTCTTTAGTAATGATCTGCCTGTTCATATAAATGCATATATAATTACAATATTTACTGATTATACTTCTATAACGGCCACTTGTTTCTAAAAAAGAATTATTCGAATGATTTTCAAACTCAACCCACGTGAATCGTGTGATACAGTTATTATTGCATACAACATTCTCTCTCTTTTCTGCATTTACATCTACAGTATTCTCTACATAAAAGATAACGAAGATCAATATATTATACTATCTAGCTTTCATGATCGATCCACTCGTAATGCAACCACTTTGTGCATTACTATTCATAAAACCAGGAAATATGAACTTTCTCCCTCTTATCAAAGGATCATACTGTTCAATGATCTTCCTCATCCAGTCAGGCGACTGCCTAGTCGGATTTGAAAAAACTATTAAATCCACGCTCTTGGACAAGACTTACTACAATGTTGAAGAATATTTAAACGATAAGCAGTTTTTAGCTTAGATGAAAATTGTTCTTGATGCATTGTCTTAAATGGGCGTGTTGTGTATTGAATATTTCAGTTGTTTGTTATATGTTTGAGTTGTGTATTATACACTGTGGCAAAAAATTAACGAAGAGAATCGAAAAATCGAATATATTTAGAAGATTATAAATGTTAGAGAATTATTTTACCAGTAATCCACCAGCACTAAGGAATGCTTGAGAACAATTGATATGAAAATGGTACTTACAGTAATTGAAATGAAACTTATAATGAAAAATGTAAAACTTTAGAAAAAATTTATTAATCTTCTATTGAGAATATCACAGACATTTTCGATGAGATTGGGGTCTGCACTTCGAGCAGGCCGCATCATTGGCGTGATTTCGTGATCTTGAAGTTAGTTTCTAACGATATGAGTTCTGGCGTTATCATGCATAAACAAAAAGAGAAAATCCATTTTTGCCGTAAATGGTAAATATTCCTACCCACGCCATTATTGAAACCAAAACCATAGGTAGGTAAAAAGTTGCACTGGGCATATCTCTAATTTCGGCGTCTATACACTAGAGTACGTCGATCTCAATGTAAAAGACAACATCTCGGCTCATTTCTGAGCAAGAACTCCGTCCCAGTCAACTTCTAACTAATTGAAATGTTCCTGACAAAATTCCTTCGGGCTCTTCGAAGAGCTGCGTTAGAGCTGGGCCTCTGCCTGCGACACAGGCCTTAAACCAAATTCCTTGAGACGTAGTCTTATCGTTTTAGTGCTTATTTTCACTTTCATGTTCTGTCGAAGCTGCATTATAAAGAAATTCTGAAACAACGGTCATGGATCACCGTTGTTGCTGGAAGTCGTCCTTACCCAGGTCTCATTTCTTGATTACGCGTACCTGCCGGATCATTCTGCGAACAACTAAATGGGACACCTCAAGCTTTGGCCTATTCTTGTATAAGTCCAACCTATATCATCTGAAACTACTGCTTCAATACATTCTGCTGGGGACAAGTTTCGTGATTCGCGATGTATTATTACCGATAATTAAAATTTTCAAGAAGAACAACCTTTACTGGGAATAACTGATCTACAACTACTCTTATCAATATGTGGTGGTTTCTTTCGAAATCTCAATTTATTTCTTTAATTTTATTTCCCATATGAGGGGCATGTGCGAATTTTCTTGGCATATGACTTCCGAAAAAACATGTGTTAATAATTAGTTGAAACCAAAAAAGAAAATTGAAATTTTGAAATTGTGCGTTAATTTCTTGGCGCAGTGTATATCATATTTTTGATATGTACTTTTCACTTGTCCTATACATCAAATAATGTCCAACGGATGAATGAATATATTATATCATTCTAACTGGTCTTCTTCTCGAAATTTATATACTAAATTTTTACACTTCCCGTTGTCCTAGAAACATGCATTTGGCGAGAAGCAGTACATATAGTACAGATATAGGAAAAAACTGTAAAATTGTTGCTACATCACGAAAGAAAAAAAAAGTTTTTGCCATAGTGAAAGAATTCACTTTTTTCTAAGAAACGCGTAACGGTAGTTACTTGAATTACATACCGGATACTCAGCTCTACAATACCTTCGATATGCTAAAAAAAAAGGAAATAGGACCGTTTATGTCGCATTCTGTTGCTTACTTAAGTACTCGATAGTGAATCAAAACCAATAGGGTACTTCGTATTTCCTAAAAACATGCAAGCAATTTTTTTTAGGATGGATGGGAAGGGAATGGAACAGGGAAAAATCCGAAAACTAAATGTTCAATTATAATAAACGTATACACCTTTTTCGGAGAGAATCTCTTCGATCTATGAAAAAATCAAATGTTTGAGTAGAAGCAACCAGAAAAATAACTGTTTATGCCGAAAGAAATTAAAACTTAATAAATTAAGAAATCTGTAGATTTATAGTTCCATCACAAAATATTGTGAAATTAACTTCGTATCTTCTCAGGATCGCGTACGCGTATAAAGTTAAAATTAATTAATCATTCCTTTTATCTCAAAATCATAAAATTCAGCAAGAAACTATGTCTTGAAGCACAAGTACAAGAGAAAATTCGGAAACTGTTAATTAGTAAGTATATAACAGAAAAAAATCATTTATTTGTGGGAAATAAAAACTCATCATTCGCGGGGTATAGTAATCTTCCAAATGGCCATAGACGAGCTGCACGACGAAACCCTCGAAAGGAAACAGGTAATAACAAATTCTGGCAATATTTTTTTAAATTTATAGCACGAACTGCACGAAATGCCATTTTATACCTGAATAGAAATCTCTTCAAACCAAACCTAACTAACCTAACCGAACCTCAAATCTAATTTAAATTTATAATTTAGTTAATAGGTTAGTAGGATAGGTGTTAGGTAAAATTAGGTTGAGCATATTTCAATATTTACTATTTTAGAGGACCCTAAATTTTTCCTGGTTGTTGTATTATTCCCATTGCAATTGATTCAATATCTCATTAAATTGCTGAATTTATTTTTGAACGTGACGAACACAATACTCTGCCAATTTTCACCAAGTCTAAATTTCCTTAAAGTGTAACGATGGCCCATCTAATCTCAATGACTTTATTATCTCTTGTACCTACTTAGTCGACGAAATAAAACCTTTTTTTCGTGAAGTTGGTTTCCCATTTTGTCGTGCAGTTTATACATAGCCCCTTGGGTCCAAAATTGACCGTCGTGCAGTTCGACAACTCCGTTCCAAATTATGCCGCGTTTAGAAACTGTTTGGAATGGTAATTGCTAAGCAATAGCAGAAGTTTCTTACCATGGTACGATATTATAAGTGAAATAATCGAAAGCGATAAAGTACGAGTTGAAACAATTAAACAAACACTGTTTCAACGATTATCAATATCAAATTTCAGAGTTTACATTAATAATATTTGTCAGTTTCTGTAGTAAGTATGTAATTTATGTTAAAAAATATTCTAAGTATTAATTCAGTTAATCAATCTGTAGGTCAAACTTCATGCAAATTTACGTGATTGTGTAACAAACAACCAAACATATAAATGTCCAAAATTAACATCAGTAGGATAACTAAAATAATTAAAAGCATGCTCATGGTATTTTTGAAAGAAGTTATTTCAATAAAATATTTATAATTAGAACCCAAGAATAATAGAATTATGAGTCACTGGCAAGTAAGTGCTAAACCGAGTATTGTTCAGAACTAGAATTGATTGATCGAATTCTTCAAGGTACAATCTTCAAAATGTTATACGCTAATTCAATTGAATTGCAGTATTGTTAAATAACGATCGAGATTGTCGAACAAGTTCACCGTGGTATAATTGGTTACCAATCCGCCTCTAGAGCAAGAAGTTCAGAGTTCAACCCACTAGGGGACAGTCATTGTACTTGAAAGGTATTGCGTGGGTACCAGTCTTAAAAAAATATTGTCGAAATTATTCAGAAATAATTAAAGTCGCTGTTGAGACCATTCACAACTTTGTATCTTTTTGCATTATCTCACGGAGTGTACCTGTACCATGATAGCTCGGCAAAAGTACCAAGCCTGGTTGGAGCAAACGGCGAATGAAGCCAGTAGGAAGGAATGTGGCATCGTCGGACCACATTCCTCTCTTCATCAGTCGTGTCACCGCTCTCCACCGTCCGCCGCTGTACCCCGCCAGGCCGATACTGTCTACTCTACCACACCAATCAATCCCGATATTGATGTACAAATACGAATTCGGCGGGAGAATTAGCTGTCATCCATTTGAAGTACGATGAATTAAAATTTTCGACAATAATAACAGATTAAGAAATAGTCAAACAGTCGGAAATATTTCTTTTCAACGATGAAAAATCATTTGAATAGTTTTTCACGCAATGAATAATAAGAAAGTTCACTCAAACCCACAACATCATTGTGTGTTCAACGAATTATACCAGAAATACTCATCTATGAATATCATGTCAGTGTAAAAAAGAAGACGATTTGAAAAATCGAATGCTATGATGAAATCTGAGTCCAGATCAGAAATGGCACGGCTAATATTCAAAATGACAAATCAAAATAACACTGATCAATTAGGTATCTAGTCATTGCGCGATGCCCATTCAAACAAGGAATTTACAATGCAACTCTTCCTCAAAATTCCTTTCAAAATTAAACAATTAGATGCAAAGGCGTTGATATTACTCCTAAACGAAAAATATTTTCAAACGAACTGTAGTACTAGAGGTATCCCTTATATCTCACCTATTAGGGTGAAATTTTGAAAATTTAATTCTCTTATGGATATATACACTCTGGCAAAATTTCATTAAATTTGGTTTAGATTATGGTATAGCTACCATACAAAAAGTAATAGTACTAAAGCTACTCCTTAGACGTCACCTATCATGGTGAAATTTTCAGAATATAACTTTTTTGTAAAAATACACATTCTGACAAAATTTCATGTACTTTATTCCGTTTTCGATAAAACACATGGGTCAAAAAGTCCCTGGACTAACAAATAGATGAAGCCAGACATATCGAATACGCTTTTGTTTCAGGTAGTACCAACCTTTAAAAGAAACGTGTCAAAATTTCATCACATTTCTTTTAGAAGCTGTCTATGTATTGAGCTTGAAGTGACGCTACTTCTATAAATCTGTCGACAATGAATCAAAACGAGTTTCGTGTCTTAATAAAACACTTCAATTTGATGGGTAAAAATACCGTACAAGCTCAGGAATGACTTGAAAAGTGTAACCGGGAAAATTCTCCGTCAAAACGAACCATTTGCCAATGGTAGGCTGATTTGAAAAGTGGTCGTACAACCGCCGAAGATACAGAAGGCTCGAAAAGGCCCAAACAGGTTCGCATACCAGAAAACATCGAAAAAGTGTTGAAAATTGTTATGGGTGATCGCAAAGAGGAATTGTAGGAGTTAGCTGACATTCTAAAGATATCAAAAGGTACCATATTCAAGATATTATACGAAACTGTAGGCATTAAAAGTCTTTCTTCGAAATGGGTGCCTCGTTTGCTCACAGTGGAACAAAAACAACAACGAATTGACGAATCTGGGCGTTATTGCATCACGATAGAAAGGTTTTTTGCACCAATATGGGACTATGAAAAAGTATCGACCGCAACACGCAAGAGTCGAAAACAGCATCTGCTGAGTGGAGAGCAAAGGCAGAAAGCCGTCCACAGTGTCCTAAAACGCAAAAATCGGCTGGAAAAGTTGTGGCGTTTGTGTTTTGGGAAACGTATGGAATATGGTTCATCGACTATCTGAAAATAGGTCAGACGATCAACAGTGACTATAACATAGCCTTACTCGACTTATTGAGTCGCAAAGAAAAAACATTCTTCAGTGAAAACCATGGCAAACATTATTTATGCTTGGAATTGTTGACACATTCACCCTATTCTCCAGATCTGGCACTTAGCGATTACTGGCTTTCTGCTGATTCGGAAAAATGCTCTAGAGAAAGATATTTGGCACGAACGAAGAGGTTATTTCCGAAACTAACGCCTATTTTAAGGCCAAAAATAAATCGCCCTACAAGAAGACATGAAATGCTAGAGAAGCGTTGCATAGATTGTATCATTGTAGGAGAATATAGATTGATGGATTCGAATTTTGAGAAAAAATTGTATTCTTATTGGTTAGTCCTGGTACTTTTTGAACCATGTGTAAACCCCATATATAGTCAATTTTTGACAAATAGTAATACTAGATATCACCGCTAGATGTCATTTTCAATAGAAGAGCTACATATATGATTAAACGTATTCTATAGAAATTTCATTTAAATTGATGCTGAATTACTCCAGGTAATCAACATTACACACATGTCCATAATCCTAAGATATTCGGAATAAATGTAGATTTGGGTTTGATAATACGAAAAAATTAAAGGGAATACAATTGTCGAGTTTCTTCATTCAGAGGATTGTAAAATTAATAGTTCTGATACTTGTGAAATTGGAGGATTTGAGGAAAAAGAATTTTCCATAGATGAATAGAATTGAAAAAGTTTACTCACTGAAATAATTGATTGGCGAGTTTCAGAGACATTATGTATCGAAAATCAAACGATCTAGTACTTCTTCGGGAATGTTACTACAGCTATCTTATAAGACATCGAACAGTTGCTGCCTATTTTCAAAGTGATTTTTGAAAACTCCTTGTTGAGGATATCCAATGCATGTTCTACGAGATTTCGATCGAGAGATTGAGCTGATCATTTCAGGACATTAATATTAAGATAATTAATATTAAGTTAAGAAAATTTGTTGGTATTGACGCGGTCCGAGCATTATCATGTATTGAGAAAAAATAAATTCGGGCCGAAATTTTTCAGCTCTCTAACAATAAGCGATATTAAAAGATGCCAAGCAGAAGTATTTCCCAATCCTGTTAAAATTATTTTGACAATTTAGAATGAATAATTGAATCGAATTTCTCAGATGACCCTGGTAAAAAATTGTGCATCTACCGAAGGTGTACCAAATGTTGTACAAAAACTGCAACGTTGCGGTTCCACTTCAGAAACACTTCTATCACTTACAAGTCATATATAAGTTAGAGAACTCAGAATACTTGGACAGTAAATGGTTACATAGTGTTAATAGTGAGAGAGAACCTAGCATCATATTTCAACCATGATGTCCTAAGGCAATGTGAAGAAAACGATATAAAATTAGTATGCTTGCCATGAAAGTCTACCAGTATTTGCAATGCCTTTCATACCCTTGAAATAAAGCAGGAGGGAAACGATATCATCCTGGAAAATGCAAAATTTCGAAACCTCTAACCTCCCAAAAATGAATTGCTTAGCTGTTGAAGCAAAGAATGTTTTCAACATATTCGTTTGCACAGACGAAACATTCTAACAAAATAAGAGATGATCTGCGACCAATGAAGCTGCCGAGCTATACCATGTTTCTACCTCTATAATTGTGATCCTCTTGTACATTTGCGAGCCTAGCTCTATTACCTGCAGATCGCCATATCATTTGTATCTGGGTGTGAAAGTAATCTCGACTCATCGGTGAAGAGCACATTAACCCTCTATGTATAGTCGGTGTGCCCAATGACGCCGATGTGCGAGATTGCCGATGTTTGAGGGCTGATAACACCAAGGTCTACGTGAAGATAAATGGCTACTACCAATCTGCTGTAGATGGCTTGCCGCAAAACCCCCAACCCATGTGTCTCCTGGAGCCGTTTGTACAACACACATGCGACAAGCATATGTAAAATTGCTTTTTTTTCTATTTTTATGATAAGATACGTTATAAAAATGAAAAATTAGAATTTTCACTTTTTCGATGATCCCAACAGCTTTTTCGTGCGGAAAAGTCAATAGAGTTTAGTGATCAGGCAAAGATGGGAGGAATTCAATATGGAACAGTGATGAAAAAATAAAAAGCTTTCATTTAAGCGATAAAAAATGAATGAAATAAGTTCAAGTTGTTATTAGATTCACCTATTTGTTTACTTGGTTTTGAAGAGACCTTCAAACGTTGAATTGAATTGAAACTGCACATTCATCAAAGGTTGATGACAATAAAATATTTTGATGAATTTGTTTCAATATTCTGACTAGTATCATCAAAATAAACCATTAATCTTGATTCAATCTGTTGTGAGTATACAACACATATTACATGTTTGTGTATTACAGGGTGTTACGTAATAGCATGTCCCAACTTGAGAGGGTAAATATATGTGCAATTTTAAGAAAAAAGTTCATATCCGGTATTCAGCCTAAATTTGGAATGCAAGCTTTTTTTACAGCCTCCTTGATAACACGTCCTAAAGTTAAACTAGAATCTACAAGGTGTTTTCTTTTCCGGAGCCATGTCTTCTTTTGCCCTTTCCTTTTTTTTGGCGTACGCCACTGATCAGCGTACAATAAATTTTCGTCATCTTCGTTCAATTTAGAAACTTTTTCGACAACTGTAATTTTTTCGTATCTCCGATCGTTCTCGAGCAATAAATTATTAAACGATTGTATGCATTCGCTGAATTGAAAACACTTAAAAAATACTAGTAATTTGATTTTTTTCATTTATTTATTTATTTTGACAGTTGCTAAAGTTGAACCAGTGTCCGCTCGAATTGTTTATTAAATTAAAGATTAGTTTTAAGCCTTTTGAAGTTATTGCTGTAAGAAAAAAATGGCTAATTTTACTAACGCCGATTTGCGCTTTCCAACTTGAGTAACACCAGACAGGCGAACATTTTCAAATATCCACAGAAGGTTGAGGGAAACTATTGCTTTTACTGCAAATAATCATTAAGAAGGTGCAACTCAAACTATGAGAACTCCAGATATTGCAGGAAGCAGTTTTGAATTGGATTGATTTAAATCCTCATGTGAGTACAAGAAAAATTGGAAATCTGTTGAATATTTCGCATGTTCTAGTTTGGAGGGATTCTCCACGACTTTTTATTGTACCCGTTTCATATTCTACGCGTTAAAACTCTACGTGCTCGAGATTTTCCTACTGAAGACTGAATTTCTGCCGATGGTTCTTAGATAAAATTAGAGAAAATGCTCATTTTGATAGTGAAATAATGTTCACAGACGAAGCAAACTTTTCGAGAACTGCTATCACAAATTTTCACAATAATCATTATTGGGCTGAGGAAAACCCCCATTTGATTGAAGAATCTCATCATCAAGAACAATTCTGACTAAATTTCTGGGTTGGAATAATTGGAAATTATTTAATTGGGCCATTTTCTAACCTAACAGACTAAACGGTCCCGCTTATTGGCAATTTCTTGAGGAGGAGTTACCTTTATTGCTTGAGGATGTGCCACTTTTGGTGAGAAACATAATGTGGTTCATACATGACGGGGCACCAGCACATTTCAGTGGAGAAGCTAGGGAATTCTTGAATAATACATTCAACAACCGAACGATAGGTCGGGATGGGCCAGAACCATAGCCTCCTAGGTCCCCAGACTTAAATAGTTTAGACTTTTTCTTATGGGGATATCTCAAAAGTTAAGTTTATACCACTCCAGTGAACACTGTAGAAGAATTGAGAAATCTTGTGACACGGTAAGAAATACCCCAGGAATATTTCAAAGAGTGCGTGATAATATGCGAAGGACAGAAGCTTGTATTCTTACAGGTGGACATTTCCAGCAATTTATTTAGTTTTTTATTGTTCTTTTTTTAAATTTAATATTGAATAAGTATAAGTTGAGTCTCAGAAAACGAGCTATCAAAATAAAAGTATATTTTGGGAATACCTATCGAGTATTTCTATTATTTTTTTTATCTAGCGAATAACATAAAATTCAAATAATTCAAATTCAATAATTTTTCACTCGAAAACGGTTGGAGATACGAAAAAATTACAAGTGTCAAAAAAGTTTCTACAGTGAACGAAGATGACGAAATTGTTTAAAAGGGCAAAAGAAGACATGGCTCCGGAAAAGAAAACACCTTGTAAATTCTAGTTAAAATTTAGGAAGTGTAATGATGGAGGCTGTGAAAAATAGCTCGCATTCCAAATTTAGGCTGAATATCTGCAAAATTTCAACACCCTGTAGCTTCGTAACGAAGCTTTTGCGTTATATGTTTATATGAACTTTTCTTCTTAAAATTGCACGTATATTTACCTTCTCAAGTTGTGACATACTATTATGTAGCACCCTGTATATTAACACGAGGAAAGGATTGCGTTGTAGAACTATGCAATTTTCACAATTACTGTTTCATTTCGTTTCAAAGTCTCAGTTTTTCAAAGAATGACTCATGTTGTTTGTGTACTACTATAAGTAACTTTGTTTTTAATAAGGTTAGATACTTAACATAACAATGTCAACTCTTCTAATTAGTATTAATTTTGAGTTTGTTTCGAAACTAAATCAGCAAGAATAAGCAATGCCTTAAAAATAAACTATTTGCTATTATAACAATTGAACTGAAAATATAACTTTTATTACTCAGATTTTTAACACAGTGATAGAAAATCAACTTATTTAATGAAATTAAATAACTTCTAGAGTTTAAAACAGTGCAGCGATAAACAAATAAAATTTATTTTGAAACAGCGTTGTGCGAGTTCAATATGCTATGAAAGCCTGCTTTTGAGTTTTCAACTTTTATTCATTACAGAAATAATGCAATATCAAATTCTTCATATATTACTTTTAGTTGACCCTCCTACTATCTTATATACTAGTAACATAATTATTAGATCGAAACAATGAGAAGTAATCACTATCTGGTATGAAATTCAGTTGCAAGATGTGATCACATACTGACAAGTAAATGTATTGAACATATTCTAAATAGATATAATATAGTGTGGGAATTAGTATGGATTTATTTTAATATAAAGACAGTATTCAAGTTTTATGGAAAATGCTCGAACAGATCGATTTCCCTTAAGTTTTTTACCTTCTGACGAAGTTTATTCGCACTTCTGATGACACCCATCACAAAGAGCATGGCGAGTAATGATGTGTAAAGTAATACATCCTTAGAAAGTTATTGTTTTACTCTATACATTCCTAGATTTTTATGCGACTCTGTTGTGCCGTTTCAATTGTGTGATCTCAGTAAATGCTCTTCCTCGTTCAGTCAGACAAAAATTGCTACGATCTCAATATCAAGAACGAATAATATGAATAGAGCAAACGAAAGATACATTCAATAATGAATAAAAAATGATATGTTGACAATAGATCAGATGAATATCAAGATCTTATCCTAGCAAATACTCGAAATGACAACCGTTTACAATTTGACAATGGCCAAGTTTAGAATGTTCTGTATAAGTTCGAGTAGCATATTTTGTAGGGGTGTGCGAATTTACGAATTATTCGTATCGAATCGAATAGTATTATTCGATTGGAAATTCGAATCGAATAATACGATTTTTTCGAATTTACGAATTATTCGACAAATTTTAAATAATTCGTTATTTTTCGAATAATTCCACATTTACAAATAATTCATCAATTATCGAATAATTTCGAATAAATATTAGTGCTTTTTTGAGAGTCAGATTTTTTATTGTGCAATAGAATTTACAAATCAATCAAAAGCTTTGAATTATTTGAAAAATTGACGAATTATTGGAAATATAGCAAAATTATTTGAAAAATAAACGAATTTTACGAATAATTTGTAAATTCGAATTATTCAATTCGAACGAGATTCGCAAACCCTAAATATACATATAACATTTTTTGATCATTTCTGCTTGAATAATGATTCACATTGTATACCTGAAATAGTTACGCTAAGATATTTCGATTAAATATATCAAATACTCGGACTTAAAAACGAATATTTATGTCAAATTCACATAATTCGCGAAAATTCGAATTATTTGAACTATGCGAATCACTCGAATTATTTGAACACTATTCGCACACCCCTTATTATTTCCATTCTTATGCGCCAGTTCCGATCTTCAATATTCCATGGTGCATTAAAGAATTTTGGATATCGAAAAAGAAGCCAGAGAGGTTGTACCAGATGACCCGGCTGGTATTCCATTTAAATGGTCCGATCCTTCTGCCTTTCAATTGCCGGTCTGGATATTAAGTTTTTGAAGTGAATGTGAGTTTCTTGAATCCAGTATGGATTTTCTTTGGACCAATAAATATCGGCAATTTTTCCGGTTGAGGTAATAAATTGCTTCATCTGAGAATAGTAAATTTGAGCCGAAGTTCTCATATCGATCACAATTTAGTTGGATGATGTGGCAGAGTATAATCGTAGGTAGAAACCAACCCCATATAATTCTTATACGAGGATGTGATTTTTCGTTATACTAATTTTTTGCACTGTCGTATGACTTATGATGTAATATGACTACTACCATGCACTAGTTGCCGTTGACACTAAGCGGATTTTCTTCAACAACCAATAACACGTCGAGATGAACATTGTCATTCACCTTCGATCATCCACTCTTAGATAAATTTTCAACATGACCATGTTCTTTATATTTTTTCGAAATTTTGCAAACAATGGATTACGAAATAGTTGTTCGATTTCGTATATTCTTGAAAAGTTTACATACCGCGTCAGTAGACCTCCGGAACCAATCCTCCTCACGATTTCAATAAGATCTTTTTTACTGACGACATTTGAGATTAATTTCGATGGAATTTCACTAGCTTCGAACCTAAGCACTTATCAGAATTCATTCAAATTTTTATTAGTTATTGGTTGTTTTTCAACCGAATAAGTAAACATATTGCGATATTTTTCATACTGGCAACACACGTATCACTATCACATCATTCTGACTCCATTATTTTTGTTGTTCTCTTCTTTCGTTTTCATCTCTTAACCACACAACCATATTCATGTTCTCTCATCTGACAGAAGGAGAAAGAGTAATTTCTTTATTGCGATCACATATAAGGGAAAATTCATAATCAAACAGTCGCGATTCAAGGAACGCACCGAGTAAAAAAAGCTTTCCAATTACATGCCATATATTGCCACTTGTAAAGAATCGATGGCGTCATATATTTTATAAATATCAAATAGAGAGCAAATGAATTTTCTCTGAGATGGGTAATCGAAAAACATGAAAGATCTATTTCAGCGTTTTCCATAAAATTTGAAGATTACGGTAAGTTCATTTTTCTTCACATTGTATTGTTGTCCAGAATCGTGGCCATCAAAGCTTTTCCATGACGAAGATCATCGGAATTTGTCAAAATGAGGTACCCACAGGAAAAAAAAGAAAATGTTACGAGATCAGATAGTAGATAAGCCTTATATTTAGTGTAGAGTACAAAAGGATGATGTCAGCCCAGGAGGTAGCATTGTCTTAGTGGGTGATGCCATAAATTGCATTAATAGTCCCAGTAGATTAATTTGAAACATTTCCCTTTTTTTTTAAGATGAACGTATGTATATACATACGAAAATAAACTTTACACAACAACGCTTTCACCGAAAGTTACTGAGTAGCTTCAGTAATCAAATGCAAATGAGCAACAAAAGTATAAGCACTGTTCTTATCCTCTATTCACATTTACCGATAGTTACCCACCGGCACGTCCAGACTCGCGCAGACAAAATATGCTTTCTGGAAATACTGGACTGGGACGGTCCGTATCTGCGCAAACGTGTAACGGTTAATATAAATATGTTAATAAAAACTATGAACATTGAATAATTGATTGATCAGGTCTGATAGAGCTCGCATCTTAAATGGGGTTTTCGTCAAGTGATTCACGGAAATGATAAAACGATTGGTACGTGAAAATGTGAGATTATTTAGATCAAGGGCAACGTATGACATCTTGAAAGTAATAGTTTCAAGATTTGAGCCGTTATCCGTATTATACTAGTGACAAGAATGAATTCCTTGAAGTGGAAATAGTTTAATGTAAAGGACAACACCAATTTCATGGCACTTTATTACTGCATTGAGACTCATCTACTTCTGAGTTCAGGATCTTCTTGGCACTCGGAGAGGCTTAGTTATACTACGAGCACGCTTCGGCCCAAAAAGAATGTTTTGAAGCACGTAGGCACCAGTTTCCCCCCCATGACATAAGGACGAAACGTGAATCTAGCATGGAGAACTCACGCTGGTAACATTTTACTTCGTTGAAAAGCGAGTAGCGACAGTAAGAGCAGCCACATAGTGGATGTCTTTTCGAACGAATTAAATTCGTACGAACAAGTACAAACTATATATCTACCATATATTTGACAATTGCATCTTGCACCGAAGCATGGTTTGGTTGTGCATATTGTGCCGACGTCCGAAATCAATACCAACTTGTACAGATTCTTTCGAACCTTCTTAGACACACAATCTCACCGGTAAAGATTCATGTCACTACTGGCATTGCAAAAAAAAACAGTGTGCGCACTCAATTCGTACGTATATAATTCGCTATCAATGCTACTGGCCTGAATCCTGACCAGCAACGTGTTACTCCGAATGCTCGGGAAAATTCAAGCAATTTAGGATTGATTTCGGACATCGAAACAGTACGAACGTACATATCGTACGACCAGCCCTTAACAGTGTTCGAGGTACATTCGCAGTTAGAGTTCATGCGTATTCACACGAATCGTTCGTGTTCTCAAATTTCTAAAATGTAATTCGAAAACAGGCAGTTAACGTAACCGTCAACGACCATTTTCATTTTTTCTGATGGTATAAGAATATTGGAAACTCGCTTGATCGAATATGTCACTCTCCATGTGTACTTAAAAGTGAATATGAAAAAAAATTCCTTTCTCGTATTGGGTGCAAAGTATTGGACGTTCCAATCGTGCGGCTTTGGGACTGATAATGCCCTTCAGTAAGGAATGGTTAACATTCAAAGGTTCAGGGAGCTTTGATTAAAATTTTTCATATGTTTACACATATACCATTGTATGTCAGGTTATATCTGATATTGAGATATGATGTACAATTGGGAAGGATTCATCAGTACTGAAGCGTAGTTCGGATGACCAATGCCACGACAGACACGCTGTGTAGCGTTGCGGTGGATACTTTAAATAGATTTCAACGTTCTCTTCGCTTTGATCTGCTTCTTGTTGACTCAGGGTTTTATCGGTTCGTTGGAAGGTATCACGTTTATATGTATACATATACATATACTCGGTATTAAATTCATTCAAAATTTTTGTAGATTTCCTTAATTGTTATTACCTGCCTATTTTTCTTAAATAGCTTCAGTTTTTTGATATTATAAGTAGTTAATTCACTTTCTTATTTACCTACATATTCATTTATTTTTTTGCCTAACAAATAAGTAAAATCTTCATCTGTTTTGAGATGTGATTAGGTGAAAATACTTTGTGACGCACAAAGTCCCTAGAATAACACAGTACGTCACTTTTGTTCACCAAACCCCAAGAACTCTCAGGACCTCCAACTCACCCTAAAATGTAGAAAGTGGAGGTGTTCTAAGTTTGACTGAAAATTTTCCAGAGTGAACAATGAATGAGAGTTTGCGTATCTGTTATTCTTCGAAACAATGCTTGAACACAGCTACTGGAAAATCAGACAGCAGCTTTACAAATTGCATAGCCTACCACGTTATCATTAGGTAGACACGCAGGTGACCAATATAACTTTCTGTACTTTCATCATACAAATGTTTCAGACTTAGTTAGAAGTGCTGAGTATATAGTTCTTGCTGTGCCCCCTCACCGAGAACTTAAGGAAACACTTTTTCTTAATAAGCCAAAAGCATTCTTGTTTCTGTCTTCTTACATTTAAATAAGCAAGAAATTACAATTACATAAATTCTGATTCAAAACTTATATCTAACAACACATTCTATCACTTTTTACTCTACAACTAAATCTGAGGAAGAAATCAACGGTTGACGGCAATATTATTCTGCGACCCTAAAGAATTCGTTCAAAAAAAAGGTGGTATGGCTAGATAAAGACTTAGAATGGACTTTTCAATTCCATGAAATTTTTGACATTCCCCTTCATTTCTTCATCTTGTTGGATGTTTAAGTAACTATGTTCATTCATTTTAATTACAGAGGTGCTAGCAATATTTAAGTAAGTTATTGCCAAATGTGATGATTAGTTGAAATGCGATAGTGTTCTAAACGTTTTATTTTATTCAAATCATTTCCTCTCATGAATGCAAATAATTTCATAGATTTCTGCAATAATTTAACCTAAATTTTCGAATCTTCAGAAATTTTCATTGTCTGAGACTACGTATAGGTTGAGTAAAGCGTCTTCCGAAATAAACGCATTTTTTGATGAAATCTAAAATTTTCTATCGATTTCCAACCCTTCTGCTGATAGTTTTGATTTTTATCTTGATTAGGGTTTTATCAATAACACAAACATTTCATTCATTAAGTTCAGTAAATGATTGTAGCTAGTTTTCAGACTTGGTTTTTTTTTACATAATTCCAAAAAAAAATAGCAATGTTGGACTACATGATCTTATTGACTCATTTCGCATTTCTGATGACAATTCTGGGAATTGTTTCAATAGAGAAATTTTTTCATTACAAAAATGGGGTCTTATATCATCCTGTTGAAACCACTTGTACAGGATAAATATCATTCATTTCTGATCATAAAATTTCAGTTAACATTTTATGACATCGAACACCAGCCAATATTATCTTACTAGGAATGAAAAGAATATTTCGAAGGAATATTTTTCGTGAAAAATCAATTAATACAATCGACGAATGTACGATGTTCGATGATATTAATTTCTGTATTATGTGAACCTTCAGAGCTAAATCTTTTCGTAAAATAAATCTTATTGTTGATCCACGTCTAACCACTGAACATTCCATTGGCTTCAACAGTATGAACTAAATCATAATGGTCTTGTAAACGACCACTACGATTGTATTTTTTGTAATTTTTTCATAAAGGCTCCGTTACAAAATTAATGAAACTTTTATAATTGATACGTTACCCAATTATTTCCTGGTATCTCTTGTATAATATAATATTATAGTAGACTAGAAGATCAAAATTACATATAACTTTAATATTTGGGAAAAATTGACGCACGTCTATGTCTGTGTGGCATCCGAGGCACAAACCCTTCTTCTCGGACTGTACCGGAACGGGCGCATTCCCAGAGTATACAAATGATCTTAATCCCCCCTCCCGCACGGCCCACTCAAATCACGGCTACCTGTCTTTAGTGCAGCTCTCCGTGTGTTTATTTCGTTCTTTTACCTGTGGGCTGTCTTCATTTTTTATTGACCTGACTCGACGCTCAAGATGCTAAAGCCTAGCTAAGCTGAGTTGAACAGATTTAATTTTGTATGTTAAAAGATCTTGTGGGTTGTATCACAAAAGTCTTAAAATAAGATGATGAAGAATGAAATCTCATGAAATGTTCATTAAAGTTCTCCACTGTCGATTAAACGAATAATTTTATCTTGCTACAAATTCTTCCAAAACATATCTCTCGAATTGTTGAAGAGTTTCTAGTCCAGGTTGGTGGTGATAAAGACTCTGAAGCATATACTATATATGTTAGATTGGACTAAAATCGGGGTATATTGAATTAAAGGAAGTTGTAAGTGCGCAATCGTGCAGTGAATTCATCCATCACATAACAAGCTGGGTGCAGCTCACATTGTCGTCCACAAAATTATCACATATCGTACCTGAATATATATATATATATATATATATATATATATATATATATATATATATATATATATATATATATATATATATATATTTTATCTGTTATATCTTCTTTAATAGTAAGCTTGACGTCTTATTGTTAGTTGAAAATTCAGTGTCACTAGGCAACTAACACTCGATACAGGAATTTGAGCAAAAATTTTACACAAAGGAAAACTATATTCTTACAAAATCAACATAAAACATTTCTGCGAAATCATGCAATAAGATTGTGATCGAGATGAGAAATTCAACGCCTCAAAAACTTTATGCATTGGCCGGCATTCTGAAAGACAGGACAGAATGATCGGCCAGTTTCTCTCCCAAAAAAATCTCGATTGTGACTTTTTGTATTTTTTGCACTTTCAACTTTTATCGGCTTTAGTGACTGTCTGTTCTCCTGACCGAAAAAATACCGTCTAGTCCAGAAATTTCGTTTCATCTTCGAGCCCCGTCTTAATTTCCAAGAAATTTTAGGGAAAATCTCGATTTGATGTTTATTGGAAAATTGATTGATCGTCGAGAAGCCATCGGATGGCCACACAGCACAGCTGATATCCCTTTTCTCTCTTTTCTAATCTGAAGTTTTTTCGAATACACCAAGAAATATTGGAGATCTGGATGATTTCATTATTGATTATTTTCTTTAGTATTATTTTCTTGTTCTGATATTTCCTGTTTTTGAAATTGGGACTATATTCTTTCCATTTTTTCTTTTCTTTTTTCGAGCAAACGAAAAAAGTACAATTTTTGAAATCAAGAGATTTCCCAAAATGTTCGACATATATCTATTTTTCGAAAAAAAGACGTTCCCTAAAATCAGCTGTCACACGTCGACAAACTGGTTAAAGAAACAAATTTGGGAATAGTTCTTTTCTCAAAGAGATGATCTCATAGTAAAGAAAGAATAATAACAATTGCTTTAATTTCCACTAATAAGTTACGAATAATCAAGGTTTTAATACTTTTTCCAAGTTTCATTTCTCGGTGCTATTTTGACAATAAAGCCATTTATTTTATCACAAATTCAAAATGATATATATCCTACCGCTCCAAGTCGTCGTAGAATTCGTGAAATAATACTAGCAGTCGATATTTTCATATCAGTTATTATGGAAAAGGAAATTACACGAAATATTTCAAGGAAAATGATCCCAAAAAATTTCAAAATTTTTCCACAGTAACAAGCCGTTCCGTGAATCACATCAACGGTAGAAAACGAGTGAAATAATCCCGCTGAAATAGTGCTCTCAGCCTCTGTTTCCGAGATTAAACCTCCCGTCGGTAAATATTTGATGGGACAAATATCTTCCGCGATAAGCTTATCAGAAACAGAGGCTAAGAGCACTATTCCAGCGGAATTATTTCGCTCGTTTTCTACCGTTGATGTGATTCACGGAACGGCGAAAGATGTCTCCAAAATGTTTGAAATTTTTAACGTTTCCACATCTGTTTGTTATTATTCGTATCTTTCTCGAAGTCCGGTAGCGGGTTCGCGGTGTCGGTCCATAGAGGGCGATTCTCATACGTATGTACGAGGTGCGTCCTTTCTGGAATCGATAGGTTACCCCGATGTAGTTTGATAGGATGCTGAGAAGCGATATGCGACAATGATGAGCTCCTTATAAGGGCGAAACTGCAGTCTGCCGCTTCGTTTCTCGGCATCATGCATAGTTGCACTATTGTGGCTCTCGGGGGGTTGCATGCATGGCAGGCAGATTTGGGAACTAGCTCTTGTCAGGAAGGATTATTCATCGATCTACGGATTTTTTGAATTATTCTTCTCGGCTCGAGTTTACATATGTAGACTCCTCGCGAAGTTTATCGCGGAAGATATTTGTCCCATATATATATATATATATATATATATATATATATATATATATATATATATATATATATATATATATATATATATATATATATATATATATATATATATATATATATATATATATATATATATATATATATATATATATATATATATATTTAAATAAAAAATGAATTGATAGATTCTTAACAACTGCAACTTTAAAATTCCACAATTTACAGTTTTTACAGTTTTCGAATATTTTATGTCATAATATACGAGATTTACCTATTGATTGCACTATAATGCCGAACTGGTTGTGCCGGAAAGTCAGGATTCTATTCTGGAATTTGTTCTCAGCCAGTTCCAAGAGACATCTCAAAAGAGTTGCCCAGGAACCATGAACTTCACAAGAAACGCATTTTTTAACATAAAATGTTCTTACTTTGTCTAAAAAGCAGGTTGAACTTTTGGGATCTAGATTAGAAGACTGAAAATTACTTTAACCTGATACAAACATTCATTTTTGATATTGTGATGATGAAATGAGACCTTACTTCTGTGTGTGGATAATGCAGTATATTGTGATAACATTTCTCACTGTAGCGGCTCTAGAAGCAGACGATGTAGCCATAACGTGTTCAAACTTATGTGGTTATGGGACGAATTGTTGAAATAGATGTGGCGTAATTAGTTATTGCTCTGGAAACTCATTCACAGTATTTTCGATCACACCTCGTACAACATACGACTGACTTCCGAATGACGAAAAAAGTTCTGAATCCTAAAGTTTATAACATAAGGAGAGGAGAGAGCTCAAAAATGAGATAGATGTTAAGGATGATTTCCAAACAATGCAAATCACAGGATTGAGTTTCAAGTCCAATGACACGATACTACGGAGGCCCATCGTCGAGCAGACCAAGGCCCCAGCTGTAGTTTGGTTTGATGTTGAAGGTTTTGTCGAATTATTGTAATTGATACGCCAAAAGCAAAACATGACCAGAGAATTGCACGCATGTTGATAGTGACTCTCTCCAAACAGAAAATGCTTCTAACAGAAGGGCTGAAAAGTTCCTAGGCTAACACATAGATGACACAATTAGGATTGAATTTATATGATTTTTTGTTTGTACTAACTACACAGAGATACGTTTATAAATTTACCAGCTGTCGAATAGTTAATTCGTGAGCTATAGCATTTCGGGAGGAGCAAGTTTCGCTATTTTCGAAAAGATGGATGAAAAAGATTTGATGTTGATGAAAAAATTGCTTTCAACTGAAAAAAAATTGTTGAAGTAAAGGCTTGGCTTGATAATCATTATTCGGACTCTGCACCTGGAAAATCCGTTGAAAAGTGGTTTGTTAAGTATAAAGGAAGTGAAATGAGCGTCCTAGATGATGCAGGCAGCAGACGACGAAATAGACTGTTACCGAGTTAGCGACACTTTAAAGATAACAAAGGAACGTATAGGGCGTATAATACATGTATATTTGGACATGCGAATGCATGTGCAAAGTGGGTGCCACGCGTGCTCACAATCGATCAAAAACAACATGGTTGTGATGGTTCAGAACAGTGTCTAGCAATATATAACCGTAATGAAGACAAGTTTTTTCGTCGATATATATCTATAGATGAAAGATGGATTCATCACTACAATACAGAGTCCAATCGACAGTCAGTCGAGTGGACTGGACGTGAAGAACCGAATCCAAAGCATGGAAACATGCAACAGTCTCCTGACAAGGTTATGGCTTCAGTATTCTGCGATGCGGATTGTCAACCCCAAAAGGGGCCAAACAACCAACAGTGAGTATTACATAACATTATTGGAGCTTTTGAGGAATTAAATCAAGACAAAACGGCCACATTTGACATGGAACTATTTTGAGAAAGAAGAGAAATCATACTACAAATAAGAAAAACTATGACCGCTACAATTCAACTAAAATTAACTGGTCTTTTGCCACCGTTGTCTTTCATACTCTTCCAGATTGCATTTCAGCTACATCACTCGTATTCAAAAATGTAGAATACCTGGAAATGATAGTACATCACTTATTGTTTGAAATTTCTTAGGAAGTGCCAATCTGAAGAGTCTAGGGCTATATTTCTATCTTCACCTCAAACATTCAGAAAACTGAAATCACCCACTTCATATAAACGACCAAATATGATCACGAAACCAAGGTGTGAAAAATCCAAGATAATATCGAACATTTTCATGAAAATTGAAAAAAAACTATAAGATTAAAAAAAAAATACGTAAAACATGAATTTTTTTTATTCATATGACATTTATTATATGATAATAAAAAATCCAAACAAATGCATTTCGAGCAGTTTGGTGAGAGTTCAGAAGGAAATATTTGAAGACAGTGACAGTAACGTGCGTTACGAGGTGAATGTATTCGATTTTAATTGTGATAAAATATCATTAATCACCAAAGATTCACTTTAGACCACAAATGAAGAAGAAAAAAACGGTTCTTTGACTAAGACAAGCCACCAGCTAAACGCAACAATGATAATTTTGATTTCCGAATCTTATTTTAATGCAAAAGATGGATATGCCACAAACAAGGATCGAAGATTGTCTAAATGTGAAGGCACTTAAATTTGCCAGAACCATATTATTTCCTGAAGAAAATAGGATCGCTAACGACGATATCAGACAGAACCAAATTCAAGTAATACTCAGCTCAAAGATTCTCTTAAATGGTTAGAATAATTGGTCATCCAGATTTTCAGTTTTCACTTTCACTTGCAAATAGAGTTTACTTACCGCAAATGAGGGCCAATCCAAAAAGATCTGTGTCTAGCATACCCTGCTGAGCGAAATGGAGGCATGTTTGCTGATAGAGTTCTTTGACCTTAGATTTTGCTTGAACAATGAAGTATAGCGTCTGTTGATGGAGTAGATGTAGAGCTAAAAAACGGGCCGATGGTGGTAGCGCTGCTGCCGGGCTGCACGCGGCTAGGGGTGCGCTTACCGTGCACAGGCCGGCACGCATGACCCGGTCATCTCTTCTGAGGATGATCTCTCACCTGGAAAAATCAAGAGCAAGTATGAAGCTTTCAAAAATATGTTTCTTGCAATTCATACATCGAATAGAATGCAAAATTAAATGAAAAGAGTTTAGATTTTTATAATTTTAATACAACATTCATTATCATTATCATTTTCGTTTGAGAAGCTTGTCATCTATAATACATATTTCAGTAAGTAATCATGCTAGATGGACCATTTCTCAAAATAGTATTAAAACATCGATATTTTCTTGTTTTTCTTCTGTCTGTGTCTCGTTATATTCTTAACCACTCAACTTATGAAGACCCATATCCACAATACCTATTATACAAATAGTGCGGCAAAATAAACAATGCAATTGCGATGGGGAACTACATCCGCTGTAGTGGTGATAAGAACCCGGGAGGGAACTCCTTATATCCGGTCACTCTCCGTTTTTGGTCATAGCAAAGGTTTGGAGCGAATAGCATAGCATTCCATATCGTGATCCAGTTCTGGATTATCGCCAACTACGCTCATGTGTTTGAAGAAACTGGTTCCACAAAATGATCTAGGGGCATGGAACAACCCAAAACATTGAGTGAGAACACGCTCTACAAGTGAACAAGCTAATGTTTGAATTTGGGAGGCTTTTACTTGGTAAAATTCCATTATCAATAATAAAAAACAAACAAGTACTGTGTTTTAAGGAATTTTACTTAATAATTGCGATTCGTAACGCGTTTCACTACACCGTAGCTTCTTCAGACGAATGAATATACAGAAAAATATAAATGAGAATATAACTATAAATGTTCTTGAGTAATTAAAAGCTTATTGGGTTGCTGCTTCTTAAGTGGTAATTTATGACAGGTATATCCAATAAAATTAAGGAATAGATTGCTACCCGAAAAGATTCAATAGAGGTGAAGGGCTTAAATCGACTTGTTCATTGATGAGTCTACCTGAGTGTTTGTATTTCTTGATTTCTAAAGTTTCCCAAAGATCTACCTTCCAATATTTATTATCTGTATGCAAAATTTCAAACTGTGGGTCGAAAGAATGATTATTTTCTAAGAGATGATTCGCGTAATTTGAATCTGATTTTTTATTTGAAAAACTGCGTTTATGTTCCGATATTCTAATATTAAAATTTCTATGTGTTCTACCAATGTAGAAATTATCACAGTCATTGCAATTCAATCTATAAACACCTGATTTATTGTTTTTACCTGATTTGGTTTCATTATTTTTATATAGTTGCCTAAATTATTATTAGTTTGGAAAGCTATGTTGAAATTATTGCTACTCAAGAATGATTTCAGTTTCTCACTTGTAATGCCAACGTAGGTTAAGGTGTTGAATTTTTGTTTCAATTTATCGACAGGGTAAACTTCATTCAATGCGATTCTACTTTATTTTTATTTGAAATATTATTTATTAGTTTGGGATTGTAACCATTATTTTTGGCTATTTGTTTAATCAAATTTAATTCTTTGTTGAAATTTTCTGGCGATAATGGGATGTTAATCAATCTATGAATAAAACTATTAAATGCTGACATTTTATGTTGATACGGATGACACGACGAGTTATGTATTATAATATCTGTATGTGACGGCTAATGGTAAATTGCGAAGACATGTTTTCCATTTTCATTCGAAATTGTACGTCTAGGAAATTTATCGAATTATTGCTTTCTATTTCGGTTGTGAATCCAATTTTTGGATGTAATGAATTTATATGATTTTCGAAAATTTTTAACTGTCTATCTGTTCCTGTGAAGCAAATAATGATATCGTCTACATAGCGATACCAGTATAAACAATATTTCCGCATCATTCATATTGTCAGTAATAATAGATAACGCATACAAAAGATTCGCATGTTTGACCGAATTCTTCGATTTTCCTCTATAACTGTTCCGAATTTTTTATTAAACAGAAAAATAGAAAACAAACGTGTCATTTCTATGATTGAAAAAGTATACAAATAACAGTGACCTTTGGTTAGTAGGAGCTACAGTGATTCAGCACTGGTTAGATGAATTAAAATTTGAAAGAAAAACACTAATGAAAATACTAATTTCAAGTCAACATAATACCAGAGCCTTTTGTGAAACTTTTATCTTATTTTCCAGAACAATACTAGCAATCTATCCACTCCTGAAAATTCCACGACGTTTTCTTGTACCATATATACGTCGGAACAACAGTCCTTACGGCCTGAGCTGAATCCTTCACAGCCAATAGCGGTATTATACTGAATAGAAATCGTCCATACTGTATCAAGATAGCTTACGTAAACGAACGGTAGAAATTGTTTGATTGTGAATATAGTATCCCATTATTTGTCTTTGTCTTCGTGTACTGCAATACTTTTTGTATTTAGTAATTGAATATGGATATTTCTACAGAAAATAGAGAATAATCGGGGATGTGCATTAATGAAAAACTGGAAATTGAAAGCAGTGGACGGCCAAATACATAATAAACTGTCGAATCCATTTCAGAAAGTCGTAGTGAACAATACACGCGAAGATTTAATATAATCATTCATTCAAAATGCGAATGGATCTGTGGTTAAGAGATAGAAAAATGTTAATTTTGTTTCCCTTCCAACTTTTTGGAGATGATTCACTTTAAAGAAGTATTGGTGTGAGTGTACATTCAAGTGACCAAGTTAAATGTCGTTAAAACTTGAAGCAAAATACAACTGGATAGTATTGGCATGTACATTTAAGAATTAGATTTGCTATGATTTTTCGTGAGCTTGACTTAAGGAACACAATTATACTAAATAATCTGATTATCCAGGAATATTTCAGGGTATATCAATTATATTTCTGACCAGATTTCAAACTATCG
Source organism: Cryptolaemus montrouzieri (assembly GCA_013387265.2). Classification (NCBI taxonomy): domain Eukaryota; kingdom Metazoa; phylum Arthropoda; class Insecta; order Coleoptera; family Coccinellidae; genus Cryptolaemus; species Cryptolaemus montrouzieri. The sequence goes on from JABFTP020000021.1 coordinate 66,122,831, forward strand.
TCGAAGGAACGAAATTCGAAAAGCCTGCATTTGTGGTTTATCGAAAATTTTCAGCAGAAAGATTTGCTGGTGATTCTTCAATAGATGTGGCAGATGAAGCAATTGAAGTTTCTTCAAAATTGCAAACCCCTCAACATTTCAAACGACATTTTGTCGGTTGAAATGTTGAGGCATTAATGACGATAAACAAACTATTGAAACTAATACGACAAATGATTTAAAGGCGATACCGAAAAGCGAGTGCCAGAATTAATAGCACAACTAGGCGTTGGAACCGCATTGTTAAATCTAATGAGGACTACTTCGAATGTTACAACGTACCAGGAGACAGAATGATACAAGAAAATGTTTATGGCGATAGATCGGACATTTTTGGTATGTATGTTTTTCTTCGAACATATTGATTATTTCGACTTCAGAAAGCCGCCAAACAAAATTTTGAATATCTTTTCCACAATGCAATATATACTAAATCTTATTGCAGTTGATTTCTAGAATTCAACAGTTGACATTTAAGAAATTCATCGAGGAACTTTCATTTCCAAAGCCAACTTCAAATCTAATCATTGTCCAGTAATTTACCCACACTGAATTTTGTATCACAGCGTTATTTCATTTGAAAATCAAAATTTGTCCACGAGCCGCCACTGAAATTGAACTTTTAGTAATCGTCTCATGATACATTCCAAGAATTCCAAGTTTCTAGGTATTGTGATTTGAGTATGAGTTTTATATACATGAGTCAGTTCCCAATTAGATATTTTCATAACTAAGGAATGGAAATAATTTTATCAGAGATAATATCTTCCCATTCATTTCGAAAGGAATGTCAGGAACCTTGAGACTGAACAGAAATACCGGAACTACATATTTTTGTGTATATTCATTGAAAACAATGGAAATTATTACGTTTGATATTGCATCGTTGTGCCGAATAAAGCATAAAACAATTAATTTTCTAAGCTTTTTGAAGTTCGACTTTTCGTGTTTAATGGTTCTTTATTTCTAATAATAATATAGTGGGGAGATATATACAGACTGTTAGAATAGAATAAGAATAGAATAGGATGAAATACTGTAATGGGAGATAGAGTAACTCCAGGCCTTTCAGAAAGTCATCAATGTTTTCGGGTTTTCAAAATACAGGGTGGTCACTTGTTCTTGGTCAAATATTTCATCATTCATAAATCGAGACTCGCTGGCCAAAATTGATGAAATTTTACACACACATTTATTAGGATCGTCTTACTAAATCGACTCAAGAAGGAAAAACAAAATGCAGGTCTGTACTCAACCCAAACTTCATATTTTCGAAAAACGGATGTATATGGATAATCTGTATTTTTTGTACTCCGGCGTTATGATTCATAAAAAAATTATGGCCCCATTTTCACTATCAATGAAATCAACAATGAGAATATGATGGTCGGCAGTTGTTAGGTCATACAGAAGAACCGATATAAAATACATGATTTTTTTCAATAAGGTTCATCAGTTTTTTTATGAGAAGAATTTGAGTTGACATGTAATATTTTCAGACGAAGGAACATACAAAAAATGTGAAACAAACAAAATATTTTTTCAACATAAACGAGAAATAGGAAAGAAAAATAAGGAGCACACATTGATGATTCATTAAAGTTTATGTTCTAATGGCCTCCGCCGATTTCCAAACGTTTCCTAGAAACACATCATTGATGCTTCTTCGAATCATTTGCTCGTCATTTTGTATATTCCCTCAGGCGTCTATTATATGATTTACTAGTTGTCCTCTGCAAACAATATCTACACTCAGGACAAATATCCCCACAGAAAAGATATCTAGAGGAATGAAATCTGGTGACCTTCGGAGCCATGCAACAGGCCCACTGCGACCAATCCACCTATTTTCATAGTTTTGGCTCAGAAAATCTTTCACATCATTTGAAAAATGAGGTGTAGCACTATCATGCTAAAACCAAATTCCCCTAACATTTATGTTTTCTGACAGGTTTGGAAATACTCAATACGTCAATACTCCTTCGTGAAAATGAGGTCTAACCAGATGGCCATACACATCTCACCACACATTAACAGAAATAAAATCTTTGTTGCGATTGTTTATACTAGATTGCATGAGCGTTTTCGATATTCTTAATGTCCTCAGTTCTGCTACTGTAGGTTCCATATCTCGTAAATTGAACCTCGTCGCTAAATAATATCCGCTGAATAGTGCTTTTTTGAAATAAAACCCATGTGCAAACATTCTGTCGTAAAATCTTATCTCCTGGATATAAGCGTTAAACATGTTTATGAAATGCTTTCAAATTTTCCTGGTTCAGCATTTTCCAAACTCTTCCAAGTGGGACATTCAAAGGTGATTTATCTTTCTCGCATTGATTTCTGGGGGTTTGCTCTATTATATTCAGGATATCTGGTTCCCTTGAAAATTCTGTCTAGTGGAACGTTCATGTTTAAAAGCAGAAGTAAAAAATACGATGATAGTTTTATAAACACCTTATGATTCATTTTGTACTTTGGAATCTGCTGACTTCTGAAGCGTCATTCATATTGTCGCCTGGTACCTGGTGCATTATCATTGTATAATCTATAACAAAACACCATATTGGCATATTATCGATTTATGTATAAATGAAGATGAAGGATTACTTTTTCTCTTAATTTTGATCTCAAACTTGAATGAATTTCATTAGGTTTATTTCTATTTATTTTTTTTTTTTATTTTTATCGGTATGGAGCAACAACAGGTGAATAAACACCCAGAAACTGTGCTCACAAATTATTCAGATACAAACTGTTTACATAATATAGAAAGATTTGAAACTATTTCAATGAAATTTCAAACAATAAACATATGAAAGATGAAGAATAGAAACTTACAAGTGTTGACTTTGAATCAGTAATCGCTTCAATTCATACTTTACATTTTGTCTCTCGGAGTCAAATAGGTCGATCTGATTCCCAAAAGAATTACACAGATGTAATATTCTCCGTAGTGGAGAGTTTTGAGCGCTATTGGTATTCCTAAAGTTCAAATGAAACAAATTTTGTTGTCTAAAGTGTCTAACTGGAACGTAAAAACGGTTTTCCAGACTCAACAACCCAAAATGTTCGAGTCGCCTAAAATAATTTTCAGAATTACCAGGTTTCAATTGGAAGTTACATTTGAAACCCAGAAACCTGGCAAATTTCTTCTGTATACCCTCTAGTCTGAGAATGTAGGTATTATAGAGGGGACCCCATATAGTTGAGGCAAAATTCAGTCTAGAGCAGACGTACGCGTTATATAAGGATACAAGAGCCTTCTGATTATCAAGATACTTACATTGTCTCATCAGATAGCCAAGCATTTTACTGCTTTGATTCACTATGTATTCGATGTGACTGTTGAAAGTTAATTTAGAGTCCAAAATTACACCGAGATCTTTTATGGAATGTACTCTAGATAATTCAGTATGTCCGATACAATAAGGATATTCAATTGTATTCTTACTACGAGTAAAAGATATTACGTGACACTTGGATAGATTTAGAAACAGGTTATCACCACAGAACTTATTCAGGTTATCCAATTCATGCTGTATAGTCAAGCAGTCTTGAGTGTTTTTGATTTGGCAGAAAACTTTGAGAACGTCTGCGAAGAGCAGAAAATTGCAGTTAAAAAAGCAGCTACTGATTTTGTTAACATAAATCAAAAATAATAAGGGCCCCAAATGAGAACCCTATGGGACTCCTGATGTGGAACAAAATGACTTCGACCTGAAACCCTCCATAGAAACGCACTTTGATCTATTATTTAGATATGATGAAAACCATTTCAACATGGGGTCTCCAACTCCCACCTCAGCAAGAGCAGGAACCTGGTGAACTATACTTAATTTATCTAAAGCTTTTCTGAAGTCAGTATATATGCCATCAACTTGAATTCGATTATCTAAAGAATCGTGCAGACATATCATTGATCGAAATCGCTGAAGAACAATTCTAGAAGCATTTAGAGTACCATTTTTATGCAATTTCTGTGAATTTGGCCTTGACAGTGAAAACAGGCACGTTGAATGAAGGGAAAAAGGATTTTTTTCGAACGATCAATGTGTAAGAAATGCACTCTTGTGAATTAGGCACATTCCGTCCAAAAAAATACCCATAATAAAGCAGTTGATCAGAAAATAATATCTGAAGACTTCTTCCATTTCTTGTTCGTTCTTTAAGCTTACTAAGCAGTAGCGAGCTTGCTGAATAGCTTTTTTCATGAAAAATAAAACAAAAATCCGTAAATTAACAACGTAAGTTGAGTGAAAACTATCGATCATCATATTTTCATTGATTACCAGTACATGTCTACTTAAATACTGATAAACCGTATTGAAAAGAAAATTGAAAAATTTATTTCAAATTCGTTCTTCTGTATGACCTAAAACTGACGACCATCATATTTACATTGTTGATTTCATTGATAGTGAAAATTATGCCATATTTCTTTATACGTTATGACTCATAGCTGCGGAGCACAAAAAAATTCAAATTATCCATATACATGTAGTTTATATTATCCGTTTCCCGAAAATATGAAGTTTGGGCTGAGTACGGACCAGCATATTGTTTTTCCTTCGTTATTCGATTTAGCAAGACCAGCCAAATAAATTTAGGTTGTCGAGTTATAAATGATTCAACATTTGGCCAAAAGCCGAAAGCTGTGGTGACTTTCATACACCATTTCTAAAAGGCCTGGAGTTACTCTATCACCCATCACAGTATGATCGTTTCGTCATGAAACTCCTTGTACCCCTTGAATCAGCATCAATTATAAGATGTTATTATCGCCTTTATGTGCAGAATGGACCAAATTCAATGTTTTAGTCCAGCAACTATATGAAAGATTGTAGAGAAAAAAAACTCCCCCTAACCTGAATTCGATTTTTGAAGAAGCTAAGGAAAAGCCGATTTCAACTATCGTATTTTATTTCTGAGATATTCTGGAATTCAGGATAATCAAGGATTTCAGCATCTAACGATATCTCGGTTACTACTGAAGTGACGTAAAAAATATTTCAACATTCTGAATGCAGAAATGTCATAAAAAATTTGTGTTGATAAGTTTTCAAGTTATTATACAAATAAGTGTTTTTTAAATATGAACTGAAGGTTTCTTGAAATAAATGGAGTTCTTTTTCTTTTCAAAAATATGAAATACGGGGAACGGGCTGACAATTCCATCTAGTGACGCCAATTCGAATCGAGCTGTTACGATATGGTTCGTATTTGATGTGACGGTGCACCGTCCTGCCAAAACTGGATATTTCTGTTTTGCACCATTGGCATTTCATCTGAAAATGCTCCAACTATATTCTCATTAATTATTAGATGTCAAGTTCCGCTATTAAGGTTTTTGTCAAAAATGTGCTTATGCACCACACACTGAAACCGTACATCGCACTTGGTTGTTGTGTACATAGGGATTGACATCTGACCACCTATGTCCATTAGGTCGATTGAAGACTCCATCACGCATGATTTGAACTTCATCAGTACAATCTCGTTTTATCCACTCAAAAATGACAGAAATTAATTCGGCGTTGGTAATCACCAGGCTACAAAAATTGAGACCCTCCCATCATGTGTCATGAGAATTATGCGAATTGCACTACCGAAATATTATCTCTATCCTCAAATTTATATCCTTCGTTTAGTGCAGCTTTCAGTGAACTATTGGCTGTGGGACTGATCTTCAATCTTTCGAATATAGATTTATGAGCCTATCTTCTGTCAGGGATATATTAATATATGATTCTCTCGTAGCATCCGAGCCATAACCATTCTGTATGTAACATTCCAACATATCTTACTTTACTGATGTGAAGATAGCCACGCTTTTCATCCACGGTTCTCATCCACAGTTTCAATTTGGCAACACCTCATTGTTTCAGCGTAGGTCCCGATTCCAGCCCTCACTAATTTTCAGTTCGAATACGGTGTGTTTTTTAGGAAAATTGACTAATTTTTTGTATCGTAATTGTATACATTGATTTTGCATTTCATCTGCTCATGAAATAAGCTCAGTATTTCCTTAATTTATATCGATTATCGCAAGAAATATAAAGCTTCCCGTGTTTTTTCTCGATGTTTTCCATTTCGATTAATGTGCATGATTTTTACTGTAGAAATATTTTCTTCTGTGTTAAAGTGCTCGCAATAGTGAACGAATTTTCAATGTCACCGATTTGTGTAATGAACTATCAATATTCATAAATTACTACTCCACGTGAGAGGAATATATGGATTTGAGAGCATTTCCGCGATAGTTTCCAATCCAAGCATTGTGCTTGATTTTCTGTATCGAACTATATTTTCAATGTTATTCTACTTTAAAAAATGAAGATAATTTCAATGTCACCCATTCGAGAAATGATCTACGATTCTTTTGAGTTTATTATACCGCTTAGTATGAACATATTGAAATCATAGTTTTTCCGTTATAATTTCCATTCAAAGTGATGTGCGTGATTTTCGCTACCAACATATTATTCTCTAAGCTATTCTGCATACTAAAGAAAAGGAAGTTTCAATGTCACCCATTTGGGAAATGGACCACGAATTTTCTAGATTTATTACTCTACGTGCGAGGAACATATGAAGTTCATATTTTTCCGCTATAATTTCCATTCAAAGTGATGTGCATGATTTTCACTGTCAAAATAATATTCTTTAAGCTATTTTGCTCACTGAGGAGAAATTTTCAATGTCACCCATTTGGGAAATGCAACACGAATTTTCTAGATTTATTACTCTACGTACGAGGAACTTATGAGGTTCATAGTTTTTCCGGCATAATTTCCATTCAAAGTGATGTGCGCGATTTTCGCTAAAACGTGGCTATCTTCACATCAGTTCTTACTTTTCATAATTGCATGGTCATAATTGAATCTATAACTAACGAATTCCAAGAGAGATTGAAGTGAATGATAAGAGTTTAAAATATTGGTTGATCTCGCAGAATCAATGCCCAGAATTTAATATTTCTTTGATGTGAAGATAGGCATGCTCTTCGACTGTTTCAATTTGGCAACACTGCAATGTTTCAGCGTAGAATTTGATTCCATCCAGGATTTCATGCTCGCAATTTTTAGTCTGAGTACCGTTTTTTTATGAAAACCAACTGATTTTTTTGTATCCTAATAGATTCATTGAATTCATACTTAATCTGCCCAGTATTTCCTTAACTAACCACCACGTGAGAGAAACCTATAGGTTCGTGATTATTTCCATTCCATGAGATGTGCATGATTTTTGCTAACTGAATGTTTTCTTCGATATTATTGAGCTGGTGTAGTAAAAAGATCTTCAATGTCACCCATTTGTGAAATGAACTATGGATTGTCTTCCATTATTACTCCACCGACGAAGAACAAAATATTGTTTTCTATATTATTCTACTCATATGAATGAAAGAATTTTCAATTTCACCCATTTCGGAAATAAACCACAATTTTTCTTGTTTATTACTCCACGTACGAGTACTTTAGTTTTTTCGCGATAATTTCCATTTCAAGCCGTGTGCAGGATTTTCGCTATCAAAATAATATTTCCCGTACTATTCTACTAATACTAGTCAAGAAAATCTCAATGTCGCCCATTAAGAAATGAATTTTCATGATTTATTATACCACGTACGAGGAACATGTTCATAGTTTTTCTGCGATAATTTCCATTCCAAGTGATAGCATAATTTTCGCTATCAAAATATGGTTTCCTATATTATTCTACCTAAGTAGTCAAGCTAATTTCGAATATTGATGTCAGACTTTTTCCACTATAATTTCTATACCGAGTGATAATACATAACTTTTGCTTTCTGGATATTGTTATTTTGTCGAGTAAAGAGTGGAAATTTCAATCTCAACCAGTTGAGAAGTGAGTTACGAAATTTCTTATTTTACAGTTCCACTTGCGAGTTGCAATTTTTGTAGGTTGAAAATTAATTTCTCGAATTCTTCATCGACTTGGCTTATTTCACTCAATTTTCTTGTGAAAAATTTCTTTCTTTCTGTACAAATTCATTTTAAATGTTCAAAACTAATGTTGATATATATACCTAACCTCGGTTAGTGGAAAATCAAATTTAGAAATTCTTTCTAGAGCAGATTGATTTCTGCTCAATTTGTAATTGTGAACGATTTTTTTTTCCTAAAACATGATATACGAAACCCCGGATAGTGATAGTCAAAATTATGCACATCACTTGGAGTGGAAATTATCGCGGAAAACTCATAAAGTCATATCTTCTACGTAAGTGGTATAATAATTCATTGTTCATTTCTCAGATAGGTAACATTGAAATTTTCTTCACTTATATTAGAAGAACAATATGAAAACATTTTGATAGTGATAATTACTCACATCAGTTGAAATGGAAATTATCGCAGAAAAACTATGAATTTCATATGCTCCTCGTATGTGATATAATAAACCAAGAAAATTCGTACTTCATTCCCGAAATCAGTGACATTGAGAATTTCTTCGCTAGTATAAGAACAATAAAATAGACAACAATATTTTGATAGCGAAAACATGCACATTTCTTGGAATGGAAATTACCGTGGAAAAAATTATCATCATATGTTCCTCGTACGTAAAGTAACAAATCAAGAAAATTCGTAATTGATTTCCCAAATATGTGACATTGTAAATTCCTGCACTGGTATGAGTAAAATAACATAAAAACAATATTTTGATGGCGAAGATCATACACATCACTCGAGGTGGAAATTATGGCGGAAAAACAATGAAAATCATTTGTTCCTCTAAGCGGAGTAGTAAGTCAAGATCATTCGTAGTTCATTTCCCAAATCTGTGACATTGAAATTTCCTTCAATAATAGAAGAAGAATAATATAGGAAACAATATTCAGATAGCAAAAATCATGTACATTACTTGAAGCGGAAGTTGTTGTAGGAAAACTATGAACTTCATATGTTCCTCGTACGCGGTATAATGGACCAAGAAAATTTATTGTTCATTTCTCAAATGAGTGACATTGAAATTTTCTTCACTAATATGAGAAGAATAATATAGGAAACCATATTCAGATGGCGAAAATCATGCACATTACTTGGAATGGAAATCAATGCGGAAAAACTATGAACTTCATATGTATAATTAACGAAGAAAATTCGTAGTTAATTTCTGAAATGGGTGACATCGAGAATTCTTTCACTAGTATCAGAACAATGAAGTAGACAACAATATTTTGATAGCGAAAATCATGCACATTATTTGGAATGGAAATTATCGCGGAAAAAACGTGGAGTAATAGATCAAGAAAATTCGTAATTGATTTCCCAAACGAGTGACATTGTAAATACATTCACTGGAATGAGTAAAAAAACATAAGAAACGATATTTTGATAGCGAAGATCATGCACATCACTCCAGATGGAAAGTATCGTAGAAAAACAATGAAAATCATTTGTTCCTCGTACGTGGAGTAATAAGTCAAGATCATTTGTAATTCATTTCCCAAATCGGTGACATTGAAATTTCCTTCAATAATACAAGCAGAACAATATAGGAAACAATATTCAGATAACAATGACAATAATGCACATTGCTTGGAACGGAAGTTCTTGTGAAAAACTATGAGTTTCAGTTGTTTCCTCGTGCGTGCAATAATAAATCGAGAAAATTCATTGATCATTTCTCAAATGGAAGACATTGAAAATTATTTCGCTAGTGCGGGTAGAATAATATAGGAAACGATATTTTGATAGCGAAAATCATGCATGTCACTTGAAATGGAAATTATCACGGAAAATTTAGGAGTTTCATGTACTCCTCGTATGTGGTATAATAAATCAGGAAAATTCGTACATCATTTTTTAATCACATCACTTGGTATGGAAATGATCATGGAAAGTTTATGAAATTCGTATGTTCCTAGTATGTGGTAATATAAATCAAGAAAATTCGTAGTTCATTTCCCAAATGTGTCAGAATTCCTTGGTATGAGCAATATAACCTGAAAAATAATTATTTGTTAGCTAAACTTATGCATTTCACCCGAAATGGATATTATCGCAGAAATCGATGAAATGCATATGCTCCTTGTTACGTGAAGTAATAATTCAAGAAAATTTCCCAAATGCGACTATGTATAGAATAATATAGAAAACAATATTTTGTATGAATAGAATAACATGGAAAACATGGTAGTCAAAATCATGAATTACTTGATATGGAAATTAAAACAGGAAAACTAGGAACATCATGTTTCTCGTACGTGGTATAGTGAGTCAACAAAATTCGTAGTTCATTTCCTTAAAAGGTGACTTTGAAAATTCCTTCGCTAGTATGAGCTTGATAACATAAAAAACAATTTTCTGAGCGAAAATTGTATTACATGAAATTGAAATTACAGCGGGAAAACAATGAAATTAATTTGTTTTTCCTACACGCATTAATAAATCAAGAAAATTTTTAGTTCATTCCTCAGATGTATGGATGTATGACATTGAAAATCGAAAATTCTTTCGCTTGTATGAATAGAATAACATAGAAAACAATATTTTAATAGCCAAAATCATGCACATCATTCAGTATGAATATTAAAACTCTTAAATCCGTACGTTTCTCGCACGTGGCGTAATAAATTAAGAGAATTCGTAATTCATTTCACAAATTGGCGATATTAACATAGAAGAAAATATTCTGATAGTGAAATAGTACAGATCACTTTGAATGGCATTTCATACTAATGCAAAATCTTCGAAAACTTCTACGAATAATTATTCAATCACCTACAAAAACTGTTATAAAAATTTTTAAAGATTAACAACTGGAAATCTTATAATGAATAATTAATCTAATGAATGAAAATTTCATCTTAAATGTTCAAAAGTTGATATAAAATAAACGATTTGCAGTGGCAAGATCTGAAATACGTGACGCTTATACATTAATTCCTACCAAATTTACTCCAAAAATTTCAACCAAACAATTTGTTGGATACTCGTTTGATGAAATAAAGAACCATTGTATCTATTAGAAGAACACTTTACCCATTTGAAATAATGAAAGATTAATTTTTTGGGCACAACATTTCGGTTTATTATTTTGTGATGTATTCGCCATCAGATAAAGGAACACCCGAACCAAAATTTCCTCCAAAACAATCATGGAGTCGTCGCGACCCCAATATATATCAAATTTTCATTGAGAGGAATAAATGTACCACCACTAGTTACTTCAACTTCTCAGTCTGAGCTATTTGCCTATAAAATTTGGATTGTTTTTATATTTAAGAACTCGATTCTGAAAATATACTATTCGGAATGAAGTCTACAAAAATGTATTTAAATATTTTTTTCAGCAAAGATGAAAAGAGTATTGGATTTTCCGAAAATAATTCAAAAACTGTTAATTTATAAATTATCAAAAGATATATTTGAAGCAGAAGACATGTTCGATCGAGGTCTTAACTACATAAGGATCTGCACGACCTAGACGGCACGAGCGCATAGTCCCAAGAGTGAGCGCAACACCTATACCGTTCGTTTAAAACCACAAAATAAACTGAAAAATCATAATTTCCCATTAATTTAAAAAATGCATAATGAAAAAGGTAAATAACATTTGAATACATTCAAGACGTTATCTGGTTATACACTCCCCACAAAAATTGTCGCATCACCCTACTTTTACGACAATGCTATATAAACTTTTAGGTTGAAAAATTAAAAAATTTTACCATCTTCTAACATTCGCGAAGAGACCAATCAACTAGCATCGAATGGTTACTAATCATTTTCAAAATCGAATGTTTCCTCCCTGGGCCCTAATTACTGCCAGTATACGTCTCGGAAGCCCCTCAAACAAATTTTGGATCTACTCTTGAGTCACTGAGTTCCAAATTTCAGGAAGCAGATAGTTGTTGGAGTGTTCTACAAGGCATCCTACGTTGCTGAATTTGCCACCCCATGTTGACCCAAACATGTTCTATGGGATTCAAGTCGGGACTTCAGGCTGGCCATCTTAAAATATCAATTTCGGCATTTTGCAGAAATTCTGTAACTACTCTAGCTGCATGAGGCCGAGCATTATCATGTATATAAATGAAGTTTTCGCCAATCAATGGGCCAAAGGGTACAACATGGGGTTCAAGGATATCTGCGATGTATCTGGCCGCTTCTTCCATTATTCACTAGGACTAACTCAGTTCGACCATGGAAATAAATGCCTCCCCACGCCATTACTGAGCCCCTTCCGAAGTTTCGGTTTGCCGGATATTGCATTGCTGATACCGTTCCCCAGGTCGTCTGTATACAGGCATGCGTCAATCATTTGATACTAGACAGAACCTGGACTCTTCGGAAAAGAGAACATTCGACCATTCTAGAATACCCCAATTTGTATGTTCCCTCGCAAACTGAAGTCTTGCAACTCGATGCTCTCTGGTGAGAAGCAGGCCGGTAGAAGCCACCCTTGGTCTGATATCGTCTTCTCTGAGTCAGTTCCCTACAGTTTGCAATGAAATATGCACATTTCTGGAAAGTGCAAGTTCATTTTGTAGCATTCTAGCCGTACAGTGCCGAACTCTTAGTGCAGTTAAACGAAGCCAACGATCATCAACTGGTGTTGTTATCCGATTTCTTCCCTGTTTGGCCCTTCTTCCATATTCCCGTTTCGTGGTACCGATTAATTGTTCTTGAAATAGTTCGTTGGTTAACATTCAACAAGTTAGCTACGTAACGTTGGCTTCGCCCCTCCTCTAGAAGTGCTACAATTCTTACCACTTCATGGTCACTCAAATAACGTCCAGGACGTTCAGCAGCCATTACAATAGATTCGAAATCAACAAGAAACACAGAAAACTTGCATTAATTCAGCGTGGAAACTAAAGAGAAATTGAATGAATACTGATAGTCAAATAAACTCATTCCTGTTTCAGACGTGTTTGAGATCATATGGAAACATATGTTACTACATAGATAAGAGTTTTTCCCCTCATATCTCCAAAAACATATGTTGACAAAGAATCATTGGATCATAGGAATTACTGCTTTGGGAATTGATTCTAACTCGCCGGCTCGGTGGCGTATGGGATATGATGCTCGTCTCCTACGCAGAGTTACCTGGGTTCAATCCCCGCAAAGTCGGTGCGATTTTTCGGATTCTGGGAATCGCTTGAGTGTCCATCTTTCGGAGGAGATGTAAAGCTGTCGGTCCTGTCTAACAGAGATGTGTTGGACATTAAAGATCCCTTCCCTCGACACGAGAGGGGTTCGGCAAAATTCCCGGGTTAGTGAGGTGACAGAATTCCCCGGCGTGTCATTAGCCGAAAGGCAGAAATAGAGCACGTTAAAGGAAAAACAAACAAACAAAGAAACAATTGATTCTAACTCATGCAGATGTGTATTAATCTTCACGGAGAATACTTCGAAAAACAATAAAGCCTTCGAAATATCTCAATTGTATCATTTTATCTCTAGGTATATGCAAAACTTGAAAGACATACCTCGTAGAATAATTACGCAAACATAAAACAGATCAGACTTCACATCATTATGGCATTTGGTAGCCGATGAGAGCCCGAAAGATTTGAATATATTTAATTTTTCGTATGTCAACGATTTCTTCAATGCTAACACGAATTTTTTAATATGAATGTCGACATTTCCCGAATATAAATAGTATCGATTTATCAATTCCAATGATGAGAATATAATGAACGTAGTTACGATGACCCAGTTCATCAAAAAATAATATATATGCATTCTTTAGAAAATATTTTAATGATCTACTTCCGCGGCGCTGTAACGTTGATATACCTACAATATCCGGCGTGAACATAAATAAAGTTCTCATAATAGGCTCGAAAATTCTGGGATTATTCAGAAAAAAAAAAGAGAACGTACTTTCAGATCTAGTTGATTATATTAAAACTGGATTTAAATGGTAGCAGTTGCGGCAGTGGTAGTATATCGAAAACAAACGTTTATTAGTGGCATGAACGTTTCAGAAGAGGCCGTGAGTCCGTCAACGATGATGAACGGAAAGACTAGCTACCCACATCAAATATTGACTAAAACATTGAAAAATTAAGGAAATGCTGACGTTATTCCGTCAGCATTGAGATACATATCGAGTTCCAAACGTACCCAACATCACTCCATATTTCTTCTCTGGTATTATTCTACGTCGTGCTTCGGATTAGTTCCTATTGGATGCAACAATACACTTTTTGGTGTAGCCTACAAGGAGTTCATCGCATTTGCTCCAATAGTTTGTTTGTCGTCAAATCGGCGGCCTTTAAGCAGCAATTTCAATCTTGGAAACAGTTAAAACCTGCTGGGAGCTCTTTCAGAACTACACGAAGACTGACATAAGCTGTAAGACCTTGTGCTTTGTCAAATATTGCGGCATTGGTTGAAATGGAAGCTTCCACTGAGAAGATTGATATTTAGTTTCGGAATCTATCCTGAAACTTACGATTTATCACCAGTTATAATTTTTTAGAGCAGTTTTCATTCTTGACCATTTTCGAATTGTCCTGTCCAATTCTAGAATAAATTGCCATACTAGCGAATTCTGCAAACTTTCGTTCGAAATCTTTGAAACACTACTTTTCGATATTCCAAGATCACATTCTAGTTATTTCACTGTTAATCAGCAAACTTCATTGATTGCAAGTCGAAAACATTCGATGTTATTGTCTGTTTTTTCCGCCGAAGACCGCCCAGAGCGTGAGTCACTATCAGTAGATGTGCAAGGATCCTTAAACCGTTTTTGCCACTTTTTATTTGTTTATTTCCCATACACTCGTTACCATATACTGTCTTCATCATTTTGATAGTTTCCTGACAGTTTTTCTGATTTTTCCATCATTCTCCGCAAATATGAAACACGATGAACACGACGAGCACAACAAGACGCCCCAAAGAATCCCTGACCGTTCAGAAAACCGAGGCTTTCCGCCGGTAACAAACGCCTTCAGAAAGTTCGTGAAGACTTACTGTTCCCTGCTTTACAATATTGGCTTGGAATTTTTGGGGTGGATATATAAAGGTAAAACAATCATCGTAAACTATCAAGGTTTAAATGTGAACACACGATCCCAAATATAGAAGAAAACAGTACTCTTTCATCAGATGTCACAAGCCGTAACAATGACAAAATGTTACCCCATCCACTTTATTCCCCGGATCTGGCTTCCTTATGTTTGCAGTCCTGAAAACACACTGCATGAAGGCATGTTTCTTCCAAGTGATTCAGGAATCTGAGACAATATGCGTAGCCAAAATGATTGGTGTAGTAGTCGTCTTAACAACTTGATCTCCGATGTAAAGGCACCTCTACTTGCTAAAACTAAATTCTCTCATGACAAATATCTGACTCTCCTTTGAAAATATATATGATTGCTAACAATCAATATGTATCTAGATTCAAGAAATTTCCTGAAATATTAGTTGATCATTCATACATTTGAATTTTGGGGATGCTGATTATATATTCCAACACCCAATGGAGATGTTTTGGGATCAGAAGCGATAATTTTGTCTTTATTTTTGTTGCTTGAATTACATTAAAAAACCTCTTCAGCCATAATATCCTCCATACAAAAGGTTCGTCCAATAAGTCATTACAAAATCCTGCGTTCAGCATCGCAAGTAGTTTGTTTTTAGTGAGCACCATTCGATTTTACATATGACAACTTTTCAGCCATGGTCATGGGGTAGTTTCGTTTTTGTCGTCAGATCAATTGACAGCTTTTGATTATTTGGAAAAACAGAAAAGTGCGGACAAACATAAGTGTTTTAAATGAGAACCATTCCTTTTTAGATATCTCACAAATTTTCAGTCATATTCATCGAATAGTTTCGTTTTTCTCGTAAGATCAAGTGACAGCGTTTGATTATTTTAAAAAACTAAAATGGGCCCATTAGCGGACAAACATGAATTAAACGTAGTTCAATGCTCGAAATTCACTTATAGAAAAGCATAAACCAAACTGAGATTAACCGTGTGATATGATGTGATCTTGGAATATCGATAGGTAGTATTTGATTTTACAACTTTTGGCTACTTTCAAGATTGAAAGCGATACTTAAAGGACGCCAAACGATTCGTACAAATGCGAACGTTTTGAAGGTAATACCAAGACTGCTTCCAGAACTAAGGCGTTGGGAGCGTTTTTAAATACAATGGGGACTACTTCAAAAGATGCCACTAGCCAAATGAAGAAAAACCGGAGAAGTATGCATCTTTGCAAATGACTAACTTGAAGGTCACCAAGCCATAGATGAGAGCATCCTCCGAGTCAGAGGCTACCTGAAGGCTAGCTCCAAATACCCTCGAGTCCAGTAATAAAAATGAAAACGCGCACATCTCACGACCGCGCGCCTGACGAGAGGTTGAAAAAGACTGTACATCAAAGATAGACCGTTCGAGATGGCCAGTGGAAGTGACCACTCTTGATAATGATTGACAAAATCCACGATATGACTTCAAGTGATCGACGAATAAAATTGCGCAGAATAGTTGAGGTCAGATGCATATCACAAGGTACTGCGTTTTCAATGTTGGAAGCAAAATTTGGTGTGAAAACCTTTTCGGCAAGATGACTACTCTATGGGGAGCTTTTGTCGCAATCCTTACAAATTTCTGCGTCGATACAAAACTGCAGGCGAAATATGGATACAGTGCAATACTCCTTCACATAGAGTTATTACTACAGTTTTTTGCGATGCACTGTTATGATTATTCAAAACAAGAGAAACATTAACTGTATTGTTATTGCATTGGTTGAGCAAAGAAATCAAGACCGAGCATTCTCATGTGAAAAATAAATTATATATTGAATTGTTTTCACTCACATTCACCAAAACACACCCTCACTCACTTCTTCCCAAACTTGTATAAAAGGCACACGCGGACAACAAATATTACCAATCGAAACGTCATTCTCCAAACAGACATCTATTTTAAGAACCTTTCGCAGTCTTACTTTTTAAAGCTCTTGCCGAAGTTGAAGAAATGCTAGGACAAATGTGAAATGTTTGAGGAAGTTTATATTATAAAATTTGAAAAAAAATATAGCCATAACAATTTGTTTTAGTACGATATACAGGGTTTCCAGAATAAGAAGCAATCTCCCGAAATCAGACAGAACTCGTCATTTTTTTTTCCTTTTCATTTGCGATCCAGTTCCAATTCAATATTTGGGCCGGATATGTTAGTCAACTTTTACTTTGGCCATTCATAAGGTCATCTCGCCTGAATGGCGGAAGTTATTTGCAATTTCTTCAAAATAAGTAGCCGCTTCTTTTGAAGGATAACTCGGTAGACCAAGTGGTTTAGGCGCAATGGTGCTCCACCGCATTTTAGCTTGAAGATTAGAGAACATCTTAACATGACCTATCCCAATCTACCCCAGTGAATAGGTCAAGGAGGCCCCTAGGTTACCTGATCTGAATCCTCTTGATTATCATTTTTGAGGGCCATTTGAAGAGCCTAGTATATTCATCACAAATAAAGGGATCTTTCCCGAAGAATAAATTCATTACTCTAATGAAATGAACCAAATTAATTTGAAGAATACAAAGATTTCTTGTTGCAAGGGCCTAAACATGCATCAATTTCAAGTTTGTTGATTTTTCGTTAAACAACTTATTACGTTTTTCGAATAATTGCACGTTTTCGATCGGTATTTTAGTTCGATCATCCATAATTTCGACATTTGATGTACCTTCTAAGTGAAAAAAAATTAAGGTTTTCGAAAATTGTACTCCTCAACTAGAGGTAGAATGAGTGTCCAGGGGAGTATATGTTGTAGAACTGCATTTTTCTATAGAAACTTCTACAATTTCATCAAAATCTATTGAACTGAATAGATTTTCTTGTTTAATAATCATCTTTTTCTTTCTTCAACTTTGAGGATGAATATAAAGGCTAGGTCACCGTTTCTATCAGATTTCGGAAGATTGCTTCCTTATTCTAAGGACTTAATGAACGACCCACGTATCGTCATTATCAGAATTCCAAAACTCTGTCTTCCAATAGTTCCATAGTTCTATCTTTATCATACATGTTATACATGTTTCAAACAGTTTCAAGCCTTCAAATTATTTATTTTCCTTTTTCTACTTCTACCCTTCGAATTAGAATCGCATACACGATATGAGATGATAGGTATTCAAAAACAAATGGTGACGGTGGAGATAAATATTATACATAATGGCAGGGAACACAGAAAACATCTTAATACTCAAATTTGCGTCTCGTTCATTCTAAAGATAAATAATTATTAATATTGTTCTATACTTTTGAGTGTGAATATACCCTATATTGTATGAATATATCTTCACATAATGAGAACGGTTTTACTAAATTCTATAAATTTACTATAACTTCTATAAATTTAATTAAAATATTAGGTATGTTGTTCAGGCATTCTTTTCCTTGATTAGCTCTTTCAGAATATTATTTTGAGATTTGTAATATAGGGCCCTTAAAGATAAATAAAAATATAAAACCCGACATTGTGACTACGCACACCCAAAAATGTCTATTTTGACTCTGAAACCTAGCCATAAAATATTAATCATTCAAAACTCTTATGTAAATATTCAAAGGGCATAGAAGTACATAATAAAAAATTGTTATATGGCTTACGGATTGTATCTGTTTTGTTTAGTTTAAATGAGAATGTAAATTATCAATGAGTACCATTAACATAATTGTATCTGCATATGAGTAGTTTGAACTAAGGAAAGAGATAAGTACCTATATAGAAATGAATATTTATTGAGATTCGATTACTAATCAAACATTTTTCCTAAGATAAATATTTCAATGGAAAGTAAATAATATATACCAAACATACCATGCAGTTAAATAAATCTCCAAGTTTACTTGAAGTACCATCCCCATATTGAAATAAATCCTAATGTGCAATAAATAGAAAATTGAATTTTGAACTGATTTCACTGGCACAACGCACTAACACTAAGGTCATAATTCCACGTGTTCTTGGGTTCCTGAAGAACACATATCAACCGGCAAAGGTGTTCTTCAACTAAATTTCCCATTTCAACTCTGGAGCGGTCAGGTACATTCTAAAGCAAAACATCGCAGGAATGCAGCGGACCAGTTTGGAATCATTAATACTTTTTACCAAGTTCAGCATTCATGTTCACCTCACAATTGTACGGCAGAACGGTATATTCCGTAGCACAAGTTTAACTAGTATTCACAGATCTGGCGGCCATACAATTCGTAGTAAGTTTGAGATGCTGACTGTACAGGACTCAGGTGTGTATAGTGCCTGGGTTGAGATTACATTCCTCAAGTTATATGCTGCATTCCTTGCGGTGAAAATACATGTAACCTCAAACGAGGCTCTTTGGCGCGTTTTAGTGAATATGTAATGCTGTTTATTAAACCATTCTTATGGATGCGTTGGTGGGAGAGCGAACCCGCGTTCTTACGTCCTTGATCATGGTCGATTTCAGAAAAATTATTATTTCGTTAGTTGGAGCTGCAATATATTGCGTGTGTATGATTACCATACCTAGTACTATTCACTTATATCTATACTTAATGAACGTTTGTATTTAATTCTTATAATTACTACCGTTTCAATTGTTATTTATAACGAGGGAATAAGGAAATGCGCATTGAAATATTACTGCTTACAAATTAGGCATTTAAGTTTTGAAAAAATAAGTACAGTGCCTGAATCAAAAGGAAACATTGGAATACTGATTTGTTTAACGATTGTAAAGCTCATTTAAGAAAAATCCTGAAATTCTTCAGACCTTCGTGGGGCATTATCAAATTGACGCCAGAACTTAGGAGCTCTTTGATATAATATACTGATAATATATAGCATAAATATGATTAGACTTGCGCCTGCGCAAAATTTAAGAAAATAAATGTATAGTAAGTCCTTGGGTCTGGTTAATTTTGCCTGCCTTTCAGGGAGAGAGGTAAAAAACCTTCAGAGGTACCCGGTCAGCTGTTCTGACGACCGGGTGATGTGACATTCACCATTCCACCCCTTAACCCGAAAAGTCCGATGTAGGCCTGCGAGGCTTACACGAAATCGACAATATTCTGTCTACTTTCAACCGTTAAAGTTAGCACCCAATTTTTTTTCGTCAACTAAGTGTCTAACCTAACCGATGGTTCTTGTGTCGTTGAAGTCTATTTTTGATTTATTAACCTCCCGAGTACCAACTCGTATGTGTAGGAATGTCCTGTAGAACTCTTTAATCTTTTTCTAACTGAATAAATGATATCTGAAATTGTGAACTGTCGAAATAACATCTAAATGCCGAAACTTATTAAAAAATTACAGTGACTTATAGAAATTACACCGATGTTAGTTTAGGTTGATTGCAAGTATAATTTTGTTGGAAGGAATGTAATGAGAAATAAAAGTGATTAAAGGCTCCATTTATAAGTTAAAACTTTATTTTATTTTTGATAATTAGTACCACATCCTATTCTTTTCGCCTTTTGCGTTTTACCTTTCTTTTAGGAATAGTTCACCTTGTATTTTTGCCTTCATTAATCTTCTAAATTAATGTTTTTATTGCGTAGCAATTTCTCCCAGCGTTAACCATTTCCTAGATTCTCTTCTTTCTGTTAAACTTTATGTTTATTTCGGTTTATTGTTTTTTTTCTCGCCATTTCTCACAATGAAACAAAGTGTGTTGTAAGGTATCTTCTGCTTCACTGCAATATTTATACGTCTTGCAGTTGCTTTTTTTGCATATTACATTTAAACACCTCAAAGCACCTGTGTCCAATAAGCATTTGAATTGTATAATATATTATGTGTTTTCGTTAAAACCAGGTTTTAATCACCAAGTATCAATTTCTTTATACACCCAGAATTGTCCCGAGCCGCCTATCTCTCCTGCTATTTTTGGATGCTCCGTTTCTTTTTCGTTGCCTTAGTCACGACCATCGCTCCCATTGTTTCGGCTTGTTTCTGGGCCAAAAGGTCGAATAGAATGATCCTTACCAGGAGAAAGATACCCTTTGTACCGTTCTGTAGGCTAGCATTATCCTAACAGCCGTAGTTCTTTGAGTAATTAGTATACATGTTCTAAGCGCGTGCCGCGTTCAACACGATGGTTTATACCACTGAGGACAGTATCATTTTCTTTTCCTTAGAAAGGGTTAACCGCAGTGGCGGTTTTTTCTGTGGCGTGCACGATGTTCTTCCCGAAATCGAGTATTAAGACTAAATATTTTGTTTGTTTCTTGAGTATGATGACGTAAAACCGGCAACACCGAATGAGGACAAACTTTAAATCTTACTAATAATAATAACAAGTAATGTGTTTTTGGAATTTTACTTAATAATTATGATTCGTAACGCGAATGAATGTACATTCATTCGCGTTACGAATCATAATTATTAAGTAAAATTCCAAAAACACATTACTTGTTTTTATTATTGATAATGGAATTTCATCGAGTAAAAGCCTCCCAAATTTAAAATCTTACATTTTTCCTTCCTAACAGTATTATTTCCTCTGTTTTTTTTAGGGCAATTTCAAGTTAGTTGCAGACCCATGTACCTTATATACTATCTATTGTTTTGGCCACGATGACCACCGCAAAGCCCAAGGGGGCATGTCCAAAGACAAGGTCTCCGTACAATATGTTCCAAACGATCTGACTTAGGAGCAATTCCTCGAGGCCTCCCGCAGTGGTACATATTCGAGAGTTCTATTCCTCTATTTTCAAAATAATAATATTACCTTAACCCATTAGTGCATGTGGAAGAACATTTTGATTTGATTATAATCTTTTTTGAAATGGATATAATTTTACTGTTGAAACGTGGTTCTGTCGCTATTTTTAAATTTTCTCTCTCAGTTTAGAAAAAGAGGTGATCCGTTTAAAAGGACTATATGCATAACAGCATATTCGGTTCAAAAATTCATGTATTTTTTTCTACTAATGAAATATTGAAGATAGTAACACATTTGAATAAACTAAATACGATAACATTAACATCATATTTTTTGGCATTATTTCTTATGAAAATCGAAAAAACAGTTTTTAGGGTGTAAGCCAATATTGCACTTATCACATATGAACTTCGAATTTTTATGGCACATTTTATATTTCCAGCCACTTTCAGAGTATTTGACCAAATGTCCCACATTATCGAATCTAACATCGTTATTGTTGACAAACTTTCGGCAGTTTCTGACTGATCTGGCCCCATATTTTTCCAGAAAGCTTATGGCTATACGACGTCTGATTGTTAGAAAATTTGCACAGTTTTGATCTTCAGGTCTCAGTTTCTTCAGAATCGAGCTATTTACCACACTCACATCGAACAAATACTGAAAAATGGGCCAGTACCATTTTCTTTGCCGCATTCTCGATCGGTACGCAGCTACTAATCCATCCATCTTC
Source organism: Cryptolaemus montrouzieri (assembly GCA_013387265.2). Taxonomy (NCBI): domain Eukaryota; kingdom Metazoa; phylum Arthropoda; class Insecta; order Coleoptera; family Coccinellidae; genus Cryptolaemus; species Cryptolaemus montrouzieri. The sequence goes on from JABFTP020000021.1 coordinate 66,145,268, forward strand.
AAACCCCTCCCATGTATTTATTGTAATTTGATACCACTTTTGGTTGGGGAACATTCTGTTTGGATTTGGCTTCTTTGCACCAACGTCTAGCGGTCATCATAGATTGATCTTCGAAGTTGGTGGCCATCGTTACAACCTTGTTGTCTTTCCATTGAGCCATCAGAATTTTCTCGTTCGATAAAAACTGAAAAGATCTTCTTTTTTCTCTATTCCATACATTATTCTCTGGAAAAGGACATCCTTCTAAATGATTTTGGCGTATAGTACCAGTAGCACAAATATTGCGGTAGGCTAGATGGGACATTAGATCAATACCAGTAAAGTAGTTATCGAAATAAAGTTTATAACCCTTATTCTCTTCCAGTCTTGCTAATCGAATTAGAGATAAAACAACATCGCCACCCAAACCACATTGTTTGTCATATTTACCAGTGTATATTTCGAATGCTAACATATAGCCTCTACTTTGACAAAGGGACCAATTTCTAAAACCAAACCTGATTGGCTTTCCTTTGATATATTGATGCGCATAATGCTTTTCATACTATGGTATCATGCTCTCGTCAATCGATAGATGCTCACCTATACCGCCTTGCTCTCGAAAATTTTGATTCAATCCGTCAATAAGTTGTCTCAATTTGTGAAGTTTGTCGAAATATTCTTGTTATCATTGAAGTGAAGATGACGTAAGAGAAGCTCAAAACGGTTGAGTCTCATCGGGTCCCGAAGTATTGAAGGGGTATCATTAGTGGCATTCCAATACATGCGTTATAAGGTACTTGGCATATCCACTGAGCAATAAAGCTCCAAAGATTACATACAGTTCATCCATAGAAAAATTTAAAGAAATGTTTTTTGTGACCCTTACAAATTAGTCTGGCGAACGATATTTCGCATGATCGTCTCCATGAAAAAAGGATGAAGAAATCGGCTAGAGATTCAGCATCGCGAGATGGAGGCACAGGATCACAAGTGGTGTTCATACAATATTTCGGTTTATCTCCCGTCCACTTATGAATTTCTTTTCTTTGAACAGTTTTATCTTTCTTCTTCCTGGAAAGATGTTGTATAACAGAAAGTGGTATATTTTCTTCATCATCACTCTCCAATGAATGGGAAAGTGTGGTGGCTTGAGGTTGAAGTCCACTTGTTCTAGCAGAAAGTTGTTCCTCATCTTTATTATTCTCGAAAGAACTTCCGCATCCTTGACACAGAATACCTCTGGTTAGATGGTTTATATCACCAGCTTCTTGGTATGAAACATCGCTGTCTTCTTCAGATTCTGCTGTATTTTGATTGGGAGGTTCAATATATATTTTCGTATTACTTTCATAGAAATCATCGCCCGCTACGATGTCCAAAAGTTGATGCAGAGGTAATCTGAAATGGAAACAGGAATGTCTTCTGAGCATATAGTCCTTTTAAGCGGATCGCCGAGAAAACTTGTATTAGAAAAAAACTTGGTAAGAAAATGTGAAAATAACATCGAAGTTGTAAACAAGAGACCATAATGCGTCGGAATTTTTCAATAGAGTTCCAAAAATATTTTTGTTAAATAGTAATTGAATATTACTAACCCGCCATCTTTAATTGAGTATAAACGGGGATCCATGGTCGTCAATGAATTCAACACTATCTTATTTCACGTCGTGCCAAAGACATAAATGCTTCTGAGAAAGGTCTAATGAGAAGATGCACGTGTGGCCCGCTCCCCACCACTCTATGAACATTTACGGCATGTATTTATATTCTGATCCTTTTAAAAGGACTGTATGCACTAATGAGTTAAGCAAATCCGCCAAGACTTTTCTTCTGACCCGAGCATTTTTTATTAGATTCTAGTTTTCGTGTTAGGCCCCGACCATACATAGCGTTTACCAACGGACGTTTGATCGGTGACGCCAAATAATTAATTTTTTCTAATGGACTGTTGATTTCAACGCAGTAAAGGAGGTGTACTCGCTCCCATAAATCAACATCTGTTGCAGTTCGTCTGCTCTTGTTTTTAACAATCTGTCATTACTTAGATGGTAGATCTATTTTCCCTGAACACAAATTATCTGGCACTCAGACGTTCTTGGAATTTTTCTTCCATTGTCATACAAAATTGTTGCTCGAATAATTTTGCCAAGATATATCGGTCTATGTTTAACAGGTTAGTTATGATGTTTTCGGCTATGCAATAAGTTATTTACTATTTGCAGTATATAATTTGGTTCTAGAGCTACTACTTGTTTAATCATTTTGGCTAGGATTCCGTTTTTGTCGGATGCCTTTCTATTTTTCGTGAGTGATTTGTAGGTTTGTGATCTTTAATTTAAAATAAGGTTTATCTTTTCCTGGAAAAAACTCTCTAACTATTTCAATTGTTATATCTCTATCGATATATTTATTTTTAGTATCTTTTCATGACAAATTTTTACTCGGTTCCCAAACGTCGTCATCTATTTCTTGGCACGTTTTATACCACTTTAATTTTGCAAAGGTTTAAAAATTCTAATTTTATTAGTTTCAATCTTTTTATACTATTGTCAGAAAAAATAACCCTATTTGCAATTTTCTCCTATTCAGTTAAGTACCTTGTTTTAGAATGTAGTATATAAGGCACATCAATCTCTTAAATGTATTACTTATCTGTGGAAGCCACAGTGTCATGAAACGCGTCGACAATATAGTGAAAATTGGAACATTATTGTTGTTTTTGAATTGTGGAGGCCGTTACTTGATGTAGATCCATGATATAAATGAGATAAAAAACACAAGGTTTAACTTTAATCTACACTTTATTTGAAAAAATTCGACGACGTTTCGCTGACACAGCAGCTTTATCAAGAATGAAAAACAGAATGAAGAGTATGGTATTATAAACAAATCGTAGAACAAGTTGGATGAATAACAGGAAAATCCACACCGAGCCATTGTACAGTTAGTATGAAAGGTAATAAAACTAATTAAACAAGTTAAGTAGGGGTGAATAATTCACATCTACCTGTTCATTCAAAAGCTTGTCCGAATGTTTGTATCTATTTATTTCTAATGCTTCTAGGAGATCTAATTTTGAACTTTTGATTTCATATGTAATATGTTAAAGTTTTTATTGAATGAATGGTATTCTTTTATTAGGTGGTTTGAATAATTTGAATCAGATTTATTTTTATCGAAGCTACGTTTATGTTCAGATGATCTTATGCCAAAACTACTATAGGTCCTACCGATATAAATTTTATCACAAGAACCGCAATTGAGTTTATAGATTCCTGATTTACTTGATTTTTCAAGACGAGATTTATTATTTTAATATGTTTACCTAAGTTATTAGAAGTTTTGAAAGTTATATTAAGATTTTGTTTGACGAGAAAGGATTTAATATTTGTACTTGCAGAACCGCAGGATGTTAAACTGTTGAATATTTTATAGTCTTTATGAATAGGATATACTTTATTTATTGCTTTCTGATACAGTTTTTACGAATGATTAGATCTATCATATCCGGATTATATGAATTATTAATGGCTATCTGTTTGATGATGTTTAACTCTTTATTATAATCTTCTACTGATAAAGGTAAATTGAGTAACCGATGTACCATGCTGTTTAAAGCTGCAACTTTGTGTTGAATTGGATGTAATGAGTAGTTATGTATAATTGTATCAGTATGTGTTGGTTTACGAAAGACCGAAAAACATGATTATTATTTTGTTTAGTGATTTTTTGAGATATTTTGTTCAATGCAAACGTCCAACAGATTCAATATTTCTGATTTAATTATGAAATATTGAATCTGTTGGACGTTTGCATTGAACAAAATTATTTTTCTTTCAACAACATCTATTACAGTAGTGAAAATGGTTTGGTCATGGGAAATCCTTTGAGTCCACTTTTAGCAGAGATTTTTATGAATAATATTGAACAGAAAATTCATACACATCCACTCATTTCCAAATTTCTTTATTGGTATAGATATGTTGACGACATCTTGCTTGCATCTTTTAACAATGTGCTCGGGAACTTAGCCCATTTACACAGCTGGACCTACAGTTTATAGTGGATTCCGAACCACTCTCCTAGACCGTGCAATGATAACTGCCACCACAAGGATTACAAGTTATCTGGTCGTCGGAAGTTTATGCCCTCTTTAGGCGACTCTTTCAAATTCAGTACTTTTTTGTTCAAGGACAACATCCATAACCTGACCCCGGATTCGAACCAGGAGCCTCGACTTAGCAGTTCCAATATGCTTGCGCACTAACCGTGCAGCTACCGAGGCTGTTTAATTTGACGACATCTTAGTATGTTTCATTGGAACTACTCGTCAATTAGACTTATTTCTTAATTTCATTAATTCCATCCATTTGAACATTAAATTCACGATAGAAATTGAACAGAACGATTCCATTAATTTTTGGACTTAAAAATCACTAAACAAAATAATAATCATGTTTTTCGGTCTTTCGTAAACCAACACATACTGATACAATTATACATAACTACTCATTACATCCAATTCAACACAAAGTTGCAGCTTTAAACAGCATGGTACATCGGTTACTCAATTTACCTTTATCAGTAGAAGATTATAATAAAGAGTTAAACATCATCAAACAGATAGCCATTAATAATTCATATAATCCGGATATGATAGATCTAATCATTCGTAAAAAACTGTATCAGAAAGCAATAAATGAAGTATATCCTATTCATAAAGACTATAAAATATTCAACAGTTTAACATTCTGCGGTTCTGCAAGTACAAATATTAAATCCTTTCTCGTCAAACAAAATCTTAATATAACTTTCAAAACTTCTAATAACTTAGGTAAACATATTAAAATAATAAATCTCGTGTTGAAAAATCAAGTAAATCAGGAATCTATAAACTCAATTGCGGTTCTTGTGATAAAATTTATATCGGTAGGACCTATAGGAGTTTTGGCATAAGAACATCTGAACATAAACGTAGCTTCGATAAAAATAAATCTGATTCAAATTATTCAAACCACCTAATAAAAGAAAACCATTCATTCAATAAAACTTTAACATATTACATATAAAATCAAAAGTTCAAAATTAGATCTCCTAGAAGCATTAGAAATAAATAGATACAAACATTCGGACAAGCTTTTGAATGAACAGGTAGATGTGAATTATTCACCCTACTTAACTTGTTTAATTAGTTTTATTACCTTTCATACTAACTGTACAATGGCTCGGTGTGGATTTTCCTGTTATTCATCCAACTTGTTCTACGATTTGTTTATAATACCATACTCTTCATTCTGTTTTTCATTCTTGATAAAGCTGCTGTGTCAGCGAAACGTCGTCGAATTTTTTCAAATAAAGTGTAGATTAAAGTTAAACCTTGTGTTTTTCATCTCATTTATTATTGTTGTTATTGTATTTAATAAAAAATGTTGATCATTATTATAATCTCCAACTCAAATTTCATTTTTTTCTCGTTCTACAGTCCCCAACAATTGACAGGGATCAACCCTATTTTTCAATAATATGCTTATGATATTGTTTGCTAATTGATTAGTGAAATATTTTAAAGCAATTTGCAATTTACTTGAACGACGAAGGCTAAGGCGAACAAACCATAAGAGGAAATGAAAAATGAGTGTACATGAACAAAAAAAATTGGTATTAATTTTCCCACTTCGTTGAAGTCTCAATATTTAATCTCTTGCCACTCTGCAAATTAAATTCTCTATAAAATTTTGAGGAATATTTGCCCTTATTTGTAGAAATGCTGCTTCAAGCAGTTGCGGGGTTTTAGGGGACTTTTTCAAAGATTCGTAAATTGCCTTGACAATTCAGTTCAACGATGTTCAATTTACTTCATATTCGGAGAACTTGCTGGCCATAGCAATCTTTTGAATTGCGTGCGAATTTAATACATTATTGACAAGAGTTGCGCGATGCGGTCGAACATTGTCCTCTACAAAAATAAAAATTTTAGTTGTTGAATTTAGCTGTCTTTGCGACTTCCTAAATATATCCCATCCCAATGATAAAAAGAGCCTCGACGGAAGTCCGTCCAGGATTCTCAAAACCTTCACAAGCAAAATTTTGACTATTCTGTAAAAAGGCAAGTTCTCCGTTATTTATGGTTCAGTTCAGATGTTCTTTGGTCCACTGTCATCGAATTACAGGATGCTTCGTACGTAACTGTGGATGGCTGCTCCTTTTCAAGACCTTAAATCAACCTTCTTCTCGCTATTTGGTTATATGATTGTTTCAGTTACATTTCTAAAGGCCTTGTTGACGTGTAATGCTAAACAAGTACGATTTCTCCTGCCGTTATCTGCAAACAGCGATGTTCGGCAGAGGTGTTATTTCTTTGTCAACCTAAACCGTGAATGTATGTTGGTGCTGGATTTGTTAAATAACGTCCAGACTACTCACAAACTATTCGATAACCCAACGGAAGAGTTTAATTGGGCGGATTCTGACCATCTCCACGGAAGGATGAGAAAATTACCTTCCAAAAAACATTAAAAAACTCAAACTCAAAGCGTTTTTGACTTCTCAAATCAGAGTAAGGCTTTCATCATTTCAATATGTTCGCACGAAAAAAACGAATAAAGATATATAACAATGATATTGGGTTCTAACCAGTGACATGTATACATCATGATCCATTTAATTATTTCCACGTTTACCCCACAATTAAACTATAATCATTTTAAATTATTGGGGACTGCATTTGTAATAGAATTAATCTCGAATCAAAATCACTAAAATTCTTCTTTATTTATCATACCTAAACAGGGTGTTACATAATATTATGTCACAATTTGAGAGGGTAAATCTACGTGCAATTTAAAGAAGAAAAAATTATATAAAAATAGGCCATGTCTACTTTTGCCCTTTCAAACTTTTTTGCAGTACGCCACTAATCAGTGTACAATCAATTTCCGTCATCTCTGTTCAATTCAGAAACTTTTTTGTAATTTTTTCGTATCTCCAACCGTTTTCGAGTGGAAAATTATTGAATTTGAATTATTTGAATTGTATGTTATACGCTAAATAAAAAAAATAATAGAAATACTGGATAGGTATGCCCAAATTTTGCTTTTATTTTGATAGCTCGTTTTCTGAGACTCAACTTGTACTTATTCAATATCAAACTAAAAAATAGAACAATTAAAAACTAAATAGATTGCTGGTAGTGTCCTCCACCTGCAAGAATACAGGCATCTGTCCTTCTTCACATATCATCACGCACTCTTTGAAATATTACTGGGGTGTTTCTTATCGTGCCACAAGAGGTTATTATTCGATTTCTCAATACTTCTAGAATGTTCACTGGAGTGGTATAAACTAAGCTTTTGAGATATCCCAATTAGAAAAAGTCTAAACTATTTAAGTCTGGGGCCCTAGGAGGCCATGGTTCTGGCCCACCAAAACCTATCCATCGGTTGCTCAATGTAATATTCAAGAATTCCCTAGCTTCTCCACTAAAATGTGCTGGTGATTCATGCATGAATCACATTATGTTTCTCACCAAAAGTGGCACATCCTCGAGCAATAAAGGTAACTCCCCCTCAAGAAATTGCCGATAAGCGGGACCGTTTAGTCTGTTAGGCAAATAAAATGGCCACATCAAATGATGAGATTCTTCAATTAAATGGGGTTTTTCCTCAGCCCAATAATGATTGTTCTAAAAATTTGTGATAGCAGTTCTCGAAAAGTTAGCTTCGTCTGTGAACATTATTTCACTATCAAAATGAGCATTTTCTCTAATTTTATCTAAGAACCATCGGCAGAAATTCAGTCTTGAAGGAAAATCTCGAGGAAGTAGAGTTTGGACGCGTTGAATATGAAACGGGTACAATAAAAAGTCGTGGAGAATCCTTCAAACTAGAACATGTGAAATATTCAACTGATTTTCAATTTTTCTTGTACTCATATGAGGATTTAAATCAATACAATTCAAAACTGCTTCCTCAATATCTGGAGTTCTCATAGTTTGGGTGGCTCCTTTTAAATGATTATTTGCATTAAAATACCAGTTTCCCTGAACCTTCTGTGGATATTTGAAAATGTTCGCCTGTCTGGTGTAACTCGACTTGGGAAGTGCACCTGATATAACCGTCTAGCTTCTGTTGTGTTTCGGTCAGCCAGACCGTACATGTAATGGATATATTCGGCGTTAGTAAAATTAGCCATTTTTCTTATAGAAATAACTTCAAAAGTCTTGAAAATAATCGTTAATTTAATAAACAATTCGAGCAGACACTGGTTCGACTTTACAAACTGTCGAAATAAATAAATAAATGAAAACAATCAAAGCCAACTAGTCATTTTTTTAATTAGAAATGCTTTCAATTCAGCTAATCGTTTAATAATTTTTTGCTCGAGAACGGTTGGAGGTACAAAAAGATTACAAATGTCAAAAAAGTTTCTAAATTGAACGAAGATGACGAAAATTGATTGTACGCTGATCAGTGGCGTTTTACAAAAATTTTGAAAGGGCAAAAGAAGACATGACTCCGTAAAAGAAAACACCTTGTAGATACTAGTTAAAATTTAAGACGAGTAATGATGGAGGCTGTAAAAAATAGCTTGCATTTCAAATTTGGGCTGAATATCTCAAAAACTGCAGGAGTTTTGAAGAGAAAAACAATTTTTTCCGTAAATTTCAACACCCTGTAGCTCCGTTTCGAAGCTTTTGCGGACCTATGTTCATATGAACTTTTTTCTTAAAATTGCACGTAGATTTACCCCCTCAAGTTGTGATACACTATTTGTAACACTGTCAAAATTTTTTCGCAAATTTTTCTTCAAATAAAACAAGAACCATGAAGAAATAATATATGGGAGATGTCAACCCAAATTATTGGGTTCATAATGATTCTGAAACATCTTTAGATCATAATCGGCATCACTTAGAAGACCGAACATAGCCATTGGGGCTCTCTCGTTCAAACAGAGAGGGAATTGTTTTGTTGAGTTTCAATATTGGAGGGGTTTTAGACTGCAAAATTGGCAAGCAAGAACAAGGAAGTGATCATGTTTCAGGAGACTCACACTGCGACGGAAGAACATCTCCGCGAAAGAGGAAATATCGCAGGTTAAGTACTTTTTGATTATCTCCTTAGTCCTTTTTATGACATTGCTTGCTATGTAAAATCTTTTCTTAAATTCAAGTGTGTTTAGACATATAAGAGTCAGGTATGATTGTTGAAATATTTTTCTGCTGGTTTTCTTTTTCCATTGTTACAGATTCCTGTCCCAAATCCCCTTCCTTTAACCCTTATCTTGGTCTGGAAATCATGGAGTGCAAGATGAGAATTGAAGCTGCTAAGCAGAAAAATCTTTGGTACTCTTTATGTACACACGACACTAACACAACATAAACAGACAAGCTATTGCTAGTGCAATAGCGACAGGGAAACGAGTTTTTTCCTCAGGTTTTTTCACTCGTTTATTGAATCATACACAAGATAGTATGGTTCGCCTGTTACATTTTCCTGAGCTCACACTTGTGTTTTTCTGACACACACCAAAATTATAGACATAAGCATTTATTGTAAAATACAATTTTGTGAATGTCAAATTTTGATGTTAGTCATTCTATTCTTTTTCATTCGAATTAATAAATATACAGTGTATATATATATATATATATATATATATATATATATATATATATATATATATATATATATATATATATATATATAATTCGAATGAAAAAAGAATAAGGTAACAAAAAATGGAGTATTTCATGATGTCAAATTACGATCGGGGCGGAAGCACAGTATATAGAATGAAAACACATCAAGTCACCAACGATCGCCCCAAAACTATATGATCAGGAAAATGAGAAAAAATGGTTGGAACCACACTTGATCTTTTTATGATTCTACAGAACAGGGAGAACAAATCTTAAGATAAACCCTGTCTGTCCAGTCACTAATACATTAGTTACAGGTAGTATATGAGTAGAGAACAAAAAGAGATATCAGAATTATAGTGTATACTTTTCGTTCTAACCAGATCTTTGATTTGTTCTGAGACGGAAGCAATTTATGAATTGAAGGAGAAAAGCATCAGAAAAATGGTGTAAGTAATAAATATCCTTTCTTACCAACCGAGCATAATTAAAACAAGAATAATTATCATAAGAAGAGAATAAGCAAGATTGCTTTGGACTGAGAAGATAATCAAATAATACATAAGTTGCTACACTTTCCTCCTCTGCTTTTTCTCAGCCACAGTTTATTTTTATTAAAAGCTGAATACTCCGTTCCACGTGATCCTGCCAATTAAGAAACAATCAGTTAGGTCCTCTTAAAAATATCTTCATTGATCAAGCACGATAAATATCCAATTTTTGCGATAGGGAGTGTGAAATTATCAGGTCTGATCTTCCAGGTAATTATATTTAACTACAGAGGAAGAAGTATTATGCGGCCCATAAGAAAAGGTATCACCTCCAATCATCAATTAACAAATATAAAACCAAAAATTCACAAAGAAATTCGGGATAAAATATTTGACACATAATTTTATTGATATGTTCATATTGACATATAAGGTAATATACATTCTGTAAAAAAAGTACTAGGAATTGGTCAAAGCAGCACAAAATATTTAGTTTTCATCCAAATTTATTGTATCGCCTTCAGAGTACGCCCCTTCGGAAATAATACATTAACGCCAACGAATAAACCAATTGTCAAAACATTCTTCAAACGCTTCTTCCGGAATCGTCTCCAGCTCTCGCCGCGGATTTCCTTTATCGATTCAAAACGGGTACCTCAAAGTAGTAATTTGAGTTTTGCAAACAGAAAAAAGTAGGCCTGAGTCATATAAGGTGAATACGGTGGTGTTCGATGGTATTTGTTGAGTCTTTGGTTAGAAATTAATTCACAATGAATGCCTTGTGAGATGGTGCATTATCGTAGTGCAAAATCCATGAGTTTTATTTCCACAAATCTGTCCTTTTTTGACTAAGAAAAATGAAAATAAATCTCTTTTTCTCCATATATGAAAACATGAAGATGAGAATTCATAGATGTTTCAATTCGATTCAATTGTTTTTACCAGAAACCATTTTTTTACAAAGTCTCAGCCCACCCTAGTTATGGCCCTGTGACCAGGGTATACAATCTTTTCATCTAAAAAAGTTATGAACTTGTGAATATGTGTACCCCAGTTATCTTTCATACCGGCTTCGGCTATAGTCCAGACAAAAGGGACAAAGACAGAAAGCTGGATTTTTTCATAGGTCTTGCCACAACCTGATTTAGTCTGCGTCACTGAGCACACTGACTAAACAAAAGCAATGTGAATATGATCAATTTTTCAAATTACAATCTCGCCTCATACTTTGTGCGGAAAGAGTATATTCACGGATGTGTGTTGGTGTTGGTTAAGTCACAGTACGAATATGTGCCGCTTAACGTCAAAACTAATAATATCGAAAAACATATTGAGGTTCGTGGTATATACATTCCATCCATGAAATTGGTAGTATTGGTGATATATAGGTCACCCTGTACAAATTATAACATTCTTAGGAGCTTTTGAAGACATAATGACCCATATACTTAGATCCTATCCAAAAAGTAGAATTGTTGTAGCTGGGGACTTTAACATTGTCTTGAGTGTCACCTCTGCAAGCACAAAAAACAGATTTGAACTGACGAATATTCTAAAGAGTTATAACTTGGAACCTATGTTATCACAACCTTCAACGGTAACGGGGAAAACCTGCATAGATAACATTTTCTGTAATTTTCAGTTGGAACAAATGCAATTACTCACAGAAAACCTACACATTTCAGATCATATGTGCCAGAGCATCGTATTTTAAGCAGAACTAGGACTAGAAAACACCAAGGAAAGACAGAAGCGCAGAAGACTGAAGCAGCATATTATTGACCTTTTTACAGAGCACATGCGACATATAGACTGGAAGTTCCTGAAGCAAGCCACTTCAGAGGACCTTTTTCATGACAGGTTTCATGACACACTTCATTATGCAATAGAAGCATACTTTCCAATGGTCACAATCGCTTCAAAAATGACTTGTGGGACGCTGAGGATGAAAAATATCTTGGACAGCCTGTACACTGTGGCCAGAGTGAGAAATGAAAATGCATCTTGGCAAGCCTATAGAATATACAAAGATATTTACAGATAGCAGCACATAAAGAATAAAAAATCAGATATAGCTAACTATATACAGGGTGACCCAAACAAGCAGAAGCCAATGTAGAATATCATTGATGAGAATAGTGGTGGTAGTGAGCTACTATCACAGAAATCTGCCAAACTGGCTGCAAACAACTCCAAAGATTATCTACTGGATTTAAACAGGCAGATCTCACAAACTTTCAAGGAAAATGATGAATTTGCAAAGAAACCGAAAAACATGCCCCGACGGTCAAATTCCATGTACTTGACAGAGGCCGATCAGGAAGAAATCATAAACGTTACAAGTTCTCTCAAGAACACAAAGACTCCAGATGTATATTAGATAACTGTTGATTTAATCAAAAAAGCAATACATTCAATTGCTGCCTCACTGGCTTATGTAGTGAATAGATGCTTTGAAGAGGGCGTATTTCCAGATAAATAACAATTTTGTCTTCAAGAGAAAGATGTAAATAACTGCGCCAATTATAGACAAATATCGATATTGCCAGCGGTTTCTAAGATTTTTGAGACCTTGATGATGACAAGAATTGAAAACTTTCTTCAGAATTTCGGAATATTGTGCGACCAGCAACATGGGTTCAGGAAAAATCTTTCTACTGTTTCAGCAATGGCTGATCTTATGAATAAAATTTCACAGGGATTTGACGTTATGTGTGAGATGACAGGATATTTTTGTGACTTGGGCAGGGCCTTTGATACAATCTCACACAATATACTGAAGGAGACTATATGGAATTGTGGCGTTAGAGGTATGGCCTTTAATCTAATGGTTTATTACCTGACAAATAAGACACGAAAGATCAAGTGGAATGACTCAGAAACCGATTGGCTTCACGTAGAACGAGGTGTTCCCCAGGGATCCATACTAGGACCCCTTTTGTTCCTTATATATGTGAATGACTTATCTTGTAATGTGTTAGCGGATACGGTATGCCTTTTTGCAGATAATACAACCCTTGTTAATATAAATTCAGACTTTGAGGACTCAAAGACCAGAAATAACCAAACATTGAATCAAGACGAGGAATGGTTTCATGCCAATCAACTAAAATTAAACAAGGATATGACTGAAATACTCACATTCTCAACTAAGTTGACCCCAAAATTGAATGAAGTTGAGTTTTTGGGAATTACTTTTCAGGAAAACCTATGGACAAGTCACGTACGGAAACTGTCTTCGAGATTGTCTGCTGCTCTGTACTTGCTGCGAAGATTGATGCAAGTTACAACAAAAGAGATTGCTCTCAGCGCATACTACAGTAGCATCAATGCCCCTGCAACCTACGGCATATTGATTTGGGGTACATCACCCGAAAGCACTGAAATTTTTCAAAAACAAAAAAGACTTGGTGGATACTCACAAACTTTTCAGGCCGGACTAGTTGCAGAGGTCTGTTTAAAAGCTGTAAAGTACCCTCGCCTGTGTCGTCATTTATCACTGTGTCATACATGTTCATGCAAATATCAGTAAGTTCGTGGTGAACAGGGATCTGCATGATTACAACACGAGAAACAGGAATAATCTTGTAATCCCTTATCATCGAGTGAATAGAACGCAAACAAGCATTAATTATACATGTATAATACTCTATAGTATGCTGCCTAAGGAGTTCAAAACCATTCCAATGTCTCGATTCAAGTCTAAATTAAAGAAATTGCTTTTGGATCGATGCTTTTACTCAATGGACGAATTTTTCCATTTCAATTTTTATGTAATGGGTAATTTGCTTGTTTCTGTTTGTTGATGGTGTAGAATCGTTTGTATGTATTATAATGTATTGAATTGTTTGTCATGTTGCTGAATGATTGCATGAATTGCTGAATGTTCTTTTGTAAGTTGACATGTCATGTAAGGTTTTGATGATTCTTAAATAAATAAATAAATAAATAAATAAATGTATAAATGAACAAATGAATAAATTAATAAATGAATAAATAAATGAATAAATAAATAAATAATAAATAAATAAATATGTCATTACAAATACTGTGTCAAAATTCGTCATTGATCCCGCTTCTGCGTTTTTCCTCAATTGAGGTCAAAAGCGACCAATTTTTGTTTTTGTGTATACCTTTGGAACAGTTGAAGCTACTGAAAAAATGGTCGCGGAATACTCTACAAAAAAGGTATGAATAGTTTTCACCCTAGGAAGTACCTTTCTTGAGTTATCGCAATTTTACACCTAGATGATACGAATATGCACTCGACAGGACACATTTGATGTGTTACCATGATATTTGACGGATATACTGATAACATAAAAAATATTGAAGCTATAGAACAACATCGCCGAATTACAAAAAAAATGATCATCACCTGATATCGTTTTTGAACCATTAATGACTATTGGAAAAAATCAACAATAATTTCTCGCCAATACTCACAATAAATGTCGCTTCATTTCGATATTGTTTGAAAAATTTGATTCTACCATTATTCTCGTAAGACAAGTTGATAATGATACTGAGGTCATCATTATTGAAACCGCAAAAGATCAATTCAGTAGCATCAATACAGCAATCGTTGTTGGAAAAGATGAAGATTTCTTAATGATTCTTAACTGCACTAACCCCAAGTTAAAGGTCATTTACTTTTTGAAAGCTGGAAAGCTCGAATTGCAACAAAAACATATTCTTCACAAACTTTGATTGCATATCCAAATTGTTCAACTCATATTTTACTCCTATATATGATAACTGGCTGCAATAATCAACAATTTTCGAAAACTGCAAAACTGCAGTATTTAAATTATTCAAAAAAGTAATGATTTAATGATAACGCAGAAGCATTTATAAGCTTTTATTCTCCACATACATCCATTATCCCCACCAACGAAGTTCGCTTTCTACTTACTTTATACGGAGCTCCGAGACAAATTGAATCGGTGGTATGCATTTTGAATTTAAATAAAATATAAGAACAAATGAAAGGGTGCAGTTAATTTTTTACCACCAACATCTGCTCGAATCAACATTCATTTAACAGGGCCATAACTTGAATCATGCAGTCTGGAGCTGGAAATTGATGAATAATAGTTTGAAGGTATTCCAGACTTTACCAGCACCTTGTCCAGAGAAGTCGCTAAATACAATTATTTTGTGAAGGTTCCACGATCAATTGTGGATGCGGAAAAGCTGGATTGTTTTGGTCACCAGTCTCTTATTATTCTTAATCGTGCACTAATACAGAATCAACTACAAGAGATAAAGATTCTCTCGAAATCTATGATGATCTAAATGATGTGACTTTCTTATTAGGGCAGTCACCATAAATTAAACAAAAACAGGCGAAGAAAAAACAATGAGTGAGAAGAATAACGCTTGCTGCAAATAACAATCTCTTTATAGAACACTGTCCCAATAAATTTCCTCGATCGAAATATTTCGTGGAGTATTCGTACTGGGAAAGCATGTTAAAAAGAAAAAGGTGCTACCTCATGGGTGGTGCAGAAATGTGGGCATATCTACAATTTGAAATATAAGTCACTCGGGAGCGGTACTTCGTAGGGAAAAAAGTATTGATTACCAAAATGCCATGAACTACACACTTTCTTTAATAATTTTTCCTATAATTTTCACCTTTTAAGAGATATCCGCAAGAAACGGAAATTTGTGACCTTTTACCTTAGATAAAAACAACGAACAAGCGGGATCGTTGAGTATTTATTCAAGCTGGAACGTCTATCATATCTGGACAACTAGTTATCTTCGTGAAAATTTCCAACGAAGTGTGCGGTGTGGTTAATAGTCTCGTTAGTATATACTTATTTGGACGTTTTGATAAGCCTTCCACAGATCTGTATGCATTCTTACGGCAACGAAAATACACTCGGAGGCAAAATTAGCGGAACACTCGAAAATTTAACCAAATTCGAAGTCCGATATTTTTCCTAATTCTCAACCGATTTAGATGATTTTTTCGGCAAGTTATAGATCAACTCTTCTGCTTTGTAGAAATTATAAGAGAAACCAAAAAAAATTTTATACGGGGGCAAAACTAAAAGTGTTTTTTTTGTCAAAATTCGTAACAACCTGTGGAATTTCGTGGTCTGAGTTGAAATGTACAATATCATGGTCTGTCAAGACACTCCTTCCTACAGTAACGCCCTTCTTGTTTTATGCATTTATCTCTATTTTTACAAGAGATATCCAATTTGAAGCGAAAAGTCACAAATTTCAAGAATTTATTTTTAATCTTGCGTAGGTGCATAACATCGGAGGTTAGCCAAAAAATAAAATCAAAATTAGAGACGCGGAAATGAAATGAAAATTTTTGAAATTCACTGGCCAATTTCACGCTCCGGGAGAACTCGATGTACACTGGAAAAAATCGTTGATTTTGCACATTTATTTTCGAATTTTTTTGTGTGACACTCTATAATAATTATCATTCCTGTCCAAAATTCAGAGCAGGTGTATATCCTGGCGAAACACTCGTGAAATGAAATGAACATGTTGAGAAAAATGTTCATGATGACCCACAAAAAAAAACATTTGATTTTAGTAGCGAGTATAACAATTTTTTTCAAATTTTTTTTGTTTTCTCTTATAATTTCTACAAAGCAAAAGAGTTGATCTATAACTTGCCGAACACATCATCTAAATCGGTTGAGAATTAGGAAAAATATCGAACTTCGAATTTGGTTAAATTTTCGAGTGTTCCGCTAATTTTGCCTCCAAGTGTAGTTGCGGATAGTTCAGCATTGCACGGCGACCATTAGAGTCTATTGTACATTCCCCTAGCTAAGCTTAGAGTAGCTATATCCTTAATGAAGCGTATGATACCTGGCATTCAGAGTCCTTGGTCATCCAACACACTGTCTTCCGGTGTGCACAAGGTGAACATCAGAGCGTGAATTCCTATTATTGCCACCGGCTTACTGTTGCGCTCAGTCCAAGTGAGAGGCTCAGATAGAGTGCAATGAATAAAGCTTCATCTTGCAAGCAAAAACACCACTCGAAAACATGCTCAGGATAGTCAGTATTACACATTGTCACAGTTCTTAGGAGGTTTATAAAAATAATAAAGCTACTGCCAGCTACTAGAGTCACTAAGCATGAAATTATAAAATCTGAATTATTCTTGATATAACATAAGAAAATCTTGTTAACATTTCTTTTGATGATGCAGCACATATTAAGGACTTCGAAATCTGTTCAAACTAAATTCTCTGAATTCGATATTTAAAATTGTCAAAAACAACGTTTAAACTTTCATAAGTTATAGTTCTGTGGTATATTCTAGCTCCAGATTTATTCGCAGAGCTTCTAAAACGGTTCCTCTTTTCGAAAGTTTTCGAAATAAAAATCAACAACAAATTAGAGCAAGTAAAATAAATTGCCTCTACTAGTTGGGTTAGCCGATATTCATCTCTGAAAAAAATATTCAATCCAAAACCTGATGAACATAAAATCAAAATTGGTACAAACAATTATTAAAATCTATTAGATTATTTCACATACTATAGTCTATTCCAAAGAGACCGAGACAGAAACAGCCTTAGATGAAAGAGAGCATTCTTTGAATTTATTTTAACACCTTTTTTATTTCTTCCACCTTTTTTTGGGTTTCAACCTATCTCAATATTTCCAAACTAAAAAGCCGAATCGCATGATTACATCTATCAAATTGAAGCAACTATATTCTGATGAAAATTATAAGGATAATTAATCCTGATGAAGACTACAATGAAATTATCATTGAGAATGATGATAAACCGAGGACAGCCGATGGGCCTGAATCACATCAGCAACTTGAGAAGGACAGATCGAACGATGAAAAAAACTTATGCTCCTACGTACCTTCCATTTTTAATTTTTTGAAATATTGTGTACGTGTATAAATATATTCTTACGTCAGCTTGTAGTTAAGTGCGAAAGAATTTTTCCAAAATTCAAAATTATAAAAAACAGACTACTCCCGACTATCTGTACTAATATTATAGAGGAAATATTTGATTGTTGTTTTGTTTGTTTCTTTGCATTGAAAAGGCTCCGAAACTACTTGACCGATTTGAAAAATTCTTCACTATTGGGAAGCCACACTATCTCCGGTGAACATAGGCTATATTAAATTTTCCAAAAAATTAGGGATCCATACTAAAACTCCAATAATGTAACCCAAGGTGTGAAAAAATTACCAAAAAGCTTTTTTACATGGTGTGCGCAGCGAAAACTATTGATTATAGAACAATATATCGTGACAGCATATATCTAACTATTATAGTTATGTCACAATAAGTGTTTTTTCATTTTGAAAAAATTTATAAATGCCACCGCTATAAAAGCTCTTAAAACGTAAGGTATTTGAAAAATGTTCCATGGTAGCCGCTCACACCGCTATATAATAATATTTCATATTCGAATTTTCTTCATTTTACTCTTTATTGATAACCTCACGCAAAAACGAGAAAGTATGTAAGGGAGAGGGAGTGTGTGTGTGTGTGTGTGTGTGTATGTGTGTGTGTAAGAAATTATAACTTTTGAAAAGTTTGTTTAATAACCGTGCGAAGCCGGCAACTAGTAATTAATAATAATAGCTTACATATTGCAACCATTTTCAACAATTATTATTATATGCCATACACACTTTTTCAGAAATAAATGATTTTTCGAGAATAATTACGGTGATTTCTTCTAAAACTTCCTTCAAATTCATATATTTCCTTCGTCCCTCTTTCCCCTACCAAAGCTCGTTTGTCCTAACATTGTACTTTCGACCAAATTTTCTCAATTCGAAATTGTATAGAGTAAATGGGATTCTGTATGATTTTCAAATTTTTCTGTTACACGCTTCTGATTTTAATTATTGGGGCAAATCTCTATCCTGTATTTGATATTAATAATAAAAATAATAAAAATAATAATAATATAATATAATCGAGCCTATTCCCTTTGATTACTGAATCTGTGAAAGGTAAATAATATCCAGCTAAAAGCTGAGGTAGTGCGCAAGTCCACGATAATAATAATTAGATCAAGAATATGAAAAGACTGCCCATATAAAGCGAATGGAATGGAACTTTGCGAACTGGAAAGCACCATGAAAATATGGCAAAACTAACTGGTGGAAGAAATTTGAGGCTACACACGAGAATCTAATAGTCTATAGCAAATTCATGAAGGAAGATAATAATATACCCAATTAGCTTAGAGAAGGGAAAACCTACTAGGTCCCAAAAAATGAAGAAACGAAGCACCCTAGAAACTATTGTCCAATCACCAGCCAAAATACCGTCTAATAAGTCGCTACAAAAATTCATCCATCTTCAAGATAACAATTTATTGCCTAACAAAAAGGTTGAGTTTGAAATTCTTATGGCTGCAAGGAAAACCTGCTAACAAGAAATTTAATACAATAAGTACCAAAGAACCTCTCCATTGCCTGGATAGATTATCGAAAAGCCTTTTACAGTATATCTAACAGCTGGCTTATGAAAACTATAAATATATACAGAACATACCCGATGATACTGTAATTTACATATAATGACTACACAAGAATAAAAACCGTAATCTTTTAGAGAGGCCCATTATATTTGCTTTTCTATTTCGCTTCATTCCTACTCAGCCCAATCTTGAAAGAAACCAATACGGAATACAAAGGTAATAATGTAGACCAGTAATTGAACCGCCTATTATATATAGACGATCTTAAAATGGTAGCTCAAAATAACGATGAACTAACTCAACAATTGAAAGTAGTAAAACAATGTAATGATGATATACATATACAATTTGAGCTTGAAAAGTGTGCCAAAATGAGTTTTACCAGAGGAATAACTAAAGAATATGTACAACAGAAACAAGCATCAAATCAAGAAAGAAATGACGTATATAAATACCTTGGCATGGATGAAAATGAGGGGATCCAACACAAAACAATGAAAACCAAAATACAAGAATATTACAGAAGAGTAAGAGTAACTCTTAAGACCGAACATGACGCCAAAAACAAAATGTTCGTTATTACATCTCTAGCTGTTCCTGTCATCCAGTATAGCTTCGGCACCAACAAGCAGAAATTAGGAAACTCGACCGACAAACTGGAAAGCTACTAAACATACATAGTACTCTACACTCTAGAGTCGATACATATTATCTATATGCACCTATAAATAAAGGAGGGGGAGGATTATTGAATTTAGAAAACAACAATCATATTACCAATAAAGGATTTCAACCATACCTGAAACTTAAAACGAATAATAAATATATCGGTATGGTAACCGCGAAAAATGAGGAAGGCAGAAACAACAACTAAAGTCGAGACGCTAACCAAAGTGAATCTGAAACAAGGAGAGTAAAAATGATGAAAGAAAAGTTGAAATTGAAAAAGAAAAAAGAACAAGTGAGAAAATGGCATGAGATAGATATGCACGGACAGATACTAAAAGAAGCAGATAAGCACTTAAACGTGAGAGGTGGAAATGGGTAAGTCATGCCAACGTTAAGGCAGTGACAGAAGATTTGATAAGAGTTTGCCAAGTACAAGCTGTAGCAATAAACTACATGAAGCTTTGCCGGGTTTATTGTGAAACTACCGATCATATTGTATCAGGCAGCCACATCTTGGCCAAGAAACCTTACTTGAGCCGCCACACACAGCTCGTCACCTACGCTGGAACCTTTGTAAGGAATATGACATAAAAGTGAGTCTGAAATATAATAATAAACATGCCGCAGATCTAATTGTCGACAGTCCAGAGGTCAGCATCATATGAGATACGCAAGTCCAAACTGATAAGGCCATCTCCGCCAACAAACTAGACGTAAAAGTCAAAAACCGAAAATTCTGACCGGTTTATTTATAGATGTAGCTATCTGATTATAATATCATTAAGAAGGAAATTGAGAAAAAGTTTAAATATGAGGACTTACAAATAGAAGTACAGCGATTATGGAACATAAATACGGAAGTGGTACCCATTGTCATCGGTGCAACAGGGCTAGTGTCCAACATCACCTATGAACCCATTAAGGATATCGCTGCAAACGACTATTGAAATATATTACAAAAGACAGTTTTGTTGAGTACGCACATATTGTTAGGAAAGTGTTATAAAGAAATATTTAAGCACTTTAGATGCACGGTGTTATGTATCTGGTGTTTCACATGCTGCCATAGAGCGAATTTAAATGGACTTTCTCATCATTTGTATATAGTGTAAGAGGAATGAATGATGTTGAAGCCCATTTACAATAACAAAAACATAACTAATACAAATGAAGATATCAAAATAAGTATACCGGGTGTCCACGCGAGATGAACATTAGAGACATTAAAAGTATATGGAGAAGGAATAACCGATAGGAGAATTTTTTTTTATGTCTTGACACCATCTTTGTTATTTCAAATAGCATAATGCAAGGTTCTCTTTTTTTTATTGTACAAAATTAAATTCTGAACATTTTTTTATATCATTGCCACCTGAAATCAACCGAAAGGAAGATATGAATTTTTCAATTGGAATTTCGCGATTTTTAGTTGTCTCTTAGAACACATCATAAAAATACTCAAGATCATTCAATATCGATAATTTCAAGCTCGTTGTAAGTAAAGAGGCTAATTCAAAAAAATTCAATGAATTTAGAGGCTTCAAGGTATACACGGTGTTTCCAAAGCATGTACAAATCGTAGTACATTCAAAGGTACAAAAGTCTTATTCTTATTTTCGATTTTATCCCAAAAATTATGATTTTTCGTGCGATATCACCGCCAAAAACCATCGCAACTGGTTTACTTGGATCCATTTTCAACAAATTTTTAATAGACAAAAACTCAATCTATGGGAAATTTTATAGATTCTCCTTTACTAAATCTTTTTAATTCATAAAGTAATGGGTTTTCCAACATACCCCTTGTACTTGTACCTATGGTAATATTAAGTAGAAATAAGAATAATATATAAGGATTAACTCTGTTCATTAGTTTTTATCTATTTGATGAAGCCACAGTGTGGCCATAATTTTATTCTATTGAAAATATGTATATCGATATTCATCAAGTAACGACCTCCTCAATCAAATTATCGAAAGAAGCTTTTGGTCATTTGGTATTTCAAGCTAATTCTAAGATGTTCGACCAACACACAAAATATCTGGTTCCTATCCAGTTGTTTGAAGAGCGAAGTATTTCCGAAATATATATAATTAAAGACACATAATATCAGCCCCGCAGCCCGAAATGGAGTACTACAAGGCAAGAAGAAAAGGTTCAAGACATCAAGTTTCAATACAGCCAACGAGACAACTGCAACATCTTTTTAAAGGTAATCCATTCGGTCATAGTTTTGTTAATATAGTGAAAATCTAAATACCATAGTTTTATTTCATTGAAAATATATATTAATAGTCCCTGGTCCTTCGATCTGCCTTCCTCTCGGTATGTGTTATCAGGTAAGGTCATGCATACTTCACGTAGAAGTTGGGTACAGCGGAAGAAGAATCTATAGAAACAATAATGCTGATTTTATTTATAACTAGTTTGCTACCATACACTCATATGGTCTAACTCGAACCTTGTATTAAAAGTAACTACACTTCGGTGGTCAGAAACCCTTCCTTTACACTATATATATATATATATATATATATATATATATATATATATATATATATATATATATATATATATATATATATATATATATATATATATATATATATATATATATATATATATATATATATATATATATATATATATATATATATATATATAGGTGTTTCACCCTGCCCATATATCTGTTCATGCAATCAAACTGATTTCATGAAAAATATAAATCCACCACCCGGTAATTGAT
This sequence comes from Cryptolaemus montrouzieri, assembly GCA_013387265.2. Classification (NCBI taxonomy): domain Eukaryota; kingdom Metazoa; phylum Arthropoda; class Insecta; order Coleoptera; family Coccinellidae; genus Cryptolaemus; species Cryptolaemus montrouzieri. The sequence goes on from JABFTP020000021.1 coordinate 66,168,247, forward strand.
ACCATTCCAGGCAATGATTATAATCAAAACACATCCTGGAATAATTATATATTAGGGTAACGTTAAATGTTATGAGAATATATCAATCTACCAGAATATATACATACTATAGCATCATCAGAGGCTTTCTCCCCGGAAAAATCCAGTGTACGGACCTTAGTCAAGTAACACTGAATGTTACTCATTAATAGTTTCCTTTGTGTGAAGTGGTGAACGATCGAATAGAATACTGCTCTGAATATAAATATGACAAAATTGTCAGTTAATTATGTTACATTTATATAAACAAATAAATAAAATATGAAATGAGATTCTGAGCAGTATAAACTAAAGATAAAACCTATGACTCTACCTCATTATTTTTTCGGAAAGAAAACTACGAAGAATATTACAAGATTTGATGACTGTTATCTTTTGTAACTGTTCAAACAAATTTTTCTTCAGACCCAAAATCTCAATACTTTTGTGAAGATTCCTAGAATAACACCTGTTGTGGAAATAATAATCGGTAGAATAAAAATTTTTTCATTTTCCACATTTTCCACATTTTTTAATCTCGTCGCCAAGCATCATATATTTAGAAATTTTTTCATTGTATTTATTTTGTATATTATGTGTGTCGGGTATAGCAATATCAATTATATATGTTATTTGATTCTGTTTATCAGTAAGAATGAAATCTGGTCTATTGTGTTTTACAGCTCTCTTGCAAAGAATTGTTTTATCAAAATAAAGTTTATATTTGTCATTTTCACAAATAATCTCAGGTTCATATCTGTAAAATTTTTTCTTTTGGGAATTAGGTCATGTTTAATTCCTAGATTAAAATGAATAATATTAGCGACGGCATTATGTCTTTCTAAATAATCTGTTGAAGCAAGGACTGAGCAAGATGATAATATATGAAAAACTGTTTCCGAAGAACAGAAACATCTACGGCAAGAATCATCTATATTTTGTTTGATGATGTGTTTTCTATAATTCCTCGTGAAAACAACCTGATCCTGGATCGCAATTGCCAATCCTTCTGTGTCAGCAAACAATTCTCCAGAAACTAACCATTTATTCGATGCGATTTCATCAATATAATCATTTTTCAATTCTTTATGGTGCTTTCCGTGTAATTCCTTCTGCATCCAACTTTCTCTTTTAGAATTATCATCAAATATATCAAAATCTACCTTTTGCATTGTCAAGTTCAGAGGTGTAAGATTATAATCTGAAGCAACAACAATATCATGTAATTTAGACATTCCCTGTTTATCATGAAAATGGGAACGTAGATGAAAAATCTATTTACTATGAAGATTATTCAAATCAGTTAATCCACGACCTCGAAGATGTCTAGGTAGTGTAACTCTCTGAACAGCTGACTTTGGGCGGTGCTTATGATATTCACAAAGCATTTTCCTCGTTTGACATTGTAATTCATTTAAATCAGTTTTAGACCATTTAATAATTCCAAAAGAAGATGTAAGAAAAGGAACTGCATAGGAGTTGATAGCTCTGAAAAGGTTTTTACTAGTTAAATGACTGATGATAATTCTAAGTCTTTTGTAATATGAACTTCTAATATTTTCTTTAGTGCTGCTATGGTTAATTGTCTTCTCTTGACAAAATCCAAGATATTTATATGTATCTCCTTGATGCATTGGCTCGATTTTTTTTCTTCCTTTTTCAATAGGAAGATGTTTACATTTTGGAAGCCCAAAATTCATATAAATATCATTGGAATAGTTGAAAGTAATCTCAAGTAGACTTTTTAAATGAGATCTGGTTCCGGCATATAATTTAATATCATCTAAATAAATTAAGTGGCTTAATTTGAATTCAGTTGATAGACTCTTTATTTTGAAGCCGAAACTAGTAGCATTTAATTCATGAGATAGTGGATTAAGGCAAAGACAAAACCAAAGAGCACTTAAAGAATCACCTTGAAAAATGCCTCTTTTGATTGGAATTACTTCGGATTTTAACGATTGTTTTGAAATATTTAAATGAAGATTGGTTCTCCAATTTTTCATTACAAATTCAAGAAAAAGACGAAGTGTCTTATCAATTTTATAAATTTCCAAAATTTCTTGAAGCCATGAATGGGGAGAACTATCAACAGCCTTTTGGTAATCAATGAAGGCTGTATGAATATTTCTCTTCTTAGTTTGAGCTTGACTCAAAGCAACAGAATCAATTACAAGTTGCTCTTTAGTACCAAGTTGTTTTTTTCTACATCCTTTTTGTTGTTCGGAAAGAATATTATAATTCTCCAAATGAGCATAAATTTTTTGGGTAATATATGCAGTTAGAATTTTATATATTGTGGGAAAGCAAGTAATTGGTCTATATTGAGACGGACAAGTAATTCCTTGTGTGAAAAATAAAGGAGTAGCTGAGGGGTTCTTTATTATAAATGAAAAATATTCAGCCAATTTTTCATGAACGCAAGAGAATTTCTTGAACCAAAAGTTATGAATGCCATCAACACCTGGAGATTTCCAATTTTTTGTGTGTTTAATAACTGATGTTATATCTTCGTTTGAAAAATTTTCAAATTGCATTTTTTTCCTCAATATATATATATATATATATATATATATATATATATATATATATATATATATATATATATATATATATATATATATATATATATATATTAGGGTAGGAAACTGAACATAATGCGAGCCCTTAATTATAATTTTAACCCACTGCTAATCGTTTTTAATTTTATCCATTTAAATAACATTAATAAATGCTTTTTTATACGTTTTCCGTTCCGCTCACCCAGAAAAAAAATATATTCGGAATGTTGACGGATGGATTCTTGTTAGAGGTATGATTTGCTACAAAAAAGCCCATTATGTCGAGTTTGTAACTCTGACAGTTTTCTCAACCTAGATTCAGAAAATTAGTTGTTACTGACGTCAATAATATATTTTATCGTTAATTTCATGTTTTCAGAGGCTTCAACTGCTAAACCACGAAAGCTACAAGAACATGTCGTAGCAAAATTGTAGGGCGTAAGCCCCCCTATAAATTTGTTATGTACATATTTCTTCTATTTTCGATAGTTGAGCAGATAAATACGATTTACTGCTATTTTTACGAAAATTCAGCTCAAAGACATTTTTCGCCGAACCTGTCAGAGTTACAAACTCGACACAGTGGGCTTTTTTGAAGCAAATCATACCTCTAACAAGAATCCATCCGTCAAAATTTCGAATATATTTTTTTTATGGGTGACTCTACCATTGAAATTTTCATACCTATCTAGAATAAGGTCCATCGAACAACATTATTTTTATAGATCGTAAGATTAGTTTTATTGAGAAATTATTTTATTTCAGATTGTTACTCATTTTTCAATTCGATAAAATGCTTTAATTGGCGAAAACACAATAACCAAAAAAACAAAAAAAGAATTATGAAAAAGTAGTGTTTTTGTAAAATTATAAGCGAAAACTAAGGTGAAACTCTAGCATATGAGGACTGGTTTTCATACATATCTAAGCATTTCAAAATTTTCGGATGAACATCCAAAAAATTATACGTCTACTTCTCCAAAAGTTTTACTCTGTTTGGGTCTGTCTGAAATACAGAATCTTCGATCGTTTTAATTATTGAATACTTAGTTGGGGAGAATGAATGTTTCTTTTGAAGGTCGTTAGTAATGTCTCAAAATACATAGTTCATTGGATAGCATCTTAATATCGCCTCATTTTAATACCTCACCACTATTCAATTGATCGGTAACTTATCGACTTACCCTAATAATCCGTAGTTTTCAAGTTTTATTTAAAACGTTGGTGGATTTTGTTCTTCTGATAAAATTTATTTTTATACTTGTCAGAAATATGAGGTCATTGGTACATATTTAATTGGCATTATATGGCGTGTAATAAATAGAAAATTTTCGTTTTACTCTGTACGTTCGTTCCTAGATTTTTGAGTGACTCTATCGAGCCGTTTCAAAATGGCGACCGCTCAATTTTGAAATTTTTAGTAAAAGTGAGTAAAGAATATACTCTTTTTTTAGTAAAAGAAAAACATGGTATATCGAGAACAGATAATATGAGAAGAACCAAAGAAGACTACAACAAAAACAATCAATAATATAATAAAATAAATCTGTTCACAATAGAACAAATGAATATCAAGATCTTATCTGAGTAAATACTCGAAATGAAGACCGTTTACAATTTGACAATGGCCAAGTTAGACATGAATTTTTTTCAATTAATGGTTGGTAGGTATTATAGACTTGGCATACTCTAAAGCGTTTTTTACTATGGATTGAAATTTATTAGTTGGATCTTTACCACTTTTTCCATAACTACCTGATTCAATGAAATTTTGGGTTTTCAATAAATAATCTGTGTTTGGCTTGCGATGAATAATTTAGGGCTATTTCGGTTTCAATTCCTAACAGATCGAAATGAAGACGAGCGTTATTTGTGTTTAAAACCCTTTTCTAGAAGTGAAAATTCATCTTCGGAAAAATTAGCATCTAAAAGATTACTGAACCTATCATAAAATTGGTGATCGGAAAATTTGGACTTGATTTTTGAAGTTTCAGGTTCATTACTCAATAATTTATTTAATTTTCGCAACTGAATTTTATACTTTCTGTGAATTAATCAATGAGCTTCGAATCTTGTTACGGAATCTAAAATGTCAAATTCTATTGAATGCAATCTATGAAGCAACTCCGAATGGATTACCTTTAAAAAGATGTTGTAGTTGTCTCGTTGGCTGTATTGAAATTTGATGTCTTCAACCTTTTCTTCTTGCCTTGTAGTACTCCATTTCGGACTGCGGGGCTGATATTATGTGTCTTTAATTATATATATTTCGGAAATACTTCGCTCTTCAAACAACTGGATAGGAACCAGATATTTTGTGTGTTGGTCGAACATCTTAGAATTAGCTTGAAATACCAAATGACCAAAAGCTTCTTTCGATAATTTGATTGAGGAGGTCGTTACTTGATGAATATCGATATACATATTTTCAATAGAATAAAATTATGGTATTTAGGTTTTCACTATATTAACAAAACTATGACCGCTTTCACCACACTGTGGCTTCATCAGATAGATACAAACTAATGAACAGAGTTATTCCTTATATATTAGTCTCATTTCCTACTTAATCTTACAATATGTACAAGTACAAGGGTATGTTGGAAAACCCATCGGAGTTGCTTACTTTATGAATTGAAAAGATTGACTAATTGACTAATAAGTAACCTACCTGAATTCTTTTCTTTGTTAATCTCTAAAATTTTCCATAGATTGAGATTTTGTCTATTATTTTCATTGTGTAAAATTTTGAAATTATCATTAAAGCTTGGGTTTTCTTCGTAAGTGATTATAATAATGGGAATCTGATTTATGATATTTAAAACTACGTTTGTTCTCGGATAATCTAACTTTGACATTTCTGAATGTTCTACCAATATAAATTTTATTACAATCCCCGCAAGACAGTTTATAAACATATTTATTACCTTTATCATTTTCAGATTTGCAGTTTTTGATATGTCGGCCTAAAGAATTATCAGTTCGGAATGCTATATTGTAATTGTAATGCCAGAGGAATGATTTTAATTTTAGACTAAGATTACTAATATAAGTTAAGCTGTTGTATTTTGTGTTAGAACTTTTTATACTTGTAAATACTTCCTGGATTGCTTTATGAATTTTTTGCGTGAAATCATGTTCTCAATCATACTAGGACTGTAACCGTTATTGGCTGCTATTTGTTTGATTATATTTTGCTCTTTATAAAATTATTTTGTGAAATTGGGATATTGATGAGTCTATGTACCATACTATTATAAGCAGCTAATTTATGTGGATAAGGATGTGTAGATGAGCTGTGCATAGTAATATCTGTATGCGATGGCTTATGAAAGATAGAAAATCTTGTTTGCCGTTAATTTTAGTAATAGATAATGGAGTTTTCTGCTTCTATCTCTAACGTGAGTTTAATATTATCCCGAATTTTGTTAATGAATGTTTTGAATGACTCTAATTGTCTGTTTGTGCCAGTGAAACAACAAAAGATATCGTTGACATATCTAAACCAATAAATAAAGTATTTGAATATCAGATGTTCTTGGATAGTTTTTTCAATATTATCCATGAAAATTTCAGCGAGTAGAGAACTCAAAGGATTACCCATGATTAAACCTTTTTTACTATTATATAATAAGCATTGATGTTAAAATAGTTTCGTTCTAAGCAAATTTCTAAAAGGTGTAAGATTCCTGATTGTATTACCGGATTGACTTTATTAATTTGAAGAGCGTTGTTGATGAGCTTCACTGTATCACTAGGTGGAACACTAGGGAAGAGATTTACTACATCCCATGACATAAGTTTAGCGTTCGGTGGTAGTATCGTGTGCTGAATTTTATTTATTAGGGCTAAAGTGTTTTTTATTGAGAATTTAGGTTCAAAATTAGTGTACTGTTGAATGATGTCTATGAGAAGCGTGAAAATTTTGCAGCTGGAGTTTGAAAATATGAAACTACTGGTCTAATGGGATGCCCTGTTTTATTTAGTTTGACGAGGGAGTAGAGTTTTGGTGATTGCGGGTTGTTAATTATTAGTTTATATTTTGGTTGGTAGGTATTATAGACTTGCCATGCTCTAAAGCGTTTTTTTACTATGAATTGAAATTTATTAGTTGGATCTTTATCACTTTTTCCATAACTACCTGATTCAATGAAATTTTGGGTTTGCAATAAATAATCTGCTTTATTTAAGGCTATGACTCTATGACCTTTGTCTGCTTTGGTGAATATGATATCTTCAGATGCGGACTTAATTTAATGGACTTCAAAGTAGTATTTTCGAATTTCTTCACTGAAGAGTGTTTTAGGTGTTTGGCTTGCGATGAATAATTTAGGGCTATTTCGGTTCCAATTCCTAGCAGATCGAAATGAAGACGAGCGTTATTTGTGTTTAAAACCCTTTTCTAGAAGTGAAACTTCATCTTCGGAAAAATTAGCATCTGAAAGATTACTGAACCTATCATAAAATTGGTGATCGGAAAATTTGGACTTGATTTTTGAAGTTTCAGGTTCATAACTCAATAATTTATTCAATTTTCGCAACTGAATTTTATACTTTCTGTGAATTAATCAATGAGCTTTGAATCTTGTTACGGAATCTAAAATGTCAAATTCTACTGAATGCAATCTATGAAGCAACTCCGAATGGATTACGTTCAAAAAGATGTAGTAGTCTCGTTGGCTGTATTGAAACTTGATGTCTTCAACCTTTTCTCCTTGCCTTGTAGTACTCCATTTCGGGCTGCGGGGCTGATATTATGTGTCTTAAGTTATATATATTTCGGAAATACTTCGCTCTTCAAACAACTGGATAGGAACCAGATATTTTGTGTGTTGGTCGAACATCTTAGAATTAGCTTGAAATACCGAATGACCAAAAAACTTGTCTCAGCTTCTTTCGATAATTTGATTGAGGAGGTCGTTACTTGATGAAAATCGATATACATATTTTCAATGAAATAAAACTATGGTATTTTAGGTTAATGAACTGAGTTATTACTTATATATTATTCTTATTTCCTACTTAATATTACAATAGGTACAAGTACAAGGGGTATGTTGGAAAACCCATTACTTTATGAATTGAAAAGATTTAGTAAAGGAGAAGGACTTAGATCTAATTCACTATTAAGTAAACTACCTGAATTCTTTTCTTTGTTAATCTCTAAAATTTCCCATCGATTGAGTTTTTGTCTATTAAGAATTTGTTGAAAATGGATCCAAGTAAACCAGTTGCGATGGTTTTTGGCGGTGATATCGCACGAAGAATCATAATTTTTGGGATAAAATCGAAAATAAGAATAAGACTTTTATACCTTTGAATGTACTGCGATTTGTACATGCTTTGGAAACACCGTGTATACTGTGAAGCCTCTAAATTCATTGAATTCTTTTGAATTAGCCTCTTGAGTTACAACGAGCTTGACATTCTCGATATTGAATGATCTTGAGTATTTTTATGATGTCTTCTAAGAGACAACTAAAAATCGCGAAATTCTGTTTGAAAAATTCACATCTTCCTTTCAGTTGATTTCAGGTGGCAATGATATAAAAAAAATGTTCAGAATTTAATTTTGTACAATAAAAAAAATAGAACCATGCATTATGCTATTTGAAATAACGAAGATGGTGTCAAGACATAAAAAAAAATTTCTCCTATCGGTTATTCCTTTGTGTTAGAAAACCCATAGGAGTTGCTTACTTTATGAATTGAAAAGATTGGGTAAAGGAGAAGGATTTAGATTTAATTGACTATTAAGTAACCTACCTGAATTCTTTTCTTTGTGAACCTCTAAAATTTCCCATAGATTGAGTTTTCTATTATTTTCATTGTGTAAAATTTTGAGCTTATCATTAAAGTTATGGCTTTCTTCGAGTGAGTGATTATAATAATGGGAATCTGATTTATGATAATTAAAACTACGTTTGTGCTCGGATAATCTAACTTTGAAATTTCTGAAAGTACTACCAATATAAATTTTATTACAATCTCCGCAAGACAGTCATTCAAAACATTCATTAAGAAAATTCATGATAATATTAAATTCACGTTAGAGATATAATCAGAAAACTCCATTAACTTTCTGGATTTAACAATTACTAAAATTAACGGAAAACATGATTTTTTATCTTTCATAAGCCATCGCATACAGATATTACTATTCACAGCTCATCTACACATCCTTATCCACATAAATTAGCTGCTTACAATAGTATGGTACATAAACTCATTAATATCCCAATATCACAAAATAATTTTATAAAAGAGCAAAATATAATAAAACAAATAGCAGTCAATAACGGTTACAGTCCTAGTATGATTGAGAACATGATTTCACGCAAAAAAAATCAAAAGCAATCCAGGAAGTATTTCCAAGTAAAAAAGTTCTAACACAAAATAGAACAGCTTAACTTATATTAGTAATCTTAGTCTAAAATTAAAATCATTCCTCTGGCATTACAATTACAATATAGCATTCCGAACTGATAATTCTTTAGGCCGACATATCAAAAACTGCAAATCTGAAAATGATAAAGGTAATAAATATGTTTATAAACTGTCTTGCGGGGATTGTAATAAAATTTATATTGGTAGAACATTCAGAAATGTCAAAGTTAGATTATCCGAGAACAAACGTAGTTTTAAATATCATAAATCAGATTCCCATTATTATAATCACTTACCCGAAGAAAACCCAAGCTTTAATGATAATTTCAAAATTTTACACAATGAAAATAATAGACAAAATCTCAATCTATGGAAAATTTTAGAGATTAACAAAGAAAAGAATTCAGGTAGGTTACTTATTAGTCAATTAGTCAATCTTTTCAATTCATAAAGTAAGCAACTCCGATGGGTTTTCCAACATACCCCTTGTATTTGTACATATTGTAAGATTAAGTAGGAAATGAGACTAATATATAAGGAATAACTCTGTTCATTAGTTTGTATCTATGTGATGAAGCCACAATGTGGTGAAACCGTTCATAGTTTTGTTAATACAGTGAAAAATCTAAATACCATAGTTTTATTTCATTGAAAATATGTATATCGATTTTCATCAAATAACGACCTCCCCAATCAAATTAGATATGAATTCTTCATGAACATTTTGTTTTATTTCTGGTGGAATATTTTGTATTTCTCATGCCGTGCATGAGGTTTTTAATATTTTTTAATGCATTCAAAAAACTTTAGATATCAAATTACTCTACAAAAAAAAATTCAGGTTCATGTCTGGTGACCTGGACAATCTGGCCATCTTGTTACTCCCCGTCGGCCAATCCGTTTTCCTGAACGGATCAAATAGAGACTGTTGGAAACAAATTTCTAAAATAGGCGATTATTTTGATGAGAATAAAGAGTGATTAAAGCTGGCAAAAGTTCAAATCGCAATATATTCAAATAAGTTTTAACCGTGAGATTTTCTTCAAAGAAAATCATTCTGTCTGGTAGATTGAAATACCGGTCCATGCATCAACTTATTGAGGTGATTGTGAGCATCTTGAATTTAATGTGACTTTTCCTTAAACCAATATCGGTAGTCTATTTACTCTACCATTGCGGTAAAAGTTGCTTCATCCAAGAATAATATATTTGAGATTTCTCGACCACAATTTGGTTTCATTATTTCGTAGAATTCCGCTCTTCGTTTGGAGTCATCCTCATCTAATGATCATACAAGCTGATTTGTAAGGATGTTATTTTTCTTTCTGCCCTTTTTTTGCATAGACATATGACTTATTCTCATATCAAGTGATGCTTGTCGAAAAATACTATGCGGATTTTCTTGAACATTGAATAAGACTTTGTACTACTATTTTAACATAATTGACAACGTTTTTCGTATTTTCTCAAAATTTTGAAAACGGTGTATTGCTTGCGAAATCGGTATGCGGTCTAGATGAATTCGATTGATAAGTACTTCCTTGTTAGTAGGTAGAATTTCAATGCCCCCTCTATTATTAGGCGACAATGCGGTTTACCATATTTAGATGGATCTTCGAATATAACCACTTGCAAAGATTGATGTAGACTTTTATTTATTATTGCTTTTTTTTGTCAACTTAATACGCAACGGCATTGCGATATTTTTCTCATTTCATAATTGTTTTGGTTGTGTTCTTCTTTCGTTCTTTTTTCTCTTATAATAGAACAATACTCATGATGTATTACACGCTATTTAAAAAAAAAGTTAATGATGTCATGTTTTTGATAGGTGTCATGAGAAGAGCAAATAACTCTTATTTGAAAATTAAAAGAAGAACAAAATCAAGATCAACCTGTTCGAGCGTTCTTCATAAAACTTGGAAACTACCTAATTATTAGGAGTAAGTACATAATTTTTTCCACCGTGTATGTATGCTGTACAGGAAGTCGCATTTTCGATGTTTTAGTACGACAACTATGTGAAATACTGCAAATCGAGAAAATGACCTGCCAATCTCCGACCTCGATTTTCGAGGAAAATTCATTTGCGAAAACATCGCAAACTATCTTTTTTTGCTTTCAAGTTATTCCGGACTTCTCGATTATCCGAGATTGCGGCATATGCTAATGTCTTTGTTGCAATTTATGTTAGGTGGAAGCTATTCCTAAAAACTACATTCTACGGACACCTTTTGAGTAGAGTGTATGTACGTATTCGAAATTTTTTTTCAATGGTTTACGAATTATGATATAAACTTGTGATTTCTTGAATATGAACAATGAATGAATTTGGATGAAAAAGGAAGAGCATTCTTTCTCTTTCCGAATATAAATTTCTCAAAAATGTGAATCATTCTAGAAATGAGAATTCTTGAACATTCTATGGTTTAATCTAATATGTTGATGCCGATTTACATACCTAAAACATCCCAAATGATTTCGTTTCTATTCTCTCAACAATAATAGTCAGAGTTAATCCATTATTCAATTCACATTGTTGATTCACAAACAATTAGTTGGAAACTTTTTGATTATAAAATGTGAATTTTGAAAACTTTGGAAAAATTCGACATGTTAGAGTGCTACGTTCACAATGGGTATGATTCTGATGCAGCTTCACAAAATCTCATAAACACTGATTCTTTCGGAGCACTCAGACAAAAAACAAGATAACGAATAAGTTACAATGGAATTTTTGGGGAGCTGTTACTGTGAATCCCTCAATTTCATTTATGTAACGTGAAGCAGAGGGTGCGATACCAAAATCTAAGGCTTCGCGAATCCTCAGAAAAAATAAGTTTCAACCTTATAAGATGAAGAAATCTTAGTTCTTCCTACCAGGGCATTATGAGCGACGGCTAGAAGTCAAGAGATAATCCCGAATTCTAACAGTAAAACATATGAACTGATGAGGTGAGAGTTATCAAAGACGGATTATTCAAGTGCAAGAATGAACATTTATGGTCCGATGTCAATCCCCTTTGGGAAGTGAAAGTTCAACTCCAAAGACGATTCGGTTTTAATGTTTGGTGCACGTTAATGAACCACCGTGTATGAGAACATATTCAAGGGATTTTTGGATGAAATTCCCTTGTCTCAAAACATGACGGTGCGCTCCCATAGCACGAGAGGACCAGTGAGATGGCCATCTCCAGGGCCAGATTTAATCCCGTTAAATTTTTTCTATTGAGCTATGTCAAGAATTTATTATGACAAACCCATAATGACATAGAAGAGTTGAAACAAAACTTCAGAAATCGATTAAACTTCAGTAATTCAAATTCAATATGCATGCAGGAGTGTTTCTGGGCGTTACAATTCTTGCATTTTGAATTATGGAAATACTTTCGAGTATTTACAATAGTTTTTATTTGTTTTTTTGATACTAATTATTTTCGATATATTCTTAACTAAAAGTACTAAATAACCTTCGTTATTTTAAGAGGACTTCATTGTTGTATGCTTAGAATTGAAAACATTTGAGATTTTTGTATAAATTCGCACCTGGATACTAGATGAAACCGCAGAATGTTCAAAGATTTTTCATTTCTGGAAAAATTTTGTCTAAGAAATTTGTTAGGCATTTTGAATTTGATCTTCAATAGCAAACAAGATTTTGGCATATGCCAAAATCTCGGAAAATCGAGGAATCCGAGATAGTGGCGATCTGTTTTTACCAATGGATTTCCCTCGAAAATCGGAGATGGGGGTCATGTTTCTCTATTTGCAGTATTTCTCATAACTACCGTTATGAAACGACGAAAATTGAAAATGGGACACCCTGTACATATTCCAAAATTCAAATTTCAGCAAAATGTTTAATACTTTGAAAATGTATGCGTTTGAGAGGGCGACATAAACTGCTGCACCTAGCACGCATTTGAGCCTCACATCCTTCCTGCAGACGATTAACTCTCCCAGCGTACACAAAACCAAATTTATTGGTTTTGTGTATTGTTTTTAACTATGGATCTTTGACTACTTGTGAAGAATTAAGTTTTTTGTTATAAAAAAACTGGATAGTATAATCAGAAATGTTGAATTATCACCACATGTTCGGAATATTGTACTCAGTCGTCACTGAGATTTGAAACTATGAATTTCAAAATTTAAAAAAAAACCTATACTCATAATTGAAAATACCTTACGTCGGATTGTCCGATGTGCAGAGGGGTCTAATTATTGCTCTTGTTGAAAAAGGTGTGACACAGAGGGATATAGCGGCCAGAATGGGGGTATCATAGGGGGTGATTTCAAAAACCTACGCCCGATACGTGGAGCTACAATCTCTGCCAACTCGGCCTAGAAGAAGTCATAAGAAGATCACTTCTGAAGAACAAGACCGCTTTTTATACCAAATTGCAAGAAGATACCCTAGTGCGTCGCACCCCATTCTCCAAAGGCAATTTCTGGAAGCAACAGGCATCAGTGTATCAGTCAAAACGATACGTCGAAGACTTCGTTCGAGGGGTTCATATAACAGAAGGCCCTTCAGAGTTCCAGAGCTAACCAGACAACAAAAAATTGACAGACTTAATTGGTGTATCAAGCAGCAAAATTGGAATATTGTGAATTGGCGAAATGTTCTTTTTTCGGATGAGGACAGAATTGGTGTTCAATCAGATGACCGCCGGATTCGGGTTTTAAGGGATCGTGGAAGACAAGCTAGACTCCGAGCAGCGAGGCAAATTCAGAAATACCAAGGGTGCAGTGTGATGATTCGGGGTGGCATTATGCTGGGAGGCAAAAAAGATTTGATTTTGTTTCCTGAGAGTGTAACGGCTAGAAATTATGTGGACCTAGTGATGGAGCCCATAGTGAGACTCTGGCGAGATGCCCACGGTGAGAATTTCACTTTTATGCATTATAATGCTCATACGCATACCAGCAACCTGACGCGACATTATCTTGAAACAGAGAGAATCGCTATTTTGGACTGGCCAGCTTGGTCTTCAGACCTAAATCCTATTGAACATTTATGGGATAATCTCAAAAGGAAAATTAGAGCGCGCCAGGATAATCCAAGAACCCCACAACAGCCCATGCAAGCCGCCACAGAAGAGTGGCAGAATATCACCCCAGAGATGGTCGAAAGCCTAACCCAAAGCATGCCTAGACGGATTCCGGCTTGTATCAGGGAGGGGTATCGAGGAGGTAATACAAGCTACTGAGGTCGAGAAAAAACACCTACTCCGTGAGAAAACAATTTTCAATTCTTTTACTACATGAGGTAAGAGTTTTTCATTTTCTTTTATTTGTTTCTTTCTTAAAATAAACCTTAATTTATTTCTTTTTTCAATTGAAATATCTCAAAAAGGATCAATTCTACCAATCCTTCGAAATTTCCAAAAACCCTGAGGTAATGTTAAAAATATCGGATGATTCCATATAAATTTGGTTGTGTCTATATATACTCTGATGGTCGTGACGATCGTGAATTCACATTCGAGCATAACGTACTCGATTGTTTTCCGTATATTCTGCCGAGGAGTGTGAAGCTTTTTCCTGGAGGTAGTTCTTTAGTGAACAACGTCGAGTTAGTATCACAGTCACCTGTCGTAAATTGCATCTTGACATTAACACATCTGTTACTAACATTCAGCAATCTGTTCAATAGCTGTGTGGCCTTACTTGTCTCAATGGTAGACAAGAAGATCAGCTAGCTGATCTTCATTAATATAGACTTGTCCGTGTCCAGTTACAAATACGGAAATTTTTGTAGAGTTACCTTTCATTTCACACTTACTTCCACTTTGTCTTTAAATTGTCTCTGTCTCTTCCGCAGGGGCCTCTTCTTTATCTGGTAGTAAAAGATGTGTAGTTTATCAAAAATGAACAGACGTACCATAGTATTGGTTTCTACTTGAGGCAGAACATGTTAGTGGTTGAAAATCTTTATCAGTTATGAAATTATCATCCGGGAAAGAGCCTCTCGCCTGTAAACCACGATCAACAATGAGGTCCAAAATATTCTCTTGTACGTGGCATTACAGGATGACGGACAACATACTCGAACTTATGGACGTGTCTCGTATTATCTGTAACGAACAAAAAAATGCTTATAACAATTCTGCGTTTTACATATCTATGTATACGAGCTAGCTCTACCACCTTATCGATCAAAATCTGACTTTAGGACAATCTTTCCAATTACATTTTAATATCTACTAAGGCTTTTGTAGATTTGAAATTTTTGCCAGTAACGCTTCGCAATTGATTCACGATTGCAAATCGTATTAAGGAGAAATATACAGGTTCACCATACTAAAGATATATACATATCAGGACCATCTAAACGTTCTTGTTGCAACGAAAATATTCGAGAGTAAAAGAAAACTGTATTAACTTGTTTGCATTTGGCGATATAGATGCCGCTATTCATGCTAAACTGATGTGAAGTACAACTATAATATTAAAATATATGCGTTTCTGATTTGTAGATGACGTTCTATTTGAAACATTTTGATATAACTAATACTTCTAGGTGACTAACTTAGCGAATCTGATGGCTAAAAATGTAGATTTCTTTATGCAACAAATGGTCACTGCGAATTCAAACAAGAACTAATGTGAAATAAATAAAAATTGAATAATTGAGGGTTCCCTTCCGAAATATTGACCAGTATACTGGTGTTAATGAATAAATGAATCAATTCCATTTTGACCAGTGCGTTCACTTGATAAATTATGAAAATATTACTATGCTTGATATAACGTTTGCGTTTCAAAAATGATTTGAAGTTTTATGATAAACTAAAATAATTCCAAGTTCTACACACACCCGCCCGGTTGAATAGTCACACTTTTCTCACCAGTTCAATGCAGCGGTATATCAGTTTAATATGGCAACATACCAGTCAAAGAACATCTATATAATCAGTATATACAGTATACTTAATCGATGAACCAGTTCAATATGGTATCATACCAAATCAATATGGCGTCATTGATGAAGTCGTTAGAAACGGCCAGTATACTGGCTTATATAATTGGTTACATTAAAATGTAAATGTAAAAAAAATTAAATACTACAAATTGTGGCTATCTTCTCAGGCAATACAGTTAGAAAACATAGTTCACTTTATTTCATACTAAAATATGTCTGTTTTTTTTACAAATTACACTAAAAACAATACAGTAATTTGGAAATTCTAACTGTGAGAAGGGACGTTATTGTATGTCATTCAGGTGAAGTCATACACAAGTAAACAAAACTTCGTAGACTGATAATAGTTCGCGATTTATGTTGTTAACAATAGCCTACCTCTGTAAAATAGAAAACGATATTGCATTATTTATTGCAATTATTTATATTCCATATCCCCAAATCAATTAATAAGCATATAAATTTTACTTATTAATTGATTTTAACAGAGATCGACGAAAGAGCATATTAATTTACTTATTTGTCGATCTCTGTTAGAGTATAACTTAGACGTATTATGAATTACTTAAACAGATTTCTCATAAACTTTCATCCATATCATAGCTGGAGATTTCAACGTTATGGCATTCACATCCTTTTTATTAGATAAATTCATTTCGAGTTTTAATAATGATCCACTACAGTACACTGATTATAATGCTGTTTTTCCGAGATACTAAGCCAGAATTGATATCTGAATATTCATGTACCTTGCTAAATTTGCTATAAGATGTAAAACTTTTTATATTTAGTGTTTTTGATATAGTTTTTCATAAATCTACCTTTGCATAATTCAATACTTTTCCCATTTCATTTGTTGATTCCGTAAGTACATTGAGAAAAATACAAATTTTAATTCGAATTACATTCGGATTGAGAGAACAGCGTAAGGAACTTGGTTCCTGAACTATACTGTATCTAATCTATACCCTTCTTTGTGTTACGGATGCAGATACATTACGAGAAATCTAGTAGTAGGACTACGAATAACATTATCCTATTAATAACAATTGATAAGGCAAGTCTTTTTAAGAGTAGGTAGTTATATTAAAGCTATAAAAGTTTTAAATCATTTACCACACGATCTCAAAAGTTGATTATAATGAATATAAAGCATCTTCTATCAAGAAACTGAAGAAATGTAAAGTAAAATAGATAGATATTATTAAAAAAATCACACTTAAAATGTTAAAATTACAAATTTTATGGCAATATCTTTTGTATTTAATTCTTGTTCTATTATCTTTGGTCTCATCATTCAAATAGTTTTTGAGTACTATTTATAGTGTATTTATACATTGTGGTACTAAATACAATTCCATCCAATAAATTTGAGGAAAATTACGAAATTCACTTCAGTTTGAAGGACATTATGTGACATCGTTGGCGTAGTAACAAATAGTGTTTAATACTATTTATAGACGTATTAATTAATTGTGGTACTAAATAGAACTCCATCTAATAAATTTTGAGAAAATTATGAAATTCACTTCACTTCCACTGCACTGTTTTATTTTTTACCTATGATCTCACACTTTTTATACGATCAGCCCCATTATAGAAACAGCGAAAAATTCGCATTGGATTTTGTTCATATTGATTTCTAGGAAATTTCAATGGTGTACTTGTCATGTTATAAGGAATAATATAACATTAGTCCTGTCATCACGTTACAATTATAGTATCGTTTGTAATACGAGGCCACCATGTAGTACGAAAAATTCGAAAAGTTCTGTATGATTAAATGTTATACTTAAAATAATTATGTTACTGATGCTGCAGAAGATGCTTATTTGCAAGAAAAGAAGATACAACAACTGGTGTAATAGATAGTGTAGCTACCAACCTATCGATTTCGAGTAGGCAAATTGTAATGGAAGAAGACGTGTCTAAGAGTCTAGCGCTCAGCAGTTTTCTCAAGAAAAATACGTATAAACCTTATAAAATGAGAATATCCCAGTTCACACAGCCAGAAGATTTCCAACGTCGACTCGATTTTTACAATTGGTTTCTACAAAAATCTGTAGTTTTGCGAGAAATAATTCAGACTGATGAAGTTCGCATCAGTAGTGATGGAATATTCAATCGTCAAAAAAACATTGGTGGTCAGATGTAAACCCACATCGTCATTTTAATATTCAACGTCAACGCCAATACGGGTTCAACATTTTCGTACGGCATGGTCGCTTTGAATTATTATTTGTATTATATTCATACAATAGTTATACAGTTTTTGTTTTTCATGAGAATACGTCCTGAATGAAAATACTGTGTCCATGAGGTATATTTTCGGAAAGAAACTATTTAACAAAATCAAAGTTGCCCATCATTCATATTTAAAAAATCACAAGTTTGTATTATAACTTACAAGTTGGACAGAAAAGAAATTTCCGCATGTACTCTGATTCTATGTAAAAAGTGCCTGTAGAACGTCAAAACCATTCTTACAAAATTTCTAAAACAACCGAGATACTGGTAAAAAAAGCTAGCTTGAATCTGTTTGCAGCAATGAATTCCTCATGGGGAAGTGTGAAGGTTCCTCTATTCGCAATATTTCACATAACTGCAGTATTGAACCGTCGAAATCTGTGCGCCCTAGACAATCACTGAAACTGTAAAAACTACTGGGTTGTTACCTCCTGATACTCTTTTTATCTGCTGGTTGATTTGAAGAAAGATTTTGAAATCTGTGACCAGTTTATTATTATTTTTATAGACAGTTCTTCGAAAATATTTAGCCAGTAACCACTGCCATATACAAAAAGTTGAATAAGTGTATTGCTTCACATTTTTTCCAAAAATAATTTGTTTTGGAACTTTTCTTGAGGAATAACTGCACCTTGATTCTTCTTCAAATTGTTTTCCCATTGCCTAATCTCAATTGTTCTACATCATTTCAGTCACAAGAAATCAACAAACAAATATGCACTACTAACATTTTTATTTTAAAGAGTTTATTCTTGTTTATAATAAAATACGGTTATAAATAATTTAAAAACCACCTAAATGGAATTTTTATATTAAAATATAAATTTTGTTCAAAATTGGATTCAATCAAAATTATTTTTCACTTTGAAACAACTATGCTATTATTTTGTTAATTAATTTTAAATTTGAAATATCTACTTAGGCCAATGTAGTATTGTACACAAGGAGAAAAATAAAGAAAAAGCATAGTTCTTTAAAAATGTACCTACGCCAACAAAACCAAACCGAATTTCACTTTAAAATAAAATATAATATTGATATCTTGGATTGTTTATGTTTGAAAATATTATAAATGTCATCATTCCATCTTTGGTGGGTCATATTTATGCAATTTCAGCCTCCATTGTTTGATTAGTCCATCAAAGCCTCTTCTAGAATATTTTAAGTATTTATTGGGTGTTTGGGGATCAGTTGCTGATCTTTTATTTCTGAAATGAAAATAATAACTGATTTGAAGTGTATAGCTGCTCTACTCAACAATATTTCATGAAAACTTGAATTTTCATTCAAAATATCAAGCGCTCTCTTCAAATCTAGAAATTTTCTCCTAGTATCCACCATATATAACCTTTCACATGATGTGATATAACATATTTCAGTTACACCAGAGTCAAAAATTTTATTTTGTTTAGTACTAAACCTAGTAATTCATTTCAATGTGAGATAATAATCACAAAATATAATTACATATTAATTTAGAAACAAAATAAATAATAAAAAGATTAAATCTATAAAATACTTACTTAGGCACAGTTTTCACATAAATGTCATAACCAATTGTATTTTTGCCATAGTCAATTTGTTTTTGACGTCTTTGCAATACTTTTGGATCAGTTTCCATTTCTGGAGCTTTACGTTTTCTGAAACAACATCTTTAATATAGGTAATACATAAGAAAACTTACTTGTTAAATGCTAAATGTTCTTATAAAAGTCACAATGGATATCAAATGATTGTTTATTCTAATTTTTTTTTCTTCATGTAACTCTGTTCTGTATACATCTCTGATGAAGTCTCAACCAAAATGGTAGATTTTAAATGGTTTTAGTTGAGTATTTGATGTTAATTGCAAAAAGTCAATTGTTTTTGAAAACTATTCAACAATTTTGAAATTGTAAGATGTTAAACTACAAATTTATACAAACCTAGTCCTTGCTTTATCATAAGTTTCTAGCCTAGTATAAAGTGAACTCTCTTGTATTGATTCCACTTCAACAGGCCTCTTGTAAGGCGACTGTCTTGTTTTATATGGCGATTCTCTAGGAAAAACAGTACGTTTAGCACTCTTACGAGAATTTGAGTCCATACTACTATTTGTGTTATCATCCATTTCTAACTTAACTGGTGATAAATATTGCTCCATAGCCTCTTTTTTGAGGTTCAGTTTATCAAAAACATTGCATGGAAACATTGTATCTTCATCCACAACTAATTCTTGTTTAACTCTAATAGTTTCCTGTTTAATTTCTACAATTCCACAAGATCCTTCATTTTGTTTATGCGATTGTTTACTATTATCTGCATCTTCAGGCTCCTGTTTAACATTTAAGATTGATTCTTTGCCAAAATTAATATTTAAAAGGTCATTAGAATCTGATGAATCCTGAAAAGAAAGTGAATTTTTTTCATTCTAGTTGAACCTCTACTTGAAAGCTTACCTCATCGAAAATTCTTGCATTCTTCAAAGCTGTATTCATGGACAGCCTAGTTCTTGGCAAATTCATCTCAACTTTATAATTATATATTCTGGGTTCACAAAACTAATTTGGAAAAATTAAGCATTAGTCCCACAAATTGTATCTTTTATTTACACAAACAGTGCTAACCTAGCACCAGCTAAACTTTTCCCTTGATGAGCGGGAAAACTGACATGAAAATTCTGTGATATACACAGAGCAGCCAACAGATTTAGAAGAATATTTTCAGTGGTATAAAAATTCCTATCTTTGTTAATGTTTCCTAAAATTTGAAATCTGCAGTTCTTTGGCAATTTTTGTTGCTAGGGACCAAATATTGTAATAAATATGAAAATATCATTACATTGTTCGCTAATTTGAATAATTTCTATATATATATATATATATATATATATATATATATATATATATATATATATATATATATATATATATATATATATATATATATATATATATATATATATATATATATATGGTACTAAAAGATCTGTAGATCTGTTGGGATATTAGAAGAGAACAGGCTTAGGAAATTCTACAGTTAAGGTTTCATATATCTTATCAGAAAATTGCCGAAGTGAAATACTGAGAAAATCTGATAAAAAGCTAAACGAATTGAAATAAGTTAATACCTAGCAAGGACCTGGTTACAATAAATTCAATGATGTTGTTTTTTGGCGCAAAGTTGGTATTAGTTTCTCTCTACCACCGTCGACGTTTCTTTTTCCTTAGTAAACTCAACTGTCATATAGTTAGGCATCCTGCATGTACAGTACTTATATTGCGCGAATGGAATCAGCAAATTGCTTAGGGAACGTTTTTACACATGTGAATGATTTTACATATAGGTGGCAGTCAAAATTTTATTCAAACAATTTTTGTTGTAATTCCATTTTTTAATTTTTTCAAACTAGTGTTTTAAAGTTATACTTTATGTGGAATCTATATATTATACGTGAAATTGTCCGGAGAACTACTTACCTTTCGTCGACTTAAACGTCATTTGCAGTTTTAGGTTTTAAGTAAATACTTCAGTGAAATAAAAGAAGTTAATTACGAAGTGACATGAAATACATGTGAACAAGAATTCAAATGAAGTTTGTGATTCTAAGTAAGTAAGAATTACGTTTGTCATTTGGAATATATTTTTTGGGTGAGTACACCCACTAGAGCACCTGCTTGATAATCATCATACCTCAACTTTTGATTTCATGAAATGATTTGCTATTACCTGTATTAGGAATACAGAAATGCTACATTGTAATATCAGTCTATTTTCTGTTTCATTGCATAAGACCCAAAACTTCATTTCATAATGTAATAGGATATCTAATGTTGATCTAATTCTATTTTTAAAATGGGATTCTTGAGTTAGTTGCAAAATGCTTTTCATTGAATGCTGTCTCCTTTTTAAAATTTAGCAATGCATCTATTTCAACTCTTATTTTTAATGAAATATGAAGTTTATTATCATTTGGCAGAATATGTGCTACTAAGGATTGTTTGTACATTGGCAATAATGCCATTATTTTACTTCTAGATTTCAGAATGAAATCAGCGTCAACGGAAACGTGCAACCAAAACATTGCAGAATTAAAATGTATCAAGTGGCAATTTTAATCTACAATTCTACATGAATATGATCATTGAAGCCATCAAGAATTATATATTGCACCCTTTTTTATGTACGAAAAATTACAATTTCAATGCATTTGGTTGGGATCTTTATTCATTGAGATGGAATGCCATAGTTTTCTAGTATTGTCCTACTTTTTCATGAATAGATTCTGTAACTGAAATGCAGATTGCAGTTTCTTTTCAATTTCATGAAGTTCTTATGACTCATTGCTGACACACTTGGTGTCATCCAAGTTTGTTTAGAATATTATCTATCAAAAGTTCATGAAATACATAAATATTAGATTTAACAAAGTACTAAAGACTAGAAGTAAGATGTGTTCTTAATGTTCTCTGAGTTGTACTTTTAACAAGTATTCTGTTGTTCCAGTATTTAGTGTATCACAAAACCATTTTTGAAGTAATGGATGTAAATTTATTCTGAAGCATTTTCATAATAATCTTTCATGCAAACTATAGAGAATCAGTAAATCATTAAGTGCTAATTGAAAATTCCAGAATTTGTTATCAATTTGAAGTTAGTTAAGAAAGATGAAAGAAATCAGATATCTTCTCAAGTATAGAAAAAGTTATTTTGCTGAAAACATTTCTAAGCTATCATTTTTTCCATTTCGAATATTGAAATGTGAAGACAAATGTTCAACCACAAACATACTGATAACAAAGTTGATCTAAGTTTTACCTTATGTTTGATAATATTCCTGCAAGCACAAATTTATGAAACACTCAATGTTGTCAGAAAAAATGCATTTTGTTGTATATTTGGCTAGAATGCAAAATTGACAAAACATTCAAACAATTTTGAATAGCATTTCTGAGCTTTTATAGATCCACCACTAACATATTTTTGAAATTATGATGTCTTTTTGCTTGTTGGCAGTTGTACAGAAAATTTTCAGATTAAAATTGAAAGTGAACAAATTATGAACTTATAGAATTGATTTTTGGGGAAATGTTAGTATTATGTTATTGTGCATCTGTCCCATATTAATATATACAATATGAATCAAAAGTACTGAAAAGTTATGTTTATTGAAAAACTTGCCATATATATTTCATCTCTTGCTACTAAGTAATACTTGAGAAACCATATACTTTCATAAAAAGTGGGGATTTATACGTTACTAGGTCGTTCAATAAGTTTCTGAAAGAATATAGTAAAACAAATTGAGTAGTTTGGGTGATTTTTTATTTATTACTCAAAATAATCATATTTGACATCTATACATTTTTACAGGCGTTTTGCTAATTTCTTCTGAAAAATACGAATGATCTTTGACAAGAATTATTAATTGCTGAGTCATTTTTTCAAGTTTGGGAATAAAAAGACATCACTCGGGGCTAGAATTGATGGATTTGGTACTTATTGTACAAATTCGATTTTTATTTTCATGACTTTAGCCATGCATTGTCTTGATGGAAAAAAATATTCTTTTTCAAATGCTTGGTTTCGATTTGATACAATAGCGATGCATAGTACATCCCTATCATTGTTTTTCTCTTCAAGTTATCAATTTAGATTACCCGCGTGTATTCCAAAAAGCTGCGGCCAGTCGAATTCACTGTCTTCATGTGAGATTATTAGTCTTGAAAAATCTAAGATTTTGTATGTTACTTTGTTTTTGTGTATCTGTCTTTTGTCTACTTGTCAACATATATCGATGTTGACATCATCAAGATTTCGACAAAAAACCTCCCAAATTGATTCATAGTCGTCAAGAACTTGGTTATGATTGATTTTTCGTTCAAATTGAAAAAAGTTCATCTTGTGATAACCGGTATATTGAACTAGATTGCACACTTTAATTTGTCGATTAATTAAAATAGTTTTGCCAACCAACTTGGAAGTAGTCACTTCCACTACTGAACAAATCTCTTTCTTTCTTGTTCATCTTTTGTTGGTGTACGTTCATATTTAAATGGATTAAGACAAATGTAAACAGTTTCAAACACAGGGGCAGATATACCTTGAACTGCATCTTGCTCAGCTTTGATTTATTTCTGTGCTGAACCATTTGAAGGTAAATGTTTAATTATTCTGGAAATTTCACTTTTCACCATTTTATAAATGAACAATAGCCGTTCACTTCAACCGTTGACAAAAATGAATTCACCAAATGAATATGGCTGTAACTTTCCTCGATATTTAGTAAAGAATGATGCAGCTGAAACACCATTTGCTATGCTAGGAATCCTGTTTTGGGTTTTTTACTAGTACTACTTCTTGGGTTTGCTACGTATTTATTAAACCATCTATGTAGATTATTATCTAGTGATTATTGTAAATAATATCTCTGGGTAGTTTAAATGACTCGACTATAAATAGTTGTTATAACGTTTTGCTCAATGTTGAATTGAACATTTCATATAGAGGTGTTCCTCTCTGTGCCATTCAATTAAATCCATCCACTGCTTTTGTAGTCCCCATCAGCCATTGTCTTGGTTGAAAAACTCGAGAATTTCTTCCTCATGCAGGAATATTTCGTAAATTACTAATGGTTGAATGCTTTTTCTGGGAGTTGTAGAATTATTCGAAAATATTACTTGGGTTAGATTAGATTCTAAAATCTTGCATATTATTTTCATTTCATAATATTGTGCCAGTCAGTACACTGTTTTAGAGTGAAATAGTAAAAGTTAATATTTCGGAGGGTTATTTGAGGTTAGGTTAGTATCAGAAATAATATTCAATATGGGCAAAATTAAAAACTGAGCATTTCTATTCAAACTTAATGTTCCTAATTATATTCTTTATGGAGAACTTATGCTTTACTTCTGGTTTGTATCATATGACTATATGTGTGTTTTCGTCCAGTGGTTGTGTCATGTCTTTGTGTGTGTCTAGGTTTGGTGTTGGTGAGTCTCGTCTAACTCGTACTCATGGACGGCATTGGTGGCAGGAGGCGACTTGCGGCTAAGTCCTCAGCCGAAGATCAAGCCCTTGACCAGATCGCCAAAGAGGTAAGTTTTACAATTCACGGTTGAATTCAATCGATGAAAAACTGCAGTATGTAATTTCTCGACGCCAGACTGTTATAGGGATACTCTACTATTGTAAATAAGTTGCCATAACCATAAGACATCCACATATTTTTTAAGAAGTACTGACCTTTAGATGATATTCATCGGTTACCTTGAGAAAGTGAGAAATATCAATAGTAAGTGTAATGTGTTTAGTGAGAGTAAGTAAATCAGTGTCCAGACCGAAACCTAAAATGCTCACCTAGTGGGAAAATTTTCCCTGCCAAGAGCTGCTTATATTCATACAGTAGACTATTAGGGAAATCATTCCAGATGAATTAGCTTTTTGAGGCAAAGAAAAATTTGTGAAGTTTCTGGGACAATCTTCAATTTTTGGAAAACTGAACGAGTAACTTAATTTTTTTTCAATTTCATTCGTAATGATAGTGAAAAAGTAATCAGGAAAAAAAATTACAAGAATAAAAATATTCGAGTTACAAATGGAAATCGGAAAATTCAGACAAACTGTGAAGATAATTCTTGTAGGTGCATGATAGACTGGCCAAAAGAAAGATATTTTTGGTTGATTTTTCTGTTATATTATTTGTTATGGCTTGGAAAGGTTTCAGCAATAAAACCTTCGGATAGTTACGAAAGGTATGGAACGATATGGTTGATGATTCGTTTTTGATTTTTTCGCTAAGCTTTTTTGATAACTCAAATGAAAAAAGGGGAAGATCTTGAAGAAAACCTGGAAATTATTTAGATTACTGTTTGGCAGTTTAGCTAGTTTTCCATGATTCGTTAATTTCTCATTCAGTTTTGATTAATTTACCATTCAGAATTCTTCTTACTTGTTTAAAAAATAATTCCTTTCAAATGCTTGATAAGATGTCAGAAAAACAGAGCAAATAAGAAGTAGCTGATACAGTTTTTGGTTAATCTTCATTCCTTCCACATCTGTTACTGATAAATGGTCTGAATATTATGATATAGTCTCCTCATAAAAGTTGGTTCTATAATAATGAAGAGATTACCTGGGAACTGAACGAAATATACATTTTCTGAAATATACATACTTTTCCGTTCGCTTTTCTTAAGATAACATGCAGTTGGGTTAGGTTAAATGCAATTATCAAGCAGCTCTTGATATCGTTTTTGGTTAATCTCCATTCCTTCCACATCTGTTACTGATGCATGTTTTGAATATTATGATAGAGTCTCATCTTGTGAAAGATGGTTAGGTTAGAATTTGGTATTTAAAAATCTCAAATATGATTGTGGATCCTTAACGTATTTATTACCAATTTTGGGCTGGAGACGTCATTAGACCATACTTCTTCAAAAATGAGTATACAAACAGCGAGTGTTACTGATGGTTGACATCTCGGCATGATAACCGGTTTTTCCGCCTAAATTAATTGCAGGACATGTGGCTTAATACCACAGAATTTTTTCGATGGAGTTATTTGAAGATTATAAGCCAGCAAAGCCGGAGAGACCATTTGCCCTAATTGTTATTGTAAAGCCCTGCTTATTCAACCTCGGCACATGGCCCTAAAACAAAGGTACATAACGTATGTCCATAAACATGAATCTGAGATGGCTCCTCGCTGTTTACTAAACATGGTTACACACCACAATGCTCAGCACGCTCAAGATAGTATAAAACGAGAATGTCACTCAATCTTTATATACTCATTGTCTGAGGCATTCCTATGAAATCATACACTCAAAAGGGGGTGTATAATTAACAAAAATTAAAAAATAAACTTCAACGTTAACTATATATATCGAATAACAGCAGCTTCAAAAAACTAGGTAAGGCCTTCTGAGAAGCGCACTTTGGATCGGTACTCAAAAAATAGAAATTAAATGAGAGGAATTGTTAGTCTTCTCACAGGGCATTGTCACCTAAGTTATCATCTCTTTCATCCAGTAGAGTAACAGATTATGTCGATGGTATGACATGAGGAATGAAAGATAACAACATGTACTATTTACATGATATTTCAAATATTTCAGGCTCTACGCCTATCAGTTATACAGGAGAAACATAAGAGACGATTCCATAAGAGGTTTATCAGACTGGTGAAAAAAGTGATTTCCTTCATGATTTGTCGGTAATAAATAAACACACGGTGGAAAAAAGACCCGCTCAGTGTAGGTCACGGGGCTCCTTGCAGATAGGAAAGAATATACTTTTAACTGCAATAAAGAAATAATATAGTGTTTTTTCTTTAATTGAAATATGCTACAATGCCCTTATGCAAACGTTTTATCGAATGCCAGAATTAAGTTTGCGTCGGATATCTAAAGAATTGCTAGAAAATGCTCAAACCATTGATGAAGCGATAATCATTGAAATTTCTCTACGGAGCCAGGCACAATTACAACAACACAGAAGAAACCCCTCATCGCAGACAGACAACGAGTACTGGAGGCGGTCACTCATCATACCTTACCTTGACTCAATAACAGCTTCACTCAGTATACGATTTTCTGAAGATAACATTCCTGCTTTTGCATTAACAAAACTCCATCCATTTCATATGCTAAAAATGAGCATCACGGAAGTTCTACAGATAGCGAAATCTTTCATAAAGTTCTACCATTTATCAAATATCGTCGCAGAATTGGAGATGTGGTTTAATTTGTGGAGTGAAAAGAATATCAATGAGAACAACTTGAAGGAGCTCAAAGTAATTGATCTTTTGAAGGAAACTGATATTTTCTATCCATCAATCAGGCACGCCTGTACTATTTAGATGATATTTCAAATATTTCAAGCTCAATGCCTATCAGTTGAACAGGACGATTCCATAAAAGGTTTATCAGACTGGTGAAAAAAGCGATTTCCTTCATGATTTGTCGGTAATGAATAAACAAACGGTGGAAAAAAGACCCGCTCAGTGTAGGTCACGGGGCTCCTTGCAGATAGATAAGAATATACTTTTAACTGCAATAAAGAAATAATATAGTGTTTTTTCTTTAATTGAAATATGCGTAAGGTTTGGAATGTACTTGATAACTCGATATTGGTCACCCGCCTCCACCCTATTGACTACAATGCCCTTATGCAAACGTTTTATCGAATGCCAGAATTAAGTTTGCGTCGGATATCTAAAGAATTGCTAGAAAATGCTCAAACCATTGATGAAGCGGTAATCATTAAAATTTCTGTACGGAGCAAGGCACAATTACAACAACACAGAAGAAACCCCTCATCGCAGACAGACAACGAGTACTGGAGGCGATCACTCATCATACCTTACCTTGACTCAATAACAGCTTCACTCAATATACGATTTTCTGAAGATAACATTCCTGCTTTTGCACTAACAAAACTCCATCCATATCATATGCTAAAAATGAGCATCACGGAAGTTCTACACATAGCGAAATCTTTCATAAAGTTCTACCATTTATCAAATATCGTCGCAGAATTGGAGATGTGGTTTAATTTGTGGAGTGAAAAGAATATCAATGAGAACAACTTGAAGGAGCTCAAAGTAATTGACCTTTTGAAGGAAACTGATATTTTTATCCATCAATCAGGCACGCCTTATCAATTTTGATAGCTGTGCCGTCAAATACTGCTTCTATGGAACCGTCTTTTAGTACACTAAAGAGAGTTAGGACATGGATAAGGAGCACTATGAGTGAGGAAAGACTGAGTGCGTTATGCTTAATGAGTGTACACCGAAAATTCGTCAAAGCTAATAGGGAAAGTATTGAACAGAAAGTGTTAGAAAAATTCTCAGCTAACTCGAGGAAGTTATTACTAGTGTAACTTTATGGTAACTAATAATTATAAAACTCTCCGTATCCATCTTAGCCTCAATTCATCAAAAAAGTGAGTGACTGGCCGTGTGCGTGAAATGTGTTTATTGTCAAATTTGAGTTTTGAAAAAACATTATACATACTTAATATGTGTTAATAGATTAAGAAGTAATGAAGTTCCATTTGAAAAAAGTTTTGGTAAGTTGATGCTATGAATTTTATCTTGTGTTGTGAAGCAACTATTATTTAATGAGTTTCTATGTAAATCTGTTCTTTGTGTGAGAATAATTCTTCCACTGAATTTCTGATAGATCAAATAAAATATTATAATAGGAATAATTTTTACACCACAGAAATGAGTTTAACCTTGTTGATTCAAACATTTTCACCTGCGGCGCATTATACGGGGTGCTCCGGCCCCCCGAACCCACCAGTATTCCGCGCTTAATTTTCGACTAACTTTCATTACAATCATGTGCCTGCCCCCTCTTGCCGAATTTGTGGGTACGCCCTTGTCTTGAACAGATCCGAATAAGAACTTCCAGTCAACATCTCGTTGATTTCTGCGTTTGCTGAGTATTGGTTGGCACCACTTTATTCTGGGAGAATCTACTTCTGAAGCGACATTCTTTGAAATTTCGCTGTGTTAAATCCATTTCAAACCCAAAATTACATACAAACTTGTTGATGAAGAGTCGTTTCAACTTACAGAATCAATAAAAATCGTTCATACAGATATTGATGTAAAAAAAACGGTTTAACCATAAAAATGTTAAGTCAATAAAGCTAAACTAAAATTTTCGAAATAATACAATTAATATAAAATATTTTGTTACATATGAATTCTAAGCTCGGCAATATTTCGTATCTTCATATAACGTATCACAAAATAAATATCTCTGTTTATTACCCTATGCGTTATTAATAAACTTGTTGCTTCTTACATTCAAAGACTATACAAAAAGTGAATAAGCTTTTGCTATCAAATTAATTGAAACTATATTAACTAATCTTCAACAAAAGCGTACAAAAGCGTTTCACGACTTTTCACACGGTCTTTGAACACTAAGAAGCGATAAGTTCATTAAAAGCATATAATACTCGTGCTATGAAGTATGAACCATATTTTTCAGCATATAATTCAAATAATATAACGAAAAAATTAAAATTAGTAAAACGGAAATTTACTTTATAATTCTCAAAGCATAAGTCCCTTTATTGTAAAATCAATAAATCTTTATATTTCATATATTTCCTTCGTATATATCTGCAACTGCATATTATCTTAAGAAAAGCGAGCGGAAAATTTTATATACTTTATATACAAAAAGTATTCGTTGTTGTTTCCAGGTAATCGCTTCATTATTATAACCATCTTTCACAAGATCTATATTTGTAACAAGGGGAAGACACTCATTGGTAGGAATGTTCGGGTACATATTTTTGACATCGAAAGAGACTAACTTAATATCTTGGGAGATTGTGAGATTTGAAAGTTTATGTATGAAATCTAAAGAATTAGAGATAGTGTATTGTGCTTGAAAATTCGAGAAGTCTATAAATTTTTGATTCAAGAATTTTGCTAGTTTACCTGTCGGTGTGTTTATATATGACACTACAGGTCTTGCAGATTTTTCTTATGTAGTTTAACATTCCAACGAATGAGTGTCTTCCCCTTGTTACAGATATCTTATCCGAGTCTAACACATCGCCATATATCACTAATGAATTTAGCAATCTTCTTCAAATATGCCTATCTCAAAGTTACTTTCAATTTCAATCTAAATTCTTTAAACAAAATTCAGGTCTTCCAATTGGTTCACCTCTTAGCCCTCTACTAGCTGACATTTTCATGAATTTAGAGAAAAACTCAATATTAAACACAGATATTGCTAAAAAATACATTACTTTCTGGTACAGATATGTAGATGACAATTTAGTTGGTTTTCGTGGTTCAAACAGACAAATTTAGCCATTTTCTGAATAAAATACATTGCCGCATCAGCTTCACTTCTGAATTAAAAAATAATAACTCAATTAATTTCCTCGACTTAACCATTACAAATTCAAATACCAACTCACTTATAAAATTTACAGAAAACCAACGAAAGGGGAACAGAGTAAGCTATACGAATCATGGAGTTATATGCAGCTAGTTTGTGGCTTAAATGACTGAACGAGTCCATTGGAATCGATGCGTCTGTGAATTTTTCCTTTCTGTAAATTTATAAGTGAGTTGGTTATTTGAATTTGTGCTGGTTAAGTCGAGGAAATTAATTGAGTTATTATTTTTAATTCAGAAGTGAAGCTGATGCGGCAATGTATTTTATTCAGAAAATGGCTAAAACAGACAAACAGAGAAGTTTTGAAGCTAGATTCAAGGAACATATTTCCTCAGATAAAAATTCGCCAATATTTGAACACATAAAATCAACTAACCACTCCATATCATTGAACAATCTTAAAATCCTTCATAAATGTAACAAAGGGAGAGAGATGAATTTGTTGGAGAGTTTGGAGATTACAAACTATGTAAAAACCCACAATTTATTACCCTCAACACCCAACTAGAGCATAATGGATCCCCACTACTCAATATTTAGGATAAATTTCATTCTGTACTTGTACTTGCCTACTCATGTATTATATTTTTATTCACTTGAAAGTGACCGTAGGGTGCGAAACCGGGCGTGATCATTGAATAAATTGTGGAAAAGTAACAAAAGTGTCTCATTCCGTTTACATTGTCTTCCTGCTGTACTAACTATAGTACTTAGAATGTCTTCTTAACGGCTGATAGAAAGTTGCTTCATTCAGGACGTTGATTATCATATATTATGTCTCCTAAATATCTGCTTTTTTACTTCTAGAGTTCCAGTATTTCTCGCATGTATTCCGTCTTTTCTGTAAGCCTCCATTAAATATTCAGGGAATGGAAGTTCTGTCGTTTAGCACCTTCGAGAATTTTCACTTTTTTGATGATCTGTGGTAACCTGAAAAATTTGTTACGAAGCCCCAAAGGATAGTTAGAGTCGGTGTTTGAAGTTTTGAATTTAACTCGGTGATTATCCTGAAGGTATTGATCGTGCCCACGAACGATTTATTTTTCTGAATCCGGATTGTTGATTCAGGCTCATTTTTTCGGATATTTTCTCGAGCGGACTTGTGTCCTCATTTGGTACTGATTTGTTTTCCAGATTTCGCTGATTAAAGTGATAATACGTTTACGGCAAGTTTTCGGCTAACTTTGAGTATTTCGTAATCTATATTGTCTCCGGTACTTTTCCACTATTGAATTCACTTTTTGTTGGAGGATTTTCAGGAATTGATCCATCGCACATGTCGTCCCTTGATTATGGTTCATGGATTAGCAGTTGCTCAAAATAGTCCTTCCAAGTCATTATCGGTTGATTTGAGGTAACGAGTGTTTCATTTTCCTTATCTTAGTAAACAATTTTTTTGTTATTCGGTGTAAGATTTATTCCCATCGAGTTCAAAACAGACCCGCGCAAGCGTATTCGACCGAAAGATTTCCAATGCAATGGTTACCGTTCACGAACGGTTCCTTATCTGTTCCAATTCATGTCCGTATAGTCTTAGAACGGTCCCGGAAAAGTAATTTCTGTACTCGACAGAGTTGGAACTATCGGAACTGACTTGCTTGCTTAATTCATTTATCGTATCTAGCATATCATTATAGAAATTAATTGGTCTTTTCTGTGTTATTTTTCGTGTGCAATAAGTAATAGGGTTTATTTGTTTGCCATTAATTTTGGGTTTATTACTATTTTTATTTACATATTTTATTTTATGGTTTCAATTCGATATGGAATAAATACTCTCGTGTTCTCTTTTAATGAACAAACTCTGGATTAACCTAAGGTATGAAGATTAAGGTAAAAGATTGGAAATCACGAAAAATAAAAAGTGAAGGTTTGTCAATCACGATGAGTATTTAACCGATTCTGAAATCAAATCGTTCCTGATAATATGTATGGAATTTTCGCTTAACACTTGATGAAACATTATGAATAAATGATTCGTTTATCACTTGGCAAAGGTTTCACAAATATTTAATAAAAAATACTCGACATATGTTTCGAGTTGTTAGACCATTATCAAGAGTATCAGTATTGTATTACTCTTGATAATGGGCTAACAACCCGAAACATATGTCGAGTATTTTTAATAAATATTTTTGAAACCTTTGCCAAGTGATAAACGAATCATTTATACAAATCGTTCCAACTGAGAAAAATTTCTGCATAGTATTAGAACGGTTTAATGTTCGCTACCGCGCATTAAAATAGTCCTAGAACCGTCCCAAGACTGTTCTAAAATGTGTATCTGGAACAAACATATAGTTGCTTCATATTGTTGCCTCCCGTACTTCTGTGATCAGATTTGCTGCCCACTTTCTCTTTGCCTTTTCTGAAGCAATGTTTGACATCCCTGTGGAGGACACGGCTTGGTTCTGCTGGAATTTGAGCTGTTTTCGTTCTTCGATATTCTGATATTTTTTTTCATACATGTCCTAGTACTCGTCATTGGTTTTTTAGGTTACGTGTTCTATTTCATCCGATAAGTTTTCAATATCTTTTTCTGATTTATTAATGTAAATCGCGTCCAATATGTTCTTAAAGTCCAATCAAAAACTTCTTTATTAATGCTCTTTGTTGATTTCAGTGATATATTTAATGTTTCTTTCTTGTAGATAGTAATTCAGAATTCCTTTGTTAATTAGATGCTCCTTCGAGCTCCCATGATACTTTTTCACTTGATATAGTAAGTCACGTACACCAGTATTTGTCCAATTTAAATCACTTACAAAAAGTAGGAAGGTGTTCAAAGTTATAAAAGATCACGTGTATTGTTTACCAATTTTTCTTTAAATGCTTTCAACTGTCAATTCTGGCTTGTTCCATCCATTGTTATTAATTTTCAGTTCTTCATATTGGAAATTAGGAGCAGGTCGATAGGGTTTCTATTGGTAAATAAAACAGTTTCTTCTAATATTTGATTGTGCTTCATTTCAACAGCACAAGAAGGTCCGTCTTCACACGAAGCGTATTCTACGAGAACTAAGTTCTGAGTCTGACAGTAACAGTCTTAAACATTAATATTTAGATTTCAGTTTATCATGTAGGCAAGCATATTCTCGGTGTAATCAGACGCCAGACTTGTATAATTTATAGCACTCAATAATGTCTCATAAAGAATAACCCTCGGAATATAGTACTTAAGGATTAATATCTTGACTGACAGATATCAAAAGTAAATTATAAGGAGAGATTTATTTTTGCTTGTAATATATCATCTAAAATCCAACACTTCATTAATGGACAAAAACTCCGCGAATATTTAGAGGAATTAAATAGGAAGAGGAAGCAGGAGGCTGATATACTGTTGACTTAAAATTAATATATTTTGTTTGGGTTTTTCTTTTAATTTTTGTAACTGATATTGCAACTCTGCAGTTCCTATTGACGAGCCGCCACGTCACTAATATCACTTCATTCTTTCGTGTGATGCTTCATTTTTACTTATCTAAAACATCACAATTTTTTTGTGAATGTTAGTTCAATCTTTATAAATTAACTTGTATTTTGTATTTTATGAGAAATAATTCCTGAAAATTATTCATCGAGGTGGCACATCATTCTAATATTTATCTTCTTCGGAAACCGGATTTGGGTTTACGGATGTATGCATGCTATTTGAAATAACGATTGCGTCAACTTCCGGTTGTACCGGATAAGGAATGCGAGCTGGAGTACCCGCTATATTTCCAGAACAAAATTCAGTTTGTTTAGTGCCGAAACACAACGCTTACGAAGAAGTATATTCGAAACAACGCGTTCAGGTATCATTATTATTGCCACTGCCGGTTGAACTCACTTTTTGACAAATTACTTGCTATTCTCGTAGCCGGGAAGTCGAGGCGGCTTATGAAGAGGGTCTCGGTGGAAGATATTTATATTTCTAAGTGTAAAATTGAACTCCAGTCGTGTCGCGACGGCCCCGTCTTCCGCGTCCTTGTTCGAAGAATACGATCTGGATTCGAAGAGTGAATTGAATTTTATGTGCTAGTTTGTGTGTTCTTTTACTTGTAACTAATTCTTGAAAACTGATAACGTGTGATATCGAAATCTCTGTTCGTTCGTTGTTTAGGTGTATTTATTGTAGAATATTGCAGTGGTATTCGTAACACCCACCTCAATCGTATCTAAGCGATATTCGAATATTTTACTATTGGTTCTAGGGAGGTTCTTTTGGCTTCGTGATGGCGACTATGTTAAGAATCGCACATTTTTATTCAAAATAAATTTCCGGTTATTTCTATATTTATTTCTTTTTGAAAAATATTACAGCGGATAGATACTAATAGTTCTGCTGGCATACCTCAATCCTATCTAAATTGCTGATAATTGGCAGAATTGCCCCTTGGTTTCATCGATATGCCTTATTATCTCCTCCTTAAGTTGCGTAATGAAGAATGTCACTTGGTCCAAATTATATGAATTTATATTGTTCACTAAATGTTTGGTATATTAGTAATTATGAGTATTTTATCGTATGAATGCGGTTCTCATGTTCACATTACCGTTTTCTATGCTTTTAATGGCTGTGTTCAACGAAAAAATATACTATTTAAGTGTTATAAAATTATTTTTTATTACTAATTTTCCAAATGAGAAATGTTTTATATAGCGCACTATCTATGAATGAGTGTGCTATCTATCAGCAGTTCTCAGTCGCGATTGGCAGTAGTCAAGCCATCCTCTATACCGAGCATCTAGGCTTCTGAATGTGGACGATGCAACTCGTTTATGATGAGAGCGAGGAAATCAGCATTGGCAAGAAGAAGAATAGAATTTCGTACTTTCTGGAGACGAATTAAGATTCGCCTTAAACAAGTTGAAGCTAGGCATTTTTAGTTGTCTAATTGGAAATGTTGAAATTTTTATCCACCAATCCAGTGAAATATAATAGACTTAAATCTTCAGTAAAATGGTCTAGTACATTACTCCAATCAATTTTCTTTTACAAATAAGTAAATGTTTACGTACCTCTAAACATATACCAGCGTCAAACATTGGTGCATCCAAACTTGAAATGCAACCGCTCTTTGCTTATGCAAAGAGTTCATACCTTTTTTCCCTTCTCCTCCATACACGAGTACGTTAACTATCGCTAGAGAATCAAAATTTGATCGTCTACGTCAGGGGTACTCAAACTTGAACTGCTGGCCATCTACATCAATATTTTTAGACTACTTACGATCGACTCTGAGAGGCTGCAAGTATCTGTGCAGGGTTGTCGTAGATACACGATACAACCTACCTACCTACCTAGGTAGGGTGTACCGTAGCATATATAGATATTAGCTTTCCGCACAATATACATTATTTTAGTCAAGGTTGGGGTTAGGTTTAGTTAGGTTCTTCTCTATAATATCAAAGAAAAAACTTGTAGTTATTCAAAATTGCGAAATTATTGGTTGTTACAAAACAAAAGAGTTAAACTTAACTAAGGAGTGACTTTGGATTTCGGAGCGTGGCACTACATGTCCTCAGCATACTTTTCATAAGATGGTACGCAACCACTGAGTGCTAATCGCAAGCATGATGACATATGATCGTCAGCTAGTGGATGGCGATATTTTGACTTAATTATCTTCATTTCAGAAAAAGCAGATTCGCACAAGTAAGTTGACACAAACATTGCCGTCAGTTGAAGGGCGATTTGCCTTAGATTCGGATATTCATCTTCAGATATACAACACCAGAAATTTGTATCAGATGCTGTAGCTTTGAGATGTATATCTGATATAATCTGCACCAACTCATTTCCAACAGAACATTAGTTTATATTAAACTGACTTCTTAATTCATTAGCTAATTCCCCAATGTTTTTACATGAAAAAGGATAACTCATAAATGATGCTATATTTGCCAATTTACTGCAATCATAAAAACGCATTTCGAATTGTCCCAAAATATTTGATAATTCAGCCTCATACATATTATAATTCAACTGGGGAATCCTTTCTTTCAAAGACGGAAAATGTTTCAGATCCTTTCGTCTCACTTGATCTATCATAAGTTGCAATTTACTTTTGAATGCGTTTACTGCGCTAATCATCTCATGATAGTTTTTCTTTTGCCTTGAAGCTCCAAGTTAATGGTGTTTAAACGCATTGTGATGTTAGTCAAAAATCCGAAATCAGTCAGCCATTTTTCGTTTTTCAACATCTGAGTATCATCATCTCTTTCGTCTAGAAAAGCTGTTATTTCGGGCAATAATTCTCGAAACCTCTCTAAGAATTTTCCGCTACTCAACCACCTGACTTCCATGTGAAGAACTAAATCAGTGTGTTCAGCTGACTCCCTATCTTCCTATTGCAACTTAAAGAGCCGTCGTTATTTTTTGTTGTAATGCCCATAATTTTCTTTGTGTTTAAAACTTTTGAACACAAAACTTCTTGATGTATAATGCAATGGAATGAAAAAAATGAAAGGAAATCTTCATTAGCTCGACACAATGCCACAAAATCATTTTTGTTTCCAGTCATTGCTGGTGCTCCATCGGTTATAATGCACACTAATTTATGTATTGGTAGCTTGTAGTTTTGTTACAAAATTTATCTGGCATGTCCTGACTCATGACTTCACTACGCCTTGTGATAGTCGGACGAGATAACTGAAGTTCTTTAATAGCAGACATGATTTCTCTTTTATTTTTAAAATTTCCAAATAAAGTCTCACCCGCTTCAATAAATGCTTCCTTCTCAACCGATCCATCTTCGAATGGTTTCTTGTGTTTCGCCAATATATGAGATATTTTAAATGACGCGAACGTAGCAGCTTTTGCTACGTTCTTTCTTTTTTCAAACAAGATATCAAATCACGTACTTTTCGTTTTTTTAATTCACTCTGTGTCGAAAATCCTTCTCATAGTTTTTAAGAACCGTTTTATGATGTCTCTCTAAGTTACCACGCTTAGGTATTGCAACTGACGTACGACAAATAAGACAAATGCACTTATCCTTCATCATACAAAAGAAAAATTCTTCTTCCCAATCGTTATTAAAATGATACGCTTTATATTTCTTCGCTGCACTCATTTTGTACTCTTTAATAATAAACTTTGTGTCGACGTAGTATTGGCTTCAAGTTACAATTCAGAATTCAGAAATCCTGCAGGCGCAACATTAATATCGGCGTGAACGAAAGTCTCGAATGTTCTCGTCAAACGCGCCGACCGAAATTTCTAGAAAAGCGGCAAGCATAAAAAACGCGGATTTTTTGACAAGTACTGCGCGTTCCTTTGATAAACTCGCATTTTGCCGCTATCAGTGTGTTATTTTATTACGTAATAAATTTGTGTAATTTAGTTACCTACTTATTAAACATCTTTTTCTTCTCGAAATCTACACAAAAAGTACTCGCGATCGACCGTTCGAGCACCCCTGGTCTACGTGTTCTCGCACACAACATAAACGATCTGCGTGGTCCGCATTCGAGAGCCTGGGCGCCCAGTGTAGAGGATATATCATATAATGTCAAATATTTATCCACATCAAATGAATGAAATGTTAATACCTATATCTGAATCTAATCCATTTACTTACAAAGAAATCAGATAACATATGAGTTATCGCTCGTAAGTTATGAATTACTTCAAAAAGTAAAATGCTACTGCTAACAAATTCAAGAAAAGCTCAC
Organism: Cryptolaemus montrouzieri; assembly: GCA_013387265.2. NCBI lineage: Eukaryota > Metazoa > Arthropoda > Insecta > Coleoptera > Coccinellidae > Cryptolaemus > Cryptolaemus montrouzieri. The sequence goes on from JABFTP020000021.1 coordinate 66,206,976, forward strand.
AAAATGTGAAAGAGACAAGAAGAATGTTCAGATGAAAAAAAAATCAAATAAGAAAAGAAAAATGCAATGTAAACATGGATGATTTTTGAGGTCGATCAGTGAAGCAATTAAAATCCTGAATGGTCCTACACCATTCACGTTCCTACTCATTTTGCATGGTGATAACTTAATCATTGCCATTTTTATCTGTTCTGCGGCTGAAAAAACTCTCACATTCTTTGAATAGCGGCAGCATTTATCTTAGCTTCAAATTTGACTTATCAATGGGGTGGTGCTATCGAGAACAGCTTTTCAAAGTTACACCTTGTTATTTGGTTCTGTTGGTGGTAAATTACATCTTGATAACTGAGTTGCGGCTCACTCCTCTATTAAGAGATTCATCAGACTACCTATATAGGAACAAGCGGCGAAAGACAAAAAATTTTTTCACTTAATTGAATGAGAGGAGTTTAGCAATGCAAAATTTGATATTACAAATATATTATTATTCATTTATTTATCCCACTGCTTCCAATATCATTTTATGATTTTTCAATCTAGAGTTTGTCAAATCTATTCTGAAGTTGAAAAACAAAAACTAATTTTACTTCCTTGTTTTTCAGTTTATTGAATATATTCGATTTATGTGCAGCTACTAGTTATATAACTGCGTTTACTAAGGACCCTCTTGTTGATGTTCAATAATCTATACAACGGCGTTCTCTATGGATAGTTTTTAGGATGCAGTCTTTGTGTCAATTGGACAATTCTGAAGTAGTACATCTGCGTAAGGATCTTCTGTTCGGTATAAGGTACAACCTCTCTAATCCGAACACACTCTAATCCGCTCATCCAGTAATCCGAACAACGAAACTTTGAAATCACCCACCTCTATAATCCGCACAATTTATTTTTTACCTCTATAATCCGGACGCCGTCAATAATTTCATCGATTGAAAATGTCCGAACTTGCAATATCTTGTCTGAATACTTGCTTCACTTGTTCAGATTAGATTCTCTTTTCACATTCAACGCCTGATATCCGTACTAATCATGATGCGTCTACATAAAACGTTAACATTGCAGCAAAAATGCGAAATTTTGAAAGAATTAGATAATGGAAAAAGTGTTTCTGAATTGGCCAGAATACGCTCAATTTGAAAATCTACAGTATGCGATATAAAGAAAGAAAGGAAATCAATTGAGAATTTTATATCTTCTTCTGATTCTGGTCCTGGGAAACGGCGTACGCTAAGAACTAGTGAAAATCCAAATGTTGAAAATGCTCTATACACTTGGTTCTTACAAGAACGATCCCGACATACACCAAGGATGGTTGGAAAAATTTAAAAAAAAGACATGGAATTCGACAACTTACCATATCACGATAGAAATTGTCCTTAGACGTTAGTGCGGTAGAACCATTTAAAAATAAATTTCTTCAAAAAATACCGGAGATGGATCTAGTGCCAGATCAAGTTTACAACGCAGATGAAAGTGGATCATTTTGGCGAATTCTTCCAAACAAAACACTAGCCCATGCTGCTGAAAATTCAGCTCCACGTCGGAAGATGAATAAGGACCGTATTACATTCATGCCATGTTCTAATGCATCAGTATCTCATAGAATTAAATTGTTGGTCATCGAAAAAGCCAACAAACCCCAAGCATTCAAGAACTACTCCAATTTGTCTGTTTATTATAAAGTTCAAAGAAAAGGGTGGGTAACTAGAGTATTTTTTTATGAATGGTTCCACAAATAATTTATTCCTGAATTTAAAAATAAAATGAACGAGCTGAAATTGCCACAAGAAGCTCTGCTCTTATTAGATAATGCTCCTGGACATCCAAGAGAAGAGGAATTAATCTGCGAGGACCGAAATATTCAGGTCATGTTTCTACCTCCTAATTGTACTCCATTATTACAACCAATGGTTCAACATGTAATACAGAATGTGAAATTGCATTATCGAAAATCTTTGCTACTGAATACTGTGGGACAAGAAGACAATAACGTTTCGCAGTTACTGAATCAATTTGACCTCAAACATGTGGTGTTTTCTCTTGAAAGGGCCTGGTCATCTGTGTCCCAAGAGTTAATTCAGAAATCATGGAAGAATTTATGGTCCACAAAAGATGATGATTATGACGCAGGTGACCTATTGCCTCTTTCACGGTTGAGAGAAAAATTTTGCTAGAGAAAGAAGAGAAAAATCGCGATCTACGCATGATGACAGATATGCTAACGAATTTATCTGGTCAAGAACTAACAACTGAAGGCATTGAAGAATGGGTTGTAGGAGATAATGAGAATTATCTCTCTGAAGCTGAAATAATCAACAACATAGAAAGTGATGAAGATACAGAAGAACTTGAAGAAGGCGATGTCACCATGAATTGAGTGAAACATAAAGAAGCTCTCTTGTGTTGCTGCAAATTCTCTTCTTCGTTCATTAAAACAGAAAACGATCGACTTCTTCAGAACCTAAAAAATGATCTGTGAAATGTATCACTTTCTTAAGAATATGTAGTTATATTTTCACGTTCTTCTGTGAATCAGAATAATTTTGAGTTTTTCAATGAATATTTTACGTTTTTCAATAAATATTTCACGTTTTCGATAAATATTTCACGTTTTTCAGCCCTGTCTTTTCTTTTTTTCAATTCAATTACCTCGGTAATCAGCATATTTCAGTAATCCGAACAAGCCCTGGTCTCATATGATTCGGATTAGAGAGGTTGTACTGTATAAATATCAAAACAGAGCAGACTATTAAGGCGAAGTATATGATTTTCATTTGTTGTCTGAAACACCCTTAAATTTCATGAACAGGGCAGCATATATCTTAACATCATAATTGCTTCATCAATCCAAAGGTACTCTCAGGTATTTGATTCTGTTGATGAATTTCATCTTGACTGAGTTGCTGCACACTCGAATATAAGGATATTCATAATTCGACTTTATAGGAACAGGTGGCGAAAGGCATGAATAAAATGTTTGCTTGATTGAATGGTAGGAGCTTAGCATTGAAAAATTCCATAATGTTACGAAAATCCTCTTTCATTATAAGTTTTAAACTGAGTCAGTTCCGTGTTTTATGAAGGATCACTATGTGGCCGCAAATAATGTATTGAAGCTTGAAGTAAGAACCAAGAATAATTCATTTACGTAATGATTGGGTTGATAATTATTGTTCCAGAAAACGATTGCTGATAGATTGCACAATTATCGATAAACCTTGGGCTACATGTCGGTCGTTTTTACCTGGGAAGCGAGTAGAAAGTGTTTTCGCCTAATTTTTTACACAGATAACATTTTAACGGACAATCAGGCAGTGATTAAAGCTCTAAACTCTTACAGTTATCGGAGCATCTCTGTCTGGGAATCCAATTAATCCTTGAAGCAACTTGCTGACGGAAACAAATTTTTCCTCTGGTGGGGCATGGCCACGAAGGCATACAAGGAAATGAAACCGCTGACGAACTGGCTAGATCAGCTGCTGGAATCCCACCTATCGGACCTGAACCGTTCTGCGGTCTAAGCAAGCCGCACAGACGACAGGAACTGGAACGGTGGGAAGAATCTCGCAAAAAAGAATACTGGAGGAAAACTCCAGGCCAAAGGCAAACGAAAAAGTTCATTGACTCATCGTCAAAGAAGACAAAACAGCTTCTAGACCTCTCTAGAGATGAGCTGAATACTATAACAGGCCTCCTCACTGGACACTGCCCACTGAGATACCATCACAGTAAAATGGGCAAATCGGAAACGGTAGCATGCAGAATGTGTAAAGAGAGCGATGAAACTGCCGACATATTCTTTGCAGTTGCATAGAATTGCCCGTCAAAGACATATACACTTCGGTAGCGACATGCTAGAGCCGCACGAAGTAAAAGCGAAAGCTCCCAGGGAGATTCTTTATTTTGTACGGGAACAAGATCTACAGGGAAATGAATAAAGAAGGGTTATGAACAAAAGACTAACTTGGTCGCAGTTCGGAAAGGCTTGTAAAGCAAAGCGACCCCTTCCAATGTAATGTAACGTAATGTATTTTATCATTAAATAACCTATGTTTGAAAATCAAAAGTTTAAATCAAGGCCACAACAAAAAGTTTGAGTATCACCAACAACTCTTGAAAAATTACAAAAGCTGTTTAAAGTGACCTCCTCCAGCTCAGATGCAAGATTCTTGTCTGCTCTGCATTGATTGGCGAAATCTTTCAAAATCACCAGGATCTGTTCTTATCGAGTTGCACCAAGCGATGATTCTATTTCTTAAGTCCTCAACATTTGCCACGGGGGTAGTCTAACCCAAAGACTTCAAATGATCCCACAAGAAGAAATCCAGGTGGTTCAAGTCTGAGGACCGTACAAGTTAAAATTGAGGTCCAGCTCGACCAATTCAGCGGTTTCCATACTCTTGAGTTAGCAAGTGACCAGCAAACTGACTAAAATCTGCAGATGCGCCATTCGTGCATAAACCAAATCGTTTGTCTTATTGCCAAAGGTACATCCAAAAATTCTGAAAGCGTGTGTTCCAAAAAGTGGCGGTACATCTACCCGTAAGTCTCTGGTCCAATTAGGCTAATATAACGATCTTTTTGTGCCGTTGTACAGCGTGGACGTCCTCTTTTTGTACTTATACTTTCATGTACAAAAACTGTTTTGTTCATTAGTCTATAGTCGGCTAACAATTTTGACACATATCTCATTTGCAAATCATCGATGGGAATGCCGTGCATGGGCCTGACGAGTAGTAGAGTTCTTCAGTGAATTCTCAAAAAGTCATTCGCTGTTTGAGCCAACAATAACTTTGTCCACTTTTTGCTCATCTTCGTTTGTTTTCGAAGTCGAATGATGTTCTGGTCGTTTCTCGTTCTTAACCTATAGATTTTAATGGCTTATACTGATTATACAGCCTTCAAAGTTACCCCTCATACACAAATTTAACATATCAAGTGCTTCTTTGAGACTATTTAAAGTTTAAACAGAACTTGAAGTTAATGCATTATTCAAAGTCCGTGTTTCATGGTGAACACGTCCTCATTGTAGCGGCTCTATCAAGAAACTAACATGCAATACCCAAAAAAAATTATTCTGAAACTCTAAAATCGTCATTTACAATTTATGTTGAAATTAAATTGAAGTGATAATAAATTTGGTAATATAAATGAACTTTCGAGCCTATCTTCTCTTTCCCATCTCTTTGTATATTTTTGGCTACAGCTTGTTAAGCATTTTGCCATTTTCAACGTCGTTTTGAAAGTTATTCGTGCATTATAGAAAGAGAGAATGCACAGATATATACAAATTCATATCAAAATATTTGAACACACATTTGTTCAGCATCATTCTGACTCTCTTAAAATTATACCAAGTTAACCAATCGAACCATAGAGAGCGGCAAGCTACTTTTCAGTAAAATACTACAACTACAAAATATTTTTTAAATTTTATTCTTGAGATATTATTGTCTAGTTCGTTTAGACAAATAAATTCTGATTCTGATTTTCTCAAATACCCCAAGATTACCCCCCCTCCAAAATTCACCTTCATTTATTATTTTCTTAAATTTAAGGGAATCATATTAAATCGTGTCACTGCTTGGCCAAAAGCATAAAACCATGAGGTTTTCTGTTGAATAGATGTAACGTCATTATTTGCTGCTATGAAATATTATTCATTGCATTTTTTCATCACACCTCGTAAATGCCAAATTCGGTATGGAAAGTAATGCAAATTATGGGTTTTATTTTATAAAACAAAAATGCTCCATTTGAAAGACCAATTACATACAACAAAATTCGTATTTGGCTGCAGGATCGTTTTTTGGTATAAATGAGAATGGAATTCATGTTTTTGAATTGATTCGAAAGTAATTGCTTTATTAAACAACTCATGAACTTATAGAGTGTTAATTGAATGCTGAAAAAAGAATTGTTAAATTTTTTTGATTCTTTCGCGATCGTGGTGTCTGCCTCCAACTTGAAGGCAACCGTTATGTCTAGAAGCCTTGTTAAAAATGTAACTTTAACCGCGTTGGAAAGTCGTAAGTTAGCTGTTTCAACTGATGTGTTACCATGAATGTAATTTTTTGAACGTTTACAACTTTTATTGTGTTCTAACACGTTCATAATATGCGTTGAAAAATAATGAAATTACATAATTCGGAATATACACATTCCTAGATAATAGAAACGAACCTGGAGTCGTTAATTTGATAAATACTCGATTTCGAATTAACATTCGAATCCGAGTATTTAAATTTCTTGTTACTGACATACATTAGAAAAACTTGCAGCGAAAGGTCATGTACGGTAGTTGGCTAGGAAAGTCGAATGGTAATCAGAGCCTGCTTAATTTTTCCTAATTACATGCGGATTATCTACGATAATACGACTTTTGATATTTCATTGTCTGATTTTAATGGTATTGACTCATATTTATTTAAATTACTTCTATTTCATCAATGCATGCTAATGATGGTCATTTGCAAGTGAATGCTGATGTTTGATACTGTATTTGCAAATGTTTACTGGTACAGGGGAGAGACAATACGTCAATCTTCTTGAAAATAGTTGAATTTTGAACAGATGCGTTGTGCATGCACAAGTTTTCAATAAGAACAATAAATTTCAGACATTATCAACTATTCATCAAAATAGTTACTCGGACCGAATTTAACGAGAGTTATAAGTAAACTCGTCAATTCTGATGTTAGGCGAAGGTCATCTCCAATAAAATTAGCAAATCTCCATATCCGTCTCGGATATGAAATGACGAATCCATTGCGTCATGACCTAAAGAACAGTTGGATCTACTTGTATTCGAATTTCTCTTAAAACGAATTGCTTCGAATATTCCACCTGTGCAGGGTGTCCCTTTTTCGTGAAAAATGTTATTCCGGATTTTTCGATTTTCAAGGATTTCGGCATATGTCAATATCTGAGTTCCTATCAAAGTTAGGTGAAAACTATTTTGACATTCTAGAGTGAAATAGTAAAATTCAGGGACGTATTCAATTTTTTTTGTTGAATTGTTTTCTAATAATATTTTTAAAATGAAACCAAAAATAAATTTGGATAAAATACGAAGAGTATTTTTCTTCTTCCAAATATCCAAATTCTTTGAACATTCTGCGGTTTCATCTTGTATGCTGGTGCAAATTTACACAAAACATCCTAAATGTTTTCAGTTCTATGCTCACAACAATGAAGCCAATTATAAGAACATGAGTAAGGAAGTTTCAAAAAATAATCAGTAACAAAAAACAAATATCTATCTTTGATATTCCAACGCCCAGAAACTCTTCTGCATGCATTTTGAATTTGAATATTAGTCACTAAAGCTAAACAATTTCTTAAGTTTTGTTTCAACTCTTCTTTATTCTTATGGGTTTGTCTCTATAATAAATTCTTGACATAGTCCCAAAGGAGAAAATCTTACGGGGCGGGGTAAAATCAGGGGAACGAGGTGGCTATCTCACTGGTCATCTCGTTCTCATCTAGATTAATATATTATCAGGAATGGGGTTGCACCGTCATGCTGGAAATATACAAAATACGATGGTCCACTAACGTTTAGTATTGCGATTGAATAATTCATCACTGATCCCTTCATCAGTCCATATGGTATACTGTTATAATTCGCGATTTTCTCTTGACTTTTCTGATATACTCTGTTCACGTTGAGTTTAAAGTGACGTCATCAACCAGTTTTCTCGGATGTTGCCAATGTTACCTAAAATTTCTATTCAGTACGACTGTAAAGTATGGAATAAAATTCATAATTTCTTTATTTTTTATTTTCGTGCAAAACGCTCAGACAGGTCGATTTTTATATTCAACTCGAAATTATTTGGAAGAATAAAAAATTTTTTTCTTTTGTAATTCGCAAGATATGACGTCATTGACAATTTAAAAAAAAATTACAACCCATATTTTTTCATCATGGTTCTACAGAGATTATTTTTCTGAGTGTTTTGATACCCATAGTAGGGGTCTGAGATCTTATTTTCTAAAATACAGGCTGTTTCAGTCAAGAGGTAGTGGTATGAATTTTTTTTGGAATAAATTCGATTGTCACCTCGTGATTTTCTTGAGAAAACTTTGTCTGATGTCAATTTGAGGCATATGAAATTAATTCCCGACCTTCCTTTCCTGAAAATAAAATTTTTCGATATTCATTCATATCAATATCTCTTGAATGGAGCATCATGTATATCGAAAAATACGCATCTCTGGCCCCTAGTGTGGGGTTTCAAAACATTCTGAAAAATAATCTCTGTGCCTTTCAAAGAACGTAAGAAAAAAAATTTTTTTCGGCCAAAAAATTGACCTGATGATCATGATGGATCTTCAGAATACTAGTACTTACCTGTAAATGTGTTCACCTGTCTTTAATATAAAAACAGAGAAAAGAAATTTTCATTATGCACTCTGTTCAATAAAGGTTTTGAGCACTGGCCATCTCATTGAATTTGAAATACAATGGAATTGAATAAGGTTTTAGAGAAAATCAGGTTTTTGAATAATTCCAGAATTTAAATCAAAACGTTACTTGAATAATTCCAAAATTTAAATCAAAACGTTACTTTTTGACTGATAAAAATTATTTTAACTAGGCCATGAAATAATAATTATTTTCGAAATATTTCAATCTTTCAACAGAAACTAGAATCAAGTCTACTTGGCACTTGCAGATTCAAATAAGGAGCACAGGTTAAACTATCTAATAACAGAAATCAACAAAATCATTTATTTCATGATAATTTACAAAGAAAGGTTGAAAATTTAAAATTAATTGAAAAATAAATACTCCATTTTATTCTGAAAGTTCGTCTAAAAATGTTTCACTGTCACTGTCATTCTCGTCCATATTTATTATAAAAGCGACAACATCTTCAAGATCAAAATGAAGTTCGCGTTCCCACCAATATTGAATTTCTTTTTCTGCATGCTCAATGGTTTTACTCCATACCTCCGGAGTAATTTTCTGAAGAGCTTCTTTCCATACAGAACGAGATTGTTTAGCGGAACTCCCTTCCTTCCGTACATGGTCCCGATAATAGTTTTTGGTTATACTCCAAATATTTTCAATTGGGTTGAAATATAGTGGTAGGGAGGAAGACGTAATACTTCGTGTCCATATTCTTCAGCTAGATTATCAATCTCATATATTGAAACATATTCAAATTGAAAACACTCCTACTCCTTGAAATACAGTCCTATTTCAATTCGGTACTTACATTTTAACTAGACTCAATAATTGTGGTTTCAAATTACTTTCTTTATAAGCAATGTTATTGCTTCTTAACCATTCTTGAATCTCAACCTTTTTAGTTGCTTTTACTTACATTATCATACTATTATTGTTGAAGGCTTTTCCAAATTCGACAATGATTGAAGTTTCTTGATTCATTTCCTGTGGTAATCACTGTCCAAAGTTTTTGAGGAAAAAACAAGTTCTGCACCAGGAATGAAACCATGCCTGTTGCCTGGATGGAGTACAATGCATCTGAAACGATTATCAAATTTAGAATATCTTGAAATAGTACAAACAATAATTGATAACCTCGCCTGGTTCCACCTACTTTTGTTTTATTCACACTTTTAATATTGTCATCTTGCCACGAACGACCGATAGTACCACCCTTGAGAATCCATGTTTCGTTAAGATACACAAATTCACGTAATCTTTCATTTTTTATATGAATATGATTGCAGAAAATGGATACGCTTCAATGCAATATGAGGTAGTTCCATCAAACCTCTTGGATCATTTTTGGAATAGTTAAATCCAATGTTTTTCACAATTTTCCACAGAGATGTCTAACACCCATTGAATTTATATCTTTCGTGGAGCTTCTCTTTTAATGCAGACAACGATATATATTCCTGTACAAAGAATATATTATTAAACTTGATTTAGACAAAGGTTTTAATGAATACTTACTGTTCTGGAACTTGTCATAGATAGTATTTCTTATGGCTGTTTGATCAACATCGTCAAAATGTACTACAGGTTTCTCTCGATTCCTTTTTTTTCTTGGACTTCTCAGTGGATCACCACTCTTTGTCTCTGCCATAATATTGTTAATGGATGAAATGCTTTCTTGTATCGCACTCGCTACCCTCTGTAAGCAAAAAAGTTCATAGTATGTAGATGTGCAGACAATTTGGAAACCAACAGATGAACAAGTTAAGTTGTAACATAATATTTTTTTTAAGGGTGGAAGGCTCCTTCTGTTATTAATTTTAGTGGTACTTACATCTCTTACTGTAAGAGGAGAGAAGAGGCCCCCATTATCTCGTTCTTGTTGGAAATAATTGCATAATGATACAATCATGTTTTGGGCTTGGCTCGAGAAAGCTCTTGGCATTTTTACTATTTATATAGAATAAATATTTAGAACACTGAGTTCTGAAAAGAGCTGATTTTAAAATAATGATTCAAATATTATCAAAACTTTGAGGAAAACACTTCAATCCAATCTCAAACAGCACAAGAAAGTGAACTGAAATAAACAATAAAAATACGTCAACGCCGCCTTTCAATGCCAACTGTCATAACCAAATGTCAACATATGTCACTAGTAGTTCCTTTGCGCGAGACTAGTTATTTTGTTCTTGTCCATTGCAATCTTTCCAACCAGACATCCCTAGCTATGGCGAAATTCTAGCGGTTGCTCAATCCTGTGATAGTAAGAACTAGAATTTTCTCATCTCATAATATTGAAACTTATTGTTTCCGAGGGTTCGCAAAACCATATTTTTTGGTATTGGACTCTGCTTCAAGTTGCCTTCATAAAATTGAGGGATTTGCAGTACAGCTCCCGAAACGTCTATTGTAACTTCTTCATTATCTTATTTATTGTAGCTTTGTTCTTTGAGAGTTTTCAAAGAACTAGTGTCTAAAATTCTGTTTTAATCTGTGGAATATAGACTTGAGAGGTTGCCCCTCTTAGAAAAACTAACAGAATAATTTTCTAAGGCTGCATAAGAATTATTCCCATTCTGAGTAGCATTGTAACCTGTCAAATTTCTCAAAATTCAAATTCAACATTCTTCAAATCGAAAATTATTCAGCTATACATTTGTGAAGCAACAATGTGAATTGAATAGTGGAATAATTTTGACATTAACTGCAGCGAGCAGAGAATTGAAAACATTTGGGATGTTTTGCGTAAATTCACACCAGCATTCTAGATGAAACCACAGAATGTTTAACGAATTTCTGGAAAAATTTATATTTTTTTTCATAGACATGGGAAGAGAAAAAAATAGTATTTCTATCCAAATTCACTTATGATTTACATCAAAAACAACGCGGGTTTATTTTATGACTGAAAACCATTCAACAAAACAACAAAAAAAAATTAATATGTTCTCAAAAATTTTCCCCTGGAATGTCAAAATAGTTGTGAAGTTTATTCGGAAATCGAAGACGGAGATGGCGAGATGTCCAGAAAATTGGATTTTTCAAAAGTTCTTTGTTTATGAATATTTTTTTATATAAAACCTTTCGTTATGGATCATACCTTACATAGAATGATATATATATATATATATATATATATATATATATATATATATATATATATATATATATATATATATATATATATATATATATATATATATATATTATGCAAGCACATTTTCAGCACGCTCGAAGCGTCGCAAGGGTTGCCAACCGTCGACTGACAAAATATCATTCGAAGCAAAGCAAACAATACTGCTTGAGATGTTTTCTCATCCTTAATGAACCCCACGAATAAAAATAACAATGTTTCGTTGATTGGCAAAGTGAACAGCTGAACTGCAAATCTTTTACTAATGAAATTATGTCTTTCCCAATAGTGCGAGGTTTTTGTCAGTTTGAAAGTTGTAGTTGGAAGTAGTAATTTCGAAATATTACATTGACAAATAATGGCTGTAGTACTTTTTTATCACTGACGCCGATAAAAATGTTGTTCCGACGAATAAATTCCGCGTTCGTGCTTGTTTCAGCCAAATTATTTATTTAACCAACTAACATTAGGTGACTAGGTGTCATTGGCAGGAACAACGAACAGAGATGCTCGATATTAGTATGATCTGTATGATGTTTACTCGAATGATAATTTGAAACGCGATGTATATTCGACAGTAGTTATCTCTTCTCAGGTCTTATCAAACGTTCAAATGTTGAAAACTGTTCTTATGTGTTATTTGAAAATGGTTATTGGTCCGTTCGAGAAAAAATTGGACGATTTTTCGGGACACAGAACGTTTCCATCTCTGGCCGATTGTTTCGGTGATAAATGGGGGCCACATATTCTCCACGTGACCGCCTTGGCTGTTTACAAGAATACAGTAAGTGTACAAATTTTACTAAGTTTTCTGTAACATTAATAAGTTGATGCACAAGTAATTAAGAAAATAGTTAATTAATTTTTCTCCAGAAAAAATTACATAGTAAAATTTCAGCAATATTTGTAGAGTTTTTGAGAGTACTGATTTTGATAAATATTGACTCATATTGCCTTCAAAGTACCATTATTGTGGTTACACATTTCTGAGATTTGATGGAAAACTTGAAGCATTCTCGGAAAAACTATTTTGTTTATTAAATACCTATAGCACTCATTTTCTGAAGTGTTATCAACACAAAATTGGCTGAATTTTTATTCAAATTACATTGTGGTATTCTCATTCAATTTTTGAAAATATGCTATATATGAAAGATGGCTTCCAAGTTCTCTATATGAAGCCGGAGCAGTAGATAGCTTTCAAAAAATTTGTTGTTTTTAGAAGTATTCTCCGCTGTGATTTATGCAAATTTCTTGAATCCACTCGAGAATCAGTTGTTCCGCTCGTTTGTTGTTACATTCACATTAGCTTTTGAAGTCATCGATTGCTTCTTCAGACCACTGGAACTATTATTAGTGAAAAAAAGGTTGCCTACTTAGAGTATCCTAGATACCTAGGTGCTCTCTTTTGTTCCCCTTAAAACCTTACCGTGATTATACCAAAGCTACTTTCCGAAAAGATATAAGTTTCTGAATGTCCACATCCGTGAACTAAGGTTCCTCTATGAGGGAGATCACGTCAGACCTTCTAAACCTCTTGTTGATATTAGTGCTGCCAAAAGCATTGAGGTCGCGTCGCTCCCAGCAAGCAGAGGAATATTTTATCCGTTTTCTTTTATATTTCTAAATCGTATCTCTGATGGAATTAGGCGGCCTTCCAGGGCATACATACGAGCGCGACTTCTTGAATTTCCTCCAGTTTTACGTGTCATGAGGTCCCTTGAGGTGATCCTCCCTAATGGAAGTCATCTACAGGCCCCACACTAAGACACAAGTCCTAGTATAGTGCGCGCCAGTTACTTCAAAACACTTGACACTCTATTTCCCTGATGGCATTATTCACAGCCCTGGGCTCCTGGATTACTGATATTCGTGTGTTTGATCAAATCCATGCGCCTGAACAACATTGCTGTGGCACCTTTGTTGTAATATAAGTTAATTTGGGTGATCGTGAGGTCCGAAACACTCAATATGATGGTGTCTTCATTCTCTTTCTCTCTCTTGGTCCACTTTGATGGTAATTCTCTCCACCGAATACTAGGGTCTGATATCCACGCTTCACAAACCTCTGATTTATGCTTCGGTTAGGTGCTTCAAAATACTTGACGTTCCCTAATCCCTGATATTATCATTCATAGCCCAGGGTTTCTGGATTAGTGATATTCGTTTGTTGATCAAAGCCATGCGCTCCACTAACATTTCTGTGGCACCTTTGCTGTGGTGTAAGTTAATTTCCAAATCTTTTTGGTCCAAGCTTTGCAAACCTCGGCTTAATGCTTCGGCAATCTGCATCGCAACTAGTTAGTGTAGTCTATTAATTCGACGTTCAATTGTGTCAATGAATTAGTCGTTCAGGATTGGTCTTTCAAAACTTGACGACGACTTTTCGGTCAACAGATTCGGTATTCAAAGGAAAACTTATTATTCATTTCTTGTGCAAAATTTTTGAAATAAAAACTTCTTTTCTATGGTCGATTTTTCATGAGTAAAATTATATCTTCCGCTCTACTTCTACGTTATGACGTAAACTACTGGGCGTGCGCAACAGCTCAGATCGATGAAGCAATAGACTGAAGATTGGAGTTGGTAATTTTTCAGCTAATTTCAGCAGAGGGATTCTATGAACATGCGCCCAGAGACGCTTTATTTCTGAAATACAAGGAATTGAAATTTCGAAAAATTATTCATTTTCTTCATATTTCTGTTAATTTCTTGAATAATTGGCAGAAATTAAAAAACGTAGGTTGTCTTATATAATTCAATATCTTAACTTGTTTTGAAAATTACAAGATCATAGTTTTTTTTTCTGGAGTCATAACCTGTTTTTACCCTTAATTTTCTCTTTAGAGTGCAGCAATGAGCATTTCAATTGTAGTGCTTCGATGTTTTGTTCTAGTTGGGAACATTTTGTCTCAATTTTTACTTATCATCAACTATTTTGAGGAGAAACAATTAGAGAACGATTATTTCTTATACCGGCGAAGAAACATTTGAAGAAAGGAACTATTTTCAAGGAAAAATGAAAACTCGATTATTTCTCATTATCAGATTCGAATATATCGAAAACGGAACAAGTTTCTGAAAAATAAGTATTTCTTTATAAATAACTCAAAATTTATTTACTGAAATATAATTATTATTGGTATCATAAACTACCTTCTATAGGTTTGATAAAATTAAGAGGGCTAACTGTTCTACATAAACAAAAATGAAGTAAGATAATCGACAAACTTATTATGCTGAAAATATCCACCTTCTGCTACAATGCACGTTTGTTCCTCTCTTTAGGCCCCGTATTCGTTTGAAAATACATGGAGTATTTCGTGTGATCACAGGAATTTATTATTCTATTTCTCAGTTCACATATTGGGGTACTATAATCCAATCTCCTTAAATAACTCTACAAACAAGTCCAGACTGTTGTAGTCGCGTACCTTGGATGCAATGATATGATTCCTGGAGACCTCTTCAGCAATCATCAAATGGTTCGTTAAAAATATTCCCTTATTAGTGCGCTGAAATGGAGTTTTGTTAAGCTCAAACTGGCTCTGCTGATTTGAAAAAGATGCTCCAGAGATTTGGCTTGGACGAAGAGGTTATTGCTGAACTAACACCTATTTTGAGGCCAAAGATAAATCGGTCTACAAGAAAAATATAGAAATGTTAGAGTAGTATATACACCTTATTTCAATATTATTGAATGATTATCGATTTCGTAGGATAAATATTTAATATTTATTTCTCAAGTGATGTGGTTATAAATACAATATTACAGCATTTCTTTCTTCAATATCCTCCTGAGACCCAAGATTAAAGTATTTACTCCACATTGATGGTTGTTACCTTTTAATGATCAGTAACACTCATTGATACTGAAACCCACGAGAAAAAATCCTCTCCCTCCCCAATTGATATAAGGAATGGTATCGTAGGTGATACCTTGGGTTTAAATTACTTCAAAACAAGATTATATTCGTATTATTTTTAATTTAAATCCACATCAAAGGATGACAAAAAAAAATCAAAATTGTACGTTAAAAATCTATTGGGAAGTATGAGAATCAAAAAAGCAGTTTCTATTATCATTGAAACAAAGAAATATTTTACATTCAGAACATTTCACGAATGTCAAGTTCCTGCATCCTTTGTTACGACATTTTGATCTGTTATGTTGAGCTTCCTTAGCACAAACTGGCAAATTTTTTGCTTCTTTCACTCTTTAGGCAGCGTGAGGTAAAGGCTCAACGAGTCTGTGTTTTCTAGTTGAAGTGGAAGGTCTTTCGGTTACTGTGGAAACAGGACTGTCAGGAATGCTTGGATTAGCACGAGGGCTTTGCTGTGGAGTACATCACACGTGGACTTGATAATAGTGGCTGAGATTGACCAGGACCTGAATAAATTAATTGTTTCGCTCAGTTCAGCTTGAAGTCCTAATACTGGTTTATGTCTTTTCTACGGCATTCAGATTTCACGGAATCTAGTCGATACTGTACCCCACCCGCTGCTGCTGCAAAGTCGAAGAAGTGAAATATTGTCCTAATAGTCCACTTACCGGTTCTTCCTCGCATGGGATATTTGCCAATAATACGATAGCAAGTTAATGCCTCCCATAAATATATTATAGTTTTTTATAGCTACAGGTTGTGGCACTTCGACGTATACCTCGTTCAGTTTACTCCAGCGACGACAAGTTGAACAGCCGTATCAGTTGATGCAACATAAATTGGTTTTCTATCTAACCACTTCAGAACGGTTATCTTTTTGTCACTCCTTACAACATAATCGAAAGTACCTCTTCCAGCTTTTTGTAACGAGGCATCGGTGTTGAACAATGCCCGCGTATTTTTTTTCTTTGCATTTTGCCGTTGATATTCAGGCACCCGGTTTTTCATTAATGTTCCAGTTGCCTTGATTTCTCTTTCTAATAAATTGTCAAGAAGTGAAATAGATGTGAAATAACGGTCTATAAAAATTAAAGAACCTGGGAGTAAAGTATCCACAAGTTTGAGCACAAAACGCCCACCAAGATTCAGTTTGTCAGGTGTTGGGTACAAAGCCGATTCAATTGTTGTGCTTTTCCTTGATATAAGTACAAATCAAGTGGAATACCATTAGGATAAGCCATAAGAAAAATGTTTATACCTTCTGGATTTGGTTTGCCTTTTACGACCTGCTTTTGTTCACACTTACCAGTGAAAGGAATTATTTGCTCATCGATGGCGACTTATCTCTTTTATTTCCACGGCAGCTTTTTTCTATCGCTGAAACAATGGGACGTATTTTCCAAAATTTGTCGTTTTGTCTGGCATTTTGTGAAATTAATCCATCGTCCACAACTTTTAAATTTGTCCTTAGTTGAAAATAGCGATCACGAGTCATAGTGTTCGGTATGTCGTATACTTTTGTTTCCAATGCCCAATACATCCTAATTCGTGGCAGACCATGCACGCTCATGGCCATTGAAATTCCAAAGAAATGTCTTAGTTCGTCAGGAGTCGTATTCAATGATTTTCCTTACCTTAATATGCTGGAAACATTTGTACAATCGGCCATTATTTCAAACAAACCGTTGTCAATATAATGAGCAAAATAATCTAAGCAACTTTTGATAGTTACGTTAGGGTCGAATGACACGTTCAAATCATCTTCGTTTGCAGTAAAATCGAAGATCTTGGTGTGTTTCCATAGTGAGTTCAGGTTCCTAGATGGTTGAGGAAGTACGTGAAAAGATGCCTCATTTGCGAGTGGAGCTTCTTCCTAGAGACTTCCTCTCGACATGCTTGAAGGTCATTTTCACCATCACTGTTTTCTTCTTCCATATCTGACTCATCGTAATTGATCGCCCGTTCCATGTCTCTATTAGATATAGGACCTGAAAAATATTCCAAAAATAGTGATGAATGCCCAAGGTATCACGTATGATACTAGGAGAAAAACTTCGAATTTGTAATAAATAGTAAGACTTACTATTATGATTACGAAATGTTTACTAGAAATGATAAATTACAATCAAAACTATAAGATTTCAACAAAAAGCACAAAGATTATAACGAAAATTAATATTTACCTTTCCGTGAATTTGCCATGTCGGTTAATGAAAAATGTTCAAACACTGACCTTAAACTGTTCAATTTTGACAGCTAGCAAGTAAAGTAACGGATGAGAAAACAAAAGAAAGTCTACGACATCTATTAATCAACGTAATTCTTCAGTTATCCGACAGATAGCGTTGTAGAAAATTTTTAACGAAAGATATCACTACTGATACCGGGGGTGTCAAGATGTTATAGTATGTCTCGTAGAATCCTTTGAAGATAGCAGGTGTTAGTTTTTCAGCTAATTTCTTTTTGAAGCTAAATTTAGTTTCTTAGAACATAGGCCCGCAGACGCTGATTTTTGAGATACAGGGTGTTGAAATTTTGAAAAAATATTGATTTTTCTGAAATTCAAAACGTAGGTTATCTCATATAGTTCAGCATCCTGGCCAGTTTCGAAAAATTAAGGTTCCACAATTTTTTTAGAGTCATACACTTTTTTATCCCTAAACTTTTTTCAGTGCAGCAATGAGCATTTCAAAAAAAAACGTTTCCTTCTATTTGGAAATATTTTTCTCAACTTCCGCATCGTTAACTATTTTAAGAAAAATAAAAATACGATTATTTCTCATGACGAGAGAGAAACTTTTCGAAGGAAAAATTAAAATTCGATTATTTCTTATCATGAGCAGGAGATAGTCACATCAGATTCGAATATATTGAAAGGAACAATAAAGTAAAATCTCTAAAAAATTAGTGTCTCTTCATAAATGACTCAGAATTTATGTATTGAAATGTAATGACTATTGACATCATAAACTACCTGCTGTAGATTTAATTAAATTGAGAGGATTAACTTATATGAACGGAAAGAAAGTAAGATTATTAAGAAACTAAATAATATGCTGAAAATGACCACCTTCTGATTCTGCTCCTCTCCTCATAGAGCCCCGTACTCGTTAGAAAATACATGGAGTATTTCGTGCGACATTACAGAAATCTATTATTCTATTTCCCAGTTCACTCATTGGGATAATATAAACCAATCTCTCTAAATAGCCTTCTACAAACAAGTGCAAACTGTTGATGTCGGGGACTTTGGTAGACATGCTATGGTTCCTGGACCCTATTCAGCAATTATCAAATGATTATTTAAAATATTCCTGTAGTAAAGAGCTTAAATGAGCTAGTGCTTCGTTGTGCATAAACTACAGGCAATAGTTTTTCAAAACTTAAATTCTTATGAAATTGGTCAAATTTCTTCTAGAAACTGTCGTTAACACTTGGATCAAAAAGTCCCAGGATTAACAAATAGATGGCGACAGGTAGTATTCTCTCTCTCTTCATTCTTTATCCTCTCCTGAGGATGTAGCGACTAATGAAATGTCATCAATGAAAGTTTTCCATTCCTTTCTATCCTGTGCCATTACAACTAGAGAATGCATGGGTCGGCCTGTTGTTTCTGTAATTTGATCCATCCATCGTGTTGGGGACCTTCCTCTTCCTCTCTTTCCATCTACTTTCCCTGAATAATGATTTTTCCAAATTCTCTGGTCCTCTTCTCATGATGTGTCCGAAGTATCTCAATATTGTGAGTTGAATTGCACTCGAAAGTCTTTGTTTTATGCGGAGTTGCTTTAGAATCGATGTATTCGTTCGGCGTTGTGTCCATGGGATGTTAAGCATCTTTCTCCAACACATCATTTCTGTCGCATCGATTTTTCTTCTTTCGCTCATTCGAAGGACCAAGATTCGCAGCCGTATGTGAGAATTGGAAAGATGAGGCACTTCATAAGCCTGGTTTTAGTGGAAATAGCGATATTTCGATCGGCCCAAATTTTATTCATTTTTTTCGTAGCTACCTTGGTTAGTTCGCATCTACGTTTAACCTCTCGTTCTACGTTTCCTACGTTTGTTATCAAGGATCCCAGATAAAGATATTCTTGCACTACATCAAACCTATCAATTTGATTTTTTCTGGTTGATTGTTGTTCATCCTGTCCACGATCATGATTTTTGTTTTAGAAACATTCAGTTCCAAGCCAAGCTCCGTACTCTCTCTCTCCACTCTGCTAACAAGCTCAGTCAGTTCTTCCTCACTTGTTGCCAGGAGGACCGTATCATCCGCGAATCTCAGATTATTTACACATCTTCCGTTAATTGGTATGCCGCCCTTCCATCCGTCTAATGCCTTTCTCATTATGTATTCAGTGTATATGTTGAATAACTGAGGAGAAAGAATACACCCTTGCCTCACTCCCCTCTTTGGTTTGAATTCTGATGACAGTATTTCATTGATTTTCACAGTATCCCTGGTTTCATTATATAGGTTGATGATTAAGGCACACAAGTGATCCGGTACAGCCATATTCCTAGAACGATCCACAACTTATTCCATTTCACTCTATCGAAAGCTTTTTATAATCAATGAAACATATGTATAGGGGTATATTGAACTCTCTGGCATTTTCTATTATTTGCCTTAAATTTATCAAATGCTCTCTAGTCCCTCTTCCTTTAACAAATCCTGCTTGCTCTTCCGGGATTTGGTGTTGTAAAAGTTCTTCAGTCTTTCGTTGATTATTGTCAGCATTATTTTGCTCGTATGTGAAATAAGTGTTATCGTTCTGTAGTTTTCGCATTTTCTGTTACTCCCTTTTTTGTGAATTGTGATAATTGTGCCTTGTGTCCAATCTCTTGGCCATTGTGTTGTTTTCCATATTTTATTACACAAGTGGTGTAGGCTTCGGGTGCCCTCTTCTCCTATTCCTTTTAGTATTTCGGATGTTATTTTATCGTTGCCTGGAGATTTGTTATTTTAAGTTTATGGATAGCTGACGTAATTTCGCTCTGCAGTATGAAAGGTTCTTCTTCGTATTCTTTTATTTCGTGTTCATTAATTTCCTCGTTTTCGGCGTAGAGTTTCTCGCAATAGATCCTCCAAGTCTCTGCTATTTCTTCTCTGTCTGTAACAAGTTTACCATTTTCATCTTCTATAGGCCATGTTTTTGGTTTGAATTCTCGGGTCAAGTATTTAATTTTTCGAAAAAGATCTCGTGGTTGGTTAGAATGGCTATGAACTTCTATTTCTTTGCATATGTTGGAAAAATACTCGTTTTTATCTCTTTTACATGACCTCTTAATTTCATCGCTTATCTCTTTGAAGGCTTTCTTGTTGTTAGTATCAACCTTTCCTTTATTTGAAATTTTTCTTCTTCGACCAGTTTCAATGTATAGTCAGAGATCCAATGTTTTCGTTTGAGAGGAGGTTTTGAACGTTCTGTCTCTGCGGCGTTTCTTATCCAGTTTTTATTTCTGTTCATTCTTCTTCCGGAGTTGTTTCTTCTATCAGAGTTGGCTTAGTTGTCCTCAAAGTGTCTTGGAAGCTGTTTCCAGGCCCTACGACCAATCTTTTTCAGGCTTTCTCGTCACGGGTGTTTTGAGTTTCAACTGTATTTTAGCTGTTAAGAGTTGATGGTCTGTACCGCAACAAGCTCCCTGATAGGTCTTGCAGTTTGTTACCGAAGATCTCCATCTAGTTCTCATCATGATATAGTCAATTTGGTTTCGGAACTTATCGCCTGGACTTTTCCATGTATAAAGTTTTCTAATATGATTCGTGAAAGTAGTGTTCATGATTGTGAACTCATTGTCAATAGCAAATTGTATTAATCTGTCCCTCTTTCATTCCTCTCACCGATTCCGTATTTACCGACAATGTTTCGGATATGGTCATCTGTATTAGTGTTTCCTACTTTAGCGTTAAGATCTCCCATAACCATTGTGACCTCTCTGTTGGGAATCTTGCAAAGCGTCAATGAAAGTTTGTTATAAAATCTTCTATATCGTTCTCACTTGCATTAGCTGTGGGAGCATACACTTGTAATATATTCAGTGCCCTTGGTTTTGTGTTTAGTCTTATGTTTATTATACGGTCGTTGATTCTCTGGATGTCTGTTAGGAAGCTTTGTATTCTGGGTGTCACTAATACCGCTACTCAGTCAGAGTCGAAAAGAGCATCTTCTAAGGATATGCGTCTATATTTTCGAATACGCTTGGAATATTGTCATCGAATATTAAATCCCAAATAGCTCCCTCCATATTTTGCGTTCTCATTGTCTGTTGTGTTGTTCGATTGTTCGGCTGAAAAGTTGAACGTAATAAGGATATAGCAAATAATATTGGAGAAATCTCTAGACTGAAACATTTTAAGTATTCAGTTCAGCTCCTGTTGAAAGTGTACTCGACAAAATTTTATTCTTAAAAGTTCTTTTGGATAGCCGTCTTGCTTCTAGTGCGTTACCGTCTGCCATATATGTCTAATAACTTGGAATTCATAAAATGTGATGATTCAATGAAATTTTCAGGCTCTCACGGTTTCAACAATAAATGAATTATTCTCATCCAACAGTCTAAAACGTGCGTATGTTTTTGCTACTTTCATCATTTGAACTTTTATTAGTACTAGTGAGCTCATTGAGATCGCCTTTTTATATCAAAACAGCTAATATACTACACGCCTAATAAACTAAACTCCTAATATACTATACGCCGAAGGCATATACTAAACGCCAAATACACTGACTCCTTTTCATATCCAACTCTATTACAGGGTACTTCAACGAAAACTAAACAGAGGCTATATCTACCAAGATATTCATTTCTGATCAAAACGCAAAAACAGGTCAATTTTTGTTTCAAGGGGGACATCTTTTGGGGTACAAAACTTGCCTGAAATATCAACCCCCTAAGCGGAGGTTGCAATCTTTGAACATTTTGAATAGGAAAGATGGTTCGAGTGATGACTCAAATGAAAGTTGGTATCTTTGTCTACATCGCCTTGAACGAATTTCAATTTTTAATTGAAAACTGTAAAAGATACAGGGTGAGCAATTGAAAGATAGGGAAGACTATTTCCCTGAGACTACTCAAGTTTCAGTGAAGTAAAATTTTTTTGCACTAATACTTGAATAGCTCAGGGCGATAGATAGTCTCCTCTATTTTTCAGTAGCTCACTCTGTGTCTTCTACAGTTTCCAATCAAAAATGAAAATTCGTTCACGGGGATGCAGACAAAGATAATACCTTCCTTTCGAGGTATCACTCGACCCATCTACCCCTTTCCAAATTTTCAAGGGTGGTCACCCCTGCTCTAGGGGTTAAAATTCGAGATGAGGATGGTACTTGATGATGACTGCCATTGATCAGCATGGATCTGTTCCATTTTACTTCACTGAAACTTGAATAGTCTCTGGGAAATAGTCTTCCCTATCTTTCAGTGGCTCACCCTGTATCTTTTACAGTTTTCAATTAAAAATGGAAATTCGTTCAAGGCGATGTAGACAAAGATACCAACTTTCTTTTGAGTCATCACTCGAATCATCTTCCCTATTCAAAATGTTCAAAGATTGCAACTTCCGCTAAGGGGGTTGATATTTCAGGCAAGTTTGGTACCCCAAAAGATGTCCCCCTTAAAACAAAAATTGACCTGTTTTTGCGTTTTGATCAGAAATGAATATCTTTGTAGATATAGCCTCTGTTTAGTTTTCGTTGAAGCACCCTGTATACAGCATTGTTCATGTAGTAGTTAAATTTTCCCAAAAATAGGATTCACATAAGTAGCAGCAAACTTTCTTGTGACTTTCGTAACTCTTGAATTGAAAGTTGTGGTTGTACAAAATGAAACTTCGTATGCAACTTATTCAGATTTGAACATCATGTTACCGACATCTATAAAAGAAAAACCTTCAATTTCAAATGTTTAAGGAATAACAGCTTCGATGAAATTTCCTGAGAAACAGTAACAATTTGTTATGTATAGAAGAATCTCACAATAAATACCTTTTGTGCAAATTGAGATGACACAGAAGAATATCTGAGTATTCAGAAGAGTCCCACATGATAGGTTAAATATTATTCTGAATTTCATTTTTCAACCTTTTACAGTGGATCCATTGTATATACTTCCTTTTCACCAGGTAAATCGTAACCTAAGAGTATATAAGTAATAATAACTACTACATACTAAATGAAAACTCACCTTCAAACCTCTGACAAAATGATCATTCAACTAAGAGATAGATAATTCACATTTCTTATATATTTTCCTCATTTTCCAAATATATTTCTAGTTCAATCTTAATTAACTTAATCTAACCTAACTTCCTTTGGTTCAAACTTGAATATTGTCAAACACATAGAATCTCATTCTTTTTACATTTGGATAGTTGTAGAATAAGAGACGTACTTCCTCTTAAATAAACTGAAACGAAAATTCAATTTAAAATGGACACAGTCTTATTAACATACAGTTTGAAATATCTTAATATTTATATCAATATAGCTTTCAGTGAATAGCTTTCAATATTCATATGAAACATGCTCTAAATGACCTAACGAAAATTTAATCGGGTTCCTTTCAGAAAAATATTATATAAAAGAGCTCAATACCTATTAATAGCAACTCAAAGGATATCCCATCAATTTGTAAGATAGTCTCAATTGATTCGTTAAAGAATCCTAGTAATTCCAGGAAATCTTTCAGCGGATAGAGGTTAGAATAACCATATAAGAAAAATGAAATATGTAAATTAATATACATTAAAATACATTAATAAACCTCAAATTACATTCACTTACCTTTCAAACATTATTGTAAGTTTCCTTAACATCTTTTTATTATAACATTCCGTTTGAATCACATTATTTAGGTTAGAATAACCTCAAAATGTTAAATTTATGAATTTTGAAAGTTTGTCATTTCTTTCCTCAAACAAAATATACATAAAGTAGGTAAAATAAACATCAAACTAGGTTCATTTACCTCTGAAAGTTTATTTCAAGTTTCGTCAAACTTTTCATTCAAATAAAATTTGGAATTATTTGTTATGACAGATCGAGTATTAGACGTACACATGAATATTTCTTTCCGTCTCATATTGTCATTCAGATGAGAGAGATTACTATATTCTAGATGTTGGTGAAACTGAAACTAACTATTTCCATTTCACTATTTTCATTCAGAAGAAAGGGAGAATTAAATTTTACACATTGGTAAAACTTCCTAGCTTGAATAGCGATCGCAGGGGTTGTAGGGGAGGTGACTGGCTTTTCCCCCTTGTTTCCGGTCTTGTTCTTGAAAATCTAGATCTCAAAAATTGTTATAAATTTGAAAATTAAGTCGTCGAGTAACGATTTATATTCGCGGACCCGATCTCGAGGTATGTAGGAATCGTTCGACACCCGAATCCTTTCTGCCGATAATCCTGTATAAGTAGGACGGATGACCTTCAAAGATTCTCGGAATGAGGAAAATGGAGCGAAATGTTACAAAAGTCTACTACTGCGGCGCGATATGCGAACCTCGAGGCTTGCTCTTTGTACAGGTTTTGAAACGATCGAACGCCATGGAAAAATTTGTATAGACATGAAAGTCCGACAAAAGTATCCTCTTTACTCGCGAAAAATCGGAGATCTTTTTTATTTTCGCCTTTCCGAGGTTTTTTCTCGGAATTTTCGCTCGATCGATCGTTCCAATCGTCTTCCGAAAGACCGAAGTCCGCTCTCGGCGACGTTTCGGCGAAATGCTCCAACCCTTCCCCTTGCTCTTTGTACAGGTTTTGAAACGATCGAACGCCATGGAAAAATTTGTATAGACATGAAAGTCCGACAAAAGTATCCTCTTTACTCGCGAAAAATCGGAGATCTTTTTTATTTTCGCCTTTCCGAGGTTTTTTCTCGGAATTTTCGCTCGATCGATCGTTCCAATCGTCTTCCGAAAGACCGAAGTCCGCTCTCGGCGACGTTTCGGCGAAATGCTCCAACCCTTCCCCTCCGGAAAAAAATACTCCCGGTGGCCATTGGCCCCCGCTTTTTCGCTGCGTCTCTTCTCCGCCCGGTTCAAACTACCGTCTTCCCTTTGGATTATTCCCGAAAAAGACCTTACGACTTTAATATTATATTATCAACTTGCTTAATTGCATTCAATTTTTCTTTTTGAAAATTATTTCACTGAGCATTTTCCATTAGTGCATTGCAAAAAACTTTAGAGACAAAAAAAGGGGCGTGATCCTAGGAAAACTAGCTCCCAGTCAATTTTGAAACAGTTCAGAGCACCGAATCGTGAAAGATTAAAATGTATTCTATGCTTCAAATTTCAGTTAATTATCTCGAAAGCCAATAGAGATATTAATGAAAATGAAACGTTTGCAGACCCATGTTAAAGAAACTGCATTTTCTAAAACGACCTAAAAAAATTAGAATATTCAAAGCCAATTATAAAATACTCTATATGTAAATTTATTTTGTTCGCCCAATTCAAAGGCTCACCCTGTAGAAGTGGGTGTTGGGTATCGATAAATTGTTTTATTGTTTATGCGAAAAAATTTCCTATAAAATTTCATCAAATTTGCATTAAGATCATTCAGGCCATGTCAAACACCTCTAAAATGACTAATCAACAAAATTCAACTCTGTAAGAATTGTTTTTCAAATGCAAGTACACCTGATATTAACTCACCGGAGCGTAATCTATTTACCGACGGCGACGTTGGATATCAAATTAATTTCCACGCTGTTTATTAATTGCTACACACGTCTTAAAGTAAATCGAATAAGGTAGAATACACCTACGGAAATGTTACCGTGCGGTTACAGAAAAATATCCAATCGAAAACACCTTGTAAAGTTATTCGAAGATAAGGTTCGTCCTATCATTTTATATCTTTCCGATTTCCGTCGGGAATCGTAGCGATAATATGAAGTCGTTCTCGGAGGTTTAGTGAGTGCTGAAATGGAGGACGAAAGTTTAAAGACCGACGAAAATTCGGAAAATTGTGGCTACGCCCAGGAATTTTCACAGTTTGAAAGGTCTAGAACCGAGCCTTCGGAACCTGGTTACGAAGAGGCAGCTGCGTTGTCCGCTTCTAGCAGTCTAAACGACGATCTTGACGAGCTCGCGAATTCAGATTGCGAAAGTGAAATTTACAATTTGAGCGATGACAACAGTGATGACATCATTTCACATTTTATGGAAGTCGCCTGTGGTGAGGTATGTTTCTCTAAATATTATTTCAACCGTTACTTCGGAGATAAAACGTTTGGGAAGGATAATATGGAGAATGTCTTTATCACGTGCTGGTTATCGTTTATGTTCTACCTAAAACATGGAAACAGAGTGTTTTTGTTAACCACGTGGTTATAATTGCCTTTTAGTTATATTGCAAAACTAGATGAACACTAAAATGATGTAGAAATTAAAAAATCCAGGAAAATAAACGATAAATCTATTCGTAAATTTTCCGAGCAGGAAAAAGTTCACGAGGAAGGCTTACAACATAGTTTCAAAAACATAACGGTTGGTAGGTAGTGGAAATTAGTAGTTCAATTTTCGAAAATTTCCTCGCTATAGAGCGTTTCGACGATGAACATCATGCATTCTGTGTGAAAGCTTAGGGCTCCGACACACTTGCAACTAACCGCTCCTGATACGCGGGTACCAATTCGTGGTCTCCAAAAAAAACTGCTGATACATCTGGCAGATAAGCTCATACTATAAAATTTGATATTATTGTCAACAGGAAAAAAATTCAAGATTCAAAAATGATGTTTTAAATTAAAACTGTGACTTTTATTCAAAAGTTTTTAGAAAAAAAAAATAAGAAAAACACTAACGCAAGGTTTCACATTTAAAATTTTTCATGACTCTCATAAGAGAATATCCATTATTAGCTGTATAACAGTTTCGCACCTTCTTGAGCAGCAGCAATTAGGTCCTTACATCCGGAGATGACTATATTTTTTGTACACTTAATTTAATCTAAACATGATGAAACACGAAACTCAATTCAAAATTATCTCTCTCAGAATTTGTAGAACAAAGACTGAAACTTCTATAACTATCAATTATGACGAAAGTGATTTGGACTTGCAAAAGTGCCTCTGTCGGGATGGACATATCATCTGCTGATAAAAATCTTTCACCTGCTGTTACGTTTCAATTATTCTGTGATGAGGAAGCGCTGTGGTCGTCCTTCCACGTCTACCGATGAAACTATGTCAGAGAAATTGAGGAAATGGCCTTGGAAAATCATAAATTGTCAATTTGAGATGTAGACATCAAAATTTAACTTGTGGAAAAACAACTGTTGTATTTTTGGCATTATAATAATGTGGTATATATCTGTCTGCAACCCACCTATTCAACTGAATTGGCTTCATCTAACTTCTGACTATTACCGAAATTCAAAAATTACTTCATGATCATCGTTTTGAGTCGATTGAGCAGATGAAAGCGGCATCGAAGAAGCGCTATTATAATAAATGTTTCGAAGATTGAAAAAACCTTAGTATAAATGCATTAGTATCAAAGGGAATAATTCGGACTGGAGGATACTAAATGTATTTCGAAGAATATACCGTTTGTGTTTTATTTGAAATGTACTACTATTATACTATTTACTTCGGTACTTCTTAATTCTCATTAAATATAGGTTTAAATCCTCTCATCATAATGACCCATCATGCATTAAATTTGAAATTATCATGACGGCTTATACAGCTTTATTTATTCTTACAAATCAATTCCGCTTACCCTAAGATCTATCCAGAATCAGAAACATAACACTTCTCAAGTAGTAATCTCTTCCTTGCGATTTGATAAGTTATTTTTACCTGTTGGTTCATGGCAAATAATTCATAAACTATCATTTGGTTCTTGATGGCACTACTAGTCCGACAAAAATATAGAATTTTTCCCAAGAATTTCGTTTTTCTTACAGGCTGAAGAGCGACTGCGCGCCAAAAGACAGGCCAGAGCAGAGGCGCGGGAAATCCGCATGAGAGAACTGGAGAAGCAGCAGAAGGAACAGGAAGAAAATGCGGATCGGCAGTTCGACATGTTGGCCGAGCCGATGGTCAGGACGACCAGAACCAGCGTCAACAGGTACATGTCGAGTAGGCGAAGTTCTGAGGATTCCTTGGAAGATAGTGGCAGCCTCAGAGAACTTAGGGTAAGAAAATTGTTTCAATTAGTTAGACTTTGAAGATATTCTTAATATCCAGAGGTCTTATAGTTGAGCAGTTCCAAGCGTTTTTTTGTCAAGGAATATATAACAATGATTTCCTACTTTCGCAATGACAGTCTCTTTCAAACCTAGTAGTTTTTTTTAATTTTGTTTCGCCTTATCGATAAAATGGACGTCGACCCTGAACGGGTCCTTTGTCACCGTATATGACAAATCCGTCTGTCTCCTTTTGTCCAATATGCCTTCTGATAAGATCTTGTCTGATGTTTTCTTTTGCTCTACCTGACGGACTAGGAATAGGATATGCTCTGCCGTTTAATCCTTTATATCCTATCGGCTATCCTGGTGAATCAGGCAATGGTGTAACGCAAGTGGTAGTCATGTAAGAAAATCGACACTTCTCGTTTATTTTTTCATTGTGAATAGATTCGAAGTGCGCTTCCCAGAAGGCTTCATCATAATTTGTGATACTTCTATTTTCTGGTATAGATTATCAAGCTTGAAGTTTGTTTTCAGTCATCCTGTGTGTATGTTCCTCAGAAAATACCGCAGTCTGGTTAAAGTTCTACCAGCAGTGTTTCCGACCTTATCATTGTATATGTGGTTCAGTAACACTTTAGAAGGTATCCAGCGTTACTCAAGTGTAGGTAGCTTGATTGTCAGTGAGTGTAAAAACAGCTTAGCAGTGATATTCTAGATTTATCTTTTCCTGAGATCACTGAATAATGGTATATTCCTCATTCTGATAGATAGTGCAGTGTTTCTCTAGACTTATGCTCATGAACTTCTCAGGAGTTGTTCTGTGGTTCAAACACCTCTCCCTTGTTTTGAAGCCATCTGTGCGCAACACTATATCTTCAAATTGAATAAGCAAGGTTTCTTCACCTACCTAAGTAGATATGACTGGATGTTAGTATGAACGCTCGAAGTGAAACTCGTATGGATACATGTGGATATCATATAGTCAGGCGACATTAGCATGCAGTCGTCCATTAGAGCTGTTCCTGGAATTACTTCTCTGGTGATGATTTCTGTCTCTTGTCTCCTCCAGTCTCTACATATTTTTCTTGATTGCTCTGCAATAAATACTTTCAAAGAGGGCAAGTAGAGTAGTGTGTAAAGGGCATCGATATGTGTGTTGGATGTGGCGGCTCGTAATACACTGGCACACTAATTTCTGTACATTATCCAACTGCAATTTTGCTTGTGGTTTACTTCACACGCGTTTATAGCGAACTGAGTTACATATTTACGTAAGTAGTATTAAATTTTTACTATATAATGATTTTCATATGACCGTTCAGCATCCAATTGCTTCTTATATTACATACATGCCTTCATTGTTTTCTATGGTTAGCAAACCTTACGTTCAGATTTTATCTTTTTATTTATTAGGATGAAGGGCTCATCATAGAAATCAACTACAATCATGTAGGATGAATAAGTCATTGAACTCAATTAAGCATAACTGTACTACATGTTATAAATGTATCTTATCAAATTTGAAGAAAACTTCCGTGGGCAGCATTTTGAATTTACATTATGTCATAAGTTGACATATGAAAAAGTTGTACTCTGTAACTTATGGGGTTAACATAGATGGGTATTCGAGTAGATATATAAATCTTGATTTTTAATTTATTATTTTATTAATTCACGGGATCGTCATATTATCAATAGTACCTATACATAATGATTCACTACTATTTCTAAATACACAAGGAAATTTTAAGTGGAACACATAGCTATAAATGCTAATTCGATTTGATAAGGAAGATTATGAAAATCTGAACAGTAACATTGAATTATAGTCATGTAGTCATTCATTATATTCAAAGTTGTTCTAAATCAATCTAATTGCATTAGTTAGCAAAGCTATCATTCTGTTTAGGAGCTAGTGCTTGTTGAATATTTCACATATTTCCTTTCAACACATTTTGTGATTTTCCTGAATATTTAATATTTTTCTTGATATTTTTGTTCTAGCATGAACTAAAAGAAGTAGAAGACAAATTTCGAAAAGCTATGATAACCAATGCTCAACTTGACAACGAAAAATCCGCCCTTACTTACCAAATAGAACTACTTAAAGATAAGTAAGTATTCTTTTTAACTTTTATAAAATGACTTCAATTAAGTAAAAAGTGAGATACATAGAAAGGAAAAACTATTTCTACTACTTTGAATAATCTTTGCATCAAAAGGATGTAGAGCTTCACAAACAAATTAAACTATGATTATTTGTAATCCCAAGTAAAATAAGTCATAGTTCTTGCTTCTGAAATTTTTGAATTTTGTTAGGAATAAATGTATATTGAAACCTAATCACCCGAAAAATTCCAAAATTATATAAATATTCAAACATGTAAAGTCTATTGTTTGTTAAGCAAAATTTGGTAAAAAGCATCACGAATAAGATATCAATCGAACATAGGTTCCAGATGCCTCTAATACATTCCCACCAAAATACTTGAACCTGAGCATCATCGGTTATCACAACACTCAAAAATGAATTACCTAAAAATACCTGATGTTATACCTGATACTTGTTACAGATTGCAGGAATTAGAAGAGGAACAGTCACAATTAAAGAGGGAACATAGGGAGAAATGTAGAGAACATGATCAATTGAAAAGGTTATGTACTAAGCTCAAACGTGATCTGGAAGTGGCGCAAGCAGAACTGGACGAAAGGAATCAACTGATAAAAGAACATGGCTTAGTGATAGTGTGTGAAGAGGCCTCGGAGGAAAGCAATGGTGATATTAGTGTGAATAGTTTGGGTACTCCTAAAAAGTCATTAGTGAAAATAGAAAATGCTCAGTTATTAGAAAATGGTGTTGGCACATTAGGTAAGTTAATTTATTTAGTTTCATTGAAATAGTTGAATTCTATGAGATTTCATGCATATGTTACAATTTAACAATTGTTTTCATAAATCCCATTAAAAATTGGTTTGACAGACTCAAGTTAATCATTATTCATTGAACAAAGGTTAGATAGGAAAAGTAATGTTTTTTGTCCTTTCATCATGAATGATAACCAAAAAATGTTTGGACTTGTATAAGCCTGTGACTCACAAAGTAACGATTTTATGATGACTGAGGTGAATCAGTTACATCTCACTCTACCAAAATTATACCACCATTTGCCTTTGAGTCTGAATTGGCAAAATTTAATCTAATCTGATTTGTTATAGAATGTTGAGTGGTGCTATTGTTGTTAATAGTCCTATGAATAAGTGTAAGAGCTTTCCTAATAAAAAACAAGAAAATTAATTGTATGGAAGAAAAATATCTAAGAAATATAGCGTTTTATTTTAGCGGATCAGTCCTACATAAACATAAGAATTCGGTAGAATTGAAAAAAACTGTGTTCTGTGAATAAATGGAAAACTACATCTCGTAAAGACAAATATTAAATTACAAGATTGTAGGTATCGATTCATCTTTTAATTTATATTGACCGGTATATTTTGATACAAATTATCGTTTCGTAATTTACTTGGGGTATATGTAACACAGGGTGAAATTATTTTATTTATTTTATTTTATTTAGTTCAAATACAAAATTGTATACATCAATTTGTATAAGAGTGTACAGAAATCCCTTTAAACAAAATTACAAGAAATATATCAATAAGAAACAATAAATTGAAAACTACTATAAAACGAATACATATTCACAATTGCCCCATTAAGAAACCTACTTTGGCTTGAAACTATCAACAGAGACTTAAAATAAATCGAGATCTCTACCAATATTCCTCATGAGATCGAAACAATGATTGAGGAAAAAAATTTGTAATTGTATTTGCACATTCTAGATCCAAACAGAGGAGTGTATCGAGTGAGTCTACCAGGTAAATTAAAATCGATCATTCTCAACAAATCGGAACAGTCTACATGCCCGTTCAGAACCTTAAAAAAGAAACATAAATCCAAAACCCGTCGTCAAGTCATCAAGGTATCCAATTTTAGCTGTTCTCGCAGAACATCAATACCAATGGCAGTTATATTAAAATGGATCCTATATGATAGGAAGCGTAAAAACTTTCTTTGGACCTTTTCTAGACTACTTATATGACAAAAGTAATAGGGCGACCAAATTCATGAGCTGTACTCCATGTTGGATCTGACCAATGAGCAGTACAGAATTTTTAATGTTGCAGTGGAAAAAACTGCTGAGTTACGATAAATGAAGCTAAGTATTTGGTACGCCTTAGCCGTTATGCAACGAATATTTTCTTTGAAATCGAGCCCAGAGTCAAGGGTGATACCGAGATCGCGCACCGTAGAGTTGCTGTTCAACACTCGATCGTTCAATTTGTAATTCCCTATGAGTGGAGAACTCAATCTATGTAAGGTGACCACTCGACACTTCTCCACATTCAGACCCAAAGAATTCGAAGTAGCCCTCTGGGAGAAGCACTCGATCTGGCCCTGTAAATATGCTTTATCTGAATCATCCCGAATGACCGAATATATCTTCATGTCGTCGGCAAAGAGTAAAAATTTCGTAGTCAGTACGCTACTGACATCATTGATGAGCAGATTGAATAGAAGAGGCCCCAAGTGCGAACCTTGGGGAACACCAGACGGCACGGTGAACTCTTTAGATAGGAACTCCTTATATCCCACTATTTGGGAACGACCATACAAAACACTTCCCATCCATGATAAAAGAGGTCCCGAAATACCCAATGCCCCCAGCTTGACTATCAGAAGGTTGATATTAACTCTGTCGAAGGCCTTTGAAAAATCAGTATTATCTGAATCCATCTGGTAGCCTCGTTCAAAGCAATCTAAAATATCCTTGACATACAGAACCAAATTGGTGATGGTAGATCGTCCCTTCCTAAATCCATGCTGTTCATTTATTGACATTCCACTACAATTCCAGGACAGAAAGCTGCAAACCAAGCTGTCTAGCATTTTGGCTATAGCAGACTGAATAGCTAGTTCCTAACATTGGATTTCTGACCCGATTTAAATATCGCAATGATGAAACTCCGCTTCCTGAATGATGGGAGTTAACCACGACTGAGAGACATATTGAATAAGGAACTAATTGGATCAGACAAAACACTCATACACTTTTTTAATAGGAAACTGGGTATACCATCAGGCCCACTACTCAACTTAAGCTTCATGGCAGAGATTACTTCAAATATTTCGCCTGAAGAAAATCTGACAGACGATACAGTAATAGTTTCAGCGTACTCAAACTTCTGTGGAACCAACACTTCATCGCTGTATACTTCCGCAAAGAACTGATCAAATAGATCCACTACAACCCCTCCCTCAGAACTAATTGCCCCATTCAAATGCATTTGGTTTGGCAAATCGGAATCATCTTTCCTTAGCGAACATAACTCCAGAAGTTCTGTGGATCGAGATGGATATTGTGCTCAACATTCCCAAAATAATTCGCATACAGAGAATTGCATAAAACCTTGCAACTAGACCGTTGCGCTAAAATCATCATAATCCACAGTACTTCCTGAAAACTTGAATTTCTTATGGGCCTTCTTTTTCGCAAATTTTATAAATCGTAATTTTTCTTTCGAAAAAAGATGTTTCTGAAAATTGAATCACATCGCTACAGGCTTAGAGGAACAGATTGACACTCATTTTTCAGAAAGAATTGTACTGTCGTGCTAAAACAGAATTTTAACAATTCTATTGATTTTAAGAGTCCAAAAATGAAATTAACTTTTTTCGTTCACGTTCACCTGGAATATTTCTTTCAATTTTCCATTATAGATAATGGATAAGTCGAAGTCACATGGAAAGAAGCTATCTTCAATTTTTTTTATACAACCACTTTTTGTTTTCTGTTGAGGATTTTTGGAAATTATACTCTAGGTCGTTATATATTGATTGGACAAATATAATCTATGGTCGAAGAAAAATGATTTAAAGGCCTGTCACAAAATCCGTGTCTATCTATACGATTATAGAATATTATGACTAATGGTGTCTTAGCAATATCGCAGTTCTTTTACTGAATTCCTTTATCGCTTTTATTCATCTGTTATGCCGGCACTTACATTTTGTTGCTTAAGCGTTAGGTTAGGTGTTATGCAATATGATTAGGAAATGATAATATGACAATCAAAAATTTAGTCAAAATTCACTCATTCTTTCATAAACTGCTTTTTACCTTCAATTGTAATTTGATCGTGTTTTTTCATGAGTCAGATCTGAAATTGCCATTAGATTAGATAATTGAATTGTCAATATTTAACCAAGCTTGATGTTTGAGTGATATGTTTAATCGACGAAATAAATTGTTGAGGACTGAATGTAAAATTAAGTGATCTGCAATTACTTCATGGCTCTTTCAAAGCTTCTATTTTTCATTAACTCTTAGGTTTTATGTTTCAAATTTGGAATTGAAGTATCTCCGCTAATAAAGTTTTATTTATTGCAGATATTAGATTGTCTAAATTCATGAAAGAGAAAAGAGATCTTGAAGATGAAATATGCCACTTGAAATTGGAATTGGAAGAAGAAAGAAGTAGGAAACGTAAATCACATTCTATTAGTAGTACCAATGGCCCTATGTCTGATTATGATATAGATAGCGATTTACAGAGTAAGTAACTCGTATTTTCTGTAATTCTAGGTTTTATGTTCAATATGTTATGAATATTAAAATAAGGTATGACTAGGCCACATGTTATTAGAAAAAATGAAAATGTCTTTTTTATTTTGTTTTGATTTCACATCATTTTTGAGTATAAATAATCGTTTTAACAATTACAATTCATAAAATTATAAAGATTTCCTTACATGTAATAAAGAAAATAGCTTTCAGTCGAATTTTCTAAAATTTTGATCTGTTGTAGTTTTTCATGCCTTAGTTACAGTGAAGAATTTTTTAGTAAAATCTCATTACTAGTACTTGACTGCGTTGACTATTTGTCCGTCTATGTTTTGGCAATTTTTTTGGATTTTTTTTGTTTTGAACCCTTTGTATATGCTGTCATGGATAATTGACTAGGTCTTGCAGGTTTAAACTTTGGTAATCAGCTTCAAAGGAAATTTTATATACGAGTTAGCAGAAGTCGAAAACACTAAGTTAATGTTTTATGTCACGTTTGAAATGAAATTCCGAAACTTCTATTTTTAGTTATCTACGGAGGCCAATTCATTTAAGTCAGGTCAAATTAAATGAAGTACACAAGTTATAGCATGTTTAGAATCGTCTTTTATAGACTGGGGTTGGGGTGTCAATTATATATATATATATATATATATATATATATATATATATATATATATATATATATATATATATATATATATATATATATCCCAACCCCGGTCTATAAAAGACGATGTACAATGCATCATTTTTATGTAAATTGCAATACCTGAATTATCTTATTTTCTTCCCCATATTAATTACACCTGAAACCGAATGGAATCGGTCAAATGTAAAGCCATGTGATCGTCTAGTACCTGAACTTGCCTTGAAGTTCTTTTTATAAAATAGTACCCCTTTCTTTGTTGTGTTGTGTATTTGTAGTAACCTACTCAACAAGTTCTTTTATGTGAGGTTTGATGTGGTACGACCAATTCTTCGTCACTTAAACCATAGGTAAGGAAATTAGAAAATCAAAACAGATTCGGTAACAATGTCTATTTGATCTTTGTAGCATTTGTATTAAATTCTTATCCTTGCATTCTTTGGCGTCTTTTAATGAATTTAATGAAATATCATTTAGATAGAGGCCCAATTTGCCCTCACCCATATTTTGAGTGGAAGTTGATACATTAGATTATTATATAAAGACCTAATTGGTCCTCACTCATATTACGAATGCAAGTTGGAATATTTAATTATTATAAACAGGCTTAATCGGCCCTCATCCATATTCTGGATGGAATTCGGATATGAGATTATTATAGACAGGCCTTACCGGCCCTCACCCATCTTATGAGTTTCAACTGACCTGATCTAAGGGTTTTGGTAATTAATATCATGTTTTCTGAAGAGGTCGTTGCCCTGATACTCCAAACTCTGGACGATTTGCTTTTAAAATTCTAAGGAACACGCCCACAGCTGACAACTTGCAAGCGTTAATTCGCTCGCGTATTTTTATTCGAATTCAGTAATTCGTATAGTATTAAAACGTTATATATGGAACTAGAGGTAAGCCTGTAAAGCCATACGTGATTCTTTTTGCTTAACTGAGCGCCAACGTGCAGTATTATTATTATAATATTGTGTGACTGACTGCGGATCATATTCTATTCCCATATCGCGGATTTGCCAACCAGGGAATCATGCCCTCTGATCATACACCTGTAAGTACCATAAACGTCACATACATTCCACCAACTCAGACATTCTTCAAAACTTTCATACCGACAACATACAAGCCTCAATGCATGTGGGTTCATACATGCGTATCGTCCCTAAAGTCATTTATTTATGCTAATGAGTTATGATATAATTCGTAGGTGATCATTACACCTGAAGGCAGGGAAAGTTCCCTTATTGAGCTTAAGAAAGTAAGACCTTCCCCATAGTTGGATACAATGAAATATAAACATCTTCGTTACAGTTTAAGTATGTTCTTCTAAGTTATAAAATGAGATAAATAGAAATACTGAATAAAAGGATTATGATATTTCAAATAGATAATTGGCCCATTTAAGCAAAGATAAGAATCGATATTAAATGTTCTCACATTCGAATGTATCGTTCATCCGATTATAACAAAAGATTTCTATCGGCAAAATGTTTGAGTAACATTTCACTGAGATCAATTTTCTGAGTTATAAAAGTAAAGTTTCGAATAAATTTTAAACTTCATAACATTTCAAATTCAAATAGTTATGTAGCTATTTGAATCAGTACACAATAGCTCAATTACGTTTCAATAATTTTGCCAGTTTGATAAACATATGTTGAAATCAATACTAAAGAATCTGAGTATACTTCAAAATAATGTGTCAAGTTAAAACAACTGTGGAAATCAAAATAAAATAAATTCAGTACATTTCAAATTCTACCAAGTTACGAAAGCAAAGGTTTTAAATAAGTCTATGAAAATAACTCTTCAAAATAAATATTAGAAAATGTCAGTGCAGTTCAAATAGATCATTTGCCAAGAAGAAAAAAAATATGTGGAAATAATTTGGAATTTGAGAAATGATTATTTCAACTCGCCCTTAGTGCGTTTAGAAATTACGTAGCATATACTTCAGGAAATTCGTAAAGATTAAATAGTGGACAGAAATATTGAAGGAAATTCAGAAAGTAATCACCTGTGGGACACAGCGGGAAGGTGCTTCTTCCCCTGTCCGGCTTCTCGGAGAGGAACAATCTGCGTCTTCCATTCTTCTGGACTCATGTTATGCACGATTAATTAACTTAAATTTAATTCCGATTCACACGAATGAGTAAATTCACTGAGCTTCGAAAACTGGATAACTGAATAATTAGAGTAACTGCACTTCGGAAGAAAAATAACTCAATAATAATAATAATGATAATGATCCTCTAACGTCGCGATCGTGATCCTTATATATGCGTGACCCTGCAGTCCTTACACCCTCACTTCCCTCTGCCCTTGGTACTCAAGTACCTGTTAAATAGTCTTTTACAAACGCGTTCCTTCGTCGCGACGTTTGAATTGCTGTTTTAGAAAATACCAGATGTGTGGTATCGTGGATACGATTTTAAAGGCGAATATTGTTTTTGCTGGATTTCTTATCTGAGTTTAGATAAATTCCTTTGCCTCGATAATAACGCTTTTGGGTGACTTTAAGCTGCTTTAAGAATACGTAATATTTTACTATATTGAGAGTTTAAAATGAAATTATTAAATCATCATAACAATATGAAATGTTATGCAGGTAGATCTAAAAATACAGTTATCACAATTCATAATAAAATTCAATCAGATAAAAATCAAGAAATATATTGATAGTTTTAGCAAATTAACAAAAAATAGACCCGGTTCTGGGTCGTCTAAATATATATATATATATATATATATATATATATATATATATATATATATATATATATATATATATATATATATATATATATATATATATATATATATATATATATATATATATATAACCTGCATAACATTTCATATTGTTATGATGATTCAATAATTTCATTTTAAACTCTCAATATAGTAAAATATTACGTATTCTTAAAGCAGCTTAGAATTACATTAACATTACTTTTTACGCATGAAACCATCTCGGAAATCAAAAGTACTACATATGATTACCAAATGATTATTCTCCATAACTTATGAAGATTCATAAGTGACAAGCACGGAAGATGCCTCCCGCCAAAGACACCCTATTGAGGCAATTATTCCGGGAGTACAAATACATTGTACATTTACATTTTACATCACTAAAGACATGATTTCGATGATTGTATTCGATCCAACATTTATCAAACGCATCATTACTGAAGAGGAGACATGGGAGTATGAGTACGATACGTAATCCAGACATAAAGCTAATGAAAGGCATGCTACCAATGAGCCAAAACCAAAATAGCTCATCGCTTTCAGTCAAAAAAGCCTCACGGTTTCCATGGATTACACAGATATCTTACATCACGAATTTTTACAAGGAGATCAGGCAGTCAATAGAGAATATTATTTAAGTATCACGAAACGTTTGCGTGAAGTAGTTCACCAAGTAAAATATTTGTGGAAAAACAATTCGTAGTTTTGAACCTCGATAACGCACCTTCACACAATGCAATCATTATCCCTGTACTTTTGAGCAAGAACAAACGAATACTATTGAACATCCATCAAATTCACTTGATTGGGGGCATGTTTTGAGGATTTTTTTTCGTTTAATCGATAGGGTTATATTGCACTTCTGGTGTATTCTTTTCTCTTTTCAGTATGTATACAAAAATTGGATTCTGACTTTTTATTAGAAATAGAAATTGCTGCGTTTCATGAAAAGCCCAAAATGGAAAGTTAACGTAGTGTTGTGGACTTCTGTTACACTCTGTATAAGAAAATTCCTTGGGAGCAAATTGACCCTAGCTTGAACCTACCAATTAGTTCAAATCAACCAAAATCCAAAAATATTGCCAAAACAGACATACTCAAATACCCAACTTGGCACCCTACATCTCAAAAACTAGCCATACGATTTTATAAAAAATGCATCGTTTTAATCAAAAATCGAAAAACTACAGCATCTCAAAGATTTCAGAAAATTTTATTTATTAATTTTTTTTCTCTAACTGTTGTCCTACAGATAATAGTGTATGATCTTCTATGGCACACAGTGTAATCCTTAGTATCTCAAACTTTGTATAGGGTCGGTAACAACTGTTTGCAATATACCAACCAATATAGCAAATTTTTCTAGTAATATTAACCCAAAAATTCAATTGATTTACCTGGGATAAATTTGGGTCAAAATTTTTGTTAACAAGTTTGCGGAGTGTTTTGCATAGTGACATGAAGCTTGATTGATTTGGGCAGAACATTATTTCTTAATTTGAGTGACAGTTTATAAAACGTTATAGTTTTGTTAAGCATTGCCTGATGTAAATATCCGCATTAAGAGCTTCGTCACGAAGATCCTTCAAGTGAGACAGAGTAACCGCAACTTCAGAAATAACACATTATACCAACATTTTTTCAGCAAACACGATTTTTCCTTCACCTCTGAATTGATTAAAATAAATTATTCTTCATTGTCCATTATGATTGAGTCATTAATATAATGAGAATGTCTCAAACGCACGACAAATGCAATGCAATTTTTTGATATATCAGTATATATTTCACGCATTTATTCTCATTTGTATGTAAAGTTATTTTTGGATATAGCTGTTATGCTTGAAACACAAAATTTTCTCTTTAACTTACTCGTTAACTTGATGATTTTGTCTTTCGCCAATTCAACCTACCTTCGTTTGTTAGCTGCTGTCAATATTATGGTTTTTTTTAGTTATTGGCAAGTTTACACATGATTTTCCGCCATCACAGTCATTTATCGCTCGATAAATTGTGGTCTCTGTTAATCTTTCAACTTTGCATACATGTAAGTGTCCCAGTAACTCGTAAACACATTTTACGAATATCAATCTTGTACACCAGTGTAATCAAAACTGAATAGAAATGATATTTCGCTACTAACTTCTGTTACACTAATTTAATTTAGAGTATTTTTCATATATAAAGCTCCGATTTTTCCTCAAAACATATGGGACATACGTTATCAGTGAAATATGATGTATGTGACGTTACAGAGCCCTATTAGAATGAACTAAAATGTCACATGTGAAAATAAAACATTTTTTCGAAGAAACAGCTGATTGTGTAGTAATTTTTTATTCCGTGTAGAATAATTTTCCATTACTTGGCATCAATCAACTATATATAACTATAATTTGTTTTCAGGAGATGGTAATAGCTTATTGGCAGATTACAAATTTAGGGCACAAAAAGCAGAACAAGATGTGGCAACACTTCAAGCTACAGTTGCCAGATTAGAAAGTCAGGTAGTTCGATATAAAGCCGCATCAGAGGCCTCTGAAAAATTAGAAGAAACACTTAAGTCTGAGAAACGAAAACTGCAGAGAGAAGTAAGATATCAAAAATGAATATTTTAACTACGATTTACAAAATTCATAATTCAACAACTCATTTAATACATCCTATTGATTATATCTTCTTTTATTATCCAGCTATGTAGGAACTATTCATTCTTTCATAAAATATTTCATTTCGATATTGAACTATGAATTCACAGCATTCAAAAGAGGAACGAATTTGAAATCGTATCAAACGTATAGTTTTTACATAAGGGTGTCATAGGAATTGTAAATTGATTACTTTCTTAGCAAAAGGAAATTAATATAATATTTTTCTCTGTCTTGCATTCAAATTTATTGAGAATCTTATTTTTGTAGGATATTAAGTAATTATATGCGTAATTAAAAACAAGTCTCGATATTTCTTCCAGCCTGAAACATCTACTCCTCTTTTTTTTTCAAGTTTATTAAATTCGGCTCTGGCAGAAGAAATATCAGAATGCTATAGAATTATTAATCATCATGATGTTCAGCAGACTTTGTTGTTGAACCTTTCCCCAATATTTTAGCAATTCATATTTCTAATTTTCATTGCACTTAATCATTTATTTTGAATTTGCAGGCTCGCGATGCCATAAGTAGAGCTGAAGAATTAGAAACATCGAATCTCCATTTACTTAAGAGGTTGGATAAACTGAAGAACGCTAAATCTACTTTACTGAAAGAGCTTTGACATTAACCGTTTTGTTTTTGAAGTAAAAATGTGGTGGTAAGTTCCCTTGTTTGTAATTATCGTTTAACTGAAAAATTCAGGTTTAATATTTTTTTCCTATATTTCTCCATTTTGTTATTTCGTGTGCATATAAAATGATTTGTGATTGGGATGACATGTTATGTATGTAGATTTGTGCTGAATGAGGATACTCACGCTTATTATTCTCAGCTGATAAGCATACCTATATACATTTCAAAATAATGATGCTGCTAGACGGTTCTCCTGAGAACTCAAGAAGTAGATGGATGAAAAGAAATGTGTACTCAACTTCAGTTCATTCAGATATTCATTCAGAAAAGAAGGGGCAAGATATGAAAAACTACCAGTGAACCTAGACGGTTTTGTGTTGAGGAATATGAAATTTGTCCACCCTCACATTAACATTGACAGTATGAATATCTGACTTCCTTTTGATGAGTTCATACAAATAGTCTGGGCATCTGCTGTGCAATAGTCTGCGGTAAAGCGAAACAAAATACAGTTAGACATATATGTATGTGTTAATTTCGCCTATATCCTTAAGAAAAGGTGTTATACATACGACTGCCAAAAAGAACCCAACAAACAAATCGGACCACACAGCTCTGGATTTTTTGCAATTTCCTATTATTTTCATCTGTCAAAAAAAGTAATACACAGAGCTACAATAATTGAAGTGAGGGTAAACCAAAGCTTTTGCAAGATTCAACTTTGTGTCCCGGTCCAGTTCATGTTTATGTTGATATAGCATCTTGAGCTTATAGTAAGCCTTTTATAAATGGAACTTACATGTTGCTCAAAGCTTAACTTACAATCTAGGATAATTCCTAAGTTCTTTATACTTTCCACCCATGGCACACACATTGATGTTATTTATGGAAATGTTATCAATCTGTGACATATCAACTTGAGAGCTTTGAGTAAATAATCATGGCAGAAGACTTGCTTGGGTTGATCATCAACCAATTTTCACTACACCAAGATGATATACTGACATTGATTTTCGATGCTTCGTCATTAACATAAACCTGAAGATCATCAGCATACATGCAGTATTCAAGACATGGGGGAGTGATGGCACTTGGTAAATCCATAGTATAAATGAGGAAGAGAATCGGTCCAAGTATACTGCCCTGTGGGACACCGCGTTGTATTTCCGTCATTCCTGAGCACATACCTCCCACTCTAACACTCTGATAACGATTGATCAAATATGACGCGAACCACTCACAACTGACGTCATCCAAACCAATGTATCTCAGTTTGGCCAATATGATCAATGAACCCACAAGATCAAATGCTTTTTTTTTTGATCCAAGAACAGCATCATCGTCATCATCCCCTTATCTGAAGCAGAACTAACATCATTTAGAACTCTAAGTAGTGCTGTTTGAGTTCCATAGCCAGATCGAAAACCAGATTGAGAACGAGGCAATATATTTTCAATTCCAAATATGAAACTAATTGGTCAGCTACAATTTTCTCTAATGTTTATGACAGAGGTAAAATACTTATTGGTCTCAAATCACCAAAGCAACCAGGACGTGAGACCTTGGGAATAGGTGTGACCAATGAGTGTTTCCAAATCTGTGGTTTTCCTGTACATACCGGAGAATAGCAAATATTTCTGCGTGTGTTACGGTAACGTCGTCTCCTAGAGCAATTGTAATGTTTGCCCTTGGGCTGTGGACGCCGATGCCTGCACCCATCCCGGTTTTGGGCCTGGCTGTAAATCAGGTGGGGCGCTGTAAGATGAGTAAGGCGTGGGGTGTGCACCAAATGTCTTTTGATCGAATGATGACCTTGAAGGGTTCATCAAAGTGGTAGGTGACTCTCATTTGATCTTCTCTTGTGAGATGGTCAGGTCGGAGTTCCCTAATTTTGTTGAGGTATGTAGAGTGTCCAGAAATTGGATTTCTGTTCCTCCACATACCTTCTTCCCACAGTCTCAAAGAGGCCCCCATGGCCG
Source organism: Cryptolaemus montrouzieri (assembly GCA_013387265.2). Lineage (NCBI taxonomy): Eukaryota > Metazoa > Arthropoda > Insecta > Coleoptera > Coccinellidae > Cryptolaemus > Cryptolaemus montrouzieri. Next base: position 66,250,872 of record JABFTP020000021.1, read on the forward strand.
CCTCCTCCACCACTATGTGTAGTTTAGGGAAGCCCAGAAGACACTGTATAGAGACTGTGGGGTGGATATCAAGGCTCCTGTGACTGGTAGATATGCTTGCCTTTGGATCTTGTTTGTTTTGTTTCGTTTTGTCTCCTTGTCCAGTGCAGGCCACCATACGATGGCCGCATAGGTCAGGAGCGGTCTTGTCACTATCGTGTATAACCGATATATTCCATCCAGCATGAGGTTCCAGGGGAGAGGATATAGTAAACCCCCCCTGCCCCCTGAGGACATCCCCTGCTGGTGATCCCCCGGACGGTTGACTCGCCGACGTGAGCCTCGATGACAAAGGTCGGAAGCAGACGTCCCACCCATCTTGCTATGGTGTTGTCTGCTCCTCTATCTACTATACGATATATGGTCCTATAAAGTGTGTTGCCAAAAGCTTCCTCTATATCTTGGAATATTCCTAGTGACTTCGCCTTTTTTCAGTCCTTTCTCAATATATCCTACTACAGAGTGTAGTGCTGAATCGACTGATCTACCTTGCTTGTAGGCATGTTGAGTGATATGCATAACAAGTAAAGTAAAAAGTAAAAAGTATATTTTTGCACTGCGCACTGCGCAAATGGCCATCGACCTTGGGTCCTTCAGCCTAGTTTTACAACAAAATTATTCTAAGTAATCATCCAACAAACAAAAAAAAATATATATATATAATATTTATATTAAAAATAAAATTTATCTCTGCCTCTTCAGTTCCTCTCTTGTTCTTCCAATGTCAGTATTAATGACTTAGGTGGGTATTTTCTTGCTGCTTGTGCGATATGTTCAATGGTGGAAGAGATCCAGAATGTCCTGCGAGTCTTTAAGAAGTGCGTAAAATTCTTGTTCAACTTTTTAAGTCTTTGTTCTATCGGTTGTATATTCGTTATCTGGTACAATAATTTATTTGGTGGGTTATGTATTCTGTTTTCCGGGTGTCTAATCTTTGTTATTGTACGAAGAGATGTAGTTTCTGCGGTTTTTAGATTGTTCAAGGCTGGGCGTCTACAGTTAGCAAAGATGGGATGTGCATATTCCAGGACAGGTCTGCATATTGTCTTGTATATTTTAACTGCATTATTTGTGTTTATTCTTCTGTTCCTGACGGTTAGTTTAGTGAAAGTTTTAGCTCTTGATATGGTTCTCTTCTTAATCGCTTTGGTATATTTGTTGAAATTCATTTTGTTGTCGACTTCAACCCCTAGGTATTTTATTTCCGCTGTAGGTTTTTTGGCGATTCCTTTAATTGTTATACTAGGCGAATTTTGACTAATTTTATGATGGAAAATTATATATTGTGATTTCCTTGGATTGGGTTTCAGGCGCCATTTACTCAGCCACATTTCAAATTTGTTCATCATACTTTGCAATCAATTCAAGCAGGTTGTCAGTGAGCTAACGTGGGAAATTATAAAAGTGTCATCTGCATACTGAAGAGAATATTGCTGGTTGTTTCTTTCTTTTGGAATGTCATAGCAGTAAATTATGTAGAGAAATGGTGACAGGCTAGAACCTTGCGGTGTTCCTTGTTTGGGGAAGAATGGTTCCGACACTGTATTTCTAATTCTCACTGTCAGCTTTCTATCGTTCAAAAAATTTATGATCATGTGTATAAGAAATCTCGGTAGGTTAATTTTGTATAATTTGAAGATTAGACCCCTGTGTCATATGCTATCGAAAGCCTTTTCAATATCGAGACTTATGGCCGCTGTTTTAAAGTTTTTTAGTTTTGCAGTTTGTGTGTTCGATACCAAAACGGCCAGTGGATGTGTGGTAGACCTCTTGTTCCTAAATCCAAATTGAGAAGTGGGCAAAATGTTGGTGATATGCTTTTCCATCTTCAGTTTTATTATTTTCTCGAAAAGCTTTCCCAGTACCGGTAGAAGTGTAATAGGTCTGTAGTTTTTAACTGACTTGTGGTTTGAGTTAGGTTTAGGAATTGTTATTATACATTCTGACTTCCATATGAGCGGAAATTGTTGCTTTCTGAGGCAGTCTTCAAAAATTTGTATTATATGTGAGTGTATCTCCGGGTCAAACTGTTTAACTATTCTCCACGAAATGCCATCCACGCCTGGAGCACTATTTCTGGTTGAATGCAGTAGTTGGTAATAATCGCTCTCTTCTATTTTAACAACCTCCTCTGAATATGTAAATTCTTCTTCCACAAATTCGTTGTACCATCTGTCTATATATCTTTCTGTTGTTTTGCTGAATTCTTGGTCATCATCATATGCGTATACAGATTCATAGTAATTTTAAATACCTCAACCTTATCTTTTCTGTTACATACCATTTTCCATTCTCTTCAAGATCAGGTACTGAGAATGTCTGTTTATATCTGGAAAGTTTTTGATCTCCTGATAGAAGTTTTACCCTTGGTTTGATTAATGTTGTTGCATGCTTCAACCCATGTGTGTTCTGTATACTGTTGCACCATTTTTGTATATTTTTATTGTAGATGTTAATTTGATTTTTAATTAGAGGATCTCGATTCTGGCAGTATTCCTATACATTTTCTCTTTGTTTTAATCAACTTTATCACGTAGGGTGGAAGTTCGTGTCTTAAGTTATTTGGTTTTTTGATTGGACAGTTGGCTTTGATGCTTGTAGAGACTGTCTTATTGAAGGACACTATATATTCTTCATTAATTTCTTTTCCCATGTTTTGTTGTATGAAGCTTTTAATGTCCAAATTCACTTTTTTAACATTGCATTCGTTGTAATTATATATAGGCGTTATAGACTCTTTCACCACATCACCTCCCATATCAACTGTCAACAACACGCCCAAATGATCTGATCCTATGTCTGGGGTTAAAGTTATTCTTCTGATGTTATTCTGTAGATTTTTGAGTAAAATATTAAATCGGGTGTACTATCAGGGTTATGGTCCATCAAGAAAGTAGGGCTGTCTCTGCCTTGGTGAAAAGTCCACACTGTAGAAATCTATTTATTTGTTTTTTCTTACTAGGGTTTGGGTTGAAATCTCCTATAATTATTACATGCTGATAAAGTAAAGCCTTGGTAAAAATATTTTCTTCTATTCTGCAATGTGGATGTATATAAACCAAAAAAATGTGCAGCTTGTCGTCTTTGAAGGTAATAGTGAAGTGAAGTACTTCATTTTGCCTGTTATTCACTGATGGTGGATTGGCTTTACCCATTTTTATTTTTGGATGACACATAGCGATACTGCCCCCCCTAACGTTTAGTTGATAGTCACCAACTTTCTTCAATATTTTCCAGTCTTTATAAGAAATTACATGTTCTTCTTTGATCTTTGCTTCTACAAACATAGCACAGTGAATATTGTTAGTTTCGATGAAATTGTTTATTATATGTCGTTTTGCCCAGTAACTGTTTGCATTGTTGTAGAAAATATTAATTTCTGAATTGAATTTGCCTGCTATTATTACTTGATGGTTCAGTAGAAGATGGTTCATCTGGGCATTCTAGGTCAAACATCAAAATATAGACTCTGTTTCCAGAAAAGACTGCGGTAGTGTCTATATTGTATTGGTTAATGAACCTTTTCTTCAGCTTCTTCATTAGTTCTTCTCTGTCGACAGTTTGTGGTTTATTGAATTTGCGGATGTAGGTATTAATTATGTCATCGTGGATTGTAATCGATGAATGTATTCTTTTTTGTTTTTTATCAATTTCTTCTATTTCTCTGGTTCTTTTGTTCAGAGATTTAATCTGTGCATTTGGGATTCCTTCCAGCGGTTTCTTTGGATGTTTCGGGCATTTCAGGGACCAAGCTGCATGTCCTTCATCACCACAAGAGGTGCATCTGGGTGAAAGCTGAGTTTTACACTGGGTAGTTTTATGTGGACCGAAACATTTGGTGCATTTCGTGTCACGGTCACATTTCTCAGTAGGGTGGTCAAAACTGAAACACACCGCACAAGGTACAGGGTTGGCTGTGGTGGAAGGCTGGGATATATAGAGTAGTGTGCATTTTTGTAAAAGAGGCCCTCATTCAGAAGTTTCTCAAAAGTTGTAACTTCTCCTGTAATAACTCTTATTAATCCTGTTGGGTTGTTTGTTGCTTTTGATATTATCCTTTTGCAGTATCTATGCTGGAGTTTCAATGTTGTAAGTGGTTTGCTTATATCTTCGTCTTTTATAAATTTTTCTACATTTGAGATGACCACTGAGTAAGTTTGAGGCCGTTCTGATTTTTCTTTGCTTTCATTCTGGGCAACTGTTTTTTTGTACATAATTATCTTTTGTTCAATTTTAAGTTCTTCTAATGCATTTTGTAAATCATTCTTGTTGTTGTTTGATTTCACCAGATATCCTCATTTAGTTTTCAAAATTATGTCCTTATTGTTCGGGAATTTCGAGTTCCATAAATTTGCCATTTGAATTCTATCGGTAACTGTGGAGTCGGCAACGTTTATGTAAAATAAATTATCATATTGTGTGTTTTTAATTTCGTTCATTCTGACTGAATAATTTCTGTTGTGTTTTGGAATTGTGTGTTGGATATTTCGTCGTGATTCAGTGTTTTGTGTGGGTAGTTTGTTTTGGGTTTGTTGATAAACAGCAACTTGTTTTGTTTGTGTGGCAGGTGTTTGACCTCTGCGTTTGGAATGGCATACGGCGATGAATTCTTCGTTATCGTTGTCGCGGACATCTGGACTTTTTACACGGTATTTTTTCGTGAATCCAAGCAATTCTTCAATGTCATCATCGGATAAATCTTGAATTGTTCCCAATAATTCCGCTTCACTTGCAGTTCTTTTATTTCTTCCTCCTGGTTCAACTTCCATTTCCATGTTTTCTTAATGAACTATCTACTATTTAATAGTTAAAGGTTTGTAAATTCGCTATAAAACGCGGTAATTCTCTAACTTTTATCGTATAGGTGTGATCTGGACAGATGCCATCTATACACTGTATGCATAACAATTTAGTCCATTTCTTTTATTAAGTGTGCAGGGTATATAATATGGGCTCCTGGTGCTTTATATGGTTGAAAGGTATTTACTGCCCATCAACCCTTTTCTACTGTAACTACCATTGAGGCTGCGTTCCAGTTTGCTTTGTCAGCATTTCCATTAGATTTCTGGATTGCGGTGTTGTCGATGAGGAAACCCGGGAAGTGAACTTCCGCCAGGTGCATCAGTGTTTCATCCTTCGTCTGTGTTTTTACTCCTTCCGGTGTATCAAGACGTTGGATGTCCGTCGGTCCTGCTACAGAGAGGATGCGTCGCAGGCGGTTTGCCTCCGGTACACTCTCTGGTTCCTCTCAGTAGGATTTCCATACATCTTTTCTGGATTTTTCATCAATCCTTTGTATGCTCTTTGGGCCTCTTTGTAATTGTCCCAATCGCTTTTTGTGCTAGTGCGCATTGCTTCATGGTTTCGACCCTCGCTATCAGCCAGTCCCGACTGTAGTTGTCTTCGCAGTTAACTGACAGGGTACATGGTGCCACATATGTGGTGTGCCACTAGGAGTGGCATCCATCATTTTTCCAAAAGACTCTCTCCTCTTGTAAGAGGGCCCTGTCAGGAAATGTTACCGGAACCAGTAACACCCTGATGGTCACCCTCGCTGCTCCACTGTAAGAGGAGTTGGCTCTTTTGGCCGGTCTCCCAACTGAGGGAGGTGTTAAGAGGCTGGAAAGGGTCCCGATTTCCCTAGCCCCCTTTCTCTTCCTCTTTTTTGCGGCTGACTTGTTTTTGGGTATGTCGCCAGTTTTTTCGGGTCATAATTTGTGTTTACTGATATTCCATATGTTGTTGAGCCTATGTTATTTGAGTCAAAGAAACTGATCAATGCAATGAAAAATAGTCGAAGTGTCCGCTTCCAACCAAATATCACTTATTGCTTTGAAGAAATGTTTACTGTCTTCAGCATTCTTGCTACTCTGCAATAGGTCTCCTATTCAAGGTAAATTTTCTGATTAGCGGAAGTTGTTTTACATATCTCCAATATATCACAATAAAGACAGGGCTAACATTAAGAATTACAGATTTGTTTCACTAATAAGCAGCATTTGAAGGTCCTCGACGCCATAGTTGCAAAATAAATTTCTCAATTGGTTTATAGACTAATCTCCGACTTTTGAGAGGAGATTTTAATATTATATTGAAGAAGACCTGAGAGTTTTAACCGCCATACTAACGGGGCACTGCGCCTCAGAAATCACCTAAACAAGTTAGGACTGATTGGAACATGTTATGTGTGGGTGCCCAGCATACTTACAGAGTAAGTATGGAAGAACTTGGATCTAACAAACTGAAGCCGACTGAGCTCTCAAACATAAAACTCGTATCCTTTACAAGAAGGATTGAGCTCATGGATGAAATTTAGGACAGAGTATGCCATAATAGGCCACTGGGTTGCAGAGGCTGGGCTGCTAGGCAGCCCTCAATCATATGATATCTATCCATCTATATTGAAGAATGCTTATGAATTGATGATGTAATCTACCTAGATTATTCAAGAGCATTTGATCTCTCAAATTTCCTGACAGATTGTAGAAGCATGGAATTAGAGGAGGTGTAATGCTGTAGATTGAGTTGTATCTTACCAACAGACATCTGACTCACTCATTTCAACTATAATATCACAGGTTTAATGATCAAGAAAGTTGGGTGTTTTCGGGATTTTTATATAATTTTTGACTAGAAATTAAGCATTTTTTGACTAAGTCATTAACGTTTTCTATTTTCATATAACAGTTCAATAAGTCCAGAGATACAATTGCATCTCCGATTTGGACGCCTTGCTTCGATTATCGTGCAACGAAGCTTCAAGCAATACAACTTGATTGATAAGTTATGTCTTTTTGCACTGGATTTCCATTAGCTTGGACTGATCACCTTTGTTCATCGAAATTTAAATATTCAAAGTCGCAAATCCTCATTTAATGTACCTAGTGAATGACATCACATATAGGACTGTAAATGGTTTGATTTTTACCCAACCCTTTAATGATGAGATTCCAATCAATGATGCTTGGTACTGGTCTAAGACTAATCAGAGATTGGAATAATATTAAACTTTCCATCAACAGGCTAGCGCTGGTATGTATTTACGAAAATTTGTTAAAAGGTACTATAAATCAAACAGAACATACTTGATCGTCTCTTTCTCTTACTCGCAACTTTTGTAGAGAACATGTCGCCTCTTTCTATGGCTCAAAGATATTTCCATAGTGAACAATGTTCAGCTAATATGCCTGTCCTCTGTCATAATTGGCAGTTTGACATTAACAAACACCACCTTGATCAAAAAGTTCCCGACTTTGTTACCGTATGGTTTCTATGGACTACCATGGTGTTGTGCACCATGAATTCCTTCCAAAAGGTCAAACTAACAACAAGGAGTATTATTTGGGCGTAATGAGGCGTTTGCGTGAAGCTGTTCGCCAAAAACGACCAGAATTGTGGCAAAACAACTCATGAATTTTACACCACGATAACGCGCCGTCTCATAATGCCTTCATTATCCGTGACCATTTGGCTAAAAACAGCACTAATACCATCCAACAACCACCAAATTCACCTGATTTGGCTCCCTGTGACTTTTTCCTGTTCAATCGACTGAAGAAACCGCTCCGGGGAACGCGTTTTAGCAGCCGAGGGGAAATAATGGAAAAATAGAGGATGGCCCTAAAGACCATATCGCAAATAGAATATAAAAAAGTGTTTTTAGGATTGGATCAAGCGCTGGTGTAAGTGCGTTGCAGTCGAAGGAGAGTACTTTGAAAGAGACAATATTGATTTTGATGAATAACTTTGTATTTTTGATTTCATTAATAAAAGTCGGGAACTTTTTGATCAAGGTGGTATTTCGCTGTGGTTTTTACGTTGGGATACTTCAGAAGTTCCTTACAACTTGCAGCTTACCGTTTTTCTAAGGAGTGGTCTTGGAGCATTAGTGCTCTTGTTTGTATCGAAGGCGAACTGGAAGGCTCTATATGTATTGGCCTTGTAGGGTTTGTTTCTCTTCATTCAACGAATGTTGTTTGTGAGGGCTACCTTTGTCATTTCTTGAGGACATTCCCATATTACCGCCTAAAAGACACTTGATATCTCTACAAGGATAGTATTGATTGTCTACTATCTATGTAGACTTCGATGGTTTTGCCCTCTTCTCTTCCTTCAGGGAATCTCCATTGCGGTTGTGGTCAGACCTGTCAGCTCTTGTGTTTTAGAGAGTTCTGTGTCTGTCCGCAGTCCATGCCCATTGTAGGTTTAGGGATCTCAAGAACGTTCTACATCCCGTTCCTATTTTGTTCTTCAAAATCTTTGTGTAGATTTTGATAATCCCTTCAACTTCATTTTGGCACTATGGTAAAAGGGTGGTATATCGAAGATGAACTGTGGGAGTAGGGGAGTGCAAGATGTCAGTTCCTTGATAGCAGGAGCATTTTAGGGGTTAGGTTAGATTTCTCTCCAGCTCTCGTACCATAGATCATACAACCTTCGCAAGCGTGAGGTCTTCATCAGGTCCACTCCATCTAGATGAATATCGTATGACGGCAAACAGCATGATATCCATTGTTCATGTGGGTGCTGTTCATATAGCTTCCGTTTTATTTAGGTAGGACACTCTGTGTACCTAATTAAGCTTAATCTTAACCGTCGGCATTTGGTCAACAAATGACAGCTCAATAGGTTAACATTAGCCTTATGGTGGCAGTATATATCCACATGATAATAATGGGTTTTATTTCCAAGGTCTTATCCACTGTCCTACGACACCGTTGATAAGACATATAGCCTTCTTAAGTATTTCTTCTGTGTGTGTACTCCAGTTGAATTTGATATCTAGAACACACCCAAGTATTTCAGTTGTGAGGAACCAAGCTTTGAGTATAGGAAGGCTAGTTCATTAATACATTCCAGTTTATTTTTCTTTGTTAAAATAATCATCTGTGTTATGAGGGTTCATAGAAAAATTTTGTCTACACGAATTTTCTATGATTCTGCATCCTGTTGCAGAGAACACTTTCGAATCGCTAGTTATCAAGACTTTCTGCTCAAGCTATTGTGTGGAATATTTTGAATTAAGCTACTGAAAAGGAGCGACTGCCTCTGGATACAACTCCTCTTACTCAGGATTTTCCAACACTATTAATATAATATAAATAAAATGAAACGCTTTTGTCTGATTTCCACAATGTGCTAACTATGCTAACTTGTTGTTGAAACTAGGCGTGTAGACATTAAAACTAAACATTGTGGAAATCAGGCAAAAGCTATAATACCCCTTTTCATAGTGAGTGATCTGATTAGACTCAATTTTCTTCAATATGAATAACGATGGAATCTTTTTTCTTGAGAGCAGTAAAAATATTTTTTCAGAAGAAAATCAATCATTCATTCATCTGATTGTTTCATTTTAATGCTTACATTCTTTTGCAGGATTTTCCAGATGACTCAAACAAAAGTTAAAATAGATGAAAACAAACAATCAAAACAGATTACAAAAACAAAAGTGTATAAATTTGATCTACAGGCTGTAAGTTCATTGATTTGTTAGGAAGAAACCGTTTGTTTACTAAAAGTCTTATACTGAAGTGAAGTACAGAAAAAATTATTTGCTCTGAGAATTTCCTCTTGTTTATAAGTGGTTGGAATTCGAATGAAGAAAAATATTGGAAAACGTAAAAAAAACATCTACTTAATTAGGAACATGTCGAATGGTTGCATATTTTGAGTTTCATAACTGTCACATACTATAGTTCTTTAGGCAAATATAAGATTTGAATTAGAATTGTGTCGGATCCTACCATTATGAACTGTGATATTAATTTAACAATCAAAACAGGAGGGAGCTAAGCTACAGATATTCATAGCAGATCATAATTTTCTATTGGAACTCGCATAATATTGCATATATTTCAGCCATTATAGAATTCGTATAGTTTAGAATCAACTTCTCTATGAATTAATTGTATCTGTTGATCCAAGTTATGGTCAAAGTTTGTAATTGATATCAATATATAATATTAATTTGAATAAAATTTGCTTGCCTAAAATAGAACTCAAGATTTTTGTCTCTTGTGTTCATTGAATTTTTCAGAATCACGTAATTGTAGAACAGATGAGACAAATATTTGAAAGATTAAAAAGAACAAATTACCTGAATTATATGTTGTCATACAAAAATCAAGTAATTTGGAAATATTTCAATTCACGGATTCATAGAGCAGTTGTTTTCAAATAAAAATCAAACAAAATGATTGGATCAGCAGTTGCTTATTTTATTACATTATTTTTAGAACCAATTTTAACTCGCTTTTCCGAAAATGTGCACAGTTATATCTAGGCTAATGAAATATTTTAACCTGTATTATTTTATTTGTTCTCAAGTTTTAGCAACTTATTTATTGTGAAATAAATTTCTATTTATTGAAGTACCATATAATAAACACTGTAAATATGTAAAAATAAGATGTTTTAGAACCTTGGTTGGAATTAAATCCAAGCTGAAATGTATATGTAATGTATATATGAAATTTCACTTATTGAAAGTAAGTCACCTCTGATTTTCATGAGTATTGAGAAAGAAATATTGACAGCATTTTTGATATTTTCGAAAATAAAAATATGTATTTAGATGAGTAATCAATAAACTACAGGATTAACAAGGATGTTTTTCTCAAATAATTCCACAACTATTTTTTAAATTTTATTAAAAACTTATTTACAAGTATCTACAAGAATTCCTCTTCCTCTGTTTGGAATATCCACATAATCTTTTCGTCCTTTTCTGGCACATAGAGTACTAGAGAACTGGATTTCTCTCTTCCTACAAATGGGAAAGGTTGCATTAAACTATCTTTATGCAAACATTTCATTTAAATCTCTTACTCTCTACTGGGAAATTCCATTTCATCTATATATACTTTTTTTATATACAAATGATCGTTGCACCAGAGTAAACATAGTGTCCTTGGTTCCAATACATTCATATCATATTCCCAATTCATTTCAATTTTTTGATATTTCCTCCTAAATCAGCAGGATGAGATATTACAGTAGTATATGTGGTACCATGTTCTAATTTCACATCACCTTAAAATAATATTTTTCAGTTAGGTCAGATTTAGCAGCTAAGCACTATTTTTAAATATAAATGAGACAATGAGCATATCTTGCTGGATTTTCAATAACTTATTGAAAATCTATATATTTCAAGAATTCATTAAGTGATGTCCATAATCCTGCAAATAAGCGAATAATTGAAATTGAATAAATTCTACCACCTGAATTAGATGATTTTTCCTCTTGGCAGATAAATCATTGAATGACTAGACTTCAAGAAGTTTACCACATTCAAATAACATGGGCTTCATACTTGGATTATTGACAAAGTTTATACAAATTTCAGAATTTTATTCTACCATTTTTAGGTGTAACTAAGGTTTAAAATAACACTTATCGCCATATAAAAACTTAAGTAATTAGACAAATTTTGTTCAGAAGTGCTCTTGTGAGTGAATGCTTGGGAACTTTAATATCTCTGAGAGATTCAAAACTATCTGCAAAGGCAAGTAGAAATGTATGAAGTACGCCAAGCGTTCCTAAAAAATAGATAAAAATAAAAACTCGGAACAAAATAACCAATCCTATGAGTTCCTTCAAGGTTATTTAGTGAAGATGAGTGGATACCTATATGGGAAAGAAATTTTCAAAGGAAAGATGTACAACTAAATGTGGTAGTTTGAATTAAAGTTCTATAAAACAAATATAATGAGAGAGATCTTTGAATTAATTTAAAGTTTTAGCAGTTCAAAGAAATGAAAAAGGTTGATTTCTAGTTAGGTTTCTAATTAGTTTCTTTCTCTTTCCTAGGATTACAACTTTCATGATATGATAGCTCCTTTTATACTTAGAAAACTCATATTTGCATTTTTTCTTTTCAAACATTTCATTCAAAATTTGTATGCTGAAAACGTTTTTGTTACCTGTAGGTGTCAGATCAATCTGCATAATACCATTTGGGCTTAAAATGAATGCTTTCAGATATCCTTGTACCCATTTTTCTGCTATGGAAGGCTTTGCTAATTCTATACTTATTCTGTATGTTCGATCTGTAATGAAAGAAATAATTTATTTTTGTTAGATATATTAATAAGACTGGACCAAAAATATTCGCCTTCATGAATTAAAATTGTGAAAACTGTTGAAAACCATGTCTGACAATAACAACCTCCAATTAGTTACCTCTAGAGTGAAATTGGTTTGTCTCTTTAGACCACATAATTTGCAGGAAAAAGCTCTTAAAGAATAAGTATTTCTAGAATTGGTAATGTCGCAAGTAAGAATGTCAGATGATAATTCAAGAAATTCGACATTACTTTCATTTTAAAAATATTTCAGAATTACTTACGGCAAAAAGGAAACTCTTTTCCTGTGTTCAAGTAATATTTACTACCTATTGTGTCGACAAATTGTCTCTTACTAATATCAGTCTCATCGAAAATTGGACTAGAATCCAAATGGTAACCCATTATTGCACATTGTGGTGTACCAGGTTTGCACATAAAACATTTTCCATTCATAAAGTCCTTGTAACTAGAACACTGATGAGCTGTAATATATTTAAGCAAAATATATTCCATTTCCAATCGGTTTTCGTGAGATTGTAAATTGAGAAAATCGAGAACGTGTGTGAGTTATCTCTCAACCTTTACCCATATACTTGTTCATGCAACGTGATTTCATGAAAAAATATAAATCCACCATACAGAAATAAAAACAATTTCATGTAATTTTCTGAGATATTTTCCATGAAGTTCCTAATGAATCTTTGGTTGTATCATTAGAAAGCAGAATGAATATTTTGTATTGATTAGCACCTACATCAACATCCATGCAATGCTATTCAAACTCTATATCTTACGGAATTGAAAACTATGTAGGATACAGTGTTAATATGTACATTTCTTATATTCGTCTATAAATTGGGTAAAGAAATTCACGGAAATATTGACCGAGTTGTGATGATTATTACTTAGTATCATTTTGATTTTATTAGGTTTTTGCTTATGGTGTCTTTTTTTTTAATATTAGGTTCTCCATATCCTCATTATACATTTCACAAATACCAACTGAGAATGAAATGTACTTTAAGTTATTCATTTGTCACCAACACTTACCGATATAAGGACATTGACTGCCAATACTGTCAATGAAAAGTTTGATAGATCGAATATGGTTACAAGCTACAAGTACTCTAGATGCTTCTTCAAGACCCTTTTTAATTAATGTCAAAGGAACTAGAGGGGTCTGTGCTATTTCACAGCCAGGTTGCTCTTTACCATTGTTGGGATAAAAGTCAAAATGCCCACAAGCTTGGGACATACCATACCCTGGAAGGGAGAGGAAATCTGGTAAAATTTAAGCGGGTATTCATTTCTTTCTGGTACCAATATTCACTCACCTAGAAGTAGAATTCCCTTTCCGTCAGTATGGATAACGTCTACTAACTTAGCATCGGTTGGATCTAGTCGAACATGTGGCGGCATACCCTTGTAAACATTGATAATTAGTTAGAATATAAAGGTTTTTAATTATTATGTGCACTATGTAAATTGCATAACGAATATTTTTATGACCAACAGCTTATCTTAGGACAGTATTCCCAAAAAAGCTAACGAAAGCGATTTCACGTCAAATGTCCGCGTTCTCCATCGAGGTCATCATCGCGTTCTGAACTGTGGAATACAATAAAATATATTAGGGGGCGATAATATAGGAATATAAACTCATGCTCAAAATGTATAGATATTGAATATTCCTATTTTTCTATTTGTAACCCTAAAGTGTGTTGGGCAATTATATTTGCAGTATTTATTGGTGCGCAGTTACAAAAAGGACGTATATAAAAGTAGTTTTAATAAAAATGACGAATTGTTCTGAAAGTATGCAAAGTCTAAGATCAACATAATTTCAAAAATGTTAGTAGTGTAAAAGTGTTTCTGTGCTAAAACATGCTTAGATGACAATCGAATTAAACTGAATTGCTGAAAATTGTGAGAATGCTTCAAGTTGATGTAACGCAAGCAATGGAACCACTAAAAGTGTTATCCCTCGCTTGGAAGCGTATGAGTAAGGTATTTGGATCAACCAAGAATGACAAGAAGTCGTATGGAGTGATATTTGCGGTTACAAGCTTGAAAAATTTACACTGCCACTGCACTGCTCCCCAATTAATTAACCTTTTACGCACGACTCATGCTGTGACTTTTACTAGACATACCACCTATGGACGGTCAACAGAAGGTAATTTAGTCAACAAAAAACCTTGAGATGCTATCCCCTAAAGTACTGGAATCAAGCTGTTCGATTTCTTCGGCAAATATCGGACATATTCTATATTGAATTTTCTTCAAGTAGCTAGAAAATATTTAATTTGCATGAATTTTCTTAAAAATTGTATTTTTCATGAAAATGCTTTCGTAAATCTAATTCTCGTCCGACATATCCAGTACCCCAGGCCCGTACAAAATTGAGTTTGTGTTATTAGAATTCTCTAAATCAGATGTATCTATTCTATTAATATACCTTACACAATTTGAGCTGTTGATCTTGGTGTTTGATAAATATCTAAAACCTGATAATTATTCTTGAGTAGTTATACTATCTTCAAGACTATTCTTTATACATACACTGCTGTGCACATGACTTCAAAAGTTTACTTGTGATGTACCAACTGCAATTTACATGTGAACATAAGCAACTGTTGTATACATAAAATATGAATACCTGAAAGTAAGGTTCTGCTGGATCTAAGCCGGTTATTCTCCCAATATTTGGCACAATTGATCCAGTATATCCAGCTAAATGCGCTCCGAGGGAATGACCAATAAGATGAACGTCTTCAGCTTTCATTTTTAAACTGTTCTGCAACAATATAATTCACAGGTCTAACGAAGTCAACTATATTCATATATACATATATATTTTAATTTATTGGATAATTGACTTCTTTATATCTTTTCCTGATTTTTAATCCGAAGAATGTGTTTGGTATTTAGAAGAACCACTTGCCATATCGCAAGGTTTTGGCAGTGTCTCTTCTGCTCGCTCACAAATGCGCTTCAGAACGTACTAACGAGTATTGCTCGATACTCGTTTGCTTGTAGAGTGTTACTTCAAATCCATTGATAATGACAGAAAGGCACTGCCGAAACGTTTTGATGAAGCAATTTATTCTTCTATGAATTTGAAAATTCGGAAAAATATAAAAATGTAGGAACGACATGTTTGGCTGTTCCTTTTTTTACTTTGTTCGTTGGGCTCCTGGGATAGAACTAACTTAATTGAAGGTTTCTATTGAAAAGATTTTGATGATCTGGGTAGTTGATTGACATTTGGGCAGGAAGCTTGTTAGGTCAATTAGAGATTGATTAAAAACAAATTTTACCGATACAAATTACAGCCACGTTAATAAAAACTGATTTATTATAAATAACAAACAGTTGAGCCAAAACGAACCTGAATTTTATTCGTTTTATGTTGTTATTCTCAATTTAATAGATTGGGTTTTCACCAATAGTTTCCTTGATGATAAAAAGTAAGTAAAATCACTGAATAAGTACGAACTTAACCTAATTTAATAATAAAATGAACTAATAAAATTTAATTTAAGCTTATACACCCTAAAGTTTGGAATCAATTGCAAACTGTCATTTCAAAATGTGAATGATTTTTTTAGGTCTGAAATGCTAATAAATGGGTATTTCCTAAACAGTTTGTAGTTTTTTCTATCTATCTTTATTTTTGATATATAGAGCATTAGGGACACATGAACGTTATTCTAAAAATTATTAAATACATTACGTTCTCCTGAAAATTCTGAATTCTCTGAATGTCTCCCATGAGATAGATGATTAAATCAGATGAAGAAATATTTATTACTTACAATTAAGTAATTAAGCAAATGTGCTAATTCTAAGGCGACCAATCTGGTATTTGCTGTAGCCTGTGTATAGAGAGGTAAACTACCTCCAGCCCAATCTACCAGTATTACATTCACATCGTCGTGTTTAAGCAGTTCGTCCTTCATATCCTTTACCTGAAACAGATTTATTGTTGCATAATTTTAGCTTATTTACTATCAAAAAAGATTTATGGATTATTATTACAATAACCAAAAAAAACTCTTTCTGAAAGTGTTTGCCCTTCACTGAGTAGGTGAATTATAATAATCAGAATAGGATGGATTCCAACATTTAACAGTATTGAATATCATTGATATTACTGAATACCTAGTAATCAGCAAGGAATATCGAAAAAATTGTGCTCAATTCTAAAAGTATGCGAAATAAATATAATATCCATAACCCAATAATGAGTGAAAGGCATCATACGAAGATAATCCGGATTGCTTCATCAGGACAATTTGACAACTCACCCAATTGGCCAAAATTGTGTCGATAAATCCATGAATTATAACTTTAGTTTTCCTCTCAGGATTAAATATTTCATCTGTTAAGGAATCCGAGTCCGCTTTGATAGCTGCTCCCTGAAAATATTACATGAGAAAAATGAGAAATTTCTCAAATGAGAATTAGGCTTACTTCTTTAGGATTCGATCTCGTATATAGTATAAATCTTGTGTTAATGACAAATCTTGGAAGTGGAAAAACATTTAAGGGGCGGTTGATGAGGTGGTACCAGTTTCTAGTTATATTCAAGCATCCGATTTCATCATAGCACCTGGTTTCATTTTCAACTGAAAATAAATGCAACATAAATTTTTGAACAACGAATGCTATTTGTAAGGTACCAATATTATATATGTTTATACTACTATTGTAAAAGGAAAGTGAGAATTTCATAAGTTTGTTTGCAACCTCGCTAAACTACTGTACATATTTGATTAAGTCTGTCGCCTTTTGAAAGTTATATTATTCCAAATGGCTATAGGCTGTATGTTATGTATGCACGTTGAAATTAGCCAAAATGAAGACGAATTATGCCAAGAAAAAAAGAAGAAAGAGTGCCTCTTGAGAGTTTTCACTACAGCGTAAATAGTTGAAATAGCACAATAACAATGTATAGCTGAACTGTTCGTCGTAAAAAATTCTGAAAGAATAGTTCTTTATAGTATGGCTATTTTCTAAGAATAACTAATATTTATCATTTTATCTTTCGAATTGAGATCATAAATAGGGTATTTATGCGATTCTTTTCGAACAATATGGTGTTAATCCATGTCTAAATAAATCGAAGATACAAGGAAAAGGGTTGCATTAAAAATAGGAAATTTTCAGTAGAAAAAAACTTTACTAACTTATAGTCATGAAAAGGTAAACTACTATTACAAGAACTTTATAATACTGTTAACATGCAAATCAGTTCACAGAAATTATCTGTTGGATGAAAATTAGTACTGCAAAATGAATAAAAGTTGCAGATGAAGCCTTTTTTTATTTCCTCTGATGTCCAGTGTTCATAATACTTCATTGTTTTGATTAGGTTATCGGAGCATTACTCACTGAAGTTGTGTCAAGTGGGTGCGCATATCATTCGCTGTATTATGGGGAACTTTGTTTTTTTAAAGCGGTTTTACTTGTATTGAAAAGGATATTGCATTTGTTTTGGTACCTTTCTTTCTTCTAGTATTCATCCTAGGTATCATGATTATGTTCGTGGGTGCACCTGAGTAAGATCGAATTTCACTTTTATTGGGCGCTTAGGTAGGAGGCATTTTTTCGAATAAGGACCAGTCAATAAGTCGGTCTAGTTATAAAAAGTCATTTTATTATTAATTGCACAATCACAGAGAAATGTGTGGGTTTGACCGTGCTACGTGCTAACTCGAAATACTTCCCGCCAATTTTTTTGGGTTTCTGTTTGAGAATTTGAATTAACAAGTTCATACTCGAGTTAGGAATGCCGTCTGATTGAAAAACCTTTCTCTCAAAATTACGAATTTCAGCTGGAAGGATTTCGTTTGAGAAGTGCAACATGGAACCCACATTATCTGCTCCTTTTTCTGCTACTGTCTCATCGTATGTGTAAAAAGACGACTGAGAAGTATACAGAACGTGAATGTCGAACAAAATAAAATGCAATTAACATTGGTAATATGCATCGTTAGTTATGATATTGATTGATAGGCAAGCTCTTTTTTGAAAAACAATCGCATTAGTTTCAAATATGTTCGACTTTGATGACTTTTTCCTATAGCTCTTCTTTATTTTATGAATTGTTTTTGCTTTGCGTACATTAATTTCGCACTACTCAGTGTTTTTTGTAAATCTCGTTTAACTAAATTATCTGGTATGCCGTTTGTTTGAGAGCGCAGCAATTTGTATCTTTAAAGAATCACAGAAGCTACAGGTACCCACTTGAGTTAATCAAAACAAATTTGGAGTTTAAAAAACTTGATGGAAACACTCGTAGGCAATTTGTCATTCTGCTTATAACATCCAATACAGCTTCTTAATTTTCAAGATTTCAGGTGAAGTACTCTTTAGAGTACTGAGACTTCCGTTCTCTTAGCGCCTTTATGATTCTAATAATGTTTTTTATTGCATTATCAAGAATTGTATGGTGTCGCTCATTCCATGCTGTCCTGACTAACGTCATCTTAATTCTGCAATTTTGGCGCAGCTCATGTCTTATTAAATTGCAATGGAAATTGCCATGTGTAAATATTTGACTATTTGTGCGATATTTTAGGGAAGAAACCAGAATAAATTTATGCTTTATAGCTTCAAATGAACACAGAGACCTGCAGCGAAATACAAGCAAAATCCGACAAACGTTATCTTGTCTATCTTCAAATTGAATTAAATTGATGGTTTGCATATGAAGTGTTGTGGAAAACTATGGAGAAATGAAGTATAACCAACACTGATGATTATTCATTATTTTTTTTGCTAGGACAATTTGCTAGATTTAGAACATCATAGAAGGATAGTTGGTTCTTAAAGTTTACCCTTTGACCAAGAACTTTTCAATCTCAACTTTTGGGAGGAGGCAATCCCTCTCATGCCACAGCTGTGACCGCCCGAAATGGTTTAATGTGTGTTTCTAGAAGTATTTCATCCTCTTAAGAATTTGTCATGAGGTGTTCTGTATATAAACAACAGTAGTTCTTCCGCGAAGCCGTGTGCCTCGCAAGTCTCTGACATATTCGGATTTGTCTTTATATTAAAGATAACTGTGGCACATCTGTCTAGGTCGCAATGCACTTGTTTTGGCGCCGAGATGAAACGGTTTGCGCAATTCCAGAATCTCAGTCGAGGCACCTTCAAATGACCGATTTTTGACAGCTTGCTCAGATATGCTCTCGAAACTGAAATTGTGTAGTGGTAAGACCTCTTCTGGTTTGTTAAATGCAAAATTAGTATTGGGAGGGAGTATGTATGGCGTTCTTTTATCCTAGTACTTCTCTCGAAATGCAACCATTACCGATTGATAATACTTGGGCTACTCTCTAGAATCCTAGATACCTTCCGCTGTGAGCTCTCAGTTTAAAACATACAAATGGCGTCTTACATCTCGCATTTGCTCAAATGTCGTATTTGCATAATGTTTTACGAAATTAATGATCTTCATCTGTTTGTAACGAAAAGGAAGACAACAAACTGAATTTAAAGATTCTTATAGAAAAACTCCGGGATCGGATACTACAAATGTGATAAGTTCTTGACGGATGAATGCAAGTATTTGTTTCATAAAATATAATACTATTTTCACAAAGTAATTTATTGAAAAAATCAATAATATGAAGCAAATAATACTACGATTGTAATCCAATATATTAAGATGGTTGCATCATTTTGATTTTAATTCTATTCAGGAAGTTTATCCTAATATCATTCATCTCACACTTGTTCGCTTTACTCATGATGACACTTCCAACTTACTTAGAACAAGTAATTCCCAGGATAAACTCATGAAAACGGTATACAAAATGTTGAGAAATCAGTCATTTAGGTTTTTATAGACTTTCTTGTGGTAGCTGCAATAAAATTTTTATGGATAGGACTTTCAACAAGATTATCCGAGCATGGGCGCAGTTTCGACAAACATAAAATGGGTTATTTAATGAGAAACATAATTTTAATAGCCACTTTATCATTCAACATAATAAATTCGAATTGAGATTCTGAGAAGCCTTACAAATTAAGAACTACATAAATACCAGAAATTCATTGTCCAGATAACTCTGTTGAGTTTAGCTCTCTGTCGCTATTGTTTTTATTTTCTCATCTTGACCTCAATTAGTTAATATGTTTTTCTGTCATAATTTGAGAGTTATTTTATTTGTTAAAACTTATTTCAATGTCTTCATATAGGGTAGGCTAGAGAGTCGTATGATGAAAGCACTGATTTTGAACTTTCGGCTGGCTGAAACGGTTGATGGGTAGGGATGATTGAAATCACTCAGGACAACTTGGAAGTGGCGATAAATCACGAGGACAACAATACTATCATACGCTGAAATGCTATGCTTAAACTTAAGGAAAAAAAACAAAAATGGAATTTTACTTGTGGCTTTTTAATTACGAGAGTATTAAAACTTCCAATAACACTTGTTTCGCCCTGTATATTAGGTACAGCAGAAATTCGAACATTCGTCATAATTTAATTAAAACATCAATTTTTACCTAATAACTGAGATTATAGCAGAAATTCGAACATTTGTCATAATTAAATTAAAAATAAACATCAATAATTACCAATCAACTGTTTCGAAATTGCTAAATGACGATCAACATGCTAAATGAATATTTTCACTAATCAAGTCAATAACCTTGAATTTACAAATATCTATTCGTTTATTTTTCAAGGGATGACAAAACAACTAAGCTCTCAGTTCATTGAAAATTAACAAAACTAACAATATATTGAGGAATGAGTTCTGATACTGCACACAGTTCACGTTTCAATCTGAGTTTAATATTATAAGAAGGCCCAACCGCGAATAACCGGAGTGATTCGCGCGTGGTTACTGCGCGAAAAATAATCCCCTTACTCTAGAAACTCCTTTGGGATCCGCAAGTATATGTATGACAGGATGTCACTGGTATCACTGCCTGGCAAACGGCACACGAATACTATTCGATAAACATATGCTGTGATCTAGATATATGAAAACGCAATTTCGAAGAATCCTCTTTTTCGGATAATTATCTGCTTTTAAAACTAGAAACAAATACATAAACAGCTGGTAAAAACGATAAAAACACTACACTACATCATTCCTCGTTAAACGACTTCCTTGTTAAACGATTTCTTTGTTAAACGACTTCCTTGTTAAACGATTTCTTTGTTAAACGACTTCGTCATAAAACGACCTACCTCCTTAATTCTTTCCTAGTGTTAATTTATGTCGTCTAGCTCATAGCAACCCTAGAAGTAGTATCCATTGGATTCAACAACAAGCTCCCAACACATGGAAGAAGTCCAAGTACTATCTTTTCGGTATAGTCATCGAAGCGTTCTTTGTATTGGTTGACGTCGAAGTGGCGCCGTTTAAGTGGGCTTTCAATTTTGAGAACCGCCAAAATCGCACGTAGTTATATTAACACTGTACGAAGGCTGGAATCGCTGCAACACTTTGGGATTTGTCAAATGTTGCTCGATGTTCGATGAACGTGCTGAACGAATAGTGTTGAAGTAGCCAATCAAACCCAGCTTCGTAAATTGCAACTCATACACATACTCATGATGCACAAGATCACCATTATGAAAAAATTTACTTGGCATTGCTGCGACTCTGATGCGCTTTTTTCTATTGTTGCTGCAATGAAAGTTTCCACTGAAAGGTTTGTTGCTTGATTTGAAATCATAACTATAAACCCACGATTCATCAGTTCATCAGTTATAATCTCTTAAAGAGGATTTTCATCAATGCTTTCTATTTCAAAAGTGTATCAGCGATTTCAATACGTCGGTTTTTCAGCTAATCCATCAGAAATCTCTTGATGAATTTTGCATATACGCAAATTTTCATTTAAAATTCGCCAAATAATACTTTTTTACATTCCTAGAACAAATCTAGTTCTCGCATAGTTAATCAATCTCGGATTGCAAGTAGCACACATTCAGTGTTATCAACATATTTTGGGTAGCCTTTAAACCTTTCACACAACTCTTCTATTAGTGTTTTGCCTCAACTGGGTTCCCCAACTTCCGCCCTCATTGTTTTGATAGTTTTCTCACAACTCTTTTCGATTTCAAAGTACAATTTAATATAAATTAGTTGTCTTGATTTATGATTCATTCTTTGGAAACCGAAAAAGCGTAAAAAGACTCTGTAAGCAATCGCAAACCGTTCACCAACCAAGGTGTTGGGGCCTGTTATAAATACCTTTAGACAGTTCGTGAAGACCTGATGGTTTCGCCCATGCCACATAGATGTCGTTCTAGTGCGGAGATCTAACGTTGGTCGGATACTTTTGGGACAATCCTCATTTAAAACAAAAATGATTTCTTTAAATGCGACTGATTGTTCATGATATTAACGCATTTAAACAAACAACAAACAAGCGAACAAAGCAAACAAATTCTTCCGTTTTGATCTTCATATATAAGAAGCCAAGGTAGCTCATCTCATGATTGTTATTGTGAGAATAATTATAGTACATTGATTAAGGTAGGCAGTATTACTTGAAAGTCTACGTCTCTGAACTTGGGAGAAATCATTCCGTTTCCATTTCATTATTCTTGATCCTAATTAATGCTCACAAGTACGTATGATACGTGAACTTGATATAGTCTCCTTTGGTAGAACTTAAAGTCGTTTATGTAGGCGTTTGAAATCTCTAATTTCTCCTCTTCTTTTTATTATGTAGTACAACAAGTTTCTTCATTATAATTAGTATAGAATGTTTCACTTTCAAGAAAATTCTAGAACTGGGGAACCTGTACTGTATTTTTATTTTCTTCGGTAATCAATGATATATAGTTTTTTGGCCCTAACTAAATTGAACTTATTAGGCCTAGCGGTGTCTCTGGGGGCACCACTGTCAATATCATTAAAGAAAAAAGTATAACACTATCTTTTCTGTAGCTTCTATATTTTATTAGTTTGAACAAAGAAATATATAATTTTTTGATCCTTTGTGATCTAATATCTAGTTTCTTTTTCCGAGAAGAAATAGAAACCAGGTTATTGCATTTCAATATTATGGAAAAACGATTTTTTATATAGTGTCCATACTTCGAGCTACTAATTAGACTTGACTCAATCAGTGCAGTGGAGTCTTGGAAAGCAACAAGTTGAAATTTGTAATCCCACTGTTTTCAATATTTAACTTAACTTAAAAAACTTCAAAAACTATTGATGAATAATGTTACATAATATCCAAGAATAAAGAATTAGGACCTTAAGGAACAAAGTGACCGCCTTCTGATAAAATACACGACTGCAATAGATTCCTCATTGAATGTCTGCTGACACGTTCAAAAATATCTGGGTATTCCTTATGACATTGCAATTGTCAATTATCTGATCCTGTTATCTAGTACAAGAATTTAAAAACAAAAGCCTTCAGATGACCCCATAAATAGAAATCTAGAAGCTTGATATCAGAAGAGTGAACTGGTAAATTTCGAGGTCCTCCACGTCCAATCCAGGAATTAGAGGCGGAGATGTTGAGATGCTCTTCGGCAAGAACACTAAAATGAATGGAGCCTCGTCGTGCATAAACTTTATATTGACTTTTACATGTAGGAATACATCTTCTAAAAAAATTAGCTGATGATTGCGCAAAAAACTCTGTGTTGGATTCACCTGATAATCTTGTTGGTGAAAAATGAACCGATTATGTAGGAATTCCTATCCCAACGTTCAGTGAAAATTGTTCCTGAAAATGACGTTCTCTTTGTCGGTTCAAACATGGTCATTGTGGAAAATAATAATAGCATGTTGCGAAAAATTTCCTCATCTTATACAAAACTTTTATTACAAAAGTACAAAAGACAGTAGAGCTTAAAATTCGCTTTAAGTATAGTTTCTTTTAGTTCAGGCGTTGTTACAGTTTCTGGTCTCCCACCACATATATTTTAATTAAAACTCCCAGTATCACACAATCTTGTAGTCTTAATGTTTTAACCTATGGAATAACTCTGTATGGGTTATCAGCAAAGTAATAACTAATGGAAATACATCTAATTGAAAACTCTGAATAATAAAATCTACAAAAAAAGAGTGCCCCAATAAATATACATTAGAAGTACATGAAGAAACGAATGGCTAATTGGAGAATTTATGTTGTTGTCTTGAATGTTATTCGAACTAAGTTCATAAAATATTTTCAATGCTGTGACGCTTTCGGTTATACCGGAAGTTGACACCATCTTTGTTATTTCAAATGGCATAACATATGTTTCTATTTTTTTATTGCAGAAAATTAAATTTTGAACATTTTTTTCTCATAGCATTGCCACCTGAAATCAACCGAAAGGGAGATATGAATTTTTCAATCTGAATTTTGCGATTTATGGTAGTCTCTTAGAAAGCATCATAATAACACTAAAGAATATTCAATATCGATTATTTCTAGCTCGTTGTAAGCAAAGAGGCTCATTCAGCAGAATTCAATGCATTTAGAGGATTCGCGGTATACAGGGTGTTTCCGAAGCATGTGGGAAATCGTAGTACATTCAAAGGTACAAAAGTCCGTTTTTTCAAATTAGACTACCTATTTTTGCACACACCATTTACCTCGTAATATTATTAGGCATCGATCTGTTATAGGTTTCCCTATACCTAAAAGCATCGTTTCGCGATTTTATCCCAAAAATTATTATATGACTGGAATGCATTTCGATCTCTCAATACGAGTCCATCTCAAAATCTTCACCAAAGTAATTCTGGTCAGAATTCCGAGAGAAAAAGTGAGAAATCAATTACTATTGAAGTGGATTGAATCTGACTTCTCGTTTTTCTTCTTTTCTAGTAGGTATTGTCGATTACATCAGTTACTCGTCAGGAAAGTCATCAATTACCAGAAGTACCTTGCTGTATGAAGCATGTTAATTTATTTCATGGAAAGATGTAGGTACTTTTCAAATTATTGACAAATTGAAATCCGGGATCCCCGACTCTTACTAGCATGTCCCAGCGACAGCACCAGAAAAATGAAGCAATCAATAAATGCGTTCTAAGATTATCGACATCATTTTGTTTTGATTGTTTATTTTGAATTTGAGTACTTAAATGAAATGTTAGATTTTTACTTCAGAAATGTTAGGTTATTTCCGAGCTCGTGGTGTTTTGAGCCAGGACCTTCTCGGATCGGAAGACCGTGACATATCACCAGCCCCACCGCACTATAGTTACACCACTGTAGGCCATTGTCCATGTTCAATTAATAGAGACTAAACTAAAAATTCTCAAAAAATGTAGGATAAATAAATTTGAAATAATTTCCTTGACATATGTGAATAAAATTACAGAAGAACCCAAGAGGACTCAACACTCTTCTTCTCGCCTTAGACCACCCACTATAAACAGTTCTTCGTTCAGTCATGTGAAAACTTTTGGCATGAAAATTACGCTGATATAATACGGTTTATTCATCATTTGACGTTCGTTAATGGTTCCAAAGCTATTACGTTCAAAAATTCAAATTGAGATATATTATATAAGATCAAAATAAAAAATTGAAGCAATTCGAATATATTTATTTTCGCTTTCAATTATTAATTGGAAGAACTTGCAAAAGTTTCAAGTTTTGAAATGATCATTGTGAAGTTTAATATTTCCGTATCACCATTTCGTCGATAGAAAATATTGATGTTTCAACGATAAGAGTAGGTGGCGGTCTGGCTTGATGTTTGTTGTTACTAATCATAACATCCGACTAGATTGTACTACTGTGAGTCTCTGGTTGACGATGATGAGGAAGAGCAGATCGGAAAACAAATTCTTTCAGGAAGGTTAGGTTACGTTAGACATTTAACATTCTGCACAAGATTGAATATTGCTTCCCGAATAAAAGTCTTGAATGTGTTATATATACAGGGTGTTACATAATAGTATGTCACAACTTGTGGGGGTAAATCTACGTGCAATTTTAGGAAAAAAATTCATATAAACATAGGTCCGCAAAAGCTTCGTTACGGAGCTACAGGGTCTTCAAATTTCCGGAAAAAATTGGATTTTTCTTCAAAATTCCTGTAGTTTTTGAGATATTCAGTCCAAATTTGGAACGCAAGCTATTTTTTACAGCCTCAATCATTACACGTCCTAAATTTCAATTAGAATCTACAAGGTGTTTTCTTTTCCGGAGCCATGTCTTCTTTTGCCTTTTCAAACTTTTTTGCAGTACGCCACTAATCAGCGTACAATCAATTTTCGCCATCTTCGTTCAATTAAGAGAATTTTTGACACTTGTAATTTTTTCGTATTTCCAACCGTTTTCGAGCAAAAAATTATTGAATTTGAACTATTTGAATTGTATGTTATTCGCTAAATAAAAAAAATAATAGAAATACTCGATAGGCATGCCCAAAATTTGCTTTCATTTTGATAGCTCGTCTTCTGAGACTCATCTCATACTTATTCAATATCAAACTAAAAAAAAGAATAATTGAAAACTAAATAAATTGCTGGAAGTGTCCTCCATCTGCAAGAATACAGGCTTCTGTCTTTCGCATATTATCATGCACTCTTTCAAATATTCCTGGGGTGTTTCTTATCGTGTCACAAGAGGTTATTATTCGATTTCTCAATTCTGCTACAGTGTTCACTGGATTGGTATAAACTAAACTTTTAAGATATCCCCATAAGGAAAAGTCTAAACTATTTAAATCTTGGGACCTAGAAGGCCATGGTTATGGCCCACCCCACCAATCTAACATATCCATCGGTTGTTGAATGTATTATTCAAGAATTCCCTAGCTTCTCCACTGAAATGTGCTGGTGCCCCGTCATGCATGAACCACATTGTGTTTCTCACCAAAAGTGGCACATCCTCGAGCAATAAAGGTAACTCCTCCTCCAGAAATTGCCCATAAGCGGGACCGTTCAGTCTGTCAAGCAAAAAAACTGACCCAATCAAATAATTTTCAATTATTCCGACCCAGACATTTAGTGAGAATTATTCTTGATGATGAAATTCTTCAATCAAATGAGGGTTTTCCTCAGCCCAATAATGATTATTGTAAAAATTTGTGATAACAGTTCTTGAAAAGTTAGCTTCGTCTGTGAACATTATTTCACAATCAAAATGAACATTTTCTCTAATTTTATCTAAGAACCATCGGCAGAAATTCAGTCTTGAAGGAAAATCTCGGTCTGGTCTGAGGTAATTTTTTTGTAAAATGTATAGGAAAAAGTTATAGAACAAAAAAGAAAATTTTTATGGAAATGTTCTCACTTTTTACTTATAACTTCTTTAATTTTGAATTCATGGCATGAAATTTTATGAGCACATTTGTAGAAAAAGAAATTTGCTACGAATTATCTCCTCACAAATTTTTTGTAGGACGTATAGTTCCCGACATATTGTGAAAAAGGTGTTTGGACACCTTTTTCATTGATGGCGGCCGGGGGACAAGGGCGGCAACCCCACAAACTTGGAGTTAAGCTTCTATTGACACCCCCACCCCCCACAAGGCCCAAAAATAAAATTACGTCCTCTAAAAAAATGCAAAGCTCAAGTAACATTGGGCTATTTGTAATGAATAGAGATTGTTCTCTTACAGAACGGAAATAAATTAGGGCCGTTGTCGATTGCACATTATACTCAAGTAAAAGAATATACATCTATTCCTCTGGTTTTGGACAAAATTAACTATACAGTAAACAACTGGCCCATAGGTGTTGATCTAAAAATGGTCAATTTTCCTTTAGACCAAGAAAAAGGTTACATAAAATATCCCTGTTTTCTCTGCTTGTGGTACAGTAGAGCTAAAAATCAACACTTTGGTAAAAAGGATTGGCCTACTAGGGAAGCGCTAATTTTGGACAACAAAACGTGATAAATCCACCTTTAGTATCGAGGAATGGCATAATATTGCCTCCATTGCATATAACATCAGGCTCATGAAACAATTTGGTAAAGCTCTTAGCAAAAATGGAAATTATATCCTTTTCTTTTCGCAACAGTACGCAAAACTAAGTGCAGAAGTGCGGGCATTCTGATTAGCCAAAGATTAGATCATTAATAGAAGACACAAGTTTTACAGAAACTATGACAGAGATTGAAAAAAATTCATGGAATTAGTTTGTTTGGCTTTTTCAGAATTTTTTGGGAAAAGTTCTTTGTATTTTCAACACGTTGAACAACTAATGAGTCACTTTCGAATGCTTGGTTGTTACACGAACATAAAGTTAGACTTTCTCCACAACTCCTGATAATCTTGGGAATCTAATCGAAGAACAGATCAAGCGATTCCACCAGGACAGTCGAAATATGGAGGAACGCTGTCAACGTTACTGGAAACCACACATAATGACTGACTATTGTTGGAGCATTCAGAACAGCTCATCGACTACAACATCTGCAAGAAAACCTTACAAAAGAAAATTTTTTTCATTTTAAAAATTTAATGAAATGAGATCAATTTCAGAGAAGTTTTGTTTTATAGCAAAATGGTCATGTTACATATTTTCTAAACTAGAGATGGTATAGAAGTTTAAACACGTCATTAACTGTAACTGTTAATTTATATTATACCCCCGAGCTCAACTATTTCGCTCATTTTTATTAATAATTTAGTATTTAACTACTTGAAATTACATGGAGGAGTGAATCACTTCAGGAAAGCTTATTCCCTCTGAACGTCTCTAATGATGTTCTCTTTTTGTTGATATACAAACTAATTTTGAAACTTGTTACCAAATACTAAATGGTTGCAAACAAGGAGGCAGATGTGTCATGAACTCGATCTATATCAGGTATAATTTCTGAACATCATTTTTTGACTTGACAACGTTTTATGATTCGATGGAGCCGGCTGCACGCACGAAAAAACATGACTCATGCGGCGTTACCTCGCTCTGAGGGGTTCCATTTAAAGCTTGAAGTGCAAGCGAGAGCGCGGAACGAGCGACAAAGAGGCACAATCGGCCTCCGCGTTCGGTAGCGTTCGACATCTGTCTCTCTCCTATTTGAGTGAGCGATGCGTCCGCGTGGACAGCTGCTGCAATAATACATTAAATATTTTCGTCAAGTATGAAGTGCAGTGAAGAGTGAATGTGGTGTCAATTGTTTATAGCGACGATAATTGCGGCGATAAAGGTAATGATTCTTTCCATATTAAATATATGTTCAGTAATATATTGTCGAATATTGGTGCTTTCATCATTAAAATAAATAGCATCGGCCCGCTACTGCTGCGATTGTAGAAAAATGAATAAAAATTGACATAATTGTATTTATGCGTACAGATAAATGTAACTTGATCAATTCAATTGGATTTACATTTACCTCCTTCTCTATATCCATACAAAATATCTATCAAACAAAAAAAATTTCTTCTGAAAATGCAACCATTCCATCAGTATTTTCTTATGACGTTATCACGTTCAACTATCGTCAGTAAACCGACTTTATAGACGACAGATTTTTTTTCCATTCCTTAAATAAACCGAAATTGCGAACGATTTTGTGAATGGATTTATTGAATAGTCCTTGTAGCATTAATGGAGAAATATACTCTTTCCAATAATACCAAGAATATTTCTTGATCTCTAGATGTTTTTGTTTACTTGAATCAGTATCTGATATGCTCTATTTAAATATACGGAAGATAGAAATTATATGACCCAATTTCTATAGTTTGTCGTTCGTACTCAAATTTTATTCTTGGCTGCTCATTCAGAAAAATCATAATTGATTGAAATTGAGTCTGATAAACATAATTGAAGGTATTAATAACAGATAACAAGGTGTTTTTTCTGGTATGTGGGTTAGGTGTAATAAAATTCAATTCAGAATTGAATTCATTCAAAATTTTAAAATGATTTTGTGATTGTCTTGGTAAGCTATTATATGTACCATAAAGTTCAGTTTTCAGTAATCCCAGCACAATTCATTCTTGAAAGATGTAGAATAAATTTTGCACATGAATTCGCTAATAGTAATGAATAACTTTTTTGATTTGAGAAAAAAATTGGCCTGTATATGAAGTGTGAAAATTTTCAACGACTTTCGTCTCTGATAATTCAGAAAATACATAATAGTATAGAGAAGGAGTTCAGTCCCAGAAGACGAGCTGTCAACATATAAGCAAATTTTGGGCATACCTATCGAGTATTTCTATTTTTTCATTTAGCGAATAACATACAATTCAAATTCAATAATTTTTTACTCGTAAACGGTTGGAGATACGAGAAAATTACAAGCGTTAAAAAAGTTTCTAAATTGAACGAAGGTGACGAAAATTGATTGTACACTGATCAGTGGCGTCCTGCAAAAAAGTTTGAGAGGGCAAAAGAAGACATGGCTTCGGTAAAGAAAACACCTTGTAGATTCTAGTTCTTTATTATAAATAAGTTTTTTGATTCGACCTTTCACTTCCGAAACGGAGTACAGGAGGCATGAAATTTTCAATTCGCCATATCTTCGGTAATAACCAAGATTCATCTATGCGGATTTCATATTAAACTATTATTTTAAAATACATTTGCTTGAAAAGCTTCCTTTCTCCTTTTCCATACCATAAAATTTGAATAATTTACAAAAACTACATAGTTTTGTAAAGCTGATTCCCAGACTGGAAGGCTAAATCCACCTTTGCCTGTAGGCTTTGCCGAGAAGGATTCTTAGAATTCGGGAAGAGTAAGATTCATGTTTTACCTAAAAACGATAGAACCATCAACTGAATTATACCCAATCTTATATAACGTGTGAGCGACGACAAAAAATAACAAGATGAAAGAATTAAGAATTTAAGAAAAATATTTGATGATTGAGATTGCTAAAATTAAAGAATTATTGTTCGAAATTTCTGGGTAATTCATAGCAATTACTTCCGCTGAAAGTGGACCACAATGAGAGAATGCAGAATAACTTGAAGATTTGCACCTGCTAACATCAGATCATTGATTTCCTCTTATCCTGACATTGTGGATTTAATAATGCACGAAAAGTTCCATGTTCTTGCAATTACTGAAACCCGGCTGTCACCAGATTACCCGGACATGTTAATAAGTATTCTTGGATATCAACTCTTTTGAATGGATAGGGCCTCAAGAGGAGGAGGTTAGATTATGTGTGTGTATATGTGATGAATAACATTAAATGTAAAATGTTGAATTTACCTGCTGATACTGATGACTGTGGAGTGTGTCTGGTTTGAAATGGTGTATGGCAGATATCGATTTCTGGTGAGTGCCTTATACAAACCTCCATCAGTTAGTTATAAAAAACTCAGCTCTGTTGAAGATGCATTATCTGGACTGTATGCCTCTTATGACTTCACTATTCTCATTGGAGATCTGAATATTGACATGTCCGTACAAACACCAGGTTGCACTCAATTTTGCATACTTTTAACCTGAATCAGATTATTGACGAGCCTACAAGAATAACAGAAAGTAGCAGTACTCTGCTTGATGTGATGTGTGTAGATAGGGGAATTGGCATTACAGACTCAGAACTAGGGATATGCTCTATCATTTAATGTCATTAATGAGGTACTAATTTCTTCATTCGATAAGCATGCTCCTATTAAATCTGTCAAGATCAGGCGTAATTATAAGCCTTATATCACAAACACCATCAAACAAATAAGTAGGCTAAAGAGAAATGCTTTCAATAGATACAAAAACCATGAGGCATGTACATAGAAGATACTGTCTTGATATTAAAACTACCTCTCTTTTGCAATCAAAAGTGAAAAAAAAACCTATATGTTATTTGAAATTGAAAAAGCTGGTAAAGAATCTAGAAAGTTATGGAACACAATGAAAATGTTTAATGTTCACTCCAGACCAACTAATGAGAATCCTTCCCACTTAAAAGACGTCAACGAAATGAGAGATTACTTCAGTTACGCTGGAGAAAAAATAGCTCCGGTAGATGGGGACACAGTTGGATTTTTCCAATGTAATAATAAAATTGAGCGCTTGAGGGGGCAAAGCTTGACATTCAGGAAAGTATCTGAGGAGGATGTAATGAATGCACTTGGAAGAATAAAATCTTAATGCATGGGTATTGAGAGCATAAGTTATATCATGCTCTCATTAAGTATCACTCACGTTGCGCCAGTTCTGGCAGAGCTCTATAACGGAAGTCTGGAGAGCGGAGTTTTTTCAACTATCTGGAACACTTCGATTGTCCAACCCCTACCAAAGTCGACAGATTTTAAAGAAAGACTTGAGACCTATATGCCTCCTACCAATCAAAGATGCTTGAGTTGCTGGTGTGCGACATGAACAGGAATTTCATTTCAGAGTGAAGAATTTTACCAAAAATTCGGGCGGAATACAGTACTGGAACAGCTCTTGGTAAGGTAACTTATGATATTGGTCTGCACATGGATAGATCCATGGCCTCTGCCCTGTTTCTTCTTGATTATAGTAAGGCATTCGACATGATTAATCATCGGCTGCTCACAGCAGGATGAATAACTGTGGTTTTTCTGGGGAAGTATACCGATGGTTTACGAGTTATCTTTGCTCTAGAACACAAATAATAGAGCTAGATGGACATAAATCAGATCCTATGATGTCTGGATGTGGAGTACCTCAGGACAGTGTACTTGGGCTGCTGCTTTTTAGCCTGTATAGTTTTGATCTTTCTGAGCAGGTGAACCACTGCTCAATTCATTTAAACGCAGATGATGCCCAACTTCTAAATGGTTTTTTACCAGAAGATGCAGATAATGCTATGCAGAGAGTAAATGATGATATGAGTAGTGTGGTTAAGAGTGGACTTGTACTCAACTCCAACAAGAGTGCTTATATTATTATAGGGTCAAGTGATGCTCGTCAGAAATTTGAAATGCACAACTCTATTGCTCCTAATATAAAAGGATCTTCGATACCACGTGTTGAACAGGCTAAAAATCTTGGAATCATTTTTGACACTAATATTTGTTTTGAATCCCATGCCGAAGCTAAATTATGATCATGTTACAAAAAATTGAAAAGCCTTTACTCATTTAAGTACGTATTGCCAGAAAATTAAAGCTAATGTTGATTGAGTCACTTGTTTTTCCTTAGTTGGATTACTGCAGCTTGGTCTATTACACTTATTGGAATCTTGCCATTAGGAGAAAAATTTAACTGGCGCAGAATGCCGTTATACGTTTTACTTTCTGTGTTCGTAAGTTCGATCATGTGACCCCAGTCTATAGGAGGCGTATTGAAATATGAGAGAAGGGCTAAACTTCATCTTGGTCTGTTTGTCCAGAAAATTTGTGAATCGAAGTGCCCAGAATATCTATCTGATATGATGATCATTAGACGGGAAGTGCATGGGTTAAACCATAGAGGTCCTTTTTTTCAACTACCAAGATTTTACACCTCTGGATTCCAAAGTACTTTCTCGTATTAGTGTTTCAAGATGCTTAATAATACCCTCTTCTTTGAACTGGCAAGTTCCTCAACAAAAACCTTCAGAAAGAAATACAAAGAATATCTCCTCATCCTCCAGTCTACTGAATGACAGAAGTAGCCCTCAGGTCTCAATATGTTTTTTTAATGATTTATGTATGACTCAAATAATTTACTATGTTTATTCAATCTTGTATTACAGTGATGTTTTTTTTGGTAATATGGAAGAACGCTTTCAGCGAATATTACCCTTTGTGTAATAATCTTTGTAATTTTATTTTATTATACAATAAACATTTTTCTATTCTATTCTATTATATTCTAATTCACCAGATTTAGCTCAACTAGACTATCATCTATTCCTGAGCTCAAGCTTAGCGGACCAAGAAGGGGTTATGCATGGTGTAAATGAAATTGTGATGAAAATAGCATTATTCTTAATGTATACCTATTACACTTGTTGAAAGATAAAAAAAAAACTTTTGAATCAACCTTCCTATTAAATTCCAACATACATAAAAATTACGTTGAATGTATGATAGGTGAAGTCTGTTTGTATTCCTTATAATTACTTTTAATTTGCTACTAGCTGACCCGGCAGACTGCGTACTGCCTCAATCGATAAATAAAAGACCCAAACTTTTGTATAAAATAAACTTAAAGCAAACAAAAGAAATCCGTAATTATTAAGATCCAATGATATTTTGAACATGTTTACTAAATTGTTGTTCTGATGAAAAAACATTCGTAATTCTTGGAAAATGGTTCTCTTCATTGTTGGATTGTGAGCACAACGTTATCAACTTCCGCATATGAATTGCAAATAAAATAAATTAGTAAAAATCGATGATACGCATCTGGTAGTGGTAACAGCACCCCCAGTAAGTGATAAATTTGTCCTCGTATCTGTAATTTTAAAGATTTGTCCAATAATTATTTGCGATATATATTTTAATACAAACTTGAATATTATAAAAAAATAAGGAAAATACCTTGAAACTGGACATGAAATAGTCCTATATAATAAACACCTCAAAAAGTCTAGGGCACACTTCTGAATATCGATATATCGTATCCAGAACGATCAATATGGATGATTTTTTTTAAGAAATGAACACCTGCATCAATTTCTCACCAAATTATGTAGAGTGCCGCAACAGATTTCAGTTTTTTATAAAAAACTAAAAATGCAGCAGATGCGACGCTGCTTTATAATCATTTCATGTATTCAGTGTTTGAAATCAGTTAGTTGGCACTTTGTTTCTGTTGTAAGCACAAATAAAAGTTTCAATTTTTGTGATTCGACCGTGGAAATACGACATTTGACTAGAGAAGAGATGTTACGAGCCGTTGGCATGCTCCAAGCTGGGAGCTCACAACGGGAAGTATCCAGGGTTCTGGGAAGTAGCCCAAGTGTCATAAACCGTTTATGGTCGCGTTTCAATGAAACAGGTAGCGTAGAAGAACGCAATACAGGTCGTTTAAGGAATACTACAGTCGCCCAAGACCGATTTTTGGTATTACAAGCCAGAAGAGATCGAACTACCACAGCATCTCAATTAGCTCAAGAGTTATCACGAGTTCATAATATACAAATTTCCGACTAAACTGTGAGAAATCGACTGCACGAAGGTCATCTCCACTCAAGACGTCTTTTAAGAGTTCCACAACTGACCCATGCAAATCGCGCTGCTCGTTTAGCTTGGTGCCAAGAACACATAAACTGGAATCAAGAGAGGTGGGCCACAGTTCTCTTCAGTGATGGATCTAGATTTAGTTATTATCCCGATTCGGAAAGAATTCGAATATGGGGAACCTGGAAAGCAATACCGTCTCCACCATGCTCGAGAAGTTGTTAGACAGGAGGCGGATCAGTGATGTTTTGGGGAGGTATACGCCTTGGTGGAAGAACTGACCTTGTTTTCATACAGAACAACCTCACGGGAAATTCTTAAGCAAATGAGATAGTTTTACCTGTAGTGGTACCGTATCTCCAAATAATGGGTCAAAATCAACTCTTCCAACAAGATAATGCCTCTCCACATCGTACAAGAGTTGTCTTGAACGTTCTTGAAGAGAATGATATCGATCTTCTACCGTGGCCATCCTGGTTCCCAGATCTGAATCCCATCGAGCATGTGTGGGACACCCTAAAAAGAAATCTCCTGCGTCAAAACGTCTTCCATCATGAATAGGAGCTTCGATTAGCAGCTCAGGGGGCTTGGAATGACTTAGGCCAAAATGTAATAGACAATTTAATATTGAGCATGCCGCGACGATGCCAAAGTGTCATTAATAGCAGAGGTGGACCTTCTGGGTACTGAAAAATATAAGTGCTTCCATATCGTTTCGAAAATATTAGTTCAGGATTTTCTTTTGTGTTTTACCAAATTTCGTAATTTTCAAATTTCGAATTTTTTTTATAATAGGTGCTTTGGAGAAGTCAAATATTATTTTGTTTTCTTGAGAATACATAATATACAATACATCCTAACAAAACCGAAAGATTTCTATAAATTCGAATCATCCAATTCATATTTTAAAGATATTGGTAAGTGTTCCTAGACTTTTTGAGGTGTTTATGTATAGCGCCAAACGCGCTAATCTGAAAACAACTGTTATATTTCTGAATGTTGGCAAGAAGTGCTTAGAATCATTTCCAATCCCACAAAGTAAAGGGCGTAAAGGATCTGGTGGTGGGACCAATTGTGGCAATATTACTTTGGCAGTAGATTCACCATTTATTTCTTCTTCTTCTTGCACGGCGCCTTTATGGGTAGCACTCAGGCCGTTTGGCCAATTGTGCTTGCAGTGTTGTATTATTTTGTTTTATGTCTTGGTAAAACTTTTTGATGAAGTTAGCAAGACTATTGCAGTGCCCAAGGTGTTCAGTCTGGTCACCTTATGAGCGGGACATTCGAAGAGTAAGTGTTCCGTTGTTTCGTCATTTTCTAGGCAACCACGACACCGTGTGATTTTCGATAGTCGACGTGTAGGTGTTTGTTGAGTTGATGTCCCGTCAATAGGCCAACTACCATCCCAATAGACTTTTTAACGAGGGACAATAGTTCATAAACCCTCTTCTTCGGTTGCGGCACCTTTATGAGCCTAACAATATTTACAAATTATTATCATTTCCCCAATTGTTAACGATTTGTCGGCACAATAATCAATTGCTGGATCATAGTGGAATGCAGCTCGTTCAAGAGTCACAGGAGCACTGCGTCTGCGGATTCGCTCAATTTCAATATGCCGTGCTTGCTGTTGTTGTGTTTGATGTGCACGAACTCGTTGCATTCTAAGCCTATATACTTCATTGTTACTCACTAAATAACGCAATTCTGACAAAGTAATACGACTATTTTCTTGATCTGTCTCTCTCTGGTCATCAGTACGGTTAGAACGTGAGGTAGCTCTTCGCACATTTGATTGACTTCGACGACCTAAATCAGGTCTTCTTTTCCTCGGCATCTTACATTGTAATTAATCAAAGTAAGAAAATTTCGAGCTAACTTAGCAGTGAAGTGTCACTATCACAGAATATCAATAAAAAAGCGCACATTACTTGGAATGTCACTTTCACAAAGGATCACAAAAGTAAAGAAAGTTTTCGCGCACGTAGCGGTAATCTTCACTCACAAAGATAGAAGGATGCACTCATAGATATCGTAATACTTTTTTCCGTGTTCTGAAGTGCAACAGGATGGATTGACAATCTAATGTCAAATGTTATGGTTGCATTCAGAAATTTAATTTGTTACAAAATTTAAGATTTATTAATCTTTATCAACTGAAGTTAGCTAAAATTAAGTTTCGCGAAAGGGACCGAATTGAAAATCAGTACTACTAAAGATCATTTACATTTTGTGACAGCAATTTTGTCGCGTTGGCGATTCACTTTTGTTTTGTTCGGAACGCGACATTAGATCATCCAACGCGCACGCAAAGACTAATTTGATATAAATGATTGAATTTGAACTTTGTGCAGCGGTAATAAATTGCAAATTGACTCTTTAACGTTAGGATTACACCTACATTGCTTAGACAACAGTGAGTGATTATAATTTAATATGAACTTTATTTAATAGCAATAAAGTTCAAATTGACTCTACATTTCATTTAGAAAACGTTTGGGAAATAAAAATGGGCTATTTTTATGGTTTTCCCGGCAGTTATTCGATTTTTCCACACCTTTCAAACCTTCCCTAGACCTCCACGAATCACAAGATCGAAACAAAATACTGAATGCTAATTTATATTTCTTACACTCTACACCTTTTATAATTCCATTAGTCTAAACTCGTGGCTCACAGCGTGTAAATAGGAACCATTTTGCATTGGTATTAAGCCAGGGGTTCCCAAACGGTCGATCGCGAGTGCGTTTTGAGTAGATCCCGGGAAAAAAACAATTTAATGAGTAGGTAACTAAACTACAAAAATTTATTACGTAATAAAATAACTCTCTGCTAGCGGAAAAAGGCGGCTTTATCAAAGGAACGCGCTATACTTGTCAAAGAAAAGCCACGTTTTTTATTCTTGCCGCTTTTCTAGAAATTTAGGGCGGCTCCTTTGACGGGAACATTCGAGACTTTCGTTCACGTCGATATAAATGTTGCGCCTGCAGGAATTGGAGTCATTCTGAATTGTAACTTGAAGGCAATACTACGTCGATACGAAGTTTATTATTAAATAGAACAAAACGAGTGCATCGAAGAAATCTATAACGTATCATTTTAATAACGATTGGGAGGAAGAATTTTTCTTTTATATGGTCAAGGATGAGTGCATTTGTCTTATTTGTCGGGCTTCAGTTGCAATACCTAAGCGTGGTAACTTAGAGAAGCATCATAAAACGGTTCATGAAAACTATGAAAAGGATTTTCCACCACAGAGTGAATTAAGACCATGTTCACAAGACCAGCCAAGCAATCAAAAGCTGCTACGATCGCGTCATTTAAAATATCTCATATATTGGCGAAACACAAGAAACCATTCGAAGATGGATCGGTTTTGAAGAAAGCATTTATTGAAGCGGGTGAGACTTCATTAGGAGATTTTAAAATGACACAGAAATCATGTCTGCTATTAGAGAACTTCAGTTATCTCGTCTGACTGTCACAAGTCATATTGAAGTCATGAGTCAGGACATGGCAGATAAACTAAAACATGATATCATGAAATGTGCATTACAACCGATGGAACACCAGCAATGACTGGAGGACTGAATTTCTGAGAATCATTCCTCTAAAGGGTAAGACCCGTGGCAAAGATATATATCACGTTTTCTTCAATTTTGTAAAAAACTACAAGCTACCAATATATATATTAGTGTGCATTACAACCGATGGAGCATCAGCAATGATTGAAAACAAAAACGGTTTTGTGGCTTTGTGTCGAGCTAATGAAGATTTCTCTTCATTTTTTCATTCCATTGTATTAGACATCAACAAGTTTTGTCTTCAAAAGTTTTAAACACGAAGGAAATTATGGGCATTGCAGCAAAAATTGTGAATTCCATCGGTGCACCTAGCTTGCAACGGCAGCTCTTTAAGTTGCATTTGGAAGATAGGGAGTCAGTTGAACACACTGATTCTTCACACAAACGTCAGGTGTTTGAGTCACGGAAAAGTCCTAGAAAAGTTTCAAGAATTGTTGCCCGAAATAACTGCTTTTCTAGACGAAAGAGATTATGACGCTCAGATGTTGAAAAACGAAAAATAGCTGACTGATTTGGCATTTTTGACTGACATCACAATGCATTTAAACACCATTAACTTGCAGTTTCAATGTAAAGGAAAAACTATCATTCAGATGATTAGCGTAGTAAACGCATTCGAAAGTAAATTGTAACTTATGGTAAATCAACTGAAAAGAAAGGATCTGAAACATCTCCCGTCTTTGAAAGAAAGGATTCCTCAGTTGAATTATGATACGTATGAGGCTGAATTATCAAATATTTTGGGACAATTCGAAATGCGTTTTTATGATTGCAGTAAACTGACAAATATAGTATCATTTATGACCTATCCTTTTCATGTAAGAACATCTACAAATTAGCTACTGAAATAGCAAGTCAGTTTAATATGAACTCATGTTCTGTTGAAAATGAGTTGGTGCAGATTATATCATTATACTATTATATCAGATATACTCGTACATCTCAAAACTACAGCATCTGATACAAATTTCTGGTGTTTTATATCTGAAGATAAATATCCGAATCTAAGGCAAATCGCCCTTCGATTAACGGCAATGTTTGGGTCAACTTACTTGTGCGAGTCTGCATTTTCGGAAATGAAGATAATTAAGTCAAAATATCTCAATCGACTAACTGACGATCATATATCATCTTGCTTGCGATTAGCACTCAGTGGTTACGTACCATCTTATGAAAAGTATGCTGAGGACATGCAGCGCCACGCTTCAACATCCTTAGTTAAGTTTAACACCATATGTAACTCTTTTGTTTTGTAACAACCAATTAACTCGCAATTTTGAATAACTGTGAGTATTTTTCATTAATATTATAGAGAAGAACCTAACTAAACCTAACCCAAACCTTGACTAAAATAATGTTTATTGGCGGAAAGCTAATATCTATATAAGCTACGGTACACCCAACCTAGGTAGGTAGGTAGGTAG
This sequence comes from Cryptolaemus montrouzieri, assembly GCA_013387265.2. NCBI lineage: Eukaryota > Metazoa > Arthropoda > Insecta > Coleoptera > Coccinellidae > Cryptolaemus > Cryptolaemus montrouzieri. Next base: position 66,290,998 of record JABFTP020000021.1, read on the forward strand.
GTAGGTAGGTAGGGTATATCGTGTATGTACGACAACCCTGCATCACAGATACTTGCAGCCTCTCAGAGTCGATCGTAAGTAGTCTGAAAATATTGAGGTAGATCGCTAGCAGTTCAAGTACTAAGCCGTCTTTTGATTTAGCGCAGATATTATGTAAGTAAACAAACAACACAATCAAAATTTTGAGCAGTTACGATCAAAATACGATCAAGTGTAAATAAGAAACGACATGAGAGACTTCATGCTCACTACCTTACTTATCCAAAAGTAATGTTGTCTAAGAAAACAGTGTCACAATATGATGGCCGATATATCGCAGTTGATGACGTAACTGAGAGAATAAATAGTGTTGATTTCTTAATGAGCGTTGATCGAGACGAAAATGTCAGAAAGAGGCTCCGTTATTCACATCAGTATTTTTTCAGTGAACCGCGAGCGTTATACTGATTTTGATAATGTCCACATGAGAAAAGAAAAAATGGATTATTGATTGATTTTCTGGAAAATCATAATTCAATACAAAAACTATGGACTCTAGCCCATTTGAACCAAACTTCGCTTGATGATGATATCTGAAAACATTGCCTGATTTTTTACCATAAGAATAAAAATGACGATGCACTAAAATTCGAAAAGTACTACGTGTAGCATTAATAATGAAAATCTCAGTTTCTTCTGAACTATATTTTTCAATTCTCTATTATTCCTCAACTTTCAACGACATCTCCTAATAGTTTGTACCTAGGGCGTATATTATAACTCGAAGTCCTGAATTAAATACACATTGTTTCAAATGAAAATGATCATGGTTAAGAGATATACAAGTCAAGAGCTCTTCGCACCGTTGAAAATTCGTCGTCGTATACGCAAGCAGTTTTATCATTTTCAAATGAATATTTCTATGATGAAATTCAAGTCACGGTTTTCAGCTGATTTCGCTGAAACATATTAAGCGATTGACAGCGAGGCATATTTGTTATCAAACATTTGATTCCTTCACTTGCGTTCACAAGATTTAGACATCATTCGTAGTGGAGTGGTATTAGTGTATTCCTTCAACAAATCCGCGTGACAAGGAGTTATAATTCGGGTTGTGTTGAATTGTCCTCTACACTTTCTTTGGAAACCGTAGCTGTATCGACGCATACATGTAGTATAGTGTATGATGATGTTGGCGAACGTAGAGGGAAAAGATCAGCAGAGAACTGTACAAGGTGTCTCAAATTGGATGTTTTTGTCGGGCAGCTATCTGAAACATCGCAGGTTAAAAAATGACCCCCTTCTCTCGGTATCGACTTTCGGGAAAACCCTATTAGTGCAAAACAATCTCAGTTATCTTTCGTTGTTTTCGAGTTATTTTCGATTTTGCAGGATTTGAGCACATAACCATGCCTCGGGTACTAATTCAGTTAGGTAAAATGTATTTTCATATTCTTGAGACACTTTTTCGAATAGAATCCATGGATACATTGAAAACATTTTTTTCACCCAACGGTTTTCGTGCCATAAGGTAAATTTCTGTTTTTTTCACTGCAAATGCGAAATTGGTCGCGTTAAGTGGAGAATTTTTTCCTATTATGGCTTATTTTTCGAAAAATCAATTCATTTCCAAACGAATCTCGTCTTAAGATAGAAATCCTGCCATTCACAAAATAATTCTCTAGCTCGATATTAGTATATCCATAAACATGGACAGATCACAAATAATTCGAATGAAATATTGATGCTGAATTGTTGAAGATGAAAACTATAGAGAACGTTTTCTTTTGTTAGCATGATTTCGTGATATCAGGAAAGGAATTCCGTAGTATTAGAACGACAAAAAATATAATATAATATGAGATTCAATTGAAAGTAGAGGCAATGGTTAAGCTGCTGTTGATCTTTATATCAAGAGGAATGTGTTCATTATTCTTACAAGAACCGAGGAATAGTGAAAACCAGTTTCGAGAACATTCACTTTTTATTGGGAAAACTGAAATCTGACGCAGAACATTGAAAACTACAAACGCAATTTCGAGATAAATGTTTAATCCGGAAACTTCCGAGATATAACAAAAGTGTTAACTGTTAACCAATAGAAATCTTATCGTATAAAAAATTCAGGTCTTCAAAAATATATGGCTTTTCTGTGTTGAACTATTGAATGAAAAATGAAGTTTGGTGAAAAGGCAATGCCAGTTTCAATTGTCCACCCAAATTCTTTATGCATAATCTGCATCTTCATCGTCAGTAGTTGAATTCCACGAATTCGGACAATGGCATCCTGTAATCGATTAACCAAATCTTCCTTACGTTCTGGCGGCTTGAGGTAAATTTTGTTCTAGACAAAACCCCATATGAAAAAGTCTAATGAGCTGGAATTAGGAGATCTCGTGGGCCATAAAGCAAGACCCCTATGTGGCAATCTCCCGTTCAATTTTTGGGCTGAAATGACTGCATTATGCGCAGGTGCGCCGTCCTGTTGAAACCACTTTGTTTGCAAGAGAAACATTTTCCAAATATGGCTCAACAAATTCTGTCAAAATATACAAAAGCGTGTTAGCGTTTACGGATTCCTCAAAAATATATGTTCCCATCATTTGTTGCCCAACAAATGTCAACCACATATTGAAGCCAAAGCGACCTTGACGATTGATCACTTGAAAAAATGGTGATTTTTATGTGACTAATAATGTCGATTATTTAAATTAAAGAGTCCATCACTGCTTCAAATAATGTTTCTAGGAAAATCTGTATTTTCGAGGCATCCCTCCGTATCATTTAGAGAAGTTAGTTCGCCGCTCGGACTCGCCAGGAAAAAGCTGGTGACTCAATCTGATCCTATATGGTTCGAACTTATGTATTTACAAGCTTTACAACTCAATTTTAAGGCACTTACCCTCAAGCGATTTAGCTGAAATTTTATACGCGTGTAGTTTGAATGAATTAACTATGACGTCATTCTAATCCAAAATGGCGGCGTACCCAAGATGGCGGACCAATTATTTTTAATGCACTCCTACAAATAAAAGGGCTTGCCAAGAATAACTAGAAAAATAATGTGACGTCACTCTCAATCCAATATGACGGATAATTCTATTTTATTTGTTCCTACAATATGGGTATCAAATGAAAGGGCTTGCCAATTTAGAAACTTATCAGGCGAAAAATGAAAAATATAAAACAAAATTGAGGTAAAAAATTCTTTAAGAACAAGCTTTAATTTAAATGTGCTAAAAAATTAACTTTTACACTAAAACTTTTACTGTTAACTTTTAACGTCATTTCAAATTTAACACATTCGACACAATTTATATGTTATAATATAAAAGATTGTCGCGATATAAGAGTCCCTATTTACTTGCTGCCTATTGAAATTTTAAAACTAAGAAAGTAAATACGAGTACTAATATTTCGTGACAAGCTTTTATATTATAACATATAAATTGTGTCAAATGTTAAATTTGAAATGATGTTATAAGTTAACAGTAAAAGTTTTAGTGTGAAAGTTTATTATTTTCTTTTAGCGCATTTAAATAGGAACTTATTTTAAAGAATTTTTTACCTAGATTTTATTTTAATATTCATTGACTGTGGCTTTTCGAAATGCTATTTACATCGGCTATTTATCTCGTCGATGTTGCAGGATTTTCAATTACTGCTGCAATCACATTCGTTTCAATTTAATCGTTATTTTCTTTAACATAATGTTCACTCTCAGTTTTTAAACATCCATAGGTTCGCAAAGTATTTTCAAACCATTTGAGAATACGTTTGTCAGCCTCGTGTCGTTACGGCAACTGCTCTTGACAAAGATAACCAGCAGCTTCACTAATATTTCTGCTTTCAATGAAATAAGAAATGATATCTTACTTTTCGTCGTTCTTATAAACACCTCAAAAAAGTCTAGGAACACTTGTGAATATCGATATATCCCGATTCGGGAAGAATTCGAATATGGAGGAAACCTGTAAAGCAAAACCGTCTCCAGCATGCTCGAGAAGTTGTTAGACAGGGAGGCGGATCAGTGATGTTTTGGGGAGGTATACGCCTTGGTGGAAGAACTGACCTCGTTTTCATACAGAACAACCTCACGGGAAATTCTTACGCAAATGAGATAGTTTTACCTATAGTGGTACCGTTTCTCCAAACAATGAGTCAAAATCCACTCTTCCAACAAGATTATGCCCCTCCTCATCGTACAAGAGTTGTCTTGAACGTTCTTCAAGATAATGATATCGATCTTCTACCGTGGCCATCCTGATCCCCAGATCTGAATCCCATCAAGCATGTGTGGGACACCCTAAAAAGAAATCTCCTGCGTCAAAACGTCTTCCATCATGAACAGGAGCTTCGATTAGCAGTTCAGGGGGCTTGGAATGACTTAGGCCAAAATATAATAGACAATTTAATATTGAGCATGCCGCGACGATGCCAAAGTGTCATTAATAGCAGAGGTGGACCTTCTGGGCACTGAAAAATATAAGTGCTTCCATATCGTTTCGAAAATATTAGTTCAAGATTTTTTTTGTCTAACCTAACCAAATTTCGTCATTTTCAAATTTCAAATTTTATTTTGTAATAGGTGCTTTGGAGAAGTCAAATATTATTTTGTTTTCTTGAGAATACGTTTTATACAATACATCCTAGCAAAACCCGAAAGATTTCTATAAATTCGAATCATCAAATTCATATTTTAAAGATATTGGTAAGTGTTCCTAGACTTTTTGAGGTGTTTATTTCATTTCGAAAAACATTCCAACATACCACAAACTCTTTTAACAATTCGAAAATTCTAAAAATGAGAAAATGATAATTATTTCAACAAGCTGTGGTTTCACTGATATTGCCATTCACAATTATTTTGTGGATGCAAGGTTTCAACTCATAATTCGGTTGCAAATGACTTTTAATTTCAGAAAATAATGATATTATTATCATATTATATAATTTCGAAAATGAAAAAATACTTTACTCAACGCGACCAATTTCGCTTATGGTTAGGTTAGATAGGGTCATTTGCTGAAATCCGGAAAATCAAAAAATTCTGGAATAACTATAAAACGAAAAACTGACATTGGTTTTCACCAATAAGGTTTTCTCGGAAATAGGAATCGAGAAAGTGGATCATTTTTTTCTTTCCGCAATGTTTCACACACTGCCCCACTAAATAGTCGAATTTAGGACTATGCTCAGAACCATCCTCGGAAATAAATTAATAACTGTACACATTTTCACGCCTTTCTGTGCTGTGCTTCAGATGAATACAGTACGGGACTCCACATTTATATAATTTATATCAAACTTAATAGAAGAAGGTTGATACTCACAAGGTAACCAGGGAATGAAAGGTAGCGTTGCTATTTCGATACTATCAGATCGTGCCCAACTGAATGGGTCCAGAATGCCAGCATCTCCAGGATCCAGAATCAGTTGTAGCATTACAAGTATGAATAAGCATATATATGATAAGAACATTATCAGTCAAATACACTTTTTTCACGTTATACATATAGAACACTTATTTGCACAGCTTCATGGTAATGTTCTATTGTGAAACCATTATCTGAAACAAAAATTTTTTCCTATTATTGAATAAGCGATGAGTAGTGTTTTTTTGAATAAGTAGAGTATTCGTTAACAACTTTCTATTTTAGACACACATAAAAAAAGCTCCATTTCGTACGAAGCAGCAATCTGCAGGGCGAAAATGTAACCGCGGACCCAAGTACATCATGCTGTACCCAAATTTGATGAAGAATTTATAGCATCATGACTACAAAATTCAACTAAATCGCCTATTTAATGAACACTACTTTGCTGCTTGGAATGAAATGAAAACCTCCTTTTTTAATTTAAATTTCGTAAGTGACGAGGTCAGTTTTCATTTCATTAGTTTCGTTAATGTCCAAAATTACAGCATTTGGACTTAGAAATGAACCTATGCCATTATAAATAAATCATAAACGATATATTTTTCAAAAATTTATTTCATCTTCTTAAAGTAAAGTATGATGAAGTTGTAAACAATCGAAATCATATGATATGGTGCGACGTTGCATTGACGTTTATTTGTTTGTTATTCCTTAAACGTGCTCTATTTCCGCCTTTCGGCCTCCGGGGAATTCTGTCACCTCGTTAACCCGGGAATTTTGCCGAACCCCTCTCGTGTCGAGGGAAGGGATCTTTAATGTATAACACATCTCTGTTAGACAGGACCGACGGCTTTACATCTCCTCTGAAAGATGGATACTCAAGCGGTTCCCAGAATCCGAAAAATCGCACCGACTTTGTGGGGAATGAACCTAGGTAACTCTGCGCAGGAGAAGAGCATCATATCCTCTACACCACCAAGACGGCTGCGTTGACGTTAATGAAAACAAATGTTGTTTTCCTACAAATCTGCTCTTGATATATGTTTCTTCAGAGCAATGACGCATAACGTTCAAATAATGTTTTGTTAACAAACATGAAGTAGCTGTCTTTAAAATTAATCGTCCTAAATAAAATTTTGAGGATGTCTATAGTGTTTGTCATTAACTATCAATGATTTTAAGAGACCATATTCTTTATTTATTTGTCGAGATTTTCATCGGCAGACGTCAAAGCATGCCAGTGCGCTTATCAACATGTTCTGTCCCTTCTTTGAACATTTATACCATAATGCAGTCAGCCTATATAATCCCTAACATTTTATACGTTCAGGGAAGCTTAAAATAATTTTCAAAACGAAATTGAATGCAAGTTGAAGATTAAAAATGAACAGCCGTTACTCTTTATAACAGATGCTTCCAGTCATGAAGTTTGTCACAGATATCAGTAGAGGTATGCGATTTGGATTTCAGAGAGGCAGATCAACGCAAGATGCAATTGCAGAAATCTATATGGACATACAATTAAATCACAAAAATATTAATTTCAAAATTTTTCTTTCAATAATGGGCGCAATTGTCCAAAATATATATGCGCCTTGTATCTTCGTCCATCTAGCTAGAGCATTTGACACGGTAGACTACTTGGAGCTGCTGGAAACGCTAGAACGATGGAATGGAGAAAGATTGCATTCGACCTAATGAAATCTAACATTTCAAATAAACGTCAGACACTTAAAAAAATTGAAAACGAGACAATTGAAGAAAGATTGATTACGTGTAGGGTCCCCCAAAGCGGAAGTGAGCAGTTTTGCGGACGACACTTGTCTACTTTTCAGAACAAATCAACATTAATATCACCTTAGATTTGTCAAGAAGGCATATCTGCGCAATTCTTTTCTGGTTTTACTTCAGCGTTTTGGGATCCTATAAAAATACTTAGATTTGTCAAGAAGGCATATCTGCACAATTCTTTTTCTGGTTTTACTTCAGCGTTTTGGGATCCTATAAAAATACTATGTTTCGTTTCAAATTAAAATAGTTTATAAGAGTTTTTTGTGTTGTTTTGACTCCTCAATCACAACGATTGACCAAAATGTATCTAACCTCCTGCCATACTTCTTCATCGTTGTTATTCTACATTGTCTGGCTCGTGACATTCTTCAAGGTGTCCCCATTAGATTTAGTAACATGCACCCAACGCCATTCGATGCTATTCAGTTCTAGATGCAGTCCTAATACTCTCTTTTCCCTATCGACTTTGTCGCATGCTTCAATCATTTCTTCGTCACCAAATCGGCGACCTTTTAGTTTGAAAGCAGCCAAAATTTGTAAAAATATCATCATAATAGAAAAAAAAACTTGACATAAGCTCCCACTGAAAAGATTTATTCATATCACCAGTTATGGTCTTTTTAACTAGATTTTTTCAACATTTCAGCAATTTTGGAATTAGATTGCAAATGTTCATTCAGAATCCTACGAACTCCATTTTCCAAAATTTTGAGATGATATTCTTAATATCGCAAACGTAATTGATGACCTTCATCAATTTCAAGTTGCACACTTTATATGTTAATTATGTTATTGCTGTCGAGGGCTACACAGAGCATGGACCGCTATCAGTAGGTGTGCTGCCATCTTTGAATCGTCTAGGCCAGCCGCAAATTGAATTGCTAAGCACAGCACTCGCATAGTACACACTTGTGTCTAACCTACACCATTGTGAATCGCATACAGAACCCAGCTATTGTCAACCAGCGATAATCCACGATTTCAACGAATTGAAGTTCTCTTGAACTCATAATCAAAGTCAGAATGAGAATGTTAATAAAATGAAGAGGAAGAAAGATCCCGAAAACACTGCGGCGAGCTAAGCGAGTGTCTCAATTGAGCAATTGCGCTCTACGTATGTGGATTCATAGAATCTCCTGAGCATGAGCTATGAATGTCCTGAATGTGTCATGGGTTCAATTTGCGGCTGGTCCCCTATCTCGCTTTTGTCTGTGTTTCGTCAATTCCTTCATACCCAAACGGTATCATCATCGTTTTAATAGTTTCCTTACAAGCTTTTTCGAGTTTTCTTTGCAAAAAGAAATACGACGAATGCAAAAAAGACACTTTGGACAGTCGTACACCATTCACAAATCAAAACGTTTCACGGGAAACAAATGCCTTCTGGTATTTCATACAGACTTATTGGATATTGTTGGGACTATCTTCTCCTTCCTTTAAAATGATGAAGCCGTCTTCTTATCATCATTCACTTTGTTTCATCAACATTTTGTTCTAAACTCACTTTTCGACCGGCAAACAACAGATCACACTTTAGGAGATATAACTGATCATAATTTTTTTTCGGTATGTTTCAAGGTCCAAAACAATTTTAATTTTTCTGCCCACCTAAGCAAACATGGGCGGTTCGCATCTCAATTACTATTGATTGTGTATTCAGTATATTGTGACAACTAGGGACATCTAGTGGCGAGAAGTAATACTATGCAGGTCTGTGACGCAGGTACTATCTGTTTCGGCTACCGACTAACTACTAACAGGTAGCATGTTTGAGAATTTCCGCATTGGTTAGAGAAAGTTCTGTTTCTGACTAGTTTTTTCGATCACTTCTGGATTGTAGTATTTGCATAGATATAAGAAGGCTAGCGACGCCATTGCCAGTCAGTTTGCGTGGGAAAGGCGAAGGGAGCGAAACATAAGTAAGAGTATTTTGATTAGACTTGTTTTATGTTTGATTTATTAGTATAGAAAAGAAGCGAAAAATAGACAGTTAATGCAGAACGTTCTAAGATAAATAGAACTTTCAGTATTTTGTGATTGAGTGCAATAATAAGGCGCTATGTCTTATTTGTAATGAAACTGATAGCTGTTCTGAAGAATATGAAATTAAACGTCACTATGAATCGAAACATCTTCAAAATTACTCTAAATATACAGGAAGTTTTCGGACGGAAAAATTAGAAACTTTGAAGCTGGTATTGAAATTGCAACAGTCTTCGTTTACCAAAGCAAATGCTGAGCAAGAGTCTGCAACTCGCGCCAGCTTTCGTGTGGCTCTTGAAATTGCAGAACGTGGAAAACCGTTCACCGATGGAGAAATGAAAAGAGACTGTTTGTTTGCAGTAGCGGAAGAAATATGCCCCGAAAAGGTAAATGTATTAAAAGGTGTCAGTTTTTTTATTAGTGTTATACATTGTACTAAGATGCCGACAGTGTGTGTAAAGCATCCTGATAACTTCTGTTATATTTGCGGTCAACTTACTGTTCAATGTCAACTTCGTAGTTTGACACCATTAGTTAACTCCTAGTGTTTGCTGTGCGCAGTGTGCCACTTTATTAACATCATGGGCTAAAGGATCTCGTCATATGCCGTTCGCAGTTCAAATTATATGAGCCGAACCGAAAGACCATGTATCAGATTGTTATTTCTGCCAAACTTCTATAAAAGGTATTAATCACTAATCAAGGCACTTTGTGAACTATCTAAATCTACAATCTGTTCAAAGACCTACCCCACACAGTGATGATTTACCTGTTCCTCAGCCTCCAGTAAACATGGATGACGTGCCGAAGAAAATGTATCCGGGAGTTCATATTCCGATCCGACTTTTGAGCCCAGCACTTCAAACAGAGAACCTCATTTTATAACTCAAAACGATCTCAATGACTTGGTACGTGATTTCGATCTCAGTAAAAGACAGGCAGAATTGTTGGCGTCCCGACTTCATGACTGGAAAAAAATACCACAATACACGTATACAGAACTCGACATACGCAGTTCTCAAGTTTTTTCCTCAAGATGGCAATATAATGTTTTGCAGTGACATTTTTTTATTTATTTATTTATTATACTTTAATATACCATAATTGACATTATATGTGTATAAAGTTGAACGGGAAACTCCCAATCCATCCTAATGTCGATTTAAAAAATACATAAAAATAATTTCAAATATTGAACAAAACATAATTTTACATAAAACAGCATCAAAAACATTCAATGATAATCCATAAGACGAGAAATGAAAACAAGCAATCAACAACGAAAACAGAATGCCACTGCTACAAAAGGAGCTCCAATCGCCTTTTCAATGAACGCAGCGAAACGGCAAAGAGATCAACCTGAGTGTGTATTTTGTACGCAATAGCAACCGAGCGATCTGTGAAGAAGTTCCTTGAGTAATTCGTTCGGCAAATTCTTTCCCTGAACAATGGTGTAAACCTAGTTATTCAAATTGGAACATTGAAGTTGAATAATGTTAATAGTTCAGGACAATCTAACACACAAGAATTTTATATAAGAGACGCACATCAGAAATGCTTCTTCTACATTTGAGTGATTTCAAGCTATTTCTTTCACTCATCACAATCATTGAGCGCTCACAGACAGTTAGTTCAGATCAAGACGCCAAGTATCGAACACATCTTCGCTGCAGCCTTTCCAGGCAATCTATGGAAACTGAGGTATGTGGGGAACAAACCATGCAACCATTTTCCACCACTATAGCAGCTTCAGAACATCGGAGAAAAGTCATCAGAGTAACGCAGCACAAAACCGAGAATTTGGAATGCCATCTTCGTAACATTTGATATGTGTTCATTAAAATTCAGAACTTCATCGAGTGTGATCCCAGATCCCAGACTGATATTCAGATATTCAATTCTCTCTTTGCATCGTGTATATGTGATAACAGAGCACTTGCTAAGGTTGAGATAGAGATGGTTTTGTTCCGTCTAATCATAAAAACTGTCTAACTGATTCTGCAGATACTCAGCATCAGAAACACTTTGAACAATGGAATAAATTCAATCATATCCTCGGCAAAGAGAAGGAAATCAGTTGACAAAATTCATTCAACGTCGTTAACAAAGATGTTGAATAGAAGAGACCCAATGTGAGATCCCTGGGGAACACCGGAACTCACACAAATCTCTTTTGAATAAAAGTTTTTGTACCGAACTATCAGCTTCTGGCAGTATGAAAAACTACGAATCCATTCCCTTATTGCAAAGAGTTTACCAGTAAGCAGATTGTGGTTCACTTTATCAAACGCCTTGGAAAAGTCGGTATATATGCCGTCGAGCTGGTATCCTCCATCGAACCATTTCACGATATCACTGGTGAAGAGAAGTAAATTAGAGATTGTGGAGCATTGCTTACGGAACCCATGTTGTTATTTTATGATAGCTGATGTGCACAACCAAGATAAATAATTGCTTATCATGCACTCCAATAATTTGGGCAACGCAGATTGAATGCATATTCCTCTATAGTTAGAAACAACGGATTTATCGCTTGATTTGAATATGAGAACCAAAAAACTCAATTTCCAAAATGATGGGAAAAAAAGACATTCCCTCAGTCATGACGGAGTTGACGTTTGAATATAAAACATTTGACTGGCGGTTGTTTATAGATTCCTCAAAGGTTAGTTTGAAAGCTGTTACATAATGGTAATAAATACCTTTCCGTACCAGTCGCTCATGCTACTGAAATTAAAGAATCATATGAAAATATGAAATCACTGCTAGAATTTATTGAATATAACCAATATTCCTGGAAAATATGTGGAGATTTGGAAGAAATTGCTATTTGGCTAGGTCTACAGCTTGGGTATACGAAGTTTTGTTGTTTCCTCCGTGAGTGGGATAGTAGTGACAAAAAAAATCATTATGTCAAGAAGAAATGGCCTCAGCGAGACGCTCTTATATCATGTCAACGAAATGTTCTTCACACTCCTTTAATAAATCCTGAAGATGTATTGCTACATCCATTGTACATCAAACTCAGGCCAATGAAAAATTTTGTCAAAGCTATGGATAAAAATGGAGATGGGTTTTGTTATCCGAAACAAAAATTCCAAAATTCAGTGATGCCAAAATAAAAGAAGGGATATCTGTAGGACCTATTGGCTGATGATGAGTTTGAACAAAAACTTAATCCGATCGAAAAATCCGCATGGACATATTCTAGAAATATTGTTCGTAATTTTCTTGAAGAACACAGGGCTGAAAACTATGAAGAGTTAGTCAACAACCTCTTAGAGGCTTACAAGGACATGGGATGCAATATATCGCAACAGAATAGACCTATCGGGGAAACCAAGTTAAAAAGGTAATATCCTCAAAGATGGCGTAGAAACGTACATATGACGATTATTACTTTTCAAAGTTTTTGAATGGCTATATCTCAGAAAGTATTGAAACATCATTTGATCATATGCTATGATGGAACTTTCCATTTCGCTGAAAATCGCGAAAAATCAATTTTTGTGCTCTTAATTCCGAGTAAATTTTTGATGAATATTTTTCAGATTTCATTCATGATGGTGTTTTGAACAATCGTAGCAACTTTGAGCTGGGTGCGAATTTTTGTACCTTCATATATCTAAATTGTCGATGAAATAAAAAGATGAAGAACCATATCATATCCAAGGTATTTCCATAATGAAAGAATTAGGAATCTGCTAAGGAAGTGACAAAAAATTAAATATACTTAACCTAGAATTAACCATGAGCTTACGCTCGTTTTTATTAACAGTAATCCTGTCTGTTATGTATTCAAGGTCTACCTTTATAAACAATGATTCATTTGGGTAAATTTCTCCAGCGCAACATTGTGCAGAGAAATTATTGATAAAAACTTTATTCATATTATATAATCATGTCGTAATATGAATGAATTTGTTTAACATACTTTCCGTGTGTATTCGTGCTACTGATTCTTTTTTCCGAATCAGTGGCGTAGAAGAATAATATGTATACATTACGCACTATAATATACCAGATTTCAGAAGTACAGTTATTAGACATCCAACAGAGATTTGATCTATTCATCAGATTTTGAACATATTCGAACTGTACTGTATTAGGTTTTTTTGAAACTTTGCCTAATTTTTTATTCATCAATCGCGTATTAGGGGATTTTGATTTAATTCTAGCTTTTAAATATTTCGTCGAAAGGAACCTGAATGAAGTACGCGCGATTCGATATTTTGCAGGTATTGTCTGGTTCAGGAAATCTATTCGTTGATTATTCTTGATAAGACTACTAATAAGATGGGCGATAACTGATTCAATTCAGCCCAAATTTGGAATGCAAGCTATTTTTTACAGCCTCCATCATTACACGTCCTAGATTTCAACTGAAATTCACAAAGTGTTTTCTATTCCGAGGCTATGTCTCCTTTTGCCCTTTGAAATTTTTTTGATACCTATAATTTTTTCGTATCTCCAACCGTTTTCGAGTGAAAAATTATTGAATTTGAGTTATTTGAATTGTATGTTATTCACTAAATAATAAAAAAAAAATATTAGAAATACTCGATAGGTATTCCCAAAATTTGCTTCCATTTTGATAGCTCGTCTTCTAAAACTCAACTTATACTTATTCAGAATCAAAATCTTCGCATATTATCACGCACTCTTTGAAATATTCCTGAGGTATTTCTTATCGTGTCTCAAGAGGTTATTATTCGATTTCTCAATTCGTCTGCAGTGTTCACTGGAGTGGTATAAACTAAACTTTTGAGATATCCCCATAAGAAAATGTCTAAACTTTTCAAGTCTGGGAACCTAGGAGGCCCCGACCTATCCATCGGTTGTTGAATGTATTATTCAAGAATTCCCTAGCTTCTCCACTGAAATGTGCTGGTGCCCCGTCATTCATGAAGCACATTATGTTTCTCACCAAAAGTGGCACATCCTCGATCAATAAAGGTAACTCCTCCTCAAGAAATTACCGATAAGCGGGACCGTTTAGTCTGTTAGGCAAAAAAATGGCCAAATCAAATAATTTCCAATCATTCCAACCCAGACATTTAGTGAGAATTGTTCTTGATGATGAGATTCTTCAATGAAATGGGCTTTTTCCTCAGCCCAATAATGATTATTGTGAAAATTTGTGATAGCAGTTCTCGAACAGTTAGCTGCGTCTGTGAACATTATTTCGCTTTCAAAATGAGCATTTTCTATAATTTTATCTAAGAACCATCGGCAGAAATTCAGTCTTGAAGGAAAATCTCGAGGAAGTAGAGTTTGGACGCGTTGAATATGAACGGGTACAATAAAAAGTCCTTCAAACTAGAAAATGTGAAATATTCAACCAATTTTTCTTGTACTCACATGAGGATTCAAATCATTACAATTCAAAACTGCTTCCACAATATCTGGAGTTCTCATAGTTTGAGTTGCACCTTTTAAATGATTATTTGTAGTAAAAGTACCAGTTTCCTCAACCTTCTGTGGATATACGAAAATGTTCGCCTGTCTGGTTTTACTAGATTTGGAAAGCGCACCTGATATAATCGCCTAGCTTCTGTTGTGTTTCCGTCAGCCAGACCGTACATGTATGTAATGGATATCAGCCAATTCGGCGTTAGTAAAATTAGCCATTTTTTTCTTACAGCAATAATTCAAAAGTCTCAAAACTAATCGTTAATTTAATGAACAATTTGAGCAGACACTGGTTCAACTTTAGCAACTGTCAAAATAAATATATAAATGAAGAAAATCAAAGCCTACTAGTCATTTTTTTAATTAGAAGTGCTTTCAATTCAACGAATGCATACAATCATTTGATAATTTTTTGCTAATTGATTGTACGCTGATCAGTGGCTTACTGCAAAAAAGTTCGAAAGGGCAAAGAAGACATGGCTGCAGAAAAGAAAACACTTTGTAGATTCTAGTTAAAATTTAGGAAGTGTATAATGATGGAGGCTGTAAAAATTACTTGCATTCCAAATTTGGGCTAAATATCTGAAGAAACTGCAGGGTCTTTGAAGAAAAACTATTTTTCGAAGCTTTTCGGACCTATGTTTATATGAACCTCATATATATATATATATATATATATATATATATATATATATATATATATATATATATATATATATATATATATATATATATATATATATATATATATATATATATTCAAAACTACTCTAAAATACTGATTTGAATCTTCTCATTCTCATCCCCATGTATTTTCAATTCGGCAATATAATAGACTATACTCATATGTTACAATCTTATATAACAAGAAACATTAGTAATAAGTATATCGTATAGGTATCTGATACTTTACGTAAGGTATCTGATATATGTTTAACTGTAAATACGTTTTCTGGGTACTGGAAGTACTGAAACTGAGCATGCTTAGTGTAAATAAGAAAATTCAAAAATAATTCATGTTTGCTCATTGAAGAATTCAAGTGAGAGAGAGAGAGAGACACTTTTGTGCATCATTTGGTATAAATGAGTAGCTGATTTTAAAACTTTGAAGTTCCAGTTGTCATGAGGAAATCTTTATGAAGGATGAATTCATTGAGATTCAACGACTGTATATTTCGAAGAAATATATTGAGCTTAGAAACACGAAAAAAACTTTTCATGGTGAATACAGTTCGAAATAATGACAACTGAAAAATATTGTTGTCCTTAAAATTAACAATTTCCTTTTTTACCTTTGGGATAGGTATTCTGGATGAAAACTTTTATCTTTATCCAATTTTTATTATTTAAAAGATCAGTATGCGGCTTTTTCAACTCTTCACACTTCTTTCTTATTGGCGGGTTTCCGTTACTGATATTAGTCTTGAAATACGATGTAACAACATGCTTCTGCTCTTCTGTCCAAGGTATTAGAGCTCTTCCCTGTTTTACACAATTTCCTCGGCTTTCTTTTGTTTCCTTTCTTCCGATTGATCTACTTCATCTATCAATGTCCTTTCGGAAACTAATGCTGCTGTATCGTTTTCGTCTTCACTATGCTCACCCACTGCATCTTCCTGCAGAAGATTTTCATCTAAGTTTAGAAGAATCTCTTCCAGAGATGTTCCTCTATGTTCACCTGCTTCTCCTTTTCCCATCAATATTAGTTGTTTTGCTATTTTTGTAGGTTGTCATCGGGTAATCTATAAGAATGTTTATGTACCCCAACTGTATGACCTATAAACCTTGCTAATTGATCGATCTCATTGTCATTCATATTAAACAGCTGGGTTAGAGTAGCCAAATGTTTTCGTTAGAGCCTTTGGATTTTTGGCACTATATGACGCTGCATATTTGGATACGACTCTATAGCCTACTATACTAGATTGGAAACCCGGATTTCCAAACAGGTAAGGATTATCCTCCTTCAGAGATTATGCTCTGAAGTTCCGCAATGCGGGCTTGAATATCAGTACTGAATAAAACCGGAACTGGTTTCCTCGTACAACAATTCTTTTCAAGCTCTGTAACAGTAAACGCTTCGCATTAGACACAGCTTCTTGAAACTCTTCATAAGATTCCTGGTTTTTACTGCAGTCAACGTAAGTTTCGATGAAAATTCGTTCGACCTCTTCTGTTGAGTGAAGTTACTCGAAAATATATAGTTTTCATTGAGTTTCTGTAATAAGCAGCTGTAGGAATCCTGTTCAAAATTGTTAAAGCTTGATTGGCCAGCAGTGTTCATCGTGACTTCCTTCTTGCTCTCGCATGTGTGTTCGACTCTCCGATGGTCGACAACTTCATTAATGTAGATTGAAAAATTAAAAACCGGTCATCGCCTAATTTGAGGATTTCGCTGTATGTATCCTCACGATTTCTCCATGATTTTTCCCAAGACATCGCAAAATATAACTTTTCCCTTACATCATGCGAAAATAATGGATATTCCCGTTTGGCTTCAGACATATTCTACTACATTCGTAAAGGAACAAAGAACTATGAGTAATACTTTCCGCAGACTGTAATACTCTCCGCAGACTGATTTGTCTTTGAATTAGAATCTTATTTATACCTTCACACTGTTTCACAATGTTGCCACACTACTTCTAAACATGGAATCAAAATAATCAGTGTAATGAAAATTCAATATTCTGCCGGAATCAAAATCGTTTTGGAAATGAAAGTGCAGTATACATCGAGCGTATACCGAGAAGCGCCTCTATGCGAATTTCTATGAACTAAAACACGTATATTGAAGTTCATCTCTATCACGATTTTGACTCCACGAACGGGATTTTGATAGTAGATACGAAAATGGTCGAAAGTGTACTGTAAAATTCATTTTAGATGGTGCTAAAATCGCTTACTTTTATTTTATTGCGACTACTCTAACCCTCAAATATTGCTCAAAACTTTTTTGATTTCGATATACGGTATCAAAATAGTTCCGGAGTCAAAATGTAATGTGCCGAGTCCTATCAGGAGTCAACTTAGTGAGCAGTATATATATATATATATATATATATATATATATATATATATATATATATATATATATATATATATATATATATATATATATATATATAAATTAAATTTAGAGGATTGATTTTCAAGAAAAGATGCGAAACCGAGAACGAACTATTCATAGACCTACAAACAAGCTCCGTGCCCGAACCCTACTCGTATTTGGTGTATTTTATTCATTTTTAACTTTCCATAAGTGTCATTTGAATCCGAGATTTATTGTTTTATGTTATATTGCAGTATGCAAAACATTGTTCCATTCTGGGCTGTAGCAGCGTAGGTAATATCCATCGGTTATAAGCGTTATTATAATTTTAATTTTGTGGATATCTCACGAACGATCACGTTCCAAGAAATGCGGAAATACTGTGGGTCTGTACAGGCATAAACGCGACTGCGGTTAACCTCAAAATTGTTATTTATATGACTTCTAATAGAATCTTAATAGGCTCTTGGAAATTACTTAACATGACCGGATTCCAATTGTTTTTAACCTCAATGTTGTGGGTTTCAAATGGCAAAGATAGATTGAATAATAAATTATTCAAATGGTAAATCTTCAGAAAACGCTATCCAATTTTTCTTATAAACGAAGACTTACTGGAATGGGATAAATGTTGTAACATATGTAGACGGAATCATTCATTTATTCATAAAGATACTCATATTAGTTGATTTCATATGTTTTATAACGTCTATTTTGTTCAAGTAAACTCACAGACTAGTGGACTACTGTTTCACCGACGAATGTGACAGGGTTTTTACAAAGTTCCTTTTATCTCTGTTTTCTTGAATCAAATGAAATATTAGGTATGGATCATCCGTTTTTTCTCATTTTCTGAGCTTATAAAAGTATAAGCTTTATGGGCGAGCGTGTGAGGATTATGGTTGTTACCAATGCTTTTTGAATTCTGTGCTTTTTACCGATCCTGTTCTGACTCACATTAAAATTTGATTAAATGATATAATGAATGTGGTCTTCTTATTCTTTGTGATTCTATTTACAAAAACAAAGGAATAAGTGATTGCCATTACGACTACTGATTATTCCTTATTTTTACTTCGAGTACGAAAAATTTATAAACTGTTTGTTTAATTTATTTTGTTTTTCAATATATTTAAATATATTATAAATAATACTGACACCACAATGAAAATAAAACTTCCTGAATAATTCGGCTTGTTTGGTTTTTCAGTGAGTTTCCTGAAACAGGTCGATTTTTTATTATAGGGGAACATTTTTTGTCACATATTTCGTTATCCCTATATCAACCGTTGACAGCTTATACCCAAATTTTTGAAAAGGGAAAAGGGCTCATTTGGTACCATTTTGAGATGGTTAGATACCATTTTCCATACAACCATGTAATTATTGACTTCCCCAAATGATATCTGACGAATTTGTATCGACAATTGGCTGGAAAAATTCCAGGTTTTCATGAATTCATTCGATCATAATCGATTTGGTTGAATCGGAAAATTTTTTTTTACTTTTTAAATGTTAGCGTATCCACCCCCCTATCCCTATCAATTATCAATTTTTATATTGAGAAAGGTTGTGTGATCCTTAGAAAGGTAATTTGATTCGCAATATCAGTCTGCCATCAATTAAAAAGTAACACTGTTTGGACTTTCGTGGTTCTCATGAAATTCTATTATGAAATAAGATATATCATTTTGTTTACTCAATTCATCAGAGAAACAAACATTTTGGAGCAAATTCGGATCATTATTGATCCGCTCACTGAAATGCACTCAGAACCTAAACGATCGAAATCCTCTTCAGTAAGATCTAATTTTATGAGAATAGAATTAATACTTGTGAAGAATGATGATAATACTCGTCTAGCTTGCACCGGATATTTGTGACAATCTTTTCACAGATTGTCTTTTCATCATGGCAACACATTTCTTTCAGGTTTATTTCTTCGAAAATGCACTCAGTTGTTCGAGAGCAGTTATTATTTTTGAGAAAGAAAATCGAAATTTCAATACGTATCGCAGAGTGTACACCATCTTCAACTAAATCACCATTATTTCAGGTTATTAAAGCTATGGATATTGTGGTAGTTAAAACGGGTGGGGGATGAGAGAGGAAAATTTTCTAAACCAACAGAATCGATTTTGATTAAGTAAATGTTTCCTCGAACGAAGATTGTATGAATTGATATAAACTTTGAAGTTTTCTAAACAATTCTCTATTCCAAATCGTCACATGATCTAAAATAATAATTAAGTAGTAGTATAGAGAATATAATCATTTTTTCCCAGTATCACACGACCCCGTTTCCCTCAAAAATTTGTGTTGGAAGCTGCTAGGCTCAGGGAGTTGATAGAAGGAGAACGGAACATGTAACAAAAAATGCCCTAGTTCAATCAGAAATCGACCTCTTACAAGAAATTAACCGAAAAATCAAACCAGAATTGTTATTCAGAGTGTTTCGTTTTCAGTGGAACGTACTGATTTCCAGTAATTATCATAATTATCAGTAATATCACAACTTTTTAATATATTATATTTATATATATATATATATATATATATATATATATATATATATATATATATATATATATATATATATCAGGACGTGACAATTATTCGATAAATGAACGTTACTGCTAAAATTTTGAATTGAAAAGTTTTAGATATTTAAATTAGTTCTATTTTTCAGATAAGTATTTTTAAGTTATTAACAATAAGTACACATAAAATTTCCTACCTTTATTAATTCAATTTATTTGAAAATATTGACCCAACTATAAGACCTAAACTTCCTAAAATTCATTATTCAAAGAAAATTTTCGATTGTATAAACGAGCTTAATGAGAATATTCTTCCAAAGCAACTTGTTAAAGTAATGAATATTCATACACTTCATCTGATTATATATTGTGCCGCTATTACAGTAGTTAAACATTCTGGATACAAATTAGAAAATTTTGGATCTAATTATAATATCAAGAAAAAACCTTCATGGCTAAAAAGATTAGAAGGTAAGATTTCTTGTATCAGATGTGATTTAGGAAGATTGACTCAATATTCCAGAGGTAATCGATCAAAAAACTTATGGCACATATTGGGAAAATATTCCTCAAATATAAAACCCATAAAAATAATGAGATAAGTAATGGACAACTGATAGAATACATCGATACTTTAAAACAAAAATTTTCAGTATACTCCATTAGACTACGTGAATATAAAATAAATTCAGATAGAAAATTCCAAAACAAACTATTCAAAAATAATGAAAAACATTTTTACAAAGTTATCTCAGGTTCAAATGAAAATATTTCTGGAAATGGAATTCCTAAAATTGATATTCTAACTGATTAATGGTCTTCAATTTGTGCAAAGCCAAGGCAACACAATTCCAATGCAAGTAGGATTTTAAGTGAAAGGTCTCGATTTTCTAAAATAGAATGCATGCAATTTGAAAAATTTTCAAACGAAGATATAACATCAGTTATTAAACACACAAAAATTGTAAATCTCCAGGTGTTGAAGGTATTCATAACTTTTGGTTCAAGAAATTCTCTTGCGTTCATGAAAAATTGGCTGAATATTTTTCATTAAATAATAAAGAACCCTCAGCTACTCCTTTATTTTTCACACAAGGAATTACTTATTTAAAACCGAAAAGTGCTAATACTATTGATCCGTCTCAATATAGACCAATTACTTGCCTTCCCACAATATATAAAATTCTAACTGCATGTATTACCCAAAAATTTATGCTCATTTGGAGAATTATAATATTCCTTCCGAACAACAAAAAGTATGTAGAAAAAAAAAAACACCTTGGTACTAAAGAGCAACTTGTAATTGATTCTGTTGCTTTAAATCAAGCTCAAACTAAGAAGAGAAATATTCATACAGCCTTCATTGATTACCAAAAGGCTTTTGATAGTTCTCTCCATTCATGGCTTCAAGAAATTTTGGAAATTTATAAAATTGATAAGACACTTCGTCTTTTTCTTGAATTTGTAATGAAAAATTGGAGAACCAATCTTCATTTAAATATTTCAAAACAATCGTTGAAATCCAAAGTAATTCCAATCAAAAGAGGCATTTTTCGAGGTGATTCTTTAAGTGCTCTTTGGTTTTGTCTTTGCCTTAATCCATTATCTCATGAATTGAATGCTACTAGTTTCGGCTTCAAAATAGAGAGTCTATCAACTGAATTCAAATTAAGTCACTTAATTTATTTAGATGATATTAAATTATATGCCGGAACCAGATCTCATTTAACAAGTCTACTTGAGATTACTTTCAACTATTCCAATGATATTCATATGAAATTTGGGCTTCCAAAATGTAAAAATTTTTCTATTGAAAAGGGAAAGATCACCTCTGATTATATAAAGGTTTCCAATATCGAAATCGAGCCAATGCATCAAGGAGATACATATAAATATCTTGGATTTGGTCAAGAGAAGACAATTAACCATAGCAGCACTAAAGAAAATATTAGAAGTTCATATTACAAAATACTTAGAATTATCATCAAGAGTCATTTAACTAGTAAAAACCTTTTCAGAGCTATCAACTCCTCTGCAGTTCCTATTCTTACATCTTCTTTTGGAATTATTAAATGGTCTAAAACTGATCTAAATGAATTACAATGTCAAACGAGGAAAATGCTTTGCAAATATCATAAGCACCACCCAAAGTCAGCTGTTCAGAGAGTTACACTACCTAGACATCTTGGAAGTCGTGGATTAACTGATTTGAATAATCTTCATAGTAAATAGATTTTTCATCTACGTTCCCATTTTCATGATAAACAGACAACGTCTAAATTACATGATATTGTTCTTGCTTCAGATTATAATCTTACACCTCTGAACTTGACAATGCAAAAGGTAGATTTTGATATATTTGATGATAATTCTAAAAGAGAAAGTTGGATGCAAAAGGAATTACACGGAAAGCATCCTAAAGAATTGAAAAATGATTATATTGATGAAATCGCATCGAATGAATGGTTAGTATCTGGAGAATTGTTTGCTGAAACAGAAGGCTTGGCAATTGCGATCTAGGATCAGGTTGTTTTCACGAGGAATTATAGAAAACACATCATCAAACAAAATATAGATGATTTTTGCCGTAGATGTTTCTGTTCTTCAGAAACAGTTTTTCATATATTATCATCTTGCTCAGTCCTTGCTTCAACAGATTATTTAGAAAGACATAATGCCGTCACTAATATTATTCATTTTAATTTAGGAATTAAACATGACCTAATTCCCAAAAGAAAAAAATTTTACAAATATGAACCTGAGATTATTTGTGAAAATGACAAATATAAACTTTATTTTGATAAAACAATTCTTTGCAATAGCTATAAAACACAATAGACCAGATATCATTCTTACTGATAAACAGAATCAAATAACATATATAATTGATATTGCTATACCCGACACACATAATATACAAAATAAATACAATGAAAAAATTTCTAAATATATGATGCTTGGCGACGAGATTAAAAAATGTGGAAAATGAAGATAATTTTATTCTACCGATTATTATTTCCACAACAGGTGTTATTCCTAGGAATCTTCACAAAATTATTGAGATTTTGGGTCTGAAGAAAATTTGTTCGAACAGTTACAAAAGATAACAGTTATCAAATCTTGTAATATTCTTTGTAGGTTTCTTTCCGAAAAAATAATGAGGTAGAGTCATAGGTTTTCTCTTTAGTTTATACTGCTCAGAATCTCATTTCGTATTTTATTTAGGTTTTTGTTTATATAAATGTAATATAATTAACTGCCAATTTTGTCATATTTATATTCAGAGCAGTATTCTATTTGATCGTTCACCACTTCACACAAAGGAAACTATTAATGAGTAACATTCAGTGTTACTTGACTAAGGTCCATACACTGGATTTTTCCGGGGAGAAAGCCTCTGACACTACTCGTGGGTACAATGATATCATTGTCTGATGATGCTATAGTATGTATATATTCTGGTAGATTGATATATTCTCATAACATTTAACGTTATCGTAATATATAATTATTCCAGGATATGTTTTGATTATAATCATTGCCTTGCAATGGTATTAATTACCGGGTGGTGGATTAATGTTTTTCATGAAATCAGTTTGATTGCATGAACAGATATATAGGCAACTCGTCGGGGTTATATATATATATATATATATATATATATATATATATATATATATATATATATATATATATATATATATATATATATATATATATATATATATATTTTGTTTATATATATTGTTTTAACTCCAACACATATTCCACCTGAATGAATTTGTCATAGAAAATTTTATTAGATTCTGAGGTCTATTTTTTTACTTTACTTTTCACCTTCAAATATTCTCATCAAATAAGTCTATTTCAGGTTTATTTTGCACATAATCCTTGACCACTGACTAACCAATTTCATCACATAACATGTTTTAAGGAAACACATATTCGATTTTTTTTAAAACTGCCCTCTAGCTACAGCTCTGATGAAGCAGGCTTATAATTAAGACCTTCGCCTAGAAGGACTACAACAACGCCTGAAGATATAATCGAATATCCAAGCATGGAACGAAATGATGAAGTTTCCTCCCTGTTTTTGTGAAAATGAATTAAAAAGTTTCTTGAATAAATAAACAGATATGCGAAAAATCAAAGACAATCCTCAAGTCGATTCATATAAATTACTTACTTAGTGGTATTCATATTCTGAAATTGATTTGAGTTTGGTAAATATTTATTCAACCACATTAAATCACTATCTAAAAAATTAAGGATTCTTTCCATGTAAATTCAAAAGAAAAATAATAGAAACTACTAGTATAAATGAAGGAATTTGTAATTATACTTTAGTGAGGGTGATTCACTATCGATTGTAAACATATAATTCTTAGAAGAAGCTGTTTTATTGTGAATCAGTTTGCTCGAGATAAAAATTTGAACATGTTAAGGTGACTACCCACGCACTTAATTTTATTATCTTATGATGGATCTCTATCAAGTCAAGTTAAGAAGTTATTGGAGTTTCTTGATTTTTCAAAAAGTCTGAAGCAAGCAGTGAACACAGTACTCATGTATTTCATCTTACCAATTCAAGAGTGAAGAGATGCTTTAAGTTAATTTTTCAGTTATATCATTGGTCCCGAATGAATTGGTCTTCTTAGTAACTGCATTGTTCTGAAGTTTTTTTAATAAAACCTAAAACACTGCATTCTTCTTCTCCTGATAATTTAATTCGTCAAAAACATTGCTGACGTTGGTATGCAAGAATAAAGTTTGAATTAAGATGAACGCTAGAGCTCATCCATGAGAATAAATTCACCACAGATGCTTCTTTGCATAAGCCACAGCTACACACGTTGTGTTTCGATAGTACAAGCATAGCCGGATCAAGTTTGTATGATTTGATCGAGCATCAAGTAGATTGCATAATTAAAATGCTTGTCAATTTACTTGTACAAAAAATTATACATGCTTGTCGAGCTTGCAGTTATGTGTGTAGCCGCCTTTAGAGGTCAAAAGGTTTTGTATAAGAGATTAGCAATAAATATAGTGTTCTATAATTAATTTCTGGAAACACGCAATTATTTAATATTAGTACCATCTGTTATGCTTATCTACAATGCGTTCCACACCATCCTGTATAACTCGGCTGTTTTGACTTTTCTGTGAATTTATTGAAACAGATCGATTTTCGATTATAGGGGGACATTTTTGGTCACATGTTTCGGTACTCCATATCTAACCTACATCTGGCACTCTCCAACCCAATTTTTTAAAGGAAGAAAAGGGGTTATGTGATACCTTTTTTAAAAGGTGATTTTATTCCCTATACGACCACGTAATTATTTACTTTCTGCAATAACATATGACGAATTGAAAGCTAGAACTGTTGGGACAATTCCAACTTTCTATCAATGCGTTCGATCTCTGACGAAAACAATTGATCAAAATCGATTCTGTTGATTCAGAAAAATTATTTTCTCTAATTCGAACATTTTTGCATCATTCCTCTACCTCTGTCAACTACCACTCCGAAAATTTTTATATGAGAAAGGGGTTGTATAAAACCTCTTTGAAAGTTGTTCAATTATCTGCATTTATTTTCTGTTCATCAACGATCGAGCAACCCTTTGTTTCGAGCAGTTAATAATTCTGCTGAGCTGAAATGGGAAACAGGGATTATGCGATATTTTTCTCTTGAGAAAATGCTAGATTACTTATGTTTGAATAAATAAATAAAAACGATGATTCATTTCGATGACATGTTTCGGTTTGTTGTCAATCCTCCAATGTTTGAAATATTTTCCAGATCTGCTAGATTCGATTACTTTTAGTTATTCTATAAAACACGGATGACTTGTATTGGTAGTATTTTCCATAGGTTTGTTAACCTGAAATGATAACGATTTAGTTGAAGATGGTATACACACTGCAGGCACGCAATGAAATAATAACTAAGCTAGAAAAACTGCGGGAATTTCAACGAAAATAACCCTGGAAGAAATTTGGGACACATCTGAAACTAGAAGCTGACAAGGGAAATGCAACTGTTGTTATGGACAAGACAGACTGGGATTCGAAAATGAAAATGCTTTAAAAGATGATGCCTATACTGCCATCATTACAGACCCTACCACGTATAACGATAGTGTTACCGTTCCCACTACGGTATCTCACCATAGATCGCTCAAGCCCCCTCCGAATAAGCGTGTTACCGTGTTAACCACGCTTTCTTAATCACAGATCGCCAAGTAGGCCCATCGACCAGGCGAGGCACAGAACGTACTCTGGGCCTACCTGAACCGAGGGTTTAAATATCCGTGCATTTTGGAGACTCTCTCACTTTCTCTTCGACGACCTCTACGAATACACTTTGTCTCAGAAAACCGGCTACAGCACGCGTTGCTACGAGCCGGCTTTCCGTACCCACGCCATATTGCCAAACCGCCGTTGTTTACCAACGAACCACGTGTTTTTATTTCATTTTGAATAAAACGTTTATAAAAAGTGTTTGTGTTAACCATCAGTGTTTCCATCGTGTGTGTGACCCCATCCCGGTAGCAATAGGAAGACATAAAAGGTCGTCAATCTTTCACCTATCTATACAGTTTATAGTGGACTCCGAACCAGTTACCTAGGTCGTGCAATGCTAACTGCCACCACTGTGGATTACAAGTTATCTGGCCTTCGATGGTATGTTGGTTTAGCCAGTAGCCATGTTCCCAACTCAAGGACAACATCCATAACCTGACCCCGGATTCAAACCAGGCACCTCGACTGAGCAGTTCCAATATGCTTGCGCACTAACCATGCAGCTACCGAGGCGGTTACCTCAATCGCTTATTTGCTTCGTCTTTTAACAATGTGCTCAGAAACTTAGCCCATTTACACAGTGGACCTA
The DNA here is from genome assembly GCA_013387265.2 of Cryptolaemus montrouzieri. Taxonomy (NCBI): domain Eukaryota; kingdom Metazoa; phylum Arthropoda; class Insecta; order Coleoptera; family Coccinellidae; genus Cryptolaemus; species Cryptolaemus montrouzieri. Next base: position 66,318,031 of record JABFTP020000021.1, read on the forward strand.
TAGCTTATAATGGATTCCGAACCAATCTCCTAGACCGTGCGATGATAAGTGCCACTATAAGGATACAAGTTATATGGTCTTCGGAAGTTTATGCCCTGTTTAGGCGCCTCTTTCCAAGTATAAATTTTTTGTTCAAGGGCAACATCCATACCTTGAAACCGAATTCGAATCAGGCACGTAGGCTTAATATTTCCAACATACTTGCTCACTAACCGTGCATCTACCCAGGAGGTTAACCTCAATAGTGTCCAAATGTCATCGAAAGAGTGAATCACTATGAACCAGAAAATGTGCAGTCATTTGTCACATGTTATATCTTGTATATAAATATCATAATAGATATTTCAATAACCAATCAAAAAATTTCGAAATCATTGTAAATGATGAGTTTCATTTATTATAAAAAAGCACTGAATCTGGAACACCCTACATCTAGCTGAACTGAATGCGGACGTGAATGTTGAAATGCATCGATACATGTACAGTTTGTCAGTAATATTAGGCATTAATATTCCAAAAGGTAATTGATGAATGCTCAATACTGATTACTAATGAGAAATGTAAAATATACGTAATTTTGATGAAGATAAGAGAAACTGTTACCTATTGTCTAAAGGATGAACCTGTTTTTTCAGGTTATTATAATTGCCATAACGGCAACCCGGACCTACAACTTGTACAGTTAGTCAATAGATTCATGAATGCTGAATGAAAGACTCGGATATGTGATGATTCTACTGTATAAGTCATCATTCATGTCCTGTTCTGTTTACTTTCACATGTCATATATTAACATTGTATTCATAAAAAATTGAAAGAATACGAAATTTCATAACGTTTTGTGTAATATTATATATTTCTTTCTCTATACGTCATATTTTCTTCTCTTTCATGAAACATAGTACATCCCTAAAATTCTGCTCTCAATATTTATTCACAATTGCCGCCTAAAATGTTTCATTTCAAAGAGTAGGCTATAGGAAAGCACAATTGAAGAACAATTTTTGATATTATATTGGAAAATATTGCTGAGGAACTGAAATTTGAGAAGTACACTTTGTAGTACAGTCTACCAGAGCTATCCCTAAGTGTGAAAAAACTTGTGGATCTTTACCATGCTTGAAGAGAGTTTAAAAAAAATCCGAGGAAGCATAAGATGTTTATATGCGCCGTTTGGAGGAGTTTCAAAACAATTTCGATAGTTTTTCTAATAAGGATTCTATTTTTCTCTGGTGTTTTTTCTTGACTTTTCCGAAATTGTCGACATATTCATATTTATCAAAATAAAGCATAAAGTGAATATATTCATCGAAAATAATAAATCAAGATGCACAGAGTTTGAACTTATGCTTTAGTGATACATATAGTCGAATTCACTTGTTACAAAAACAAATTTTTCCAATAAAACTAGAGATAGAATCTAAATATCCAAGAGAAATCACAGAACACTTTTTCAATCAACAACAAGCTAAATATGACGACAATTTCGGAAAAGTCAAGAAAAAACATCAAGGAAAACAGAATCCTTATTAGAAAAGGATAACAACGAAATTGAGAGAACACCAACTTAATGGATTACCAACCTCACTGACATTAAAATACCTTTTTGTGTCAAACAGATTCTAGGACTAGGTGGAAGGTTTTCTATAGCGGAGGACAGAATCAATTCGAATAAAATAATTGCCACAATTGAATTAGGCATTTTGACAAAACGAATGAAATGAAAAATGAAATCAGGAACAAGATATGTAATATATTAACAAACTTCAAAACAAATTGAAAGGAAATAAAACTTAAAGAGACATATATGTGCATGCATGTAAGAGGACGAGAGAATTTATCAAGCAGAATCCGGATAAATACATACTGAATGCTGACAAAACAAATAAAACAGTACTAATGAATGGGAGGGACTATGAATATAAAGTAAATGACTTACTGAAGGATACATCTACATACAAAAAAGAGAAAATAGATCTTACGAACAAAATACAACTAGAAATGAATAAAATGATTAACAATTAGTTGAATAAAAACTGATATGTCACAATGAAGGAACCCCATTTATATATGGTCTACCCAAATTGCACAAGAGAGGAGTTCCACTGAGACCTATTGTAAACAAGATCCATGCACCTACCTATAACTTTGCAAAATATCTATCCAACACAATAAATAACGTCCTAGGTAAAACCGATTACCATATCAAAGACTCTTGGAAATTCCACTCGTTCATAAGTCAACAAAGTATTCGAAGACAATTTATTTTGATGTCGTTGGATGTTGTTTCTCTATTAACAAATATTCCCACGTATCATGCTCTAAGGGTTGTGCATAAAAGATGTGAAGAAATATCTCAATTCGCCAAATTACCAAAAACTCAATTCATTGAAGCCACGAAGTTCTGCATGCAGTCGACTTACTTTGTATTCAAGAAACAAGTATTTTCCCAAATTTATGGAATACTAATAGGATCACCAATATCAGCAGCTATAGCAAATTTGGTTCTCGAGGGCCTAGAGAGCGAGATATTATCAAAAAGTAAATTCAATGCAACTTTTTCAAACGTTTCATGGATGATTGCATTACATGCATCCTAAATGATAAAATTGATGAAATGACGAAAATTTTCAATTCTTACCACAATAAAATTCAGTTCACGAACGAAATTGAAAGACACAGAACACTAAACTTTTTAGATATGCAAATAAAACATGAACAAAATCCATTCTAACGAATTGGTACCAAAAACCAACGCCCACAGGACGATATCTGAATTATAAATCTTCCGTACCAAACAGATATAAAAAGAGCATGATGAATGGTCTAGTTGACAGAGCAATAAAACTTTCTCATCCAAAATATAGAGAAGAAAATATGAAGTATATTAAAAACATATTAGGTAAAAACCTAACCTAACCTAAAACGTATTATAAACCACTTATCAAGAAGATAATACACCAAATATACAACTCTGGGGAAAAAACAAAGAACAATGGCGAATTTAAATACATAGGACTTGACCACAACCCCGAATTGTCCCAACAAATATATAGATGCTTAGAGAAGTACAACATAAGAGTAGGTCACAAGCCAAATGAAACCACAGGTTGAAGCTAAGGATAAGTCGCACTGTATATATAGAGTCAACTGCCAAGAACGTGACTCCACATATATTGGAAATACCAAACAGTACTTGCATAGAAGAGTTTACGAGTATGAATATTCAATACGATCGAATAAAAACCAAACAGCTTTAGCCAAACATAGTATAGAATATCTTAGTTTTGACTTTCAAAATACGGAGGTTCTTACTATTGAATTCAATGATTCGAAACGAAATATTCTTGAAATGATAGAAATTCAGAAAGAACCAAAGGCATTCAGTAAACTCCAGGACGGATGTTGATGCATTTATGAATATACAGAGATATCCACCGGGACCGTCCGTTAAAAACTTTTGAATTTCAATTACAAAATCTAACCTAACCTAACAATTTTTGCCTATTACATGTCAAATGTTTATTGCGTTGTTTTGTATATTTTTCAATTTGGCCTTTTTATATATTTTTTCAAATGGCACGTGCCAATTTTTATATATATATATATATATATATATATATATATATATATATATATATATATATATATATATATATATATATATATATATATATATACACCAGCAAATAAAACACGAGCTATAGATCGGCAGCTAACAGAAATGTTTGAGGATAGATGGTGGTAATTAGGACCAAATTTATGGCCTCCGCGTTCTCTGGACCTGTTGGCCCTTGATTTTTATTTATCGGGCAAGAGTGAAGTGTATCTTATTCCTGTAAGAAGTAAAGAAGAGTTACTAGAGCGCATTCATAATGCTTTTCGTAATATTGATCCTGAGGAAACTAGGAGGGCAACTCATCATGTTCGTATACGAGCTGTCAAGTGTATCGAGCAAAATGGGGCCCATATTGAGCATTTATTTAGATCATAAATTAGTTTTCTCCTATGATGTTTGACTTGATTCAAATTTTTCAAAGCATTCTCTGTTAGTTCTTGGAAAATCATCAAAATTCAATATATTCCCAAATTATATCGAACTATAAGAGATGGGTATAGTACATGCTTATACAATTCTATCTGAAAATTGACGCTTCATTTGATGGCGATATAAAATTGGCACATGCCATTTGAAAAAATTGAGTTATTGCTGTTTGAAAAAGGCTAAATTGAAAAAATCATACAAAACAACGCAATGAACATTTGACATGTGTAGACCGCTTAAAAAGTTCCTTGATCCTTCTTCTATCCACCCAAGCAAAAATTGTGTCTGTACTGCAAAAGATCTACGAGCTACAATTTTTTTAAATGTTCCTCAGTAATCGAGTTTATAACAGAAATAATTAAATCTGTCAAAAGTTTTGACAGATAAGTGCCAACAACTTGGGTATTTTATGCCTTGCTCAAATGTCGGTTCTAGATGTATAATAAAAAAAGTAGATTGCCATTTGAAATAACAAAATGATGACCCGCTTCCGGTATAACCGGAAATGGTATCACTTCGAAAATCTTTCACTTCAATTGGAAATCGCTAGTTATGACCGCGTATAAAATTTCAGCTTGATATTGTAATTGGAACTTAAAAGTTTTTAACGGACGGTCCCTGTATAATATAGCAATTTGATATATTTAAAAATAATTTTATTTATTTTATATATTTTAGATAATAATCTTGTGGAGATATATTTTGAAAATAGCTAACGCCGACACGCATAAATATAATCTGCAAATTATGAAATAAATATTCATCTGTAGTTCCTCTTAACCCTATTACCCAGTAAGAACAAATTTTATCCATAAAACAGGGTTAGTAAATAATATATATATATATATATATATATATATATATATATATATATATATATATATATATATATATATATATATATATATATATATATATATATATATATATATTCCACCCATTTAATTTAACGTATTGTAATATCGTAAGGTTTAGGTAATTTACTGAGCTATTCATTGAGCTAGGCATTGAATCAAAAAGTGTTCCTTTGATACAAAATCAGAAACCTATATGTAAATCTGAAGAACTATGTTCTTTCTGCTAAGATAACGGTAAAAGGCATAAGCAATAGTGATACAAACATGTGAACGTTACTCATACTAAAACATACACATCTTCTCCAATATCCTTAACTTTGTGTGAACACTGTGTTTAGAATAAAGTTGTAGGTTTATCTTAGAATCTGCGTTCAACAATTTTCTTTCTTATGACACAAAGGTATTTAAAATAATCATTGCTAATAAATTGCAAGTAGGGACAACATAATTTCAATAATTTTTGTTTAAACACACTAATGGCAAATTTGTGCTGGCAAAATGAATGGTAATTTATAGTTTTACGATCTATTTTCGACGAATGAAAGAAATCGCTAAAGAACTTATGAAATGGTTTGGAAAGTTGTCATATCTCAGGTCACTGCCTGAATTAATGTATGAAAGCGCGAATCTTCACCCTTCATTAGCAAAGTAAGATGCTAAATTAACAGAATTTTATCTACCAATTACTTTCAATCTCTCTTCTTTTTCATTTAAGAATCGGTCTTGAAGATAATTTAATTGGATATGGATTTGAGAACTCTCAATTTCACTGATTGTAAGAAAACACATTTCGATAATGAATACTGCAGTTAATGAACTCTGATGATAGTATTAATGGTTGTATGCAGAGTTGATCAATATTATGGATCGAGCAATTATGATCTTGGAAAAACGCTAAAATAAGAGTATTCACAATGATATCCTAATAGCCTAGAAAAGTTTCGTAGTTCTGTCACTTCCAGAAATACTGGAAGTTGACCTTTACTTGAACTTTTTGAGTGGTACTCCTTATTTTTATTTTTTTGTTCGATCACTCACTCAATCTCAAGTACCTTCGGTGAAAAGAATATCACTCAGAACGCTGTTTTTTCTTAGAAAAAAAGAAATTTTGGGAGAAAACTGACTGATTATGTACTTACGAGTTTATTATTCTAATTATTTTGCATTGAGTATTCCTTTGAAAGGTTAATAAGTATGGAAGGCGAAAATCAAGTGAATACAGACATGATATATGCCTATTTTCAATCGAACAGAAATAGTGGTAGAACATTTTGCTTTTATCGAGCACGATCTCCAGATCGCGATGAATTAGAGTACTGCAAGTGTTTCAGTCTCCAAAAAATTTAATAAAGTGAGGATGTTCATTTCATTCAAGCCAAGACATCAAAATTGAAAAATGCAACTAGGATTAATGAATGTCTTATAAATTGAACACATAACTGGTATGTTCTCAATACGGCACGTATATGTACATATTCCGAATGGTATCTGGAGTAATTTCCTGACAGGCGGTTCTTATCCTCTCTTTCAATATGTCCAACCTTTTTGGTTCAATGCGCTAAACTGTATCCAGTAGAGTAGGTAACTCCAGTGCCAAAAATCAGGAGGGTGTAATTTTGGGAAGCTGGCAGACTAACTCACACGACCGAATCGATGCTAGAAAATATTATTCGTTATGTTATGCAGATTCTGCTCCAATGTCTGAAATTATTAAAATGACAATTGTTGTGAAAAGAACACTCAACAGACTAAATGATGGTTTTGAAAAAGGTATTATTTGAATGCATTTTATTACTAGAAAAAATCGAAAATTCTAGACGTCTAACACTTTCCCTTTCATCAAGAATTTGGAAGACGTATTCTTATTGGTAGAACAGATTTAACAGTCGCCGCTTTCCACATGAATTTGTCGAACAGATGTTTCTGTTTGAGAGTTTTTCAATTGAATTAACTATATCTTCGTAAATTTATTTCGAGTCTATAAAAGTTGCGCAGCTCTAGTCCATCACAATCTGGAAATAGTACACAATATAGTCGAAATATTAGAGCACTATCTCTATTAGGTTGAAAATAGGTTTGTCGTCTTTCATAGGTATCATTTCTTCAATAGAATAAACTCATTGCAAAAAAATATCAATGATTAGCGGATAGGCATCTCATTAGTCATAACTTCTGTTTATTGAAAATGACATTCAATATAAATGTATGAAGATTTCTATGATTTTCATTGTTATTTTGCTATAGAAACATTCGTCCATAAATTGATGAAATGAAAGTGTGAGTTTTCTTCCGAAATTTTTCGATAATTTCGTTTTTTTAGGAAAGTGCAGCGTTTCGATTGATATTGTTTTTCCAAGAAGGTATTTGAAGATCAATGAGTAATCAAACCAAAACGTAGTAAAGTGTACTATTCAAAAAGTCAACTTCCGGTATTTACGGTATTGTTTTCATTTCGTGATTTTGATGTCAGAAATCTGATGTGATCCAATAGCGCAATAGGTTTCGACTCTATGTATATCATTCAACAGAAAACAAAATAATTGTCGTTAAGAAGAAAAAATTCTATGAAAAATAGTGTTTTCTATAGTATCCTTTATAACCTAAAAAATTGGTAAGATTCGAAAAAAATGGTTTTTCAAAAATAAAATGGAAACGAAATCTAGTAGAGAGAAATGTTTATACGTATCCAACAGTCCAACATTTTTTTCATATAGATCAATGGAAGTAGGCGTGACCCAGAGAACTGCTACAACTGTACTGGGACTAATAGGTCTACTATCAGTCGTTTGTGGATTCATTGTAATCAAAGTGGGGACGTCAGGGAGCAACATACTGGTCATCATCGATTAATGACTACCGCCCAACATAGGTTTCTCAAAAATTCAACAGAGAAATCTCTTCTACACAGCTGGTGGAATTCATGAATGATCAAATGTGCAGATGAGTAATCAAACTCTCAGAAATGCCCGACGACCATGGAGGCATCCTCCATTTCCAAAGGAAATCGCGGAGCTAGGGATCACCTTGAATGGGCAGTGGCTCAATGTGCCTCAGTGTTATTCAGTAATGAATCCAGATTCGGTTTACGTCCAGGTGCAAGACGTACCCATGTATGAAGACAACCTGGAATTGCGTGTAGGCTAAGAACAGAGAAAGAAGTTGACAGCTATCAAGGCGATACGGTAATGGAATCGGGTGGTATCGGGGTTGGCAGAAAAATTTACCTCGTTCAGCTGGAACAATTTGTAAACGCACTAAACTATAGGGAGCTGATTCTCCGATCATGAGTCCTCCCTGTTTATCACAACACAGCTTCAAAAGTGAATTGGCTGAACAATAATACTGGTGATCAATGGATAAGGACAAATGGTTCGCTTAGGTGGCCATCCCACTCTCCAGATTTTACCGCTCATGGTTTTTTATTCTGTTATGAGATACCTAAAGGATCGGCTTCACCGTACTTCACCATGATTTTTGGAACTATTGAGAGAATGCATCAGAGCCGTTTGTCTAGATCTTGATTTATTGAAACATATGTCTCCACCTTCTTAAACTTTTTTCGAGTGCGGTAAACTTGTAGCGCTCTGATTCGTCACGATCTGGAAATCATTTTCAATAGAGTCGAAATGTTCGAAAACTATTTCTGTTAGAATTAAAAATAAACTTGCATCATGTCTGCACTCTCGTGATTTTCGTCATCCATATTTATTAATTCTCGGTGAAGAAGCCTTGAAACGAAACAATTAAATGATTCAACGCGTAGATACTTAATCTGTGATAAATTCGATCGACATCCATTATAGTTCTATATGGCTTAGTTCACGATTCATTTGGATCTTCTGTTACTTGTCAGAGTTTTTACCTAAAATACAAAGTAACTTGAGTTACCCGAACTGAAATAATACTCAATACACTTTTTAGGACAGAAAAACACTTTATCATAAACTCAAATAGTCGTCCATTCTACGAGTTATATCGATGAATCGGAAATGTTTTCTTCCGAAATTTTCAGATAATTTTTTTCTCGGAGTATACAGCTTTTTAAGTGTTACTTTTTCAGCTGCAGGTAAACAAAATTAAACAACAAAAAAAAAAAGTTTACAATTTAAAAAGTCCGAGCGAAAGTCGACTTCTAGTATTTCATAAAGTATCTTCAAAACGTTAGAGAGAGGTTCATTGGAAAATGATAATTTTGCGCTTTTGACTCTAGCGCTAGAACCTACTTTATTTGACGTTGGCAGAAAATTAATTCAAACAAAAGCTTCTGCTTCGCGAATGGTAGATACACAATTAATTTCGACATTGATAACGACAAAAAAAGCATGTAAAATATAAGTAATTCAGTATTGTTAATAAAGAAATATTAATAATTAATATGTGTATACGTATATTATATTTTATTGATACAGATCTTATAAAGGTATAATCATAAATTAATTAGCTCAAAACACGTGGAATTTATTTACTGGAAATTTAGCAATGAATCGAAAAGTGGAGATTGGTAAAATAATTAGATCTACCTAGTTATTCTCCAATTTATCTCTTACGGCATTGAATGCTTCATGTTTTTTCGTCGATTACAGATAATTGCAATTCCAATCATTTCAATAATTTAAAACATTTGTTCCTAGACGTTTCGGGAAGTAGTCAGGTTAAATACAATGGTTGCCTGTAAGATTCGAGTCGTTGACCGTATTTAATATTGAAAGAGGAAACTGTCCAGTTCAGTTTTTTGATTTTAATGAATTCACATCTTTTTACAAATCTTATCCAATATATTTATGGTTATAATTATTTTCTGTACACTAATATCTTTGTCACTGTACTTTGTAATTCGGGATCAGTATTCAAATGAAATATTAGTCACTAGTCAAATCCGGCACTTTTATATATGTAATAATTAATTTATAATAATAATTTGGACGATTATATTAGGTATTGTCCAATGTAGGCTTGCCTCCATATTTCAAACTCTTAGGGTAGTACTAAGAATGCTGAAGAACTAAAGTTTAAACTTCTTAATGAAGCCCCTTTTGTCACTAATAGAGCCAGTTTTTTCAAAAATTCTGACATTCTATTCATTTTATTTCTAATCAAGATCTTAAACATAATTTTTCATGTCTAAATCCTCAATTTCGCTGTTATCGGTTGATGTTTTTCCAAAAATACTGATACTGAAATTTCTATCTTTGCGATTAAGATTTTGAATGATATTGTGAATTTTCATATTCCGAATTTAAAAAATCAAAGAAACGCAACAACATTTTTCGACCCCTATTTCACAAAATTTTGAACAAGACAGAAGCCTATGTATTTTTCTGGGATGAATAGTACCTTATGTGTTACGCCTGGTAATGAGCTATACCTGTGATGAATTTCATCTTAATTTGAACAACCGTTTTTGCGTGGTTAATTAACAAACATTCAAACATACAAACTTTCACCTCCATAACGTTAATAGGATTATATTAATAATGACTGTCGCCTACATATACGCATCGCTTTCGTTGTTGTTTCACATTGCATTGCAGGGTAAGAGGCTGCACATGAAGCAATTGTTCTGCTATGTCCGGAAAAGTCGAATGGTTGTTCGTGAATTTCGTTATACAGGGTGTTCAAACGAGAAGTTGAAGCTACTCTAACTAAAGACCTCCTCTAACTGAAGAAGGAACGATCAGCAAAAACACTGAAACAGGTGAATTTCTGTTTCGGGGGATATCGGCATATCAGATCCCCACCCCCATCTATCTACAAATTCTTCATGGGGAATATGGGTCGAGTGACATATCATTAGAAAGGTATTTGGATTATCTATATGAGTTAATAATTTTTTATTGTTTAATTTTCGATACAGAAAATTCCAACTACAAAAAAAATATGATATAATATTTGAGCAACCCTCTGAACCCGATTTATTCTGAATAAATATTAGTACAGATTGATATCGGTATTGAAGAAGGTGTTATATCAAGTTGTTTTGAAAGTGTAGTGATTAACCACCTAGCATCAGCATCCCCAAACTAGAGACTTTCAATCGCAAAAAGTATCTTGTGACACCTCATTGAGAAGGTTTCTTGATGCTCTGAAAGAATTTGGTCAACACTTTGTGTGAATGCATGGTGATGTTGCTGAAACCAGAATCTTCTTGTTATTTAAAATAATGAAGAAATCATTGCAATCAGCACATAATTCAAGGTAGTGGTTCAGTGGCGAACCGATAACATGAAGTAACACGTCCTGTAGGAAACGAAGCTGTTAAAGTTGCGGGATTGGGGCTACAACCTCTATAAATGGACAACACTCAGTCCATTGCGAAATTATGCCATCAGACTGGTTTATCAGAATAGTGAAGCTCATAAACTTTTTTCGAAATATCTGTTTCTCTGAAGAGAGTACATTCATGCTAAATGAAGAGGTAAACAACACGATTACCGATACTAGGACACCCAGAATCTTCAATTATACAGTGAAAATTATGCACAAAAATTTAATGTTTGGCAGGGTTGTTCGAGAACCACCTTGTTGGACCATTTTTATCAAGGGTAATCTTAATGGAGATAGTTATCTACAACTGTTGGAAGGAGTGATTATACCGGAATTATCAGGATTTTGGAAAACGATTCCATACTTTCAGAAGCTCAATTGCACTTCCAACAAGATGGTGCTTTCCCACATTTAGATATTTTAGTGCGAGAATATTTAGTAATAATTTTCCAGGAACTAGATCAGTAGGATGGCACTAATTCAGTGACCAGCAAGGCCACATGATTTGAACCCTCTTAATTTTTGGTGGGGTTATTTAAAATTGCGAATACTCCCCACGCAGACTTTGGAGTAGCTGCGGAGAAGAATTGTGACAGAACACCTAACGTTTTCGAGAATGTAAGAAGGGAATTTGAGAACCGTTTGTACCATTGTATTTAGGTGGAAAGGGTCATTTTGAACAGTTTATTCTGTATTTTTTACCTCAATTGCTCCACTCCCATTACACATAGAAGCTATAGACTCATATCTTTCTCTTGAATGATATGTGTTGAATATTCTTGGCGTTCTTTTTGCACAACTCTTATTTTGAGAATGAATTGTAATAGTTTTTTTACTTTGTCTTTTGTTAATTAGCTCTAATTATAAATAAATTAACTGTTATATGATATAAATCTTCTGATGAGAAGACTTTCAATATATACACTCACGAGTTTGAATTATACAAAGTGGAAATGTTAACTTAATGTTACTGCCAAGTTTGACTCAAAATACAAAATAAAATCAAACTTAATTCTATAATTTTGAAAGATTACGGAAATCCTAAAAAGTCGGAAAAAAGGCGGCGTCAGAAAAGCGATCAATTATTTCTGCAGGTAGTAAAACGGTTTATTTACGGCGATGAGTGCAGCTATCGAGTTCGATACGTAGATTTTCCAATGTTTTGCTATTGTCGTGCAGGTTAGGTTTTCGAGCTCTTTCTGCTTCGAAGGTAATATTTGAATTTGAAATAATCGACCAGATGTACCCAGCTAACTAACGGAATGAATTCCTCGGTTTCATCACCATACATTCACACAAAGTGTTGACAAAATTAGTTCAGAGCATCAGAAGACCTTTCTAATGAGGTGTCATATGATACTATTTGAGATTGAATTCTTAAGTTTGGGAATACTGAGTGTAGGGGTTTGATCGGTACACTTTCAAATTAACATGCAGAAATACCTTCCTCAATACTGCTATCAATCTGTACTTCCGTTTATTAAAAATACATCGGGTTCAAAGTGTTGTTCAATTATTATATGATGATATCTTTTGTAGATGGAACACCCTATATCGAAATTTTAAGTCATAAAGTTATCGATTTATGTAGACAATCCAAAGTTTTTCTAACGATGTGCTACTCGAACTATATTAGCTATGATTATTTTGTAGATAGGTTATGCTGTAGGTAGGGTTGATCTGACTTGTTCAGATGGCATAAACAATGATTTCCTTGAAATAAAATCCGCTAGACACCATGCATTTGTAGATTCAATTTCTACTATTGGTTCGTGGTATAATTTGTTAAACTTTATTTCTCATCTTGAATACCTCCTCTTACCTACAGTGTTTCTTATCTTATAGAAGAAAATGAAACTCTCAAAAAGAAATGAGATCATAATACAAGAGATGATATCTCATATAAAACCTAGTCATTTATTTTAGCTGCACTTTGATTTATACTCTTATCTCATTAGTTATCTGTCAAAATGTTTTCATTCATAATTCATGAAATATTTAATCTTACATTACATTACGTTACATCCTTACATTTATGAACAAATATAGGTACCTCACAAAAGTAGCAACAATTGTGTGTGAGGGAAAAAACATCTCAAAATTCTGAGTTCAAACATCACCCGAAATGAAACAAATTGAACCCAGACAAAATCTACAACTGACTTAAATTACCGTATCGAAAAAATAAGAGACACTCAGAGATAATCAACATTATTTTATGAAATTATTCCGGTTCAATAATCTAGCTATTGACTCTCTCGATCTGCATTTCATCCAAAGTTTGACCTGTCCCCTGTAGGAGCTAAATGACTTCGTTAGTCTTACGTGTGAAGGAAGTTCACTGAACAAGATCGGCCCAAGATAAGAAAGCGACCTCAGACCATTTAAAGTGATAATTTCAAAATCAGACATCTTAATTCCTATAATAAATATAATGACTCACCAAGAGCATTGCAATATAATACAATAATCATCATTACCAACATTGAACATCTTCATTTCTAAAATAAGTGAACTGCGGAAAGAAATTAACGCATAAAATAGATAATTCATTCAGAAGAAGTTTAGATATGTTGAAGAATTATTTTTCTAATAATCCACCAGCACTAAGGAATGCTTGGGAAATGAAAATAGTACCTACTCAAAGAAATAAAATCTTATAATCAAAATGTAAAATTTTTGGGAGAAAGTCCCCAAAAATCTGTTATTTTTCACTCCTGGCGAGAATTACTGCGTTAAATCTAATATTTATACTCAAAATCAATGATCTAACAGTATTCTGATCTATTTTGATTGATTTTGCTGGCTTCTTCTTTTTTTTCTATTGAGAAGGTCCCAGACATGTTTTATGGGACTGAATTCTGCACTTCGTGTACTCCATTGAAGTGATTTCGTGATCTTGAAGGCTGTTCCAAACGATATGAGCTTGCTGAGGTCAGGCATTATCATGCATAAACAGAAAATTTTCACCCATGTTTTCTTCAAATGATACAACATGTTCTTCTAAAATATCTGTGAAATGTCTCTGAGTATTCAGGATTCCATTATCTACTATGACCAAATCAGTGGGGGCGTTCAAAGAATTGTCTCCCCACAACATAAATGAACCTCCACCAAAACCATAGGTAGTTAAAAAGTTGCACTGGACATATATCTCATTTGGACGTCAGTACACTAGAGATCCCAATGAAAAAGACATAATCTCGACTCTTCTGTAAACGAAACTCTTTCCCAGTCAGCTTCTAGCCAATTGACATGTTCCCTGGCAAAGTTCAATCTGGCTCTTCGATGTACTGCCGTTAGGGCTAGGCCTCGAGCTCCATTAAGAGGCCTCAAATCATATTCCTTGTGAAAATGTCATCGTTTCAATGCTAATTAGCACTTCACTGTTCTGCCGAAGTTGCATTTTAACGGTCATGAGTCACCGTTGTTGCTCGAGATCGTCCTTGTCCAGGTCTCCTTTCATAGCTATCTTCCTGTAAATACTTATCATTCAGGAAACAGTTGCATGGAAAACCCCAAGCCTTTGGTCTATTCTTGTATAAGTCCATTTTAGGGGGTCTAACATTGCTGCAGCATATTTTACCAGCGTCAAATTTCGTGATTCGCGTTGCATTATTAGCGAAAATTTAAATTTTCAAAAAGAACAAATGTTCCTCGCAAAAATTGATCTACCATTGCTGTTATATTTTCAATGAAATAAAACTATGGTATTTAGATTCTCACTATATTAACAAAACTATGACCGGTTTCACCACACTGTGGCTTCATCAGATAGATACAAACTAATGAACAGAGTTATTTCTTATATATTAGTCTTATTTCCTACCCAATATAACAATAGGTACAAGTAAAGGGGTTTGTTGAAAAACCTATCGGAGTTGCTTACTGTATGAAGTTATTACAATCCCCGCAAGACAGTTTATAAACACCGGATTTATTACCTTTATCAATTTTAGATTATCAGTTTTTGATATATCGGCCTAAAGAATTATCAGTTTGGAATTCTATATTGAAATTATAATGCGAGACGAATGATTTTAATTTTAGACTAGGATTACCAATGTAAGTTAAGCTGTTGTTTTTTGTGTTAGAACTTTTTATTCTTGGAAAATACTACCTGGATTGCTTTTTGAAATTTTTTGCGTGAAATCATGTGCTCAATCATACTTGGAGTGTAATCGTTATTGACTGCTATTTGTTTAATTATATTTTGCTCTTTTATAAAATCATTTTGTGACATTGGGATATTAATGAGTCTATGTACCATACTACAGTAAGCAGCTAATTTATGTGGATAAGGATGTGTAGATGAGCTGTGAATAGTAATATCTGTATGCAATGGCTTATGAAAAATAGAAAAATTATGTTTGTCGTTAATTTTAGTAATAGTTAAATCCAGAAAGTTAATGGAGTTTTCTGCTTCTATCTCTTATTTAATATTATCGTGAATATTGTTAATGAATGCACTGGTACAAACAGACAATTAGAGTAATTCAAAACATTTATAACAACATTCACAATAATATCAAATTCACGTTAGAGATAGAAACAGAACACTCCATTAATTTTTCTGGATTCAACTATAACAAAAATTAACGGAAACATGATTTTTCTTTTTACATAAGCCATTGCATACATATATCACTATTCACAGCTCATCTAAACATCCTTATCCACATAAATAAGCTGCTTACAATAGTATGGTACATAGACTCATTAATATCCCAATGTCACAAAATTTTTTTATAAAAGAGCAAAATATAATTAAACTAGTAGCAGTCAATAACGGTTACAGTCCAAGTATGATTGAGAACATGATTTCACGCAAAAAATTTCAAAAAGCCATCCAGGAAGTATTTCCAAGTATAAAAAGCTCCAACACAGAATACAACGGCTTAACTTTCTAACATTCCTCTCGCATTATAATTTCAATATAGCATTCCGAACTGATAATTCTTTAGGCGAACATATCAAAAACTGCAAATCTAAAATTGATAAAGGTAATAAATCCGGTGTTTATAAACTGTGTTGCGGAGATTGTAATAAAATTTATATTGGTAGAACTTTCAGAAATGTCAAAGTTAGATTATCCTAGCACAAACGTAGTTTTAAATATCATAAATCAGATTACCATTATTCTTATCACTTACTCGAAGAAAACCATAACTTTAATGATAATTTTAAAATTTTACACAATGAAAATAATAGACAAAAACTCAATCTATGGGAAGTTTTAGAGATTAACAAAGAAGAACATTCAGGAGGTTACTTTACAGTCAATTAGATCTAAATCCTTCTCCTTTACTCAATCTTTTCAATTCATAAAGTAAGCAGATCCGATGGGTTTCCAACATACCCTTACTTGTACCTATTGTAATATTGAATAGGAAAAATACTAATAAAAATATTCTAATATATAAGAAACAACTCTGTTCATTAGTTTGTATCTTTCTGATGAAGCCACAATGTGGTGAAACCGGCCATAGTTTTGTTAATATAGTGAATATCTAAATACCATAGTTTTATTTCATTGAAAAATGTATATCGATTTTCATCAAGTAACGACCTCCTCAATTGAATAATTACTGTTATCACTATGTGGAGGCTTCTTCCAAAATATCAATTTATTTCTTTCATTTTATTTTTATGAGACGAAGATGTGTGCTTAGAAAATATCAAATTTTGTTGACATATGTCCGGACATATCCGAAATTATATTCTTGATGTGATTCTGCTGTAGTGCTCCTAACAAATCATTATATTTATTAGAGGAATAAAAATGGTTAAGTTTGATATTGTCACCATGAATATTGGTAATAAACATATTAGGTAACAATTTATGAGATTGTTCTTGAATTGATGCTTCCATAGATATTAACTAAGATAAGTGACTGGATTTTATATGAAATCTAACAACTCTTTACCATGGAAGAAATGCCCTGTCAAATTCATTATTTTTTACATTTATGAGTTATTATATTTCGATTATGTTCCAGCAATACCCTTTCTAGTGAGCCTGAATAATTTTGAGGCTCGAAAAGTATACTCAACTACACTAGATTTTTCTAGGTTTTACTAGTTCGCCATGTACTTCAGCTGTAGGTATTATAGATCTTTGTATTTGTCCAGTATAACTTATGTTGAAATCCTAACAACTGATTTTCTATATTTATCCAGTTCCCAAGTAATTATCGTTGAATTGAGTAAACTCTAATTAACAAGTTAATATAAATTATCTTGAATCTCTTTCTTAGCCCGGTGCACTTTTCGGATCATAAAATAAAGAAGTAAATTTTTTCTATAGCTTAGGTCATCGTTTAGGAGCATTCTATTCATTATTTTATCCACTTAGCTTTTTGCGCAGCGGTTGAAGTAAACTTTATGAGATTTCTTCCATTGTTGGAGTGTACTTTGTTAAGAGAAAAGCATGGATTAAAAAAAGTTTGTTAATCATTTGATGATACAGTGAAAGGAATTGGCTGGATTATATCTATCGGATATCTAGTTCTGCAAATAGGTATATATCCGGTCCTACCATCAGTATCAGAATACCCTTTTATAATTTTATTTGTATTGCACAAATTTTGAACAAATAGAAAATTTCAAAGCATTCAAGATGATAAGCTAAGTCTTCACGAATACAGTGATTTTCTGCGAAGAGCCTCTTCAGTAATTTATGAATATAAGCTGTAATTTTGAACTAGAGACCAGAAAGCATTATGTCTTGGTAGCCAGCATGGTTCCCGGGGTTTGTTTAATGTCTCGAAATTATTTTATGAAATCATAGTGAGTAACTTTTCTTGAGTTTGAAAATTGAGAAACCTTTCTAATTAATTTTTCTTTCCATAAAATCTAATTTGGACTACTGAAATTTGCCAAATTTGAAAATAAACTTCTCAAGTGATGTGCTTGCCAGCGAATAGCATTTCATTTGTATGGTAAACAATACTTATGAAGATTTAGTTAAAATATTAAGGATTTATTCAGGATCATGATGAAATATGATTTGTATAAGAATTCAAATTCTACAATCTCTACTGATCTCAAAAATTCGATATCGTAATTCACAATCATATTCATAACATTTTTTGACAACGAAATTGCAACCTTATGAACTGTGCTCTATCGCCCTCATCACGAACGCTTTCTCCCGTTATTAATATTATTGTGAACAAGGGGATCGTTCAGTTCCTAGATTATTATTACAACTCACAATTTAGTGAAGATAGTTTTTAGATATATTTTTGAGTTAAGAAAAACTCAATGATATACCACTCATAATGGAAACGGGTTGTAAGATATGCCTCACAATATAAACCCATCTTACACAGAATAATGTAATTTCGGTAAACGTTATATATCATTCATTGCAAGCCCAGTTTAACAACATAACGAACAATACCCTCGTTAAATTTTGCGTTAACAATCTGGATGATAATGAGAGTGAAATCAATCAAATTATGAAAGTTTTACATTACTTTTCAACGAGACTTTAAATTCGCAAAATCATCAAAAATATCGTCGTATAAAATCTTGTTCATTAGTTTCTGACTCTATGTGGAAAGGAGCTGAGGTGTTTAGCTCTTCTTTACTTAAAGTAGATCGTAGATAGTTTTGCACGCGCTTCAAGGAAGAAAAGCTTTTTTTTCTCGAACAATTTGTCGCAGGTGTAAACAGAGCCATGTGAAGTGCTAAATCCGATTTTGGATAAATGTTCTCCAAATTTGTTTTCGCAGGAATGTGGATAGACATTTTAATGATCCAGAATCTGGTTTCTGCTGAATTCCCTCGGAAGAAAGGTGGCATTGAAAGTGTACACATCCCAGAACTAAGTTAGCTTCTAAATTATTAGGATACATTTCTACCAAGAAAATAGCTTTTTCTGTCAGGATCAAAATCTCTTCATCGATGTTTCATCAAATCATTTTTTTCTTTTCAGCTGCCGACCTCTTACGTATTTCGTTTCGACGCGCTTAATTCAATTGCCATTTCTTTGAAATACTTGAAATTCTCCCGTTCAGCGCCTCAGAGATCTACGGAGAAGCCTGAATTGGAAAATTCACTTTGTTTATTCTTTTACACCCTCCTTTCCAAGTGAAACCGAACTTTTTGAAAATAGAAACAACCATATTAATTCAGATATTAATCAATGTATTTGCCTTCTTCATTGATACACAAATTTGCACGTATGGAATGGTCTTAAGCGCGTTGATCACCGCACTCTCAACACCCTCAATCGTATTGTGCCGTTTTCCTTTCCTCGTCAAATGCAGCTTAGGGAACAGATAGTAGTGGCACAGAGCCAGCTCAGGTGAATAGGGTGAATTTTGCAAGGCAATAATATGATTTTTGATCAAAAATAATTCATTTATAACTCTTGAACGATGTGACATTATCGTGCAAAAGAGTCCCACTACCGTTTTCTCGATATCCCGGCCAAGTATTACGGAGTGCAAGGAAACGCCCTATCCATCTTCAAATCATATCTTTCGGGACGAACGCAAGTCGTTTTTTGGAAGGGTTGTCTATCTCCAGGAAGAGCTGTAGATAAAGGGGTCCCCCAGGGGTCAATTCTGGGTCCAGTATTGTTTGTCCTATATGTAAATGATCTACTATGTAATATGTCAAGCTCGAAAACTTGCTTGTATGCGGATGATACCAGCATTCTTAGTATAGATACCACAAGTGAAGAAACCCATGAGAAAGCTGAACAATCTCTAAGGCATGCTGAACGTTGGTTCACCGTAAATGGACTTAAACTTAATCCGAGCAAGACCAAGAGTATGAGGACTGGTGCTGAGAAAAGTGATCCAAGCAATAAACTTGGCGTTCTCATCACGAGTAATCTCTCCTGGCAAGAACACATAAATACCATCTGTAAGAAACTTGCTACAGCCATTTACACCATCAGGCGGATGAAATCAACATCTTCATCGTATATAGCAATAATAGCCTACTTCTCCAACTTCCACTCAGTGGCTACTTACGGGATACTACTGTGGGGTCACAGCTCGGAGTTGAGCAGAATACTCATCAAACAGAAAGAGGCGATTAGAAGCATATGTGGGCGTCCAAAAACTACAAGTTGCAGAGGACTTTTTGGAATCTTGAAAATACTTATCGTAACATCAGTTTACATTCTTTCTTACCTCAAGTACATACATACCAGCAAGTGTGAATTCATTTTAATGCTGACTTTCACTGCTATGAAACGAGAAATAAAAACCTCTTCTCAGTAGATCATCACCGTCTCAATAAAAGTTAAATTGGAAGCAACTACTTGTGCGTGAAGTTTTATAATTGTATTTCAGAAAATTTGAAAAATTCTCCAGGTCTGTTTTTCAAAAATAAAATGAAAAAGCTGCTTCTCAGTAAAACCATATATACATTTGATGAGTACTTTGATCAGGCAAAGTTGTTTAAGTCTGTTTCATCATGTTGATCGGAAACGTTATTTGAAGTCTGTTTTGTAGTTATTTGTTTGTATTTATTATCTTTGTTGCTGTGATTATTGTTATCCCTGATATGTCATTTTCTTTTTTGATGGCGAAATATATGAATTTCTTAACACGCGTTCTCTAGCTGACCAGCGTGTCAGATTCAATCTCTTCAGCGTTTCGCCTTTCCCAATTTCACTCATTGATTTTTGCCACGTTGCGTCGAACTTCAAAGGAAACGGAATTTCCTGTAACATCAAGAAAAGTGACAACCTTCTGTACATTATTCAGCTATAGCAGTTACCACTAAATACAAAAAATGGATAGAACAAGGCAAGTAAAAATCGAAATCTGCTTGGGTATGAATTTTTTCCTGCAAGCCATGGTACATGCCACACATGTTCATGGCATTATCATATGACTGTCCATGCTAGTATTTAATATTAATGCCTAGTGTTTTCAGTTCCAAAATAATAGCAGAAAATATTTCTTCAGCTTTATGCTTCACAGACAGCGAAAACTTGAGAAATACTTCACACAGTTCGTTTCACAAAGCTATCTGTTGCCGAATCGATGATTGGGAAAATTAATTCGCCCTTCTTATCTTGTCTTCAATCAGTCTGAATCTTTATGATTCATCAAGATAATAAACTCATCGCGAACAGTCCTTAATAAATAACTGGTGCCGGCTCGGTGGCGTATGGGATATGATGCTCGTCTCCAACGCAGAGTTACCTGGGTTCAATCCCCACAAAGTCAGTGCGATTTTTCGGATTCTGGGAATCGCTTGAGTATCCATCTTTCGGAGGAGATGTAAAGCTGTCGGTCCTGTCTAACAGAGATGTGTTGGACATTAAAGATCCCTTCCCTCGACACGAGAGGGGTTCGGCAAAATTCCCGGGTTAGTGAGGTGACAGAATTCCTTGGCGTGTCATTAGCCGAAAGGCAGAAATAGAGCACGTTAAAGAAAAAACAAACAAACAAATAACTGGTACTCCCAGATCCTTGATTAGCTAATCGTACAATATGACCGGCTAAACAGAAATCGAATTCCGTAATGCGATTCACCAAACTTCACATTTTTCCACTGAAATCGAGGCTTATAGAATACAGCCGTTTCACTACATCAACAAGTCTCTTCAGAGTATTTCTCCAATAAGTAATTTATTCATTAATCTGAACCTACAGTAAATTAGCGAGTCGGCCATCAATCTCACTTTTAGCTTTCGAACTAAGTATACTAGAGTTGTGACGCGAAGAGTTTTCATGTTGACCGACTTGGTGTTATGCATTTTCCAATCATTAAATCCTTCGCTCTAAACTTCTAAACTTCAACGGACCGAATGTCATACAGGATCGCAACATATAGGTCCTTTACTTTCAGAATAAACTAGCCAATTTCGGTCTTTCTCCTCGTTATTTCTCATCTTTCTTTGGGAGCTATTCACATGACGAGCTACGATGATCTGCATACTTTTTCTACTTTCGACACTTGTTTTGATCGAAGCCGTACCATACGATAATCTCCCTTAAGGAATCGTTAAATTCCGATAAAGCTGGATCTTTGTTAAGATATACTGTTATTTACACTTGTTTATTACTTCCCACTTCTTTTTCGAAAATATAAATATCCGTTTTTTCAAAATAAGATTGTTCAACAGGCGACAGTTGTTGAGACACACAGTTTAACCATATTTCATCTTTCTCAGATTGTATTACATTAGTGCATGTCGTTGAAGTTCCTGGTATCATAGCACTGCTTCTATTTTTACTTATAAGAAAACTTAAAACTTAAATTGAAAATTCAAAAAATAAATGTTATTACAAAATGAAATTTTATAAAGTGTTTAGTATTTTCTTATACAGACATTGGAGTATAAATAGTACTAAAATATTGTAATGTTTAAAATTTTCGAGACTGAATTTGGTCATCCCGCCACCGACATAATGTTGTAATGTGAACATCAGTTTTGTATCTTGATAAATATAATCTTCTCCATTTTTCTACAGAAATAACTTTTTTGCTAAGCAATCAACAGATTCGATAAAATAAAAAGAGAATTGGTTAGCTGACAAATTAAAATACCTCGAAGTATTTTTGCATCTACTTACGTCACTTCCGGAAACACCAGAAGTTGACACTTCTTTCATTTCTTCAAATTTCAATATTTCATTGAATTCGAAGTGATGTTCAGAAAGTAACGCTATCCCGAAACCGAGTATAATAATGTCAAATGCCAGTCAAATCAGCTGATAGAAGATGCCGTGTTTCGGTGTGACCCAGCTATTATGGACATATAAAATCTGGTTAATCTATTTCATGTTTTCGTAGAGTCATACAAAACCAATTGCAATCAAAGTGTGAAAGACCAACTTGAAGAAATACCATCGAACAGATTTAAGAGATACATTGATAACAAAATATGTTTGTTTCTAATGCGTCGTTTTGTTCAATTATATTCTCGTTCAAAGGAATAGTTTTACGATTCTTCTGAATGACATAACGACCACAATATTTCCAACAAAATTTAACTTGAGCGCTATAATAGACAATACCCATATAAAACCCCCATTTAATAAATCTGACCATGAAGACGAGGGTGGAGAATATTATAATAAACACCTCAAAAGGTCTAGGAACAATTACCAATATCTTTAAAATATGAATTTGATGATTCTAATTTATAGAAATCTTTCGGTTTTGTTAGGATGTATTATATATAATGTATTCTCAAGAAAACAAAATAATATATGACTTCTCCAAAGCACCTATTATTAAAAAATTTTGAAATTTGAAAATGACGAAATTTGGTAAAACACAAAAAAAAATCCTGAACTAATATTTTTTCAAAACGATATGGAAGCACTTATATTTTTCAGTACCCAGAAGGTCCACCTCTGTTATTAATGACACTTTGACATCGTCGCGGCATGCTCAATAATAAATTGTCTAATACATTTTGGCCTAAGTCATTCCAAGCCCCCTGAACTGATAATCGAAGCTCCTGTTCATGATGGAAGACGTTTTGACGCAGGAGATTTCTTTTTAGGTGTCCCACTCATGCTCGATGGGATTCAGATCTGGGGAGCAGGGTGGCCACGGTAGAAGATCGATATAATTCTCTTCAAGAACGTTCAAGACAACTCTTGCACGATAAGGAGGGGAATTATCTTGTTGGAAGAGTGGATTTTGACCCATTGTTTGGAGATACGGTACCACTACAGGTAAAATTATCTCATTTGTGTAAGAATTTCCCGTGAGGTTGTTCTGTATGAAAACGAGGTCAGTTTTTCCACCAAAGCGTATACCTCCCCAAAACATCACTGATCCGCCTCCCTGTCTAACAACTTCTCAAGCATGTTGGAGACGGTTTTGCTTTCCAGGTTCCCTCCATATTCGAATTCTTCCCGAATCAGGATAATAACTAAATCTACATTCATCACTGAGGAGAACTGTGGCCCACCTCTCTTGATCACAGTCTACGTGTTCTTGGCACCAAGTTAAACGAGCAGCGCGATTTCCATGGGTCAGTTGTGGAACTCTTAAAGGACGTCTGGAATGGAGTTGACCTTCGTGCAGTAGATTTCTCACAGTTTGGTCGGAAATTTGTACATTATGAACTCGTGATAGCTCTTGAGCTAATTGAGATGCTGTGGTAGTACGATCTCTTCTGGCTTGTAAAATCAAAAATCGGTCTTGTGTGACTATAGTAATCCTGAAACGACCTGTATGGCGTTCTTCTACGCTATCTGTTTCATTGAAACGCGACCATAAACGGTTTATGACACTTGGGCTACTTCCCAGAACCCTGGATACTTTCCGTTGTGAGCTCCCAGCTTGGAACATGCCAACGGCTCGTAACATATCTTCTCTAGTCAAATGTCGTCTTTCCATGGTCCAATCACAAAACTTGAATCTTTCATTTGTGCTTACAACAGAAACAAAGTGCCAACTAACTGATTTCAAACACTGAATACATGAAATGATTATAAAGCACCGTCGCATCTGCTGCATTTTTAGTTTTTTATAAAAAAAACCGAAATCTGTTGCGGCACTCTACATAATTTGGTGAGAAATTGATGCAGGCGTTCATTTCTTAAGAAAAATCATCCATATTGATCGTTCTGGATACGATATATCGATATTCAGAAGTGTTCCCTAGACTTTTTTGAGGTGTTTATCTACACGTATTCCTTGACAAATGACAAACAAACAAACGAGCCACGAAGTGATCCTATAAAGGTTTTTTTTACCTATTGGACCTCAAAACCCCAAAAATTACATAAAGTTTGCATTCATATAAATATAAAAAATCTCTCTTCTAACAATTTCAATGAACCATTTCTTACTGAAACTACATAATTGAAAGAAATACCTGAAAATGAAATAAAATATGCATGTTTTGAGGAGCCAATTTTCGTAGCTCTCGAATCTATTGCATGCACCTCATTTCATACTTAGGCAAAACAATTCTTCTTGTTCTGTACTTTCATTGAAATTAGGAATTTTAGGGTTTCGTGAAAGAGCCAAGAAGAAAAATTAACGAAGTGTTCTGGACATCTATGTACAAAAATTCCGCTAGAGTAGGTTGACCAAAGCCTGAACCTTTTGAACCCCATGACTACAGGGTAATCAACAGATTTTGTTTCTTTTGATCATTGCTGGCATTGCCGAAACATGGCTAGACCCATATATCCGACTTCAACGCTTTCAAAAACTAGCAATACAATTGTACTAAACAATTCATCGTTGTAATCAAGAAGCGAAAAACTCTTCAAATTTTGTGAAAATTTGAATGAAAGCCATTTTCCCCAGAGTGAAGAACCAATTTCAAATACCTGAGTCACCTCAATATTTTTATAAGTTTTGAAATATGATTCATTTCCTTTCTCTTGTGTTTCGGGCTTAACATTTCAATAACTTCGTCAGAATCTTAATCTCTAATCGAACTTGAATAATATTATCTTTATGCAATTGGGTATTCCTAGCGTCCCACGTTACAAAATCAATGTTTACATCATTCCTAATAATTAATGAAGTTCCGAATATTCTCCTCGTTATTCAATATTTATGGTCTGAATATTCCCAATCACGGAAATCATATGATATAACATAATATGGTATTCTTTCTTTTCTTTATGACGCTACCGGTTCCGGTCAGTAATTTTTGACCGATGTGGACAAGATACGAATAACGGTTTCATTAATATTGGTATAACTGAATCCTTTGCTTTCTTTTATAGTTTGCAAAAATATAAAAATATGTTGAATATTTATATCTTCCATCGATTCAAATTTATTTCCTCGAAATATTTTTTGTAAAATGTTGTAAGATAAATATCCATGTGGACCTCTTCTTAAGAGTGCTAGCGGACCTGGTATACGCCTCTCCCAAACAGTGGCTCACGGAATCAGAGAATGTTTCTTCAAGAAACTATATTACAATGGTCAATACTGAAAAATGTTTTTTGTTTCCGGTCAAATGAAGCGTGCTGGTTACGAAAATAATATTGATTTCTTCTAGCAGTTCTAGTTTCAAATTTTCACATAGGTTAAAAATTATTGCACATTTCAGAACACTCGAAAAATATTTCTCAACCCTATTAAAAGTTTCTGAATTTTGACTGCAACTCCATCTAATGGGTCAAATTGTGGATCAGAACAATCCAGAAACTCACTTGAACATACAAATTTCATCATAGTTGCACTATCCTTTTCGGAGAAGTTAAATGACATACAATGTTTCCGGATCTTCTTACCCTGTTTGTAATAATCCTGAGTTTTGAAGAAGGTTTACAAGCGGAGCAGCTCTTGCTTTCGTCACTTTGGAAAAGTCCTCAGGAGCGCAAGCCGTTAGAGGACCAAAGGTTTCTTTTTATAATGAAACCATCTTTCGGAGCTTGTTTACTAATCGCAATAGTGTTCGAAGGGTTGAAACCGCAGTAACAGAATGTTATTACGTACAAAATTATCGTACGCAAAAATACGATGTTCAAGCGTCTATGATGCCAAGTTACTGACTGAAAGAAAAAAGATTCTATAAACCGAGGAATATTACGTATCTAGAATGACCGTCCAACTATCGGAACAGTAACCATCCCAAAAACATTAGGTTCCCGTGTGACACCTACCGAAGTATTATTATGTAAGAGAAATCGCTGTATGTCCTTGAGTTAGTGAAAATTGAATTACTCTTTCAATGGAAAACTTTAATTTAAGTTTACTCTTTCATGACCAAGAAATAACTCCTAGATTGTTTATTATATCATGAGAGTCGGCATAATAGGTTATCTTTTAAATTATTGAGCATAACTCGAATCGTGCATTGACCGGTACCAGTTTCCATGTAATATTATTATTAAATCATGATCTATGCATACATTAGAGAATCAAAAAGAAATGATTATACCAATTTCCTTTTTTTGTTTAATTGAAATAAAATAACAATGAAACAGCACGAAGGAAAATTTACATTATTTATATAGGTACTGAAGCCATTAGATAGCGGTCACCAAAATCATCATCACCTTTGAACTATTTTCTGTGAGGTTATGTAAAAAAGTTAGTTACAGAGAAGAAATCAAAACGATTTCTGACCTTGAAGATGTAATTGTGTGATTGGTAGAAAGGAGCGTGAAATGTCGAAAATTTTAACGAAACTGTGCAACTGAGAAAATTAGTCATGTATAATGTTATTTTTCGTAAATAAATATCGTGAAAGGCAAAGCTCCGAGGCTTTCACATTGATAGCCCAAATGTTAGTTAATCTATATTATTCATTCAGGTAATCAGTTCCAAGTCCACCAATATCCAACAATCAACTTTCCCAACAAACAACGGACCTCTCATAAATAAAACAACGAATAGATCTTTAAGCTTCTAATTTTTTTCTTCGAAACATTCCAAGGTTTCCTCAGGGAACTACAAATAAATTTACATTTGGAGGGGGACAAACCGAAAATGGGACGAACAACATACAAATATTGCTCATATTGGGTACTTACATTGATTTAAAAATAAAATAAAATGAAATTCAATAATCTTCGATATTTTCAATAGTGTACTTGACAGATTAAAATTTACTCTTGAGGATCCTAGCTCAGACCAGATCAATTTCTTGGATTTGACTATTTATCGTACTGATGGAAAGATTGTGACTAACTGTTTTCATAAACCAACATGGTCTTGTAGATATTTAAATTTTATATCGTAACAGCCTAAAAAATATAAAATTTCAGTTATAACTTCATTGGTCGACCGTGCCATAATATTGTCGGACAAACAGTTTCATGTTCCTAATGTAAACCTGTTTATTGAGACTCTTTCTCTTAATTCTTATCCTTTGCCCTTCCTGAGATTTCATATTGACAGGAGACTCAAATATCTGGACGACAGTACAAAATCACATCAACCTAGAACGTTGAACAACTGTGTGAGACTGCCATATGACACATCTATGGAGAAACATATGAAAAATATTTTAGAGCCGTTCAATCTTGTGCCTGCTTGGTATACAATGCATTAAACCCAATCTGTTTTTTCCAAACTTAAGTCGGAGCTAGTGTATAGGGGAATTGTGATACATGCGAGAGTGCCTGTGTGGGAGAAACTAAACAATATTCACAAGGGAGATTATACCAACATAACTATTATACTAAAAACATGAATCCGGATCATTTTTATTATGTCAACATTCTTTGGACACATGTTATTCTTTTAAATTCAAAGAATCAAACATTTTACATAAGAGCCCACGTAGGGACAATCGTCTTGCCCTTGAATCATTGTATATTCATACAACTGAGAATTGTATCAGTTCACAGACGGGAGTGAAAAGTTTGAAGATTTTAAAAACCTGTTGTAGTTAATTATATTTGGGTAATTGTTGACTGGTCTCCTTAATTTCATGATTGTTTTGTTTATATTTTGCTTGACGTATCGTAACTTTATAAGTTAGATATTGTTTGAGGTCACGTTGTTTGCATTGATTTTTCTTTTTCTTGCGTATGGACTTTGTATTGACATAGAATATACTTCTTCTTTTTATGTAACAGTGTATTTTGAAACTTATATGACGGATAATATGTCAATTAATATAGGGTTTTTGTAAAACAGAAATTCTTTACTCGGTCAATTTCTTTTGTGTTTTAACCGGTTGTGATAGTCACTTGTGAACGAGAGATTTTGATTGATTTTAACTTAAAGTTTTATTACCTACATGTAGTTTTTATATTCTCTTGTTGATCGAAATATTTTTAATAATTTTAACTTAAAGTCTTGTTACCTACATGTAGTTTGGTTGCTGTTCTATATTATTTATAGAAAGCACCAACCCTCCTCAAACGTCACCTATGAACATATAATGATATTCCGATTATTTGTTTGTAAGTTACAGTGACCTACTTATGTTAGTTTGAAAAAGATTAAGAACAAACGCGTGTTGGTTTGTTATTACTCATTGATGAGAAAAACTCCGTTACAGACAAAACTTGGCACCCAAAGTAACCGTGGAACTTTGATTTATCGGGATACTCGTCCGTAAAAACATAAATGATGCTGATCGTTCTCAACGTCCAAAGGAGGCATTCACTCCAGAAAACATAAAGTAAAGTTCCCATAATTATTCTAAATTATCCTGAAATAAAGTTTCGTGGCATAGCCGACGCCGTGAACATACCCTAAGAATATGTTGGTATTATTATGCATGAATATTTGTTCACGAGAAAGCTGTTTTCGAAGTTGATGACCGTTTGCTCACACTAAATCAAAAACAGCAATATGTTGAAGACTTGGTGGATTGTGAAGCTGAATGAACAGGTTTATTTGCATCAATATGTTAAACAAGAATCCAGCCAGAGCACCAGAACCAAATCAGAGGTCTGCTGAGTAGAAAGATAAGGGTGAAAGCAGGTTAACAATATCAAACAATCAACAGTCAACAGTAGAAGTTAGGTAAGAAAGGTAAGAAACTTCACCGCGTATGCAGAAGATTCAAGAGTTCTTTCATCAAGACAATACGATTACAGCAATGGCGAAACTGGATGAATTACATTTCGAATAGCTTCTGCATCCCCTGAATCGTCTCATTTAATGACTATCATCTTTCAAAAATTCAAAAAAAATTTCCGTGCAAAAAAATTTCGATTGAATTATCTTTATCTGAATAACGTAATTTCGCACAGAGCACTGAAAACAATTCCATTTTAACTCAATAGAGCATCGAGCTTTTAGATTGACCGCGTGAACAAAGCTTTCTGTAGTCAGAAAATGCAGTCGATGTCTTCCAAAACAAAAGATGAGTGGAATAACAGGCTTGAAGTGTAAGTTAGAGTTCATGTAAAACTGAACTAAACTAAGTGGAAAGTCATTCACAACGTAATAAAGTCTTCAGAAACTATTTTCTATTGTTATATCAATTCCATTAGTAAAACTGAAGAAAATTGCTTCGTAGTAGATCCTCACATAATTAGAAGAACACTTTTTTTGGAAAATTCGATTTTATTCATCGAGATAGTCTGCTTTAAGAGTAATAAATAGTCTAGCTTATAATTGTAAATAGATGTTAATTTTTAAAAAGCTTCCAAAAATATGAGCGATAGTTCATTCAATTCAGAAAGTGGTGTAGAAAATGTATCCAAATATTTTTAGCACAAAAAAGTAGACTTATTTGCAAGTTAACAAGGAAGAAATGGTTTTTCGTAAATAATTAAAAATTGATAATGAATCATCGTAAAAGATTATCGAAACATTTCCTATTGAACTCTAACTCACGAAACTCCTCTACCTTTATTATTTATAACTTAAATTTAACGCGCAACCTATACGATACTAGCGCATAGTCTCGAGAAAGCACAAAAATTTTTAGAGTATTGAATATCGATTCAAAAATTTGAGATTAGGGTGTCATTTGAATATTTGAAAAATATGAAATTTCATTGAAAAGAATGATTATTCAATTTTTCAAAAACTCAAACAATTGTTTACTATCGACATGTTTTACGGAGCCCTGCCTCTATTGAAGACTACAAAAAAAGTACGAATATTTGGTCTAAGAATTTTTCACTTTCTGGAGCTCCTCCTATATACAAACGAGATCAAGCCAAGAAAGTATATAATTGAAGAGTATAAATTATAAAGGGATTCAGTGTCAATTCTTAAAATGTTTTGATTTTCAAGTCAAAAGGATTTAAGTGCCTTGCCTATTATAAATATCAAAGGGGCTAGGTGCCATTTTTCTTCCAATGTATTAGACCAGGGGTGCTCAAACGGTCGATCGAAAGTGCTTTTTGAGTAGATCTCGAAGAGAAAAAATTTTAATAAGTAGGTAACTAAACTACAAAAATTTATTACGTTATAAAATAACTCTCTGCTAGCGGCAAAAGGCGACTTTATCAAAGGAACGCGCGGTACTTGTCGAAGAAAAGCCGCGTTTTTTATTCTTGCCGCTTTTCTAGAAATTTCAGGCGGCGCGTTTGACAGGAACATTCGAGACTTTTGTTCACGCTAATATAAATGTCGCACCTGCAGGAATTGGAGTCATTCAGAATTGTAACTTGAAAGCAATACTACGTTTATTTTGTTATATATATATATATATATATATATATATATATATATATATATATATATATATATATATATATATATAGTTTATTATTGAATAGTACAAAATGAGTGCGGTGAAGAAACCTGAAACGAATCATTTTAATAACGATTTGTCGTGCGTTAACTGCAATATCTAAGCGTGGTAACTTAGAGAGACATCATAAAACGGTTCTTAAAAACTATGAAAAGGATTTTCCGTCACAGAGTGAATTAAGAAAACGAAAAGTACGTGATTTGATATCTTGTTTGAAAATAGAACAAACCATGTTCACAAGACCAGCCAAACAATCAAAAGCTGCTACGATCGCGTCATTTAAAATATCTCATATATTGGCGAAACACAAGAAACCATTTGAAGATGGATCGGTTGTGAAGGAAGCATTTATTGAAGCGAGTGAGACTTTATTTGGAGATCATGTCTGCTAATAGAGAACTTCAGTTATCTCGTCCGAGTGTCACAAGGCGTATTGAAGTCATGAGTCAGGACATGGCAGATAAACTAAAACATGATATCATGAAATGTACATATTCGTCGACAAAATCACCGATATGACTGATACTGCCCAGCTGTGTATTTTTTCCGGATGATTTTCAATGACATGTTGGCTAAGGAAGAATTTCTGAGAATCATTCCTCTAAAGGGTAAGACCCGTGGCGAAGATATATATCACGTTTTCTTCAATTTTGTAAAAAACTACAAGCTACCAATATATATATTAGTGTGCATTACAACCGATGGAGCACCAGCAATGATTGAAAACAAAAACGGTTTTGTGGCATTTTGTGGAGTTAATGAAAATTTCCCTTCATTTTTTTGATTTCATTGCATTTTACATCAACAAGTTTTATGTTCAAAAGTTTTAAACACGGAGGAAATTGTGAGCATTGCAACAAAAATTGTGAATTCCAGCCGAGCACGTAGCTCGCAACGGCGGCTCTTTAAGTTTCAGTTAGAAGATAGGGAGTCAGCTGAACACACTGATTTAGTTGTTCACACGGACGTCAGGTGGTTGAGTCGCGGAAAACTCCTAGAAAGGTTTCAGGAACTATTGCCTGAAATAACAGCTTTTCTAGACGAAAGAGGTGATGACACTCAGATGTTGAACAACGAAGAATGGCTGACTGATTTGGCAATTTTGACTGACATGACAATGCACTTGAACACCATTAACTTGGAGATTCAACATTTTCCGTCTCCGAAAGCAAGGATTCCTCAATTGAATTATGATATGTAGCTACAGAAATAGCAAGTCAGTTCAATACGAACTCATGTTCTGTTGAAAATGAGTTGGTGCAGATTATATCAGATATACATCTAGTGTTCTAGTGTTTTATATCTGAAGAATAATATCCGAATCTAAGGCAAATCGCCCTTCAACTGACGGCAATGTTTGGATCAACTTACTTGTGCGAGTCTGCATTTTCTAAAATGAAGATAATTAAGTCAAAATATCGCAATCGACTAACTGACGATCATATGTCATCATGCTTGCAAATAGCACTCAGTGGTTAGGTACCATCTCATGAAAACTATGCTGAGGACATACAGTGCCACGCTTCAACATCCAAAGTCACTCCTTAGTTAAGTTTAACACCATATGTAACTCTTTTGTTTTGTAACAACCAATAAACTCGCAATGTTGAATAGCTATGAGTTTTTTCATTGATATTATAAAGAAGAACCTAACTAAACCTAACCCAACCTTTGACTAAAATAATGTATATTTTGCGGAAAGCTAATATCTATATATGCTACGGTACACCCTACCTAGGTAGGTAAGGTAGGTAGGTAGGGTGTATCGTGTATGTACGACAACCCTGCATCACACATACTTGCAGCCTCTCAGAGTCGATCGTATGTAGTCTAAAAATATTGAGGTAGATCGCCAGCAGTTCAAGTTCGAGCACTCCTGTGTAAGACATTGCTTTATAGATGGCCCCAGTTGTATGCGCCAAGATACTTTTAAATATTCCAATATTCAATTATGAACTTACCTTTGCTGACGGTGACAAGAGAAGGAAAGAGGATCAGAAAGTGTTATTAATGAAAAAAAAAGGTTAAGAATTAGGAGTTTGCCGTTGAAAACGTTTTCGGGAAGAGCTATTTCTGTGAAAAAACCCGAAAGTTTTAAGGTTTTGAAGAACTTTATAGGTTTTTAGTGTGTTGACTGTTTTTTTCTTACTGCAATATGTTTGTTGATGCAAATTTAAATGCAGCAATATACAGTTAGGACAGAGAACATCCGTGTTCGATGATAATAATCAAACAGCTAATAAAGCAAAGCACCTTATTTGGTTTGATATCAATTAGTAAGATAAATAGAAGGCGTCATGTTCAGTACGACAGACCTGCACAAAGTCGTCACAAAATGAGTGTTTATTTTACTGTCCAAAATTATAACGGAGAGCATCTGCATTTATGTTTTGCCAATATATTTGGCTCAAGAAACAAGAGGATTCAAGGACTTGTTGAAAAAAAAGGTAGGCAACAGTATTTACCAAGACAAACGGAGGCAAGTAGAACAGAAGTTGGAACTCCATCAAAGGAAATTGGAAAAAGCAAGGCAACTGCTGAATTTTGACATGGTTGATTATCATTTATAATGCTTTATAACACTCATAATTAACAAGATAAACACTTAAACTCTCTCATAACGCAATCTTATCAGGTTTCATGTTGTGAGAAGAGGTCCAGAGAGTGAAAAATGTATTTTAACCAATTATTCAAGCACGTTTGTATTCTTCATGGAATTTGGAAAACTATCTCTTCCCGAATTTTTAATTGCTAAGTTTGGGTTTATTCAAGATAAAGCACTAACAACTATGAGTGATAGCTCTTAGGATTCGAAATGACGTCTAGAAATTATTTTCTTGGCACAGAAAAATTGTAAAAGCTATTTGTATATTAAGATTGAAAAAATGTTCAGTTTTTCTCGAATAATTCATAAATTAATAATAACTTAGAAATAGTAAGAAGAAAATCTTAGAGAAGAAATTTCCTACTATAGTATTTTAACCTAACTTCTTTATATCTCTCATACAGAGTGTTCCCTAATAGTATGTCACAACTTGAGAGGGTAAATCTACGTGTAATTTTAGGAAAAAAGTTCATATAAACATCAGTCCGCAAAAGCTTAGTTACGGAGCTACAGGGCGTTGAAATTAACGGAAAAAATTGTTTTTCTCTTCAAAACTCCTGCAGTTTTTGAGATATTCATCCCAAATTTGGAATGCAGGCTATTTTCTACAGCCTCCATCATTACACGTTCTAAATTTTAACTAGAATATACAAAGTGTTTTCAAACTTTTTTGCAGTACGCAACTGATCAGCGTACAATCAATTTTCGTCATCTTCGTTCAATTTAGAAACTTTTTTGACACTTGTAATTTTTTCGTATCTTCAACCGTTCTCGAGCAAAAAATTATTAAAATAGGAAATCAGTTGAATATTTCACATGTTCTAGTTTTGGGAATTCTCCACGACTTTTTCTGTACCCGTTTCATATTCAACGCGTCCGAATTCTACTTCCTTGAGATTTTTGAGATGGGGAAACCCCCATTTGATTGAAGAATCTCATCATCAAGAACAATTCTCACTAAATGTCTGGGTCGGAATAATTGGAAATTATTTGATTGGGCCATTTTTTTTTGTTTTACAGACTAAACAGTCCCGCTTATCGGAAATTTCTTGAGGAGTAATTACCTTTTATTGCTCGAGAATGTGCCACTTTTGGTGAGGAACATAATCTGGTTCATGCATAACGGGGCACCAGCACATTTTAGTGGAGAAGCTAGGAAATTCTTGAATAATACATTCAACAACCGATGAATAGGTCGGGGTGGGTCAGTCCAATGGCCTCCTAGATCCCCAGACTTAAATAGTTTAGACTTTTTCTTATAGGGATATCTCAAAAGTCTAGTTCATACCACTCCAGTGAACACTGTAGAAGAATTCAGAAATCGAATAAAAACCTCTTGTGACACGATAAGAAATACCCCAGAAATATTTCAAAGAGTGCGTGATAATATGCGAAGAAGAACAGAGGCCTGTATTCTAGCAGGTGGAGGACACTTCCAGCAATTTATTTAGTTTTTAATTGTTCTTTGTTTAGTTTGATATTGAATGAGTATAAGGTGAGTATCAGAAAACGAGCTATCAAACTAAAAGCAAATTTTGGGCATACCCATCGAGTATTTTTTTTATTTAGCGAATAACACAATTCAAATTCAATAACTTTTCACTCGAAAACGGTTGGAGATACGAAAAAATTCCAAGTGTCAAAAAAGTTTTCTAAATTCAACTAAGATGACGAAAATTTATTGTACGCTGATTAGTAGCGTACTGCAAAAAAGTTGAAAGGGCAAAATATTAGAATTGTTTGTGGTCTCCAATAGGCACAGAGATACGAAAACATAGATTGTTAACACTTCTTTAACCTTGGAAAAAATTGATTAATTATTCTTTTCAATGGAATTTGATTCTTTCATGTGTTCAAATGACAACTTAATCTCTTCAAATTTTCAAATTCATATTCAGAGTTGTGCTGTCTCGTAGAGGTGGCGCGCAATTGTATATTCAACGTTAAATTTCAGTTATAAATAATGAAGGATTAGTTTCGTGAGTTAGACTTCAATAGGAAATGTTTCGATAATGTTTTCCCATGATTCATTATCAGTTTACTAATTATTTGAGAAAAACCATTTTTCCTCGATAACTTGTAAATAAGTCTTACTCCTTTTATGTGTAAAAACATTTGTATACATTTTTCTACACCATTTTATGAATTGAATGAGCTATCGCTCAAATTTTCAGAAGCTTCAACAAAATTGAACTTCTATTTAAACTTAGAGATAAACTATTGTTTCACTTAAGCAGGCTATCTTGATAGATAAATTCGAATTTCGCCAAAAATTGCGTTCTTCTAATCAGCTTCGTTAAGTTATGATTTAGCACGAAGGATGCCTTTATAGTTTTACTTATAAAATTTGCATAAAGTAGTACTAATTTTTCTGATTACAGAAATCTTTACCTTCGCAGAAAACTCTGAAAGTTCGATGCTTTATTCAGTTAAAATGGAATTGTTTTGAGTGCTTTCACGCATTTGCGTTATTTTGATGAAGGATGATTCTTCGTTCGAGGAAAAATTTTTGACAACAAATGGTTGTACACTTATCGGCAGTAACTGTCCTTAGATCTGTAAATGAATTATGATTACATGACCTGCTTTCGATATAAATGTCGTGAACATTTTTTTCCTATGATTTTAATCGTTTTTTCTTCACTTCAAAAGCAGACCCTGAC
Organism: Cryptolaemus montrouzieri; assembly: GCA_013387265.2. Classification (NCBI taxonomy): domain Eukaryota; kingdom Metazoa; phylum Arthropoda; class Insecta; order Coleoptera; family Coccinellidae; genus Cryptolaemus; species Cryptolaemus montrouzieri. Next base: position 66,354,545 of record JABFTP020000021.1, read on the forward strand.
TTTAATTTTGTGGCTCGTATGACTAAACCCAAGCTTCATGAGCGCTAAGGCGATGTAGGAACAGTTTTTCGGTTAGCGAACGCTATTCAACCGGAAACTAATTTTCTACCCACACAGAGCAAAATTTTTAAAAATGATGATTTGAGAAAACCGCTATAACTCTTGAATCTCGCAATAGGTCGAATGTCGATCTTTGTATTCAAAAAATTTTTCTAACTAAGCTTTGAATGGTCAACAAAGAAAGAAAAACGATAATACAAGGTTTCATCAATAGTTCTTCATAAAGAGATGGTAAATTCTGGATTTGCCTGTGTAATAGTAATTTTATTCATTTTTATTCTTTTACTGATCTAAATTTTGAGGAATTCTTGATGGAATTTTTCACGAAATTAAATTTTTCTTTATTTAAATATGAAAATGTTTTCAAATTTATATTAGAATCAATACCACAATTGAATACATCAGTAAACTCAGATTAAAGGAAAATTGATTAACAATCAATTTTCTATGGAATTGATGAATTTTGGTTCATTGATGAGTGGAAAACATTTTGACAATTTAACTAGCTCGAAAAATCGATTTATTTTTCTGACCTATACATTTTCTACCCTTCACTTGAAACATCCACGCAAAAAATATTTCTTAATATTTATAACTAAGTTTTAAATGGTCAACAAAGAGAAGAGAACAATAACATGAGCTTTCGTCATCAGTTTTTCATAAAGAGATCGTAATTTCTGAATTGTTTGTGTAATAGTTATTATTTATTTTATTCTCCTTCTTCTTTCTGAAATTTTCAGAAATTCTTAGTGGAATTTTCCACAAAAATTTATTCTTTAGTCACTTAAATATAAAATTGGGCTCAAACTTATATTATGATCAATATTAAAATTGAATACATCAGTGAGCATAGAAGAAGAAAGAGCCTCAAAAGAAATCAATTCACAATCAATTTTCTGAGGAATTGATGACTTTTGTATTATTCATGATGAATGGAGAAGATCTTGGAATTTGACTGACTCAAACAATTAATTAATTTTTCTGTCCGATATTTTTCTTCAATTTTTCACTTTTGACCTCTGGGCAAAAAATATTTATAACAAAACTGTAAATGTTCAATAAACACGAGAAAACAAGAACATGAGCTTCTGTCTTTAGTTCTTCATAAAGGAATGGTAAATTCTAGATTTGTTTGTGTGATAGTAGATTTTTATTATTTAATCTTTTACTGATCTACTTTTTCCACAATTTTCAAAACTTTTTGTTGTAATTTTTCACGAAAATTCAATGTTTCCACATTTTAATTATAAAATTGTACTCAAATTTATATTATATTAGTTAGGTTGAGACTAGAAAGAACCATAAAAGAAATTGATTTACAGGAATTGATAAAATTTGGCTCATACAATTGATTTATTTTTCTGACCGATATCTTTTCTTCAATTTCTCACTTTTATCCTCTGTCCAAAAATTATTTCTAAATATTTATAATGAAGCTCTAAACGGTCAACAAACAAAAGAAAACAATAACACGAGCTTCCGCATTCCTTCGCGTTTCCTAGAAATGTGCTCCGATAACGATCTCGCGGAAGTAAAAGTCCATCGTCATCTACACGCAACATTTGAGAAATTATTGGAGAAATTTGAGCCAATAAATGTATGAAGGGTCTCGGATATGAACTGAAAAAATAAAAAGAATATAGTACTCACCGAATATTCAATTTCCAATTAAAAAAACTAAAAAACTTTGTCACAGGAATGAGGAATGTCTTTCGCGATCACAAAAGTTCAACAAGGCGATGTGTTTGTTCGAATTTCTCCAAGAGTCTTATACTACTGAACAAGCCAGTTGAAGGATTCGCACTTCATATGGATTGTCGGTTAGCCCGTAATGAACTCAGCAGCGGTACTCCAAATCTATATCGCTATCAACGAATGTTAAAGAATGCACGGCCATCTCTAGCCGTCCTCTACATCAACCTTTCTCAAGCACTCACTTCTTACACAAGATATAAACACTTTGTTATGCAAGGAAGAAATAAGAAATTAAAAGAAAAGCTTTCACTACTCTTGGTTTGAGTGTCTGCTATCGTGCAGTGGTACCAGTGATGTAGTGGTATTTGGGTACCTTCTAATACGCTTACTTTTTGTTGCCATTCACAGGGTATCGACAATATACTAATTGAATCATTTACGTTAAATATATTCATGTTATTGATGTTGCCCAATTGACGTAAGTATCGGGCATGTGTTGCGTATTTGATGTCAAAACAATGAGAAGACACTTGCTGAATTTTAATTAAACTGCAATGGGGGTACCATAAAAATATACAATAAACATCGTTGTGTCAAGTGCTCTTCATCATTCACTGTATTTTTAATCAATGGTCAGGTTAGTAATGATTATATGAACAATAAAATACAAATTACTTCCGGAATCAAACTGAAATTTAATATAAATATGATTGTTTTTCTGTTACATCAGTATTGATTTTGATTAGAGAAGCTTTGAAATATTGGTTTCTTTTTTTCAATGTCAGAACTCTTCTGCGAAACCCGAACACTATATTTTTAGTATCAGTATACGAGGGTCCATCAAAAAAATTCAATGTTAATGTTCCTTAAAAAAATCTGTATTTGTCTTTATCAAAACCTGTAACCCTTTTGGAGACCCTGTATGAGAACTTCATTGAAAACATCAACTTCCTGCTATTCAGTTTTTCAAAGATCAACAGCCTTCACCCGTGTACGCAAAAAGTCAATCGACCAAATAGGCTTCCTAGATTTCAATCTCAGGTTAGGTGAATTTTGAAGATCGTGTATTATCTGAAAAACTTCTGGAGATGAGTGATGATGATGAGTGACCTGACAGCAATATTCTGCTGCTGAATATACTATAGCTAAAGCAGTAGTTCGCAAAGTAGAGACTCCGGCGCCCCAATTAGAACCAGCTAGTTTATGTAGTATATTGTTTCTTGTTTTCAACTTCTGACATAATTTATCAATATGAAATTTGAGTGTCAAAGAACGAACTAGCTTCACACCAAGATATGTTGGAGTGAAATTATGAGTTAATAGTGATTGATTGAAGAATACTCTTAGTTGCCTATCCTTCTCATGATTATTCAGATGAAAACAAAAAAACCTCTGTTTTCGAAGGATATGGACAACACCATTTTCTGAAGAAAATGTTCAGAATTTATAAATCGGAAGTCAGTGTTTGCTCAACTGTTTCGAAGTCATAGTGTCGAAAAACCAAAGCAATATCATCAGCATAAATAAACTTTGTAGAGGAAGTTTCAGGGATGTCAGACATATTTAAATTGAAGAAAAGAGGTGCAAGAACAGATCCCTTAGGTAGGTCATCATTTAGAGTGTAAAATCTACTGCTTTTCTCGCCGATAAAAACTCGAAGTCTTCTGTCAGATAACATATTTTCAATCAACTTCACAATTTTTCCACATTGCACTACTTCAAAGAGTTTATAAACTGAACCATCCTTCCAAACTAAGTCATATGCCGAAGAGAGATCTTCAAATACAGCACCTATTTTAAGTTCACCCTGAAATCCTGTCTCAATGAAAGTGGATAAACCTAAAACCTGATCAGAACAATTCAAGTTTTTTTGAAAAACCTCCCTGAGAAGTGGACACAGCTCTGTCAATGATTGGTTCTAACCTCTGATAAAGAAGTCTTTCTAGGTCTAGGTCTAGGTGATAGATCGATAACTACTAGCATGTTCTGGATGTTTCCCAGGTTTGAGAATGGCAATAACTTTAGCCTTTCTAAATTCAACGGGAATACTACCTGAGCTGAGTATGTCATTGTAAAAGGATAGTAACCACTTTTTAGCGTTATTTCCTAGATGTTTGAAAAATTCAGGGAAAATGCCATCAAATCCTGGAGCTTTACGAACTTTAGTAGATTTTATTACAGATTTGAGCTCTTCTTCCTCAAAAGGTTTCGATAAATCCTCTACCGTGATAGCATCCCTCCTCTTTTTATGTAAGATTCGTTTCCTTCTATTCCTGTCATATCTACTGATCTTCAGACTTTTAGAGACATTAACAAGCCTAGATGCTACAGAATTCGGATTCATATTAGACGGAGTTTTTGAAATGGGATCAGCATTGCCTAATTTCCCCAACAAATCCCAGGAACTTCTACTAGAATGACGGAAATTCATATCATTTATCAACTCATTCTATTTATTCTTTCTGATATCATTCAAAGAATTAAGGAGAGCATCGGCTCTCTCTCTGGAAGAATTTTGCTGATAATCCTTTTGAAAAACATTTGATTCCTCTGACCACCCAGGCTTTTCGAAAGCCTCTGGGAATATGTTTTTAGCAGCATCCGTGCATGTAGCTTGCAACAGCGGCTCTTTAAGTTGCAGTTTGAAGATAGGCAGTCAGCTGAACACACTGATTGAGTTCTTCACACGGACGTCAGGTGGTTGAGTCGCGGAAAATTCCTAGAAAGATTTCAAAAATTATTGCCCGAAAACAGCTTTTCTAGACGAAAGAGGTGATGACACTCTGCTGTTGAAAAACGAAAAATGTCTGTCTGATTTGGCATTTTTGACTGACATCACAATGCACTTAAATACCATTAACTTGGAGCTTCAAGGGAAAGGAAAAACTATTATTGAGATGATAGGCGCATTCAAAAGTATATTGCAACTTATGATAGATCAACTGAAAAGAAAGGATTTGAAACATTTTCCGTCTTAGAAAGCAAGAATTATGATACGTATGAGGCTGAATTATCAAATATTTTGTGACAATTCAAAATGCGTTTCTATGATTGCAGTAAATTGGCTAATATAGAATCATTTATGAGTTATCTTTTTACATGTAAAAACATTGAAGAAGTAGCTACTGAAATAGCAAGTCAGTTCAATATGAACTCATGTTCTGTTGAAAATGAGTTGGTGCAGATTATATCAGATATACATCTCAAAGCTACAGCATCTGATACAAATTGTGTTTTATATCTGAAGATAAATATCCGAATCTAAGGCAAATCACCCTTCAATTGACGGCAATCTTTGGGTCAACTTGTGCGATTCTGCATTTTCTGAAATGAAGATAATTAAGTCAAAACATCGCAATCGACTAACTGACGATCATATGTCATCATGCTTGCGATTAGTACTCAATGGTTACGTACCATCTTATGAAAAGTATGCTGAGGACATGTAGTGCCACGCTTCAACATCCAAAGTCACTCCTTAGTTAAGTTTAACACCATATGTAACTCTTTTGTTTTGTAACATCCAATAAACTCGCAATTTTGAATAACTATGAAGAACCTAACTAACCCTAACCCAAACCTTGACTAAAATAATATATATTGTGCGGAAAGCTAATATCTATATATGCTACGGTACACCCTACCTAGGTAGGTAGGGTGTATCGTATGTACGACAACCCTGCATCGCACATACTTGCAGCCTCTCAGAGTCGATCGTAAGTAGTCTACAAATATTGAGGTTAGATTGCCAGCAGTTCAAGTTTGAGCACCTCTGATTTACCCAAACCAATAATTATATAGAAGATTTGAAGAAACTTTAGAAATTGTTGAAATTCATTGGCAGAGATTCAAATTCAAATTGCATGCAGAAATGTTTCTGGAAGTTGCAACTTGCATTTTGAATAATGAAAATACTTTCGAGTATTTCAGATAGTTTTTATTTCTTTTTTGTTACTAATTATTGTTGATATCCCATACACGCAATGTGACAAACCTAATAAGAAATATGCACCGATCGGAATATTGATATTTAGTGCCTTATATGTGAGCAATGTCAATTATTGAAATACATATCAGGTACAAACAAGAAAGACCTTGGTTTATTATTTTTCCTAAAATAGTTTTCACTCATTAGCTTCATTCAATCCTGAAACAAATTTTAGAGAATAAGTCTCTTCATAAATGTAACTAATTAGTCATGTTTTTGTATTGGGAACAGGGTGCTTATCTATTCTCTCTTGGTGACGATTGGACTAAAAAGCAAATGGTTACCTCCGAAAAACCTTCCAATATACGTCTTTCATTATTTGCGTGAAATTTTCCCTGGGTACTACATAAATTTACACAAAGAAATTTAGGAAGCATTGACGTCTATAATTTAGATCATGTTAAGCGACGTAACGTATTGAGTTTCCACCAATCCAATACGTCTGCGATACCAACGGGTTATCACGTGACATATATTTGAAGTACAACTACACTAATTGCGTTCCGTCAAATTTACGCCATTTGACGATTTGACTCAACTTGGAACACGCATAAGTATGCGTGTTACCAGTTGAGTGTCATCCACTATTCGTACTCATTATTTCTTTCCTTGCAAAGAAAAGTCTCTTCATTGTGTCGGTTATTTTTCCTGTTCCTTCATTGTTTCATTGATTTCCGTGTTCAGTATGACATCCTGTTTTATTCTTTTCCTATCTTGTTTGATATTCAGGGTCTTGTTTTGGCTTGTATTATAATACAATTTTTTTTATCTTTATCTTCGAGAGTTGGCAACATATTAACATTATGATGCAGCTTCTGAATCCACTAGCGGCATCATATGATCTGCAAATTTCAGTTCAGTGATGTTTGTTTCATTCATTTTCCAGTTTCCTAGGTTCGAATATTTACTCATTTTCTTTGATTCTTTGAGTGCATAATCAATCTGTCAACATGAACATATGTATCTGTCTATTAGAGTTCAAGTTGTGAGTGTGATGAGGCTGAGAAAACTAAATGCCATTTAATCTTGAATACTTGCATGGTCTTCAACAGATCTAGTGTCAGATTCCTTTTTTTTAGGTTGAAACTTCAAAATCAAAAAGTATGACTGACAAATACATGAATACAAGAAGATATGTATTTCATTCAATTTATGGTAACACCAGAGAATAGCTTTGTTATGATGAAAATTGTGATTTCTGGACCGGTGAGGATCAAAATTTTGAAGTTGAATACCTATAAATTCAACAAGATTAGAACCGTGCTGTTCTCACTTATTTGTATTACCACATGATTTTCAGTTAGTACTAACATCAACTAGACACGAGTAAAAAGTTTTTAGCTGTCAGACCGTTAGTTCGCGAGATATAGCATTGAAAGTCAATCAGCTTTTGTTATTGTTGGAAAAATGGATACAAGAAATTCCGTGTGTTGATAGAACCTTGCTTTCTGATGAAAAAAATACAGTTGAAGACAAAGCATGGCTTGCTAATCATTATTTGGACTCTGCGCCTGGAAGACCAACGGTGGAAAAGTGGCTCGCAAAGTTTAAACGCAGTGGACGTCCTAAAGAATCATCGATGAAAACATTACAAAAATATACAAAATTGTTTTGAATTATTGATCGGAATAGCTGAGTACCAGAAAATATCCAACGTGTTGGTTTTACTTTAAAAAAATCTTTGGACATGCGAAAGCTGTGTGCGAAATGGGCTTCGCGCTTATCGTGATCAAAAAGAACAACGAGTCGATGATTCAGAGTACTGTTTAAAGATAATTAACCGTAATAAAGCCGAGTTTTTACATCGATACATCACGATAGATGAAACATGGATTCATTAATGCACTCCAGAAAGCAATCGACAGTCAGTCGAGTGCACTGAATAAGGTGAACCCCATCCAAAGCGTGCAAAAACGCAGGATGCGCATGATATCATAATCATCGTTCACCTCAAATGGGGCCAGGCGATAAACAGCGATTACTAAATTGAGTTGTTGGATCAATTGAAGGACTAAATCACGAAGAAACGGCCCCATTTGGAAAAGAAAAAGAATGTGCTGTTTCATAAAGACAATGCACCTTGCCACAAATCAATCGAAACAATTACAAAATTGTACGAAATAGGCTTCGAATTACTTTCCCATCCGCCTTATCCACCAGCGACTTTTCTTCTGTTTTCGGAATACTCCCTAGAAAAAATCAAGACTATTGATCAAGTAATCGCGGGAACTGTAGCCTATTTTAAAATTGTAAAGAAATCTTATTATGAAAATGGTAGCGGAAAAATTATTTATTTATTTATTTATTCAATTAAAAGACTACAAATCAGCCAAGGCTGTTAACATAGAATTTTATATCTAAGGTATATGTGTGTGAAATCGCAATCGCTGCATACCCCTCGCGGGTGAATTGAATGAAAAAATTGAATTTTACCAAACAAATGTGTTTTACTATGTTCGCTTACAAACTTTTCAGACAAAAAAAAATTTATAATTGCTTAAGGAATCACCTCTTTTGTGATAGAGCTTGGAAAACACCTGTATATATCTTCTCTTTTTCAACATTTCGATATATCTTCTCTGTTTAACCGATCAATAGCTTTCTTTAGGTTAATAAGAAATATGCATGTTTTTTAGTTTCCCCGTTTTTTTGACGAATTAGAAATATTAATTACACTTTCTCCTTAAGCTCTATTGTGACTTCCTAATTGACTACTCAATGTCTTCTCTTTTTCTTTTCTGTATATTTATCTCTAATATTTTTCTGGTTGAAACATGGGGTTTCTTTGTGACTGTAATACATTCTGGCTTGTGTCGATTGTTCAAAATGTGTGGGATTATGACTGTTCTCAAGTCGTTTGGTATCGTCTTGGTTGTTATTGCTGTGTTCAAGATTGCTTAATTCATTTTTGGCTTTATCACATGATTTCCACAATGGTTTTACCTTTCTCGGTTTTTTTAGTTTCACTTTACTTCTGGCGTCCCTCAATCATGTCGTAACGAGCATCCACTTTCAGATTTTTTGGCCTTATATTCTTACTTTCTAATAATGTTGACTCTCCAGCACTGGGTAGTGCAATGAAGAGGAGCATCCCCCATTTTATTATATTATCTTCATTTGTCAGAATTTCATTTGTTTGTTTCTTCATATTCAGAACTGAGTATTGTTTTCCTTGATCATTCTAATCTTTTATGAACAGCTTTTCATCCTCTCTTGGTATATTGTTCATTTTTTTAACCCTCGTACTTTCATGTTCCTTTTTTTTTCATCTTCCGTTCGTTATCTTAATAATAAGTTCTTTATTTTCTATAGGTAGAACCCAATTACAGGAAAAATTTAAATATTTATATAACAAATCAACAACTTAAAGCGTAATCATAAATAATGAATTAATATTAGTAGAAACCATGCAGCTATTCGAAACTTACTCGGTACGGAATATGACAAAAATAAAATGAGCAAATCAAGAAAAAAAATTGCAAAAAATGCTATGGCATAAAATAAAATAGAAAGAAAACACTCATGGCGTGAGTGAAACTGAAAATTTGAAAAGTAGAAAAATGAAAAAATATGCATTAACTCAGATGCGCTTCAGAGAACATTGTCCAGATATACACTACTAATAGTGGTAAACGAATCGAAATTAATATCACACAATCTCGAGATGGAATTATAAGTTGTACACATAAATAATGTTGGAGATTGTGTGAGTGAGTTTGTTCTGGGCATTTATCTTGCTAGTCTTTTTGTCTTTTATAGTTCAAATATCAACATTTTTTTCTTTTCTTTTATTGCTTCTTTTAGGTTGTGGTTCCTCTGCTTTGTTCTCTTTGAATTCCAATTAGTTATTTTGGACTTTCCGCAGCTTTCCTTCATTGCATCTAATACAACCTTTTTGCAACTTAGCCACTTTTTTCTGCCTGAATTATTTTCTTGCACACCATTAATGTTGTATGTACTTTGTTCTGGGAGAATATTCTTATATTGTTTCTTCGAGCTTCTATTTTTTTTCTCTTCTACAGATCTTGATATATAGTGCGTTTTAATGAAAACAAGCCACCCTGAATAACTGGTTTATCAATTTCCTGAAACTGGTCGATTTTTGATTGAAAAGGAGTATTTTTTTTATATGTTATTTTCTCCCCCTATCAACGTCTTATCTCTGGCAGCTTCCATTTCAGATTTTTGAATAAGGAAAATTGACGTGTGAACAACTGATTCCATTCTCTATACGACCACGTCATCATTCATATTCTAAAATAACATATGACGAATCGAAATCGAGAATGGTTTGGAAAAATTCCAAGTTTCTATCTGTTCGATCTCCGTTTGAGGAGAGCACTTGATTAAAATCCATTCTGTTGGTTCAGAAACATTTTTCTCTTCCTCATTCGCGCATCATTCTCCTACCCCTATCAACTTCCAGTCCACTTCCACCTGGGAAAGTTGTGTGATAACTCTTCGAAAGGCTATTGAATTTACTGCATTTTTTTAATTCATCGACAATCGAGCAACACTTTAAATGATATCTATCGGTGATTTTGATAATCTGCAATGACAGTGAAGATGGTATACACACTGCAGGAACGTATTGAAATTGTAAGTGTATTGGTGCCCAAATACGTTCTTAAGTTAACGAGCAAATTCATGGAAACTGGATGCGTTATTAATAAAAACACAATCCCACCACAAATGTGAATGAGAAAGAATCAGTGTGGCCGTTTTGGATGAAGTTACCATTATGGAGAATACACAATCTGTATGAAGATTGTTGCAAATATCTGGAGTATGCCTGACGAGTACATTCAGGATTCTGCACAAGTATAAATTCCATCCATATAAAATTGAACTCCTACACTAGCTGAATGAAGATAATTTCGATCGTCGTTTGAAATTCTGCGAACATTTCAGTGAGCTGATCAATAACGATCCGAATTTGCTAAAATTTATAGAGGGAGAATCATACTCAAAGACCTCAAAAGCTTGATGTTTGGACTGGAGTTTTGAGAGACCATATTGTAAGACTCTGATTTTTATAGGAAAACTTGCATGACGAAACCTATTCCAACATGCTTGAGAATTGTATTGATCCTCTCATAGCAGGTATCATCGAAGGAGATTCAAATTTATCTGAACATAACGTTATGTATCAACATGATGGAGTACTGCCCAATTCTACTGCCACTGTGCAGGACTATGTGCTCAATAGTTTTCCGAATCGTCAGGTACATAGGAGAGGTGCAATAGAAGCTAGATCGCCCGATCTCACGCCTCTCGATTTCTCTTCTGAGTCTAACTCAAGTTTGAAGTCTATGGTATACCACCTGAATCGTTTGAAGGACTACAAGAAACGATTGTTCTAGCATGTCAGTAGATAACATCATATATAAACACCTCAAAAAAGTCTAGGGAACACTTCTGAATATCGATATATCGTATCCAGAACGATCAATATGAATGATTTTTTTCAAGAAATGAACACCTGCATCAATTTCTCACCAAATTATGTAGAGTGTCGCAACAGATTTCAGTTTTTTTATAAAAAACTAAAAATGCAGCAGATGTGACGCTGCTTTATAATCATTTCATGTATTCAGTGTTTGAAATCAGTTAGTTGGCACTTTGTTTCTGTTATAAGCACAAATAAAAGATTCAAGTTTTGTGATTCGACCATGGAAATACGACATTTGACTAGAGAAGAGATGTTACAAGCCGTTGGCATGCTCTAAGCTGGGAGCTCACAACGGGAAGTATCCAGGGTTCTGGGAAGTAGCCCAAGTGTCATAAACCGTTTATGGTCGCGTTTCAATGAAACAGGTAGCGTAGAAGAACGCCATACAGGTCGTTCCAGGATTACTACAGTCACCCAAGCCCGATTTTTGGTTTTACAAGCCAGAAGAGATCGTACTACCACAGCATCTCAATTACCTCAAGAGCTATCACGAGTTCATAATGTACAAATTTCCGACCAAACTGTGAGAAATCGACTGCACGAAGGTCAACTCCACTCCAGACGTCCTTTAAGAGTTCCTCAACTGACCCGTGGAAATCGCGCTGCTTGTTTAGCTTGGTGCCAAGAACACGTAAACTGAGATCAAGAGAGGTGGGCCACAATTCTCTTCAGTGATGAATCTAGATTTAGTTATTATTCCGATTCGGGAAGAATTCGAATATGGAGGGAACTTGGAAAGCAAAACCGTTCCCAGCATGCTCGAGAAGTTGTTACACAGGGTGGCGGATCTGTGATGTTTTGGGGAGGTATACGCCTTGGTGGAAGAACTGACCTCGTTTTCATACAGAACAACCTCACGGGAAATTCTTACGCAAATAGTTTTATCTGTAGTGGTACCGTATCTCCAAACAATGGGTCAACATCCACTCTTCCAACAAGATAATGCCCCTCCTCATCGTGCAAGAGTTGTCTTGAACGTTCTTGAAGAGAATGATATCGATCTTCTACCGTGGCCATTCTGCTCCCCAGATCTGAATCCCATCGAGCATGTGTGGGACACCCTAAAAAGAAATCTCCTGCGTCAAAACGTCTTCCATCATGAACAGGAGCTTCGATTAGCAGTTCAGGGGGCTTGGAATGACTTAGGCCAAAATGTAATAGACAATTTAATATTGAGCATGCCACGACGATGCCAAGTGTCATTAATAACAGGGGTGGACCTTCTGGGTACTGAATAATATAAGTGCTTCCATATCGTTTCGAAAATATCAGTTCAGGATTTTTTTTGTGTTTTACCAAATTTCGTCATTTTCAAATTTCAAATTTTTTTATAATAGGTGCTTTGGAGAGGTCAAATATTATTTTGTTTTCTTAAGAATACATTATATACAATACATCCTAACAAAAACCGAAAGATTTCTATAAATTCGAATCATCAATTTCATATTTTTAAGATATTGGTAAGTTTTCCTAGACTTTTTTGAGGTGTTTATAGCAAAATGTTAGGTAATCATTCGAATCTCCATTTTACGTACCAATGCATAGAAGTATATGGAGGACATGATAATGAGAAGACCGTGTTACTTTTTAGCTGTTGGTACTTCATATGGCAGTTTGATATTGAGGACCAAACAACTTTTTAATGAAGCATCACACGACCACTTTCTCATAATAATTCGGTAATGAATTGATGAATCCGTTCGGTCTCCATTTATCTTGGACATCGAGCAGATTCATGAAAACCAAGAATTTTTCCATACAATTCTCGTTTTCAATTCATCACATGTTATTTTAGGCAGTGAATAATTACGTGGTCGTATAGAGAATAGAACTTCCTTTTCAAAAAGGTACCTCAAAACCCCACCCTTTTTTTATTCTCAATTCTTGGGAGTAGACGATTCTTGTCATGCCACTGCTGTGGCCACCTTGAATGATTTCATATGGTTGTGTTCTCTCGCTTCTGGAAAAGGGACAAATTGTAAGCTATCGGAAATATGTTTGATGGAAGCGAATTCCACAGCTCCATTGAACGAAAGAATTTTTATAGAGAAAGGTACGTGGCGTTACTAGTTGGACTGTCCGCTGATGAGAGTTTTCCGCAGGCCAGGTTTCTCTTAGAAACCAAGTTTTTCAGATCTTCTGAGAATTTAGCATAGAAGTATCTGTGAAGAAGGGTAAGATCAGGAACCTGCCACCTTTGAGCGAGAATTTAGAGATCACGCGTGATCTCCGGGTGGTCTATGAGGTGCACTGTTCCCTTCTGGACAATATCCAATAGATGTAATGAATATTTGGGTGCGGATTCTTACACATGGAAACAGTACTCCAGACCAGGTCTCACATGTGATTTGTATAAAATCATCAGCTGTGACGCTGTGAATTACTTCTTAGTCCTGAAAATAAAACTGATTTTAGCAGAAGCAAATTTGGCAATGGCTGACACATTATCATGCCAGCAAACTCTAGTGTTGACTGTGATACTGAGTAGATGCATGTTCGTTTCTGAAGAAATTCGATGTCCTTGCTTGATTGTAGGGTGTTTTCCATCAGTGACTTTTTTGGAGAACGTTGTTAATTGCGTTGAGAAATCCATCCACCCCCATTCTAATCTCTTATCCAAGTCTTAATTCAGTGACATGCTCTGTTGGAGTTATAGGATGTTGACTAGAAAACAGGGTGTAGTCGTCGGTAAACCGAAACATTTTGTTCTCGATGGATTAGAGCAGGTCATTTTTCGGCAACAGAAAAAAAGTTGGAGAGAGTATGCTGCCCTGAGGTAATCCTGCATTAACCTGAGGGGATTCACCCGTAACGCCATCAACTACCACTTTTCTCTGTTCAGAAATTTGGGTAAAAGCTGCCAGGAGTATGGATTAATAGGGGAGAATGAAGCATGATACGAATCAAAAATCGTCCTGTTGAATCATTCAGGGTGGTTCGTTTTCATTGAAACTATTGGACTACCATATATCAACAATGTTATCTGGATTTTACTGAAAAGATTATGGAAATACCATATATACACATGGTCTGGCCAACTTCACATATGTTAGTATCCATCGTCTGAAATTAAACAATTACCAGCAACGATTCTAATTAAATTTTACAGCATTATCATTCTCAATTTTTAAATATTATAAAGACCAATATTATATCTCCAACGTTTACAAATTTTTTCATTAAGACATTTTTCTTACCTATCAAAAATACATTGCGCCAAAAATTGACACACAAAGTTGAAAATCAGAAGATGTTCAGGTATACTGAAAAATTATTTTTGAAAAAAACAAAGTCCCCAAAAATGATATTAGAAATAAAAAAAATTTTAGACTTAACCAAAAATATTTCTTGCATTTGATATATTTCTAAAACCTACTTTCACAGATATTGACATTCCTCATGACTCTTCTCATTCCTTGCAACATAAACGAGCCGTTTCAATAGAGCATTTTCATAGCCACTTTCTATTGAAAATTTTAACGAAGAAATTTACTTCATAAAACCTATCGCCAGTAATAATGGTTACCCGTCTACCATAGTTGACAAAATAGTTCTTAAAAACAAACACAGTTAGCTTACAACAGTATATAGCCTCATGTTAAACCAAATACCGATATTCAAAATTTTTCTACCTTTACTTATTTTGGTCCAATTTCACAGCAAGTTGTAAGTCAAACGTCAAGTCACAACATAAAAATTGCCTTCAAACCTACATGTCAATTATCACATTTTTTTAATGCCAAACACAAAACTCACAAATTAGACAATCCAGGAGTATACGGACTGTGTTGCCCTGATTGTAACGGTGTATACATAGGCCAGACAGGAAGATCCTTTCGCATTAGATACAAGAAACATCACTCTTCCTTTTGCAAAAACAAAAGTGACTCCACCATCGCCAGCATTGCCTAGATCAAACCACCGCTTTCTTAGTATAGATAATCTCAACATTATTTATCGTGTCCCGAAAAGCAATAAACTCAATAACCTAGAATCTCTGGAAATTTTCAGAGCTAAACACTATAGAAACAATGTTATCCTTCTTCACGACAATACAGACTTATGTTATTCCCCAATATTTGGGATTTTCAAGTAATTATGAATGTATCTTTGAATACCTATCTACATTCCAATGGTGGAAAACTTGTTGTTTTTCTCTTTCTTTATAATTCATACCTTTTATCTATATTTTACACAAATTGTACAACTATACCTTAGTTTTATCTCACAATTTGTAAACGTCTGATGATAATGGAAATATCGAAATAACTATTACGTTTGTTAATTGAATATTTCCACCGAATGAAAGTCCCTAAAACCTGTTAATACCGGATATTTCTACTTCTAGTGAGAATTACTGTATGACATCTACGATTCATACTCAAAATCAATGACTTAAAGCATTCTGATCCATTTCGATCTAAATTTCGCCCCGTCTATTTTGCTGGCTTCTCAATAATCTATTGGGAATATCCCAGACATGTACGATGGGATTGAAGTCTGGACATCGTGCATGCTACTCCATAAAAGTGATTTCGTGATGACGATTATAGTTCTTAACTATATGAGCTCGATAAGGTCTGGCGTTTTCATGCATAAACAAAAAGTTTTTACTCATGTTTACCGCAAATGGTACATGTTATTCTAAAATGTAAGTACCACTTTGCATTCATAGTTTCATTATTAACGATGACCAGATCACTGCGAGCATTCAGAGAAATTCCTCCTCACGCCATTGCTGAACTTCCACTAAAACCATCAGTAGGTAGAAGTTGCACAGGGCATATTTCTCATTTCAACGTTTTTTCACTACAGAACGCCGATCGAATGAATAAGACAAAATCTCGACTGATCTGTAAACAAAACTCTCTCCTAGTCAGCTTCTAATGAATTGACATGTTCTCTGGTAAAATTCAATCTGGTTCTTGAATGTGCTGCAACTATACTCATATTCTCACTTTGAGGTAGATGGGACTTTGTGATCCGTTTAACTGGATTGAAATTCGATGAATTTTTCATTCACACAAACAATATCACTGAATGCTTATCGGAGAAATCGGTCATTTATTGAGCACTTGAGGGAACATCCTAGAATAATTTGAAACTATGCCTGGAGGAGGAGCAGTATATTAGTATAATATAGTTATACTGGCGCCTGAACATTTAATGCAATGCAATATTCGATTACGAATCAAAACCCAAGCAGAATAGCGTGTATGCAAGCTCTATCATTACTAATGATGAGAACAATTTTGTGAGTTTTCCTGAAGAAAAAAAAAGAAAAAGAAAAATTCGAAAAATTTTATGACCAATTAATTATTACTGACCAACGACATATTTGTTTGGTTTCTTTTGTTTTGTTATTTATGGGCTTGGAAAAACTTTCAGGGAGTGGATATTCTCGACAGCTACAAATGAAAATGAGAAAAATCAAAAACCGTCCCATATCAGGAAATTTACAGAAAAACCAAACCAGAAAAGTTGTTCAGGATGGTTCATTTTCATTGGACTTTACAATATATCAACAACGTTCTCTTGTCAAATGTCATATTCACTTATCTTTCAATTTCGAGAAGAGTAAACACAATGCTTCCCTCAGAATAGAGTATACTTGTCATACGTTGTGATAGTCAAAATAACCCTCAAAGTACATAGATTTCTCTCTTACTTAACAAAATCGCAACACAAATTGATTTTTTAGCGGAGAGCTCATTAATTCGAGACTATCTTATCACAATATTAAAACAAATTGATAGAAAATATAATTATTCATAAGTAGGTATCAACAACAACGTAGATTTATGAAAGATTGCAACACCTTGTTATTTGAAAGTTACGAAGTAAGAATGATGGCGTTATAAAAGAAGTTGTTAGTTGTTTGTATCATTTCAATGATTAATTTTGAAGATCGCTATGTGATTTTTCTATCGTAGAAAAACATGTCGGTGATCAAGGCAAGCAGAGAAAGTCCTACCCATAAAAGTTTTGTTACAAGTATATTAAACTTATGAACACTAAATTTATCCTATTTATTGGATTTACCTTCATCGAAAAGTATAACTAGATAATTATAGGTTCTAAAGGAATATTTATACCTCTTTTATTAAAAAATATTTTAGTTGATCAGACAAATTTTGAAATTTGTTCCTTCTTGATGGCGATAATCAATAGCGTTTTTAAGATATTCATATTTTATACATTAAATAAAGATGAGAGCAATTAATTATTCCATTTTTTCAGTAATTAGAGGATCATAATCTCTAATTATTATTGTTACTATAATATTGTGCAACCCGAAAATAAATCAGATAGAAGTTCCTACTTAACCTATCCAGCTTAAGTTATTTCTAGATTTGACAATTTGAGCGAATATTTGTCATCTTTCATTTTCTTGTTGTTGTTTGTAGATTGTGTTTTTTCTGGAATCCTGATCAATGATTTTTCATATAATAGTTAAAACTTGATACTGGATCCCTTTCCAACATTTGAGTTGAACGAGTTCATAGAGCATAAAAATATAATTATGATTTTTGTGGGTGCAATCTCGATTTTACGGAAACGATTATAGAAATATCATATATTCACATATATTTGTCGGTGTAAAAATTGAAAATATCGACCAGAACCCAGATGGGGGTTGACATGTTTTTTCAATTTGATTAGAAGAAGAGAACGTTGTGAACCTGGTCTGACCAACTTCACATATGGTATATCAGTGCTCATTTTCTGAAATTAAACATTTACCAGAAACGATTCCAATCAAACTTTTTTAGGAGTATCATTCTCAATTTTTAAATATGATGAAGATCAATATTATATCATCAACGTTTACTAATTTTTTCATTGAGTCATTTTTATTACCTACCAAGAATTCATTATGGCAAAAAAATTTAAAATTCAACTCTATTCAGAAGAAGTTAAAATATGATGAAGAATTATTTTTTTGAAGGAAAAATGTCGCCAAAAACCTGTTATACCGGATATTTCCAACCCTGGTGAGAATCACTGCATGACATCTACGATTCACACTCTCTCTGATCCATTTCGATCTAAATTTCGACCGAACCTCATTCACGGCGGCTGGTTGGTTTTGCTGGCTTCTCAATCTTCTATTGAGAATATCCCAGACACAGACATGTACAATAGGGTTGAAGTCTGGGCATCGTGTAAGCTACTCCATCGAAGTGATTTCGTGATCTCCAAGATGGTTCCTGAAGATATGATCTTGGTAAGTACTGGCGTTTTCATGTATAAACAAAAAGTTTTACCCATGTTTGCCGCAAATGTTATTCTAAAAGGTAGGTAACGTAACTTTGAGCATTCATGGTTTCGTTATTAACGATGACCAGATCACTGCGGGCATTCAAAGAAATTCCTCCCCACGCCATAATTGAACCTCCAGGGAAACCATTGGTAGGTAAAAGTTGCACTGGGCATATTTCTCATTTCAACGACAGAGCGTCGGACTCTATGAAAAAGACAAAATCTCGACCCATCTGTGAACAAAACTATCTCCCAGTCAGCTTCTAATCAATTGACATGTCCCCTGGTAAAATTCAATCTGGCTCTTGAATATCCTGCAACAAGAGCTGAGCGTCGAGTTGCGACACGAGGTCTCGAACTAAATTCCCTGAGACATTGTCGTATCGTTTCAGTGCCAATTTGCACTCCCCTGTTCTGTCGAAGCTGCATTTAATGCTGCCGAACAGTAGCAAACCTTTATCTCAACGAGGAAATTCTTAAATAACGTTCATGGATCTCCATTGTTGTCGAGGTCGTCCTTGTCCTTTCATGACTATTAGTCTCCATGTAACTGCGGATCATTCTGGAAACAGTTGAATCGGACACCGCAAGCCTTTGGTTTATTCTTGTGCAACCTAGGTAATCTAACACCACTGATGCTCGTTCTATTATTATCGAAAATTGAAAAAGGCAAGAAGAACAAACGTTTCTTGCAAAAATTGATCAACAACTGCTGTTATCAATATACCGAAAAAAGTGTTATTTATACGAGAACTGTTCCAGAAGTATCCGGCCTACCTCCATGCCTTCCTACCAAAACGTCTGAACGACCTTTGTGATGCCTTGATGTAACCAGTAAGTCTTCTCACAAAGCTCCCTGAAGGTGTTTGTTATGACGGAGCCTCTTGGCTTACGCGCGGTATGCTATTGTTTATACCTTTTCCGTTCGTCCTAATTTCTTTTTCACGGAGAATAGTCTGAAAAATTTAAGCAACGAAACATTTTACTTGAACTCAAAATAAATTGTGCGAAACTTATCGAAATGATGAAGTTATTAGAAACGAATGTATGGGCAGACCACAAATAAAAGAAGAGTTCATAGACCACCCCAAATCTATTGATAGCGAGCTGAGCTCACAACGAAAAAAACAGACGATTACATTGAAAGTGTGCAATGAACATCGTCGATTAGCTATGCGATAATATAAATATAACCGTAGCATATCGAGAAGTAATTTTTAGAGGATTTAAAAAAAAATTGGCTGATGATCCTTCTGCGTGCATATTTAATCCAAAATTGACGACGAGTAGAAAAACTATTACATATTTCGAGAATAGTCAATAATGATGAAAATTTTTATAGTTAGGTTATAACTGATGATGAATCATATGTTTATGGCTATGATCCTAAAACCAGATATCTTCCCTGTAGAACCTTCCATTCGAGCATTTGCCTAAAACAGTAGGTACTTCAGACTTAGAGCATATACTGTTTCTTTTTAATATGATTGTCTTGTACAATATGAGTATGATGTTGTTTTTCTAAATATGATGTAGTGTTCGGTGAGTATACTGTTAAAGGTCGTTCCACTAACAAGGAATTTAAGGTCAAAATTCTGAGTAAACATAACTAGAAGAAACTGACCACAGCTATGGATAAGGGGTGTTTGGCTGCTTCAGTAGGACAGCACGCCAACACATTCATACAACCTCGTTCAGCACTATTTGCTAAGGCACAAAGTCTCACAACTAGGTTGACTTTCGTACAGTCCTGATATAACTCCGACATAAACGGCCCGTTGCGATAACGTTGGCTGAAATGTATTTTCACAGTGCCAAATAATTGCAAACCTGAATACTTATGAATCTCAATTTAATATCTTCACGCGTTTCTGAGAAGAAGTGAATAAGTTCATCAACACAAAAAATATTGTATTTTGGGATGTACTTGAAAATTCATAGTTTTCAGATTTTTTCTTGTATCCATGCTTTACGACATGCTTCTCGCCAAATTTCATGTTTTTATGTTAACGGGAAGTACCCTACAGGTTTCAATTCTAATGCGAGTATTAAATTATGGTAGAGAATGATACATAAGCGGCCATATATTACGATAGCGTTGAAATAGACATTTGATTTTTTACAGCTCCAATAGATTGCCAACTTGAATATTCGGCTTGAGTTTCAGCGTGAAACCTCCAAAAGTATCTCCAGGGAGATCCCGAACGCTAATTGATGAGAGCTTCAAGATCAAGATACGAAGAACAGTACATAGTTTTTATTTCCGAAAGAAAATCCTTCTATTATCAAAATACACAATGCTCTCAAGGAACTGAACTTGCCCCTACTATCCAAAACCAAATTGCAGTAGGTTCTACATGAACTAGCTTTCTGACAGGGTAGGGAAGAAATCCTTTTATTGGAGACGAAAATATTTGGGGTCAACCAGAAATCATCGAGCTGAACATCAACCTTCGTTAACCCAAGACTTGGCTTTATTAACCTAAGACTTGGGTTAATGAAGAGTATACGGTTCAGAAAGTCTGGGTTAATGAAAACGTACATGATTCCCTACAAGCATTCCTACAAGATTATAAACAAGATTTCATACACCTCCGGAAAAGGACGATGCATGGTAATAACCCATATTTTTTTAAGACTAAGAGGAGGAAAATCTTCGAATAGATGCACTCCGGAAACAGAGCCAATGTTCGATTTTTCCTATTAAAAGCCTCCTTTTAGGGTGCCAGCCCGAAGGCTATAGCCTCAGGTTAGAAGAAATAAATTGGCGGAAGAAGCAGGATAATTCGGATGGGATGTCTGAGGGGATGGCTGGACGGGAATGCCCAATGTTCCGGAGCTTGTGGAGTCCGGAGTGAGGCTGGGCGGGTGCCCGATGATTTGCAGGAACTTAACTAATTTTCAATTATAGTACTGAAAGGAACAAATTTACTCAATCGACGGTGTCTGGTCCATTTCATTCAGCCGATGTCAACGGAAGTGCACAGGCAGACGCATAAATTGGGCCTGTGCCGGTAGTTTGTGCCAAGCCACGCTGAACTGGAATCCAGTGGACGGTCTTCTCAGGATGGTTTCCAACTGAAGCCAATAAAATGGGCCTGCGCGAGTACAGGTGCCAAGGTCCCGCCTAGCGATCCGCAGGCGGGTATACACTGGAGCTACTGGAACGACTTCTCAGGACGGCTGCTGGCCGTCAAGAAGAAGATATATGGTTAGAAATTTGCCAAATTTCCTAAGCAATTCTCTTAAAAGTATAAGACTGACGAAATGGCAAAGAAACGGGAAGTTATAGTTTTCCGTCTTCTTCCTTACCATTGCGAATTAAACTAATTTCAGCTGATTTGTGCACAAGTAAAGGATGAGATAGCCAGGCATAATACAGAGTTTTGGCTGAATGATCTTATAGTGAATTTAAATAACGCACTAAGAAGTATGATAGCCGACAACTGTTCCAATTGCATAGCCCACCTGAATACAGATGAAACTAAAATGTGGGAACTAGACCATCTCATGGACGCCACAATAGCTCTATTCTAATAAATACAGGTGCCAAAGATTCGTCATCTTTAAAGAGGATGAAGATAACTGGGAGGGTGATTAGAAAGCAAACAGTTTGTAAGGTAGACAATAACTGATTTATACTTAAGTTTTCATTTTTGTGATCAATACATTTCGATAATCTCGTTTTAACAAATAAACCCAATACCCCACATTCCTCTACTCCTCTGAATGAAAAATTATAAATAATTAAACTATGTAGTACACTATCACAAGAGATTTATTGAAAATCATGATTACAATTTCGGTCTCTTGACCATCTTCAAATGACAACAACTGCTGATTATGGTCGAGAGACCGAAATTGCGTCTTGATTTTCAATAAATCTCTTGTTAGTGTAACACATAGTTTAATTTCTTATTATCATCATGATTAACTATCTCATAGTTAACGGCGAAATCAGTTATTTATGTAACAAGAATTGGTTATTGTATATAGATGATGATATATCAGATATCTATAAGAAAAACAAGGACAGTCGGGTATAACGATGAGTTATGTACGAGGGATTCCTTTCGGTGACGATCTTTACAATCAGACCTAATCCAATATAAAATAACAGAAATTCTCGGATTCGCGATGTGCCCTCGTATGAAATGATCAGGGATTTGTATATTTTATGAGCTTCTATTAGTCTACACCTTTTCTGAATATACTATAAAGTCTCTTCCTCTTTCAGTGTATCGAAATGTCATTAGTATTTCGCATTTTTCTTTCCATAAAAAAACTAAATCGGACGGTTATGAATATTTTAAAATGAACGAACAGCCTAATCAGCCAGTGTTCACATGTAATGCGCTTCCGAAATCCGAAGAACAGAAATTCTTATTAATTTCATTTTGCTGGATGCGCATATATTTGTGAGCAGGAACGAACGTCTCATTATTATTTCTTAGAAACAATCAGCTCGTCTCAACTAGGCTTAATCTAAGCTAATATGTGTAAATATATGCCAAAAATCATTATTGATAATAGTGCTAGTACTTTCTACTAATGGCATTGATTAATTATTCCCAATAAATGATCGGATGTTGTCGAATACGTGGCTCTGCAGGTGCCTGCGGGCAGTTGGTAGCCAGAGAGGTTGGTTCTATTAAATAAGTCTAGATGGCTCTTCAATTTATTTAATTTCTGTGGAATATTTCAAATTCATAACAGTTTGCGTTTCTTTTATTCCATACAATAATGAAAGTAGTCTAGGGAGAAATATAAGTTTCAACCTATTTTATAACGATTTAGATAGTTTTACCTTTACTTCACTTCCAAAAGTTTCAGAAATGACTTCTATATGTAGCAGCAAAACTGGATCATAACAGTTCATTTCTTGTAAGAAGCTCATATTGGTCCTAATTATATCCTCCAAATTTGACTTGACATTTTTAATAGTTCCAGCGCTTTGTTTGACTATACAGTATGATTAGCGAAAGACTGTACATGAAAAAACTGTAGTTAGAGTGTACTCTAGGTGTACCTAAAGAAGGGGTGCTCAAACTTGAACTGCTGGCGATCTACCTCAATATTTTTAGACTACTTACGATCGATTCTGAGAAGCTGCAAGTATGTGTGATGCAAGGTTGGCGTACATACACTATACACCCTGCCTACCTACCTACCTATAAGTAGGATGTACCGTAGCATATAAAGTGCTTTCCGCACAATAAACATTATTTTAGTCAAGGTTTGGGATAGATTTAGTTAGGTTCTTCTCTATAATATCAATGAAAAAACTCATTGTTATTCAAAATTGCGAGTTTATTGGTTGTTACAAACCAAGAGTTACATATGGTGTTAAACTTAACTAAAGAGTGACTTTGGATGTTGAAGCGTGGCACTGCATGTCCTCTTCATACTTTTCATAAGATGGTACGTAACCACTGAGTGCTAATCGCAAGCATAATGACATATGATCGTCAGTTAGTCGATTGCGATATTTTTACTTAATTATCTTCATTTCAGAAAATGCGGACTATCACAAGTAAGTTGACCCAAACATTGCCGTCAGTTGAAGGGTGATTTGCCTTAGATTCGGATATTTATCTTCAGGTATGAAACACCAGAAATTTGTATCAGATGCTGAAGCTTCGAGATGTATATCTGATATAATCTGCCCTAACTCATTTTCAACAGAACATGAGTTCATATCAAACTGACTTGCTATTTCAGTAGCTAATTCCTCAATGTTTTTACATGAAAAAAGATGATAACTCATAAATGATGCTATATTGTCCTATTTACTGCAATCATAAAAACGCATTTCGAATTGTCCCAAGATATTTGATAATTCAGCCTCATACGTATCATAATTCAACTGAGGAGTCCTTGCTTTCAAAGACAGTAAATGTTTCAGATCCTTTTTTTTTCATTTGATCTATCATAAGTTGCAATTTACTTTTGAATGCGTTTACTACGCTAGTCATCTCAATAATAGTTTCTCCTTTACCTTGAAGCTCCAAGTTAATGGTGTTTAAGTGCATTGTGATGTCAGTCAGAAATGCCAAATCAGTCAGCCATCTTTCGTTTTTCTACATTTGATTGTCATCGCCTTCTTCGTCCAGAAAAGCTGTTATTTCGAGTAATAATTCTTGAAACCTTTCTAAGAATTTTCCGCGACTCAACCACCTGACGTCCGTATGAAGAACTAAATCAGTGTGTTCAGCTGACTCCCTATCGCCCAACTACAACTTGAAGAGCCGCCGTTGCAAGCTACTTGTACGGATGGAATTTACAATTTTTGTTGCAATGCCCATAATTTTCTTCGTGTTTAAAACTTTTGAACACAAAACTTGTTGATGTATAATGCAATGGAATCAAAAATATGAGAGGAAATCTTCATTAGCTCGACACAATGCCACAAAACCGTTTTTGTTTCCAGTCATTGCTGGTGCTCCATCGGTTGTAATGCACACTAATTCATATATTGGTAGGTTGTAGTTTTTTACAAAATTGAAGAAAACTTCATATATATCTTCGCCACGGGTCTTCCCCTTCAGAGGAATGATTGTCAAAATTTCTTCCTTAGCCATCATATCATTGAATACTATCCGAATAAAAATACATATCTGGGCAGTGTCTGTCATATCGGGGGAATCGTCGAACTGTAACGAAAAATATTTCATAAAATCATGTTTTAGTTTATCTGCCATGTCCTGACTCATGACTTCAATACGCCTTGTGACAGTCGGACGGGATAACTGAAGTTTTCTAATAGAACCGTTTTATGATGCCTCTCTAAGTTACCACGCTTATGTATTGCAACTGACGCAAGACAAATAAGACAATGATTGTCAAAAATTCTTCCTTAGCCAACATGTCATTGAATACCATCCGAATGAAAATACGCAGCTGGGCAGTTTCTATTATATCGGTGGATTCGTCGAACTGTAAAAAAAACTATGCACATTTCATGGTATCATGTTTTAGTTTATCTGCCATGTCCTGACTCATGACTTCAATACGCCTTGTGACAGTCGGACGAGATAACTGAAATTATTTAATAGCAGACATGATTTCTGTTTTATTTTCAAAATCTCCAAACAAAGTCTCACACGCTTCAATAACTGCTTCCTTCACAACCGATCCATCTTCGGAAGGTTTCTTGTGTTTCGCCAATATATGAAATATTTTAAGTGACGCGATCGTAGCGGCTTTTGATTGTTTTGCTGGTCTTGTGAACATGGTTTGTTCTCTTTTCAAACAAGATATCAAATCACGTTTTTTCCGATTTCTTAATTCACTCTATGGCGGAAAATCCTTTTCATAGTTTTTATGAACCGTTTTAAGTTGCCTCTCAAAGTTACCACGCTTAGGTATTGTAACTGACGCACGATAAATAAGACAAATGCACTTTTCCTTCACCATACAAAAGAAAGATTCTTCCTCCCAATCGTTATTAGAATGATACGTTTTAGATTTCTTCGCTGCACACATTTTGTTCTGTTTAATAATAAACTTTGTATCGACGTAGCATAGCCTTCAAGTTACAATTCAGAATGACTCCAATTCCTGTAGGCGCAACATTTATATCAGCGTGAACGAAAGTCTTGAATGTTCTCGTCAAACGCGCTGCCCGAAATTTCTAGAAAAGTCACAAGAATAAGAAACGCGGCTTTTCTTTGACAACTACCGCGCGTTCCTTTGATAGAGCTGCCTTTTCCTGCTAGCTGAGTGTTATTTTATTACGTAATAATTTTCTGTAATTTACTTATTAAAAATTATTTTCTTCTCGAGATCTACACAAAAAGCATTCGCGATCGACTGGTCGATCGGGATCGACCGTTTGGGTACCCCTGACCTAGAGGAATCGAGGCCCAAAAAACAAGGTAAAGCTATCCGTTCCTGATATATGGGCTTTTTTATGTATTTGGGACAAATATTCCAAACGTCATAAATCTTGAACGAATGCATCGATTCACTTGAAATTTCATACATAAGAGTAACATGATCAAAGTTTACGAGTTGATAGTAGGTGAAAATCAAATTTCAGGGCTGGCCTAAAAATGAGTTTTTACACTAAAAGAATCAAGGCAAAAAACAAGGTAAAGCTATCCGTTCCTGATATATGGGCTTTTTTATGTATTTGGGACAAATATTCCAAACGTCATAAATCTTGAACGAATGCATCGATTCACTTGAAATTTCATACATAAGAGTAACATGATCAAAGTTTACGAGTTGATAGTAGGTGAAAATCAAATTTCAGGGCTGGCCTAAAAAATGAGTTTTTACACTAAAAGAATCAAGGCAAGAACCTGTCCATTACTTTCCGAAAATTCTTATACACGATGAGAATGAGCAGGAATTATTCTAAAAAATGGGCTAACTGCAAAAACATTCTGTTCAACTTTTTTTTTGAAGAATGATTATGAAGGCGACTCATTTTTCTAGTTTCAGAAACATTATACTTTTATACTTTGATATTTATCGGTTTTCATTCATCTCTTGAGTAGGTACTTCACCTACCTCCTGCAGAATGAAACAGGAAGAGGAGGGGGGGTTTTCTGGAAATAATTTTTCAATTTCATTCATTGAAAGAAATAGTGAGTACGCGCAAGTAAAAAACTTCCAGGAAAATTTGCAATACTACGCGAATTTCATCAACAGCTCCTCTTAAACAATTACTGCCATTAATAACCATAAAATTGACAATTCGGAAAACCCTCTAATTTTTTATCTAAAATTGGAAAGATGCCTTTTCCCATCACTCAATATAATCGTCTGATTAATTCTGAGTATTTTGTTGATCTGGCGGATGCTTTTTTTTTAACGATTTTAGTGCTTCAGGTTAAGGCAGATTCGTTTTACCACCCTTGTTCTATAGGATTAGACAGTCACGGAAACACACACAGATTCACACGTTGAAGTTAACGCCCCTGTTTTTCCGCCAAGCTTTAAATAAACTAGAAGATAGAAAACAGTGAATTCAAAAAATTTCACATTTAATTTCTCAAAATACTTCCTTATGTATACAAATTATCCACCAAACTGCTAGATGGTTAACTGATTTTTTTCAACATCTGATTTCGAACAGCAATTCTGCGAATCATAGCAAATCTGAGGAGCATTGAATTAATTTTAACATATCTGTAAAACACATAATTAATTCTCATCAGTTAACACGGCTGAACAAGTCCGTGAATTTTTAATTGAATTTTGAATTATTTTCATTTTAATTCGATAGGTATGCCCAGTTTTACAAACGCCAACTACTCTAATATGATGTTGGAGAGTAGTTTTTGTAATTGGATAGCAATCAGAGAATATTTTTGGATTTATCCACAATGACATATCTCAAATCACCAAACGGTCACAGGGGAAAATTGCTCTTTAGGAAAAACTGGAAAGTTAGACAGCTGAACGACATTGTGAAAATTAGAAAACAACCCCGAAAATAAGTACACGAAGAATGGCGAAAAGAACGAACCTAGGTCAGAGTAGAATATGGCGTGTTCTGCAGAAAGAAAAAATGCATCCCTACCTCATCGAGCTGGTCCAGTTGCTAAATCCCGGAGATGAAGTAGGAATTTTGCCGCTGGATACTGAGGAATTGCCTAATTATATATAGAACTCTCTTAACTGATTGGGCAAGATTCACCAAAGTTGAAATTTTGAATATGATGTGCCCCCACATCTGGGCTTGAGAAAATTCACATTTAGTGAGGCAACGTTATTGCCAACGACGGTTTTCTGTCAATGTTTGGTGTGGTGTTTACAATAATTCCCTAATTCAGCTGCACTTATTGGTTATGATTCCCAAATTTGTTGTTCAATACCTACTGGACTTTATGAAAAATCAGTTGACCATCTTGCAGTTTGGAGAAAGATTTGTGTTCGGAAGGGTGCACTTCGGAAGATATCTCTTCAAGTTTTTCGAATCTATTTTTTTTCTATCATCTGTTTTTCTTGCATGAAAGTTCTGTTTTAATGTCATCGTTCATGGATAAATTATTATTTTCATCAACGTGGGGCGTTTTGTTGCTGACATATTTCAAATGATGAATTTATCATCAGCATCATCATCATAATGATCGAAATGGAATTTTGTTGGTGGTCAGAACACTGCTTTGAAATTGCGAGAAAAAATACTAGAAGCTGTTAAAAAGGAACCTGTGAGTAAATTTACATAGCACTGCAAAATTTCCTGAGAGTGATTACTTACGCGTACCCAATATTTCTTTCAATAAAAGAAATTGAATAAATATTTACAAATTACGCCCCTGTACTTCGCCATTGCTTCATGCGGTAGGAGAGTTCAAGTACTCACTGCGGCCGCAATTTTTCTGAAACTAAAAGAATGAGTCGTCTTCATAATCATTCTTTAATAGAAACCTTGAACAGAATGTTCTAGTTTTCCCAGTTCGCTCATTTTTTAGAGCGTTCCTGCTTCATTCACATAGTGAATGAGGATTTTCGAAAGTCAATTACAGGGTGTTGCATTGGTTCTTTCAAAATAAAAGTAATTTTTTTCAGTTCGGCCCTGAAATTTGATTCTTACCTACTACCAATTCGTTAACTTCAATCATGTACGAAATTTCGAGTGAATCGATCCATGCCTTCAAGATTTATGGCGCTTAGAATGTTTGTCAAAATAAATAAAACAGCATTTATTCGTTTTAAGTACAGTCTTTCGTGAATCACTCTGTATACTTAGGTATTTTCGATTTTGCTGTAAAAGTGGATTTTACACTTCGAAATACAGGAAATTATGTAAGAAATGCGACAATGATACTCTATCCCAGGGATGCTCAAACGGTCCATTGCTTCTTGAGTAGATCTCGAGAAGAAAAATTTTTTAATAAGTAGTTAACTAAACCACAAAATTTTATAACGTAATAAAATAACACTCTGACGGCGGCAAAAGGCGGCTTTATAAAAGGAACGCGCGGTACTTGTCAAATAAAAGCCGCATTTTTATTCTTCCCGCTTTTCTAGAAATTTCGGGCGGCGCGTTTGACGGAACTATTCGAGACTTTCGTTCACGCCGATATAAACGCCTACATGAATTGGAGTAATTCTGAATTTTAATTTGAAGGCAAAACTACGTCGATAAATAGTTTATTATTAAATAGTACAGCGAAGAAATCTGAAACATATTTTAAAAACGATTGGGAGGAAGAATTTTTCTTTTGTATGGTGAAGGATAAGTGCATTTGTCTTATTTTTCGTCAGTTGCAATACCTTAGCGTGGTAACTTAGAGAGACATCATAAAACGGTTCCTAAAAACTATGAAGAGGATTTTCCGCCACAGAGCGAATTAAGAAAACGAAAAGTACGTGATTTGATATCTTGTTTGAAAAAGAACAAACCATGTTCACAAGACCAGCCAAACAATCAAAAGCTGCTACGATCGCGTCATTTCAAATATCTCATATATTGGCGAAACACAAGAAACCATTCAAAAGTGGATCGATTGTGAAGGAAGCATTTATTGAAGCGGGTGAGATTTTATTTGGAGATTTTTAAAATAAAACAGATATCATGTCTGCTATTAGAGAACTTCAGTCATGAGTCAGGACGTGACAGATGAACTAAAACATGATACCATGAAATGTGCATAGTTTTTTTTACAGTTCGACGAATCCACCGATATGAGAGACACTGCCCAGCTGCGTATTTTTATTCGGATGGTATTCAATGACGTGTTGGCTAAGAAAGAGTTTTTGGCAATCATTCTTCTGGGGAAGACCAGTGGTGAAGATATATATGACGTTTTCTTCAATTTTGTAAAATACTGCAAGCTACCAATATATACATTAGTATGCATTGCTACCGGTGGAGCACCAGAAATGACTGGAAACAAAAAGGGGTTTTGTGGCATTGTGTGGAGCTAATGAAGATTTCCCTTCATTCTTTCAATCCATTGCATTATACATCAACAAGTTTTGTGTTCAAAAGTTTTAAACACGGGGGAAATTATGCGCATTGCAACAAAAATTGTGAATTCCATCCGTGCACGTTACTTTGCAACGGTGGCTCTTTGTGTTGCAGTTGGAAGATAGGGAGTCAGCTGAACACACTGATTTAGTTCTTCACACGGACGTCAGGTGGTTGAGTCGTGGAAAATTCCTAGAAGGTTTTGAAGGATTATTGCCTGAAATAACAGTTTTTCTAGACGAAAAAGTTGATGACACTCGGATGTTGAAAAACGCAAAATGGCTGCATGATTTGGCATTTTTGACTGACATCACAATGCACTTAAACACCATCAACTTGGAGCTTTAAGGTAAAGGAAAAACTATTTTTGAGATGATTAGCGCAGTAAACGCATTCAAAAGTAAATTCCAACTTATGATAGATCAACTGAAAAGAAAGGATCTTAAACATTTTCTATTTTTGAAAGCAAGGATTCCTCACTTGAATTATGATACGTATGAGGCCGAATTATCAAATATTTTGGGACAATTCGAAATGCGTTTTTATGATTGTAGTAAATTGGCAAATATTGCATCATTTATGAGTTATCCCTTTTCATGTAAAAACATTGAGGAATTAGCTACTGAAATAGCAAGTCAGGTTAATATAAACTCATGTTCTGTTGAAAATGAGTTGGTGCAGATTATATCAGATATACATATCAAAGCTACAGCATCTGATACAAATTTCTGGTGTTTCATATCTGAAGACAAATATCCAAATCTAAGGCAAATCGCCCTTCAACTGACGGCAATGTTTGGGTCAACTTACTTGTGCGAGTCTGCATTTTCTGAAATGAAGATAATCAAGTCAAAATATCGCAATCGACTAACTGACAATCATATGTCATCATGCTTGCGATCATGCAGTGCCACGCTTCAACATCCTCCTTAGTTAAGTTCAAGACCATATGTAACTCTTTTGTTTCGTAACAACCAATAAACTCGCAATTTTGAATAATTATGAGTGTTTTCATTGATATTATAGAGAAGAACTTAACTGAACCTAACCCAAACCTCGACTAAAATAATGTATATAGTGCGGAAAGGTAATATCTATATACGCTACGGTACAGGTTGTAATCTAACCTAACCTAGGTAGATCGTCAGCTGTTCAAGTTTGAGCACCCCTGCTCTATCCTATTAAAACGTTCATGTGCCACATAAACGTAGTGGTTCCGACTCGTAGAGAAAGACGAACAAAATGCCTCGCCGTCAACATCAAATACTAAGAAATACGTTAAGAAAATAAAGAAATGTTATCCGGAGACTATACGTTCACTATCAAACAGTTAGGAAAGTTCACGCGCACTTCATTTTCATTTGTTCAAGACTTCAATTCTAATCAACAGCACTTCAGGAGTTTCGATATACATGATTTTTCGAGAATTAATATGATCTAACTCTTGTTGAACGTCTAACCTACTGAAGATGAGGTAATCAGGCATGACAATAGCGTACACCTAATGGAACGTGACCGAAAAACCGAGTCGTCTTCAATTGAAACGGCGATGCTCACTTTCATGGATTTTAACGGTATTGTGCGACATTTATTCTTTCTGGAAGAATAGACAATCAATGAAGGGCCTAGTAGAACGTTTGAAGTGAACCGTTAGCATGAAAGACCGATTCCGCGAACTCCTGAATTTTGTATAATGATAACTCAACTTTAGGCGACACTTTAATCGCAAAACATCACAAATACTTAACAACAGCTACAGAATTCATTTAAATTTATTCTTTGAGGTAGATCAGGTTTCATTTATTTATTTATTTAAGTACAATATAAGGAATGTCCACAGCCGAAGCCAAAATGACATTCACTAGATGAATATTAGTTACATAGAATCTAGTATTCTAAAAAAAGTATTACATAAGACATTAATAGTATGTTGTATTCACAGAAAGAATGAAAAAGAAATACAAAATGAATATTACAAAATCGAACGATTGAATGAATTTTATATCAGTCAGTAAAGAGCAAGCGTAATGTTCTCCTCAAAGATTCATTGCCATATATATTGCCCAGTCCACATAAAGAAAATTCCAAACTTTTTCTATTGAATTATTTTCATTCCAAGAGCTCACCTATATTTCTATACAATGTTGCGTAAATGCGACATTTTAATTGTGATTTCATTTTTGAAAATAGAAATGAGAAAATAAATCTATAACATGAAAATCAGTCTCAAGCAGAATGCTTTTCTCTTATTGTTATTGAACCACTTCTATTAGTAACTACGATTAAGTTGTTACAATTAAATTTTACTAAATAAGTTTATACATTTAAAAAGTTGGATGGTCTGTTCACTCTGATTGGTAAGAAGTATTGTTAGTTTCTTATTTAGGTTGAATTGTATGTATTGAGGACATTCAATGAGGGAATGAAGAATCCGTACGAAAGGAAAAATTGTCAATATTAGAAAAAAAAATGGTGTTATCCATAATTACCTAAACTCGCCTGAGTATGTTAGAAAGATGAAGTCAACGAAAGACCTAAAAATTACAGACCGATAACATGTCTCTCATCTGCATACAAGATACTCACAGGAGTTATCACATCGCACACAAACAGGTATCTTAAGAAGTATAATATACTGGCCTTAGAGCAGTGGAGTTGTCGGTCTTGAACCATGGGATGCAGAGAAGTCCTAGCGATGGACTGCGTGATTACAAAAGAAGCGCGGAAAAAGCTCCATAGTATCTCAATTGGCTGGATTGATTACCGAAAGGCATTTCACTCGGTGCCTTACTCTAGCTAATGGCTGTGTTTAAAATGTATTAACTAGCTGATGGTGTTGTCAGATTCTGGAGCACATGATGCAGTCCTGGAGAACCTCTGGAAATGTGCACTCAGATAAAGGAAACATTTAAATTGAGGAAATAAGAATCAATCGCGGAATATTTCATGGAGAGAATCTGAGCCCGATCTGGTCCTGCATCGCTTTGAACCCTCTGAGCACATTACTCAAAAACAGCGTCAACGGCTACGTTATTAATGAGGATTTTAATCAGGGCATTTTCATCAATTATACACGAACGATCATAAACTCTATGCTGCCAACGCCGACCAGATGAAACCACAACTCAAGGTTGTCTCAGCTTTCAAGAGCTCGATCTCCATGAGGATGGGTATAGAGAAGTACGCCGGGGTGAACATACAAAGAGGAAAAAGTGTGAATGATAACTCCATCTCGCTCTTGCACAATGTTGAACTGCCAACTCTTGGCCCAGAAGACTATTACAAATATCTGGGCATCAGACAGGGCCTAGAGATAAAAACAGCCGAAGTCAAAGAGAATCTCTGGGAGAAGCTCTACCGACGGGTGAAGCTGGTGTTCCAGAGCAAACTGAGTGCAAGGCCATAAATAGCTGAACCCTTCAGTGTATCACCTGTTCGATCGGAGTACTTTGCGGGTCAACCTCAGATTTGAAGGATATGGAAACAAAAATAAGATTCGGAGTGCACAATCTTCATACTTCAGTCAACCGCCTCTATATACATAAGCACTCAAGGGACGAGACCTGATGATCCTTGCCACAACCTATGATATACAAGTTCACAAGCTACAACAATGATTCAATACTAAGAACTCACCTTTTCACCTGGCAGTGCGTAGTTCTGATAAAAGTTCACCCCGCTCCACTTGTTCCATCCAATTGCACACCGCATGGCTGACAAACAAGAGCAGATGATGAAAGACTGGCAATCAACGGTAATTAATATCATTGCCAGGCAATGATTATAATCAAAACATAACCTGGAATCATTATATATTAGGATAACGTTAAATGTTATGAGAATATATCAATCTACCAGAATATATACAAACTATAGCATCATCAGACAATAACATCAATGTACCAACTAGTGTCAGAGGCTTTTTCCCTTTAAAAATCCAGTGTAAGGACCTTAGTCAAGTAACACTGAATGTTACTCATTCATAGTTTTCTTTGTGTGAAGTGGTGAACGATCGAATAGAATACTGCTCTGAATATAAATATGATGAATATGTCAGCTAATTATATTACATTCATATATACAAATAAATAAAATATGAAATGAGATTCTGTGCAGTATAAACTAAAGAGAAAACCTATGACTCTACCTCATTATTTTTTTCGGAAAGAAACCTACGAAGAATATTACAAGATTAGATGACTGTTGTCTTCTGTAACTCTTTAAACAAGTTTTTCTTCAGACCCAAAATCTCAAAATTTTTGTGAAGAATCCTAGGAATAACACCTGTTGTAGAAATAATAATCGGTAGAATAAATATTTTGCTAGGTATCGCTAGAAAGTATGTGTATAACATCCATTCTGACTACTGTAAGATCTATTTTTGTATTTATATTTAAGCAGTACACAAATGAAAAATGAGGGCATATGGGTGAATATTTGTTTATTTATTTATTTATTTATTATACGGAACGCCCTTTATACATAATAAGAATTATGGATGCCCACAATGTCCAGACATCAAATTCTTTTTAACAAAAGCGCAGGATATGCAAAACTAATTTAAAGATAGAAATATAGAAATTATACTATGTTAAGATGTTATAAACACTGAATTTTTTCAAGAATTCCTTCAAAGAAAGACAATAGTACAAATCGATATCAAGGAAAGAGTTACCATTATTCAAAATTCTTTCCATTGGGGTGATAATCGCAAAATTAGTACGACACAGAGGATCGAAAACATTACATCACCTCTCTTGGAGGAACAGTAACCCTCTCAAGTATCTCGCTGCAATCCAAAATCCATTCAAACATTTAAACAGAAATATCAAGTCCCCTGTGTCACCCTTCTATCAGCCAAAGTTTTCAGTTCTATCTCAGATCATATAAAAGAAGAAGAGAAATTGATCCGTGGAATACACATTTTATACGAGGCATATATCAAAAATTTGTTCTTAACTCTTTCGATGTTGTACGAATCGGACTGGTAGAAGGGTGACCATATTACAGCTCCGTATTCAAGAACAGGTCGACAGAAAGAAAAATAAAGTAGCTTGAGGGTAATGAAAAAAGAAAAATCGGCCGAGTGCCGATTTCTGAAGTCGTTGATTTTGAAATTGACATTCACGAGGAAATTGAAGTTTGGCGTGGTGCAAAGATTAGGTTGTTGAGATTGTAGATTCCATCATTTGCAGGTTTGGTTAAGACAAAACGCGGTTTGGCTGAAGATGATAAAAACAAAATTAGTGAAACTGGATTAAAATAAGCAATGTGCATCGCGCTTTCATTTCTGAATTCACATGAAGTAGGAAATTGTTTTGTTTTCGATTCGCTGCCAATTTGACCTGACGACCAAAGAGTTCGAAAATAGGTGGATTAGTTAACAGAGTGAAAATGTCTTATTTCCTCCCGAAATATAGGCCGAAAGTTCGGTATCACTTACCTGTACCACAAATACTTGTGAGTAAATCCATTGAAATTTAAATAATTCAATATATAGTTCGCATCCAAATATTTATTTTTTCTGCATGATTCAAAGCGTTTACTTACCACGTAAGATTATCATGATAAAAATTTGAATATTCTTCAAAAATTCATTTCCGAAATGATTGATAGTTATTGTTAGAAGCCACTTAGTCGTTTCCATTTAATTAAATGTTTATGATTCCATTGTCCATAATTAAAATATAAGCTTTCATTTTAATATTGTGTAACTTTTATTTGCTCGCCAATTTGTAAATCTAGCATTATCAATAAATCTATGTGAATATTTCAAATTGTGCATTTCATTTACTAACCAACTTCTTGTACCCATATCGCGAAATCTTATTTACTTATAGCATTAACGGAACCTAAAATCTACAGCCGAATTTACCTATGAATTTTAGGCGCTCAGTATCCGTGAGGGAATATTCATGTACCCAGCGGCGTTACCCTTTAATTCAGTTTCTCCAGTTTTGTATTGTAAGCGAATATAGGCCCAACCGAAATAACCAGTTTCGAAGCCATAAGATCGGTTAATTCTCATTTTATTTAGCGGCGAGTGACCAGATATTATGGATTCTAAAATTACATGGTTATTCGCTTTTGTTTACCTATAAAGTTGACCGAATTGAATAAAGGTAGACTTCTAGAGTTCCTAAGGGGGGATTACCTAGACTAGACTTGTATTTGTGAAATGGTGTCAAGAAACGGCAAAGTCTCAATACATAGTGAAAGAATACATTTATCTGTTCGCGTCTGCAACGTTCATTCAAACTTTGTCATTTACAACAAAGTGATTGTGCGTTAAATATTTTATTTTCAATAACAATGTGAAGTGACAATACTTATTCGAAGAGGTGAGTCAGATTCCTCCAGATTTAATCAATTTTTGATTGTTCTTATAACAACTTTCGACTTTTCAATCAAGAAGATATCATGATGAAAGTGGAAAGTTTTCTCGGACATTAATAGATTATATTTCATGATTAATTGAGATGTTTCGTTGGACTTCCGCACTTTCAAATCACCCGGAAAACTTTGAAATTTTTTATCAGGTGCAATATGGAAAGATTGGCATACTTTCGAACTGTTACCATAAAAGAATAATTAGCTTTTCTCTTAATACAATGGATGAAATTCGCATTCCCATAGAGGAATTTCTATGTTTAAATTGTAACAGTTAAAATTAACGATGTTATAGATTGTCACTAATTAGAATATATAGTTGAACAGTTACCTATTTACAATATGACCTTCCTTGGAGACATTCTCATTTCCGAATCAATCATTTATTTTACTAGTTACTTATGAAGAATTAATTTCTAATAATTATTATTATCTGACCAGACTTACATTTTTCTGTCCCAATTTTGATGAATTTTCAGATTATTTTTCGAAATTTTTCTCTATTAAAATCATTGGGTTACTTCAGAAAGCATAAGGCACAAAACGAAAATCAACTAAATAGGTTGGTTGCATACAAATATAACGATTCTTACAGTTTGCATAAATTTCCTGACTTTTCCTTAAGACCATCAAAAAACATGAAAAGATTTATGCAACTTCATCGTTCGAACTTATTTTCAAATATGGACTATGTCGAGCATCTTTTAAAAGAGATCAATAAATTATTGTCAGTTTTGTACGAATATGTAATTAGGAATTAGATAGAATTGTTTAACTTTATTCTGCAACTATGTTTCTTATTCTGAAGTTGTTTTCATCGTTCTCATTCAATGAATAAAGGAAAAGAGTTTTAATCTGCATTTATACAAACATTCCAAATTGAGAAAGCAAGTTTCAATTTTTCCCCAAGTAGGAATATTTTAAATAAGAATATGAGAACTTTGTCGTTCCTTTCGTCTATTATGATCGGGAACGCATACAACGCATATAATTTCCTTAATTTTTCGAGCTTTGTAATTTCTCAAATTCGAATCTTTCCCAGAACTAAATGAATGAACAAATACATTGCAAGAAACTTGAGTGTTCTTAGCTTCTTACAAGAATCCCTCAGACAAAAGTACCGTCGGCTTTTTGGAATTTTCGAATAAATATGGAATAAATATGCCATGTCTATCACCTGTAAAGATGGTCATGATCCATGATGCAAAAAAAATATATTGGGTGCGCCAGAGAAAACCGGACTTTTTTTTTCCGTTATAAGTTTTGCATTTTTTGAACTAGATCATTCGTTCTTGCTTCATTGGAAAGCCAAAGGATTAGGTTGTTCAGAAATTGTATCGAAATTTCACTTCCGATGAAATCCAATATGGCTGACTAATTCGAAAATGAGCAATATTTCAAGACCGCAGGAACGTTTTTTTCTCACTAAAAACTTCGAATGGGGCATTCAGTCAATAATTCAGTCTTTTCTGAAGAATTTGTCATATTGATCTTAAAAATATTCCAAGACTCGCTAAAAACATAGCATGTAGCATTTTTTTCATTCTGATTTTCAGCTGAAATCGAAATATTTTTTTCACCTCATGACGTTGGCACCCCTGAAGTGGTTGTGTTTTTCATGGATGTTCTAAGAAGACAAAGAACCATATTATTCTAAAACCAACCTAAAATTTGATTTCCGTTCGAATACAAAATGGCAGACTTCCTCAAATAATAACAATTTTCCACGCGCATTGAAAAATTTTTCGCGTTCGTAATGAATCAACTGCGTAATTCAATCACTAGATTGAATCTTTCCAATCATGTTTAGGGGTCGAACTCGAATATTACTTCCGAATTGTGCCAATTTTCGTCGATAATGTTTCTCTTTTCCACCATCATATGCACCTCCCGTTGTGAAACCTCTGAACATAGACTGCATGCATTAACTCTACGATAAACAAAAAATAATCAAATGTCATCGAGTTTCAGAGGACATCTGGTTTGAACTTGAATTTTATCTTGGTGTTGCTTGTTTTTGACGTTTGAAATTGTTAACAATGGTTTTAACAAATGAGGCTAAGCGCTTCATTGACTGTTTATTTGTGCGTGGCTGTACTGCTAAGTAAATATTACGCCAATTTCCAGCCCCTAATTACAAAAGAAGTGTAATCTATGATCTTGTGGAAAAATTTCGGACAACAGGGTCATTAGGAAGAAGATCAGGTACAGGTGCAGCTAGAACTGTTTGAACACAGTTACTCGCCTTTTTCATAATCTATTTCAAGCTATTTCAAGTATTTTCGGAGGCACTATAGTTTTCAATTGACTCAGGCTGTCATAGAGCGCAGATTCGAGCGATGCAGAAATTTATTAAATAGATTCAGAAAACGTAGACAAATTGAAAATTACTTGTTCACAGACGAAAAAATTTTCAGTATTGCCGCACCAAAAAACACCCAGAATTACAGAATTTGTGTTCCGACGAATGAAGTCAAGAGGAATGTGATTTTAATTCGTTTGCAGAGGGAAAGACAATAATTTTCCAAGCATGTAATGGTCTCTGCCGGTATTTCGACGAACTGTGAATTAAATATCATTTTTATAGAACAAGGTATAAAGATTGGGAAATGGAGTAGCTTCTCGGATGATTTTTATTGGTTCAAATCTTCATTGGAATTCTACAATTTTTCCCATATTCTTCTGACAACGTTTATCAAAGAAATGAACAACCAGTACTATATTACAAAAAACCGCTACTTACTCTCAACTGGCTGTCAGTCTACAGGGTGTCCCAAATTAGATGTATCTAAATGAAATCTATTTCAATTGATTTTAGGATGGTGCCACAACTATGTGCACCATCTAACTATCTAAGTAACTAACTAGATACTAACTAGTATCTAAGACTACGTATAGACGACATCGTCAAACCAGAAGAATGGCCCCCAAACAGTCCCGATCTTAATCCGTGCGACTTTTTTCTGTGGGGTCATTTGGAAGAAAGGTGTATAAAAATGGTATTATTTTCAATATTTGTGAGGAGCTGAGGCAAAAAATTCAAGAATATTGGAAGAATCTTGATCAAGAAGTAATTTCGAAATCTATAGAGAGCTGGAGAAGACGGGTGCAAATGGTTGTGGATGTCAATGGAGGTCATATTCCATTCTGAGTACTTTATTCTTTTTGTTGAATGTTTTTACTCATGTAATTTGTTAAACAAAATCATGTGGTATTATTATTCTCGCAGATGTTTTTAACAGTTGGAATTTCTGAGATATTTGGAAAACAGTCATCCTGATCTTCTTCTTAATGACCCTGTTGTCCGAAATTTTCGCTCAACATCATAGATTGTACTTTTTTTGTAATTAGGGGCTGGAAATTGGAGTGATATTTGCCTAGCAGTATAGCCACGCACGAATAAACATTCAACGAAACGCTTATCCTCATTTGTTAAAACCATTGTTAACAATTTCGAACGTCGAAATCAAGCAACACCAAGATGAAATTCGAGATCAAACTAGATGCAGTCTATGTTCAGAGGTTTCACAACGGCATATGATGGTGGAAAAAAGAAACGTTATTGACGACAATTGGCACATATCTGAATCAATATTCATGCTACTTTTTAGTGAAAAGTTTATTGTGTGGCCTCCAAGGTCGGTCCCTTTCGAAATAATACCCTTACGACAACGAATAATCCAATCATCAAAACATTTTTCAAACGCTTTTTTCCGTAATCGACTTCAGTTCCCACCGCTAATTCTCTTTTATGTCTTCCATCGATTCAAAACGGGTACCTCGATGTTGTGATTTGAGTTTTGGAAAAAAGTCGGCCAGAGCCATATCAGGTGAATACGGCGGTTTGTTGAGCTTTCATCGGAAATTCATTCACAATGGTAGCCTTGTGAGATGCTCGTTGTATTTCTTCAATATCAAAACGATACTTAAATATAGTTACATAGTTATTTATATCCTAGCAACAGTTGTTTGCGATTGCAATTATTCAATTTTTCATTTTTACGTTCCTGTTCAATATATCTTTTCCATAATAACAATATATTTACTCTTATTCGATACAACAATTTGGCGATGAGGATGGTTCAATTTGAATCAAGAAAAGAAAAATTCACATTTTATTTGGCGACGCGCTAAAAACGAAACTATCAAGTAATTCGAAAGTGCAGTTATTTTACAACAATGGTGCATTATCAATGTGCAAATACATGAGTGTTCTTTCCACAAACCCAGCCTCTACGAATTTGCTCTCTCAAACGTCGCATGACAATCAGGTAATATTCTTTATCAACCGTCTGACTTTCAGCCGAAAATTTCGCGATAATCAAAAAAAACGGTCAACATTACTTTGACTTTTGATTGATTTTGTCATGGTTTTTTCGGTTTCGGCTCAGAAGGCGCCATTCCGAAGCTTGTTGACTGGTTTGCATGTCAAACTCATAAATCCATGTCTCATCACCAGTTACAATGCGTTTTGTGAATGTAGGGTCAGAATTGACTCGTTCTAGCATGTACTCAGCGACCTTTACACAATTCAATTTTTGAAGAAAATTCAGGTTTCTTATAACTAGTAGAGCGCCAACGCATTTCATTCCCAAATAATCGTTTAAAATGGTACGAATTGATTCGTGAGACACAGAAAGTTCGTTGCTTCTCAAACTTAAATGACGGTTTTAATTCATTCACTTTATCGATGTTGACTTCAGTTCAAGGTGTTGATGGCCGACCAGAGCGAGCCAAATCTTCCACAACATCTCGGCTGCTGTTGAATGCACTGAATCACTCATATGCACGTGCTTTGATAAAGTCGATTCACCGTAAGTCTTCTACAACATTTTCAGCGTTCAGATCACGAAATTTCATATGAAATGCCAAATTTGAGACAAATTCTTCGTTCGGTACTTTTTTGACAGAATGTTTGTAGAGAAATTTCAATTTCTCCAAATTTTCTAAATTTCCGGTAATTTTTCTAATTTTTGATTTCCTAAAAACCTCATTCGGACTATTAGGAACAAAACCGAAAAAATATATCTTCAGTTATGTATGCGATTTTGTTTTATTTTCCTGATATAATTTCCTACATTGTCTTTCTCAAAACGTTTTCATGGCTATGATGAATGAAGAAAAAATAGTTTTAATCCCCATTGAAAAATTTCTCACTTTCAATTTTCCATAAATCTTCTAGTTTTGAGGAAAATTTTCTAATTTTCTTTCCTAAAATGTTTTTTATTTTCTGCCTTCCTTCCCTTAAAATATGTATGTCATATCGCCTGATTCGATAGGTAATGCATAAAAATTATGATTTTCCAATTCTTTCGGATTTGATGTAATTTTCCTTACCTTTTTCCCACTTTTAAAACTTTAGCAAAAAAATAATAACCAGACCAGAGAAGAAACTGTTTTTTGTCTCATACAAGAATCGCATGAAAAGAACTCTTTCAAAGTTTCATTTATAAAGACATAACGTTTACTATACAAATATAAGATTTTTCGACTCAGGAATAATGTGGCAAGCCAAAAAATATTTTCATAAAACCGAGTAACAACGATAATTGTTAAGTTATTTCACGAGACCTTGGGGATTTCTATTTGTCTTGGGATTCTCCCAGAAAATCATTTTTCTTAGTTCTGAGCATTCTTAATCATCATCTTATTCAATTAACAATAATGAATAGCGTTATATCAATTAATTTTCATGATATTGAAATACTTCTCATCCATTTATTGAATAGATCTGGATGTAAAGTTTGTAAATACTCCAACATTTTATGTTGAAAGCACGTGAAATTAGATTTATTGGCGAGAAGGCGACTTTGAAGATATCCTCAGATAAAAAAATTTGGTGGCTAAGATCTGAGTTCCTGAAAGGCCATGAAATCCATCCCCGGGTTCAGTGAAAATTATCATTCTTTTCATTCCCCTACTTATACAAATTGATGATTTTTTAGATTTACGGCTTGTCTCACTAATTGAAAACATAACCACGTTTTTGAAATAAGTATCAAATTTATGCAGTTATAAGTAAAAATGAACATTATTGTTGCAATTAATGTTTATTGTTACAAATTGGTCTTGCTTCCAAAAAAAAGATAGACAGGTACTTGGGCAAACTAACCAACACAACTGTTGCTTTCAGTGAATATTGAGGCCTTTAATAATTGTGGTTTTCTGCGACAACAACCGCACATTTTTTTATTATATTAAATATTATAATTATTCATTAATTATTATATTTTATGATAAGTTCGGTCGAAAACGTGAATGTTGTCCAAGTTTTGAAAATGCCCCTACATTCTTTCAGCAAAAGCACTCCACTTATTTATGAAATTTATATGTATGCAATTTCCGATCTTTTCCCATAATATTTCGATATCGCATATTCAGACGATTTAATATGAATAAAATGAATCACTTTTCTCCGATTTCCACAATGTTCATTTGTAATACACAAGACCGGTTTCGTCAAACACTTGACGTAACTATCGAAACCGGTCGTGTGTATTAAAAATAAATATTGTGGAAATCAGACAAAAGTGTTTTTATTTATATTAAAATGAATTTCCATAAAATACAGGGTGTTACATAAAAGTGTCACACCTCGAGGGGATAAATCTACGTGCAATTTTAAGAAAAAGAGTTCATATACACATAGGTCCGCAAAAGCTTCGTTACGAATCTACAGGGTGTTAAAATTTCCGGAAAAATTGGTTTACTCATGCAGTTTTTAAGATATTCAGCCCAAATTTGGAATGCAAGCTATTTTTTACAGCCTCCATCATTACACGTCCTAAATTTTAACTAGAATCTACAAGATGTTTTCTTTTCTTCATGTCTTCTTTTGCCCTTTCAATCTTTTTTGCAGTACGCCACTGATCAGCGTACAATCAATTTTCGTCATCTTCGTTCAATTAGGAAACTTTTTTGACACTTGTAATTTTTTCGTATCTCCGACCGTTATCGAGCAAACAATTATTAAACGGTTGTATGCATTCGATGAATTGAAAGCAGTTCTAATTAAAAAATGACTAGTAGGCTTTGATTTTTTTCATTTATTTATTTATTTTGACAATTTCTAAAGTTGAACCAGTGTCTGCTCGAACTGTCCATTAAATTAACGATTAGTTTCAAGACTTTTGAAGTTATTGCTGTAAGAAAAAATGGCTAATTTTATTA
Organism: Cryptolaemus montrouzieri; assembly: GCA_013387265.2. Lineage (NCBI taxonomy): Eukaryota > Metazoa > Arthropoda > Insecta > Coleoptera > Coccinellidae > Cryptolaemus > Cryptolaemus montrouzieri. Next base: position 66,398,492 of record JABFTP020000021.1, read on the forward strand.
ACGCCGAATTGGCTCATATCCATTACATGTACGGTCTGGCTGACGGAAACACAACAGAAGCTAGGCGATTATATCAGGTGGGCTTTCCAAATCGAGTAACACCAAACAGGCTAACATTTTCAAATATCCACAGAAGGTTGAAGGAAACTGGTACTTTTACTGCAAATAATCATTCAAAAGGTGCAACTCAAACTATGAGAACTCCAGATATTGAGGAAGCAGTTTTGAATTGTATTGATTTCAATCCTCATATGAGTACAAGAAAAACTAGAAATCAGTTGAATATTTCACATGTTCAAGTTCGTAGCATTCTTCACGACTTTTTATTGTACCCGTTTCATATTCAACGGGTTCAAACTCTACTTCCTCGAAATTTTCCTTCAAGACTGAATTTCTGCAGATAGTTCTTGGATGAAATTAGAGAAAATGCGCATTTTGATAGTGAAATAATGTTCACAGACGGAGCTTACTTTTTAAGAACTGCTATCATATATTTTCAAAATAATCATTATTGGGCTGAGGAAAACCCCCATTTGATTGAAGAATCTCATCATCAAGAACAATTCTCACTGAATGTCTGGGTCGTAATAATTGTAAATTATTTGATTGGGACATTTATTTTGCCTAACAGACTAAACGGTCCCACTTTTCGGCAATTTCTTGAGGAGGAGTTACCTTGATTGCTCGAGGATGTGCCACTTTTGGTGAGAAACATGATGTGGTTCATGCATGACGGGGCACCATCACATTTAAGTGGAGAAGCTAGAAAATTCTTGAATGATATACTCAACAACCGATGAATAGGGCCAGAACCATGGCCTCCTAGGTCCCCAGACTTGAATAGTTTGGACTTTTTCTTATGGAGATATCTCGAAAGTTTAGTTTATACCACTCCAGTGAACACTGTAGAAGAATTGAGAAATCAAATAATAAATTCTTGTGACACGATAAGAAATGCCCCAGGAATATTTCAAAGAGTGCGTGATAATATGCGAAGAAGGACAGAGACCTGTATTCCTGCAGATGGAGGACACTTCTAGCAATTTATTTAGTTTTTAATTGTCCTTTTTTCAGTTTGATATTGAATAAGTATGAGTTCATTCCCAGAAGACGAGCTAGCAAAATGAAAGCAAATTTTGGGCATACCTATCGAGTATCTCTATTATTTTTGTTCTATTTAGCAAATAATATACAATTCAAATAATTCAAATTCAATAATTTTTCACTCGAAAACGGCTTGAGATATGAAGAAAATACAATTTTCAAAATAGTTTCTAAATTGACGAAAATTGATTGTACGCTGACCAGTGGCGTACTGCAAAAAAGTTTGAAAGGGCAAAAGAAGACATGGTTCCGGAAAAGAAATCAAATTGTAGATTCTAGTTGAAATTTAGGACGTGTTATGATGGAGGCTGTAAGAAATAGCTTGCATTCCGAATTTGGGCTGAATATCTGAGAAACTGCAGGAGTTTTGAAGAAGAAACAATTTTTTCCGGAAATTCCAACAGCCTGTAGCTCCGTAACGAAGCTTTTGCGGACCTATGTGTATATGAACATTTTTTCTTGAAATTGTAGACGTAGATTTATCCCCTCAAGTTGTGACATACTATTATGTAACATCCTGTATGTTAATCAACAATACATCAATTCAGATGATTTCTTTTGAAATGAAAATCTGGGACTGCGTTGTAGAGAGTGATATTAGATGTCCATGAACTACAAATTCGTAGCCAAGAGAATTATAAAAAAAATAAGATGCATATTTAGATACTCTGTTTCTGAGAAAATGATGTAGTTCAAGACCTTTTTTCGAAAATTGTATTTTCGTCGATTATCAAGAACCGGTATAGCTTTTTTGTTCATCTGTAAAAATGAGATTGCATAAAATTTTGTTATCTCTCTTGGCTTTGAACATTATAGTCAATTTCCCTATTACGAATAATCATTGTTGGATAAGGCCAAAATTCGGTCACAAATGAAAATCGAGACAATGTTTCTAAGTTGCAAGAAATGCAATAAACTTAGTCCGTAGGCATCGATACGTAACCAACTAACTTCGTGATCTGAATCTGTCGTGTGACAGCCGGTTGTTTCTTGTAACATGATTCTCAGTTTAGTATTTCATGATGTGCTATTCATCATCCAGTTGCTACAAAACAGTTATCCAACAATATAGCCATCAATTAAACGATAAATATCAACGAAATAAATCTAAGATCGCTACTCACACGGCCAACCCTGACATTGCTTCGCTCTGTGACCACCCTAAGAATGATTGCACCTGTTCCTGTGAGGTAGACTTCACCTGTGAGTCGTCGTTATTGGAAACAAAACGAAATTTGTATTGATGTAAGTGACGCTTTCAATATTATATCAAAATTCATAATCAAAATAATATAATAATAATAAACGAATAAAATACAAAGCGCTCTTACCTTTCATCATCTTCATCAAAAATTAACAAATTGAATGCAAAGCATGCTAACCTTTCCACATCCTCATAGAAAAAATCTAGTAAAATGCAAAGCACCTTTAGTTTTTAATATTTTCGTCAAAAATATGCCAGTTCAATGCAAAGCACTGTTAGTTTTCAACACTGTCATCGAAAGTTAATGAGTGAAATTTGAAGATTCTTTTGCAAGTTACACAATCCGACCTGCCGTCGTTTCCTAACTGTTCCAGTAAATCTGGTATAGATATCCTTAGCAACCAATCACTGGGCGTTATTTTCCACCTTCATGAAAAATATCTTGCATCTCAGTTCGGATCGACATTCTTAAGTGAAAAATATCATCAACTAAAACTGTACAGATTCTCAACGATTCTCATTTCCTTCTTGATTTCTTCCTGCTGCACTTTCTAACACACCAGTTTCATGCATAACCTGTCCAATTGCATATTTCGGATCGGAACTAAATTGGATTCCGAATTCTTCAACAGATTTTGAATTAAGATTCCATCAATACCCATCAATCTTCTTTATTGTATCAGGAATAGTCACTAAACCACCAAATTTTTTAATGATTAGCTTAGGAATTTTCCGCGCACACCCTACGCAACATAATCGGATCCCGTACTCTCAAAGGATGTCATGGTAAGGATATATCTACCAGTCATAATCTTTGAATTAAACCTTTCATGAACTCAAATGAGAAATTCCTCTGGTCACAGGACTCTCTGTGACAATTCATTATCCACTGGAACAAAACAAGTATCTAACAAATCTAACAAGGTAATGATCAAATTAATAATTATAACGAAAAAATCTAAGATCGCTAACAATATATGTATTTCGAAGAGAAAATATATATATATATATATATATATATATATATATATATATATATATATATATATATATATATATATATATATTTATGATGAGACAAATATCTTCCGCGACAAACTTCGCGAGGAGTCTACATATGTAAACTTGAGACAAAAAAAATTATTCAAAACTCTGTAAATCAATGAATAATCCTTCCAGACAAGAGCTAGTTCCCAAATCTGCCTGCCATGCACGCAGCCCCCAAGAGCCACAGTAGTGCAACTTTTTTTATCTCGGACACATAGGCCCAGAGCACCAATTTAACGGGATTATTTCGCTCGTTTGGTACCGTTGATGTGATTCACGGACCGGCGAAATATGTTTTCAAGTATTGAAATTTCTAACGTTCACGCATCTGTTTGTTATTGTTCGTATATTTCTCGAAGTCCGGTAGCGGGTTCACCGATGTAGCTTGTTAGGATGTTGAGAAGCGATATGCGATGCTGATGAGCTCCTAATAAGGACGAAACTGCAGTCTGCCGCTTCGTTTCCCGGCATCCTGCTTAGTTGCACTATTGTGGCTCTTGGGGGCTGCGTGCATGGCGGGAGATTTGGGAACTAGCTCTTGTCAGGAAGGATTATCCATTGATTTACGGATTTTTGAATAATTCTTTTTGTCTCAAGTTTACATATGTAGACATGTAGACTCTCGCGAGGTTTCTCTCATCATATATATATATATATATATATATATATATATATATATATATATATATATATATATATATATATATATATATATATATATATATATATATGGTCAAATATCTTCCGCGATAAAGTTCGCGTGGAGTCTATATATGTAAATTTGAGACAAGACGAATTATTCAAAAATCCGTAGATCAATGAATAATCCCTCCTGACAAGAGAGCTAGTTTCCAAATCTGCCCGCCATGCACGCAGCCCCCAAGCGCCACAATAGTGCAACCAAGCAGAATGCCGAGAAACGAAGCGGCAGACTGCAGTTTCACCCTTATTAGGAGCTCATCAGTGTCGCATATCGGGGTACCCTATCAATTCCATAAAGGACGCACCTCGTACATACGTACGAGAGTCGCCCTCTATGCACCGACACGGAGAACCCGCTACCGGACTTCGAGAAAGATACGAACAGTAACAAACAGACGTGGAAACGTTAAAAATTCCAAAACATTTGGGAGACATCTTTCGCCGTTCCGTGAATCACATCAACGGTGATTTTAAGTAATTTTTTGCTCCCCTCTATAAAAACAAGAATATCTCTGTTATTCTCACATCAACATTAAATCTGACCATACCATCGGAAAGAGCATTAAATATGCCATAAGATAAAAATGTACTAATGGTGAAAAAAAATTGTGAAATGAACAGAATTAGTGGTATTTTCTTGTTAGCTGTACCACTGAAAACTGGTCGATAAGTAGCTGTTTTGTTTTTAGAAAAAAACTACCATATTCATCACAAAAAACAGCTACTTATCGACCAGTTTTCAGTGGTACAGCTAACAAGAAAATACCACTAATTTTGCCTTTTACAACATCCGGTATATAACATTTTTTTAGCATAAGTACCTATCTATCTTATAGCAAATTCAATGCTCCGGTGGTATGGTCAGATTTGATGTAGCTGTAAGAATAACAGGTATATTCTTGTTTTTATAGAGAGAAGCAAAAAGCATACTGGATAGTATGATAAGAAATGTTGAATTATCACCATATGTTCGGGATATTGTACTCAATCGTCACTGAGATTTGAAACTGTGAATTTTAAAATTTAAAAAAGCCTATAATCAAAATTGAAAATGCCTTACGTTGGATTGTTCGATGTGCATAGGGGTCGAATAATTGCTCTCGTTCAAGAAGGGGTGACACAGAGGTATATAGCGGCCACAATGGGGGTATCACAGGGGGTGATTTCCAAAACCTACGCCCGATACGTAGAGCTACAATATCTGCAAATTGACCTAGAAGAAGTTGTAGGAAGATCACTTCTGAAGAACAAGATCACTTTTCGTGTCAAATTGCAAGAAGAGACCCTAGTGCGTCCCACCCCATACTCCAAAGGCAATTTCTGAAAGCAACAGGCATCAGTGTATCAGTCGAAACGATACGTCAAAGACTTCGTTCAAGGGGTTTATAAAGAAGAATGCCCTTAAGAGTTCCAGAGCTCACCAGGCAACAAAAAATTAACAGACTTAATTGGTGAATCGAGCACCAATATTGGAATATTGAGAATTGGCGAAACGTTCTTTTTTTCAGATGAGACCAGAATTAGTGTTCGATCAGATGACCGCAGGATTCGTGTTTCAAAGGATTATGGAAGACAAACTAGGCTCCGAGCAACAAGACAAATTCCGAAATATCAAGGGGACAGTATGATGTTTTGGGGTGGCATTATGCTGGGAGGCAAAACAGATTTGATTTCCTTTCCTGCGAGTGTAACGGCTAGAAATTACGTGGACCTAGTCCTTGAGCCCATAGTAAGACTTCGGCGAGGTACCCACGGTGAGAATTTCACTTTTGTTCTAAATAATGCTCCTCAGCATACCAGCAAGCTCGCGTGACATTCTCTTGGAACAGAGGGAATCGCTATTTTGGACTGGCCAACTTGCTCTCCAGACCCAAATCCTATTGAACATTTATGGGATAATCTCAAAAGGAAAATAATATCGCGCCAGAATAATCCAAGAACCCCACAACAGCTCATCCAAGCCGCCACAGAAGAGTTGAAGAATATCACATCAGAGGAGGTCGAAAACCTTATCCAAAGCATGCCTAGACAGATTCAGGCTTGTATCAGAGCAAGAGGAGGTAATACAAGCTACAAGAGAAAACAATTTTCAATTTTTTTTTTCTACATGCGGAAAGAGTCTCTTATTTTCTTTCATTTGTTTTTTTTTAAATGAACCTTAATTTATTTCTTTTTTCAATTGAAACAAGTTGAAACTGATATTTGTCTGCATAATTGATGGAATACGTTCATGACGTTTTCGGTTGGCAATATTTTGAAAAGTACCTACATCTAATTATAAAAAAAATCGACACGTTGCATTCAGCGAGGTATTTCTGGTGATTCGAAGATGACTTTCCTGGCAATGTAATCCAGAATACCTACTACAAAAGCAGAAAAAAAAGATTGAATTTACTTCAACATTATACAACTGGATATATATATATATATATATATATATATATATATATATATATATATATATATATATATATATATATATATATATATATATATATATATATACTCCTGAATTATACGTTGCCGCAAATCCTTTATATATACAGATTTTATTTGATATATATATATATATATATATATATATATATATATATATATATATATATATATATATATATATATATATATATATATATATATAGTATAGGTAGTGTGATCCTTTTACACTCCTGAATTATACGTTGCCGCAAATCCTTTATATCTACAGATTTTATTTGATACACAATGAATTTTAGATGGAAAAGAAATTCAAACTTATCGAATCTGGAGAACGTGCATGCCAATCTATTATTCCGCGCTTTTAATCCAATGACTGGTAAATCTATTATTCAACCAATTTCGTACATTTAAAGTATAGCGAGGAAGATCTCCATTATGTTAGAAAATTGTTCATTTTCATCGAACGTCGGGTTTCCATAGCTATCATGCTGATTTTCCTCTACTTCAGTTATTAAACTTCTCCATTGAGTTTCCAATAACCATGTTTCCGTTGATGCCAATTTTTGGAGAAGCTGTGTACGTACCTTTTTGGTGATATAAGCGTTTTCATCAGTATAGTATCGCTTAATCTGCTTGTTAATATAACTATTTAAAAATAAAAATGAACTTATCGCTGAAGCAAATATTTTTTTACAAAATTCGGATTTTAATTGATTATGTTAGTCATCCGTTCACAAAATGCATTCATCTCTTCAATCAAAATCATCTTCATATGACTCCTCAAGATAATAGATTTTGTAGGGATGGAACTTATAATGCTCAGTCACGTGCGCAACTACTAACAACAAAGATGCGTTATTTCGCACATATGTCGTGAATAAGTATAAGGATCTACGGAAAATGACCTAATACTTCAAGTTGTGCCATTTTATCTACGACTTTATTGCCTTGACATTTCTTATTCGGTACTGAGTCAGTGGCTTTAAATTTCTACACAAGTAATGTAATGTGGTTCACATTTTTGACTGGGTAACTTCTGACTGTAGTCCGTGCACACCTACCTTCACCTCCATAAATAAAAATAATTTCTACACTTGCGCTTGTGATGAAAAGTCATTGTTTTAGTTAGGTATATTTTTTGCGTTATTGACCATTTCACTTTGATATTCACACCTGGGTGCAGCAACCGTGCTCAATTTACTTATATCAAGGATAAATTTTCCTACTAGTAGCAGGACAAGCGATGAATTTAAGAGAAAACGCATTTCAAATTGACATGTAATAGATATAGATTATCCAATTATGTGTCACAAGAAAAATGTTCAAGTCTGAATTCTAGGATATGAGAGTGTGAATTGGAATACATTAATTTTCGAGTAATACAGTAGCATCCGCACAAACCAGTTTTCAGTAACTTTTCCCTTCTAAATGAAGAAATGAATGTTAATATAATTCATAAATCTCGGTCAATTTCATCCACATATATTGTCATATTGCCTATAGGGGGCATTTCTCAAACTGTCTAGAAGTTATTGAAAATACCCTATCAATCACTAGTTTCCAAACATAACAATTTCTTCAATGAACAATTTGATCTCAATTTGGAATAATTAGTTCAAGAAAGTTTTGAAAAACCATCTGATAGGCTCAGACTGGATTTTCTTGTTTCAACTAATGTTTGTTATCCTGTCTTTTCATGTAATCTTTTTAGATATTTGAATAATTTCTATATCAATGTCTTTCGTAAACAAGAGGTAAGACCGAATGAAGCTAAAATAAACGAAACGGCATTGTACTTAAATTATCAATGATAATTTGAATTCTGGCAGTTATTTCAAGTTTTTATTTGATGCATTTTATATGAAGATAGTCTCAATAATATGTTGGTCAGGAAAATAAGGTCTCATCAACTATGCTCCTTTTGGTCTACTTTAATTTAAATAATTTTCGATTTGCCTATAATTAATAATCGTTCATAATTATAATAAATTATTTTTTCAGAAGAATCTTGTGGGAAGTGGGTATATATCACAATTCTGAAATTCAGTTTCACATTATACACGCCATAAATACCTAGTGGTCCTCATATTAGTTTTATATGAGACATCAAACCCTAAATTTGTGTTAAGTTTTTCGTTAGTGCAGTAAAGTTGGCAGTACTGTTATTGAAAGGTATGGAATTTGATGTTTTAATTTCATAGGTTTAATTAATGCGGTTGATTTAATGTTATTAATTCTATAGAACTACATCTCCGTAACGGCTTGAACTAAAAAAGATAAGTGGAATATTTGATACCCTTTTTTGAGAAAATAAGATAGTTGAAGACTGTTTTCCATTTTATCGTAAATTTTCAAAAACTGCTATAAGTTTTTGATCATAAATAAATTCTCTATAATCTGTGAAAATAAGATGTAAGTATATAGAATTTGGTTATACCTCTTGATTTTTCAAATATCATGGACAACTTTCCTATTTCACATAAAAATCATAGTTTTCGCTTGAAGCTTAAATTTGGTCGAAAATAAGCAGCAACGGAGTTATGCAACGATCCTTATCTGCAAGTATAGATATGTAATTGACTGATTGTTCAGACCAAATCTTTCGTGCGACAGCCGCCTTTCCTGATAACATGATTCACTGTGACTATTCATCGTCCACTATTTCTCAATAAAACAAGGCAATTTTCAATTTAATATTAATAAAAACGAAATAACTCTAAAACCGCTACTAACACGACCAACCCTTTTTGATCTCGAAGCACCTGTGAATTCCACCTGTGAGTCGTCACTTCAAATGAATTTGTATTGATGCCCACGATACGATCAAAGTACACAATTAAAATGAAAGCACCGTGCAGTCTTTTCAACAAAAAAAAACAATTTAAATGCAATACTCCTTCAGCTTTCAACTATTTCATCCAAACTAAACAAGTTAAATGCTAAGCATCTTGGTTTTTATCATTCTCCTCAAAAATGAAAAGTGAAATGTACTTTTACATTTCTAGGCCAAATTTGAAGCGTGATCCCCATAAGAGTTTCATATAAGGCAAATTCAAACATATTACGTAACGCGAAGAAGATCGAAAGCACAACGACGAAGAAACTCTTACTGAAAAAGAAATAGAAAGTCGAAAAATTGCTGTTCTAAATATTTCTATTAACAGCTGGTCCTTGCTGTAGTTATTGATACTTCAGAGGGATCGGCCACTACCATTGTGTATTTCTAGTCTCAACAGTGTCGAATTTGAATTATTTTGAAAGCACTCAATTCCCAAAAAAAAAAACAAAGCCATGTCAACGTCTAAATACGCAATCTGAAATTCCGAACGACTTAGTATGCATTATTTCAAAAGACAACACTCAAAATTTATGCATAATAAGGAAAAACCACGTGAAAGACCCTCAAATATCAAAGTCATGTTAACAATGAGGGAGTCGTCAAGAACATTCAAAAAAATTATTTTAAACTGTGGTGGATGCCATATATTTCCGTCTCGCCATTTTGGCAAACCGAATCAACATAATAACGCAAAAGAATATTAATCTTCTGGAACGATGATGATACGACTAGATGCTCATGTATCATGGATAACTGCGAGACAATATAGTGCCGTTCGTCGGCATCTCCACTCTTAGCTGCTTCCATTTCACGCATTCCACGAATGGTAAGTCTCAGAAATGCACTTCGATCTGACTCGGCATTTTAACAGCTGTGCCACACTTCACATTTAGAAAACCCCAGCAGTGATGGCCATTATGAAAAAAGTGCACGCGGGTGCATTACGCTAGTGGGGATGAAAAATGGTGGAAATAGCAACAAACCGCACTATTTCATCCTACCCCTTCTCATGCAGTCTACCCCCTGATCACTAGTCTTCTTAGAAAAAACGAAAAAGATTATTCAGAGAAACAATAATTACCACACACGGGTCGCTTTCACTGACGCAAAGCCTGCATTGGAGGTAACTTTTATATGCACCGCATATAAAATGCAACTGGTTTCACGAGTTGACGATTAATTTCAACTTAACGAAGTGATTGAAGGTCCCCAGCTATAAATACAAGTCTCCGCTGAAGAAGAAAATATAATTAAAACAAAAAACTTTGTGAAAGAATATTGGGCAGTGGAATCACTAAGATCTATCGTATTATGGACCCAATATTAAGTTTTTCGTATTTGAGAAATAATTTCGAACGACGATAACGCCAAGATAATGCAAGTTCGCGCACAGCTCGCAAGATAATTGAAAATTATTTATAAAAAATTGTACAATAATATGTCCTTATATCTTCTAACCCAGGGGTGCTCAAACTTGAACTACTGGCGATCTACCTCGATATTTTTAGACGTCTTACGATCGACTTCGAGAGGCTGCAAGTATGTGTGATGCAGGGTTGTCGTACATACACCATACACCCTACCTACCTACGTACCTACCTACCTAGGTAGGGTATACGAGGCATATATAGACATTAGCTTTCCGCACAATATACATTATTTTAGTCCAGGTTTGGGTTAGGTTAAGTTAGGTTCTTCTCTATAATATAATAATATAATAATAACTCATAGTTATTAAAAATTGCGAGTTTATTGGTTGTTACAAAACAAAAGAGGTACATATGGAGTTAAACTTAACTAAGGAGTGACTTTAAATATTGAAGCGTAGCACTGCATGTCCTCAGCATACTTTTCATAAGTACGTAACCATTGAGTAATAATCGCAAGCATGATGACATATGATCGTCAGTTAGTCGATTGCGATATTTTGACTTAATTATCTTCATTTCAGAAAATGCAGACTCGCACAAGTAAGTTGACCAAACATTGCCATCAGTTGAACGGCGATTTTCCTTAGATTCGGATATTTCTCCGAAAATATAATATAAAACACCAGAAATTTGTATCAGATGCCGTAGCTTTGAGATGTATATCTGATATAATTTGCACCAACTCATTTTCAACAGAACATGAGTTCATATTAAACGGACTTGCTATTTCAGTAGCTAATTCCTCAATGTTTTTACATGAAAAGGATAACTCATAAATGATGCTATATTTGCCAATTTACTGCAATCATAGAAACGCATTTCGAATTGTCCCAAAGTATTTGATAATTCAGCCTCATACGTATCATAATTCAACTGAGGAATCCTTGCTTTCAAAAACAGAAAATGTTTCAGATCCTTTCTTGTTGTTGCAAATTTTTGAATGCGTTTACTGCGCTAATCATCTCAATAACAGTTTTTCCTTCACCTTGACGTTCTAAGTTAATGGTGTTTAAGTGCATTGTGATGTCAGTCAAAAATGCCAAATCAGACAGCCATTTTTCGTTTTTCAACGTCTGAGTGTCATCACCTCTTTCGTTTAGAAAAGCTGTTATTTCGGGCAATAATTCTCGAAACCTTTCTAGTAACTTTCCGCGACTCAACCACCTGCCCGTGCGAAAAAGTAAATCAATGTGTTCAGCTGATTCCCTATCTTCCAACACAGAACTTGCCAGCTACGTGCATGGATGAAATTCACAATTTTTGTTGCAATGCCCATAATTTCCTCCGTTTTTAAAACTTTTGAACATAAACTTGTTATTATATAATGCAATGGAATGAAAAAAATTAAGGTGTATCTTGATTAGCTCGACACAATGCCACAAAACCGTTTTTGTTTCCAGTCATTGCTGGTGCTCCATCGGTTGTAATGCAAACTAATTTATATATTGGTAGCTTGTAGTTTTTTACAAAATTGAAGAAAACGTCATATATATCTTCGCCACCGGTCTTCCCCTTCAGAGGAATGATTGTCAAAAATTCTTCCTCAGCCAACATGTCATTGAATACCATCCGAATAGAAATACACATTCGTCGAACTGTAAAGGAAAATATGTACATTTCATGATATCATGTTTTAGTTTATCTGCCATGTCCTGACTCAATACGCCTTGTGACAGTAGGACGAGATAACTGAAGTTCTCTAATAGCAGATGATTTCTGTTTTATTTTTAAAATCTCCAAACAAACACGCTTCAATAAATGCTTTCTTCACAACCGATCCATCTTCGAATAGTTTATTGTGTTTCGCCAATATATGAGATATTTCAAATGACGCGATCGTAGCAGCTTTTGATTGTTTGGCTGGTCTTGTGAATATTGTTTGTTCTTTTTCAAACAAGATATCAAATCACGTAGTTTTCATTCTTTAATTCACTCGGTGAAAATCCTTTTCATAGATTTTATGAATCGTTTTATGATGCTTCTCTAAGTTAGCAGGATTAGGTATTGCAACTGACGCACGACAAATTAGACAAATTCACTTATCCTTCACCATACAAAAGAAAAATTCTTCCTCCCAATCGTTAATAAAATGATACGTTATAGATTTCTTCGCTGCACTCGTTTTGTTCTATTCAATAATAAACTTTGTATCGACGTAGTATTGCCTTCAAGTTACAATTCACAATAATTCCAATTCCTGTAGGCGCAATATTTATATTGGCGTGAACGAAAGTCTCGAATGTTCCCGTCGAACGCGCCGCCCTAAATTTCTAGAAAAGCGACAAGAATGAAGAACGTGACTTTTCTTTGACAAGTACCGCGCGTTTCTTTGATGAAGCCGCCTTTTGCCGCTAGCAGAGTGTTATTTTATTTCGTAATGAATTTTTTTAGTTTAGTTACCTACTTATTAAAAGTTTTTTCTTTTCGAGATCTACTCAAAAAGCACTCACGATCGACCGTTTGAGCGCCCTTTTTCTAACCTGTCTTGGCGTTCCACGAATTCAATTCTAAATGAAAATTTGGGTATACATCCATATAGCTTCGAGCAGTTGAAGGGTTACTGAATGATAAGTTGCTTTGACATCTAAACCTAAATATGTTCATTCATATCATTAGTTCGATTAATGTATTGTTATTTTAGTTTGCAAATGTATGTCCTACCCCATTTTCACGGGAAAGAAAGAAACTCATTAATTTATTGTGGTAACCTTGTTTTGTGGACACATTTTTGTTTACATATTTTAAATAGTTGAAGATTATTTTACTGCAGTATTTTTCAGATATTTTTAAAGGTTGTGATATTCTCATGAAAATTGTGCTACAATCTCAGTTTGACCCTAATGTGGACTTATGAGATTCACGAAGTGAAATAACGTTACAGGAATATCGCACAGCAGTCACTGTTGATTTCTGCAGAACAGCCAAGTTTGTACGGCACCCTAAACCTATTCCTGCCTAAACATAAATGGAACCTCCACCTAAGCTCACCACTGGCTCCAGAAATTGCTCCACATAATACTGCGTCCTGAAAAGCATGTCCCCTATTCATTTATTTTCTAGTTCCCATATGCTTTGGCATACTGTCATCGAACTACATAATGCTAAATACATAACTGTGGATGCCTGGCTTGTCTTTTAACCCTGAAATCAACCGCATGCAACCTTCTTACTATTTTGTTAGATATATTTTATCGTATGTCCAAAATCACTATTTTCATAGGAGAACAAACAACTATTTATTTTATTATAGTAGCTTGTTTGTTCGGACAATTTTTTTTTAACATATTTTAACTAGTTAAAGTTAAATATTTTACAGCAGTATTTCTCCAGCCAGATTTAAAACTTGCGATTTTTTATGAAAATTGTGCTATAATCTGAGTTTGACCCTAAAGTGGACTTAGGACATCTCCGATTTCAGGTAACGACATCGCACATGTTGGATTCTGCTGAATAATCAACTGCCATCGAACTACACGAGGCTACATACGTTACTGTTGAATAAGTTAAATAAGAGTATCCAGTTACATTTTAAAAAGAATGATTATTCTCCTTGCTGTTATAGGCAAGTATAGGTGTAGTATAGTATAGGCTCTTCGGCGAGGATACTAGGTTTCAAAAGCGTTGTTGATGGTACACTACCATAATTCCTTGACGTTGAAACAACTACCGGACTTCTTTGTCGCCCTACTCCGTGTATATATGTTATTGCTGCATTTGTTAGATGGCAATTCCAGGCTCTACTCAGCACACTCTAAGGACAATTAAAACGGGGAGAAACTTCATGTAGTATCGTCCCTTCAGCCATCCAACACACAATTTGGTTAAGATGGACGGGTTCTAAACGAAATAACTCTAATAAAGACAAGGATTTATTAAAACATGAAAAAAAACAAAATGTTTTCGTTACTTTAAACATTATAAAAAACGAACCAAAACAAAATGTATTTCTTGGGCAAATATGGAAAGATATGGAAGAATTTTTAGATTTTTCAATTTTAATTCTTTTGTTTCTGCCAGCACTCTTTTTTTACCAGGGTTCTAACCTAGCCACCCTCTAGCTACAGCTCTAATAATGAAGTTGAAAGCTCAATATTATCAAAAACTGAATGGGGCAAAAAACAAACTTTTTTCAGAGTTTGTTCGAGCGCATTCAAAACTGCATTAATCTCAGTGAAGAATACTTCAAGACACAATGAAGTCTTTAAATGATACTATCTCATTCCACATTCTTACTTATGCAAAACTCATATGTCTGGCTTACCTAAGTCAGACAAACTTGACTCAAATTGTCAAACTGTTTCCCTTAACGAAAAGAAGAAAAATGTTTCTCATTTCACAAGGTTAGAAAGATAGAGATGAATACTTCGTATTGTAAAACAAACGAGATTTACGAAAATTTAAGTGAATTGGCGTTTATCCTATTACAAAAGACGATTCAATAATCTCTGAAAATATATGGTTTCTAGATTTAAGTGTCATCAAGCCGTTGCAATGCGTCGTGCAACCAAGCGAAGTAAATAGGTTAAGAAATGGCCAGATGCACGGAGGAGAGAGTTATCTAGTGAAAAAGTCCTCCATTCTTGCGATTTCCCAGAGATCATGGTTGTCAGCAATTATTATCTAATTTACTCAGAGCACGTTTCATTCGGGTGTTTATTTTACCGTTTAACATAGAAATTATACCGCATTTAATTCCATTGTGTTTTTCAATATCTTGTAGTGTGTAACTCTCACAATAAGTTGGCAATTTTCTACAGCACTCTAATGCTCTTCTAATTCACAATATGATTTACATACTTTATTTATTTTAACATCATTTTTGAACGGCCAAATAAACAACATAATGAAAACGAATTAACCAACATCATCGCGGCAGCATGAACTTCGCTGATAAGGAGACCCCAGAATTGAAATTCAAAAATCAGAAGGATTATGTGCGAATGGACTAGGTGGCCATGCAATGCGTTCCTTCTTTACCTATCCGTCGATTGGGATAGGCTATATTAGGATTTCATCTTGCTTTCAAGCTGAAATGGACTAAAACACCAACATGCATAAACCATAAACACCTCAAAAAAGTCTAGGGAACACTTACCAATATCTTTAAAATATGAATTTGATGATTCGGATTCATAGAAATCTTTCGGTTTTTGTTAGGATGTATTGTATATAATGTATTCTCAAGAAAACAAAATAATATTTGACTTCCCCAAACCACCTATTATAAAAAAAAAATTTGAAATTTGATAATGACGAAATTTGGTAAAACACAAAAAAAAATCCTGAACTAATATTTTCGAAACGATATGGAAGCACTTATATTTTTCAGTACCCAGAAGGTCCACCTCTGTTATTAATGACACTTTGGCATCGTCGCGGCATGCTCAATATTAAATTGTCTTTTACATTTTGGCCTAAGTCATTCCAAGCCCCCTGAATTGCTAATCGAAGCTCCTGTTCATGATGGAAGACGTGTTGAGGCAGGAGATTTCTTTTTAGGGTGTCCCACACATGATCGATGGGATTCTGATCTGGGGAGCAGGATGGCCACGGTAGAAGATCGATATCATTCTCTTCAAGTACATTCAAACGTTCAAGACAACTCTTGCACAATGAGGAGGGGCATTATCTTGTTGGAAGAGTGGATTTTGACCCATTGTTTGGAGATACGGTACCACTGCAGGTAAAACTATCTCATTTGCGTAAGAATTTCGCGTGAGGTTTTTCTGTATGAAAACGAGGTCAGTTCTTCCACCAAGGCGTATACCTCCCCAAAACATCACTGATCCGCCTCCGTGTCTAACAACTTCTCGAGCATGCTGGAGACGGTTTTGCTTTCCAGGTTCCCTCCATATTCGAATTCTTCCCGAATCGGGATAATAACTAAATCTAGATTCATCACTGAAGAGAACTGTGGCCCACCTCTCTTGATCCCAGTTTACGTGTTCTTGGCACCAAGCTAAACGAGCAGTGCGATTTCCATGGGTCAGTTGTGGAACTCTTAAAGGGCGTCTGGAGTGGAGTTGACCTTTGTGCAGTCGATTTCTCACAGTTTGGTCGGAAATTTTTACATTATGAACTCGTGATAGCTCTTGAGCTAATTGAGATGCTGTGGTAGTACGATCTCTTCTGGCTTCTGAAACCAAAAATCGGTCTTGGGCGACTGTAGTAATCCTGAACCGACCTGTATGGCGTTCTTCTACGCTGCCTGTTTCATTGAAACGCGACCATAAACGGTTTATGACACTTGGGCTACTTCCCAGAACTCTGGATACTTCCCGTTGTGAGCTCCCAGCTTGGAGCATGCCAACGGCTCGTAACATCTCTTCTCTAGTCAAATGTCGTATTTCCATGGTCGAATCACAAAACGTGAATCTTTTATTTGTGCTTACAACAGAAACAAAGTGCCAACTAACTGATTTCAAACACTGAATACATGAAATGGTTATAAAGCAGCGTCGCATCTGCTGCATTTTTAGCTTTTTATAAAAAAAAACAGAAATCTGTTGCGGCACTCTACATAATTTGGTGAGAAATTGATGCAGGTGTTCATTTCTTAAAAAAAATTATCCATATTGATCGTTCTGGATACGATATATCGATATTCAGAAGTGTTCCCTTTTTTGAGGTGTTTATATTCTACCAAGTTGCCAATGAAAGTCCCTTCAAAAAGTCTGGCAAGTTATTTAAAATAAATCACATATA
Organism: Cryptolaemus montrouzieri; assembly: GCA_013387265.2. Classification (NCBI taxonomy): domain Eukaryota; kingdom Metazoa; phylum Arthropoda; class Insecta; order Coleoptera; family Coccinellidae; genus Cryptolaemus; species Cryptolaemus montrouzieri. Next base: position 66,415,962 of record JABFTP020000021.1, read on the forward strand.
ATTTCCGTTATTCAGACGAGATGGTAACACAAATGGCCCAATAAAAAATTGACCAAAATATTCCGGCCCAAATATTGGCTTGGTATTGTAAGCTATGTGATTCTGTAACGTCATCGTTCTGAACGCCTGTTTTATCGCAGTAGGGGATTGACCCAACAAAATAAGCATTTCGTTCATAATGGTTCAGAAATCAATTCGAAAAAAGCAAGTTATTATTCCTTTGTACCTTATAACTTTTACAAAAATTTAATTTGATTTATATTATAATATTATTCGTGGTTGAAATAGAGACACTTAGAACGTCTCTATATCAGAATTCCTTTTTTCATAGAACGGCAAAACTCCGGAACTCCCTTCGATCTAACCGTCTATCCTTTTCAGGTACTCGCGGTGTCGTCAAGACATAATAGGATTTGCTTCCTTACGCGAGTAACTTTCAGATAAAAAAACTTTTAGGTACTAGTACAAAGCACCTAAAGAACTGCTTCTAGAATAGGACTACGCGTGGTCCAACAACGACCTGAGATATCTCTTGAATATGCCAAAGATGTTATTAAAACGAAAGATTTGACAACATTTTGTAAAAGATTATCCACCAGTATCTCTTAATCGGTGATCCACATGCATGAAAGTATGCTGATTAGGTAATATTTTCTAACGACAACCATTACCAGATATTAGTACAAAGATTAACAACATATCTGCTAATTTTTCGAAAACATATTTCATTATTCAATTATCTTATGAATTCACTAAAAGAGATAAATAAAAATGGGCTGTCAAACTTTTCAGAGTCTACAGTTCGTATACCCATCATGTTACACCATGCCCATTCATTAAATTGTTATTAACAATTGGCAGAGTCCATCATATTTGATGAACCATTCTTAACCCCCCATTGTATACTTAATCTAATTATTATTCACTGAACTTAATTCTATATAATAATTACCCCCAGTTTCTTAGTTTTACTCAACCTATTTACATTTTATAAGTTTATGTTCTAAATCATGTCATGTTTCTATTTCTGGTCTGTCTACTATGGACATCACTCTGAAATATAATTTTGTTTTTTTGGATAAGTAATTAGGAAGTTGAATTGTAATGCCCCTTTTGTAGCAACATAAACAATGCAGTGCTCTTGACTGTTGCATCGTTATCCGGTTCAAATCTTTTAGAGGATATCTTACAGATTTATTTCTTCTAATGCCATACATCATACCTAGCATAGATATTTTGCATCTCCTGGATTCTGAAGCTGTATTCTTTCGTTATGCAATCGTGATACAAGATGTCTACTCTACCCAACCTTTCCATTACCAAACACTACTATCTGAGTTTCTGATGGATTCACTTTCAAGGCATCCTTATTCGCGACATTTTAGATCTTTATTGATAAGAACCGTGCATTCTTTTGAGGTGGAACAATACAGCTGTGTATCATTGGTATAAAAATGTGAAGAAGGACTCTGCAAATAGTCGGTAAGATGAGTGGTGTAGATACATAAAAGAAGAGGTCCCAATATGGTACTCCCGTTTTTAAGACTAGAGATGACGTTAATCAACCCTAACCTAACCATATTGAGTTCTGCTCATGATATAATTCCTCATCATTGACATTTCTCCCCTGAAAATACAACAGAATACAAAATCGCAAGTATTAACTCATGGCTAATAGTATCGAATGCTTTTGAGAAATCTAGCAATACCACAAGCGTCAGAAATGATTGCCATGGTGCAGTAATGTCCTGGCCTGACGCCTGATTGATAACTTGGTAATACGTTTCACATACCAATGATCTCACGCATCTGGGAAGCCTTTGTTAGAGTGGGCAATATACTGATGAGTCTAAGATCGTCAAGCTTTGAAACTGATTAGACTTTGGGATGGGAGTTACATTGTATCGAGTTTGCGAAAATTTCACCCTCTTCAAAATAAAATGCAATAAGTGTTAGAGGTAGTTCACCCCTATCTCGTACGGAGCGCAACTGAACAAACTGAAAGGAACATAAAATGCTATCTTGTAGAATTTCATTTTTTCATTAAAATTTCCAGAATATCATCAGAATTCGTTGAACGCAATAGATTTTATCGTTTGAAAATCTTATTCTGGTCAACCTAATGGACGTAGATTTAAGCAGGGATGAGTCAGGGAAAAAATTAAATGAAGCTATGGCATTATATTGACGGCTTATATGTGGTTCTGAGATACCATATAGAATTCCTTGAGGGCGACTTTGACGTTTCGAATGATCTGAAGAAGTAAAATCTGAATTTTCCTCGCATGACTAAAACTTCAAGAAGGGTCCCAAGAGTCTCAATCTCAGAATATAAAACAATCATTTTGATGATTTTGCCTAAATGTTTCTTCGAACAAAATTTTCATTTCCAGAGGATTGAAGGTTCAGCTTCTCATGTTCCTCAATGTATCGGTATCGTTTGCGTAAATAATCCATATTCTGTATAATTGGTAGATGACAACGGCGAGTCCATAGCAAGGATGAAACTGTGGTAATTCATTCAATAATATTTACTATCAATATGAACAACATAGTTGCGAAAAGAGGCTTTTCATAATATCTATGTTTCTTCAAAAATATGAAATATACAAAAAACAAGTATTTCAATCGAATGCTTCCACTTCAAGGAGGTCGGAGATCTCAACTAAAACCAAATCAATTATTTTAATTAATACCTATAGAAGCAAGTATTTAATGTACTGAAATGCTTCAAGAAAATTAAGATATATTTGACAGAAAAACTGAAATAATCAATATTATTGTAAACAGGAAAAAGATTCAATGGTTTTCAATAGAATGAAAATCAAACAAAAATTTAATGATACACGTTAGCTTCGATATTTAAAACAATGTTATATTTTCTTAATTATAACGATATAAGTATTATGCACAATCAGCTCTACATCTGCTGATAATTAGGCTGTCAAGTACTTATAATAAATGTTAACCCAAAATTCGGTTAATAGTGTAACGTTTCTTAGTTCTTGAAATTATTGGTGGGTTCAAATCAAACACTTCAACCTTACAAAACTAAGTTTATTTACACGTAGACTGAACAATTATAACATTAAACTTAATGTCTAATTTATATAACACAATCGATACTGCTTAATTTATCTCTAACACTTTGTCCACTTATTCGCGCTCGGTATTCAAACTTGATCATATGTGCTTCGCGCTCTATACTATTGTTCTAGAACATTTGCGTAACTTCCGCTCTGTTCCAGATCTTCGTTCGATAACCTTCCGGAAACGGCAACACTGATTCCTTCGTAATACGCGCTGAAACCTTTAAATCTTTCTCGAATTCTCCCGAAAGTGCCGTACACTTCGTATCTCCGCCGAGCCGTGACAGGGTCGGTTTGAGGGACGATTGGATATCGTTACACTGCCCCCTTCTTAAAACTGTTCTGTCCCAGAACCGACTGAGCCTTTGGTCACTATGACGGTATCGGCATTTATTTCCAGCTTTACATCTCCCTTGTTGATGGAAATAATATTCAACTGTCTTTTCTCCTTGTCTCGAAGGTGTAGGATTGAAACAGCACACGAGAATTTCCATTTTGATGCCTTGGAAGATAACTTCGATCATGCTCCGTACTGTTCTCCAATCTAACTGGTTCAACCCACTACCAAGTTTCGGTAAGGCAAGTTTCTTCACACCCTGCTTGACCAAGTGCTCTTTCAAGTCTAGTAAGGATGACCATAAATCTTCATAGTAGGGTGTCTGGTGTGAATATTATTTAGTCGCCAAGTAGTGGACCGTCCTTCCTTCAACATCTAGTTTCATGGTCTAGCCTACTGTAGACAGTTCCTGCCTTAGTTCAAAAGGTCTTCCATATTTAACTCTCGCGATGCCCTTATCCATTCGAAGATCTTGAGCCACACAATGTGCAATGGCGTATTCCTTGCCTACTTAAAAAAGATCTTGTTGTATTTCTCTGGTAACTCCAAATCTAGCTTTTCCAGTGCCGCTATAGTTAGCCATAAAGCGATCGTAGTCCCTAGCTTCATTCATTTGATGATTTTTCGACTTTTCTGTGATGAAACGTGTCTCCTCGTTATTTTTGTTTTCTCCTGCGAAAGGAGCCAATCGACTAAAATGGACTACTCTAGGTTTCCCCCTCGGCAACTTCCTTATGCGATACACGATGTCATTGATCCTTTTCATGCCTTCATAAGGACCCTCCCAATGTCGCTGTAGTTTTGGAGACAAGCCACGTTTTCTCTGTGGGTTATAAAACTATACGAGATCTCCTACAGAAACTCCACGTTCAGACGCTTGGAGGTCATAGCGGTTTTTCATTCTATCACTGGCAATCTGCATGTGCTGTCTGACCGTATTATGGATATAGTCCATTCTTCGCTCCAGATTGGTGACATTATCTTCTCCAGCAAACTCTTTTCCAGGCTTACACCCGAATTCCAGATCACATGGCAACCTCGTCCCACGACCTAACATAACCCGAGCTGGCGTTTCTCCTATTGACTCTTGCACTGGAGATCTGTACATTACAAAAAGGTGCAGGTATTGGTCCCAATCTCGCTGATGATCCGATACCAGCCAGGTATTTTCCCATCGTTATTTATTCTTTCAACCATGCCGTCTGATTGAGGATGAAGCGCTGTTGTTCTGGTGTTTCTGATGCCTAGTTTTTCTCACGTTTCTTGAAACAGCTTCAATCCAAAATTTCTCCCTTGATCGCAATGTAACTCTAAGGGAAATCCAAAACGGCAAAAGAACTCCTTCACCAAGATATCAGGGACAGTTGCGGCTTCCTGATTTGGTATAGCATAAGCCTCAACCCACTTGGTAAAATAGTCCATGGCAACTAGTATGTATTTGTTGCCGTCATCAGTTTCTGCTGAAATCTTTCTCGAATTCTCCCGAAAGTGCCCTGCACTTCGTATCTCCGCCGGGTGGTGACAGGGTCGGCTTCAGAGACGATTGGATATCGTTACAATAGGTTTTTAACTCTCCATAATGTTTAGATCATTGTGAACAAGGAATAAGTTATTTACCTTAGATTGATCTTTCAATATTCGTATTTAATAATCTTAATCTTAAATGTTCTTAAAGGTTTTTACTATTCGTTGAAACTTTCGCTTACCAATTGTAACTTTTCTCTTGGATTAATTGTATTTGAATAAATACGAATATTGGGGAATCAATCAAACTTATTCTTTGTTCACAATTATGGCGCCTTTTACCGTACTGTGGCTTCATCAGATAAGTGCTACCACTAATACCGGGTGGCTCACTACATTTGCGACGGTAGATTAGTCATATTTTTACGGCCGATTTTGGTTTTTTTGCGGAGTGAGGTGTAGCGCTGTAGTTACTACAAACTAAACATATTTCAGGTTATAGAGGGCGTTCCATAATGAAGTTACATACCAAAGTTATGATTTTTTAAATGAGCCACTGTTTATTTTGTTTAATTTTCTGACCCAGAGAGGAAAAATGAAGGCGAGTTCGTTGAAAATTCCGTATACTTATATTTAATAGTTTCCGAAATATTTGACATTTTCTGAAATGTGGAGGACTTGTGAAAGTGATTGTGGTCGCTTGAACATATGACACATTTTGCTGATCTATGTGACACAGGGTGTTCGAAAATGATTTTCAGAGTTGGTGTTCATTCAAATCTCATTTCACTGTTTTTTTGGAATGGCATACGTCCCTAAAGGGACGAATAAGTGGTATATTTTAATACCTTTCGAAAGGTATATAGGCTTCCTATACCTATCTTCAACGGTTTCGAAGATATTCGAAAGTTTAGCCAATTTTTAACGAATTTCAAGAAACATTCCAATTTTTCACTCCAACTTAACTTAACAGTTTCACTGATTTGTTCCCAGAAGAAAGTATAATATTTATTCATTTCATCACATTCAATGCATCAAATTCCATTATCGGCTCAATGAAGGGATGATGCTCAATACCAGAAAATCGCATCAAAGTAATCAAATAATCGAGATATCTTTATCTCATTCCTTGTACCTACTTGGTACCTACCTAATCGCTATCATTCTAATGTTGCTATTTAATATTAGGGGCTTAATATACTTAGTATCTACAAATTCCTGGAAAAGGTCGTTGTTGATACCTATTCATACTCTCAGGAAAAAATATTATGTCAGTCTTGAACAGAATAGGTTTCGACTGCGTATCAGTATATAGTGTTCACAATTCCATTTTTGTTTTACTATCGTTTGGAACATTCCAATTTTAAGCAATTTTGCTATTTGATATACATTTCAAAATGAGGACTTATCCAATACTAGAAAGAATTGATATAATTTTTATCATCGGCGTCAAGAGTTTACTGCGGAAGATCATGATCATCTACAAGAATTGTTAGAAGATGTGACGATCGACGTTAGGCAAGCAATGTGATTCTAATTGGACGGAGCTCCTTCATATTTCACTGCCAATGTGCGACATTTCATAGACACACATTTTCCTAATGAACGTATCGGCAAAATGGGGGCCAAAATGATATGGAAAGTCTTTCTATCTTCATTTTGAAAATGTATCGTTTTTAATATTAGGTTTGAAGTATGAATTGATGTGATATCATGTCACTTTTCTACTCAATAGTTGTTAGATGGTTACGATTGATGACAACTACACGCAGGAAATATTTCATCTAATCCGGTTTTTTCTTCTGAAAAATTGGAGTGAAGAATTGAAATATTTTTTGAAATTCCATAACAATTGGCTAAGCTTTCGAATATCTTCGAAATCGTTGAAAATAGGTATAAGGAACCTGAGTACAAAATTACGGAATGTATTAAAATATACCACCTACTCGACCCTTTAGATATAAGGTATTCCATTAAAAAAAACCAACTCCAAAAATCGTTTTCGAACACCCTGTGTAACATAGATTAGCAAAAGGTGTCATATGTTCAAGCAACAACAATTAATATCGCAATAGTTGTACATCTGAAGATATTTAAAATCAATATTAGGAGCGCAAACATTTTTTTAAGTCCTCAAATTTGAGAAAATGTCAAATATTTTGGGAACTATTTAGGATATGTATAGAAAATTTCGAACAAACTCACCTTCGTTCTTCCTCACGAAGTCAGAAATGAAAGAAAATATAGGGTGTCCAATTTAAAAATCATAACTTTGAGATGTAACTTTATTATAAAACACCCTGTATAGTCTAAGATATTATAAGTTTGCAGTCACTACAGCACTTCATATAACTACTCAAAATAAATTTCAAAATCGGCCGTAAAATATTCAGAAATATATATCAATTTCATCAAATTTTGAATACAAAATAATTTTCGATTCTTTCTTTTAATTTTTGGGAATTCTTGAAACGTTTATTCTCTACCTCTTTCGAAAATGAACGATTAGTGAACTGCTTAAGAAACTCGCAGATCTACAGACCTGCATGATATTTTGGGATATCCAGTGAACGAGAATGGACATCTGAACATATCCTATGTTTGAATATTCTGAAGTTCAGTCAAAATAATTCGAAACTGCAATTTCCTCCAATCCATCATTTTTAATATGTTTGGTGGTTGGCCTCCTCATTGCTTCCTGTGAAATATGAAAGTCCCAATCCTTTACAAAGGATTAGGAAAACGTTTAGTCGCCAAGAGAATTCATTTAATTACCATTTCTTATAGAAAAAAACAAATGTATAATTAATTCAACCATGTCGAGACATAACTCTCGCAATGTTTATAATAATTGCAGAATTGGCATGTCGAAGTTACTGTAGCATTAAAGATTTTCCGTCACACTTTTTGCCTTCACTCTATTAAAACCGCTCGGCCACAGAAGTATCGAGGTTATAACGAAATGTGCTGTCCTATGGTGCATAAAAAAGGTCTGTTGTTGAATGAATAGTGGCGAATTTTTGATAATATCTCAAGAAACAGCTGGCATTATAACAATTTCGTTGGCAACAGTTGAAATTATCAAAAAAGATAACGATAACTTTTTTACAAGCTCTTATTCAACTTCACTTGTTAGGTTATTATGTGGTGAAATTCTGAAACGTAATCTTATTCCAGTTTCCTCTTTCTATTGGCAAAATCAGCGATAAGGAAACTCTGTCTAAGAAACACGTTCATCCAAAATTTGAGGAACGATAAGATGAATCAAATACGAAATACTTGGATGAACTGTTAAAAGCACTAAATAGAAGAATACGAATATCGATATTGCTTGTTAACATTCACAGTAGTTTGATTTATCGTGCAACATTGTTATTCAAATTCGAATATTTCGAGATTCTTCGCGTGGAAGCGGAACTGTGAAGGGGTGAGTTTCAATCTGGTACCAATGGAAATCAACATATTGGCCTACGTTGGCATTCAACTGCATATTTCCATGAGAAAATAGGCAGAAGGAATGAAAATCAGTCAATCGGATGTCCATGAAATAATCAATTAACACAAATATCATTCTTGATAGCCCGAGAGCTAGAGACAGAACAATAAATTTTTTCGTTGTGATTGAAATGTTCAAGATGAATCCGCTTTGCATTTCTTACCAGGAAAGATCTTCCAATCATTTACTGAAGAAGCATTGTTCATAGCGATTACTATTCAGACGCTTCATAGCTCTGTCTCCAAAGTATATCACTGTAAGTTATTGAATAAGTATGATTTATCATTTGAATATTCTCAATAAAAAAATACACACAGTACCTACATCCCAATTCATGTTGGTGTTATTCTACGTCGTCTGGCTCGTGGCGTTCAATTACCTCTTCCAGTATTGGAAACAATTTTATTACCTTTCGATACTGCCTTCAAAAGGTGCATGGCGTTTGTTTCCATCGTTTGTTTGCAGCCAATCGGTTGATGAAGCAACCAATCATCACTTGTCAAATGTGTGACTGTTTTCTTTTTGTTACATCATACAATCTTTCTAAAATTTCGACACAATTTTCCTCAATGATTGCTTGAACTTCACGATTCATCAGTAGTTGTAATTGCTTCGAGCAAATTTTCAAGTTGTCCTGAACGATTTCAATGAGACAGATTTTCTGTTCAACTCTCCGCAATTTTGGAATAAGTTTCGCACACGCTCGGAGCATCTGCAAATTTTCATTTAACATCCTCCGAACGCCTTTTCTCTATATACCAAGATGATTTTCTAGTTATCGCAAAGTTAATCTTTGGAGCTCTACAGGCTGAAATTGAGGCTAACGAGATGCTGAGATCTGACATAGCAATACCAAAATCAACATTGAACTGATTCCAAATTATCATTCTTAGCAGACAGAAATAGGCCAGCTCCAGGCACTGCTCACTTTAGGGTCCCTGTTGGATCACAGACTCGTCCAAAACTGTCTAAGATGTTGGAACATCTTGTTGATATATGATCGGGAAGTTGCAAAAAAAAGAGTCTCTCTATCTTGGCAGGGTTGCGTCTGTTTCTCAAGCCAATATTTGTCATAGATCACTTTGCAAACCTTCTACTTGTGGAGCAATTGACGTAAGTCAGTGAAAATTATTATGGATAGCCAATCTGCTCTGTAGGCATTGGCATCCGACAACTGCAAATTGCTTATGATGGAGGTATGTCGTTCAACCTTTGCCAGATTGTGAGCGGGGTTCCAGGGCTTCTCGTGCATTGAGGCAATGAAAAGGCGTAATCATTGACCGCCCGAAGGACTACCTTATAATTAATTGAATCGAAAACTTGGCTCAGAACTTTCTTGGAGACCGCAAGGATGGAAAATCATATCTGGTTGTACCTGAAGGTACGGGGGCAATGATTGAGCATCACAATTCTCAGACACTCTCGACTTGCCATTATTAGACTTTCCATTGTGAGGACCATAGCTTGGCTAAAATTTTCCAGCATAGACCTGAGAGAGAGAGAAATTATCCAAATAAGTTAGGTTAGCTCAAAAACCCTTCATGCAGACTATGCGAGGATAAGGAAGAATCAATAGAACAAGTTGGAGGAGGAACTGAAAAACTGAGAGTGACTGAGCTCATTTAGCTTTCACCCACTAAGCTCCCAACCTCTAAATGAATAATGAAACTGGGACATGAAGTTTAACAAAGAGTGCGTGACAAAAGACCACTGAGTCGCAGATTCAGGGCTGCCATTCAGCCGGCACTCCAATTAATATCTATCCAATTGATGAGCTTCATTGATTGCAAGCCGAGCACATTCGATACTATCGTCTGTTCGTCGTCTAGGGCTGCAAGAGCGTGTGTAACTGTCTTTGAACCGTTTATACCTCTTCTATTTGTGTTTTATCCATATACTCGTGATGAAATACTTTCTTCGTCATTTCCATAGCTGCCGCACAATTCTTCACGAATTTGGAATAAAATTTACCACAAAGTCGTTGCGATTTTTCATCATTCTTCGCAAAAAGAAGATACAATGAGCGCAAAATAGATACTGTATACAAACCCACACCAATTATAAACGAAGATGCTGGTGAAGACTGGTTGCATCCACAGAGATGACAGATGTGATGACGAATTGGACTTTTTTGGACAATCCTTGTACAATAAAAATGTTTATAATTGCTCGAAATAACGTTATATTTGAAAAGCATTTTATGCAATTTCAATTTGATACTAACTGCTATTCCATAGTTCAATCTCTGACTTATGACAGCATCCCCCACGGCTTTCTATTTAAATTTTTTTATTCATTTTATTCAGTCGTCATACTCAATAATATCAGCTTTTAAAATTCATTTCAGACTTGTTTGGGTCCCTTTCGCATTTTTCACGAAATTCGAATTGCAAAATCTTGTTGAACTTTTAGGATGCCGTTCATACTTTCACTTGGAATGTTTACTTTGTATTAACCGGTTTGTATCTTTGCTTCGAAAAATAAATAAGTGTACTGAATATCAGTACTAACAAACAAACGATATGCTGTGAAAGGAAACATAAGTTAAGTAGGTACTAGAAATATCATCTGAATTGGGTACAATGAGAACGTTAATTAATTATAGGCAAACACACGAATACTAGAATATTTGTATGTACAAATGGAAAACATATGTAGATTGTATGCAATTGTCGAGTACGTTATATTATCACTGGAATTTGTGGTAATAAAACTAATGAACATACTCACGTTTATAAAGCTAATGGTAATTATATTTCTTATTTATTATTACGGTATTATTGCACGAGGCTTATTCAGAAAAATTAAATCCTAACTGTAGAATTCCTAATAGAATAAATAACAATTCTTTCGATAACGGAAAATATTAGTCTTAAATACTTAACAATATCAGAGGGCTTAGAGAAATTTTATCCGTTTGTTCCATACATTCTTTTTTCAGTACACGTCCAGATCGTAAGTACCATAAACGTAAATTTATTTCATGCTACAATTGGAAGCATAGATATTAATGTGAACAACGCTTAAACGTCAAACGTCAATTAGTGATAGTTTGCTCATAGAACAGTTTTGAAAAGTCAAATCTAGTGCTCTTCGAAAAATGCCAGAGAGCATGACTGAGAGCCCAAGTACTTTATTCATCTATCCACAACTATATCATATAAAATCTTAATCAAAGATTTGCGTGTACTCACTTAGGCCTCAATTATTAATTTTTATGGCGTGTATTTTCAAATCACCACCAGATGTCACCACCTTGTAAATATTTACTGGGATCTTCTATTATTTCCGTTCTCTTTACCAATCAGGCCTAGAGCTTAAAATCGTTTGAATGTCAGGGGTTAACAGTCAAGAAACAAGTTCTACTGTTTATCCTTAATACCACATCATGGGATCAACATATTCAGCTGGATTCCGATCCTATATAGGTATCTTTTGGAGAAACCTACATGAATGGTGAACATTTGTTCACCTTTTTTTCCTATTCAGTGAGAGCAAATCCGACAGTTTCTCAAAAAACTGTATTCATAGTTTTTTCAAGTATATGTTTTTTGACATTGATGTCCAAGCTTGAAGTTTCAGGGAACCATTTGCATAGGGAATATCGAAAGCAAGTTTCGCCTTATTTCTCTCAGAATAGTCCCCAATTACTTATTTCAGGCTGTGCTTACAATGCCGGATTTCGTTTCCACATGGTTCGATTACCTTAACTGCAATTCCAGTGTTAATGAGTATGAAGTAGCGTTGCCGTGCCAGGGTTATACTTTTCGCAGCACTGAGGAATGTGACATACCTCATTTTGGCAGACAGTATACAGTATCTACTCTGATTATGGATTATTATGGACTTCAGAAATAGTTCCTTGAATGAGATCAAATTCTGAAAAATCGATTATCTTGTTTGAGGAAATGTGCTTCGGTTCGTTGTTCGGTTCTAGATTTTCTATTCACTTCATCCGTTATTGCCCGCTTACTAATTTACAGTGTAATATTCAGACAAGGTTTTGGTTCTACTTGAGAAAGTGAGGCACCGATCTACTACTTCATTATCTAGGGGACCCGAATGATTCGGTACTTAGACGAAGTTCAGTGTGTTGTTAACTCCAGTTTGTCCAGATTAATTCATCAGTTCCATATCGTTTTTGGAGAACTAAAATTGGAATCAAGAGCTCTTAGCGTTGCGTGTCTGTCAGTTCATATCTTAATGTTATGGATGGATTTTGTGAAGAACCTGTAGTTCTATCAACACATTTGTCGCAATTTCAATAGCATAAAGTTCTGCCTGGAATACGGTTGTATTGTGGGCCAGGCACAATTATGTGTTGGCCGCAGTATTGTTATCATATATTCCCGCTCTCGAGCCCCGATATGAGTTTGTGAACCAAGTTCAGAACTTAGTGGTCTAAGAAGGTATCAGCTTTTTCAACTTCACGGAGCCTTTAGCCCTAAATGACGTTGACCATAGGAAAGTTCTTTGTCACCATATGTATATGTTCAGATATTCCATCTGGCTATACTCAGTTTAATGAATCTTCTGTTGGTGCTATGGGATCTTTTCAGATGTTTTCCTTTTCTATGACTGATGGTGTTCTTTGAATGCTAGGAGTTAACACTTAAATAAAACGAGTTCTGCTGTTTCATTCTCAATGCCTCACCATCGTCATAGTTAGCTATCCAGCTGATTCCCAAATCATGTAGATGGTGATGAGGATCACAGTATCATGTGAGAAGAACAATAATCTTCCTCATTTCTTTTCTACTCAGTGAGAGCAGATCCGAAGTGAGCTTCAAAGACTTCATTCCCAGCTTTTTCAAGATTCTGTTGTCTGGCATTGATTGCCAAGCTTGAAGTTTCACAACGTCGAAAACGCTTCTATAGGAAATGCAGCAAAAAGACCCCTACTATCCATTTTCTAGTTAGTTCATCCGCTTTCTAATTACCTGCATTGGTGCGAACGACCCGGGATTCACACGATAGATGCACTGATGCTCTGAACCAAAACCTTTCCAGAGCACTATGTAATGGCACATACCTCAGCCTGGTAAACAGTAGAGAAGGGGTGCTCAAACTTGAACTGCTGGTGATCTACCTCAATATTTTTAGACTACTTGAGTTAGGTTTAGTTAGGTTCTTTTCTATAAAATCAATGAAGAAACTCATAGTTATTCAAAATTGAGAGTTTATTGGTTGTTACAAAACAAAATAGATACATATGGTGTTAAACTTAACTAAGGAGTGACTTTGAAGTGCTGCAGCTTTGAGATGTATATCTGAAATAATCTGCACCAACTCATTTTCAACAGAACATGAGTTCATATTAAAGTGACTAACTATTTCAGTAACTGATTTCTCAATGTTTTCAAATTAAAATGAAATAAATGATGCTATATTTGCCAATTTACTGCCATCATAAGAACGTTGCGCTAATCATCTCAATAATAGTTTTTCCTTTACCTTGAAGCTCCAAGTTAATGGTGTTTATGTGCATCGTGATGACAGTCAAAAATACCAAATCAGTCAGCCATTTTTCATTTTTCAACATCTGAGTGTCATCACCTCTTTCGTCTAGAAAAGCTGCTATTTAGGGCAATAATTCTTGAAACCTTTCTAGGAATTTTCCACGACTCAACCACCTGACGTCCGCGTGAAGACCTAATCAGTATGTTTAGCTAACACCATATCTTCCAACCTCAACTTAAAGAGCCGCTGTTGCAAGCTACGTGCATGAAGTTCACATTTTTTGTTGCAATGCCCATAATTTCCTCCGTGTTTAAAACTTTTGAACACAGAACTTGTTGATGTATAATGCAATGAAATGAAAAAAATTAAGGGAAATCTTCATTAGCTCGACACAATGCCACAAAACCGTTTTTGTTTCCAGTCATTGCAGCTGCTCCATAGGTTGTATTGCACACTAATTTATATATTGGTAGCTTGCAGTTTTTTACAAAATTGAAGAAAACGTCATATATATTGTTGCCACGGGTCTTCCCTTTCAGAGGAATGATTGTCAAAAATTCTTCCTTAGCCAGCATGCCATTGAATACTATTCGAATAGAAATACACAGCTGGGCAGTGTCTGTCATATCGGTGGATTCGTCGAATTGTAAAGAAAAGTATGTACATTTCATGATATCATGTTTTAGTTTATCTGCCATGTCCTGACTCTTGACTGTGACAGTCGGACGAGATAACTGAAGTTCTCTAATAGCAGACATGATTTCTGTTTTATTTTTAAAATCTCCAAATAAAGTCTCACCCGCTTCAATAAATGCTTCCTTCACAACCGATCCATCTTCAAATGGTTTCTTGTGTTTCGTCAATACATGAGATATTTTAAATGACGCGATCATAGCAGCTTTTGATTGTTTGGCTGGTCTTGTGAACAGGGTTTATCCTTTTCATAATTTTTATGAACCGTTTTATGATGCCTCTCTAAGTTACCACGCTTAGGTATTGCAACTGACGCACGACAAATGCACTTATCCTTCACCATACAAAAGAAAAATTATTCCTCCTAATCGTTATTAAAATGACGTAGTAGTGCCTTCAAATTACAATTCAGAATGACTCCAATTCCTGCAGGCGCAACACTTATAACGGCGTGAACGAGAGTCTCGAATGTTCCCGTCAAACGCGCCGCCCGAAATTTCTAGAAAAGCGGCAAGAATAAAGAACGTGACTTTTCTTTGACAAGTAGCGGGCGTACCTTTGATAAAGCCGCCTTTTGCCGTGTTATTTTATTACGTAATAAATTTTTGTAGTTTAGTTACTTACTTATTAAAAGTTTTTATCTTCTCGAGATCTACTCAAAAAGCACTCGCGATTCACCATTTTGAACCCCTGCAGTAGAGTATCTATTATTATTATGCTTATGCGCTTTTCTGGATTGCTCTGTGATTTTCAATGATATTCCGTCACTGAGATTACTTCACGATTCTTTAGAATCTTCTGTTACGTTTTCAGTCTTTTTACCCAAAATGTGAAATAATGTTAGTTATCCGAACTGAAGAAGGACCGAAACACTTTGTAGGATAGAAAAATTTTATCGCAAAGTCATTCAGTCGCCTATTCTACGAATTACATAAATGAGATGTGAGTTTATTTTATAAATATTTCGATAATTCCTTTCATCTCAGAAAATACAGCATTTTAAGTAATACTTTTTCCCAGAAGATACTCAAAATTGAATAAGTATATATAGCTTCAGCTTGAGGCGTTATTCACGGAACGCCGTTTATGTGCATATCTTCTGATTGAAATTTTCAGTTAGTTTAATGTTTTGATTGCGGTATTTGATATTAGTTTCAACTAGATATTTCCACGCACTTCTGAGAAAAATGCTCCTGGCAGACAAATAAACCGACCACGAAATGATACAATATTTTTTTCATTCTTTTGAGGTACGGAATCATTAATAATACAATAACGTACCCCAATAGATATCGGTATTTCTATAAATCACCTCTGTGCACATAGTTGCGGGCAAAATCTGATATAAAATATAATTAACGATTGAAGATGCATGCATCATCTGTGGTTTTGCAAGAATATTTCCCATGACAATATATAAGGCGTTATTTCATCATTTCCACATAAATTTAATGCAACTTATCTACCTTCACTGTCACCTACACAGATACCTAAGAAGGAAATATTTATCTCTCAATTGTCCACATTCAATCACGAAGAATAAATCCATAATTCCTATACTGAGGTTAAGGAATTGCATATTGAAGATGCATTTAATTCAAATGCGGTTTCATATCAGAGAATTGATTATTTTACTTGAGAATTCGCTTAAACTATCGAGGAATATCTTTTCACCAGCAGTTTCGTTGTGTGTTCTCTTGTTTCTTTATTTTTCTGATCAGGAATATGTAATAATAATAATGATAATACACTTTGTACAAAAAGTTAGGGATTTTGAAATATTTACTTCTGCCTTTCCTGGCTCTGCCTGATAATCACGAAAATCTTGTCCCAGTAAATCCCGAGCATTTAGATCTGGAAAACGTGGGTGAAGCTAATCATGATCATCTTCTTGATCTTACACATCATCTACCAAGTGAACTCGGGATGTACCCAGGTTAAATTGAGATTAGAATGTTGAGTCTCCCAACTATAGAAGTCCGCTTGTAAAACACACACTTTTTATCGGTCAATATTTAGTCGGGCTCTTAATCAGTATGAAGATTTATGCAAATACGCATGTTACAACGATTCGGTACTGGGCGATAAATAATTTTGATGGGCTCCTCCATTCCCTTCAAACAGAACTATCGGCCAAATACAGTTTCGTGAGAAGTGTTTCTTCAATTTTGGAAGGAAACATGTCCCTTCTGAAAATTAAGTTGAAACTCGTTGTGGTGTAAATTTAGAGTTCTGAATTTTTAGTACATGTGCAAACATTCATGTTCTCGATACTATTTGCTGTTTTATGGTCGGTTTTCAAACCTAACATCTTCAATTTGTTCATAACCTTAAGCTGTAATAGAAATTACTTACATGCAAGTTACATTTCTTAAGGATGGAGAATTACGTAAAAGGTGCATTGCAGCCACATATGGAGAAGACTCATTTAGTCCCATATCAAATACAGCGTCATATTCTAAACACTTTTAGAGTCGATGGGATTGCGAGGTCTGCTCTCCATGCCTCATGACTAATAGACTGTCTCAGAAAAGAAAGAATTCTGATCAGAGAAGTCTAAATCTATTGGACAGAAATATAGATGATTTCAAAATGTGGATGGATTCTGATGAAATAAATGACTTCTTAACAAGTTTTCAAACCAAAAATCTTTAGTCATTCTACACTCGTACACAATATTTGAATTCTAGTTAATCTGCGTTCGTATCAGAAGTAATAAATAAAGTCACAATTATTATTGAAATGTATTAAAAAAGGATTACTTGCTTTGAAGAATGCGATTAGTATGTAATTTTTGTTCAGTGCAATGAAGTTTTTGAAAACAAATAATGAAAACAAATAACTTCTAAAAATGTTCAGTTGAAAATTCCTCTTTTATAATACCTTCTGGCAGGTGCCGAATACCCTTAGATCGTGACGTCACATTTTCGATATCGGAGCCTCTAAATAACTTAGGCCCCGATAGCATATTCTACACAGTCGCTGATTGTTAATATTACGATTTGAAATTTTCGAAAGTAGAATCGATCTAGGTACAAAAAAGTTTACATGAAAAATTGGCCGTTTCACCATAGCCGATCAATCGTCTGACTGGCACTCCAAGAAGCATGGAAAACTATCCCTCAAAAAACGCACTATGATCTTCTAATAGAGGTATGACACGGCATTGTCGATCAGTAATGAATAGGCAGGGAATGCGTATGAAATTGAAACACCTTAAATCTTTTCGAAACAAAAACCCATATTTTTTCTTTGAAATAAGAAATTAGTTTTGAGTTATAAAAGATTTCTGTACTTGTACTTGTACTTGTATCTATTGTACTTGTACCTATTGTATTATTAAGTAGGAAATAAGACTAATATATAAGGAATAACTCTGTTCATTAGTTCGTACCTATCTGATGAAGTCACAGTGTGGTGAAACCGGTCATAGTTTTGTTAATATAGTGAAAATCTAAATAGCATAGTTTTATTTCATTGAAAATATGTATATCGATTTTCATCAAGTAACGACCTCCTCAATTAAATTCCTAAAATTTATAGAAATGGTTTCATTCGAGAATTCATCTTCGAAATATACTACCTACAATATGCAGGGTGTCTTCAACACATTAGTGAGAATAATCTAATTCTCAGTAACAAACGTAAAACTGTATTAAAGAGTGTAACGGTACGATGGAACAAGTCAACCAGCGTCGGCGTGGTTAATAATTGAATGGAATGACGCTAGGGATCAAGGCGCGAAAGATATTTTGATTTTCCCTCCGTTTTACTGAATACGCCAATATCTTATTCGTTATTCTAAATATTTTGAACAATTGAATACAATATTATGGGGAGAATAGTGCTCGTGCCCAGTTACCCAGTATAGTGCACACACCGGGATGATGTGCAGCGCATACATGAATTTGGATTCACGAATATTTGTAGGAAAGGGATGGGCCTTCTGAGATGCTCACCTTCCCACTCTTTATGTCTCTTCTAGTAATCTCTCATAATCTTCACTTATCAAAAAGATCCACTTTTAATTCGTGTACCATGTTGCGTGCGTGTTCATTTCATTTTTATATGATTTCATAAAATTCTTACCAAATCAATAAATATTTTAATTTCTTCTTCAATCCACATTTTCAAAATTGTGATAACGAAATCAAAATCACGAGAAAAAAAATTTAACATATATCCATCGTTACATAAATTGCAGAGCCACTTTTTAAGAGCGATTAACACTCTCTAGAATAGAAGACCAGCATGATTGGTTAGCGTAGACATATTTTCATACCTTAATCTACCGATATATAACGCACTTCATTGTGACCCCGCTTTCTCACGAAACTGTATCTCAAGATAGAGGGTGGTCGCATCGAATTCATTTGCATAATGTATCACATTACGGATGAACTATAATCGTATTTCGATCAAAATTCTTGAAATGAAATTTGTAATAGTGTAGTTTGCCAACTTGCAAAAGTGATAACGACGGCTTAGCACCAAAGCAATATCGTTGCTCTGCCATACTCTACCATATAAGAGCAGCCGCTGGTTTAGGCCAGTTATTCTACAGGCATTCCCAAGAGCTTATTTAAAATTTTTCATCCAAACAGTTGCTTCTTAACAAGAATTAATCCTCATAGTTAAATCAAGCAATAACCATAAAATCTTTATTGCCTCGTTAGAATAACCACACATTGTTAAAATTACCATACATTCAAAAGATGATAAAAATCTTTAGCGTGAAATTGGAGTACTGTATGAATTACTTTGAGGCAAAAGAAAATGTAATAATAAACTGTGAAATAGTTTATCACATTATAAGCACCTGAGCAATGACATATATAGTTAAATTGACGTCACTTTAGTACATCGTCACGAATATTTATGAGGAATTAAACCGTTACGTGGGTCATTACCGTTTCGATCTATATACCGCATGTAAGTGAAAATAGGGCCACCCCTGTTACATTTTTCTATTTGTAATATTTTGACAAAATTTAGGAATCGGATAGAAGATAACATTTTGAATTTGATAACATTAATATATTTGACATTTCGTTTTCGGTTATGCCAAAACCGATACCATCTTTCGATTTTCAAATGGAACACCCTCTAATTTTTTGCTTATTTTAATTGTTCATCTCATCCTACGACCTTTTGACATATTTTTGAAAGTAAAACAAAACACAATCTTTTTTTTGCAATTTTCATCTTTCGTTTTAGAAGGCCAACAGTTTTAAATTTTAGTTCTTCCACAAAAAGTAGATCCTCTTTTGAGACAAACATGTCCAAATTCCATTGTTGTTAATTATCGACATTGCGAATTAGTGAATTCAGTTTTGAGTATGAATCCATACACCCAAATTGAAAAAGTCGATATGCTCCTTATTGATGGAGAGTGCAGGCAAAATAATAATAAAATAAGTATGAACAAAACTTTTGCATCGCCAACGTAGTTATTATTATTAGCGAATGGGGAAACTGCAAAAATTTCCTAGTTATTTTCCACTAGAACTCCGGAACCGTTGAGAATTGAGTGACGTGAGTGGTATAAAAAAAAGATAAAAAATACTGCTTCTGTAATACCGGGTGGCCCGATATGGTTGTCTCAGAAGAATACATACTTTTTGTGGAAAAATGAAATTTAAAACTCTGACACCCTGTAAAAAATGAGCAATTGAATTTTTAGATACAATCTTGTATTTTCGTGATAGAAGATGTTGAGCTAAACCAAAAGTCACTGTTCTAGAACAAAAGATGAAAATTGCAAGAAGAAAAGATTGTGTTTTTTGTTTTTCCCTCAAAAATATGTCAAAAGATCGTAGGATGAGATGCACAATTAAAATATTCAAAAAATACAGGGTGTCCCATTCGAAAATCGAAGGTTCATATCGTTTCCGGCATAACCAGAAACGAAACGTCAAACATATTAATGTTATCAAATTCAAAATGTTGTATTCTATTCGATTGCGAAATTTCATCAAAATATCCCAACTAGAAAAAAAGTTACAGGGGTGCCTCTAGTTTCAGTTACACCCGGTAAATACATCTATAAACTTGTTACCTATATAGAGTATCCTGAATCGGTGAATATAAAGATGACACTGACAGTTAGCTTGCTGAGTATTAACCTTCGAAGATGAAGGCCACAGTTTTTTGACAACTTCTAAACACTACATGAATGTTAATCACATCTTCAAGATTATTGTTTTCCAATCCGCAACTATACATTAGTTGTTTGAACTATCGAAAAAGTGTTGCTTTCAAATACAGTCTTCAGCAAATAAAGCTCAACTATATTTTTGAAGTGGTGTACATAAACACCTCAAAAAAGTCTGGGGAACACTTACCAATATCCTTAAAATATGAATTTGATGATTCGAATTTATAGAAATCTTCCGGTTTTGTTAGGATGTATTGTATATAATGTATTCTCAAGAAAACAAAGTAATATTTGACTTCTCTAAAGCACCTTTTATAAAAAAAATTGAAATTTGGAAATGACGAAATTTGGTAAAACACAAAAAAATTCTGAACTAATATTTTCGAAACGATATGGAAGCACTCATATTTTCCAGTACCCAGAAGGTCCACCTCTGTTATTAATGACACTTTGGCATCGTCGCTGCATGCTCAATATTAAATTGTCTATTACATTTTGGCCTAAGTCATTCCAAGCCCCCTGAACTGCTAATCGAAGCTCCTGTTCATGATGGAAGACGTTTCGACGCAGGAGATTTCTTTTTAGGGTGTCCCACACATGCTCGATGGGATTCAGATCTGGGGAGCAGGATGGCCACGGTAGAAGATCGATATCATTTTCTTCAAGAACGTTCAAGACAACTCTTGCACGATGAGGAGGGGCATTATCTTGTTGGAAGAGTGGATTTTGACCCATTGTTTGAAGATACGGTACCACTACAGGTAAAACTATCTCATTTGCGTAAGAATTTCCTGTGAGGTTGTTCTGTATGAAAACGAGGTCAGTTCTTCCACCAAGGCGTATACCTCCCCAAACCATCACTGATCCGCCTCCCTGTCTAACAACTTCTCGAGCATGCTGTAGACGGTTTTGCTTTACAGGTTCCCTCCATATTCGAATTCTTCCCGAATCGGGATAATAACTAAATCTAGATTCATCACTGAAGAGAACTGTGGCCCACCTCTCTTGATCCCAGTTTACGTGTTCTTGGCACCAAGCTAAACGAGCAGCGCGATTTCCATGGGTCAGTTGTGGAACTCTTAAAGGACGTCTGGAATGGAGTTGACCTTCGTGCAGTCGATTTCTCACAGTTTGGTCGGAAATTTGTACATTATGAACTCGTGATAGCTCTTGAGCTAATTGATATGCTGTGGTAGTACGATCTCTTCTGGCTTGTAAAACCAAAAATCGGTCTTGGGCGACTGTAGTAATCCTGAAACGACCTGTATGGCGTTCTTCTACGCTACATGTTTCATTGAAACGCGACCATAAACGGTTTATGATACTTGGGCTACTTCCCAGAACCCTGGATACTTCCCGTTGTAAGCCCCCAGCTTGGAGCATGCCAACGGCTCGTAACTTCTCTTCTCTAGTCAAATGTCGTCTTTCCATAGTCGAATCACAAAACGTGAATCTTTTATTTGTGCTTACAACAGAAACAAAGTGCCAACTAACTGATTTCAAACACTGAATACATGAAATGATTATAAAGCAGCGTCGCATCTGCTGCATTTTTAGTTTTTTATAAAAAAAAACTGAAATCTGTTGCGGCACTCTACATAATTTTGTGAGAAATTGATGCAGGTGTTCATTTCTTAAAAAAAATCATCCATATTCATCGTTCTGGATACGATATATCGATATTCAGAAGTGTTCCCTAGACTTTTTTGAGGTGTTTAATATCGTATGCTGATGCCTTTATGATAAATTTTCAATAATTTTACTATTTTGAATGGTGATGGTGAACAAAATTTATGCGAAACAATTATGAAAAATGAGTGAAAATGAGAATAAGCAAATTTTGTGAATTTGAAAATTTAGTCCTCAACTTCAAAGTTCTTTGAAGTACTTAAAAACAGATTTTGCGTAGGACTCGGGCATTGTCATAGACTACAATAAAACTATATCAACATTATCAGGAAAGGGGATAATTATTGGTTCGACCCCCACCAAAGTTCGTCACTAGCTTCCGAAATTGCTCCATATAACGCTGCCTTCGTTCTCTCTTAAGCTTTAAATGACCAGCAGTATAATACACTCAAAATTTTATCTTTAAAACGTCAAGTTTCCCAGTTCCGATATTCCTCTGCCCACTCTTGCCGAACTATTCGATGATGAATGTGTAGTAAATTTTGACTGCTATTTTGCCTATTCCTAAAATGGATCGAATCTGTATCAAAATTTGTATTGAAACAAAATTGAGGACGTGGATGCATTCCTAATGTTGGCTATGGCACTTGGTCGAAGCTTCTTTCGACCAAAGCGACATTTATCGATGGTACGAAATATTCTCAGGCGGCAGAGAAAATGTGAACGACGAAGAACATGTCGAACATCTCAGAACGTCAACAATAAACCAAAATATTGATGAGGTGAAGTAGGTAGTATTGGACAATTGTTGAATCACCGTTCAAAAAGTTGCTGAGGACCTAAACATATTGTTTCGCCCATGCAATTCGATTTTTATCAATGATTTGAACATGAAACGATTCGCCGCGAAATTCGTGCCAAAATTACTCAATTTTGACCAAAAACAGCGTTTACAGTACTCAAGAGCTGTGGAAAATGTATGTCAGTCCGCGGTAACCCAAATTTGCTCCAGAAGATCATATCTGGTGCTGAATGATAGGTTAGGTTAGATTTCTGGTGCTGAATGAGAAGGTTTTGCTCACTGTTTTCATTGATTGCAAGGGCATAAGCATATTGAGTTTGAACCAAAAGGTAGAACTAGGATGGTCAATAAGGAAGCTATTAAGTTATTCGCAGTTTGTGCGAAACCATCCACCAAAATCGCTTGGATATCTGAAAAACTAAAGTCGGCTTCTGCGCCATGATGACGCCCCTATCACATATCGTTTCTTGTGCGCAAATATCTGACCGAAACAACACACTAATCACGCCATAGCTACCGTATTCCCTCGACCTGACGCTACGCCACGATTAAGACGATAAACGCAGCAACGAAGGAGGGACTGAAAAAGATCACAAAAAAATTATAACCATAGGAGAAAAAACTGCCTTCTTTGGGTTCTTTTATCTCAGTTTAGGTTAGGCCCACTGCTCTCCGACTTCTACACAATACTGTGATGACAATGAACTTAATCTACATCATACAACTTTTGAAAATTCAAGTCTGAAGGAATTTGACACCATTTTTCCATAACCAGTTTCTGGCGGCAGCACAACGCACGTATTTTCGCTATTCACTCACCATCAAATTCGTTAGAATTGAAATTTTGAAATTCTATTCGACTAAAGTATACGCGAATAATTGTTCTTCTGATTGAAAAAAATCAAAAAGATGTCTCTAGTAGTTTCCAAGATATTGGAACCAGAACTCGAAAAAATGCAATTTTACAGAAAAGCAGTTTTTCTGAAGCAACCTCTCGCGCAGGGCGCCAAAGGGCGGTTGACTTGAACATTGTTTCTACAATTTTTTCCACACTTTCCGTACTCAAGGATGTTCGAATATTCGATAAAGGCACCACTTCAGCGGAGATTTCAATAAAAACGAGGTTATGCTGTCACTTTCAGTTTCTTTCAGATTCAAATCACTATTTTCTCCGCAAATGCCTACACGAGGGAACCCAAAACTGCAACGAAAGTTTCAATAATTGTCTTTGGGCCAAGATACCAAAGAGAACATCCGTTGCCATCAATACCCTAAAGCTTGGTGTATTCGAAGCGGTCATATCTTTCAACGAAGGAAATCTGGTAAAATTCAAGATTTTGTCTGAATTGGGAATCACGCCTGGTTATTTTTGTGTGCAGTTTTGCAAAGAAAAGGACATTAGAAGAATGAAAAAAGGCAGCAGAGATCACGAGCGCTGAAACGGCTGGAAGACCATTGGGAGGAGCAAAAAGGGTAGAATCCATCTTACGCGCCGGGAGCCCACTGACGCTCCATTCAAAAATTCATTTGAGTGACTTCTGGTTCGGGTTTTCCACTTTTTTTGTTGTCCGGAAGACTATGCAGAATAATTTAGAATAAAAAACTAAGAAACGAATTTTGGGTCATTTTTGCGGTCTAACCCTCTTAAAGCTATTTCACCAATGTAGAGAAGAAGTAGATAGTTTCTCAATTTATACAAAACGTTTTTCCACCCACTAGATTTGTTTCAGACGTGATAAAACAAAATGTATGATCATTTGATCATTTCTATGAAAACTGGTTTCCTGTGTGGAAATATGTCAATTTCTATCAGAATCGTTTCGCCAGATATGAAAAACGTTTATCCATCTACTAAATTCATTTTACCACGCGAAAAAAAAAATTATATTCATACATGATTCAAAGCTTTACTGATTCTTACATGTTACCCTGTCCACTACGGTATCTAACCATAGATCGCTCTAGGCCCCTCCAAATAAGCGCGTTACCATGTTAACCACGCTTCCTTAATCACTGATCGCCTAGTAGGCCCTTCGACCAGGCTAGGCACAGAACGTATTCTGGGCCTACCTGGACAAAGGATTTTAATATCCGTGCATTCCGGAGACTCCCGGCTTTTTCTCTTCAACGACCTCTTCGAATTCACACTGTCTTAGAAAACCGGCTGCAGCATGCTTGCTACCGGGATGGGGTCACACACACGATGAAAACACTGATGGTTAACACAAACACTCTTTGTAAACGTAAATTTAAAATGAAATACATACACCTGGTTCGTTGGTAAACAACGGCGGTTTGGCAATATGGTCGGGGCGTGGGTACGGAAAGCCGGCTCGTGGCAACGCGTTCTGCAGTCGGTTTTCTAAGACAGTGTGAATTCGAAGAGGTCGTTGAAGAGAAAAAGCCGGGAGTCTCCGAAATGCACGGATATTTAAACCCTCGATCCAGGTAGGCACAGAGTACGTTCTGTGCCTCGCCTGGTCGAAGGGCCTACTAGACGATCTGTGATTAAGGAAGCGTGGTTAACATGGTAACGCGCTTATTCGGAGGGGCCTAGAACGATCTATGGTTAGATACCGTAGTGGACACGGTAACATACGAAAGATGGTTTTCCATTATGGAAAAATTGATTCAATGCTTAAACTTAATGATTTATAAGAAAATGGTTTTTTAGAGTTGAAAAATGTCCATGTGAACTAGAATCGTTTCACCACCTATAAAAAACTTTTTTCAACCCATTCATACTTGAGTCCTGGCTAACTTCACGATATATGAAAACTGGTTGTTCGGTATAAAAATATGTCTAATTTTACTAAAATCCTTTCACCACCAATTGAAAACGTTTATTCACCCATGATAAACCGAGAAAAAAAAATTTCCATACTTGGTACCAAGCTAAATTTCCACAAATTCAATTTCGGAAAGAGAAAATTTTCTCTTCGATTTGAATCATTCTACCTTCTAGAAGGAGCATTTCAGCATCAAGTGGATTCCCTTCTCATTATAATCATAATGCATTCCATAGAGCAACAATGTTTTTTCACTACGTAGGCCATTGTTAAAGCCGGAATATCCAAGTGTAATACTTGGTCTTTGGTTTTACCCATATTTTTACTTTATAGCAGGGGTGCTCAAATTTGAACTGTTGGCGATCTACCTCAATATTTTTAGAGTACTTACGATCGACTCTGAGAGGCTGCAAGTATGTGTGATGCAGGGTTGTCGTACATACACGATACACCCTACCTACCTACCTAGGGTGTACCGTGGCATATATAGATATTAGCTTTCCGCACAATATACATTATTTTAGTCAGGGTGTGGGTTAGATTTAGTTAGTATCTTCTCTATAATATCAATGAAAAAACTCATAGTTATTCAAAGTTGCGAGTTTATTGGTTGTTACAAAACAAAATAGTTACATATGGTGTTAAACTTAACTAAGGAGTGACTTTGGATGTTGCTACGTGCACGGATGGAATTCACAATTTTTGTTGCAATGCCCATAATTTCCTCCGTGTTCAAAACTTTTGAACACAAAACTTCTTATGTATAATGCAATGGAATGAAAAAAATGAAGGGAAATCTTCATTATCTCGACACAATGCTACAAAACCGTTTTTGTTTCCAATCATTGCTGGTGCTCCATTGGTTGTATTGCACACTAATTTATATATTGGTAGCTTGCAGTTTTTTACAAAATTGAAGAAAACGTCATATATATCTTCGCCACGGGTCTTACCCTTCAGCGGAATGATTGTCAAAAATTCTTCCTTAGCCAACGTCATTGAATACTATCCGAAGAAAAATACACAGCTGGGCAGTAACTGTCATATCGGTGCATCGGTTGTAATGCACACTAATTTACATATTGGTAGCTTGCAGTTTTTTACAAAATTGAAGAAAAAGTCATATATACCTTCGCCACGGGTCTTACCCTTCAGAGGAATGATTGTTAAAAATTCTTCCTTAGCCAACGTCATTAAATACTATTCGAAGAAAATACACAGCTGGGCAGTGTCTCTCATATCGGTGGATTCGTCGAACTGTAAAGAAAAGTATGTACATTTCATGATATCATGTTTTAGTTTATCTGCCATGTCCTGACTCATGACTTCAAAACGCCTTGTGACAGTCGGGCGAGATAACTGATTTCTGTTTTATTTTTAAAATCTCCAAACAAACTCTCACACGCTTCAATAAATGCTTCCTTTACAACAGATCCATCTTCGAATGGTTTCTTGTGTTTCGCCAATATATGAAATATTTTAAATGACGCGATCGTAGCAGCTTTTGATTGTTTGGCTGGTCTTGTGAACAGGGTTTGTTCTTTTTTCAAACAAGATATCAAATCACGTACTTTTCGTTTGATAAAGCCGCCATTTGCCGCTAGCAGAGTGTTATTTTATTGCGTAATAAATTTTTGTAGTTTAGTAACCTACTTATTAAAAATTTTTTCTTCTCGAGACTTAATCAAAAAGCACTCGCGATCGACCAGTCAATCGCGATCGACCGTTTGAGCACCCCTGCTCTATAGAGTATACTCATGTGAAAATTCAAAGTGATATATATATATATATAAACATATATACAAAAAATTTGAAACCGGCAAAAATTCGCTTCAATCTATATAAAAACGCTGAGAAATTCAATTCCCCAACGAATAAAATGTTTGTGCTCACTGCATTAGATAAAAACTCAACATTGTGCACTCATCGGGTTTTAAGAAAAAGGTCTTCCCAAACCAGATAAAAAACATTGTTCATCGCCTGACAGAAATTCCATCCTTCTTCATCAAAACATTCAATCATTGAAGAACAAAACCTTAGACATATAACTATATAACAGAAACGCCGAAGATCCTTTGCTTCACTGAAGATTGGTGCAGGCAAGAAAGACTGTTCGTGACTACAGAAGACTATAAACTGATCGCCTCATATACACGCACTACGAAGTTGCACGGTGGATGTACCATTTTCGCTTAGCAGGATGTGGATATGGAGGAATATAATGGATTCAAACAATTTTGCCAAGATATCACTATGGAGTGTACATGTGCAGTAAGCAAAACAAATAAATTGATTGTTTTCTGTATGTATCGGTCACCTCTTAGTGATGTAAATATCTTCTTAGATAAGTTAAGCCTAATCCTAGGAGAGGTAAATGAGAACTTTAGGGGGTTTAGAGTAGTTTTGTGCGGGGATTTCAATGTGCGTCTCTTAAATTTGACCAATGACTAAGCGAACTTTATAGACAATCTAGTTCAAACTATTTTTGAACCAACACGCGTCTAGAAAAACTCCCAAACATTAATTCACAACATATTTGTGAATAATTCGAAGCAAAATGACGGCGAAGTAATTGAAACTGCGCTATCTGATCATTATGTCCAAGTTTTTAAAGTAAATTTAATTACAAAATCACATGAAATCAAACCCCTTCAAAAAAAATTCTATTCACTAGCAAAGATGACCCAGTTTTCTCAAACAATCGCATTAGAAGACTGGAAGGACATGTATGCTCAAGTAGACCCAAATGTTGCATATGAATTGTTCTTAGAAAAAATTAAGACCCTAGACAAGCTCATCTTCAAACCCAAGTTGAATAAAGTTCTTCCTCGTAGAAATTCCTGGATCAATGCTGGTATAAAAAAAATCGTGTAGAACCAAATGCAAAATACTAAAAGATTTGATTAGAGGGATATCATCCAGATCGTGTTATAACGTTTATTGCTAGTACTTGAAAAGGTTCATAAAACAGGCTTAAAAAATTACTGATGGGCACTTCATATACAACGCCACAAATCAAAGCAGAGCAACGTGGCAGGTTATCAATAAGTATACAAACAAAGGCAACCAAAAACGATGCGTTCTTGTCGATCTCAAGAAAGATAATTATAGCGCTGTTGAAGCTTTGAACGAAATAAATCAACATTTCGTAGACATCTGCCCAGAGATCACCAAAGGAGAGGACTATTTGAGATCCACGACACTATAATTTCTCTCTAAAATGAACGAAAACGACTGCTGTAGGTTTGGATGAAATCCCTATAAAATTAATAAGTATGTGGCTCATATCATTTCGGACCCCCTGTGTCACATCGTGAATACCACCTTGGAAAATGGGATATTACCAGAAGAACTGAAATGCGCCCAAATAATACCCATAAATATAATACTTATAAAAGCTGCAATAGAACTGCCATAAGCAATGTAACAAAAATGACTTCTACAGGTTAAGCCTATATAGTAACTTTTTGTATTGAGAAAGGTTAAAACACAATCCGAGCTATAAACATAGCTGTATCTGCCGTTCTAGAGGCACTCAAGTAAAATAAACCTGTTGTTGTGATGGCTTTGGATCTCAGTAAGGCCTTCGACGGTGTAGACAAAACTATCCTTCTGAAAAAGCTGGAAAAGTATAGAATAAGAGGAATACCATTACAACTCATGAAGAGTTATCTTACTGATAGAGAGCAATATGTCGCAGTGAGAGATGTGCATTAAAGCATGCAAAACCTCAAAGAAGCTGCATACAAAAATTGGAGTTCCACAAGGCTCTATACTTGGACCTCTACTCTATATCCTCTATACAAATGATTTATCGGGTCTTGTTGATGAACTATAGGTGCAATTCGATATATGACTCAAATGTGATAGAGAGCGGTAATAGCACAGATGAAGTTAAACTGAAAACTTCACATGATTTAGATCTTCTACATCAATATTTCAACAGAATCAATCTTAATTTGAACGCACAAAAACACAGCTTCTGCGACTTGCTTTCGGCAGAAACTGTGAGAAAATTTCTATCACACACAACAACCACACAATAAAATCCGTAAAGGATATGCGTTTCTTGGGTGTAACCATTGATTCTAGACTGGAATGGACCAGCCATGTCCTGCGCCTTGCGGGTTTGATAGCACGTTACTGTTACGCTCTTCGTTTGATCAACTCGCTGGTAAATTTTCAAACCGCATTGGTGTCATACTATGCAAATGTTGAGTCACGAATTCGCTATGGTGTCATCTTTTGGGGCAACTCTGCCCTGCATATTCATCTATGAGGCAGTTATGTTTGTCAAAAATAATATGGATCTATTTGACAGAAGCGAACATATCTATCTTACGTGAAATGAAACAAACCTGAAGTCCATAAAATACAACCGTTTCTAGCTACAGAAAAATGTGAATTTTATTATCAGAAAAATCCACAATAAACTGCCACTTCATATTCGTAATGATCGTGCGAAAATTTAAAAAAAAATTATTCTGGAGTTTCTGCTGCAAAAAGTCTTTCAAGTTTCTGCTGCAAAAAGTCTTTTACAGCATGCAGGAGTTTCTAGATGCCGAAATCCTATGAATGTATTGAGAGGGATAAATGTAAATTTTGTAGTAAACATAATATTTATTCTTTCACTGTTCCTTGTTTTTGTTTGTAAGTTGTCACCTTCAAATTATTGAACTGTTCAATTTGTACTGTGGTTTCACGTCTGACATATATATATATATATATATATATATGCAAAAGTCTTTCAAGTTTCTGCTGCAAAATATATATATATATATATATATATATATATATATATATGTATACAATATGCAGATTCTGAACTGACAAATTATACCTATCTATCTATCGATCTATCTAAAACAAATCTTTAGGGTGGATAAACGTTTTTTATAGGTGGTGAAACGATTTTAATAGAAGTGCTCATATTTCCACGAGGGAAAACCAGTTTTTATAGAATGTGGAGTTAGCGCCGAATCAAGTATGAAGATCATTTTTTTCACGTGGTAAAACGAATCTAGTGGGCAGATTATCATCTTTTATAAGTAGTGAAACGATTCTAGTTGACTTGGATATTTTTCCACACTGGAAAACCATTTTTTTCCATTATTCGTTAAGTTAGCTCTGTATCAAAGATACATCGTAAAAGCAATCTAGCGGTCGATAAACATTTTTTCATAGGTGGTGTTAACTATTTCAGTAGATAAGGCATTTTTCCACACTAGAAATACATTTTTTATAAATCGTTAAATTAGATCTGTATCTAGTATGATTATGAAATTTTTGTGGTGAAACGTAGAAGGAGACATATTTTCACACGGGAAAACCAGTTTTCTTAGAACGTTAGTTACCCAGAATTAGAAATCATCATAAATTTTTCTTCGTCACGTGGTTAAACGAATCCAGTGGATGGAAAAACGTTTTATGTAGATGGAGGAACTATCTACTCCTTGTATACATTGGAGAAATAAGTATTCAATATCAATTTGAACTTGACTCCTTCTGAGAAATAGTGAATGAATTTATTATCGCAAAAATTATTGTTTTCTGTGATGTAACTACGAATTGAATGTTTTGAATTTTCTCCTGATTCTGTGCTATTGGACGTCGCTTCTCGCTAAATTTCATGTTTCTAGGTTAACCGTACGAACCCTATAGGTTCTGTTTCAAAATACAACATAAACGGCAGTTTGGGCTAACATAGAAGTTTTATTGTTTTCAGCTCCAACAGACTGCGGACCTGAGTGTTTGATGTCAACTTCAAATCTATACCTAAACATTTTCCTAAAAAACGAACCTTGGAACACAAACAGACAGAAGGTCAACATTCTTCATTTTGAGTTTTCGCTACTCATGTACACACAAAACTGTATAGGAAAATATACAATATTGTTGTTATTCTCGTGGACTTATGCACTATCTCAGCTGTTAGCTGGATATGATTTACCTTTCCCAAATTCAGCAATCAAAGGAATAGGCTCGATTACAATATACTTGACATAAATTTCCTAACTATCCTACATGTATTAAGAATTACAGCTTTTTGTATTTCTATATAGCTATTATTATTATTATTATTATTAATATTCTAAATGCTATGAAAAAATACATATTAAGATAAGATTGCTTTGAAACGCCATTGACATGTGTAAAACAACATATGCCCACATGATAAAAATATTCAATCATTTCCACAATTGAAGTATGACCCCAGGCCATTCGGGCATTACGAGCAATGAGAAGGCGGACTCTTTGGAACCCCAAGGAGCTGCCTTGGGATTCACTTCCTAGGCTCGGATTTCCCGAGTATGAAGTCTGACATAGCAAATGAAGTCCAACCCAAACACATCATGAAGCTGCCATTCTAGATCATCATTCCTAGCAGACAGGAATAGACCAACTCCAAGGACCGTCCATTTAAGGGCCCCTGTTGGTTCACAGACGGCTCCAAAACAAGGTATTGAAGCTGGTGTATATGGTCGAGGAGCTGCCAAGGAACATTCGATTCATCATTTCAAGCAGAAATATTCGCCATTGACCACTGTGCTAATCTTTTGCTTGCGAGAGGATTAACAAATAGCTCAACAAACATCATCACCGATTGCCAAGCTACACTGAAGGCATTGGCATCCGATAACTGCACGTCACTTATTGTGCAGGAATGTCACTCCACCCTCGCCAAACTGAGAGAACGGCTCTCTTTGATATGGGCCTTTCGAGCATTGAAGCAATGAAAAGGCGAATTTAAGGGTGGAAAATACCTAGGGGTTGAACCTGCCGGTACGAGAGCACTGTCTGAACCTCACAGTTCTCAAACACTCTCAACTTGCCATAAGTAAACCTTCCACTGCGAGAACCAAGGTTTAGCTTAAACTTCCCAGGCTAGACCTAAGAGTTCTTAACTGCCGTGTTAACGGTGCACTGTCGCTTCAGAAGTCACCTAAATGAGTTAGGATAGATCGAGAACTCTTCATGTAGACTATGCTAGGAGGAGATAGAATCAATAGAACATGTCATGTGACAATGTTCAGTTGGATACAGAATCAGGTATGAAGAACTTGGATTTCACAAACTGGAGCTGACTGAACTTATTTAACTCTTTTCCACAAAGCGACTAAACTTTACGAGATGGTTGGAGCTTGAATATGTAATTCGTGAAATTTAAGGTAGAGTGTGCCATAATGGACCTCTCGATCACAGTGGCGGAGCACACTCAAATTGTAATATCTATCTATGTATGATCCTCATCAATTTTTGTGGATTGTATTTGTAATGCGAACTGAACATTATTTGAGAGGTGAATGAAAGAAAACAAAGTAACAAACACATCACCTTGTAACACAACGAATTTTTTTATAGCGCGATTGGTGAATATGACAGACATTATCTAATCATTCCGGAATATAATAATACCATCCTTGAATAAAGTAGATCGTACTATGCTCTAGCCAATAACACTTTCATTTTATAGAGGAAACATTAATATCTGTTGTATTGAACTTTAAGATCTAATGATGGTAATGCCATAGAATAAGTATGTCTTGCAGATCTCGACACTCCCATTTATTTTCTTGCTTTAGGCCAGATCAAAGTGGAACATTGTGGTATGCATTCCACTCTCGAGCTCTATGTTGCGGTGTTACGATCACGAAAAGAACGTTGAAATTTCTTTCGAAGGTTACGAGACAAAGAGTAATCATTTTTTTGTTCCGCATTCAGCAACGAATTCGGAGTAACATTTGTAGGAGTGTAACGATCTTATATCGGATTCCTTCAATCGATATTAGCAAATTAAATAAAAAATTTTCATTTTTTCCTTTAAATTTTCAATTTCATTGGGGAAATCTAGATGACTATGAGGAATATATATCTCTAGCCCAACTGTCCCAAACGTATATGAATTGAAAATTTGATTTCATAATCTTGATGTATGTTCAATAGATATATTACAGTACTGATTTCTAATTAAAATCGGCTTAAGTGTATATTGTTCCCGTTAAAAGTTTATGGGAACTTTAGTTCCATTTCGAGTTTATACAGTCTTATTTGTTACTAAAGAAATAAATTCAAATTATGGGAATAAACATTCCATAAAACATAGTAAATTAAAATGTAATGATTCCGTACTAATGGTTAAACGGAAAAATGTTGGAAACATTGATTATAAATTGCGGTAATTTAAATGAAACGAAGCGGCGGTCGTAAATATTAACGTGAGCTGTGAAAACTTGTTGAATGAAAGCTTTATAATTATGAATAATGAATAGACAGTTGTAAAGAAAACAGATTATTTTCGAGATTAGTAGGTTATATTTCCTACGGAAATCTAATGAACATTGTCTGATGCCAGAATGTGTATTTCAATTCTGAAATTGCCAATAATATTCGTAAACAATGAATATTGGGAACCCAGAAAAAGAGGAATGGAATCATTTAGAAATATACAAGCATCCCACAATTAAACAATCAAATACAGCACAAAAAACTTCAGCCTGCAACGTACATTCAAAATTTCAGCAATAAAAAAACCGTAGAAATGGTCTTGTTCGATTCTTTTAGACTTAATGTGAGCCAGAACTTTCCCTGGATAAGAAAAAAGCAGTTTGAATAAAGGGTTTGAAAGTCTCAGTTTTTGTGTTTCGCCTATATCTCCTAAACTATGACTTCAACAGCAAAATATTTTAATTGAAGCTGACAAAATTACCTACAATGATCTCCCACATTTTTGTCTTTCGATTCCAAGCTAAAAGCTTTATGAGTTTGGATGTTAAATTAAACATATTCTATTTTTATTACACATGGTAGGCAATTGTATGAAAATAATGCGGCGATCACCGATGAGCCTGAGATCCTTCGTCATTTCCTTTTGGTTAATGTGTGAAAAAAAGCACCAAGGTTGTAGACAGAACTACTTTGGCGTAAGAGCTTGAAGATCTTGTTTTCAGTTTTTCGCTTTTATTTTGAAAACTGACTACTGAAGAAAAATATTTCAGCAACAAAGTCAGAGCACAGCTTTCCCTGCAAAAATTAAAGTACAAATTTCCCTGCGAAAATTGTCATATGATTCTTTCTACTAGAGATAATCTGTTGAAGGATAAAGGACTCACCAAAGTAATAATTAAATTATGCTTTCTTCCCATTTAAAACTAAATCAAAGTCAAAAATTGATTTGTATCTGTAATTTTAAATTACAATATGAATTCTTGAGTTATTTCAAGGCAGTAAATGAATCGAATGTATTTGGTGAAAATACATTAAGTCATTAAGGGATGTCAAGGGGGTCCATGTTTCAATTCTTCCTTCAATTTCTCAGCGCTACTTATGTTATGTTATGTCCCGTCCAACCTCATGAACTTTTGTCACACGCTAACGTGAAAGACAGAAGGAAGGGTCTCCCATTCGTAGGTCTGACTCAGGATATTTTCATATGATTGATTACGTTTACCATGAGTAATGAATATAAAATGAAATATTTTTATCCGCTTTCAGATGCTACAATATACTTCGTAGGTGACATTTGCATAGAACTAATTTTATAGAGAATTTTATCGGTTTTAATTTATTGAAAAGAGCGCTTTTCTGAGAGAATCGTAGTTCCTGAGATATAAGCGAAAAACTGGAATTCAAGTTATTCCCCACCCCCACGGAACTTTTGGCTCATATTAGTCCAAGTCCGAAGAAACTTTCAAATATCTAAGATTTTCTAAACTAACTTTTCATAAATTTCTGTCATGAGTAATATACTCATTCAATTTTATGTATTGCTTCTTTTTTGTGAAATAAGATAAACATTTGCTTTCTTTCTCGCTGTGAAGTCAGCTACCTTCAAAGCCATGAATCATCTATCATATTCTCCTGATGTATTGAGGAAACATTGATTAGGGATATTTAAAAATTACCAAAAGCAATAGAATAAAAATGGGAACATTTGAGCATTATGAAATAACACTATAATAATGAAATTCGTGTGTGTAATGTGTGATTTTATGTTTCTTTTTTGTAAAATAATTTTGGAAATTGGAAACTTAAAATTAGCAAAAAGCAATAGAAAAAAACATCTTAGGATTATAAATTAACACTATCTTATTGAAACTATATTATTCATCCTTATATAATTATGTTCCAGTTCAAACTTTTACTGCAGTGCTTGAAATAGAAATTATAAAATTACTTTTTTCCATGTTTCAGATGTCATCTGCGAGCACATTAAGCAGCAGTACTACTAGAAATTATAAACGTGGTCATCGCCGATCAATATCATCGGGATCAGAAATCAGATTTACTAGAAAGAAACTTACTCACCAGTACAAGTTAGGGTGTATTATAATAGCTATTTTCCTAGTTCTGCTTTTATTCGCAGCCGCAGCTGTCTACATCGGGTGTAAGTATACTATTCAATTCAATGATACCTCTATACAATTTATGGAATCATTGATAACAAATTAATATAGTTAAGAGATAATTGTTAAAACATCTATAACTTACAATCTAGAAAATCTTTCAAGGATCCCTGAAATATTTGAATTGCTACCTTTTTTCAATCTATGAAAGGTTGATGAGAAGAATCTACTAACAGAAAAATCCAATATCATCTACATTTTCATAGTAGTGCTCAATATGAAGAGTCTTAGAAAAAATTTCGCTGTTATTTTTGTCTATGTGACAAACTCAGTTAATTTTTCTTCGAAGAACATATTCCTATGTACAGGATAGGGCGTAATGGTAGGGCGTTTTGGAAATGAGAATGGCCCAGCTGTTTTTCAACGTAACATTTTTAATTATGTAAAATGAAAGGTTAAATGTTACCATTTAGTGTAGAAAAAGTGAAAAGAATCATGTTCTGATGACGTCCGTGTTCCGCAATGCATTGCTGTACTTAGTCGATTCTCAAAGTTCTGCATCACCCGCTCTAACAAATCGGTGTCGATTGCCTTAACTTCTCTTGTGATGCCTTCTTTCAACTCTTGCAGATTTTGAGATTTATTGACGTAGACTTCAGCCTTTAGGTTTCCCTACCAAAAATAATCACAAGCCATGAGATCCGGGGAACGAGGGGGCCACGGCACATCACAAAAATACATGACCAGGAAAAATGCGACTCACAACTTCCATTGAGGCTCTGGCTGTATATGCCGTGGCGCCATCCAGTTGGAACCAAACATTTCTTCTGTTCATTCTTCGTCGTCGCAATTCTGGGATGAAAAAGTTCTCCAGCATGAAAACATATCGCTCAGAGCTTACAGTTACGGTTGCCCTTCTCTCATCCTCGAAAAAGTGCGGTTCAGTCACCCCAAGACGGCTCATAGCGCACCAAACGGTGACTTTCTCACTGTGAAGTGGGGATTGATGCTCAAATGAAAATGAGGCTCATCAGTCATCATTATCACTGGTTCATTTTCATCAGGGATAACCATTTGCATTCTCTCGGCAAACTGCAGGCGTTGTGAAAAATCTCCTTCATTCAGGTGCTGGACAACTAAGAGCTCATAGGGGTGAAAGCGGTGGTCTTGGTGTGAAATTCTGCGAACAGTTCGACGACTCATTTGGAGTGCTGCAGCTCGTTTTCGGACGGAGCGCCCTGGGCTTTGAATTACAGCTTGTCTCCCTCTTTCGACAGAAGCTGGTGTCCTTGCACATCGGGGACGACGTTGAGGTTGCGGATTCATTGCTGATGCAGTCGTTCTGAAATTCTGTACCCATCGGATGATTGTGTCACGTTTCGGAACTGAAGCGTTACGACCTATGTTGAAGCGCTGGCTAAAGCGCCGCTGCACGACAAAGATAGACTCTTCCGATTTTAAATACTCTTCAACTGCAAACGCACGGTTTTTCTCGTCCAGATAACCATAGTGAACTAAATGGTAACTCTTCTTAAGTCGAATGACCTCTGTCGCTCCCCTCTAGTCACTCACCGTTACGTGTACTACCCGTTCCAAAAACGCACTTCCATTACGCCCCACCCTGTATATTTTAACTATTCTCAGAGTCATACAAATTTCTTATTTCAGTCAGTTATTTCACTGGAGAATTTCCAGGCCCATTCATTTATAGAGGAACATTCAAAATAATTGATGGTGATGTCTACACAAATGAATTGGCAGACCCAAACAGTAAAAAATTCAAACTGAGATCAAGAGATTATAAAGAGAGACTCAATCTATTATATAAAAGAAGTTCTATAAGACATGGATTTGCAGGTAGCGAGATCCTAGCACTTGATGGGTAAGTAAAACATAAATCCAAACTACATAAGTATATTTTTCAATTATTATTCACATTAAAGGGCTCAAACTCATTTTTCTGCTTTAATTTTTTAAAAGATTGAGATAAACTAGTGCATGTACTTTACAAGCTACCATCATTCATATTTCTAATATTTTTCACGGACGTGTCAGGTTTTGCTATACAAGGTGTCTACTATAAAAGTGTCAAACTTCAGGAAGTGATAGTACAAGTGATTTGCAACAAATAATGTTCTATAACATTTTTTTGAAACGTTGATAATTATCGAATTATTTAACCCTTCGTGATTTTACGAAATTTTCTGCATTATCTCTTTAAAAACAAGAATATCTCGATTATTCTTACACTGGAAGGTAACATATTTTACTATTTTTCTCCAGTAATACGAAAAAGATTTACAAACTATAACAGGTGTTCAAAATGTCTTCCTTTTCTTGAATGCACAACTATCAACTACTCTTTGGAGTTCAATGTGTTTTTGACTCATTTCGTTGCAACAGATTCAAATTCTTTCTATTAATTATTCCTGAGTATTAATGGAAATTCTGAAAACATTGGTCTTCAATGAGCCCCATAAATAAAAATCAAGCGGCGTAAGGTCAACGCTTCTGGGTGGCCATCTCAGCGGCCCGAATCGACCTATCCATTTCTTTCCAAATCTCTCAGTCAGTTCTGGACCATTCTAGAATTATGAGCTGGGCAGCCCATTTGAAACCAAAGGTGCTGCCGAGTAGCTAAAGGCATTTCTTCCAGAACGTTCTTTATTTCGTTATTTAATAGATTTAAGAATTCGTTTGAATTGAGACGATTGGGAAGTAAAACTGGCTCGACAAGCCTCCTTAACCCCAACCACATTTACTCTAATCTCGTGCTGAGAGTGTTACACAATGATGCCATAAGGATTTTCTGTTATTCCATATATGGAAATTTTTCAAATTTATTATACCAACCTCAGTAAAAGTTACCTCATCCGTCCATGATATTTTATCTGATCCACACTCCTGTAATTTATTCATGTACCAACTACAAAATTGCAACCTCACCTCACTATCAACTGGCAATAGGTTTTAAAGCTTACTCAAATGGTAAGGATGTAAATTATTTCGCTTGAAAACTCTATGAACCGTGGAATAATGAAGTCTCAATGTAGCACCAATTCTCCTAGTACTTGTTGTAGGGTCCTCGCGGACAGCCTGCAATATTACAGGTGTTTGTCTCCATTGCTGAGCATTTCCACCACCTTCTCTAATCCTTAAATCACTGAATGAACCAGTTTCACCGGAGCGCCTAAACACTTCAACAAATGTATTTCCGCAAGGTTGCGCATTGCATACTCCCGCGCCGCTGCCCGGATATTTCCATTCGCGAAGCCATAAACAAATAACATATCTCGATATTATTTATAAAACTGGGCATGTTTTCTTTTTTTCGAAAAAGATAATGGAACCGTAAAAAAGGAAAATATGAACTTCAATTAATTAATTCATTGGATGACAGTTCCTGTCGAATTCTAAATATTTTTATTTGTTTTAAAATCAAGTAATATAAGCCTTGTGTGATTTATTATTTTACGATTCTTTTTCTAATTCCTTCTTCTAATCCGAGAAAAAAATTAATTATTCCTAGTTTCTTAAGCATTCAATATGCAGATATGTTATTTATTTATGGTTTATTATCATTGAAAAGTCATTTGTGGAATTGTTTAGCAGTTCCGGTGAAACTAGCTCATTTGTGATCGAAGAATTAGAGAATTTAATGTTCTTACTCTTACTCTCACACATGATATTGCTGGGAAAAAATAGTAAGCTCAAAAGTTGATATACCGTTTAAAAGCAAGTTGAATGTAGTAGTTTAACAAAAACAGCTACTTATCGACCAGTTTTCAGTGGTACAGCTAACAAGAAAATACCACTAATTTTGTTAATTTCACAATTTTTTATTTAGCCTTTTACAACACCAGGTATACAAAATTTTTTACCATTAGTACTTACCTATCTCATAACAAATTCAATGCTCTTTCCGATGATATATTCAGATTTGATGAAGCTGTAAGAGTAACAGAGATATTCTTGTTTTTATAGGGAGAAGCATAAATTTTCATAAAATCACGAAGTGTTGAATAATTCGATAATTATCAACATTTCGAAAGAATGTTATAGGAATGTTATTATTTGTTGCAAACGACTTGTACTCACCTCCAGAAGTTTGGCAACTTTTATAGTAGACACCCTGTACACTTTCTTTAAAACTACCCATAACTAGTTATTCTTGAAATAAAATTCATTATATGCATATTATAATGTGAATTATTGAATTGTAATCTGCAAGAATATTCATTTCATTGAAATTTTCTTCGTGCATTTGTTTGATGAACCATATGACCATTTTCTTGTATCACTATTGAATAATTTTCATTAACAAGTGTTTGGAAGAGATCCTTTAGACCACCAATATATCTAATAGATTTTTTGAAATCATACCAAAACTGCTGTTCCATCAAATATACCTTTTAGTTCTAATAAACATATTTCTACAAAAATAATTTGCTTTCAGAACGGAAAATAAAGACCTAGTGATACATTTTACCCTGAATGTGGATCCAACATACACAGATGCAGTAGATAAAAGAACCCTAGAAAATATAATACTTAATGATGTAAGGCAAGGGAACTCAATAATATTCAGAGATCTCAAAATAGCTGAAGATAGTATTAATATCATGCCAAATAATCAAATAACTACACAATCTTCAACAATATCTACAATGATGTTTCTTGAATCAACTACTGAAATAACTCCGCCGCCAAGAGAATGCGTGCCAGTAGATCTGCCATATTGTTCTAAGATGAATTACAAAATGACATCTTATCCAAATATTTTTGATCACGGGAGTGTCAAGGATGTTGAAGATAATATAATTCCATTCAGAGAATTGATTGATGCTGAATGTTACAATCATACTTTCCAATTTATCTGCAACGTTTTGCAGCCTTACTGTTTAAAAAGAGATACTATATTATTGCCATGTAAGAGTTTCTGTAGGTACTTTATGGCTGGATGTGGAAACAGATTACCTGATAATCTAAAAGAGGCTTTGAATTGCAATAATTTTTTGGAGTACCAAGGAGATAATTGTTTGATTGAACCAGGTAAATAATAGGAATGAATAGATGATGAAAAGAAAGAAACTTCTATAATTTAAATAAGCTTTTGACTGAGATATCTCTTACAGTAATTACTGAGATCATAATGATAACAACTGTGAATCAGTTTCTAGTATATACTAATGTCATAATATATTATTCAATAATATTTTTCCAGATTGTGGTGTACAGAAACTCCAGAATACCCAGATTTTCACAAAAACTGCAAATCCAGGTGATTGGCCTTGGCATGTAGCACTGTTCAAGGAAAACGTTCACATCTGCGATGGAACTTTGATATCTCCAAGCTGGGTAGCAACCACTTCATCTTGTTTCCAAGGGCAACCCAAAGCGGAATGGATTGCTCGGTTGGGATCAGTACGCTTGTCGATGAGCCATCCCGATGAAATTGAAAGAAGAATAATTGGATTGGTAAAGTCTCCCGTTGAAGGAAGTAGTATAGCTTTAATAAAACTCGATCGACCAATTATCATCAATGAAAATATTAGACCAATATGTTTGCCAAAGAGAGATGGAGATATGACTGAAACTAGTGAATGTAACACTGTGGGGTGGTCTAGGGAGACCGAGCAGCTGAAAAGGATACAAGTGCGAGTTACGTCAATGGAAAAGTGTGAAAACATCAGTATTTCCAGTATGAATAGTGTTTGTGCAGAAGTTGTGTATGGTCACGAAAGTTGTCATGTGAGTAGAATAGTACTCTTTATATTATTTTTATTTCTGACCCCCCATAATATCCTGCTCCTTCTTTCTTATATTAATATCCAATATAAAATCCTTCTCATAGTTTACCCTTTTGCCTTTGCAAAGTGAAACCCATTCAAAAACTTTTTAGGACTCTCTTGATCAACATTCCAACAGCCATACTCTTAGTATCAAATTTTAAACTTATATAGAATATTGCGATATATATATATATATATATATATATATATATATATATATATATATATATATATATATATATATATATATATATATATATTCAATATTTTCAATATATTTATTTATAATCATTTTTCAATGTAATCTGAACTTCCTGAACAAATTAATTATTCATTCATTTTCATGACAAGCTTGTTGTCTTTAGGAAGAAGAATTTGCTGGTAGTCCTGTTATGTGTGTTAATCCCTCTACATCAATATGGAGTATAGTTGGTATAACAAACTGGAGAATGGCTTGCTCCAAGGGGGAAATGATAAGACCTAGAATGTATGATAAGATATCATCAAACATCAATTGGATACATGAAACCTTGAATGCTGAAAACTAAGAAGGAGCAGAAAATGGAAATTTCATTTCCTACATATTGAAAAACAACGTGAATGGAGCCATTTTGTATTTATTTCTTAAATATTGTTTTTATTTGTAAATAAAGTTTTTAGAGAAAAATATGGTATTTTGAAATCTGTGTCTGGAACTCTGTAGAACGACCCACTAAAACAAAACATTCAGATGTGTGATGATATTGCTACATTTTAGTTTATGATTTTTTGATAATCAATTAATCAATCATGTATTAAATCTTTATGGAGCACACTGTCTTCAGATACACTCGGAGGCAAAATTAGCGGAACACTCGAAAATTTAACCAAATTCGAAGTCCGATTTTTCCTAATTCTCAACCGATTTAGATGATTTTTTCGGCAAGTTATAGATCAACTCTTCTGCTTTGTAGAAATTATAAGAAAACAAAAAAATTGGAAAAAATTTTATACGGGGGCAAAACTAAAAGTGTTTTTTTTGTCAAAAATTCGTAACACCCTGTGGAATTTCGTGGTCCGAGTTGAAACGTACAATATCATGGTTTGTCAAGACACATCTTCCTACAGTAACGCCCTTCGTGTTGTATGCATTTATCTCTATTTTTACAAGAGATATCAATTTGAAGCGAAAAGTCACAAATTTCAAGAATTTATTTTTAATCTTGCGTAGGTGCATAACATCGGAGGTTGGCCAAAAATAAAATCAAAATTAGAGAAGCGGAAATCTAACGAAATTAAAATTTTGAAATTCACTGGCCAATAATTTCACGCTCGAGAAGAACTCGAAGTACACTGGAAAAATCGTTGATTTTGCACATTTATTTTTGAATTTTTTTGTGTGACACTCTATAATAATTATCATTCCTGTCCAAAATTGAGAGCAGGTGTGTATCCTGACGATACACTCGTGAAATGAAATGAAAATGTTGAGAAAAATGTTCATGATGACCCACAAAAAAAAACATTTGATTTTAGTAGCAAGTATGACCCCCCCGAGCTCTTATTACAGCGCGCATACGATTTCGCATACTCCCAATGATGTTGTATATCATCTGTTGAGGTATGTTGTCCCACTCTTCCACCAAAGCCAATGTCAGCGCTTCAACGTTGCCTGGATTCCGTTGTCGAACCCTTCTTCCAAGAATGTCCCAAACGTGTTCGATCGGGTTTAAATCCGGTGACCGCGACGGCCAGTCCATTCGTGTGATCCCAACTTCATTGTGATATTCTATCACTATGCGCGCAGTATGAGGTGCGCGTTATCGTGCATAAAAAGGAAATTTTCCCCTATGTAAGGAGCAAAAGGCACAACATGGGGCTTCAAGATTTCTGATATAGACCGATGGGCATTAAGTGATCCATTGCCAATAATCTCCAGTTCTGTTCATACTCCCAAGTATATGCCACCCTATATCATAACTGCCCCTCCACCGTATTGCTCAGTTCCTGCGAAGTTCGGTTGATTGTACCGTTCCGTCGATGCCTCCATATTCTATCCCTACCATCCACGAAATTCACACAATATAGGCTCTCATCACTAAATAAAACTCGTCTCCACTGATTGATTGTCCATGCTACAAGCTCCCTAGCAAACGCCAATCTTGCTACCCGATGGGCTCTATCGAGTCTTGGTGCTCTTGCTTGCGCGTATGATCTCAGACCAACTTCATTTAATCGTCTTCTGACTGTCCTCACACTGACGTTAATGTTATCCACTGCTTGTAAAAGTTACGTGCCTGAACAGCAGTAAGACGAGGATTTCTTATGGTTTGATTGACGATGAAACGGTCATGTATAGCGCGGGTTGCCCGATTTCTTCCTTGTCCTCGCCTCCTCATCTACAATCCAGTTTCCCTGTAACGTCGGTAGATTCGATGGATGACCGACGTCGAGACACCCAACATGGTACCGACTGAGCGGTAGGTGCGCCCTTTCTCGATC
The DNA here is from genome assembly GCA_013387265.2 of Cryptolaemus montrouzieri. NCBI lineage: Eukaryota > Metazoa > Arthropoda > Insecta > Coleoptera > Coccinellidae > Cryptolaemus > Cryptolaemus montrouzieri. The sequence continues at coordinate 66,460,494 of JABFTP020000021.1, forward strand.
AATGTAACTGCCCTTGCTACTGAGGTTGGTGGTAAATCTCTCATTCTGAATGAAAAATACCGTTCCGAATCGTAAACAGTAAAAGAACCACAAAACACCGCAACCGATCGAATTTGTATCAAATCAAAGAATGGAAATCTCTCATTCTTTAAACAAGTGCAAATGTGGACATATACAAGAAAACGTGTGTTGTATTTCATATTTGATAAAAAAGGTGTGCACATGTGTAAATGAAAAGTTTTATCAATGGTCCGGTTGTGTATTTTAATACCTACCGACTGTTATCTCCTATGAATTCCTAATTTTCACCAAATTAACCAAATTGTCATCAATAACTAATGCAATTCCAACATAAAAATCGCGACAATTTCCACACGCCTGAGTGATAATAAGAAAATTCCAAATTGATAGACGAATTTTAATGACAATTTCTTGATTCAATGGAATTTCTCCAAAATGGTGATTTTCCACTTGAAATTAAATATATTCTGCAAAATAGAGATAAACGCATGAAACAAGAAGGGCGTTACTGTAGGAAGATGTGTCTTGATAGACCATGATATTGTACGTTTCAACTCGGACCACGGAATTCCACAGGGTGTTACGAATTTTGACAAAAAAACACTTTTAGTTTTGCCTCCGTATGAAATTTTTTCAAATTTTTTGTTTTCTCTTATAATTTCTACAAATCAGAAGAGTTGATCTATAACTTGCCGAAAAATCATCTAAATCGGTTGAGAGTTAGGAAAAATATCGAACTTCGAATTTGGTTAAATTTTCGAGTGTTCCGCTAATTTTGCCTCCAGTGTATGTCATAAAATAAAAACTTATACACAATAGCAAAAAATTTCACAGTCTTCGGCAATAATGAAAAACTGGACATTTGTTCAGTCTCATCAAGCCGCTGTATCATTAAAAATTAGTTATTGTTGTAGTAGCTCGTCTCCAGAAGAAAATCAGAAGTCACTTGGCCATCTCAACTGGAATCTCACTATAGAAGCCAGACTAGGGACACTGTCACCTGATTTAGTAAGACCATAACCGAAGGTCGGTCAGAAAACAATGCCCAAGCTTGCTGATGAATTTACTTCCAAACCAGGGAAAAACAGGAAGATTAGCAACGATGATGAAATAGAAAATGTTTCCGTTTCTGAAGAGGCCCTTGTTAAATCGGAAGATTTTGATGTGATCGTTCTGGATAGAACTTTCCAGATCAATAACTTTGTGTTTGTTAAATTTGACACCACATTGGACTAAATCATGACGATATGCATCGTTCATCGGAAAGCTCAATTTTCCTGGAACTTTTAATTCGAACTTACAGGATTCTGACTTTCTCCTCAACATTAACTGAAGTGACTTCGTCAAGGTCAAGGCTCATGGCTCGGTGATACCTACAGTTTTTTGGATTCTTCGGGTGACGGTGTCTTAATTCATTTGTGAATTTCTTATTATTTCTGATTTTGTACAATCGGTTGAAATTTTTTGTCTGTTTCAAAAATTTCAACACACTAGAACTAAGAGCTTCATTAGTGACAGCCAGCTCAGCTTTTCTTTTCCACTTCGATGCACCAGTTTCCTTTCCCAGTGCGTATCTCTATCTCTGCTCAGGCCGGACATGGTAATTATCTGTAAAAAATATAGTGATTTCTTATTTAAATATGTCTATGCTGCATTGTATTTTTCAAAAACTATGAATCTCCAGAAGTGAAGTGATAGTTACTTCATAGTAGATGTGCGAAGCATACATCACGCGCAAAATAAGATGCCTTCTGTTTCACATAATTCGGTAATGTGTCGAAACTCGTAAGTATTGAAAATTAAATAAAATTTTTTATAATTTAACAATTTCGTTATGTACAGGAACTTAAATAAATTAATGTTAAAATCAGTTTAGTAACTTTTCTGTGTGTTTAATAACTGATTACGTGCTAGTCTAGTTCTTACATGATCAGAAATCCATTCGATTTGAATAATTAACTTTGATAAATGTATTACTCACCTACAGATTTAATTTTTTTTGATTACTTTTACGATATAACTAAATAAAGAATTTTTCGAGAAAGATTTGTCCCACTTAAACTATACACTTAGTTTATTTTAAAAACTTTCGAGTATATACGATCACTCAATATAAACATAGACATTCATCTTCACGAGAAGCAATGAAATGACGCCGGTTTGTATCGATCATGAGTGACAGATTCGAAGATCTGGCTATCCCCCCTTTAGTCTTTAACTTTTTTTCTAGGATGATTCTAATGTAACGTCACATCCAACGCGGATAAGTTTGAAACCATTGCGCCACAATCTTAGCATAGCACTGCGACTGTTTAAGTGTATAGATAAACTAGTAGAAGGTAGTATGTAATATAATAGTATGTACATTTTTAGGTAATGAATTGCGAAAAAACTTTAATTATTTGATACGTTTCGCCACAATGTTACGATTTGTTTGTGATTACGTAGAGCAGGGGTACTCAAACGGTCGATCGCGAGTGCTTTTTGGGTAGATCTCGAGAGGAAAAAAACTTTTAATAAATAGGTAACTAAACTACAAAAATTTATTACGTAATAAAATAACACTCTGCTAGCGGCAAAAGGCGGCTTTATCAAATGAACGGTACTTGTCAAAGAAAAGTCGCGTTTTTTATTCTTGCCGCTTTTCCAGAAATTTCGGGCGGCGCGTTTGACGGGAACATTCGAGACTTTCGTTCACTCCGATATAAATGTTGCGCCTGCAGGAATTGGAGTCATTCTGAATTGTAACTTGAAGGCAATACTACGTCGATACAGAGTTTATTATTTAATAGTACAAAATGAGTGCAGCGATGAAATCTAAAACGTATCATTTTAATAACGATTGGGAGGAAGAATTTTTCTTTTGTGTGGTGAAGGATAAGTGCATTTGTCTTATTTGTCTTGCGTCAGTTGCAATACCTAAGCGTGGTAACTTAGAGAGGCCTCATATAACGCTTCATAAAAACTAAAAAAAGAATTTTCCGCCACAGGGTGAATTAAAAAATGAAAACTACGTGATTTGATATCTTGTTTGAACAAAGAACAAACAATGTCCACAAGACCAGCCAAACAATCAAAAGCTGCTACGATCGCGTCAAATATCTCATATATTGGCGAAACACAGGAAACCATTCTAGGATGGATCGGTTGTGAAGGAAGCATTTATTGAAGCGGGTGAGACTTTATTTGGAGATTTTAAAAATAAAACTGTATGCTATTAGAAAACTTCAGTAATCTCGTCCGATTGTCACAAGTCGTATTGAAGTCATGAGTCAGGACATGGCAAATAAACTAAAACATGATATCATGAAACATACATACTTTTCTTTACAGTTCGATGAATCCACCGATATGACAAACACTACCCAGCTGTGTATTTTTATTCGCATGGTATTCAATGACATGTTGGCTAAGGAAGAATTTTTGACAATCATTCCTCTGAAGGGGAAGACCCGTGGCAAAGATATATATGACGTGTTCTTCAATTTTGTAAAAAACTACAAACTACCAATATATAAATTAGTGTGCATTACAACCGATGGAGCACCAGCAATGACTGGAAACAAAAACGGTTTTGTGGCATTGTGTCGAGCTAATGAAGATTTCCCTTCATTTTTTTCATTCCATTGCAACATACATGAACAAGTTTTGTGTTCAAAAGTTTTAAACACGGAGGAAATTATGGGCATTACAACAAAAATTGTGAATTCCATCCGTGCACGTAGCTTACAAAGACGGCTCTTTAAGTTGCAGTTGGAAGATAAAGAGTCAGCTGAACACACTGATTTAGTTCTTCACGGACGTCAGGTGGTTGAGTTGCGGAAAATTCCTAGAAAGGTTTCAAGAATTATTGCCCGAAAAAACAGCTTTTCTAGAAGAAAGAGGTGATGACACTCAGATGTTGAAAAATGAAAAATGGCTGACTGGTTTGGCATTTTTGACTGACATCACAATGCACTTAAACACCATTAACTTGGAGCTTCAAGGTAAAGGAAAAACTATTATTGAGATGATTAGAGCAGTAAACGCATTCAAAAGTGAATTGCAACTTATAATAGATCAACTGAAAAGAAAGGATCTGAAACATTTTCCGTCTTTGAAAGCAAGGATTCCTCAGTTGAATTATGATACGTATCAGGCTGAATTATCAAATATTTTAGGACAACTCGAAATGCGTTTTTATGATTGCAGTAAATTGGCAAATATAGCATCATTTATGAGTTATCCTTTTTCATGTAAAAACATTGAGTAATTAGCTACTAAAATAGCAAGTCAGTTTAATATGAACTCATGTTCTGTTGAAAATGAATTGGTGCAGATTATATCAGATATACATCTCAAAGCTACAGCATCTGATACAAATTTCTGGTGTTTTATATCTGAAGATAAATATCCGAAGCTAACGCAAATCGCCCTTTAACTGACGGCAATGTTTGGATCGACTTACTCGTGCGAGCCTGCATTTTATGAAATGAAGATAATTGAGGCAAAATATCGCACTCGACTAGCTGACGATCATATGTCATTATGCTTGCAATTAGCACTCAGTGATTACGTACCATCTTATAAAAAGTATGCTGAGGACATGCAGTGCGCTTCGATATCCAAAGTCACTCCTTAGTTAAGTTTAATACCATATGTAACTCTTTTGTTTTGTTACAACCAATTAACTCGCCATTTTGAATAACTATGAGTTTTTCATTGATATTATAGAGAAGAACCTAACTAAACCTAACCCAAACCTTGACTGAAATAATGTATATTGTGCGGAAAGCTAATATCCATATATGCCACAGTACACCCTACCTAGGTAGGTAGATAGATAGGGTGTATTATGTATGTATGGCAACCCTGCATCACACACACTTGCAGCCTCTCAGAGCCGATCGTAAGTAGTCTAATAATATCGAGGTAGATCGCCAGCAGTTAAAGTTTGAGCACCCCTTTCTAAATCCATTCACACTTCGCCCACGCCTAGCTACGCCACTGAGGTTCAGCATATAATATAGTTCGTTTTTGAATATCAAGTACCCTGTGAGCGCCCGAAATAAGCGCCCAATATATTATTCCCAATATATTATTCCGTACCTCATCTTGGAGTGAAATAGTCCAAGTATGCATGTCTAAAAGCATCCATCGACACTATGTTTTCTACATTACGGATCAAGTTAGATCGGTAACATAAGATAAATAGCTGCATGCATCGAGTTGACGTATTAGTAGATGTGAGGACTCCAACTGAGCTTCCTGTCCAAAACTATTCCGAGAAATTTCGTTTCTGGACAGCTAGCAATCAATTTTTCTGCAGTTTCAACCAAGAATATTTTTCAATCCTTTGGTCCTTGAGGTATATTTTAAACATACTTGTTTTAGCTACGTTGAGTTACAATTTAATAACCGCACACCAATCAGATATCGCATCCCTGGCATTCATTTCTCCTTGCGGTTTTCTCCATAATGACGACTGTGGCATCCTCTGCATAGAGAACAGGGCACCAAATTTTTTGAGAACGTTAAGTGAGTCATTGATGTATATGTTGAAAAATGTGGCCGGGACAGGATCCATGTGGCGTTCCCACATATGTATCGAGAACACATAAATTGATTGATTAGATCGTTTATTTAATAATTATGAACTTATGTTAAATAAACCTTAAATATACTAAATTAAAAATTTTTGCACAAATTCATTTATTTCACCACCTATCGAAGTTGAATGAATTTACTGTCTTTATCTTCTTCAGTCTGCTTTCTTGTTCTGACGTTTTAGTTTCAGAGCTGTGAATATATATAATTAATTAAAGCTAATTGGATAATTGTTTTCATTCACCCACCTCTTCAAAATAGTTGGGTTGATATATTTGCCAACTCCAGTACGATAAACTTTCAGTTCTTGTTTAGGCTTGATTTTTTTCAACTTCTCAGCTTGTTCTGCTTGTATTCGAGCCGTTTCATCTTCTCTCTCTTTTGTTAACTAAAAATGAACTTAAGTAAAAAAGTTGAATTTATTAATTTTGTTTCTTACTTGTTCATCTGCCTCTTCGTAAGGGTCGAGGAATACTTGTGTTTTCACTAAAACAATATCTTCAATAGGTCTATCTTTATTGTCAACCTCAATTCTTTCTATCTCTGTCAGAGTTTCCATTCCTCCTACTACACATCCAAATATTGTATGTTTGTTGTCAAGATGTTTGCAAGAACGATATGTTATGAAACTGTGCAAAGAAAAAAGAGAAATTGCAATGAGCCAATATGCAAATTACCAAATAATCCCTCAGGAGGCTTCATAACCTAGATCGTCGATGACAAGGTATAGTTAAAGCTACATTTAATTTTAAATCTCAACAGGAAATACAGACTACAGTTTCGTTCTTGTTATCGACTCATTATCGTCACACAAGCCTAGGCTCATTAACTATATTTTATATTGTGAAGTTTTATGGAACTCAGTTTCTTGCTAGCAATTCCTTTCAAAAATTGACATCACAGTTGTAGTTTTTGCTGACGACGATCTTGGTTTACAGATAGATATACCTCGAAATGGACAAAGTCTCTTTTTCAAAACTTCATACAATGTTGAGAAATAGGGGTTGAAAATTGGTAATGGTAATTCTTTGGGAATTAAAAATATACAAATTTTCATTAAAGATCTTAATTACAAAGCCAATACGAAATCCATTCTTAAGGATGCGAAATAAGGGTTTACAGATATGTATAAGACCTCCCTCAGTTTCTGAGTTAGATTGTTTTGTCTTTCATAGCTTTTTTATTTTACGCAGTCGAATAGTCCATTTCATTTCAAAACTTTTTTGTACCTTGTTTTTGAGGAAAACGTACTCCTTTCAAATGTCATCAGAAGTTGATTGGAAAATGAATCGCGAAACTGTTCTCAGATTGGCAAAATTTAACTTATAACGTTTCATTCTAAGAGAACTGCTCTAGGAATTATTTTTTCGAGAGACAGGGTGTTTAAAATTCGAAATTGTTAGTTGCTCAACGCTCGTTGGAAATACATGGGAAGAAAAAATAAAACAAACCCGAAAGGGAAAAAACGATGGGGAGACGCTTGCGTCTTTGCCAGCAAAACCTGAGCAATCGAGACCGTTGTGACTGGGGACCGGAAAGAACCTCCCACTGAGGGGATTCCTCCAGGCTCCGGACATGGTGGACACGGAAAAACTAGCGACAGACCCCACAATAAGTCTGGCGCAAAAAGAGGAAAAGAAAAAGGGCTAGGGAAACCGGGACCATTTTCAACCTCACTACACCCCCGTCAGCTGAAAACCGGCCAAAAAAGCCAACGTCTCTTACAGCGGAGCTGCGAGGGTGACCATCAAGGTGTTACTGGTTCCTGACAGGGCCCTCACAGAGGAGGAAGCCCAAGTGACTGAAAAGTCTCTTGGAAAAATGAGGGATGCCCATCCAAGTAAGGAGAGATATCCATTATTCAAAAATACCTCATATGTGGCACCAGGTGCCCTGTCAGTTGTCTGCGAAGACAACTACAACAGGGACTGGCTGAGAGCTAGGGTCAAAACCCTGAAGCTGGCGAAACGACTCCGTCTAAAGGAAACTGAGGAAGGGGACCTACTCGCGAAGCTCACAAAAGTGAGCTTGCTTCTAGGGGGACCACCAGAGCCGACTGAGCTGATCCTAACCAGGATCCAAAGGGCTACCCCGACGGTAAGGACCAAGGTTTGGCGAATCTACGGGAGGAGTGAAAATCCGTCCTCCACCCAAGTAATATTGGGCATAGATGAAGCCTCCTTGGACATCATCAAGTCGAAGGGGCCCTGGCCGCTGCCTTCCCGATAGATCAAAATCTGTCGGGGAGGGGCGCCGGAGCCCGATGCTGCACTCAGATCTACCTCCCATAGCTAGTCCTAAGGAGGCGCACGTGGTTCCCAGTCGGGTGCCGCTTGCAAGTCCTGGGAGACCAGGTACACCAACGGAGAAGGGTAACCTGCCATCTTAAATAGCCAAGGGACACAATCAGGTGTACGCAAATAAACTTGCACCACTGCATAGTCGCAACCGACATATTAAATTCGCGGCTTGCAAAAGTGCATACATTCTTATCACCAATACAGGAAGCTTGGGTGAGGAGCGGCGTGGTTGGGGGCCTGGCGGCCTGCGATAAAAATGTTTTCTACTGTAAGGATGGCCTGACCCCTAGAACATGCGTTCTCACCTCTAAAAGTATTAGAACTCACATATTACCAAATTTCTGTTTCAGAGACGTGGTAGGGTAGTTAGAATCGATGGAAAAGGGTACCCAAAAAGGACCTTTGTGGTATGCTACTGTGAAATACAAGACTGGCCACTTGTCGTTGGGTGTGATGCCAATGCTCACCACACTCTATGGGGAAGCCAAGGCAGTAAGATCAGAGGAGAAAAGCTGGTCGAATATCTCTACAGTAAAAATCTTACACTTCTAAACATAGGAAATGAACCAACTTTCGTCACATCGAATAGGAAAGAAGTCCTGGACTTGACTTTATGCAAAAAATTCGAAATTGGAGAGTGGCAACAGAAGTAGTTTCCCTCTCCGACCATCGAAACATGTGTTTCGACATCGCAAGTATACCGAGACAACGACCAGTGCCTTACAGGAACCCCAAAAAAACCGATTGGGACCGATATCAGGAACAATTATCGGAAATGGTGGGACCTTCAATTAAGACACCGAAAAACATCAAGGATCTGGAAACTGCCGTTGAGAAATTGCGAACCAGAATCACCTTGGAGTACAACAACAGTTGCCCTATATAATACAATAGAGGCAAGAAGAAAACCTTATGGTGGACAGCAGAACTCACTGCCCAAAGGATGATAAGCAGACGCCCCCTAAATAAAGCGATGCGCACTAGCACAAAAAGCGATTGGGACAACTACAAGGAAGCCCATAGAGCATACAAACGATTTATCAACAAATCCAAAAAAGAAGCATGGCATTCCTACTGCGAGGAAATAGTCTTGATATACCGGAAGGAGTAAGCACAGACGAAGGATAAAACACTTAGGCACCAGGCGGAAGTCCACTTCCCGGGTTTCCTCATCGACAACACAGCAATCCAGAAATCCAGTGGAAATGCTGACAAAGCAAACTGGAACACAGCCTGAATGGTAATTACAGTAGAAAAGGTTTGATGGGCAGTAACTACGTTTCAACCCTATAAAGCACCATGAGCAGATGGTATATACCCCACACAGTTAATAAAAGGTATGGACCAAATTGTTATGCACTTAATCAACATCTTCAGATCCTACCTAGCTTTGGTATACATTCCGGATCCTTGGAAAAGGGTTCGGGTTGTCCTCATCCCCAAGCCCGGCAAGATGGTAAACAAAATCGCCAAAGATTTTAGACCAATCAGCCTCACCTCCTTCCTACTGAAGACTATGTAGAGACTGGTAGAAAGATATCTCAGGGTGAACACCCTAGTGGAGCACCCACTACATATCACTCAACATGCCTACGAGCAAGGTAGATCAGTCGACTCTACACTCCGTAGTAGGGTATATCGAGATGTCCACAGGGAGGAGTTCTATCTCCTCTTCTTCGGAACCTCGTGCTGAATGGGCTAGTGGCGGCCCTTGCCGATGCTGAGCACTTTGCGGTGGGTTATGCCGACGACCTCGTCCTCGTTGTTCGTGGGAAAAAACCTCAGCACCATATGTGAAGTTGCGCAGAACGCTCTCCGAACGACTGAACAATGGTGCAGAGAGAAAGGCTTGTCTGTAAATCCTAACAAAACAGACATGAATATATTCACTCAAAAAGGCAACTACTGCCCTTCAAGGCACCCATTCTTTTCAACGAGAAACTACACTAGTAAAACAAGTGAAATACCTAGGTGTGATGCTTGATGCCGAACTAAATTGGGACAATCACATCGAAAGACAGGCGCAAAGAGCCCAAAACACACTCTGGGCGTGCTGGAGACTATTCGGCCCCAGATGGGGACTTAAACCAAAGATAATATACTGGCTATACACAACAGTGATAAGACCGCTCCTGACCTATGCCGCCATCGTATGCTGGCCTGCACTGGAAAAAGTGATAAAACGGAACAAAATCAACAAGATCCAAAGGCAAGCATGTCTGGCAGTCATGGGGTGTCTTCTGGGCATCCCTCCACTACATATAGTGGTGGAGAAGGTGGCCATGAGGGCCTCTTTGAGACTGTGGGAAGGAAGTATGTGGAGGAACAGAAATCCAATCTCTGGGCAATCCGCATCCTTGAACAAAATCAGAGAACTCCGACCTGACCTTCTCACAAGAGGAGATCAAACAAGAGCCAACTACTACTTTGACGAACCCTACAAAGTAGTTATTCCACCAAAAGAAATTTGAACCACACCCCACGCCTTACTCACACCCCAGGGCCCCACCTGTTTTACGGAAGGGTCCAAAACTAGGACGAGTACAAGCATCAGCGTTCACGGCCCTTGGGCAAACATTATGATTGCGCTGGGAGACAACGTCACCGTAACATACGCAGAAGTATTTGCTATTCTCCGGTGCGTACAGGAAAACCTACATAGGAACTATAGAGACGCATAGATCTACATATGCTCTGATAGCCGAAACGCCATTAGATATCTTGAAGATACGAAGGTTACATCCAAACTGGTTGACGCATGCAGAACAGCACTTCGACAACTCAGTGCTACAAACAGAGCCACTCTGATTAGGTGCCCAGCCCATCAGGGCATCGAAGGAAACGAGATAGCAGACAACCTCGCTAAAAAGGCAACAGCTGTCAGGCCGATGGAACCAGAACCAATTCTGACCATCCCATGGACCCATGTGCTCTCTGTCTTTCAAAACTGGACCACCACCGAGGCCCAAAACTACTGGGCAGGCATCTCGGTACTGAGACAGTCAAAAAGGCTCATAAAAGGGCCGCAATTAAAGAAGAGGGTACATGAACTACTGTCCCTCGAAAAAAAGTCTGTTTGGATGGTAGTATGCCTATTTGCGGGACACCAACTCAGCAAACATCTATACGTCATGAAACTATCGGAAACCACACAATGCCATGGTTGCTTAGAAAATGACGAAACAACGGAACACATACTCTTCGAATGTCCCACCCATAAGGAAACCAGACTGAACACCTTGGGCACTGAAACACCTAGCGCCCGGATGATCCAGGAGGCCCCCTACAACAGTCTTGCAAGCTTCATCAGGAAGTTTTTGCAAGACGAATAACAACTCAACAACAGAAGAAGAAGATGAGTGGTGTGGATGTTGGTTATAGTAAAACTGTCAAGAACCTTGGAGTGATAATCAGTAGTGACTTATGATTCAGAGAACATGTTTCATCCATAACAAGAAAATGCTATATGGCCTTAAGTTCATTTTATCGTAGCAGAAACATATTTACTCTCGATTTGAAAAAGCGGTTGTGTGAAAGTCTAGTGCTATCTCACACTAATTATGCCGTCATATTATATGGTCCATACTTGGATGCGGTGACGTCAAATAGAGTTCAGAAAATACAACATTGTTGTGTACGGTTCATTTTATCATTAAGTATCAGAGAGCATATCACTCCACATTTACATGAGTTAAATTCGTTAAACATGTTCAAGCGTAGGAAATTGCATCTGGCCTGTTTCCCCCATAAAGTTTTGAAATTGGGGATTCCTCTGTACTTGAGAGAGAAGTTGAGCTTCAGGGCTGATTGTCACAATAGAAACACAAGAGGTATACATTTCATGGAACTGCTGAAGTACAGAAAAACTTCATTCGTGAGATGTTTCACTTACTGCGTGGTGAAGTTATATAATTCGAGTCCAATATCTAGCCAAATATCTTAATTGTGGTGTCGTTATGCTTATATTTTCTTTTGTTGCGATCTTTAAACGTTTGCGCTTTTAGTGAATTGTTAGGATAGCATTATCTTAGTTCTTATTGTCAATTTTATCTTGTATTACAAGACCTCGGTTGAACTGAACAGTTTTAACTGGATTCTGCCGAGGAAAAAATAAAGCCTCATCATTATTATTATTACAAAAATAAATTTAGGACGTAACCACCATCCGTATAATATTGAAAATAGGATGGATGCTTATATAATATATAAGTGGCCTAAAATCTTTAATAATGAGTTAAGGTAACCACAACTTAGAAAAATGATATGAAATAGCTTACAACTGAGATCCATTGGTGTTTTTCCCAGAATTTGCCATTGAAAGAATGCCCCTTCCACTATGACTTAGATTAGGTCTAAACTCATCCTCAAATTTATTTCCCCAAATGGATTCTCCACCATTTCCAGTATTTGTCGGGTCCCCACCCTGTACCTTCAAAGAAGAACAAAAAATTGTATGAGAATGAAAAAAAATGTTGCAATAATGCTAACCATAAAATTTCTGATGGATCTGTGAAACTTGGTGCCTTCATAATATCCATTCTGGCAATGTTTTAGAAAGTTTTCACAAGTCTTAGGCACCATATCACAATGTAATTCTATATTCAGAGGTCCAAAGTTTGTAATCAAGCGCACATAACCTTAAAAAAAATTATTTCACATTAATTTATTCAATTTGTTCATTTTTAAATTAGAAAAGAGATATATTCAACATACTCCCATTAGAATTATTATCTAAATGGTCCAGGTCATAGTAAATCAAGCAGCAGATACCATAGTCTAGGCAAACTAGAATTGAAAAGTTCTGTTTTATTGGAAATATCTTTTGGTTATCAGGTCCCTACCTTCTTCTTCTTCCTGCGCCCATATGAGCAAAACTCAGGTCGTTTGGCCCATTGTGCTTGCCGTGTGTTAATGAATTGTTATTCGTCTTGCAAAAACTTCCTGATGAAACCTGCAAGACTGTTGTAGGGTGCCTCCTGGATCATCCGGGCGCTAGGTGTTTCAGTGCCCAAGGTGTTCAGTCTGGTTTCCTTATGGGTGGGACATTCGAAGAGTATGTGTTCCGTTGTTTCGTCATTTTCTAAGCAACCACGGCATTGTGTGGTTTCCGATAGTTTCATGACGTATAGATGTTTGTTGAGTTGGTGTCCCGCAAAAAGGCATACTACCATCCAAACAGACTTTTTTTCGAGGGATAGTAGTTCATGTACCCTCTTCTTCAATTGCGGCCCTTTTATGAGCCTTTTTGACTGTCTCAGTCCTGAGATGCCTGCCCAGTAGTTTTGGGCCTCAGTGGTGGTCCAGTTTTGAAAGAAAGAGAACACATGGGTCCATGGGATGGTCAGAATTGGTTCTGGTTCCATCGGCCTGACAGCTGTTGCCTTTTTAGCGAGGCTGTCTGCTATCTCGTTTCCTTCGATGCCCTGATGGGCTGGGCACCAAATCAGAGTGGCTCTGTTTGTAGCACTGAGTTTTCGAAGTGCTGTTCTGCATTCGTCAACCAGTTTGGATGTAACCTTCGTATCTTTAAGATATCTAAAGGCGTTTTGGCTATCAGAGCATATGTAGATGTATGCGTCTCTATAGTTCCTATGTAGGTTTTCATGTACGCACCGGAGAATACCAAATACTTGGCTTGTGTTATGGTGATGTTGTCTCCCAGCGTCCCTACCTTCTTGGTAGGCTAGACCTGAGACTTGTAACTGTCATATTATGAAGGAGAGAATCGCCTCAGAAATCAGCTAAATCAGTTAGGATTGATTGAGGACCCTTCATGTGGAAGGAAATAGAATCAATGCAAAAACATCATTTGTGAGTGCCCAATTGAGGATAGAGTCAGGCTTGAGGTGCTTGGATCTAACAAACTGAAGCTGACTGAGTTTGTTAAGCTCTCACCCACAAAGCTTGTATCCTTTAAAAGAAAGATGGAGCTTCTGAGTGAAATTTGGGACAGAGTATGCACAATAGAACATTGGGTCGCAGTGGCCGCGTTGTAAAACAGGCCTATTCAATTTTCTACATTTATCTATCTGATCATTAAATGTACATTGAAAAATGGTATATAATAGATGCTTAAAGTACTTATATATCAAAACCATACTGATTATTTAATATACATGAAAATATGAAAATGTATATAATTGATGCTCGAAATACTTATAAATAAAACTATGAAAGAGAAAAAAACACTTTTATCAGTTTTCAACTTTTATAAATTTAGAAAACTGACAAGTGGTTTTTTCTTCCATATTTCGAAATGGATATCAGCAAAATAAATATGTCATCAGTATAATTACTTATAAATCAACACAAGACTAATTTTCATTATATTAGTTTGCAAATTATGAAATTTCTTTTTGATACTACAATCATTTCAAACATCAAAAAACGCTATGTCATAGTCTTATATTTTCACTAGTGAACAGTCTGCACTGATAGTGTCTTTGAATTTTATATTATATGTCAAAGAATCCAAATCCCCAATATATACTATTTTAAATTATTACCTTTCTTTTTTACCCTCTGATATCTAACTTCATTTTCTGGAATTATTGCTGTTTCATGTACTAACTCAGGTGTCATTGCAGTTGAAGTGAAACTAGCAGCAACAGCTCCAGTAGAGAAATGAGCAGCATTGAATTTATCCGCTTTGACTGTAGATATTACCTTATTTATCTGAATAGTTGGTTCTTCATAATTTCGATCTAATTCTTCCAAAGCATACTTTGTCTCAGGATTAATACTTTTCAACCTGGCTTGTGGATTTTTCCTTTCTTCAATTTGTTCTTAAATAAAATGAATTCATTCAAATTATTGACAATTCACAAAAGATAAATATACCTTCTGTCTCTAGTTTGAGTTGATTCTTTACATGATGAAACTTAGATATATTGAACTTTGTCAAATCATTGGGATCTTGAAGAATTATAATATCATTCCTATCAAATGGCTGATCTGTTATAAGATCTTTCCAATTTTTATTCTTAATGTTGAGTTGTTCAACAGCTTCCATAAGATAGACATTTCCTGTTGTTGCAATAGTGGCAATGTATGAACTATTAGTAAACTGTTTGAATAGAACCGGACATTCCATTTTGCCATCTTCATTTTTGTGAAAGTTTAGCCTGATAAGTTGTTTAAAGTCTAGGGGCTTTCCAGTAACTGGATTTATTTTAAATTTTTTCAGCCAGGGGATAAGAGGTTCTAAATCAAAAATATTTCCATGCCTATCACAGTATGGATTCGTATATGGCTGCAGAGATAAACAACAATGGTCTAGTGGTAAACGTTTGAACTCATTCTCTTCTTTTGAAGGTCCCGCTTTTTTTCCACCATACAGAGTTGTCCACTCAGTATATGTGAGATACCTAGAAGAGCAAATTGTCAATTTAAAAATAGGCTTACAGATTACTGATATCAACTATTGCTTTGAAAAATTACTACAACACTAAAGAAAGAGTAAAAAGAGACAAGTAAATTAATAAAGATCAGACTTACATTTTATCTTTTTGGTGCTGCCGTTTACCCATTGTGACCTATAATTGTTACAATGAGGTGTTTACTTTATATATATTATTTATTTTCTGATTAATGTTCAGCAATGAACATCTAGAGCTACACAAACTAATAAATCTTATTTTACTTAAACTATAGTCATATAGTCTATAACCTTATTTTAATCACAGAATACCCTATCAATGTAATAGCAGTGAAACTCGATGATTGCTTCCTTGGTCTGAATGAACTATTTTGAGTTGATTTGAATACACCAACTCAGACTCTGCCCAAACAAAAATTACGTTTATTGCACGCAGAAAAGGTCAACAGAATTTTTTTTAAATTGAACCAAACTCATGAGAAGGAAGGTAATACTAGCAAATGAATGGAAATGTGTTATAATTCAATTATTTTGAAAAATACATATATTCTGATCTAAGGAAAATTTTCAAGATATAATATCCCCTTGCACTCTGTAGGTAAGTGAGTTTATGAACTGTCTGCCATATAATTCAGGTTCATATTCCGAATAAGGCATAGGTGTTGTACTTGTCCTTAGATTTAAGTTGTATATAGAATTAACCAAACTAACACAATATACAATTAATGACACATTCAGACGAGGTTAGATGACCCATGGCTCAACTTATGAAATCGAAAAAATGATATTCCTCATTGTTTTTCTATTTTGAGTAATTGAGCAAGAAAAGTTTTCATAAATAACTATTTCTTAAAAACACAACAATAATTAGTTTTACTATGATATAATCGATAATTTTTTATTTTTCATTGATGCTACATTTGAAATCTGTAATTACAAGGCATATAAAATCCTCATTCTGATGAAGAGTTTTAAAATAATCTTATAGAAATAAATTGCAGGGATAGTTAATTTTATGGAAGATGATTTTATGGAAGAAATTTCCTTTTAAGTATTTATGGGAAAGTTGTTTCTTTATTAATACATAATCCGATAGATAGGAGAAAGTTTGTTCCAACTGGAAGACATGATAGATAAATTTCAATCCTTCATAAACACCTCTAGAGGTAGTATATGCTTCAAAAGAAGTGAACTATTGGTCCTCTTATAATTATTACATTTTATGATAGTATTATATAAGTCTTAACTTGTTCTACATACAACCATAAGTGAAGGCACACTTGAAATTTTTTATTGGTTATGATAATCATAATCAGGTAAAATAAATTATATTTAAGATATTTCAGTGGTTCTTGTTTCTTCTGCCAAAATTTTGCAAGAATTTATTCTCATTAATAACTTTTCCACATCATCATTATAATTCATGCCAGTGGTATGAAGTAGTCTAAGATAAAAAAATTTCGGATGGCCCTTTCAAATTGAATAGGTGTGGGATTTATATTATTTCCCCACTGTTGTCTTATGCCGCCGAAGAAGTTTTTCAAGCAGGAGGATTACCAGTTTTGGAAAGTTTCCTATTATCAATGACTTTTTGGAAATACCTGTTACCAGTTTCAAAATACTTTTCACCAATTTAATGGTTCTTGTATAATATTGTATTGTAATTTATCGTCAGTTTTCTCCATCAAATCGTCTCTACCGCAATTTTCAACCAGAATATCTGCAAAATAAAATACATATACTGACAATACCAACACTCTTGATTTAACATCAAGTCAATACAATTATGATAATTCAAGACCATTTTGTCCCGTTTGGCCTTTAGGAAATCTGAAACTGTCCCTTCTGTTCTATACTTACAGGAATCTTTGCTTCATGAGACATATTGCTTGGATTATTGATTATCACAACTCACAGCATAACAATTGTCTATAATAACCATACAAATAAGAATGATAACTCAGAGAAAGTTTTATTTTTTACAGTAATACCACCAGATAGTAGTCAGCCACCGAGAGTAGTGTGTTTCGCTTATATATATTATAGTGTATAGTATTCTGTGCTCCACTCATTGCGCACTGCACGTAATTCGTTGCTTCGTTTTCGTTCAGTTTTCAGTTTTTTTCTCCTATAATATATTATATATAAATAAAATGTTTACTCATTTTCATTTTCACTTCACATAGTTTTTGTTTATAATGGTTAGGTGTTCGGCGTAGTTCGACTTTCTTTATCATGTGATTTGTTTGTGTTCTATTAGAGTGCTTTGCCTTTTCTGGTTATACTATTATTAAAAGATAAAATTGCAAGACGTGCAAAAATTGTTGAATGCCCACAACAAATCATTCAATCTGAAATGTCTCGAGTTTGTTGCATTGAATCATGCAACAATAAAGAAGGTCCTGCGGAAAAGCATAACTTTTTCCAGTTTCCAAAGGTACATATAATTCTATATAAGCACAAAGTTGCTGTAAATGCAAACAAAGCTAAATAAAGGTAAAACTTGAACTAACGATTTTCATAGGATGAAGCCAGAAAAAGGAAGTGGGAGCAAGTCACTGATGGTGTGTTAAAAGGTTCTCAACAATCTGTACAAAAAGTTTACATTTGTTCTGAACATTTTTTACCAACGGATTTCGAAACAAAACCATTAAAATTGTTCATTGATGGAAGAGAAGAAATACTGCCTCGAAAACGAAAGCGATTGAAACCACATGCAGTACCGTTTATCAGCGTAAGTTGCATTTCTTATTCTTGAATTGAAAAATAGGGTAATCCTGTCTTGTATGATGACGAGTTCTGCGCACACAAAACAAGTCCATCAGCTGTTTGCCAAATGCACCTGAATTTTATTCAGTGTTGTCAGATTTGTTGATTTGATTTGATTTCTTCCTTTAGATGTCCTCGGTAGCAGTGACCATTTATGCAGGCTTCCTATGTCATTTTTGTCTGGGCCTGTCTGGCTGACAGATCTTGAATGCTCAATACCCATCCAGGTTTCTTTATTCTTCCAACTGTTTCTGTTTCTATTGTTACTTGATTTAAAGATGGATCGTTTGACAGGTGGAGGTGAAGGAAACATTTAAGTTGGATGGTCTGGAATCATTTTGTTAAAGAGATGTTAGTACATTAATTTGTGAAAAATCTTAAACAGTTCAACTTTTCACGCAATTGTGTAATCATAATTCAATATTAGATATCGTTAAGAAGTTAATAAGAATTCTAATTATAGAAATATCATTGCAGAAGATAACTTCCAGTATATGGATCGGGAGAGCAAATTTCCGATTAGAAAGGTTTACAAGAATAGAATATAATTTTGAACAATTCTGACTATTATTGTCACAATCGAAAAATATATGTACAATTGAGCCAACCTTACCACATTCACACAGATCAGTATTTAGTACATGAATCTTATGAAGATGTACTGGACCTCATACGGCATATAGTTGTAATATATTTCTTGGGAAGATCACAGGAATTAAACCATGGAAGAAGAGAATTTACTTTTTTTGTCATATTGGTGTATGTAACGCCTTTAAATTTCCCCATCTGACGCCATTCTTCCTTCCAATCGGTCCAAATTCTTTTTTTTATGGATGGCCAAAATTCTGATGGATCAACTGTAGGGAAGCAATTAATTGGTAATAATCCACCCTGTCGCGCTAATTTATCAGCCTCATCATTACCACATATAAACGAGTGGCTAGGAATCCACATCAGGTTTATCTTAAACCCTTTCTTTTTTAGGATGAAAAGCTCTTTACGAACTTCAAAAGCCAGTTGATCATGATTCGATTTAATTGACCAGATTGTAATTATTTGTAGAGCACTTTTGGAGTCGGAAAATACCAGTGATCTTTTAATAAAAATACACAGCTGGCAGTGTCTGTCATATCGGTGGATTCGTCGAACTATAAAGAAAAATATGTACATTTCATGAAATCATGTTTTAGTTTATCTGCCATGTCCTGACTCATGACTTAAATACGCCTTGTGACAGTCGGACGAGATAACTGAAGTTCTCTAATAACAGACATGATTTCTGTTTTATTTTTAAAATCTCCAAATGAAGTCTCATCCGCTTCAATAAATGCTTCCTTCACAACCGATTCATCTTTGAATGGTTTCTTGTGTTTCGCCAATATGTGAGATATTTTCAATGACGCGATCGTAGCAGCTTTTAATTGTTTGGCTGGTCTTGTGAACACGGTTTGTTCTTTTTCAAACAAGATATCAAGTCACGTACTTTTCGTTTCTTATTTCACTCTGTGGCGGAAAATCCTTTTCATAGTTTTTATGAACCGTTTTATGATGTCTCTCTAAGTTACCACGCAAGGTATTGCAACTGATGCACGACAAATAAGACAAATGCACTTATCCTTCACCATACAAAAGAAAAATTCTTCCTCCCAATCGTTATTAAAATGATACGTTTTAGATTTCTTCGCTGCACTCATTTTGTACTATTTAATAATAAACTTTGTAGCGACGTAGTATTGTCTTCAAGTTACAATTCAGAATGACTCCAATTCCTGCAGGCGCAACATTTATATCGGCGTGAACCAACGTCTCAAATGTTCCCATCAAACGCGCGTTCCTTTGATCAAGCCGCATTTTGCCGCTAGCAGAGTGTTTTTTTATTACGTAATAAATTTCTGTAGTTTAGTTATATACTTATTAAATTTTTTTTTCTCTCGTGATCTACTCAAACAGCACTCGCCTTCGACTGGTCGATCGCGATCGGCCGATGATATAGAGTAATAATTTAGCAGTGTAACGGTATTCAAATCATTACTGAGAAACACAAAATGAAACGTATCAGCAAACGACAAAGTAGCAAATCATCTAGTATACCTACAACCTCAATATGAGGCAACAATTTCACACATATACAATCCAAGACTTACGCGACATGATACCGACAATAGTGACGTACTCGCCGTCTCCCGTCATAACAGAGAGGGATATTCAAATGGAAATCTCTTCAAACCAAACCTGACCGAACCTCAAACCTAATTTAAATTTATAATTCTGAATTGAAAAGGTTAGTAGGTTAGGTTTTAGGTAAATTTTGGTTAGTTAGGTTTAGAAAAATTCCCATTCGAATTTCGGTCTCTGTTATGAATGAGAGAGATAGTGAGTACTTCTATCTCTTTCTTGCGTCGTTTTGAGTTGTACGTCGTATAACAAATTTTGTTTATTTTTCTTAAACGATAGCCTTCCGGGGCAAAATGCGTTCAGATTTGGATTCTGGGCCCCAAAATTAGTAAGTAAACCTTTTTTTCAGTGAATTCTAACTATCAACACTATGCCGCATAGCTACCATTTTGAGAAGAATAAAACTCCATTCCCACATTCATTAACAAATTGAAAAAGCTGATTTTGATTGATAAACTATTGATGAGATCTAATAAGATACTTTAGAATTGTCTCCTTTTCTCTATATTTAATTAATAATTTATTCCGTAAACTTTGTTTTTATGGTGTTAACAATATGACATAAAATAAATAGTTTCTTATTTATTGACTAGAAATGAGAAAAGAAAAACAGTCTACTAGAGACAAGAGCGTTCAATTATTGTGTTCGCATACTGACGAACCAATGCGTCCAAGTATTATTTTGTTCGTAATCTGACAACACTGAATAAAATTCAAATGCATTCGGCAAACAGCTGATCGACTCGTTTTGGGTGCTCCGAAGCCGTCATCATACAAGACAGGATTACCAGAAATAGTACTTGATCATATGTATGGCCTCTCGAAAACTTCATTCAATAAAAATATCTCGCTAACATTGTAATTATATTTTCAGGGTACTAACAAACAAGGCGAGGAAAATGAGAAACTTATAAACTCAGTTGACTTCATTACCTACAATGACAATATGTCAATGAATGCAACTGAGTGTGACACTGCAGTCTGTGTCACTGAAACCAAGGTTGCTGTAATGAACGTTATAGAAATCAATAGAAAACTTTTCCAAAAGGAATTGTTGAGCATAAAAACAGAAGACTTGCCTCTGCACTGGATACCATGTACATTGCCAAGAGGAATACTTTTTATATTCACTGGTGATACTTTCTGTTATCCTACACGGTCCTTGTTGATCAATTGGGACATGTCATTTGAGGTGAAGTTTTTTTCAAACTAGTTAAAAGTAGTTGAACTGATAATTATTTAAAATACAAAATGCCTATAACCGTCCATTGAAAATGAAAATGTGGACTTTTTAACAAAATTCAATGGGGTTTTTCTTCTTACAAATGCGAAAAACAAGTTTGAGTCTACAATTCAATTCAGAAATCCTTGAATATGACAAAGCTTCGGGAACACAGACTGCATTGAAACATGCCTTAAAAAAGTGGAACGAAATAATTTTTCTAAATGTTCTCTTTTAGCACAAGAGTAGTGTTACTCAATGACTTTTTTTTATTCGCACTTCCCAGGAATAGGCGAACCTATCACACCACATGAGTGTACGATGTTGGGCAGATGTTGGACGGAAACGAGTTCCACAGCTCACCGGCTCTGTAAATGAAGGAATTCTTATAGAGAGAGGTTCGAGGGTCGTTAAATGTACCACCATATGATGAGAACTTCTTGCTAGCCTAGTGCTGCGGCAAAACATGAGTTTTGCCGGAACAAGGTCTTTCAGCTCCTTGGAGCATCTTCCTTGGAAGTATCTATAAAACAGGAGAGGCCAACAACTTATCTTCTCTTATCTTCTGAGAGCCAGCAGTTGGAGATCGCGGGTGATTTCCGGATGGTCGATGAGGCGCACAGTCCGTTTTTGCACACTATCCAACATCCGCAACGAATGTTTGGGTTCAGATCTCCATACATGGGAACAATATTCCAAAGTAGGTAACGTAGTTGCTTGCGTCTTGCTCGCTTTGAAGCTCACCAGGTTCAACTGATCCCACTCAGATATCCTCTTGTAAGTCAGAGTTTAAGTTATTAATTTGTTGACATCTCTGACGTTGAGATTCCGCAGCTGTAATAGGCCGCAGACTACTGAAAGACGAAACAATCGTCTGCAAAACGGAAGATCTTGTTCTCAGTAGATGACAAGATCGTTTATCTGCAACAGAAATAAAGTTGGCGAAATAATGGAACCCTGAGGTACTCCTACTTGCAACCGGAAACAATCAGATACCGTCGACCACAACTTGTATTGATTTATTTGAAAGAAAACTACTTATCCAACCCCGCAATTTTTCGGGAAGTCCATATGCAGGAAGTTTAATGAAGAACGCTGCATGCCAAACCCTATCGAAGGCTCTAGAGATGTCTAGGGCTATTGGTCTAGATTCCCCATGCTTTTCCATCGTTGATGTACAAACATGAGTGACGTAGGCAAGCAGATCTCCTGTCGATCTTTGCCTGCGAAAACCATACTGACGGTGGTTAATAATTCTCTGCAACTCATGATATTTGATGAGTTCATCATTTATGACTCTCTCCATCACTTTGGACATAATGTGAAGAAGTGCAACATGGCGGTAGTTTTGGGGTAAGCACTTCTTTCCTTTCTTTGGAATCGGCTGAATTCTCGCTCTTTTCCAGCTGCTCGGAAAAGTCTGGCTTTCATAAGAGATCTGAAACAGACGGTGAAGAATGGGGCCAGTTCGGTAGCACTCTTTCTCAGGACGATTGGCGGTATTTCGTCTAGACCAACCGCCTTCTTGCAGTTCAGCTGCTCGAGAGCAGTGTGCGGACTCTGAACTTGATTTCTGCCATGGAAGAATTTGTAGGTGGAATGTTAGGTGGTAGTGCGTCAGATGAATCTAGCACAAAATTCTTTGAGAACAAAAGAGCAAAGAGATCGGCTTTCTCTTTCGGAGATGATGCTATACTTCCGTATTCTCTAACAAGAGGCGGAAACGCAGATTTGCAGAAATTGGCGCTAACAGCCTTCGCCATAGACCAGAATTGTCTAGTCCCGCTTGCCTGTTCAAGCAGTTTATTAGTTACCCCTTCGTTTAAATTGGCCTTTGCTCTTGTAGTTGTCAGGTTGCAAACGAGCCGTATTCGTACGAAGGTGGTTCTTGTTTCCTCTGTTGGATTTATTCTCCATGACTTGTAAGCTCGGCTGCAGAGGCTCTTTCGCAGTCTTTGTTGAACCATGGCTTTTGTGCTATTCTTTTCATGGAATGAGGGATGTAGAGATCCATTCCTGCATGAATGATTTCTTCAACAGATTCAGCGATGTCAGGATCTGAAAGGCAAACATCACTGAATGGGAAGCACGAAAAAAATTCACGCAGCTCATCCCAATTAGCACGGTTATAGCGCCAAATGCGTCTGGGTGGTTTAGGTTCTTGGCTTAGCGTCAGCACAATGGTTCCAGTAGCAGATATAAGGTTGTGGTCTGAGTTGACTAGCGGTGCTGAGACCTCCACTCGAAAATCATCTGGATCTAAAATCAATAAGAGATCCAAGGTGTTCGGGAAGTCGGTTGGGCGATCAGGTATTCTTGTCGGTTCGTCGACTAGCTGTGTTAGATTATGGCTGATTGCGAAAGTTTCAGCCTGTCTTCCCGCTTCATCTGTACTATTGGTATGGCGGAGCCAGTTGGAGATGTGAACGTTGAAATCACCCAGTACAATGACCTCAGCTGCCGGATGTTGTGTCTGAATCCAATCCACCTTATAACCTAGATAAGAACAGTGTCCTCTTTCCGGCATGCAACATCCGATCTAGCGAAAACACAGAGACCTCCCTTAAACCTAAATCTCGTAAGCAACTCATACCCATTAAAACGTAAATACGTTGTGTCGGTTGTTTGACTTATTTGGGTGGTTAGGGCCAGCACATGGGGTTGTGCGTTTTGCAGATGCTGGTGGACTGCATCGACATTCACGTTGTTTTGCCCCAGTCCTCTGATTTTGCAGAACTCTATCAAGAGTTTGCTTTCTTTTCTAGAACGTGAATGCGTTAGTGAATTCGCCAGAGGAGTGCTCGACTTACCCGCATCATGAACCCCTCGAGGCAGTCTCCCTCGGAGATCTGAATGGGAGACTATTTTAACTCCGGATGATTTTGTCCCAGAAGAGCTCATCATTCTTCGTAGCCAATCCTTCCTACCCTGGCAACCGGACCATCCGCCAGATCCCGAAACTTAGTCACACAGGTGACCAATTCACAGGACCCATAAATGAATGTGGTGATATTACACTGGGCGACGGGGTGAGGACTGATATACTTTGAAAATTGTCAAACGATACAAGGCTTACAAACAGAATTATGTATTATATACTTTTAAAATGGAACTATTTTCAATACAAATGCGTTTTGCGTAAGATTGTCAAGTCATAAAACTTGAATAATTGCTCAATTGTTCAACTAAGATATAATTTTTTTCAAAAACTGAATAAGATGATAACTCTAATTATGTTCCAATGTCAAATTGTTTGCATATGGTAGTGCTTTAAGAACACAAAATGCTTTGTAATATTCTTTGAAAAATAAGACTTTCCTGGGAAAAAACACATTTTTCAATAATCTGGGGTGCATGTCAATTACATCCAGTCATGAAACATGAATATTTTGAGTTAGTTTAACTAGACTGAAATATAACGCAAAATGCATTGCAATATCTTTCAAATAGAAAGGCATTTTAACAAAATCAATAAGTGGAAATAACTCCATTGTTATGTTTCAATATTAAATTGCTTCCATAATATAATGTCTAGGCAATTATAAAATGTTATTTTCGTTGGGAGTGAGACTTTTCTGGGAAAAACAGTTTTCAAAAATGATTTGTTGCGTATCAAAACGTTAATTCATGACTTGCACTGATTACTGTATTAGGAAGTATGTAGTGAAATAAGACAATCGTAGTATTTTCAACGAAAATCATTTTTTGGTACTTTGTAGAGAGAGAAAATTGGTTTTATTAATGATTCAAATCGAAAATCAAGGGAAGGGCTAAACTTCAAAAATATATGATGCCTTTTGAAGTCTTTTGTCTAAGTCTAACAGGATTGGTAGAACAGTATGAAATCAGTATCTTTCATCTTAATATCCAAGGTCTTTCTGGCAAAGCCGACGATTTATCCTCTATCTTCATGAACATTAACATGATGTTGTGGCTGTATCAGAGCACTGGTTGAGCCTCCGGGATCTGGAAATGGTTACTATACCCAACTACAAACTTTGTTCCTCGTATTGTCGACGATATGGTCCTTTCTTAGGGGCGCGGAAGATATTCTTCGAACATTCGTCCATCGGTTTGAGGCCGTCGTTGTTGTAGGTGATTTTAATATTAATTTTAACAGTACTAGTGTGAAATTGAGTGAATTATCCTCCCTCTTTTCTACATTCGCTCTGATCTATCATCTATCCGATCATTATGCATAGGTAATATCTATCCAGTTCTCCAATTCTCTCAATGGAAATAAAAAACTACACTCCATAGAATTATAACTGACTTGGGGCTCAGTAGACTTTCAAATGAGATATCTGTTGTTGACTGGTCATTACTAAGGACAAACAACATTCAATAGTCGTCGAAACAACTAATAGACATGTAACGGTCCCATTTCTCTATATGAATGAATTTAATATAATTCGGATATATTTATTAGTTTCAAGATAAAACAATACATAAATCAAAACTATGCATAGAAAGTTGCAGCATTCTTGCGTTTATATTCCTGTAATACGATAATTCTGCTCTTATATTTCGAATGTATACGCTCGCTGAAATGTTTCAATATAGTCCACTTCTTCCCGGTTTCTGAAATGATAAGAGGATACAAACTGTAGGGAAGGAGTTGATAACGATTAGCTTTTCTTATTCTGTATACTGTATAGAGTACATATCATCTTTGAAATACAGAGTTTTTTGAAGAAATTTGACTTACGAAATTAGTTGAAACTTTTGTTTAGTTTCCATCTGCTGAATATAAAGTGTATATTTTCTTTTGACAATCAAAGGGAAATTATTATAGAGTAAATAACCCTTAAAAGTTAAGGTAAGAGTAATTTTAATTATCTCCATTTCGTTTCTTGCGTCTCTCATGATGACGTCATATTTTTGTAAATGACATCTAGCATAAATTAGATTCCTTTATGATTCTATCTCATATTTTGAAAATTTAAATTACTTCTACTCAATATAAGTTTCAGAATAGTTTTGTTGATTAGTACTGTACTCTTACAGGGTTGTTTTTGGTTAGGAAAAATTCCTAAAATTCATTTGTGGAGAGAAATCTGGGAGATTTCATCAGAAAAATCTTCATCTTCTATATTTAGGATTATGCGAGCTATTTGCAGATCACTCACAAAGTCGTTGAAGTTACCTTGTTTTACTTACCTCATCGCCATTGCAGTTTGTAGCCTCTGACGCCCTCACAGGGACGAACTCGTCCCTGTGTAGCAGCCATCCATACTTCTGTGAAGGACGGTATTTATAAAATTGTCGAACTGTTAAACTTTGTGATATTTCACCTAATTTTTCTTCTCGTTTATTGAAAATTTCCATATTGAATATTTACCCGATTGAAAATATGAACTAAGAATTTGACACATTCCTGTTATGCATATATTTAGAATTTTATTAAATTGATTGTGAGTCTCAAGGTGATCACCAACGGCCTTTCTCAGAATCTTACTGAGATATGTAGAATATTGTGCATACTTACCTTGTTACCTTTTTCAACGTTTTTCTTTCACCCTATTTTATATTCAACATCTTATTAAAAATCAAAACGTTGTGGTGCCCAACCTTTTAACAAAATTTCTGCATTTTTATTGACACTGAAATCTCAAAATACCCTAGCCCAATTTGCCACCGACGAAGAGCTGCCGAGGTAGTGTAACATATTTCACAGGTAGGAAAATTATTGTTACACATATAACAGTTATCATACGCCATCTTTCCTCTAAGGAAATGCAATTCTCTCCGAAAACCTCTTATCTGGTTTACACAGGAATTGAGTGAGATGAGAAATTTTATGAGTCCTCTACGAACAATAGCTAATGAGTCGGGAGACTTGGAAGCTAAAACTCGGTTTGCAAACTTTCGTACGGTTTATCGCCAACGTATAAAGGAAGGAAAACAAAGTGCTAAGGATAGCTATGTATTGAAATCTAATAATAAATCTAGAGATTCATGGCCCCTAATTAACTCTGAACGTAATAAGTCTCAAGGGTCTCATATACCTGAAGATATGTCATCGGAAGATTTTAACAAATACTTCTCTGAAATTGATCAAAAACTAGTAGAAGCAAAGCTATCATCTAACACAGTTCTCACACCCGCGGATCTTACTGGTCACCCAAGATCCGTGAATTGCAGTATATTTTCAACTCCTGTTACACCTCAAGAAATGCATGACGAAATCAGTAAACTGTCCACTTCATCTTGCTTAGATATCTATGATATGAATAGTAAAATTGTTAAATTTATTAGCACTAGCATCTCGGATTCACTTTGTAAGCTCTTCAATAGATCCTGGTTGAGGGGATATTCCTGGACGTCTTTCAAAAATCTAAAGTTATCTCCATCTTAAAAAAACGGAACTGGGTAATTACCGTCCCATTTCTATAATTCCGATCTTAGCTAAACTCTTTGAGAGACTTTTGAAAATCGGTTTGTTGCCTTCCTGGAAAAAGATAGAGTTCTTAGCTCAGTTCAATATGGAATCAGAGCTTCTTTCTCTACAATAGACGCTGTCTTGAACGTTGTTGAGTTTGTGGTGGCTGCCCTCCAAAATCACGAAGTTACAGACTTTATATGTGATTTAACTAAGGCTTTCGATATAATTATTCACTCTGTACTTCTGATGAAAGCTGAAATGTGTGGATTTAGGAGCATTGCTCTGAGGTTGCTGAAATCTTACCTAGACAACCGATTGCAATGCGTTGAGCTGAATGGAGCTGTGTCTGGGTTTCTGCCTGTGACGTTCCTCAGGGTTCTGTTTGAGACCCTATTGTTTCTCATGTATATTAATGACCTTCCCTTGTACTTGGAGCTTTTTAGATGTGTGCTCTTTGCAGATGACTCGACTATTTTCTGCTCGGCTGCTGACAGGCTTACTGTGTCTAATTTGGGAAATGTGGCCTTGGCCAAGGCTGAGACATCGTTCAAAACAAACGTTTGAAACTGAATCGAGATAGAACACAAACCATGATCCTTCCCTCCAACACTGGATCTTCCACTGAGACAGCTTGTCTTCTGTGCATTGGATTGGATGCCTCTTTAAATTGGGATCCCTATCTATTTGCAGATCATGTACGTTCACTCAAATTTGGAAAGGTACTCTTCTCACGTAGATGTGCATTCATATACTACTAGGTATGCAACCGATCTTCTGTCCCGCTCTTCAGAAGGCAGCAAAGAACTCTATCAACTTGAAGCTTTATAATAGACTGCCATCAGAGTGTAGAAAATATTCTCTTATTAGGTTTAAATCTAGTGTGAAAAACTTCTTGTTGTGTAGTTGTTTTTATTCGGTGGAAGAATACTTGTGTAATGACAATTTTGATTGTACCTGACTTTTTAATGTATTACCTTTAAATTGTCTTTTATATTTTTCTGACATGTCATTCGAACTTATGTTTTTACATGACGAATAAAGTATATATATTGGTCCGAAATATTTTGTAGAAGAAAATCATGTTTCAAATTGTTTGTTATATTTTTGAAAATATGCATCAAAAAAATATTTTTTGAAATGTTTAATCATATGAAACACGAAACTTCATTGTACTAAAGTAATTACTATTTTGAAATATTTTCTGTCCATCCAATGCGATTTCTAGTGTAATTAAAGAAATCATTCATGCTTAAATCAGTGAATTTTTTATAGGAATACAATTTGTTCAAGCTCTTGATGTCGACAAAATCATATAATAATTAGATCAGAACTACATATTTCATATATTTATTCTTGCACTCAATTGCAGATTCGAGGACATAACCGATTGGCTGATTTTCCCCAAGGGCCTTCAGAAATCCATTGCCTAGAGGATGTAAAGAACTTGCTTTGTTCAATCAGCGAACTTCATTTGTGCGAGGGCGATGGTTACGGAGTGTTCTGCAAAAATGTTTTTTTTTCTTCCGAACAAAAGCCAAAGACTAAGAGATGCCCAAGTTGCCGATCTAATCACAAACGAAAATATGATGCAACCTTCCGTAGCGAGAGCAGAGTTGCTTCTTCAAAAGAACGTGATAAAAAAAACATCAAAAATCTGAAACGGCAACTGGAAAGACGTGATGATGCAGTGAGTAATTACATTTATTTTTGTTTCGTTGTTTTCTATTTCATGGGTACAGTTAATATGTATTTATTTATTCGAAAATAATCATCAAATGCCGTACCTCAAAGCATAAAAATTGAAGTTAATTGATTTTATTTCCATCTGTGAAGCTTTTAAGTCTGTAATCAATTTTACGGCGATCCCATTAAAATTCAGAAGAAATGAATTAAATCAATTTGAATTTTGTAAAAATTTTACCTGAGGTGGGAATTGTAACCACATCTTACTCAAGCCACAAAACTCATGTTAAAATTGAATATTCAAGCTAATACTAGAAGTTTTATTTTAAATTTCTTAACCCTTCGAATTTGAATATATATAAAATATTAACTGCCCTTCTAACTCATAGAAAAATCTTAGAAATATTTTTATTAAGGATTTTTGTATAAATATGCGATTTATCGTTTTGATTTTGAAAATATTGATATTCACTTGAGGGACATCAGGTTTAGAGCGTTGTATTAACACGTATTTCATAAATAAGTAAACAAAACATTTTATTGTTATAATGGGTTATTTATTATTTTATATCTTGTTTTGATGAAATTTTCCAAAGCAACTTCTCTCGCTAGTGAAACAGATGTATTTCACGTTTCAGGGAATAAACAAGCGTCTTTCCTTTACATCCTGAATTTTTACACCTGGTAGCTACTTTGTTTTGATCATATTCTGGCAAATGGTCGTTAGTGTCATACTGAATTTCACTCGCTGGTCTTATTTCAGTTCTGTAACGACGTTGTTTTGGTGTAACTGGTAAATTTACTGGACTGTTACCACCAGACCTGAGAATTGCATGTCCCATTTTTATTAGAGCCTCTACAACATGCTGCCGAAAGTTCAATAGATCTGAAAGTCTGTATTTGGTATATCATAGGTTTTGCAATCTTGGTATATTAGCCAGCTATTGGTTAGGTCAATGGCGTGAAATATCATTCGCAATGTCCAATTTTTGGATCTAATGAAGATGCGATACAAGCTAATGAGACGATCAGTTTTATCTACACCGTACATTGTTATACAATTGCATAAGTTCAGGGCGCCGTATAGATACATATTCTTTACATATTTTATTCCAACTTCGAGCATCCTGGTTTCCTATTTCGATAAAATTTGAAGCAAGTACTACATCTTTGCTGCCCATCCATTTGATTAAAACTACATCTTTGGTATTATTCGCAACTTGGTTTAGTATACCCCCTATCTTTTTTGATCCTTCCTTGTCGTTTATTAGTTTAAATTTCTCTCTCGCGAAGATCCTTTAGCAAAACGTAATTGGAAAAATAAGTGTCAAAAAAGAGGTAATAACCAGACCCATTTATTCTTTTTGACATGACTAGCAGATGTGCCATATTTCAAGAAGTCATTTGTATTCAGATTTGTAGTTGCATCTTGATAAATAATAGAATCGTAAACTAATTCACTCTTACCGCATATCATAAATATCTTAACCCTCTATGGCTCTCAATTTCCAGTTCTTCTCGAAAAATACAATCTGTTTATCAACTCTCAATATTTGCTCTAACTTCAGTTCTAGACATCAGTTTTCTAACTGGATCATATAGTGGTCCAACTTTGATAAAACGGTCAGGGTTATTTTGTGGAATAGTATTATTATCAATTACATGTAAATTGTTTCTCATCGGAAGAAATCTATCCCTGGCCATATTTTCTGAAAATATTTGTATATCTAAACTGGAATCCCAATACCAACGAATACGGGGAAACTTCAGGTTGATGAATTGTGGTGGTTCAAACTGTAAATGTTTTCTCCAAATTATTTCATTATCAGGCTTACAACTTGACCTGGGTGTTAGTTATTCCTCTAATATATCTTCCTCCTCTTCAAAGTGATCAGCAATCACTCTTTCGGTTGATGGAAATATATTACTGCCTACATGAACATTTTTTTGTGGCATTTCTTGTATAATCTCATCGTCACTTTTTTCGTCGAGATCCGATATTGTTCCGTTTTCTGATAAATTGAGTAAACTATTCGCATCTTAGCATTTAGAAAGATCAAACCCTGAAAAAAAATTTAATGGACATGTATAACTCAGTACAAAATATTATTGTGAATACGAAAGTTTTACAACGATTGTGACCCTATGTCCACTGAAATGGACATAGCTTGATCAACAAAATGACAAGAGCCACATAATTAGTATTTTTAAATGAACATTTTAGCAAATATGATCATTATACAGAATAAAAATGATTTCATCTTACCCACAAAGCATCCGATTGTGTTTTGTTTATAGTAACGTTTTTAGATAAGTCGCCGGTACAGCTGTTTCAAACAATAATTTTGTTGATTTCTTCTAAATTTACTTTAGATGAATCAATTTAAACAATTAAAATTAAAAGTAAATCATAATGAATTCTTTTCAATTGAATTTAGTGAATGAAAATCAATGTCAATTTGTATTTGTAAAAGCTTGTACAAATGAATGAAGTATATCTATATGATGATCATCAACCAAGAAAGGAATTTGCTGTTCATTATACCTTTTTGAGGTGGTATACTGCATGTTTCCTCCTTATGTGTTTCAGATAGCAATTGCAAACGAAAATATTGAACAACTTAGAGAACAATGTGCAAAGGTTCCGGAATACGTACTCGAAGAAACTATAGCTGCAATGCCAAAAACTCAACAAGAAAGTTTGAAATCCTGTATTAGAGCTGCGCAAAAACTATTGGGAAATGTTCAAATAAAGCAAATGATGATGTACGCCAAGAGGAAAGAGAAATGAGTAGAAAATCTGTGCTAGCAAAAGGCAACAAAAGTAAAAACGGTAATCAAATTGTGAATGTTGGAAAGAGTATGTGCATTAAAATAACAGATTAATTTTTTTTATATGTTTTCTAGGATAATTTGGTTAAGTGGAATTTCTCACTGGAGATGAGTGGTTCTTAACGTTTTTTTCGTGCCTACCTTCAGAGAAAGTCTATAAAATATGCTTTGTCGAACAGAAGGAAATAGATACGCTTCTATAGTAAAACAAAGTACTATTTCTCATATTTTGGTGAGCAGTGAAACAAGAAAATAGTTAATTCGTTTATTCCGGGATCCAGAAATCCCTTATTTAGGCAGCAAAAATTAAATGTAATTCCAAAGGAATTTGGACAAGTCTCTATCAGGCTGCGCGCATTGCTGATAATAATATTCATGAAATTTTACAGGCAGAGTAGCTACTTTTGCATGTAATTAATTTGTTCTATTCAAAATCCAGTTGACGTCCATCTCTTGAAGAGTGCAAGGGTTGTTTTTGATAATTTATCTCAGGTGTTAATCTTTGGAAGCACATAAATCTATCTGATGGTTTTCCTATAATCCAATGAATTTCATGTATAAAGCCAGGATATGAACCACACGCCCATTTATCAGGTGAAGATTTATCTTAAGATGTTGGAATAAACACATATTCCAACACAGGGTTGTTATTGTCGGCTTTCAAATGTATGAGTCTATCTCACATGCAAAGTATTTGTGAAGTCATATCAGTTACCTGCACAGATGTTACTTTAATTTTTAATTTTAGTTTATAGCCTTTGAAAGTAAAATAACAATTTATACTATGCATATGAATATTAAATCCGTTTATAATAAGTATGTTACTTAGAATCATTTTCTCATTCAAACTAAGCATGAAATAAACCCTATGTTCGGTATCCTGTTAATATGTTTAATATTTGTACTACTTATTTTCATTTAATTTTAATATATATTTTTTTCAATAAGGTATATGAATTTTCCTTGAATATTTTGCGTTCTGCTCAATAATTATACACATCAGCTCAATGCCACCTTACTATTATTATAATATTTCAAATTGGAACATTACTGTATATTGCAATAGCTCAGACGATTTTCCCAAAACTCCTCTCCAAGTCTCTGTCCAATCCAAACTTTTACCTCCAAAACCCTCCAACTCTACAAGCGATCTGCGATCAAATGCACAACGGGAACCAATAATATGCCCGGAAAGAAGAAGAGGATTCAGAGCTGACTACAATCGTTCAACTAACGAGGTGTCTTGTGCGAAGAATAATTCAAGTGCAATTTACATTCAATTGAGGAGGCATTTTTTCCTAAACATTAGTTCGAGTGCGGATAGCTCTGAGTGGATTGCCTCTTTAGTTCATATAAAATTTGTTAGTAAGATATATTTGTAGTATTCATTCGCTCTTAATAAAGATACTGTGTATCGAAACGCGTCGAGCATTCAATAATATATTTTAGTAGAAATCATCGTTTACTTGTATTTGTGAAATTTATATTACTTAATTATGAATTTCAAATAAACTCATTATTTATTCATTGTGACAAACTATTACATATAGTGCTGCGCTGCTATTACTATTATTATTGTGCTACTATAGACAATCCGAGAGGTACCTTCTCATACCCAACTGGACATCTCCACGCGGATGAAGAGTTTCCTTTGGTAAGTTCCAATTTTTCCCCTTCGTCTTTGCTACATTTTTTCATCTTTCCTAATTACGTATTTATAACTATACATTGCAATACAGTCCTCTTTCTCTCACCAGAGCTTAGGTTGACCATAAGTATTTCCTTACTCAGGTTTCTTGTCTTGTTAAGATATATGGCTTGCATCTTCTAAGAAGATAATTAGTGAAAGAAAAATCGCATTCATGCTTTTTAAAAGTTGTTTCAACCAAAATTTATACAATGCAAAAATTCATTAGACAGAAATCGCAAGTAAAATTTGGCATAACAATTGTTATTTACGAATACAAAGTTGTTGACTGCGACAAGGACAAATTTTGTTTGTTACCAATAAAAACTTCAAATTATGAAACAACCCATACCCCCGTCTATAAAAGACGATGCAAAATACATAGCTTTCATGTAAATTGCAATACCTGAATTATCTTATTTTCTTCCACGTGATCGTCTAGTACCTGAACTTGCCTTGAAGTTCTGTTTATAAAATAGAACCCTTTTCTTTGATGTGTTGGGTATTTGTATTCAACAAGTTCTTTTATGTGGGGTTTGGTATGATACGACTAATTCTTCATGGCATAAACCATAGGTAAGGAAATTAGAAAATCAAAAACAGATTTGGTAACAATGTCTATTTGATCTCTGCAACATTAGTATTAAATTCTTATCCTTGCAGTATTTGGCGTCGTTGAGTAAATTTAATGAAATATCAGATCATTTAGGTGCAGGCTTAATTTGCACTCACCCATATTTTGAGTAGAAGTTAGAACATTAGATTATTATAGACAGACCTAATCGGCCCTCACCCATATTAGGAGTGGAAGTTGCAATATTTGATTATTATAAACAGGCTTAATCAGCCCTCACCCATATTTTGAGTGGAATTTGGGATATAAGATTATTATAGACATATTATAAATGACCCATATTGTGAGAGGTAACTGACCTCTCTAAGGGTTTTGGTAATATGATATCATACTTTATAAATAGGTAATTGCCCTGATACTCCGAGCAATGAGATTTGATTTTAAAATTCTAAGGAACACTTCCAAAGCTGATAGCTTGCAAGCATTAATTCGCTAGCGTATTTTCAATCGAATTCAATATTTCGTATAGTATTACTACGTTATATATGGGATTTGATGTAAGCCCGTAAAGCCGTACGTGCTTTTTTTGCCCAACTGAGCGCCAACTGACTCCGAGACATACTCTATTCCTATATTCGCGGATTTGCCAACCAGGAAATCCTGCTCTCTTGATCATACACCTGTATGTACCACAAACATCACATACATGACACAAGCTCAGACATTCTTTGAAACCTTCATGCCGACTGAACATACAAGCCTCAATGTCTGTGGGTTCATACATGCTTATCGTCCCTAAAGCAATTTCTTTATACTAATTCGAAGACCATTATTACACCTAATGCAGGAAAGTTTTCCTTATTGAGCTTAGGAGTATCGGACATCAAATCAAAATATTTTGAAAGTAAGACACTTCCACGTAGTTGGACAGTTTACCACCCGGTTACAAAGAATAATATAAATATCTTCGTTAGAGTTCAAGTAAACGTTCGGCTAAGTTATAAAATGACATAAATATAAATACTGAATAATTGGATTAGGATATTTCAAATAGATAATTGGCCCATATATAGAAACAAAGATAAGGATCAATATTAAATGTTCTCACATTCAAATGTATCACTCATCAAATTAGAAAACAAAAGATTTGGATTAATATAAATTGTTTTGTAACATTTCAATCAAATCAATTTTCTGAGTTATAAAAGTGAAGATCCAAATCAATATTAAACTTCATAACATTTCAAGTTCAAATAATTACCAAGTTATTGGAATCAGTATACAATCGTATCATTGCGTTTCAATAATGTTGCAAGTTAGGTGAACAAATGTTGAAACCAATATTAAAGAATTTGAGTACACTTCAAATAATTTGTCAAGTTAGGAGAACAACTGTGAAAATCAGTATAAAATAGTTTCAGTACATTCTTAATTTTGCCAAGTTATGAAAAAAATGTTTTAAATTAGTCTATGAAAATAACTTCAAAATAAATATTAGATAACTGTAATGCAGTTCAATTAGATCATTTGCCTAGTAAAAACGTGTAAAAATAATTTGGAATTTGAGAAGTGATTATTTCAACTCCCCCTCAATGCATTACTTCAAGAAAATTCGTAAAGATTAAAAGATTCGGAAAATAATTACCAGTGGGACACAACGGCAACTACAATTCCTTTTGCCCTGTCGGGCTTCTCGGAGAGGAACAATTCGCGTCTTCCATCCTTCGGACTTATGTTACGCACGATTAATTAACTTTAATTTTAATTCTGATTCACACTAACTAAACGAGAGAAAAAAAATAACTTCAACTTAATTCTTCCCGCACTAAACGTGGTATCCTCGAAACAATGAGAAAATACGGATGCTCCACAGGGAACCCCGCCCTGGCATCGAAGGCGAGTGGGTTGGACCACTTCGAACCTCCGAGACCAAAACGAAATTCTCCTACAGTTTTTGAGAACTGTAGGTTCTGGACGAACATCAATATTGTTACCACTGTAAGCACGCCTCTTTATGCGAGTAGGTTGAACCACTCCGAGACCTACCCCGAGCAATCTTGGGAATACCTCAGCCACTGAAGACGAGTGGATTGAACCACTTCAAGCCTCAGGCATACGCCGACCACACTTCTTCCTGTTAATGAGAACGGGGTTTCTACTTCTCCTGGTCAATCCGATTTTGTCTTCCGAGGACGAGTGGGTTGAACCACTTCGAGACCCAGAAGAGAAAATCGCACCAAGAGGAATCGACCACCAATTCCCACAAATACAATGATCTTTGTGCGAGCGGGTTGGACCACTTCGAGCACTCCGAGTTGTATTTCCAGAGTCAGAACGAGTCGTCGTCTCCCCCCAGGGACGAGTAAGTTATATCACTTCGAGCTCCAAGGAGGAACCGAAATATTCACAATTGAACCAGCATCACTTACTGAGTAAATTCACAGAGCTTCGAAAACTGAATAATCTTAACGCCGCAATCGCGGCGTTTATAAATACGTGGCCCACAAGCCGTTTCAGACGTACTCTCCTCTATCCTATTTCGTCGCGACGCGAGGATTGCAGTCAGAAAATACCGGATGGTGTCTGCAATCGTGGATACGAAAGGTCATTTAATAACGCTGATTTCTTATCTAAGTTTCGATGAATTCCTTCGTCTCGATTTTTACGCTTTGGGTATTATGCTGCTTTTAAATACGTAAATTTCACTACATTGACAATTTAAAATGAAATTATTGAATTATTCTGGCAATTGACCGTCTTTTCACTAAAATTTTGAATTCAGATGAACTATATAAAATGTTATGCAGGTATATCTACACAATATAGTATTCACAATTGATTATAAAATTTAATTATATTAAAATCAAGAAATATATGGATGGTCGTCTCAATTAATTTAGGGGAGTCGGAAGTTCGGAAAATTCTGCAAATGTGTTTTTTGGATATTTACCAGAAAGACTCATGTTGAAATATCAAACAATTCCACATTTGCTTGAAAACCCTCTTCCAAATTAACAGGGAATATTTATGATAACAATTTAAATCAAAATGAATAATTTCACGACATTCCGACGTTCTTGAAAATAGATGTCATCTATCTTTAAAAGTTACTTATTTTTTCATCTTCTATTGAATTGATAACCAAGAATCTTGACTAATTTTATACATAGCAAAAGGCATTTAATACTGTACTTAATTAGAACAAGGACAAAAATAGGTCTGAAGCGTAGAATCACCTGCATTCTTTTGCAAAACAAAAACCTTTCCACTAGAAGTTGGTCTGGTATCACTTTACCCCAGCAGAGCTTTATATAATATCAGAAAATTTGCAACTAACGGATCAGTTGATAAAAACTTATAGAGTGTACGTTTCGAATTTCTTGTTGGGGTACCATCAAGCCTTGAAGTTTGTACTGATCAAAGTAAAATTAACAAAGTATTGCGTGCATCGTTTGTATAGTTACTTCATATTCTTAAGAGTACCCTATCAATTTTGTTATGTTACAATCAATGGTTTGCTGTGGCAATGGAAGTTTTGATTACATGGCGAAAATATATTACTTGTACTACGTTCTTTTAGATGTATTTCAAGTTTCAGTAAATAAAAATAGACATTTGTAATTATATGAAACTTTATTTCTCAAACTAATTTTATAAAAAAGATTTTCTTGTTCATATCAAACTAAACTATTTAGCAAGATAAATTTGAGTTATAAATATAATTTGAAATTTCATATGTAGAGTAGTAATTGATTATTAAAAGTGTTAATTTATTTTAAATGTCACATTGAAAAGAAAGAACTAGAAGCAATGCAATCAATACATTTGGTCGGCATGCGACTAGCCACTAGCATGTCCAGTCGAATGCGTCGAAAAAAGTTTCTGAAGTTACTAGTTCGCTAGATGTTGACTCGGAAAGACTGCGCTGATATGAATATTTATTTGAAATCAGATTAGCCCATTAAAGGCGAAGTTTTCTTTTTTTAGAATTTTTGAATTTTGAGGTTGAATGTGTGGCTCATTAGTTTCAAAGAACAGTAATTCGTTGAAATTTCTCAATTCTTTCAGTTTCAGCAAAAAACGCCGTTACCATATGGTAACGCTAGGCTTCAACGTATACATTTTATTATTTTCATAAGCTTGACAAACGAATAACGAATATATTTTGTTCTTATAAAAAAATAATTACTGAATATGAAATTCAAAAAAACAAGGAATACAAATGCCTACATTGCATTTGGAACACATGATTCGGACACTTGATGAGCAGCCTTCGCCCGCACACCTCTATTTTTTGTGAAAGTGTGAAACACTTGACTTCGATATTTTCGGCCTACCCCCCGGTTTTGCTTTGGTTCCAAAACTCTGCAGATACGTTGTTGTAATTTCCCTTCGAAAATCAAGTTGCGATAGTCTCCCACCACTTTTTTCATGTAATTGCCAGGCATTTATTACCGCGACGTCAATGAACCATGTAAAAATTGGCCACCACCATTTTTTACTGCGAATACTTATTCTGTATCTCGATAAATTTTCATCCATGAGGTCTGTGCCTCCCATATGCAAATTGTATTCGCCTATCATACATAGACGTGGAACCATTACAATTTTCTTTTGTGAAGCACGATATGGGGGAAATGCCATGACGTCGAGGCAACTGTTACAACAATATTGTCTGCGTACAACCATGATTACTGTTTCTTTTTCGATAGCTCCTTCATATGTGCCCCTTTCGCTTTTCGACAATGTTTTTTGGCAGTTATGGGGCAGTTCTTTGGAATGCGATTATCGCGAACATTGCCTGTGCCTTGATAACCTCTTTCTTTTAGGTGTTGAAGAAGCTTGAGACCAGTAAACAAATTATCAAAATAGAGATTATAGCGCCTTTCTTTAACACCTCCCAAATCGTCCAACATTGACACAAATGGTGCTGCAGCTTTTCCGAACTCATTTTCGTATGGTAATGACCTGCGACTATTTTACCCTGGTACAGTTCATAGTTGACTAGATACCTGATGTTGTAATCAAATCATTCACATGGGACCACAGCTTTAAGTAAATTTTGTGTATAAAGCTTCTGGAGCATATAATATGTGCTAGTATTACGTAACTGTTCTTGAGTGTTTTGAGACGATATTTGTCACGATGATGGAAAATATATTGTAATTTGTGTTAAATGTGAAATATTTAAAATTAGAAAATTAGTTAGACTTAAATATTAAAGTTTAAGAATTAATTGAGTATTAGATTATTCAAAATCCATTGAAGGATAAGCCTAAATAAATGAAAACGTGTGGCACTCGTGGATTGCCGCGGTAAAGCTATTGCATAACATTTTTATCAACTTATGCAATTATAATTACTTATTTATTTTTATTTATGCAGTATTTTTTCTTTGATATCCAGGCCGCCGCTAGCGGTTTGAACGCCGGTGTGCAATCTATCGTGCCGCCCCTATCTAACTACAAAACCTAGGTGTTTATAAAAATGTGAAAAAAATAACTGTACAGTGAAAACTATGTTATATTAGGTTATTTTTATACAAGATAGATACATAATACGATATTAAATGAAAAAATGAAGCAAGAAAGGTGCAGTTTATACATATTATGTAGGTAGGTATAGGTATTAAGTTATTTTACAGAAACTGCACCTTTCTTGCCTTCATGTTGGCAAAATCAGCTATAATTTTTTGGTGTCTAGTCTATTTATAATCTCATGTTCAATTGAAATTATTGCTAAATTACTTAGTCTTTGCTGGTTCATAGTTGATCTCAAATAGTTTTTATTATTTTTAACTTTGAAAATGACCTTTCACCAGATGCAACTGAAACCGGCAATGTAAGTAGTATCCTTAGCGCTATTGCTGTATTCGGAAATGTTGACATTAATTCATTAGCAAAAATGTATTGCAATAGGGTTTGTGGATCATTAGACTGGTTTACAGTTAAATGCAACTTAAAGCATTGATTTCATTAAACATATCTATACCGTCAATATCTGCGTCACTACTTGAACTATCTTTTAGCTTCACATTCAAATCTTTACAATGTTTCATTATATCATCTTTGGAGTAACTAAACAAGTTATTATTTGAGAAAAGCCAAAACGTCGGTAAAAGTTTCCAACTCATCGAATCTACGTTTTAAAGAAGTTAAGGTTTGGTCAGGATCCTAAAAAACATCTACCTTGTATTTTGTTTTTGGGTCTAGTAAGACTTCATCACTCTGTTCATACTGAAATTGAGTTGGTTTTCTTCGTGGACGAACGGTATCTATAGGCGGAAAATCTGCATCTACATTAATTAGTTACACTTTTACGTCAACATTCTTTGACATTCAGAGTCCCTATTTCTGGTTTGCTGAAAAATTTCTCAAGAGATCCCGCTAGTTTTTTTTCTCTGTACGAAATTGAGCTCCTGAAATTTTTCCTTTTGCGGTTCCTGGAATTTTTTGAAATAGTTTATATACGGTTTAGAAAGTAACTTAAATCCCAAAGGGGTCGATCATTCCACCATTATTGCGAACAACCTTTAGTTAGGGGTCAACACTGAAATCGCGAAAAAAATCAGCTTTTCCATACATTTTGTATGGAATAGTTTTTTCGCGATTTCACCGTTGACCCTATAGAAAAATGTTCGTAGTGTAGAATGACTTTCGGGATTTAAGTTACTTTGTTAGACCCTGTATAGGTATAATTTTAATATTTTTTTATAAATCTTCACTTAAGTTGTATAACAGAAAAAAATACCCTTTAAATCACAATAATAATCACAATACTACTGCGAAAAAAAATGTTATACCTACTGCACACAAATGTAATGGAATAACTAATTTTTTTCGCGACTTCAGAGTTGACCCCATAGTAAAAGTTGTTCGTATTGATTAGATGGAATTCGTTACTTAAGCCCTTTTTGTTACACTCTGTATTAATTTTAATACATTTTTTTAATAAATCTTTACTTTGAGCGTGGTGACCGATAAGAAAACGATGGAAAATATATTGTAATTTCAGTTAAATGTGAAATATTTAAAATTAGAAAAATTAGTTAGAATTTAATATTAAAGTTTAAGAATTAATTGAGTATTAGATTATTCAAAATCCATTGAAGGATAAGCCTAAATAAATGAAAACGTGTGGCACCTGTGGATTGCCGCGGTAAAGCTATTGCATAACATTTTTATCAACTTATGCAATTATAATTACTTATTTATTTTTATTTATGCAGTATTTTTTCTTTGATATTAGTTACACTTTTTGAGCGTGGTGACCGATAAGAAAACAATTTTTTTTTCTTTTATTGAATAAATGAGAAATTAATATCGTTTAAAACATTTCTATTATCTTACAATAAGTAGGTTATTCAAGAATTTTCATCATTGAAACTCGAGGTTTATAGCAACTGAAATAAGAAACATAAGTTTGAGACTTAATATCCTCTAAATATCTGAAAAAATACCGCTTCAATGGTGGTCCCATAGTTTGTCGTGGATTCTTGTGGATCATTATTCATTTTCAAATTCAATTTTTCCGAGAGAAAAGTTGTTAACCGCTCTGATTTTTTACCAGCGAAGTTGATGTTGAAATCGCCAGCCAGAAAATGCTATTCACTGTTGAACATAGGTACACCTATGTATAGATATATACCTATCTGTATACTTACATGTAGGTGAGTGTGGCATTAAGATATGATAGATACCTACACACCTACCCTACATACTTTCTCCCAAACAGCTGCTTATGTATTCGTCCGATTTCGGAGCAGTTCGTCTCGAGCAGCTCTGGGTACCATGTATATGGTAATAGGTAAAGTCGTACCATTATACATACACGTTAAGCGAACGCTCGGCCGCATGGTAGGCGGAGTGGGTGTTAAGGTTTTATTTTCGTTACGGAATTTCTTGATTCGGTCGTCGCGATAAAAGCTATGCAATAGCTTGAAAAGAATTCGAAGTTTGTGTAGAAGCAGCAAAGTTCTCGAGTACAAAAATTAGAGATTTATTCAAATGATCCATTTCTGTTCTTCTTGTTGGTTAGATTCAGATTTTTCACGTAGTGAAACTTTACTATTTTATTTGGTTATAACAGAATATTAATATCCTTTATGATTTTAGTTATAATTTATATTTGATCTCACCAAATCTTTTTGAAACAAAGTATTACAGTATTTTAGAAATATACTTTACTTCCACAAAACGGGCTGGATATGTAATGACATAGAACAGTGGATAATATTCAGCCCGCTTGTTGTGAGTATATTGTATTGATAGTTTTTTCTAATTTACATGGCGTTTTTAATCTATGGATAGATGTGAGATCAAGAGGATTTTTCTTGACCAATGTTTTTCGACAAATTCTCATTAAATGATTTGTCACAGTAGGTATACTTTTTGTTCTGGAGTTATATATTACCAAGGCTAATATCAAAGAACATCGTTCCTTTTCATAAATCTGAGTTTCTGTGGTTTCAACGTTTTTCACAAGTTGATGATTGATTAGATTTATTTATATATATTTGAATTTCCCAAGTTAGTTTTCGTTTATAGGT
Source organism: Cryptolaemus montrouzieri (assembly GCA_013387265.2). Lineage (NCBI taxonomy): Eukaryota > Metazoa > Arthropoda > Insecta > Coleoptera > Coccinellidae > Cryptolaemus > Cryptolaemus montrouzieri. The sequence goes on from JABFTP020000021.1 coordinate 66,503,654, forward strand.
GCATTACAGATTAGAAAATGAGTTTTTGAAGGAAATAATAGATTCAGTTGAAGAAGCTGAAATGGTACAGCTGAAGGTACGTTTTCCGAAATTTAAAAGCGATGTACTTTCCTGTAATGCTGAAATAATGACATACTTTGATGAGGTTTATGTCGAGTTTTTGAAGAAACCTGAAAAGACTGATTTTATTGAAAGATTAGTCCTCTTATATGATGAATTATTGATCCTTAAACATAGTACCGAACAAGGTATTAAAAAGGGTGTGCATTATGAAGGAGAATATCTGAAAACACTTTTAGAATCTCTGCAAGAACTCGACAACACACTAACAGAATTCAAATTATTTGCTCTAGACATGAACGCTTTCTTGGAATGACAGATAATATTTCTAAATACAATTCTTCAGAGAGTCTGAAAATACTGAAAGAATTGGAGGATATCATGCATAACACAAAATCACCACTTGCAGGTAAATATTTTCGTGAGGAAATTGCATTACAGAAGTCTTCAATGTTTCATAATTTTGGTAAACTTATAAGAACTAAATATATAATATCGCTTTCAAAGGAAAAAACTATTAATGGTATATAAAGTCATGGAAAACATAGAGGTGGATAACATACTTGAGCTATTATACAAATATAATCATCAAATTAGAAAATTAGATTATATCATTGATTTCTTGTGGGAATTCGCTTTGTATTCCATCATAACTTGTAGTACCAAAGTTACCACAAGCAATAAAGAATTGATAGTTACAATTACTTAGTCACATTGTAATCAAAACTATGAAGATGTTTACAAAAAAATGTATCGAAGTGAATTTCTTCTCACAGAACAATTTTACTTCATATTTGAACCAAACGACAAAATAACATTTTTGGAGTATATTGGAAATCAATTGAACAATAAGTTGTTTTCATTATTGATAACATGTTTGCAAAAAATTCTCCACCCAGCAAAAATGAATGTTTGAATTATGAAAAATAATTGAAGATACTGAACGACTTGAAAGTGAATTGAAATTCATGAAATTCTTAAAAGATGGGTCATTATTGGAGTATGCAAAGAGATTGAATGAAATTAATTTGAATAAACGAGCTGAAGTGTTCTTCAACCTTAGTAAAACTATAATTAATCGGGCAAAATTATGAAATTATACCCATCACAAGTGATAAATTGAGAGAAACAGATTGTTATTATGTGTCTAGTAATGTACAAGAACTTCTCCAATTAGCTGAAAACATGTTGATGGATATGAAAAGAAATACAGGAGGTTGTAATCTCAGATGTTTTCAAACACTTCTGGAAATTCTTGATTATTATAGAATATATGCTTCAAAAATTTGTCAAAAGACGATTCCTAAAGAAGTAGCTTTACTTCACAATAATTTTAAATATATTTCTCATGAGATAAAGAATTGGAATACTTTTTATTCAGATATTTTGGATAACGGAATACCACCATTTAAATTTGAAGCTTTTCAGTTTCAATCTATTGCAGAAGAAGTTTTCAACAAATTTGTGACCATACAAAAAATGAACTGATTAAATTGTTGTATAAAGAGGATATTGATAATGAGAAAGTTTTAATCAAGTTGGGCGATTCTTCTGAAATATCTGTTAATGGTTGTTTAAAACTTATAAAAAGTCTAAAAGATGATTGGCATAGTTTGTTGTCACCTATACTATATGATAAAGTAATTGGAGTTCTTTTTAACGTAATTTGTGATTTTTTCATAAAATCTGTTTTGAAGTATAAAAATAATCAAGAACATAGTTCTTCTAAAATTGGTGAGAATATTTGATCTTATAATAGTTTCTGTAATAAAATATTTCTCGGAAAAGACGAGTTTAGGAAGCATCATTTATTCTTGGGGAAAATTTAAAGCAATATCATTTGTTTTCAATTCAAACCTGGTAGTAATAGAAAGTGAATGGTGTTCCAAAGACAGTTTATTGAAATCAAACTTGGAAGTATGGGAAGTAGTTACTTTAGTTGAAGCTTTGTTTGAGGACTCCAGTCAAAGGAATTCTATTACAAAACAATTCGCTTTTGAGGAATATGAATATTGTGATATGAATTAGTTTATTTAAATTGTAGATACATTGATTTTTTATTTTGAGTCTTGTAAATTATATCTCTTGATAATTTTGAAGTTTTATTCCAGTCACATAAAATATTGGATAGATTTAAGAAAAATGAATGTGATTTACCCTCTATAGCCAATATGAGGTCTCAATGTTTTAGTATGGCAGCCCCATGAAATATAAAGTGTAGTGCAAAAATCAACCCCCCATAGCTGCAAACCCATTCCAGCTAACTCCTTTGGCTTTTGTCATGAATTTTATATAGAAAAAAGAAGATTCTAACATTGCGTTTTTTCAGTGAGTTGGTAATGTTTCACATAACCTAAAAAAATTTGCTTATTTGGAAAAAACGGATTCTCGCAAAAATAAAAAACTAGAGCTAGTAGAGTAAGATATTAAAAAGATCTATCGATTCAAATTATTTGACATTGATCCATGTATTACTTTTCGAGAGTATTTCTCATAAATAGTCCAGAAGAAACTGTTTGTTTTTTTTTCATGAAGAATTATTTATTTCTTTTAATCCTTTATCTGCCCTCGATTACTCTGATCTTTTAGGCATGCTGCAAACCTCGTATTTGGCTGGCTCTGTTTTCTTGAACTATTTTCAATGCCCAGCTAGGTATCTAACTTGAGTACTGGACTTAGTTGTTGACGAAGTTAGCTCAATTATTCTCATGTTAAGCTTATGATGTTATTTCTTCCATTAGGTTGAAGGATACATAGACAACAACACATTTGGAAATTCTGAATGAATAGGATTAGAAAGGATATTTTAATGTAATTTTATTTTTTAAATGGGAAGTTTAATTAGTCCCACACAAGGTAGAGAAAAACATATAAGGAGAGTTGGGAATATATTTGGGGCCACTCATTTCCATATTGTTTAACTATTTAAATAATTTGTGGATACTAAACTTTGATGTTGGATACTGTTAAGAAATTGATCAATATTTTTATGATCTTTGTGTCATTATTACAAATTATTTTCTGTAAGTTTATTGGAGAGTTAATCTTATTATTGAGAGCTGAAATCGAATTAGAATAAAACGTGGAACAATTCTGAATATTATTTTCACAGACAAGAAAGATATGATCAATTGTACATTTTTGTCTGTGTATTCGCAGAGATTAATTGGTTTGATATGGATTTCAGATAGATGAGCTGGGGTGGAGCAATGAGCTGATTTCAACCTACAGAGTGTGGTAATATAATTTCTGGGGAGATAATCTTCAAATAACCACGGCTTGCTGGAAAATTTACCTCTCATCATATTCATATATGCCCTTCCCTTTATTAACACCCATTGCCTCTCTAGAGTTATTCCAATCTTTTTCTTAAAATCTGGCCAGAATTCTGTAGGATCCGCCTTTGGAAATTCTTCCACCGTATGAGAACTACTCTATTTTAGCTAATTTATCCGCTTCTTCGTTACCTATTATGTTTGAATGTTCAGGTACCCATACCAGTTTCAATAGATATCCCTAATTCTTGAGGTTTAAAATTTCTTTTCTAATTTCAAAGGTGATAGCATCGTTACTGGAATGGGGGACCCAGGTAGTGATTTTTTCTAGGGCACTTTTGGAATTCGAGATAATTAGAGATTTTTTTATATTATAATTACGGATAGATAGGATTCCCTTATATATCTTCAACAGTTCAGCGGTACAAATATTAAGTAATTAGGTAAAGAGGAAGAACTGGAAAATAGGTGGAGACTGTATATACTAAAACTATTAGAACTTTTTGAACCAACTGTAATTATTCTGGTATAATTTGGATATAATTCATTAATTTTCACCTGAAAAGATAAAGAGCAATTTACATTTCTCTTTTAATTCCAAATTAATAAATCTAATTGGATCATGGTGAACATTGAGAGGTGATTTGAAGCAGGTAAGAATATTTTCTTTTTAGAATATTTTTATTATTAATGATATGAAAAGCTTTCAAAATAATTTGTCACCTAAAGAATTCAGCCAAAACGCAAGAGTTCTTATTTTATTAATTATGGGGTTACCAGTTAAACGGAACGCATTGGAAACAAATTTAACTACTAACCATAGTCTTCTTTAAATCAAGTGGAATTTCTCCACTCTCGGATAATACAATATTTATAGGTGTGGACCTCATTAGCCCTAAAGCTGTTCTTATGGCTGCATATTGAATTCTATCAAGTTTATTGATTAACGCTTTTGAACTTTTGCCAATAAAAATGCTACCATAATCCAAATAAGGACGAACCAACGATTTGAATATATTCATAATGGTAGAGGATGTGCCCCCACCAAGTTTTGCACAATGCTCCTCATAATATTGATGCCTGATTGTGCTTTAACGCACATATTATTGATATGTTGGGTCCAATTTAGTTTGTTGTGGATAACTACACCTAGATACTTTACTTGTTCCACCCAGGAATAACTGTGTTAAAGATTCTAAGATTAGGAGGATCATTTATTTTTCTGGCTTTAGATTTAGATGGTTATATTTGAAAAACTTTGTCCTGTGCCCAAACCTCCAATGTGTTTAATGTTTCTGTCATCTTCTCATAGGCAAGTTGGAAAGTAGAGGCAGTAACCACCAGAGTAGTGTCATCAGCGTATTTCAAAATTTGAACCCTTTTGCTTTACATGATCATTCAAATCCATGACAAATAAATTAAATAATACAGGGCTAATTAGTCAACCCTGAGCGAATCATCGGTGGGTTGTTAAGGGCCTATTAATTGCTTGATGTAGGGATCCACAACAAATAAATTTCTTCAAGCATGATGTTTTTATGATATTAGCTAATTCTGTCCTAATTACAATATTTTCTAAGATTTGAATATTGACATGGTCATAAGCCAAATGAATATATCTAGGAACACTAAGAGAATTACTTGTTTCTGGCAATATATATATATATATATATATATATATATATATATATATATATATATATATATATATATATATATATATATATATATATATATATATATATGAGATATATATAAAATGTAAGAGCATCATAAACTGATTTGCCTTTACGGAATCCAAATTGAAGATCTTCATTAGAACATTTTGTTTCATACAAATTCTTCCACTCTAGCCAATACTGCTTCTAATTTAATTAAACATTTTGAGAGGACGATGGGCCCATAGTCGAGAGGATCATTGGGGTTTATCAGGTTTAAGTATAGGGATGATGACAGTTTCTTTTAATTTATCAGGTATGGAGCCAGATGCAATGCATTGATTATAAAGTTCTAAAAGCTTGAATTTTGCAGCGAATGGAAGGCTCTTAATCATGGAATAAGTAATTCCGTCTTTACCTGGAGCAGAGTCTTTGTTTTTTTAATTATGGTTTGTGAAAATTCATAAAAAAGAAATAGGAATGAAATTGTTATCGTTGAGATTATGGATAGGGGTGAGCATTGGTGGGATTATAGGTGGACAGAGGTTGTTAAGTATGTCTGCGCCACATGCAACAGAAGCTCTAACTCTAGTTGAGGAGTAAATACTGGTTTTAAATTTTTAATGTCCTTCCACATATCTCTGGAGGATTTATTATTTAGATTAGAACAAAACTCAGTAAAGGATTTAAGTTTAGCTTTTTTAGTTTCCCTTTTTGATATCGCTTGATAGCAAAAGGGGAAAGTTCTTCATTCCACCACGGAATATTGTATTTCGGAGATTTAGGTCTAACTTTAACGGGAATCGATAATTCAGCAGCAGACTTAAAGCATCTCTGCATGGACTCTAGATCAGTAAGTAAATTGTTTTCTATATCAGCTGATATGAAATTTTGAAATTTCGACCAATTAGCCTCATCAATATTATATCTTCTTGAGGAGAAAGTTGAACAATCATTTTGCAGAGGCTTATCAGAATTAATAAAAAATTTAATCGGGAGATGATCACTATTGCCTGGATCATTAATGACCAACCAATCAAATCAAAACTAATATCTGGGGAGCAAAAAGTGAGGCCTGGGGCACTCTCATTACAATCAGGAGAAGTTAGTCTAGTGGGAGCCCCATTATTAAGAGTAATCCAATCGAAATAAAAAAAAATCAGCCATTGTTGCACCACTATTATTTATCACTCATGAACCCCAAATGGGGTTCTGAGCGTTAAAATCGCCACAAATAACAAAATGGGGTTGAGATTGACATTAATTTCATTAAAAGTTTCTTCATCAATCACTATATCTGGAGGGTAGTACAAATTGACAAATAAAACATGTTCTATTCTAACCGACCAAATTTCTATTCTATCTGGTAAGTTCAAAAAACATGAATATCTTTTATAGGTTAGTTGATTATGTATGAGAGTGACAAAGCCCCTCCTCTATGATCCTGATCTTTCCTGATTATTGTATAGTTAGATAAATTAAAATGTTTTTCCTATGTCTAAGCAGGTTTCATTTAATAAAATTATTTTAGGATTATAAGGATTTAGGATAAGTTAGCATAGATCGATCTAATATTCCATTGCAAAACCGATAGTGTGGAAGAATGAGCCATTATAATTATTGTTATAGATCAGAGGACGACATATTGGGGTCATCCTCTGATGTTGGGATCTATTTCTTTAAATTTCTTGACTATATTCTGTAATCTGTAAGATTTCCTTCAAACTCTTGGCCAGATGATTATTATTATTTTGTAAAGATACTTTGATTACTTTGTGAATTTCCTCAATAGATAATATATTTTTCCTTTCATTGTTCAGAAGAACTTCTGAGGGTCTATGGTCCGGGGATGAGTACTGGACTAAATGGCTTTGGTGTATTCTTTTATCATATCCGGGTTGAGTATTAATGGAGGATTTTTTCCTTTTTATAGCGCTAGAAAAGGAAGAACTGGGGGACGTATTCTTCTGTTATGTGCTCGGACAATTTGGTCTTTAGGGTTGGGGGAAGCTGGATTGGGAGATTAGTGGTGGAAAAGCTTGTGGGTTGGAGATTGGGTTCGCTGAATTTTTAGCAACCAATTTGATAGCTTAGAAATAGGAAATATTTTCTATAGCAATGAGTTTATTTATTTTTTGTCTAGAGAATTCTGAACATTTTCTATCTGTTGACGAATGACTGTTAGAACAATGTACACATTTTACATTTAACGGGTCTGCACATTCCGATTCCTGATGGTGCAATCCGAAATTTCTACAGCGCTTTTTACTATTGCAGTTTTTTGCTACGTGTCCATATCGAAGACACTGATAACACTGTATGACAGGGTCAACAAAAGGGACACCCTTCTTATACAACCCCATATAACAATAAATTCGGGAAGATTTTCACCCTCAAAAGTTATAAGCCACGAAGAAGAATCAACATATTCTACTTTATTAACTTTTATTTCCCTTTTTTTGATCGGTTTAGCTGCTAGAAAATTGACCTTTGAATCACTATTTATTATGTCCTCTTCAGATATATTGTTTCCTATGTCTTGGATTACACCCTCGAAGATGCAATGCTTGTTGGGTTGTAAAACCTCATAACTTAGTTTATATCAGCTAAGCGCTTTCGGAAATTATTAGCTGTATGAGCTGTCTGGAACTCAATAGAGTAATTATACAACCCCATATAACAATAAATTCGGGAAGATTTTCAACCTCAAAAGTTATAAGCCACGAAGAAGAATCAACATATTCTACTTTATTAACTTTTATTTCCCTTTTTGATCGGTTTAGCTGCTAGAAAATGACCTTTGAATCACTATTTATTATGTCCTCTTCAGATATATTGTTTCCCATGTCTTGGATTACACCCTCGAAGATGCAATGCTTGTTGGGTTGTGAACCTCATAACTTAGTTTATCGAAGTGCTGTTGCTTTCTAGGAAATTATTAGCTGCATGAGCTGTCTGGAACTCAATAGAAATTCGTTTTTCCCTTTCTTAAAAATGTCTTTGATTCTTGACGTGCCTGTTATTGTTAATTTTTACCTAAATTCATAGGGTGTATATTGCCTATATTCTGTTCATCGTGAGATTCGATTATGATAATAAAAGGACCATATGAAATAAGAGGGTATTTGAAAGCAATCTTAGGTTTCCTTACACTAGAATTTATCTTTACAGTTTTTTATTTGAATTGTTTACTCCTTTTTTAAGGTACTCTGTAACAGGAAAGTAATATGGAGAGTTTTCTAGCGATTGATATATTTTACGAAACTCTGAAGATAAATGCTCAATTAGATTATTAGGTTAGATTAGGGAGACTGGGGAGTCACCGACATTTTAACTGAACTATGAAGAAGATATTTTTTTCTACCTGTTATGATTTAGATAACAAAAGTAAAAAAACTACGAAATGAGTAATCCTTTTAAAATATAGGAGAACTTACCCACAATTAATACACTTCACACAAAGTTAATTGTTAGATAGGAGAGAAGAAATACGAAATGTTTTAAAATAAATTCTTCAAAGCTTAATTGATCGATGTTTATTGTTCGACTGCTAACCTCGGAACTGATGAAAAATTATACTATCAAGGTAAAAACGATTGTGACAAGTTCATTCATTCAGTGTTCTCAAATGACTGACATCTTTTTCAGTCACGTTTTTCAAAAATATTTCAAATAATCTTTCTCGATAGTGGCGAATTAAAAGAAAATATATCTTCGTCACTAAGCACTGGTACAATATGTATATTTTTTTTGGATTCGTGTCAGATTTCATTTACAGCAAATTGCGAGTAAGGAAAATTAAAGAAATATTCGAGGAAAATATGATTTTTAACCCCTAAAATCAATAAAATTGTCACAACTTGCATTCATATTGATAGTGTAATTCTATCAGGAAAAAATTTGTTCAAATTTGGTTTTTCAAGACTATCTCTTACGATGTGACAGCTGATTTTCTAAAACTTATTTTTTTCGAAGAATGGATGTACCTTAGAATCTTTTCTTTTTAACGATCATATTTTTAGTTTTCTGTTGAAAACTTTGGGAAACTATGCATTGGCTTCTTACTTCTTGATTACTTTAGACAAAGAAGTCATCTATATAATGACGATGCATTAAGGTAAAAAAATTATTGTGTTAATGTTGTCTATTCACAAAGTATTTGTTACTGAAGTTTCAGCGACGGGGAAGACGGGGTTTTTCTCTCCTGCTCTCTTCATATAATCATATAGATGAATACTTATGGTTTACCTGTTTCTTCTGTTTTTTCGGAGCTCACATTTAGGGACGATTGTAGAAGGCTTGCCGTTTTGAATGTTTATCCATTCAACATACTGTGCTTTCCTCCGATTTTCTTTTGACTCGGATCGAAATTTGACATTATGGGATAACTTATGTATTTCTCCAATTTGTTGTTACTCTCTTTCTCTTCTGAATAGTAATAAAATTCTTAACTGTACCTACATGTGAATAAATATTTTAGATAACTCGGTTATAACAACCAAGATATTCAGTATAAAAGATTTTTGAAACTAGAATAGTAAACTGATATTTTGTTGCATTGAGATATTCTACAAAATGAGATATCCGAAAGAGAAGTCGTTTTGCATTGTTATCGTATCTACCATACTAAAATAATAAAAAACAAGTACTGTGTTTTAAGGAATTTTACTTAATAATTGCGATTCGTAACGCGTTTCACTACACCGTAGCTTCTTCAGACGAATGAATATACAGAAAAATATAAATGAGAATATAACTATAAATGTTCTTGAGTAATTAAAAGCTTATTGGGTTGCTTCTTCTTAAGTGGTTATTTATGACAGGTATATCCAATAAAATTAAGGAATAGATTGCTCCCGAAGAGATTCAATAGAGGTGAAGGGCTTAAATCAAGTTGTTCATTGATTTGTATTTATTGATTTCTAAAGTTTCCCAAAGATCTACCTTCCAATATTTATTATCTGTATGCAAAATTTCAAACTGTGGGTCGAAAGAATGATTATTTTCTAAGAGATGATTCGCGTAATTTGAATCTGATTTTTATTTGAAAAACTGCGTTTATGTTCCGATATTCTAATATTAAAATTTCTATGTGTTCTACCAATGTAGAAATTATCACAGTCATTGCAATTCAATCTATAAACACCTGATTTATTGTTTTTACCTGGTTTGGTTTTATTATTTTTATATATTTGCCTAAATTATTATTAGTTTGAAAAGCTATGTTGAAATTATTGCTACCTAAGAATGATTTCAGTTTCTCACTTGTAATGCCAACGTAGGTTAAGGTGTTGAATTTTTGTTTCAATTTATCGACAGGGTAAACTTCATTCAATGCGATTCTACTTTGTTTTTATTTAAAATATTATTTATTAGTTTGGGATTGTAACCATTATTTTTGGCTATTTGTTTAATCAAATTTAGTTCTTTGTTGAAATTTTCTGGTGATAACGGGATGTTAATCAATCTATGAATAAAACTATTGAATGCTGACATTTTATGTTGATATGGATGACACGACGAGTTATGTATTATAATATCTATATGTGACGGCTTAAGGTAAATTGCGAAAACATGTTTTCCATTTTCATTCGAAATTGTTACGTCTAAGAAATTTATCGAATTATTGCTTTCTATTTCGGTTGTGAATGCAATTTTTGGATGTAATGAATTTATATGATTTTCGAAAATTTTCAATAATAAACAATATTTACTGAGTGGATGATTATGAATTAATTTCTCTAAGTTATTCATGAATATTTCTGCTAATAAAGGACTTAACGGATTGCATTTATTATTGATAATGGAATGTTACCAAGTAAAAGCCTCCCAAATTCAAATGCCATACTAAAACGTCCATCTGTACAAATCTTTTAAAATAAAAATCACGATTTTTAATGAAACTCTTGAGAGTTAAATGTACCTTATAATGTGAATAAAGGATTCAGTTTATTTAATTGGTAAGTATAATGCGAATCAGTTGTTTATTTTATAAGAATTAAATTATATTTCAGACTAATTACCATCATTTATTCGTTTACACTGTACTTTTGCGGAATTATTGAACTATACATAATGTTTCCAAAGAGATCTAAAATAATGTGGGCGATTCATCTTTCAAAGAAGAAAAGTTTCTATTAGCATGTGTGATAATTTATTTATGAGATTCCAGATGATGACTTTGTTGTATCAAGTAAGTACTCACTGCCAGTGATATTTATTGTGATCACTAATTATTAGCTATTAGCTTCCAAAACTAATGAGAAAGAACCTGCTTATTCTAAGCCGCCTTTGGAATATTGGCATAATAGTTTAGTAGTTTGAATTTCTTATTATGAGACACAGGTAACCAGACGGTTTCATTTTATCTTGAAAATGGAGCGAGATACAAAATATATTACTTAGGAAATACTTGTCTATTAATGTATACAATGTTTCACTTCACTTGCACAATGTTTCGTCATTTCAAGGTTTCATGACATGTGTTATTTATTTATGAATTTTGGAAACAAGATTGAAGCAATAATTTTTACCAATGTTAAAAGTTGTTCTTCTTTCTAAAATTATCTATTACACCATCTTAACAGTAATTAAATGAGAATGTATGAGTTATGGAAGGAATCTAATGTTGAAATCTACATCTATACTATGATATTGAGGGAATTGAATAAAGGATAGCGCAAAAAAGAAAATCCGGTTACTAGTAAAACAAATGCGTCGTTCATCTTCTGGTGAATGGTTTGGACTTCATAAAATTGGTGTTTGTGCCAGCAAACATGAGTCGAAAATTGCAACTAATGGATCAAAGTGTGATACACAGATTAAAAAGCAATTACAGGTAGCTTTTGTTTCTTAAAATAATTAATATTACTTATGAAGAAAATTAAATTTTTGTTACTTATTATTTTGGATGCTATAAACTTTATTCATACAGCATGACAAAGGTTTTGCAATAAACAATAGCTAACTCTTTTGGATATTGTGGATTTCATTCAGAATTACAACATTAGAAGTTTGATCCAGATTATGAGTTGATTTTTATAGCTAGGTTACAAAAATATAGAGGACAAAGATAAATTGCAGTTTACACATATCGAATTTAATCAATATGCACATATCAGAGATAATTGAATCAATGTAGAATACTTACAAGATAATACATTGCAACAAGTGTTGTGGCAAACAGGAATGAATTTATCGAAATAGACGATGAAAGAAATGATGAAGAAACAATTTCAGGAGACGATGTAATCAGAGATAATATTGAAAATTACATCAGTTAATCGCGGTCTTCTTTTGAATCAAAATAATACCTCTCAGAGCAATTTTAATAAATTGGGACAGTTGAATCGCATATATCTGAACCCCCAGCAAACAAAAATCAATGACTGCATCAAACAAAACTGATCTTGAGGCTGAGTTTTGTATTGTCATTATTGTTTTGTGTTGCATTAAATGTTATAATTTAGAGAATAAAATTTTATTTCAGATTATTTATGTAAATGAGTTTTCTTTTGAGTAAACAATTTTTCTTCATTTATAATGAATTTTGATCATAGCGAACTCGTTTTAAGGGTGCCATAATAGCCCACTGGGTCTCAGTGGTTGGGCTGCTTAAGCAGCCCTCACTCAAGAACCATATCTAAGGGTCCCTTAAGGTTGGTTATACACGATATTTCTGAACTTTAGAAACACCAAACTAAGTTTTGAACAAAACTATCTTATGAATATTTTTGAAAATTTAAAACTAAAATTGGAGTAAAATAGTTAATGATTAAAAATCTCATTCAAATTTTATCCTGCTTTAATAACAAAAAAGAACATGATGGTTGTAAACTCTATCAATCAACTGATTGCATCTTAGCTTGTATACACAACCTGGATAACAAGCCAGACATTTGTATCAAACTACATAATCCATCTGCAATTCTAAGATGAGTAATACCGATTTCCTGAAACATCAAAATCATTATAACAAATTCTTTGATCTGGGGCAATCTGATAATACCTTTATGAAAGCAAGTTTCAACGATTCTTCCATATCCATTGTTTTCGTTACTTTGAAAATATTCTTGATAATATCTTCTGCAGCATATCCTAGATTCCATAAATGCTCTATAACCTATGAAAATTAATAAAAGTTAGGTGTGTGGAAATTATATTATAGGAGTTATGCATTTTACAATGACCTTATCTGTTGAATAGCCACAAATTAGGATAACATCAGCTCCACAAATACATTAACTAATTCGTATGTAATAAATAAACCACAGTAGCTGTTGACCAAGTTCCAGCTGTCTGTGTGTTGATTTTCTTGTAGGTGACATGATGAGTCCTGATAACGATGACATCACATTTCATGTTCTGACTAAATCATGCACACGCCATTGTTCGCTTGTTAATCAACATCAATGACTGATAATATTCAAAAGAAACAAATTGTCATCGGCAGTATTGCATAAGCGCGTAAGAGCAGTTTGCAATATAGCGTATTTAAAATAGTCGCAAAATTTCGATATTGCACTAGTGACTTCTGAGTGTTTATTACATTCTAACGGAGCAATTCGAATTAACCAATAAGGAACGTCCATTTCATCGTTGAAGCCATACCGCGAATTTGTTCTGGACTAGTATTTTGGCATCAAAACCGTGTTTTCACCGAATGGTAGAAGTCTTGATTTTGTTTTGTAATTATTTCAAATTCAAGAAGTAATGTGAAGATTCAAGTGTTCAATTGTGAACTGTAGTTATGTGGTTTTGATATTGCTGATTTTCACAGTTTTCCTTATTTACGGCATGTTGTATACAACGTCTATTATAATATTATCAATTATTTTACAGAGGTAGAAGGTGTTAGGAGTGTAGACCTAAGAGCACTTAGCTAAGTATTCTCGCAGAGATCAATCTACAATGGAACATTTGTAGTGATGCTTCAACTTTGCAATAATTATATGAAAGATGAAGAGTATTATTGAAAAAAAAAAAAGATACGAATAATAGACAGACATACATGATGATAACAAAAATGAACTTTTGTTCCATTCCCAGAAAGAACGAATCTGAGACCGCAATCTCCAGATGAGGTCGAATCGAGAAGGCGAAAAGCAGATCCAAAAAATTGGCTAAGAATAAAAAATAAGAATCAGATGATGAAAAGAAAGGAGTATATTGGATTTAAAGAGGAAGGTTTCAAATATCTTCAAAAACAAATAATATAGCAAGAATATGAGTATGATCAGAATTTTCTAAAACGTTTTGGAAAATGAGTTGGCAGCTACAGAAAATGTTTGTAGGTTCAATAGCGGATAAGAAAGCTGCAGCAAGAAGAACCAAAACCTCAATTAGTGAGAACAAAGTTTACTTTTTAAAAGTTAGTCATGAAAGGAAGGATTGTTTGAAAACATTTCTTGGAACGTTGAGAATCAAAAAATGGACTGTTTGATTTTGTTTAGGCAAAAACAAATTCTACATACATGTATCTGCAGTAAGAAAAGAAACATAAGCGAAAGAAAGCAATAAAGAAATGGTTGAAAAATATTAAACTGCACAGCCGAAGTTACCAAATTATTGCAAATAATTCACTTCAAAGCTATATTTAGAAATACTAGTATAGTCAAAATCCCAAGTATACCGACTATACAAATTATTCACTATCAAGAGACGGCTTATTCGAAAGGGTATTATTTGAAGAAAACACAGGTCTATTTAAACAACAGAACGATGCTTGTGATGTTTGTTCTGCTTAAGAGACTAGTAATCTAATGAATGAACAGTTTTAAAACATATAGAACGGAAGATTACGGCAAGTACTGAAAAAAACTGAGTTAAAAAGCAGCACCAACAAAAATTATACACGCATTAACGGCAGATCTTCACGCTGTAAAATTTTGTACATTTTACAAAGACGAATACTTTTAATTGATAACAAACAATGTTGTTTCGAATTCGTTGCTGCGATTAGTTGCGGCAACGAACACCTTCATAATCCTGAAATAGTTGGAAGAAGTCCACACACAGATGGAAGTCGACTCTGTTTATTCGGCAATTGAAAAATCGGGAAATCTTTGCACCTTCATATTATGCCACCATCACATAGGAAGCTAGAAGCAAACCACCTCTCTACGAAGTAGTTACACCTGACTATACATTTTCAAAGATTACCATGTCACTAAATCAATACGACTTGGTCGTGGAGCCGTGATCGCTTCTAATTTAGAGCATTAAGTTACAATTCAAATGGTATAATCGACTTTAAACTTCCTACAAATAATTTTGTACCTCTGCCTAGAAGAAAAAAGAAACTCTTATCTTTAATTCACATGGTACCTCCACTTTACCGAATCAGACACAAAATTTCAAAACAAAGTATGATCTGAAGAACTAAAGATTGT